>CM036756.1:26483401-27809391 GCA_020796225.1 Arion vulgaris
GAAGGATAAACAAGGAAGGATAAACCAGAGGATACAACAAGACAGGATACAACAGGCAGGAAACAAAGAACAACAAGGCAGGATAACAAACAAGGATACAACAAGCAGGATACAACAAGGCAGGATAAACAAGGAAGGATAACCAACACAGGATACAAAAGAGAGACAACAAACAGGATAAACCAGCAGGATACAACCAAGACAGGATACAACAAGACAGGATAAACAAGCAGGACAACAAGACAGGATAAACAAGGCAGGAACACAAGGAACAAACAACAGGAACAACAAGACAGAACAGAGGATACAACAAGGCAGAAAACAAGGGACAACCAAGGCAGGATACAACAAGGAACAAGGCAGGATAAACAAGACAGGATACAACAAGAGAAACAGAAGGAACAACAGGAACAACAAGGCAGACAACAAGGATACAACAACAGGATAAAAAGGGAGGATACAAATGCAGATACACAAGACGGATAAAACAGGAGAACACAGGATAAAAACAGGATACAATCAAGACAGGATACAACAAGGCAGGAAACAAGACAGAACAACAAGCAGGGAAACAACAGGAACAACACAAGACGAGAAACAAGGCAGGAACAAGCAGGAACAGGCAAACAACCAAGGAGGTACAAACAGGAGAAACAAGAAGAACAACCAAACAGGACAACAAGCAGGAACAACAAGACAGGATACCAGACAGGATACAACCAAGACAGGTACACAACAAGGAGATACAACAAGATAGCAACAACAGGAAACCAAGACAGAACAACAGAAGAACAAACAGGAACACAGGGAACAAAGGATACAACAAGACAGGAACAACAAGCAGGCAGAAAGCGGGATACAATCAAGGCAGGATACAACAAGAAGGATACAATCAAGGAAGGATACAACGAAACAACAACAGGCAGACACAGAAACAAGGAGGCAACAACAAGGATACAACAAGACAGGATAAACAAGGCAGGATACAACCAAGACATACAACCAAGGCAGGATAAATCAAACAGGATACAACAAGCAGGATAACAACCAAGGCAGGATAACAACAAGCAGGAGACAACCAAGAACAACCAGACAGGATACAACCAAGAGACAACCAAGCAGGAACAATCAAGGCAGGAAACCCAGGAACAGGACAAAAACACAGGCAGACAACAGACAGAACGACAAACAAGGATAAACAAGAAGGATACAACCAAGGCAGGATACAACAAGGAATACAAGGAGGAACAACAGGAAACAACAATAGACAGAACACAACAGAGGATACAACAAGCAAACCAACAGATAAAACAGTAAACAATACAACAAACAGAGCAAAAGCAACAGAAGATAAAGGTACAATCAAGAAGGAGAACAAGAACAGAAGGAACAACAAGAAGGATACAATCAAGGCAGGAAAACAAGACAGATACAACAAGAGGATACAAAAGGCAGGATACAACAAGCAGGATACAACAAGACAGGATACACAGCAGGATACAATCAAGCAAACAATCAGGCAGGATACAACAAGAAACAACAGAGCAGGATACAATCAAGGGGAAACAAGACAGGATACAACCAAGACAGCATACAATCAAGAAGAACCAAGCAGAGACAACAGAGGATACAACAGAAAGAAAGCAAGCAGTAAACAAGGCAGGAACAATCAAGGCAGATAACAACACAGACGAAGAACAAAACAAAAGGATAAACAAGACAGGATACAATCAAGACAGGATACAACAACCAGATACAACAGCACAATACAACCAAGAGATACAACCAAGACAGGAACAATCAACAGGATACAACAAGAAACAGCAGAGGATATCAAGATAAATCAACAAACAAACAAAGGATAAACAACGGCAGGACAACAAGAAGAACAACCAAGACAGATAAACAAAGGAACAACAAGAAAACAAACAGGATACAACCAAGCAGGAAAACAAGAGGATACAAAAGACAGGATACAATCAACAGGATACAAGCAAAAAACAAGACACAACAACGACAAGAACAACAGGCAGGAACAACAAGCAGGAACAACAAGGAATAACACAAAACCAAGACAAGATACAACAAGACAGGATACAATCAAGACAGAACAATCAGGCAGGATACAACAAGACAGGAACAACAAGGCAGGTACAACCAAGAAGACAATCAAGACAGGACAACCAAGACAATACAACAAGAGGATACAAAAGCAGGATACAATCAAGGAGGATACAACAAGACAGGATACAATCAAGGCAGGATACAACAAAAGGAATCAAACGGATACAACAGGCAGGAAAAAAAGGACACAACAAGGAGGATACAACAAGCAGGAAAACAACAGGAACAAAAGCAGGATACAAAAGGAAGAACAAGCAGGAGTACAATCAAGACAGGACAATCAAGCAGGATACAATCAAGACAGGATACAATCAAGGAGGATACAATCAAGACAGGAACAACAAGGCAGGAACAATCAAGGAGGAAAAACAAGGAGAACAAGAACAGGATACAAAAGGCAGACAATCAGGAGAAGGAAAACAAGGCAGATACAAACAACACAAATCAAGGCAGGATACAACAAAAAGGAAAAAAAGAGACAACAAGCAGGAAGACAAAAGGCAACAACCAAGACAGGAAAACAACAAGGATACAACAAGACAGAACAACAAGGAAGGACAATCAAGGATACAAGGAGGATGAAACAAAGGATACAAACAAGAGGAACAAGACAATAAATCAACAAGATACAACCAAGACAGGATACAACCAAGCAGGATACAAACAGGAACAACAAGGAAAAGAACAAACAAGGAGACAACACAGCAGGATACAAAAGGATCAACAAACAAACAAACAACAGAGGCAACAAAAGGATACAAAAGACAGGATACAAAACAGGAAACAAACAGGAAAACAGGCAGGATACAAAAGCAGGATACAACAGAAGGATACAATCAAGACAGGATACAATCAAGACAGGATACAAGCAAATACAGAACAAACAAGGAAACAAGAAGGAACAATCAAGGAAACAAAGAAAAGCAGAACAAAACAACAACAAAGAAACAAGCAGGATTACAATCAGGAGAAACAAGGAGGAACAATCAAGGCAGGATACAATCAAGACAGGATACAACCAACAAGACAGACAATCAAGGAGAAATCAAGGCAGGATACAATCAAGACAGATACAGAAAATCAAGGCAGGATACAATCAAGACAGGATACAACAAGGACATAAAAAGGGAGACAACGAACAAACAAAGCAGGATACATAAAAGGATACAATCAAGACAGGATCAATCAAGGAATACAATCAAGGCAGGAAAAAGAAGGATAAATCAAGACAGGATAATCAAGGCAGGATACAATCAAGACAGGATACAATCAAGGCAGAAACCAACAAGTGCAACCAAACAAGAACAAACAGGATACAACAACAGGATACAACCAAACAGGATACAATCAAGGCAGGATACAACCAAGACAGGATACAACCAGACAAAAACAAACAGGATAAAAAGACAGAGCAGGATACAACAAGAAGGATAAACAAGCAGGATACAACAAGGATACAAAAGGCAGGATAAATCAAGACAGGATACAAGGCAGGATAACAACAAAGCAAGGAAACAACAAGGGGATACAACAAGACAGGATACAACAAACAGATAAACAAGACAGGATACAAAACAGGAACAACACAGGATACAACCAGAGGATACAATAAAGGAAAACAAGAAAGACAATCAAGACAGGAATACAACCCAGACAATACAACAAGGCAGGAACCAAACAGATAAATAAGCAGGCAGGAAATAAGGATAAATCAACAAGGATAAACAAGAAGGATACAAAAGACAGAACACAAGGCAGGATACAATCAAGGAGGATACAATCAAGACAGATACAACAAGACAGGATACAATCAAGGAGGATACAATCAAGGCAGGATACAACAAGCAGGATACAAACAGGAACACAACAAGGACAGATACAATCAAGACAGGATACAACCAAAGGATACAATCAAGACAGGATACAACAACAGGATACAACCAAGGCAGGATACAATCAAGGCAGGATACAACAAGAAGATACAATCCAAGCAGGATACAACCAAGACAGGATACAATCAAGGCAGGATACAACAAGACAGGATAAACCAAGAAGGATAAACCAAGCAGGAACAACCAAGACAAACACAGAGGAAATCAAACAGGATACAATCAAGGCAGGATACAATCCAAGCAGATACCAAACAAGAAAGAAGCAGATAAGCAGGTGCAACAAGAAGGATACAACAACAGATACAACCAAGACAAGATACAACCAAGACAGGAATACAACCAAGACAGATCAATCAAGGCAGGAAACAAGAAGGAAAAAACAAGAACAACAAGAAAAAACCAAAGATACAACAAACAGGAAAACAAGAAATACACCAACAGGAAACAAACAGGATACAACAAAAGGATAAAACAACAAGGCAGAAACCAAGACAGACAACCAAGGCAGGAACAACCAAGACAGGAAAAAGCAAGAAAAACCAAGGAGGATAAACAAGACAACAAACAGGATACAATCAAGACAGGATAACAAAGAGTACAACCAAGAAAACAAAAGGATACAACCAAGACAGGATAAACAAGCAGGCATAAACAAGACAGCATAAAATCAACAGGAAAACAACAGACAACAAAAAAAAAAAAAACAAAGAAAACAAGACAGGATACAACCAAGGCAGAAACCCAAAAAGGATACAAAAAGGAGAACAACAGATACACAAGGCAGGAAAAACAAAAAAATAAACCAAGACAGATACAACAAGACAGATAAATCAGGCGGATAAAACAAGCGAACAACCAAGAAAGGATACAAAAAGGAAAACAAAGGGGTACAACCCAAACAAAAAACAAGACAGGATACAACAGAAGGTAACAAACAGGAAATCAAAGGCAGATAAACAAGACAGAACAACCCCAAAAAAACAACCAGGATACAATCAAGGATCAATCCAAAGCAGGAACAAAGTAAAAAAGAAGACTGCAGAAACAACAGGACAAACAAAGGGAGGTACAATCCAGACAGGAACAACAAAAGATACCCAAGGGAAAAACAAGGCAGAAAAACAACAGGATAAACAGGAAAAAAAGAAGAACAACGGAATCAACAGGACAGGCCAGATAAATATTGAGTAAATTATTCCGCAGTACGTTTGAAGCTCTGTTCAATGGGTATGGTAAAAATGTATCAGAGGAACGTCGTTTGATTCTCAACGACCACTTTTTGAATGAGGACACCTTAATTTAATATTAATCTATGCAGTGTTTTAATGAGTTTGGAATTATATTTCTACAAAACCTGGATACCTTGGGGATATAATTAGAAATATTTTGTACCATCGTGTCACTGACAATAATCAAAGCAGGCATTTAGGTGAGATGCACAGGGTTCAAGAAAGAGAGGGCGACCTAAGGAGACCCTGAAATGAACTTTGCTGAGAGAGGCAGGAAATATCGGTCTCAGTTCCATTGAGGAGATGGAGCGAGTTGCCTAGGATAGAGCGGTATGGCGAAATTGCTTGCAGGCCCTATGTAACGTATAACGGTACAAGAGGAATTATTATTATTATTATTATTTTTATTATCGTGTCACTGACACAATCAAAAAATATACTATTCGTCATGAGTTACCAGTTATCAGAGGTCTATCATCATAGCATTCCGGACATGTTCATAAGTGCTCCAATCTCCGACTCAACAAATCCAGCAGCATCCATCTGTCCAACGCGACAGTTCGGTGTTTATTAATCAATATCTTTGTATATTTGGTTTGTCGTTCTTTTCCGGTAGTGCCAATATCAACACAGATCTCGCTCAGTCTGGTGAGCTTGTGGTGCTCACAACCATGAAACTCTTCTGTTCGAAAGGAATCTCTCAGTTCGTTAATAATGTCATTTAGGTTCATTACATCTCCTTCTGATATCATAGCCATGTCAGTCAATCTATCAGCGTGTTCATTACTCCTGTCTCCTGCGTGTACAGGGACAAAAATGAAGGTTATTTCTCTGATCCATGTCTGTATCAGGACCGTCATCCAGTTCTTGACATCTACGAGCGAAATCTAATCATCTATAGATTGTACAGGAAATATTAAAAAAGAAATTATGATACGAATTGGCAAAGCAACATCAGTTTTAAAAGTCTAAATAGAATATGGAACTGCAAGTTATATAGTATTAAAACTAAATTACGAATTTTCAATTAAAATGTTGTATCAATCCTAACATATGCTAGCGAGAGTTGGAAAATGACTAAAGATATAGAAAGCAAGTTGAATGCATTTGAAAATAGATGTCTGCGAAAAATAATGAATATAAAATGGGACGAATTCAGGAAAAGTGATGAAATCAGAGACATGTCTGGTCAACCACTAGTGACAACTGTTATAAGAAAGAGAAGATGGAGATATGTTGGGCACACCTTGAGGAGAAATGATCAACGAATATCAAAGCAGGCATTGAAGTGGGATGCAAAGGGTTCAAGAAGAGAGGTCGACCTAGGGAGACCCTGAAGCGAACTTTGCTGAGAGAGGCAGGAAATATCGGTCTCAGTTCCATGGAGGAGATTGAGCGAGTTGCCCATGATAGAGCGATATGGAGAAATTACTTGCAGGCCCTATGTAACGTATAACGGTACGAGAGGAATTATTATTATTATTATTATAGATCTTACCCATCGATTCGATGTCAGTTTAGTAGCCAATATCCAATTGCCAAAACAGATCAGCAATATTTATTTTTTTAAATATGAATTCAACCTCATTATAAAAACTGGGTTCATATCGTTTTGCTTGTGTACAGATAATGAGAAATGGTAATGTATTATTGAGATGATATGGTTTCAAATCAATTATTCATGTCCCTTTTATATTTCGTATCGTAAGACCACACCACATGTTCTAGATATTGGATGTCATTAAAACTATTATATTTTTATCAAACAGTTTCTCAAGTACAGAATAAATGTATATATATATATTTATATGATGTATATTGTGATGTCACTGTAGATGATGTGCAGATGATGTGCGATATTTAAATTTAATTTTGACAAATTAAAAAACTTCCGATAGATGTAATTTGTGTGTGTATGTGTGAGTGAGTGTGTATGTGTGTGCGTTTGCTTTTTTTCTAAAAGCTGTGAGACTGCATGGTTATGGAGATGATTATCTTATCAGTTCCTATATTTATTAAGGGTTTTAAGCCGAAGGATTGACTTCATTGCACCGGGGTTTACCCCATATGGCTCGGCCCCTCTCCGCAGAAATAGCACGCCAACTGCCGAGAGTATTGCACAAAGCTCGAACTCCGTAGCTCCAGCAACAGACTTAGGGGTCTATGGAAAAAAACTGCACTCTTGAACAGAAAAGCGTTGTCCGGAATCAAACCCCTTAATATATATATAATATTTTAATATATAGTATTTATATTATTCTCTATTAGTTCATATAGCGATATCAGTTTCTTATTAGTTCCTATAGCGATATCAGTTTCTTATCAGTTCCTATAGCGATATCAGTTTCTTATCAGTTCATATAGCGATATCAGTTTCTTATCAGTTTATATAGAGATAACATTGTGTTATAAATACCTATTGAGATAACATTGTGTTATAAGTACCTATTGAGATTGCATTGCGTTATAAGTACCTATAGAGATACGATTTTCCTAACAGTTGCTAAAGATATATGATTTTGTTATCAATTTATTTAGAGAAAACATGTTCTTATCAGTTCTTATAAAGACATCATTTTCTTTTCAGTTTCTATGAAAATATCATTTTTTACCCAACCTTATAGCCACACAATTCTCACATCAGTGCACATTGAGATAACATTTTATTTTTATTAGTTCACGAAAAAATGTCCATTTTCTTATGAGTTTATAAAGAGATAAGGTTTCTCTAAAGTCCACAATCAGAGCGTGTCGATTATAAATAATCCTTTGTAGACACTATCGATTTTAAGTCGCGTATGTGGTATTTTTTAAGTCTATAATATTATTAAATCTGTTTCGTGAAGAAATCCAGTACTTTACATAGTCATATTAACGAATATTAACAGTACATCAAAGAGCATACTTATAATTATAAAATAGATTTGAGGAAGCGAATGAACGGGTCGATACAGAAATTGTGAAAGAAAGTTGATCAAAATCGGATACACGTTGAGCAGATATGATTAAATTATCAACTTTCGATCACTGATATACATACTATATATATAGTAAGAAAAAATAGTGTAGATTTAAGAATAGATATACAAAAGAGAGTTTGAGAGATGAACTAGGCCCCTTCCCTGCCCAGCGTGTTCGTAGCGCGTTGTACGACGGGTGACAAGCCCCTGTGAGTGCGGTTCAATTCCGCGGGCTAGAAGAAAAGCCACAGGTTCTCCAGATTTACAGTGTTCGTGGCACCGAAGGGTTACGATGTCCGTGCCACCGAGCTGAAGAGCTGAATGCTTAAGTGCTTCTGGATCGAAAAAAAGAAACAAAAGAGATCAACTAGAAGTTAAAAACAAAAGTGCAACACGTTTAGATAAACAAACAACATTTGTTATTGCCTGTAATACGAGATGGGAATAAGGAGTGTTTGTTGTAAGAACCTCAGGGAAAACAGCAGAAGCAATAAATATGATCGATAAATAGACAGTGAGCAAGTATTAGGAACTTCCAGAAAATCAAATTAGCAAACACAGGATTTAAACCATTTACCACTATCATACTATTGTAATACTGATTTTTGGGTTGTGTAGGACACGGGTGACGTGTGCTTGTTGGTTGTGTAGGACACGGTGACACGGGTGATGTGTGCTTGTGAGTTGTGTAGAACACGGGTGATGTGTGCTTGTTGGTTGCGTAGGACACGGGTGATGTGTGCTTGTTGGTTGTGTATTACACGGGTGATGTGTGCTTGTTGGTTGTGTAGGACACGGGTGATGTGTGCTTGTGAGTTGTGTAGAACACGGGTGATGTGTGCTTGTGAGTTGTGTAGGACACGGGTGACGTGTACTTGTGAGTTGTGTAGGACACGGGTGATGTGTGCTTGTTGGTTGTGTAGGACACGGGTGACGTGTGCTTGTTGGTTGTGTAGGACACGGGACACGTGTGCTTGTTGGTTGTGTAGAACACGGGTGATGTGTGCTTGTTGGTTGTGTAGGACACGGGTGATGTGTGCTTGTTGGTTGTGTAGGACACGGGTGACGTGTGCTTGTTGGTTGTGTAGGACACGGTTGACCATTGCTTGTTGGTTGTGTAGGAAACGGGTGACGTGTGCTTGTTGGTTGTGTAGGACAGGGGTGATGTGTGCTTGTTGGTTGTGTAGGACACGGGTGATGTGTGCTTGTTGGTTGTGTAGAACACGGGTGATGTGTGCGTGTTGGTTGTGTAGAACACGGGTGACGTGTGCTTGTTGGTTGTGTAGGACACGGGTGACGTGTGCTTGTTGGTTGTGTAGGACACGGGTGATGTGTGCTTGTTGGTTGTGTAGGACACGGGTGATGTGTGCTTGTGAGCTGTGTAGGACACGGGTGACGTGTGCTTGTTGGTTGTGTAGGACACGGGTGATGTGTGCTTGTGAGTTGTGTAGGACACGGGTGACGTGTGCTTGTTGGTTGTGTAGGACACGGGTGATGTGTGCTTGTTGGTTGTGTAGGACACGGGTGACGTGTGCTTGTTGGTTGTGTAGGACACGGTTGACCATTGCTTGTTGGTTGTGTAGGAAACGGGTGACGTGTGCTTGTTGGTTGTGTAGGACAGGGGTGATGTGTGCTTGTTGGTTGTGTAGGACACGGGTGATGTGTGCTTGTTGGTTGTGTAGAACACGGGTGATGTGTGCGTGTTGGTTGTGTAGAACACGGGTGACGTGTGCTTGTTGGTTGTGTAGGACACGGTGACGTGTGCTTGTTGGTTGTGTAGGACACGGTGATGTGTGCTTGTTGGTTGTGTAGGACACGGGTGATGTGTGCTTGTGAGTTGTGTAGGACACGGGTGACGTGTGCTTGTTGGTTGTGTAGGACACGGGTGATGTGTGCTTGTTGGTTGTGTAGGACACGGGACACGTGTGTTTGTAGAATTTAATGGACACATGGCAAGTACAATCGCTGCGAAACTGTTCAGGTTAATATTTTTTATTATGCCCCGACAGAAAAAAAACTTCTTGGTGTTATCGTGGATTGAACCAGGGTCTCCCGCATTGGAGCCGCGCTCTAATCCATTGGACCAGACACTCCACTACACGTATAGATAAATATAGACAATATGTCAATGTGTTCGTTATGTTAATAAATCTTGTCAATAATCTCTGCATTCATTGACTGTATCTCCAATAACAAGCATTGATTTTAGTGATTCATGAAAATGTTATAGTTTCATAAATGGATTTGTACCAGTTCAATTTTAATATAATAATAATAATAATAACTCCTCTCGTACCGTTGTATTTTACATAGGGGTTGCAAGCAATTTCTTCATACCGCTCTATCCTGGGCAACTCACTGAATCTCCTTCATGAAACTGAGACTGGTATGTCTTGCCTCTCTCAGCACAGTTCGTTTCAGAGTCTCTCTAGGTTGTCCTCTCTCTCTCTCTCTTGAACTCTTTGAGTCCCATTTCAATGCTTACTTTGATATTCTTTGATCATATCTTCGGAGTGGACAACCAATTCCATCATCCATCTGGGGAAAGACATTAAACAACAATTTCAACAGCTTCTCTGCATTTTGGCTAAGATATAAGTGTAGTTCCCACTTGGTCTCGGCCGGAGTGTGGCAGCCATCATAGAGCCAATAAGCAACTAAATGCCCCTTAAACAAATTCCCAGCAGCTCTCATTCAAAAGAATGGCAATGATCAGAATTTCTATACGTTCAACTGTAATTGCTTCCACCAGCTGCGGCACTGCTGGGAATAGGTCCAGTTAAAAAAGAAATTAAAAACATTTTTAACACTATAGTGTATTAAGAAATGTTTAATTATCGCACAGTTTACTAACGCGTTTAGTTGACAAGCAGGAACGCAGGATACACATAAACTAAAATTATATAACAAGACGCAATCGATTTTAACAGCGGTTAACAAGTAGTACTCTTTGATTTCTTTCATTAGATCAAAGAATACAAAATAATCAATAATAATTCACTCAGCAGCATTTTTCAGTCGTATAAAATATTCCAAACTACAAAGACGATTTCCTTTACAACTAACTAGTGCAGTAATGGTTATGTCAACGGAGATTGTGTATGCAATGTCATTCGCTAAACTTTAATGCCAGCACATTTCTTTAAGATTTAAAAAAAATTAATGATTTCCGTTTTCCTGACTGCAGTATATATCTTGTCTGATGTAGGTCATTGTTATGACGACAGGTGCGTACATAGTAAACTTATGTTGTCAGGTAGAATATTGAACGTAGTGGAAGACATTGACATGACAGTAGTTATGTCTATGCTTTTGTTTCTGAGATATGTTATTGATTTCCTTTCATACCATAATCTTGAACTGGACAGCGTTATCTCTCTCTATTTCTCTCTCTATTTCTCTCTCTCTCTCTCTCTGTGTGTATGTGTATATGTGTATATGTATGTATATACATTGATATATAGATACATTAAACATATGTATATACATAGCATAATGTTTTTATTGCAACTTATCACTAATCACTTGTCCTAGATATATGATATTGTATACCTGCTTCAATAGTTATCAGCGTATTGTTATAGTTATTTGTGACTTTCTCCCCTTCTTTGCTGATTAACATAGTATTTGGATGGCAATGTTAATTCCATATTCAGTTCTAGTTTTCTCTAATTGTTCTACATTTTTTGTTAGGGAACTGACTTTCACTCCATATGTTCCTTTTAATGTAATCATTTTATTTGTGTTATTATGCTTACAGAATAGTAAATAAACTAGTATGTACAATTCTTTAAGTATACAACAAAGCTCTCGCAATGATTAATCTAGACGAGTGCCTGAACTGCATGCACCTTATATGTCTCTATTTATTGAAAAAATGAAAATCGTGGCATATCCTTTACAGGATGAAGCCATCAACCACAATCCCTATTTATTACTGCGCCCTATTTAGTCCAATATCACTGCTCATTTTTCGAATAGGATTGAATAAGACTAGATGTATACTCGTGTTATGCCCGATACTCGCTGGTTCTCTAAACTCTGCAAATTTCTCAATATCAACAATGAAAAACTTGTGGCATATCCTTCACAGGACTTAGCTATCAACAATAGTAAACGAGTCAACGATTTTCTTGACGCCACTTATACGTTCAGTAGTTTGTCATTGCTTTCTAAATCATGAGGTCTATTTTTATCGTTTGTAAAAATCCAAGGGAACTAATTTGCTTCCAAATTCACCCACCGTGGAGTTTGAACCAGTTACGCTTGGGTTATGATTGAGCTTACTACCGCGTATGCTACAGAGGCTTACAATATCAATAATACAGCTTATTTAAGAAAAATGTATTACCAAAATTGTCTAAATTCTAGAAAAACATTGCGAAATACCATAATAAATCGATCAGCATTGTTAGTTTCAAAAACATATGCGTAGTAAAATTCGCAAAATGTATCAACATTTGTATTGTGAATAGTAATTGTAGTACTACTAGTAAATGTAATACTATTACTTTTTAGTAATACAATAGTAGTAGCAATTGTTACAGCACATGTGATACTATCAACAACAATTCCGGTACAACAGTAAATCGTTGTAAGTATTTGTTCGTTTCAGTTATTTTTTATTTCTCCTGACTACTTACTATGTTATTTACTATATTACAAATGTAATTATGTGTCCACACTATATGATCGCATTATGCCATAAATAGATTATGATCACATCCGATATAAATAGTACTATTGTAGCAATAAGGAAATTTGCAAGTACTGTTGGTAACTAACAAGTGGTCTCCACTTTAAACATATGACATTTTAGTTGGCAAGCCTTGCTGATATGTGTATTATTGTATTCGTCTAGTACCGTTATACGTTACAAATGGTCCGCAAACAATTTCTCCATACCGCTCTATCCTGTGCAAGTCGTTCAATCTCTTCTATGGAATTGAGTTCAATATTTCTTGCCTATCTCAGTCAAATTCGTTTTAGAGTTTCCCTATACCTAGTGCGTTCTTTCTTTGTTAAACCATTTCTTTAATCCATGCTTTGCGATTCTTAAATCATTTCTTCTCAGAGTATTTCCAACATATCTCCATCTTTTCTTACTTGTTACTAGTGGTTGATCAATCATTTATTTCATAACCTCTCTTGAATTCGTTACATTTTATGTTAATTTGTTTTGCCGAAATCTATTTTTAAACTCATCAAACTTATTTTCTATTAATCAATCAAGTGCCCTGCCTGCCGACGTAGGCGATCATGTCTCTCCACAACTCTCTCTGCTTGGTGCATGTAATCAGTTCTGACGTCGATCTTGTGTCGAACCACGATGTCAGGCCATCCAACATCTTCTCCCTCTGTCTTCCAAGATCTCTCCTTCCCTAAATTTTACCTGTTGTAACCAAATGTTCTAAACCTTCTCTTCGCAATATATGCCCGACGAACCTTGATTGTTGGATTCTTATTCTTTTGATAAGGTTTCTTTGTGAGCAGGCCTGATTTAAAACCTCTACGTTTGTTTTCTTCGCTGTCCATGGAATTTTCAGCATTCTTCCGTAAAACCTCATTCCTATGGATTCCAGTGATCGTATTGATTGTTTATTCATTGTTTATTATTTTCTATATACTGAGTTAATAATCAAATCTCGCTTTCATATGTTAGTATTTAGATAACAATGGACTTGAAAATTCGCAGTTAAGTTTTAAAATTGTATAACTTAAAGTTTCGTTTTTTTAGGCGATGAAACATTGATGTTGCATAGATAGATCACAGCATAATTTCTTATTTAATATTTCCTGTACAGTAAATATTTATATCCAAAGAGATTTTATTTCTTCTTCTTCTTTGCGTTCATTCTTTACTACCATTTTAATCACTCTTTGTGATATGTTTGATCTTTGCCAAGAACATGTGTACGTTGCACATTGGTTTGGTTGTCCCCTAAACGTATAGACTTCTACACGTTTAGGACATGTGCATCCGTTTTCAGCCTAACCTCCTTAGTTGCCTCTTACGACATGGGTGGCAGGTAACAGTGGTTCTATTCTTTACACCGCAAATATGGGCCCCGGTAACCACTCGGGCCGCCCAAAGAGATGAAGACTGCCACTTTGGTTTCAGTTTAATTTATCAATTGTTTGTTAATTGGAAGATTGTTTGTTACGTGTTTCTTCGTCAAACTTAAGAAGCTCTCGTGGGCCAGGTCATTTAATGCGGCCGAGGTGATGCTAACCACATCACCCATCGCATGCGACGGTCAATTACAAAAACGGACCTAACACTTTGAGATATAAAAAAAAAATTTATGTCAACTGTATAACATTCTTCAAATCTTATATTTGTTACTTTTATGTATTTCAGTCATTCTAACTTAAAGATATTATTAATGACTAAGCACAACACTGAGACTTGTAGAAGTACATTTTCGAAAGGTCAACTGTACAATAAGATTTTACATTACAAATAACATTACAAGAGAAAGTACTAGGGAACTATTCAGCTTAGATAGCACACACGTACATATGTCATAATTTCAACAGATTAACTGGTATCGTATGTCGTCTAATCTACATCAAAGGAATGAACAACGTTAGCAAAATTACTTTTCTGTATGAAGTTGCCCTAGGGTACTAGATAGTTATCTAATCCTGGGATTCACACAAAAACAATGTGGGTAATTTGATATCGTAAAGAGATATTTTCATTATAAATAAAGGAAGTAAATTAACAGTCACAAAATGCACTTCAGACAGAGAAAGTAACAGTCACAAAATGCACTTCAGGCAGAGAAAGTAACAGTCACAAAATGCACTTCAGGCAGAGAAAGTAACAGTCACAAAATGCACTTCAGGCAGAGAAAGTAACAGTCACAAAATGCACTTCAGGCAGAGAAAGTAACAGTCACAAAATGCACTTCAGGCAGAGAAAGTAACAGTCACAAAATGCACTTCAGGCAGAGAAAGTAACAGTCACAAAATGCACTTCAGACAGAGAAAGTAAGTCACAAAATGCATTTCAGGCAGAGAAAGTAACAGTCACAAAATGCACTTCAGGCAGAGAAAGTAACAGTCACAAAATGCACTTCAGACAGAGAAAGTAACAGTCACAAAATGCATTTCAGGCAGAGAAAGTAAGTCACAAAATGCACTTCAGACAGAGAAAGTAACAGTCACAAAATGCACTTCAGGCAAAGAAAGTAACAGTCACAAAATGCACTTCAGGCAGAGAAAGTAACAGTCACAAAATGCACTTCAGGCAGAGAAAGTAAGTCACAAAATGCACTTCAGACAGAGAAAGTAACAGTCACAAAATGCACTTCAGGCAGAGAAAGTAACAGTCACAAAATGCACTTCAGACAGAGAAAGTAACAGTCACAAAATGCATTTCAGGCAGAGAAAGTAAGTCACAAAATGCACTTCAGACAGAGAAAGTAACAGTCACAAAATGCACTTCAGGCAGAGAAAGTAACAGTCACAAAATGCACTTCAGACAGAGAAAGTAACAGTCACAAAATGCACTTCAGGCAGAGAAAGTAAAAGTCACAAAATGCACTTCAGACAGAGAAAGTAACAGTCACAAAATGCACTTCAGGCAGAGAAAGTAATACATTTACTCGACGTAGTGTAGCTTATTTATCGGATCATCATCCCTGCACATCGAACCCGGTAGTCCATAAGCGCACCGATCTCTTCCTCAGTATTTCTCTCAGTGTGTGACAACTAACGGTACCGGTTCTTTGTTGGTTTACTATTCTTCTTTGGCTACCAGTATAGTGCTCTTGTCTAGTGTCTAGCTAACACCATATTTGACTTAGTACTCTTGCAATCTGGTTAGGGTTTATAGACTCACTTCTATTGCTTGAATCATTTGCACACCCTCTCTTCCTTAGGGAATTCAGAACTCTTTGTCCGCTGTTTACAACAGCCTTACCTGTAATCTTATCTTCGCTGTTTACAGCAGCCTTACCTGTAATCTTATCTTCGCTGTTTACAGCAGCCTTACCTGTAATCTTATCTTCGCTGTTTACAGCAGCCTTACCTGTAATCTTATCTTCGCTGTTTACAGCAGCCTTACCTGTAATCTTATCTTCGCTGTTTACAGCAGCCTTACCTGTAATCTTATCGGTGCCTTCATTTTCCCTTACACTTGCATGTCCTGGCACAAAAATAAAACAGATTTTTATCAGCCTAGATCTCTTCAGCCACTCCAACAATTGTCTCCGAGACTAGACTGTGTCAAACTTTTTGAGCATACTCATTAAATCACTGAGAAAACGTGGATGTATAAAAGTGACTAAAGTCAGACCATCACTTTAGTTAATGTAATGATTTCCATAGTGAGACTATTTGCAGTCACGACAAAGCCACCACTGTCTTCCTTCATTCCTCTAACTTGAGTAGTAAATTCCTCCACGCTGATAACAAACACTAAGGAAAATTCCAACACATATACATGAACTCCGTAGCACCAGTTAATGAACTGACTTCCCATTCTTCTGGAACTCTCTGAATAAGAGGAATGAAATTAACCATGCCCGTACACGAAATGTGCACAGAGGAAGAATGCCCGTACACGAAATGTGCACAGAGGAAGAATGCCCGTACACAAAATGTGCACACAGGAAGAATGCCCGTACACGAAATGTGCACAGAGGAAGAATGCCCGTACACGAAATGTGCACAGAGGAAGAATGCCCGTACACGAAATGTGCACAGAGGAAGAATGCCCGTACACGAAATGTGCACAGAGGAAGAATGCCCGTACACGAAATGTGCACAGAGGAAGAATGCCCGTACACGAAATGTGCACAGAGGAAGAATGCCCGTACACGAAATGTGCACAGAGGAAGAATGCCCATACACGAAATGTGCACAAAGGAAGAATGCCCGTACACGAAATGTGCACAGAGGAAGAATGCCCGTACACGAAATGTGCACAGAGGAATAATGCCCATACACGAAATGTGCACAGAAGAAGAATGCCCATACACGAAATGTGCACAGAGGAAGAATGCCCGTACACGAAATGTGCACAGAGGAAGAATGCTCGTACACGAAATGTGCACAGAGGAAGAATGCCTGCAATACACGAAATGTGCACAGAGGAAGAATGCCCGTACACGAAATGTGCACAGAGGAAGAATGCCCGTACACGAAATGTGCACAGAGGAAGAATGCCCGTACACGAAATGTGCACAGAGGAAGAATGCCCGTACACGAAATGTGCACAGAGGAAGAATGCCCGTACACGAAATGTGCACAGAGGAAGAATGCCCGTACACGAAATGTGCACAGAGGAAGAATGCCCGTACACGAAATGTGCACAGAGGAAGAATGCCCGTACACGAAATGTGCACAGAGGAAGAATGCCCGTACACGAAATGTGCACAGAGGAAGAATGCCCGTACACGAAATGTGCACAGAGGAAGAATGCCCATACACGAAATGTGCACAGAGGAAGAATGCCCGTACACGAAATGTGCACAGAGGAAGAATGCCCGTACACGAAATGTGCACAGAGGAAGAATGCCCGTACACGAAATGTGCACAGAGGAAGAATGCCCGTACACGAAATGTGCACAGAGGAAGAATGCCCGTACACGAAATGTGCACAGAGGAAGAATGCCCATACACGAAATGTGCACAAGGAAGAATGCCCTACACGAAATGTGCACAGGGAAGAATGCCCGTACACGAAATGTGCACAGAGGAAGAATGCCCGTACACGAAATGTGCACAGAGGAAGAATGCTCGTACACGAAATGTGCACAGAGGAAGAATGCTCGTACACGAAATGTGCACAGAGGAAGAATGCCCGTACACGAAATGTGATGCACAAAAAGGAAAGAACTTCAAAGACATAATCAGCCAGAGATAAGACAGAACAGAGGATTTAGAAATCATTCTTGATTAACAGGGAATAGAAAATCAACGGAAATCATCAAGAAGCAACAAATTAAATGATTCGGCCAAATAAGTAGATTACTAACAGCAGAACGCCTAAAATTGCAATGTTACTTCGATACAGTGGATACAAAGCACAAGGGCATCCACGCAAAAGTTGAACCTCAGAGATAAAAGAGGCTACGATATAAACTGTTTATGAAACGCACACACAATTCCGTTCTAGAAATATCTTCTTATCATGGCGCCGTGAGACAAAACAGGATTGAATAAAAGAAGAAAGAAGGAGAAAATCAACGGAAACTATACAATACAGATTTCAGTGAAGAATGAAATTAATCAGTGAGAACAGAATATAGACTCTACAACATAATCAGAATCAGCTTACTCTACCTATGAATGTACTAAAAAAACGTTAAAGAAAAAATATTGAAATCTAAAATATATCACAGTAAAATATTATCCATGTTTTCAAGCAACCTAATTTCAAGATCGTGTTGACAAAAATATGTGTACACTAGAGTAGTGGTTCTCAACCCTTCGTTGCTCGGGGTCCATTTTTAAGTTCAATGTATCTCGTGGTTAGTGTCAAATAAATTATAAATACTTATATTCCAATATTTCTTCCCACAAAATTTGAAATATTATTATCGTTGTATATTACATGATAAAAGATATCAACAGTTATTTTCTTCTTTTACTTCTAATAAAACCCACAGTTATAACAAGTAGGGTATGTGTTTTTTACTTTATGTATCTAGCAAGATAGCTCACTAGCATAAGGCTCACAAAAGTATTGTTATTAGATCATTGCCTTTGTACATAATGATATTCTTGTGGATGATGCAAACTAGCAAGCGTTTGAATAGTTGTTTATAGTGGGGTATGAGATAATTGTAGATCATAATGGTTATACTATGGTTAGAGATAATTATAGATCACATTGATTATAGTATGGTGAGAGATAATATAGCTCACGCTGTTTATAGTTTGGTTAGAGATAATTATTGATTACACTCTTTATAGCATGGTTAGAGATCAGACATAACTGTAGATCGCACTAATGTGTTTTGAGACATATAATAAAAGAGGTTACCAAAGAAGTGTTTTCATTTGAATGAATGTGTGGGATATTCCTCAGATAGAATGAAATTTGAAATATTGAGTCTGATGTGTAACTGCTGAGAGTTTCATAACGAGCCTGGGTTTAACGTGTGCCTCCTGGTTTAAGTCCACAATGAGGTGGCCTTTTTTCCAACTGTAAGGACTCTCAAGTCCACCCAGCCTCAATTGTGCACCAGAAACGAACTGGAAAGCAAAGACGACATGTGTGATGCTCACCACATCACCCATCATGTGCAGATGGTCAAAAAGAACGTCAGACTTTACAGTGTATTCCCTATAATACCACACGGCATGAAAACGGGTTATTCTACTATTTTACTTTTACTCCACTACAAATGTGTTCATGGTACACCACATTCAGTTCACCTAGCTACATTTTCTAATCAAGTGTCATTTATCAAACAAGTTTGATACTTGTTGATGAGTTGCTGTTCAAATGGATGCGCTGAGTAATTTCTTGTGTGTTCCGATTCATAGTAGTTGAAATAACAATAAAGAATGACGATGGACACAAAATGATCTTTCTAAATTATGTAGCTTTTAGCTTCTAATTTGTATACCATTGCTGTTATGGTCTACTGTTTTTGTCTTGTGTTTCTCTAATGGCAAAAATTGTGGAATTCTACATCTTTTGACCTTTTCTTGGCCTTCCCAACGCCTTCACTCCTAATGCTCTGCTATAGAAGACTTTATAGGCAACAATCAAAAGAGATCGGGTACTAGAGCTAAGGGAAGACCAGGAAAAAGATGGATAGACAATATCAAGACCACACTACATAAACACGGATACAACACAAAAGGGCGACTCATCTAGCCCTAGAACACAAATTAAAGCTCCCATCCCTACGCTTAATGGCAAGAGTGAACAGCCAACTACATCTTCCACCTGGGAATAGACAATATAGGCCATGTGGTCTGGCTACAATCTTACTCGGTGGACAAATCTTTTCAGTTTCTGTTTTTTTATGTAATTCAAGCACGGTCTTGTTCCAACATTCTCTCTAATACTGGTATTTGTGACAGACTATGCTTGTGTTGTCTGGGACCTTACGAAGACAACCCATAATCACATGGAGTTTTTTTTATGTGCATGGGCTTTATTTATTGGTCATGTTTGTAACTGGTAGCATAAAGTAAGAATGAAGTTGCTATTGATCATTTTTGGTTGGCTGAAAACTGATTTAAAACAATAAACATATGTTGACCCTACTATTCCATTTCTCACACGACCTATCCATTAGAAACAAATCGCGATTATTTATTAATTATATATATATAGATGTATATTTGGGGTGGGGGAGATCATATACATGAATGTGTGTGTATGTAAAATTACTTCATACATTGAATATTGTTCTTCCATCCATTCAGATAAAGTCGCGGTACCCCAAAAATGTTGGCATTTTATTCGTATCCCTCCGTAGTAAGTTGTAACCTGGAATGGGTACGAGAATGTCAAGAACATATAACTACCTCTGAGAACCACTGTACTAATGTACGACTCAGAACGTCCTCCTCTTGAGTGTGACCTGCTAAACATATAACTTAGTTTTATTTGTGACAGTGATCTCACTGGTTTTAAGTGTACTGCACTGCACTCTTTTTAATTTCCTTTGCCCCTTCGCAACTGATACCATTCATGTACGTACAGCTTTTAGTTTTATATCAAGCGTGAAACAGGTACGTACATATTAGTTTTTATTTACATAAATATGTGTAAACTCAATGTTTGTTGCTTGAAATTTTACTTTTCATTTTTAATACAGCTTTCCTAGTTTGTTTAAGAGAAAAAAAGAGAGATATTTTATCTTGTTTCCATGTTCTATTTCTAGGGTATTAGCTTAACCAACGAAAGCAGCATGTGATTCCCGATTGTGGCATAAACTTGGAACAAGCAGGCTATCACTGATGTCGACTGTCAATCACGTTCTTCCATCTGAGATAAGTAAGATGAACGTGGTTCTTCAAGAATTCTGGATTGTTCCCTACGTGCACACATACCACTGACTGTTGTCAATCTGCACAAATAAAGCATTTGAAATATGAGACAAGCAGACCCGTGGATTGACGTATGTATTACCTGGCATATCATCAAATGTTCTCGATTAACAGCTGTTTTAGAAACAAAAACAAATGTGTGAATTTAGGAAAATTTAGAAGAATTTACACTCTAAAATGTGCTTAAGGTTTGTGAATTCGAGCTAAATAGATAAATGATAACATATTTATTGTTCGCAATTCATAGAAAACGGGAAATAGTGATAAATAAAAAAGGGTGAAATTATTTTTTTCAGATAAATTAATTTCTCCCTAACTCTTATCTTTTTTATCTCTACCTATCTCTTGTGCCTTTTTCTAACCCGGTTGATGCATAAGCCCTCAACAAACTCATGCCAAGTCTTCCCATCTTTAGCTATATCTTAAAGCTTCTTCCAGTTTTTCCGAATATCGTTAAGCTCTGCCTCCAAATTTCTTCTCTATATATTTCTATGCTTTTCTCTGTTCCGCCTTCCCTAAGGGGTATAAAAAAGGGCCCTTCTGTTTATATTTTACTGGTGTTGCTTAAGGTATGTTCTCTCCAGTACTAGCTTCCTTTCTTCACCTATTGGTTCACTGGTGTTTATCTCGTTATCTCCATCCCCTCCTCATTTGTGACCCTACGATACCAACCCAGTCTCTCTATTTTGCGCAGACATTTGATAAATGTTTGCAATGTACTAGTTATTGTTGTAACCGTTTTCAATGTTTCTGACCCCTACATGAGAACTTCTTTAACATTGTGTTAAATATTCTAATTTTAGTTCTAGATGGGATGCTTTCACAAAGTCTCTAGTACAATGAAAGATAATCTTCCCTTCTGTATTCTTATTCCGACATCTCTATCCGTCCCTCCTTCTGTGTCTACATTTCTGCTATCTGTTGAATTGTGCTTAGTAATATATACTTATATATATATATATAACTTTAGGAAATAAGAAGAGTAAGATAAAAGTAACTAAACATACAACGCTCGGCACAGCAATGATCTTGGTTCCTACATTTGTTCTCGTATGGATCTATTACATAATTATAAACAATATAATATAATTGAAAACAGTAGTAGCTAACTAAACTCAAACCAAGCTTTAAACATTCATTATATTTGATATACGAATGTCCTACATAGACATTTGAATGTGTTTATGATTATATCAGAGAGTTTTTTTCAAAACTGGGATTCACTTTGGATATTAAAACGCAGAGAAGTTCTGAAACAGTTGCAATGAATAATCTAACAAGCACTTCTACACGTGAAACTGTGCATATCAACGGAGATACACACATGGTGAGTACTAACAATATTGCTATTGTTGTTTGTTTGTTTGGTGCGAGATTAAGCCTCTTTATTGTCGAGGCATGCTACTTTCAACCTAAGACAGGTATCTTTATGGTTATGTCAGGGCGTATTGGTTTTTTCTTGGTGGGGCCATGTAGCCTGGGACTCGTCCTGGTGTGGACTGTGTGCTGTATATTGTGCCTGTCTGATCAGTCCTGATATGGACATTTGGTCTTCAAAGTATTGCTACAAGTTAAGTATGATTTCTCTGTAGTACAGTTCATGTGATTTCTCTGTAGTACAGTTCATGTACATGTTCTTGCTGTCTGATGTCAACAGAAATAGCAACAGAAAACAAAGGAGAAAAAATGTAATTAGATAAAGAAATATTTAATAGAAGAATGTATTATGTTTTATCAGATGCTGCTTAAGTCCAACAGAATGCAGTGTCAGAGTAAATGGTCGTGGAACTGATGACCCCCGCACTGTAAAATCTGTAAACAGTTTAAAATATCAACAAACCAAGTGCCGTGCCGGCTGGCGTAGGCGATCATGTCTCTCCACATCGGTGTCTCTCTGGTGCAATCCATCAACTCCGTCACCGAGCCATTGCCGAACCACGATTTCAAGTCGTCCCGAATTTTTCCTTTGTCTCCTTTATCTCTCTTCCCTTGTATTTTGCCTGTTGTGACCAAATGTACTAAACTTGCCCTTTCTAATTATATGTCCGAAAAACCTTGATTGTTTGCTTCTTATTCGATTGATTAGATTTCGATATGAATCTGTCTCGCTACAAATATAAAGACATAGAAAAAACATAAACTGCTCATGAATATTGGGATGTCATAGTAGAGATCAAAAGATAAAATTGAGGGGAGATCTTTTGTCTCTGTCTTGTAAACTCTTGATCACGATGAGGGCTGTTGATGGTAGCAAAATAGAACGCTCAGAATTAGCATATTCAGTGCAAAGTCATATAATAGAGCCGTATTCATGAGTAGATTTTGAATGTAAAGACATCATGGAAAGTTGTTCATTTCTTGTATTGAGATGATAATCTGAAATGACATCAAGGGTTCTCGGACTGCAAGATGAGTAGCTGTTATATTTGTAATCGCCCGCGTAGTGCCGGGGCCAGCAAGGGAAGCAAAGAATAGTACCATCAGCGGCCTACAAGGCATGTCGTAAGAGGCAACTGAGGTAGGAGCCTAGGGAAGCTACCCTAGTAAATAAAATTCGTCTCAGAAATCGGATGCGATGGTCTACTTGTATGCGCACAACTGGCACAACGTACATTCGCACCAAGTCAGATCACATACAAATCACACAGAGTAGTTAACAAGTGGTCTATATGGATAGTTATAAAAAGAAGAAGAATATTAATAATGCTTTTATTTATTTTTCTGTACACTCTATAAATGATATAAATTAATTAACGAAATGTTACTACTATATTTGTAGTAATTGGTAAAATGTTGGTAAATGATAGCTACTCAAAACAAATAGTGCTAATAAGTTGTGGAATAAATACATCTTTATAATACGGAGTATCTAATTTCCAAGCTGGCCAAATATCACAAAAAAGTGTGCCTTGCCCAGATTACAGAACAATCCAAGTCTCCAATATACAGTTATCAAACTCATTTATTTTGTTAATGTTGTTTGTCAAGTTATTTTGCTTGTCTATGCCTATGAAAACTCTTGAGCATAAGCTTGGACCGAATGATCAAAAATCGAGTCAGATCGAGATTACATTATATGTTTACTGTACCATGCACAAGCAAACTGTCAACTACTTCTTACACTATGTAATATTTTGTCAACAAATCTGACATGAATCGTCATACCTGATAGTGAGATTGATTGATTGATTGATTGATAGGACCAGCATCATTGCACTTCGGTGAGTAGCCATGTGTGCTCCGATCTCTTTCTTATGCAGGAAGAAGATCTCGGCTGCAGTACACGAACATCGTAGCACCGGCGAGGGTCCCTGATGTAATTTTGAAGATGGTGAAGATATTTTTGTAGGAATTTTATTTTTAGTAATTTCTAATGAATTTTGCCGGGCAACAGCTTTCCAGCCTGCTCTTCTCGATTTTGAAATGTCAAGGGTTCTTTTACGTGCTTAAATAAACACGGGAACTACGTTTTATCGTCCATCTCCGATAGGACTAGGAACTCGATCTCGCCTACACTGAGATCAGGGATCTCTGGAAAATATTTTGATGGGTCCACGAGGGAACGAACTTGGTACCATTGACACGAGAGATGAGCTCCCAATCTCTATGCTACAGAGACCGCTTGTGACAGCGAGAACATGAGGAGACACAGCTGATACTGCAGTAGAACTATCACTGAGATCAAACGCATCTTGTATACCCTTCTCATGTTTGTAAGCCATTCAGTTGGAAATGATATGAGGCTTTAGCTAAAACATAACAGCCGCAGAATGAGGGATGGTAGGAAATGATACGAGGCTTTAGTTAAAACATAACAGCCGCAGAGTGAGGGATGGTAGGAGATGATACCAGGCTTTAGCTAAAACATAACATCCGCAGAGTGAGGGATGGTCGGAAATGATACCAGGCTTGAACTAAAACATAACATCCGCAAAGTGAGGGATGGTATAAAATGATACGAGACTTTAACTAAAACATAACAGCCGCAGAATGAGGGAAGGTAGGAAATTACACCATTAGAGAGGAAGTCTGTAACTAGCCGTAGACCTAAAAAGTTATTCTTCTCAACGCTTGCAGCATCTTTGACCAAGAAATATGACAGCACAAAGCACACAGAATCTTAACGTACATTATGTATAGACCTCATCTTTCTGTTTGGTTTGTCATTTAGTAATAATTCCACATTATGAGAAAGACATATTAATTATCTCCATTTATTTACATATTTTTGTTTAAATAGACACTATGGATGTATTGTTAATTGTGTTATTTTATGCATGAATATGTATAGATATGTACATACATTAGCGTTTAGTATAAAAGGACACTGTATAGTTTTGATGATACACTAGTTTTCACCTTTAAAACATTTGATTACTTCAAATGTTCCCTACGCTTTTCCAATGCACCAGTCGTACTATCCCTCTCTCATGCTCTACTTGGTGTTCTCTGAATCGTATGCTACTACTTTTACCTGCTGTAAAAAAAAACTTCAAGAAATCCGAAATGTTTGATGTCAAATAAATGCAAGACGTGTGTTTCTTTACATTTAATGTTATCTTGTCTGATTTTAGATTTATTTCTGCCGTACATGAAGTTTGAATTTCGTTGCTTCTTTTATACTCTTTGCTTGATAAAAGCCCCCTTGTCTTCGTCTTCTACGGACGCTCAATACAAACCACGTATTAACTACTCTTAGGGATTTGTACGTGGTCCGATCCTAAGAGCGACTGTTTGTTGTGTCAGTTATACACCTACAAGTAGGCCAGCACATCCGATTTCCGCGATGCTTTATATTTACTAGGTAGCTTCCTAGGCCCCTACCTCATTCACCTCTTACGACATGCCTTGTAGGTCGCGGTTTTACTATTCTTTGCTCCATTTAAGACCGCCAGCAACACACAGGCGAGGTCTTCTGGTTGAAACGTCGCTGTATATTGTCATTTGTAAAAACTACAGTATTTTGTTTCTACTAATTTCTCCATTATAAACGTGTTTTCATATCTAACACTTGTAATAATCTTCCTCTAATATAATCATTTCTTCTCATTATCTATACATGAACATAAGCAGCATTGTATTCTGAAACCTTCTTTCAGTCTCAACAATTTTTCTTTCAGTCAGTTGAAAAACATGTCAAACCCGTTTACTTTAACATATACCAACCTTTCTACACACCGTGCACTTCAACGTACACATATACGTAACTTAAGTAGTAATCTACTAGCAACAATGATATCTGTGTCATTGTCCGTTCACGTTCCTACATATCTAGCTAAGTAATCATTTGTTTTGCATAAATTTGTTTGTTTAACTATGTTAGTAACTAACAAATCTTCATTCTGCTGACCTATATACTTCCTTTATCGTGTTCCGTGACCAGAAGTTTAAAAAAAACTACGACACGACTAGGAATGTGGGGTCATGTGGGTGAAACTGTGTTGCGTATGAGGTTGGTGTAGTAAAACAGTAGATTGTATATAGCATATATGGTTAGCATTACTATAAGATTGTAGTATTTTGTAGCATGTGCGGTTAGCATTACTATAAGATTGTAGTATTTTGTAGCAGGTGCGGTTAGCATTACTATAAGGGTGTATTATTTTGTAGCATATACGATTAACATATGTATGGGAATGTAGTATTGTGTATGTAGTATTTGATATTGCTAGGACAAAAAAGTATAGAATGTTGTAGTATTTAAGAGTAGCATTACCAATATACTGACGTACCCATAACTAACAGCGTGATGTATTTCAGGCTAGCATAACTAACAGAGTGATGTATTTCAGGCTAGCATAACTAACAGCGTGATGTATTTCAGGCTAGCATAACTAACAGAGTGATGTATTTCAGGCTAGCATAACTAACAGAGTGAAGTATTTCAGGCTAGCATAACTAACAGAGTGAAGTATTTCAGGCTAGCATAACTAACAGAGTGAAGTATTTCAGGCTAGCATAACTAACAGAGTGAAGTATTTCAGGCTAGCATAACTAACAGAGTGAAGTATTTCAGGCTAGCATAACTAACAGAGTGAAGTATTTCAATCTAGTAAGACTAATAGAAAACGACATCAGCTGTTAAGAGTCTAAAAGAATATGGAACTTGACGTTATTTACTGTTACAACTAAATTACGAATATTTCCCATTCCAATGTTGGTAAAATCTGACCATATGTCAGCGAGCGTTAGATGAGGTAAAGGATTAATGATAAAGAAAGTCAGTTGAATGTATTTGAAAATAGATGTCAGTAAAACTAAAGAACATAAAACAAGATGAATTCATGAGAAGTGATGAAATCAGACATATGGTCTGATCAACCACTAGTTGCCCGCGTGCCCAGCGTGTTCGTAGCGCGTTCGACTGTGGGTGACTAGCCCTCTATGTGTACGGGTTCAATTCCGTGGGCAGGCAGAAAAAGCCACAGATTCCCCAGATTCACGGTGTTCGTGGCACCGAACCGAAGGGTTACGATGTCTATGGCACCGAGCCGAAGAGCTGAAAAGCTCAAGTGCTTCTGGATCAAAAAAAAAAATCAACCACTAGTAACACATGTTTTAAGAAAGAGAAGGTAAAGATATGTTGGGCATACTCTGAGACAAAATTATCAAATGATTCAAAAGAAGGCATTGAAGTCTAAGGGGAATACTAAGATAAAAAGGAAGCATTAGAGAGAAACTCTTAACTTTATTTAGAGAGACAAGAAATATCAGGCATAATTCCATAACCGATATTAAACCATCTGTCCAAGTTAGGTAGTAGGGAGAAATTACTTGCAGGTTCTATGTAACGTACCACAGTACAAGATTTGTAAATTGATATTTCTCTGAAGTTGTTCTTGGTTCATCGCTCCATCTCTTGCTAATTTTCCTCTTAATATGTATTCAAGTTCTATGTAACGTACCACAGTACAAGATAAATTTGTAAATTGATATTTCTCTGAAGTTGTTCTTGGTTCATCGCTCCATCTCTTGCTAATTTTCCTCTTAATATGTATTCAGGTTCTATGTAACGTACCACAGTACAAGATTTGTAAATTGATATTTCTCTGAAGTTGTTCTTGGTTCATCGCTCCATCTCTTGCTAATTTTCCTCTTAATATGTATTCAGGTTCTATGTAACGTACCACAGTACAAGATAGATTTGTAAATTCATATTTCTCTGAAGTTGTTCTTGGTTCATCGCTCCATCTCTTGCTAATTTTCCTCTTAATATGTATTCAGGTTCTATGTAACGTACCACAGTACAAGATAAATTTGTAAATTGATATTTCTCTGAAGTTGTTCTTGGTTCATCGCTCCATCTCTTGCTAATTTTCCTCTTAATATGTATTCATTATACTTTTTAATGTGACTCTATGGGGTAAAGAAAATCAGGACAGTCTTGTCAGGTAACCATAGGATTTAATCTATTTTCTTTTTTAATTGAATGACTTTTTAAATTCTCAGTCTTCTTTTAGTGAGCGACTGTAGCTTAAACGTTAGTGAGCTCGATCACAACCCAAGTGTACATGGTTCAAACTGTGAGGCGGGCAAGTTTGGAAGAAAATTAGTTCCTTTTATTTTTACGAACGGTAGCAATAGACATGACCGTTCAGGAAACAATGACAAACTACTGAACGTATAAGTGATGCCTAGAAAAATCAACGACTCGTATACTATTGTTGATGGTTAAGTCATGTAAAGGATATGCTACGATTTTCATTTCAGTCTTTTTCTAATTTCTTCATTTCTAATCGTACCCCTATTGTTACTCCTGTAGCTCGTTTAAGAAATCGCATCTCTGTTGGTATGACTTTCCCAATATTAGTTGTTGTGAGTTGCAATCTCTAACGTTGATAACATAATATGGATAAAAAGAAACAGGGCTTTTGAGATTTCTGTTAGTATTGACATGTATGATTTTATGTGCCATGTGTGATGGTAGTTGTCCAGTTCGTAGTTTCCCTTTGCTCACCATTTGTTTATTTCTTTATCTACATATCTGAATGACTGTTATTATTTTTGACCTTTCTATATTTCACACGGAAGATTTTAAATGTAGCTCATGAATAATAGTTACACATGATCACTGCCACAATAGAGAGAGTTGTGATAGCTTAGAGGCTAGTGTACTGACTTCTTAGGTGAATTGTTAGGGATCAATTCTATAAATCTATTCCATCAATGACTGCAACTGCCCTCATGTACAAGGAAATCACTGGGAATTAGTAAAGGTGGCCGCCGTGATGTTGGGTACAATCATCGTGTAACGATGGTTTAACAAATGTAGCATCTTACAACGCATTCCCCAATAAACCATATCGTATGAAAAAGGATTCCTGATCACTACAATGTCACTCATTGTAAGTCAGTCTTCGCTAATCAATCTTTCAGATACAATTTGAATGGGATGGAAATGCAACTGAGAACACTCTTTGTGTGGTTTAAGTTAATGGCAACAGATGTAGAGCTTTCGAATGTGACAGGCCTTGTCGCTTCATTTTGATAAAATAGTCATTCAAGACTAGATGTAATTTTCCACCTCATTAATATACTTATCAGATGAATAATCAAATAAATCAGAAAAATTACTAGAGCGTTAAACATTACGCTTTATCATTCGTACTTTGATAACGCCGTATTCGAAGCCATTTTACTCTAAGCATGAACCAAGGTAGCCAAAGTGCATTCATTAAGGACTGGTAATAAAGTTACCATGCCCAGAATACAGGCAAATCCAACCAAATATGCACTGCACTGTAGCCGGGCTGATCTGTTCTATTTAATAGTATTAAATTTTACACTTTCTGTCGTACTGTAGGAAACTGCACAGTTATATATATATATATATATATATATATATATATATATATATATATATATATATATATATATATATATATATATATAGCCTTTTCGTCTTTGCAGACGGTAAATTGGCAAGTGTTTTACTGTGACAACTTCTGAGTTTTCGCTTTTCTCTCTTTTCGTTCAGCTCATACATAAGTCTCTTCTCAAAAGACTCTGCGCCCTTTCGTAATTTGGCTTTCCACACAACTGTCATCAGCTAGTCCTTCCCATGTGCTGGAACCTATAGAAAAGTTTTTCATTGAGGCTTTGCAGACATCTTTATATCTGAGCAGTGGTTTGCCCTGGTGCCTCTTCCCCTCCGAAAGTTCACAGGACAACATTTGTTTTGGTATGCGATAAGTTTCCATTCTTCTCACATGCCCCAACCATCTTAGTCGTCTACTGCTGAGCATGCCCATGATGGAAGGCAGGTTTGCACGTTGCAGTACTTCAGATTTGGTTATCGTGTCGTACCACCTGATGTTCATAATCTTGCGGAAACATCGAAGGTGAAAGATGTTAAGTCTCCTCTCGCGTCTTGAGTTGGCTGTCCATGTTTCTGAGCCTAATAGTAAAGAACTAATTACACAGGCTCGATATATTTGAATCTTCGCCTGCAATGTCAGTTATATATATATATATATATATATATATATATATATATATATATATGTACATCTATATATATATATATATATATAAATACCAGTTCGATGTTGATTGAAAATTCTGCTCATTCGTCTGTTGTGCTGTATTTTTCTGACACTTCTGAGAGAGAGAGAGAGAGAGAGAGAGAGAGAGCCATAGCATATATATATAAATATACTAGCAGTGTTACCTGTTCTTCGCACGGGGAATTTAGTTTAAATCTATTTGTAAAGTCCCTTAAAGAAACATGCCACGTTGCTTCAAAATCTGCTTCTTCCCCATTAAAAACAGAACGTTTTCTCTCCATGCATCGGCCAGTAAAACCTGATACAACAGAATTTCCGTTCCCGTGAAAGTTGACAAATTACAATTTAAAGTGTCCATCATTTCGATTGCCAGTAAAACCTGATACAATTGAATTCTCGTGAAAGTTGAAAAATAATTGGCAAATTAAATTTATTCAGATTATTAACTTATCGACGTGTTAAAAAAAAAAGTTTGCCTCGCACGTGATTCGCGTGCATGTCTATTGCTATCTACTCAGGCACGCTATCAACTACCCTAGAGAGAGTTATAAATAAATGTGTTTAAAATACGTTGTTATAATAATAGTGCCGTTATCATAGCATTATATGACCACAGGATTTGAGAGGAAAGTTATAATCTTCGTCAAAGTCTGTATGTAGTGTGCTGTGACATTCTTCACTTTGTTGTATTGTTTGCTTGATAAGGGCTTTGTTGGTCGAAACGTTGCAGTGCATTGTCATTGTTTTTGTACTTCGTAAAACTACCGTACTTTGTGATTAGGGGGTTTGGCTGAAAGTAATAACATGATCACGTGACCAGGACTTCGTGAAAACATGGAAAGACACTTTTGGTGATTTCTATGCAGAAAGACCATGTGCGTTGTTGTGAATATGGTTATAAAAACGTATAAAAAGTCTAGTTTTATAATTTTCCCATCTTCGGATCCATGAAAGCCACCTTCTTGCCAAATCTCAAGTTCGTAGGATGTCCAGATATCTTCAAACAATTGGAACAGACATACAATTCTATTCATCTTTGTCAAAATATATATATATATATATATATATATATATATATATATATATATATATACGATGTAGCGCTCGTATTCAAATGTTTGAAAACCCCTGACATGTACCATCAAACTATAAATGGCATATTACAAACAAATAAATGAGCAGATTTCATGAAGCAGACCTATCACACTGTTTTCTTGTGTATATCTTTCAAAGTTTTCTAGCAGGAAAGTGAATTGAAGAATGATGTGTCACAAGTTCAATATTTGTGACGTACGTCAAGCTACAATAATCAATGAGAGCTTAATATATTGATTTTTATAGAGATAAAAAAACATGAGGGTGATATCAAGATGTCTCTTCTGGCATAAGACGTGACCAGATTCAACCAGGTGCACTGACAAGTAGCTGGTATGTGGACAACTTTCACAAGTGTCAGTTACTACGTAAGGTTCATACTGGACAAATAAACAGTTATGGACTAAACAGCAATGATTTTTCATCCGGATGTTGTTGAGCAATTATGAATAATAATGCTTCCTGAGAAATATGATTTTCCATCACGGGAACAACAAACCAGCATAAATTTGATTTATGCTCTGTGTTACGGGAAACGTAACATTGGTAAACAAACCAAACTGCATTTGTTCAACCACCATCAAATGCTGATCTGATATAATGTGCATCTTCGGTCAATTAGCGCAATTTAAACAAGCATTTGATTTGGTATTACATTTTCTAGCTTGTGAATGTCATCACATATACTATCACAGACATCACATTCTTAGTCATCACATATATTATTAGATGACACATATATGTCTTCTTAGTAATAGCAGTAGATAGAAATATTCCGGCTAATGTGGGCTATTATTTTTGGAACATGTTCAAGACAAGGATCCCCCACCCACTTTCCTTACTGCCGATTGCGAAACTGGCCGTTTTCACTTGTTGAATTCTTTTAAAATCAATGATTTTTGAAGATCTCCAACCACTGACATGTCTCTTCACGGTGACCATTTCGAATAAGGAACATCCTTCTGAGTTATTGTTATAAACGTATATCGTTAGAGTATCCTAGTGGATTTTTGAGTAATCATGTTGTACTATTTCCTTGTCGGAAATACGGACGTATCAGGCCATGGTAGGAAACACGGAAGTAGTAGGCCCTAGTCGGAAATGCGAAAGTAGCAGGCCCTAGTCGAAAATACGGAAGTAATAGGCCCTAGTCTGAAATATAAAAGTGGTAGGTCCTAGTCGAAAATACGGAAGTAGTAGGTTCTAGTAGGAAATACGAAAGTGATAGGCCCTAGTCGGAAATAGAAAGTAGTATGTCTGAACTGAGCACTTACTGTGAACTGAGCTTTGGTGAATAACTACTTTCAAATTTTTATGTATGATGTTTATTTACATCTTGTGTAATTAAAGGTGGCTTGACGTAGTTACAGACATCTTAGAACGCCACAATATCACAGAATATCCAACGACGGAACATGCACTATTTCGGAAACCGATAATCAATTAAACATGCGACAACTGTGGCAAAATGCAAAGAAGGACAAAAGAAACAAATTGATTCTTCTAATATACACGCATTTTTTACGGCTAATAACTGACTTTTGGATAGTACAAATCGATTTATGAAGTATGAAAATAGACGTATATAATCGAACGTTATCAATATTTGTTCATACATTTCTCATTGTTTAAAATAGAATTCGGGTGCCACTATATTTATGTATTTATCTTCTACTGAATCTTCGAGAGACAAAAATTGAAGGCATTGCAGGTTTTGAACGAATTAAACTGACACCATAAGCGCACTTCGTGACCCTTACTCATGGACAGGAAGATCGAAGATGATAAATGGAACACATAACGGAACACGTGACAAGCACAACAGTGGATTCCAGATTGACGTTTAATTAACACGTGTCCATTGATGCCTTAACTACAGGTTGTATACACATCCTTGTGATCCTTGTCGAGCATGACAGGTCAGGTTTGTAAAACTTAACCTTTCTCATCACTTTATCAACACTGACCATATATCATCCATGGTATGAAATTACTTGAAAGAAATCAACAGTAATAAATGTACACTTCAAGTCTACAATCTGTATGTAAAATATAGAACGACTACATGACAAAGATATGCAATGTATTTAGAGACTTTCATATATGTCTGGCCCATAGAACTATCCAATGATATGTTTTACTTTCTACGTTCATTCTAGTGGGTAAGACAATATCATCATCATCATCTAATAGCTTGTCCTGAGCAGAACTTTGCCACCTCAACAGTCCTCTGGAATTTCTCTCTCTCATAGGCCATATGTCCTGCCTCTGCAGCCGCCATGTTCATACCATCAGTTACATCCTGAATCCATCTTCTCCGTGGTCTTCCTCTTCTTCTCTTTGCCGGTATGCCTCCTTCCATGATGGTCTTCTCAGCCCTTTATGTCTTTTTATATGTTCAAAATATCTCAATTTTTTTAAGACAATATACAATACATTAACGATGGAGAGGTAACATAGAAGTAGACTTAGACGCACTATTTGATTAATAAGACTATCATCATTTCACTTCGGTGAATAATCATGCGTGCTTCTGTTTCTTTCTGCCTCACAGGAAAGTCTTAGCGGCAGTGCACGAACTCCTTAGCACCGGCGAATGCCCCTGGTACAATTTTGAAGATGGTGAAATTTGTTTGTAAGAATTTAATCTTAATATTTTTTAATGAATTTTGGAGAAAGCTTGCTTATGATACCCAGGTGATGTGGGTGTACCCAGGTGATGTGGGTGTACCCAGGTGATGTGGGTGGTTAGATGTCTTACTCTCTTGTAGTCCCCAATTTGATAATATCATTGTTGCAGGGGTGTCCGTCGGCTATAACTATCCGACTATACTATGATCTGGCATCATAGTCTCTGGTCGGTTTCACTTCACCAGCGCAACCTCTCCGTCTGCTAGATTTAGAAGTACTAAGTGATCTGGCATCATAGTCTCTGGTCGGTTTCACTTCACCAGCGCAACCTCTCCGTCTGCTAGATTTAGAAGTACTAAGTGATCTGGCATCATAGTCTCTGGTCGGTTTCACTTCACCAGCGCAACCTCTCCGTCTGCTAGATTTAGAAGTACTAAGTGATCTGGTATCATAGTCTCTGGTCGGTTTCACTTCACCAGCGCAACCTCTCCGTCTGTTAGATTTAGAAGTACTAAGTGATCTGGCATCATAGTCTCTGGTCGGTTTCACTTCACCAGCGCAACCTCTCCGTCTGTTAGATTTAGAAGTACTAAGTGATCTGGCATCATAGTCTCTGGTCGGTTTCACTTCACCAGCGCAACCTCTCCGTCTGCTAGATTTAGAAATACTAAGTGATCTGGCATCATAGTCTCTGGTCGGTTTCACTTCACCAGCGCAACCTCTCCGTCTGTTAGATTTAGAAGTACTAAGTGATCTGGTATCATAGTCTCTGGTCGGTTTCACTTCACCAGCGTAACCTCTCCGTCTGCTAGATTTAGAAGTACTAAGTGATCTGGCATCATAGTCTCTGGTCGGTTTCACTTCAACAGTGCAACCTCTCCGTCTGTTAAATTTAGAAGTACCAGGTGTCGACAATTCGGAAGAGAAGGATAAAAACAAAGACAATTCGGAAGAGAAGGATAAAAACAAAGATGAATAAAGGAGATGGATATCTGCGGTAATGAACCTCATAAACTCGGAAAGCTTAAAACGAACTATATATGTATATATGTATATATGTATATTATATCTATTATGATATAAGTCCCTTTGTTTGAGTTTTTCCGTCACTTTGTTTATAATCAGTTCTATTCATGATTTATCTTTGCAATATTTTGGTCGCATGACTTGCGATATTCCTGTATTCTCTTTTATATCTGAAATAGAGAGATTCAGTTTAAGTTTAGAATATCCTCATTATACTCCGGATATGTCCTTAGTTGATCCAATTTGTCCCGCAATATCTTAGACACCTAACAGCATCTAATCATACCAGTTCGATGTTGATTGATATCTTAGACAGCTAACAGCATCTAATCATACCAGTTCGATGTTGATTGATATATTAGACAGCTAACAGCATCTAATCATACCAGTTCGATGTTGATTGATATCTTAGACAGCTAACAGCATCTAATCATACCAGTTCGATGTTGATTGATATATTAGACAGCTAACAGCATCTAATCATACCAGTTCGATGTTGATTGATATCTTAGACAGCTAACAGCATCTAATCATACCAGTTCGATGTTGATTGATATCTTAGACAGCTAACAGCATCTAATCATACCAGTTCGATGTTGATTGATATATTAGACAGCTAACAGCATCTAATCATACCAGTTCGATGTTGATTGATATCTTAGACAGCTAACAGCATCTAATCATACCAGTTCGATGTTGATTGATATATTAGACAGCTAACAGCGTCTAATCATACCAGTTCGATGTTGATTGATATATTAGACAGCTAACAGCATCTAATCATACCAGTTCGATGTTGATTGATATATAGACAGCTAACAGCATCTAATCATACCAGTTCGATGTTGATTGATATCTTAGACAGCTAACAGCATCTAATCATACCAGTTCGATGTTGATTGATATCTTAGACAGCTAACAGCATCTAATCATACCAGTTCGATGTTGATTGATATATTAGACAGCTAACAGCATCTAATCATACCAGTTCGATGTTGATTGATATCTTAGACAGCTAACAGCATCTAATCATACCAGTTCGATGTTGATTGATATCTTAGACAGCTAACAGCGTCTAATCATACCAGTTCGATGTTGATTGATATCTTAGACAGCTAACAGCATCTAATCATACCAGTTCGATGTTGATTGATATCTTAGACAGCTAACAGCATCTAATCATACCAGTTCGATGTTGATTGATATCTTAGACAGCTAACAGCGTCTAATCATACCAGTTCGATGTTGATTGATATATTAGACAGCTAACAGCATCTAATCATACCAGTTCGATGTTGATTGATATCTTAGACAGCTAACAGCGTCTAATCATACCAGTTCGATGTTGATTGATATATTAGACAGCTAACAGCATCTAATCATACCAGTTCGATGTTGATTGATATATTAGACAGCTAACAGCATCTAATCATACCAGTTCGATGTTGATTGATATCTTAGACAGCTAACAGCATCTAATCATACCAGTTCGATGTTGATTGATATCTTAGACAGCTAACAGCATCTAATCATACCAGTTCGATGTTGATTGATATATTAGACAGCTAACAGCATCTAATCATACCAGTTCGATGTTGATTGATATCTTAGACAGCTAACAGCATCTAATCATACCAGTTCGATGTTGATTGATATATTAGACAGCTAACAGCATCTAATCATACCAGTTCGATGTTGATTGATATCTTAGACAGCTAACAGCGTCTAATCATACCAGTTCGATGTTGATTGATATCTTAGACAGCTAACAGCATCTAATCATACCAGTTCGATGTTGATTGATATCTTAGACAGCTAACAGCATCTAATCATACCAGTTCGATGTTGATTGATATCTTAGACAGCTAACAGCGTCTAATCATACCAGTTCGATGTTGATTGATATATTAGACAGCTAACAGCATCTAATCATACCAGTTCGATGTTGATTGATATCTTAGACAGCTAACAGCGTCTAATCATACCAGTTCGATGTTGATTGATATCTTAGACAGCTAACAGCATCTAATCATACCAGTTCGATGTTGATTGATATCTTAGACAGCTAACAGCATCTAATCATACCAGTTCGATGTTGATTGATATCTTAGACAGCTAACAGCATCTAATCATACCAGTTCGATGTTGATTGATATATTAGACAGCTAACAGCATCTAATCATACCAGTTCGATGTTGATTGATATATTAGACAGCTAACAGCGTCTAATCATACCAGTTCGATGTTGATTGATATCTTAGACAGCTAACAGCATCTAATCATACCAGTTCGATGTTGATTGATATATTAGACAGCTAACAGCATCTAATCATACCAGTTCGATGTTGATTGATATCTTAGACAGCTAACAGCATCTAATCATACCAGTTCGATGTTGATTGATATCTTAGACAGCTAACAGCATCTAATCATACCAGTTCGATGTTGATTGATATCTTAGACAGCTAACAGCATCTAATCATACCAGTTCGATGTTGATTGATATCTTAGACAGCTAACAGCATCTAATCATACCAGTTCGATGTTGATTGATATATTAGACAGCTAACAGCGTCTAATCATACCAGTTCGATGTTGATTGATATCTTAGACAGCTAACAGCATCTAATCATACCAGTTCGATGTTGATTGATATCTTAGACAGCTAACAGCGTCTAATCATACCAGTTCGATGTTGATTGATATCTTAGACAGCTAACAGCGTCTAATCATACCAGTTCGATGTTGATTGATATCTTAGACAGCTAACAGCGTCTAATCATACCAGTTCGATGTTGATTGATACGTCTACTCATTAATCTATGGTGATGTTTTTTTCTGACAATTCAACAGAAAAAGTACATTTTTCTACACACAAAATATCAAGCAATTGCGTTGTATCTGTATCTTTTTCTTTTAGTCTCCGTCTATTTCATGAGATTTTTTTCTTGTCATAATGTATCTCTTTCTTCTATCTTCATCCATCATACATTTATGCAGATTTATGCAGATTTATGCAGATTTCTGCAGATTTATGCAGATTTGTGACTAAGTGGTTACGCCGTTGGTTGTGGTTGTTCCGAATGTCATGGCATCGAATCCAAGCAACGTCGTTCTGTTTACAAGTGCATTTTCACAGTCTCCTAGGATTGCTACCAGAGCTACGGAGTTCACGCCTTGCGCAAATGGTGTGCCAGTTCTACGAAAAGGGACTGAGTCATGTAGGGGAAAAACCCGGGCAATGAGGTCAATCGTTCGTATTTATACCATTTTTAAGAGTACATTTTCAACCGTGTCTCGCCCACATAATGAATTACACTACTGCATCATTTTTATAATACCACAGACGTCTTAAAAACAAAATCATACATAATAATAATAATAATAATAATAATAATAATTCCTCTCGTACCGTTATACGGTACATACGGCCTACAAGTAATTTCACCATACCACTCTATCCTGGGCAACTCGCTCAATCTCCTCCATGGAACTGAGACCGATATTTCTTGTCTCTCTCAGCAAAGTTCGTTTCATGGTCTCATTAGGTCGTCCTCTCTTTCTTGAACACTTTGCATCCCACTTCAATGCCTGCTTTGACATTCGTTGATCATTTCTCCGCAAGGTGTGTCCAACATATTTCCATCTTCCGTATAAAATCATACATGGTCCACGTAATCAGTTACACTTGAATTGTACCATAGCATGGCAATTTGAACAAATAAAATCAGAATAAATGACATTTCCTTATCACATGTTAGCTGTTATGTATCTCCTGTCTTGTTATGTCTCTGTCCATGGTTGTTAAATAACCTGACATAACCCTATTTATTCAGTCATGTCTCATGTCTATGTGTAACGATGTCTTTGTGGGTTTTTTTTTAATTTCTTTCCATTCAACCCTCAGATTTTATTTGAGAGAATGTATCATATATATATCGTTGAATGTATGTGGTAATGTATCATATAAATGTCGTTGAATGTATTTGCTAATATCTATTATATTAGAAATCACTTTGTGTTCTTGCAACACTTGATTACATTTCGGTGGTATCGATTACATTTCGGTGATATTTATTACATTTCGGTGATATCGATTATATTTCGGTGATATTTATTACATTTCGGTGGTATCGATTATATTTCGGTGATATTTATTACATTTCGGTGATATTGATTATATTTCGGTGATATTTATTACATTTCGGTGATATTTATGAGATTTACACAATATTTGTACATTCCATTGATAGTTATACCCTCAAGTAATAATGATACGTTTTTTAATATTGAAATATTCATTAAAAATGCTACATTGCACTCTAGTTATGTCATTTACCAAGTAAGAGCAAAATTCAGTTCTAGAAATCTTTTATTATCCTGACGATGTGAGATAAAACAGGAATAGAGAAGAAAGAAGAAGACGAGGTAAAATATGACAACCTGAATCTTTGACAAATTTTCAACACATGCTAGAATTTGTTGAGTTCTTACTAAACTCACTATAGACGTCTGAAATAACAAAATATATATGAATATATGTGTTTATGTGCGATTTAATCTTACCATTGGCAGTTTTTTAGATTGTTTCTGATATTTTTAGCTTCTCCCTGTTGACTCTATATTTAGCTACATTCAAATTCTTTTGTCCTTGGAAATATTTTTAAATGATTTTAGGTCTGTAATAAAGCTAATTTTAATAGCTATCACAGGATATTAGTGGGTTTAACCAAATTAAATATATTTTTCTATTTTCCCTGACCAGAACTTGAGTAATAGTCAAAATAGTATTATTCTAAGCAAAATTGAGAATTTTTTATCAGCCTACAAGAGGAAACAGTACGTAAACTCTACGAAATAGTTGGTTATCTCTTCTCTCTACTATCATCCTTTTAAAGTCTTCAGACTTTGTAACAATATTATTATCTTATTTATTGTTGAGAGATTATTGATGATGACATCATTGACGTCATAATTACAATATTTTCTGATTTTTCAAATAGAAAGAGTCCAATATAATAGGGTCATGTTCAAGTGTTGTACTAGATTTTATATTATACTTCTGTAATCAGCCTAGGTAAAGTAAACTAAATTAGCGTGTGTTATAGTTTTTCGATTAAAAAACAAAATTTAAAGTCGTAAAACTTTCTAGACAATTTAAATATGGAAAATAGGTTAGATTAATGATATTTGATAGAACAAAATAATCAGGAAATATCGGGCATCTTGCAAAAACACCAATACACAGGCATAGAATGTTCATCTGACTAAATAGATATTTGAAGAATCACTGGTGTCTTCATCAGGACAGTAATCTGAGTTATTAGAATTCATTTTATCACATATTTAATGGATTTTTGGATGGAGCAATTTGGGAGTTTCTACAAAATGGAAAAGTGCGAAATGAGGTGTGCTCCAGTCAACGAGATTAAACATCTAAAAAATATATAAATAATTTTTTTAATAATTTTTTATTAGATTATCATACGTTCTGCACTAGTTAACATAACTTTTACTAACTTAAATGCAAAATGGATACAAAATTATGGCTACTTAAATAGGCATGTTGCATCGATCATATATGATCGAAATTCCATTATCCCAATGGTTAAGGGTTAATCTTATCTTTCTTATTCAGGTTTACAAGTTTTTGACAATGATTGACGCAGACATCGCCCGCTTCTATACATCCCTATTCTTAGCTTTCTCTTTCCCAATTGTTGACTCCTGGTATCTATAGCTCGACTTCAAAGTTATCTCTCCATCCTTTCCTTGGTCTGTCCTGTGGTCTTTTTCCATCATATATTTTGTAAATGCAATTTTAGGCTCTCTGTCTACCATTTTTTCAACATGCTTTAGCAATCTTATTATATTAGCCTTCACTATGGTAGTAATTAGTGGGGGTTTAACCAAATTAAAAATATCTTTATTGTTTCTCATTCTCCCCCTTTTTTTCTGATCCAGAAGCACTTGAGCTTTCAGCTCTTCGGCTGGGTGCCATAGACATCGTAACCCTTCGGTTCGGTTCCACGAGCACAGTAAATCTGGAGAAAATGTGACTTTTATGCACCCGCACTCACAGAGGGCTTGACACCCGTCGTCCAACACTCTACGAACACGCTGGGTTTGCGGGTTATCTCATTCTCCTCTACTATCATCCATTGTTGACCCAAAGATTCGTCTTCAGACTTTGTTTTTAACGTTCTGTAATATTATTCCATCTTGATTGATTGATTGATTGATTGATTGATTGATTGATTGGGACCATCATCATTGCACGTCAGTGAATTACAATATGTGTTCTGATTTCTTTCACATAGGAAGCTCTCAGCGGCAGTGCACAAACTCTATAGCACCGGCTAGGGCTCCGAATTGTTCCATTCTTGTTTTGTTGTACTCCAGATTTTATTATTATTACAGTTCTGTCTATTCTGATCGTAATGGTAAAAGATAAACACTTAAATTTGAGCAGGTGTTGTATATCAAAGTTTATCTTTTTGCGATTAAAAAAAATACAAATTGAAAGTCGTAAAACGTTTTTCTTAGGACAAGTTGTAAATATGGTTTTACAAATATGGTGTAGATTAAAATATGTTGCACTAAGAAAAATGCAAAACATAACAGTCAATAGGGCTCGTATTAAAAAAACCCACCAAAACTCGGCTATAACAATATTGTTTTTTCTAAGACTAAAAATTTATCAATTCATGCAGCGGGTATTCACATGACAGTAAATAATAAAATCGATATTAACTGATCAATAAAGCCTTATTTCGAAATCGCATTTAACTTGATTTTGGAAAGTCCTTGAACAATGTCTTCTGAATGTCATTCAATGGAATCCGTTTTTCTGTATCTTTAAACCGACGAGGTGTTTCTAGATCTAGTTATTATCTTTATCTAGCGATGCGTGATCTTTAGTACGAGTTGCTGTCATAATTCATATCTGCGTGCGTGTAAACAAGACAGTACCGTACTCATTCAAATATACGTGCGTGCAAGCCAAACTCAGTTTATCATTCAACTTTTCGTGCGTGCAAGCTAAACTCAGTACTTTCATCATTCGGTTGTACGTGCATACAAGCTAGACTTAGTTCTGTACTCATTCTGCTATACGTAGGTTCAAGCCAAACGCTGTACTATTATTCAGCTATACGTGCGTGCAAGCTAGATTTAGTACTGGCATCATTCGACTATAAGCGTGTGCAAGCTAGACTTAGTTCTGTACTCATTCTGCTATACGTTTGATTACGTTCATCATCATCATCAAGTAGCTTGTCCCTTCTGGAGCTTGGCTCCATGACAGAAGTCCTGGTAAACTCTCTATGCAAGTTGACCGGCGTCAGTAGCAATCATTCTCAGATCGTCAATGACATCTTGCACCCAATGTCTTCTAGGTATTCCTCTCATTCTTTCTACAGGCACCAGTCCCTCCAAAATTATTTTCCTTATGCACTCATGTCGTTTGATGTGACCGAAATATTTAATTTTCTTTGATTACATTACCATCATAAATTAGCAACATTTTTTTCTGTCTATAATCTAGTTCTACCTGATATATTCAGGATAAGTAGAGATATCTAAAATGGGTTTGTATGCGCTTTGTATATTATATTTCACTGTCTATGCTATTGGTGGTACTAACGATCATGTACTATTAATCAACTAGCAATGCATGACCGATATAAAGATTTATGATCTACAAACATCAATACATTCTCATTAGATCAAGTTTACAATCATCAATACATGCTCCTTAGATCAAGTTTACAATCATCAATACATGCTCATTAGTTCAAGTTTACAATCATCAATACATGCTCAGTAGATCAAGTATACAATCATCAATACATGCTCATTCGATCAAGTTTACAATCATCAATACATGCTCATTAGATCAAGTTTACAATCATCAATACATGCCCATTAGATCAAGTTTACAATCATCAGTTATCAGTAGATGGTCGTTAATGGAAACTATTATCATCATCCACGTATACATGCTACTGTGAAACACTGTTCTCTAGTTAACTAATGTATGTGAAAAACCACGGTTCCCAACCAAGCATGCTTGAGACTTGAACAAAACGATAGATTTGTCAATCTAGATATTTACTGTTACAATTGCTATAGTGCGGTGGTGATACCAGTATAATATCAAACTGCAACTGTTCTTCTTCATATTAATAGTAGTCTTTGTCAGCTCTGTCAATGTGACTCCGACCTTTCTAACCTACACTTCTACAGCTCTTTGTCTTGAATTATTTGACACCTCATCACGATTCTCTTCTGTGGAAGCTTCTTTCGCTAAGCGGTTAAGTCTTTTTCTTGTGTTCCGAATGTCGTGAGTTAGAGACCTCTATGATTGTTCTCAGAGCTACTGAGTTCATTCTTTGTGCAATACTCACAGCAGGTGGCGTACTATTTCTGCGGAGAGAGGCTGTGCCTAATGGGGTAAACCCGATGCAAGGAAGTAAATCGTTTGGCTTTAGATCCTTTATGCTAGCAACCATTCTATTCCCATGTTTGTACCAATGTAGAATTATTTTCTGTGGCTATTTTCAGTGTTAACAAAATGCATCGTCACTTTCTCTTTCACTAACCATATAAAGTTAATTTGCAGAATTCTTATCTTTGTTTTGAAACATGGTTTCTTGCATGTATTTATAGAAGACGAAATGTAAAATAGCAGTGGTATAAATAAATGTTATAAGTTATGCCACCTGTCAATGCACCTGAAAAAAACAAGTCTAGTAATATTGATATTTGCAGAAACAAATCTTTGTCGTTAGGACTGAGAGGACTGTGGTCTGGTTATTTGAATACATTTATTATATTGACAATGTTTAATCCATACAAGTTTTCTTCTTTCTTTTTTCATAATGTGCCGTGACGGGTGATTAGAAATCAGAGCCTTCGTTATGCCAATAACAATTTTTTTTTTTTATGTTTCTCTAGTGTTTGCGAGGTGTTTTGGGGGATATGGTGGTGGTGGTGGTGGGGGATTTGGTTTGCTTGTTATATATGTTTCAATTTTCGGTGATCTATTTTGTACATCTTCTGCCATGTTTTCTTAAGTATTATGTCTCAAATAATTCCCCATTTTGTAGAACTTCAGTCAGGTTTTCTTATGTATTCTGCCCCAAATAATTCCGATATTTTGTAGAACTTCAGTCAGGTTTTCTTATGTATTCTGCCCCAAATAATTCCGCTATTTTGTAGAACTGTAGATATGTTTTCTTAAGTATTCTGTCAAAAAATAATTCCGCTATTTTGTAGAACTTCAGTCATGTTTTCTTAAGTATTCTGTCAAAATATAATTCCGCTATATTTTAGAACTTAAGCCATGTTTATTTATTAAGTAGTCAGTCAGAGCTGAAACATGTCATAACAAGACTATCAAATCTTTTATTACCTACTATGTTGTAATGTGCAAGTCTCCACGGAAATGTGCACTACTTGATGCACAGTGTTAACTCTGCAAGTGAGTCTAACCCCGCGCAGAAACTATAATAATTTTTATTCTAACGGCTTACATTACTGACAGGCCATCTGTTAAGATAACATTTTGTTTCTCTGAGTTTCAAATTTAATAAATCTGCCTGTTGCTAATCTCAGAACGTCTGCTACAGCTGCAAAGTTTCTACAGTATTTCAAATGCATTTTTCTCCCAAAATACCTAGGATCGTTGCCAGAGCTTCGAAGTTTATGCTCTGTGTAATACTTTTGATATTTAGAATGTTATTTCTGCCGAGATGGACCGAGTCATATGATAAACCCCGGTGTCATAAAGTCAATCCTTTGTCTATGAACATTTTTTTTAATCGATGAATGATTCATATTCTTTAGTTGTATCAAAATGGTACACATCCTAATTTCCACTTCATTTCTAAACACACCATCGGAATGTGTATGTGTTCAAATCTTAATTTGAAGTTTGTTAAGTAAGGTTCTTGTGTGTAAGTTTTCTTTTTTCATCCGACTGCTGCGCTCTACTTTTGTTTACGATACTTGCAATTTTGTCATTTTCACTTTCGAAATCATTGTCTTGTTATGGAGTGATAGGTGACCCTGGTGGTAGACACTGTTACTTGGTCTGTTGTAGTGTTTACATGCCTGCAATGTTATCAATGTTTGTGTTGTCCTCGGACTTCAAGATAAATCATTAATCTTCCTCCTCCCTCCCGACCTATTCGTTTGTATGTGCATAGAGTGTCATATGATTATATTAATTGTCTAAGCTTGTTTCGCCCGTCTTCCATTGGCTACAGTCTAGTAATACTTTTCATGTACATTATAATTGTTTATTTTAGTACTCCTGTTATTTTTTCCGTTCTCCTGCTATACTTTCAGAAATAGTCAAGGGGCATAATAGGGCAACTCTGAGCTATTTTTTGTTTGAAGACTTGCTTTTTTTGTCTCAAATGTCTCTCACCATTCAATTGAGCCTTACTCCGACTTCAGGGATAGTTGTAATTTAGATTTCCAAATAAAGAAAGTATTGGTGTTTCCTGTATTACAACCACGTACCAAGAATTGTTGGCTCAAACTGATCTCAAACCCCGGAATTTCCATGGCACGTCTTCATTAGCTATTGACGACTCGGGTTTTCTTCTAATGATATGTTCTGCGATTCACATTAAAAAGCTACCTTTGATAGCCACATAACACTCGTGAAATTATATAATCAGATTCGATTCATTAAGTCCCTCTTCACATCAACTTTGATTAACTTTCACTAGTTTATCTTGCAGAAAATCTCTTCACTACAACACATTTTAATTACTCGTACGACATTCTCAATTATTTCTCTGTTTGTTGAGTCTGGTTTTGATGTTATTCAGTTTTGTCGACTGGATCGCTGACTTTTACTGGGTCACGAATATTTTAACATTTGATTACATTACTGTATCTTTAGCCAGTGAGCCAGGACAAAGTCATTATCATGAGAGAGAAACAAATATCTAGCAAGAATACATTTAGAGACAGTCAGATAATTGATTTTATGAAATCTACGATATATTAAGAGACAGACAGATAATTGATTTTATGAAATCTACGATATATTAAGAGACAGACAGATAATTGATTGTGTGAAATCTGCGATATATGAAGGGAGACAGGCAGATAATTGATTGTGTGAAATCTACGATATCTGAAGGGAGACAGACAGATAGTTGATTGTGTGAAATCTACGATATACGAAGAGACAGATAGATAATTGCTTATGTGAAATCTACAATATGTGAAGAGACAGACAGGTGATTGATTATGTAAAATTTAATGTAGTATATCTCGTTATTATGAAAACGTGTTGTCGTACGGTGCAGATGGGTTAGATTGTTCTGCTCGAACACACATTGATGCTGCTAGTGCTGATGCTGTTACTGCCAAGAGTTATCTCAAATGGTTAGATTGTTCTGCTCGAATACACATTGATGCTGCTGGTGCTGATGATGTTACTGCTAAGAGTTATCTCAAATGGTTAGATTGCGCATATCTTTCTCTCTCTCACGATCCCCGTCTTCATTAATCTCTCTCTCACGATCCCAGTCATTATTAACCCTCTCTCTCGATCCCCGTCTTCATTAATCTCTCTCTCACGATCCCAGTCATTATTAACCCTCTCTCTCGATCCCCATCTTCATTAATCTCTCTCTCTTGCGATCCCCATCTTCATTAATCTCTCTCTCACGATCCCAGTCATTATTAACCCTCTCTCTCGATCCCCGTCTTCATTAATCTCTCTCTCGCGCGATCCCCGTCTTCATTAATCTCTCTCGCGCACGATCCCCGTCTTCATTAATCTCTCTTTCTCTCGATCCCCATCTTCATTAATCTCTCTCTTGCGATCCCCGTCTTCATTAATCTCTCTCTCTCTCTCTTTCTCGCGATCCCCATCTTCATTAATCTCTCTCTTGCGATCCCCGTTTTCATTAATCTCTCTCTCTCTCTCTCTTTCTCTCGATCCCCATCTTCATTAATCTCTCTCTTGCGATCCCCGTCTTCATTAATCTAAATGGATCGTAAACAATCTAACAGAAGAACAAGATTATCATTTTTTTCAAAAGCTTGTTAGACCAAGATTTAAAAAGAAATCAATATTTTTAAAACACTTAGGATCAAAATGAAAACATGAAACAAATTATGTTTGTGCAGAGAATGTTCCAGAATGTATGGACAGAGGTGAATAATAAAATATATGCGCATGAACAGTGAAGAAAGTAATTTTGTCAATATACCATTTTGTGAATATACCATTTTGTGAATATACCATTTTGTGAATATACCATGTTGTGAATATACCATTTTGGGAATATACCATTTTGGGAATATACCATTTTGTGAATATACCATTTTGTGAATATACCATGTTGTGAATATACCATGTTGTGAATATACCATTTTGGGAATATACCATTTTGGGAATATACCATTTTGTGAATATCATCCATAAAAGAATCAAATCGATTAAAAACTACGCCCGTGTTGTGTCGGAGCCCGCAAGGGAAGCAAACAATAGTACCACTGCCTACACTAAAAGGCATGTCGTAAGAGGCGAATGAGGTAGGAAAGTTACCATAGTAAATAAAAAGCGTCACAGAAATCGATTGTGTTGGCATACTTGTAGACGCATAACTGACAAAGCGGACAATCGCTGTTAGGTTCTAATCATACAGAGTGGTTATCAAGTGATCGATATGGAGCATTCCAAGAAGAAGAAGAAGATTATAAACTAGAATTGGTTTGAAGTGAATAACAAGATATTTGCGAACATATTATGACTGGAAATCGTCAAGTAAAAACACTGCTCTGTGAGTTTATTTATCTCAAGATAGAATTGCTAAAGACGATAAGCGTTTCTTGCGGACTTTCCCATTAACTCAGCTATTACGTGAGCAAACAGAGTAATCCGTGAACAAAAATAGAACGTTGGCTATTTTTAGAAGTAATCAATCCTTGAATTGAAAACAAAATAGAATTGGGAGTGCGATAACCAATGAAATAAGAGAAAACTGAGGTTCAGGGCGTCATCTTCTGACAAATCGAGATCGACCGAGATGATCATAACTCTTCATGTTGATGACCTTCAAATTTGATTCATGTTCTTCAAATAGAAGATAAACTGTCAACAAAGGTTAAACTGTACAAAATAGTTGAAATCTACATGAGATAATAGTATAGTATTACAAGAAAGCTGAAACAGAGAACCTTGGTAACATTAGATATGACAAACTTGGAAACTAAATACAGAAAAATAAACAAACAACAAAGCAACAAACAAAGAAATGAAAAAAACGTGTGTATGTTAGAAATGACAAGAAATTACGCAAACTGTTTATTTCAACAATGTTTGCACAAAATAAAAACAAATGCACAAAATAAAAACAAATGCACAAAATAAAAACAAATGCACAAAATAAAAACAAATGCACAAAATAAAAACAAATGCACAAAATAAAAACAAATGCACAAAAACTTGAATGAATAAATGAAAGTTTGATTATCATTTTTTTAACTTATTATTCTACTCCCTTGTAAATTGACAGTATTTTTTTTTGTGTGGATACTCTGACAAAACCAAGCTAATGAAAATATGATACAAGCATCTACTTGAATGCAATGTTAAAAAATATATATATATTTGATAATACTTACAGTATAATAAATTTCCTTATTTGTTCTTGTCTTAACTAGCTCTAACTTTTCTTGATGAAAATGTTTATTCAATATTTTATTTGTTTAAACATGTTTGTTTAAATATACACATCATCATGTGTCATACTCTCTGGTGCATGCGATCATGTTTCTCCACAAAATGTGTCCTCAGCTCTAATTTACAATTCGAATGCTAACATTTGCAGGCGTCATACTAGTTAGGCTCCCTTAGTTCTGTTTTGTTTTCTCTCTCTCTCTCTCTCTCTTGTTGACCTTTTACTCATCCCTATATCATTGTGTCGGTTGTCAGCATAAATTCTAAATCTCATTTTCTTTCAACTACATATTTTTGCCTTATTTTTCTCTTAACATAGATGTCGTATGATATATTTTTGTCGTATTTTTCTCCTAACATAGACGTCGTATGATATATTTTTGCCTTATTTTTCTCTTAACATAGACGTCGTATGATATATTTTGCCTTATTTTCTCTTAACATAGACGTCGTTTGATATATTTTGCCTTATTTTCTCTTAACATAGACTTCGTGTGATATAATTTTGCCTTATTTTTCTCTTAACATAGACGTCGCATGATATATTTTTGCCTTTTATTTCTCCTAACATAGACGCTGTGTGATATATTTTTGCCTTATTTTTCTCTTAGCATAGATGTCGTATGATATATTTTTGCCTTATTTTTCTCTTAACATAGATGTCGTATGATATATTTTTGCCTTATTTTTCTCTTAACATAGACGTCGTATGAGCATATATTCTAATATCAAGGATGTCAACGCAGGGTTGAATAGTGTGTACGAAAGGTGCTTACACTGATGTGTATCTCTAATATTTTATATTCTTAATCAATATGTTCTTCTAAATGCCTCGTTTTCTTTTCCAACTACTATTTAATTATACTTTGAAGAATAGTTTTATCAAAATTCGGCATTATGTATAATATCCATACCAATGTGTTTGCTCAACAGGTGTGTTTGTGTGTGTGTGTGTAATCTGTGTACATGACATTATTGTATTTACGCAACTGATGTGTGAGTGTGTGTGTGTGTGCGTGTATGTATGTGTATGCGTGTGTGTGAAATATGTGTACCTGCCTTTATATTGTATTTACGCAACTGGTGTGTATGTGTGTACGCGTGATAGAGAGAGAGAGAGAGAGAGAGAGAGAGAGAGAGAGGGGATTTTCACTGTGAAGAAACAGATTTCTTCTGAACTTTTATGTTGTATATCTGTACCTGATGAGAAATATTACTACAGTATAGATGTACTTAGTCTGTATTTTATATGCGCGATTGTTTGGAGAGGCCATTGACTGAGTGATGAGAAAATGCTGCATCGGCAAAACTGCCATCGATTGTGTAGAAAATAGTCAATTGGAAAATTTTGTTTTTGCAGATGATATTGCCATGTTAAGGAACAACAAACAAGATATGTAAAGAAAAACAGACATTTCACCCATAGCATCAAAAGTTAGACTACAGATAAGCTATGAAATGACAAATATAATGAAGGCACTTAGGGCAAGTAATGCAAATATCACAGTAATAAATGCAAATAGCCCGGGATTCCAAAGTGATAAAAATAACGGAGCGGATCACGTATTCAGGTAGCAACATTTATTACACTGAAAATGTTATCAAATAAATTCTGCTACGAATTGTAAAATGAGCATCAGCTTTTAAAAGTCTAATTAAAATATGGAACTGCAAGTTATATAGTATTCAAACTAAATTACGAATTTTCAATTCAAATGTTGTATCAATCCTAACATATGCCAGCGAAGAGTTGGAAAATGACTAAAGATTTAGAAAGTAAGTTGAATGCATTTGAAAATAGATGTTTGAGAAAAATAATGAAAATAAAATGGGACGAAATCACGAGAGATGATGAAATCAGAGAAATGTCTGATCAACCACTAGTAACAGCTGGTATAGCTTGAGAAGAAAGGATCAAATAATACCAAAGCAGACATTGAATTTGGAGGCAACAAAAAATAGAGAACGCCCTATGAAAACACTGAAAAGAACTTTGCTGAGAGTGTCAATAAATTGCAGACTCCATTGCATGGAAGAGATTGAGCGAGTTGCCCAGGACAAAGCTGTATGAATACAATCCTCGGCCTGGACCATCCAAGATTTTCATCTTTTTATCTTGCTTCTGTTTTTCTATCATTATTTCCATATGCAGCGGATATTGTGTGTCAGCACTGATTTTGAAGGTAAACCCGTACACTGCAAATTCTTGCTCTGTCCTGCACAGTTGGATAATCAAGAAGGTGACGCATCGCCCTTCATGACGCATCTTATGATGCACATAACTACGCCCTGCATTCTTTCTAGTCCTTCTATCTGCACATGGCTGAGAGTCAGAATCGTCAGAGCAAAATCAAACACAGACAGGACTAGACCTTGGTAAAAGAGACAAACGTAGTACTGCTCACAATTTACAACAACTCTTACCATCATCATGGCTATCAAGACATACAGCTGTGTAATGTGCTACATAACATAGTTATCATTATATAATTATCTGTAATGTTCAATATTATTTGTTTTTCCTTCTTAACTTGTTTGATTTTCTCACACTTGATAACAGAACTCTTGAATATATCTTTACCAACTCTGGTTAGAATAATGTATGCTTTATTTTGCCCTATCTACCTTCAGTTCTTTGATCTACTAATTTCTTGTGCTGTGTACTATGTTATTCCATTTCCTATAATTACACGCATTATTTGTGTCGCTATATATTCTTGTTTTAATAACATGTCTACGTACAGCAATCGTTATTCTGTAGTGGTTCATCTATATAGATCCTGACTATATCTGCTCAAGTAATCTATCATTGTTTTTCTGCACTATGATTTGGTTTGGGGGTTTTTACACTCTAACGCGTTCTGACATTGTTATATGTATTTTAATGTACATCCATGTGTAGTCTACTGAATATTTACAGGGTGTTCAACTTAAAAGCAGCCTATGAATGGAGCTAATCTGGCATATATGTATGGAAATGAGAAGGTTTAGTTATGACGTAGTATAGGTCAAGGTTGTCTGATGGTGTGTAATTGTAGTGCGGGAAGGGGCGATGAACAAATGTGACGTAGGACGAGCTAGTCAGAACTGGTTTAAATAGGACATAAACACAACGCGATAGGTTATCTGGCAACTTTCGATTTGTCAATGGGGCTGCAATTATCTTGAACACCTGTATCTAATTATATTTTGTTCCGTTAGGCTACTAGCTTCAACTAGTCACACGTCTCTCTTTCTTTGCATCTGTTTTTATTTGCCTTCATGACGAAAACAATTGTGTAGAAACTAGATGTGTTTATATTTGATATATTGTAAAACTGCATCACAATTAATGTTTATTATGCAATCACCAACCCGTGTTCTCGATCTGTTTGAATTCATTTGATTATTTACTGTTTTATATTGCTTCATTTTGTTGCTAGTTTAAACAAAGTGTATGTTTTGCAATGACTGTATTTTTAAATATCAAATTCAGTTGTAATTTCATAGTACATAAAACAATATTGTTGTGATGTGTTATACAAATTTCAATGCTATCTCAAATATTTGTACCAGAGATAGTCGAAGCACAATTCTAGAACATTTCCTGTTGTTATTTCTCTATGGATATGATACACAAACACAGCTCAACCATTTCTTTTCTTCTTCATTAGCTTTTAGATGTCTACATTAGAGACTATGACAATAAGACAACGGTAGTAATCAGAAATAGTTGACCAACATTACCTTAAATGTTCTTATGAAATAAATTCTAGGGATGTGTTGCTCCGTTAACTAATTGATTGATGGGACCATCATCCTTGCACTTTGGTGAATACCCGTGTGTGCTCTAACCTCTTTCTTGCACAAGAAAATATCAGTAGCAATGAGAGAACTCCTTAGCACCGGCGACGGTCCCGATGTAATTTTAAAAATTTTAGTAGTTTTAAAAACATTATTATACTTGTCCTGTCAGTGGTTTAGTGTCTATAAAGAAGTAAATGGCGGAAGAGGAGAAGAAGAAGAAGCAGTGGTTTAGCGGCCTAATATTGTCGATTTCAAAAGCCAATGGTTCTTTTACCTTGTCATCTTGAACACGGGACCTACGTTTTTCTCTTCCGTCTTGTGGGTGTTCAACTTAAAAGCAGCCCCAGTGATAAATATTAATTTGCCAGGTACGCAGTGCATCTCGTCTATTTACTCTTTAAACCGGTACTGACTAGCTTGTCCTACGTCACATTTGTTCATCGCCCCTTCCGCACTACAATTACACCATCACACAACCTTGACCTATACTACGTCATAACTGAACCTTCTCGTTTCCATACATATATGCCAGATTAGCTCCATTCACGGGCTGCTTTTAAGTTGACACCCTGTATAAGACTAGAAATTCAATGTGACCTATATTGAGATCAGGGATCACAGGCAAAATATACCGATAGCTTTTCGCGGGGAGCGAAACCAGTACATTCGGAGCGTTGACTATCGTATGCAAGACATGTCTGCTATAGATGTTTCGTTGTCATGGTAATGGTACCACAGGTACACAGATCTGGTGTTAGAAAAGTGAATATGTCATCTATAATGGTTTTTCCAATCTATTTTATCCTGTGTGTTACCAGAAAATTATAACGTGGTTGAATAGATTGTATCACATAGTTATCACTGACTCTTTTGGTTACGGAGCTAATTCTCTAGCAATTTGACTATACCATAGTGTTCATCGTGAGGTCTGTAGCTCAAAAGGTAGTGAGCTCGATCATGAACCCAAGCGTACCTGGTTCAAACCCCACGGTGGGCAAGTTTGGAAGCAAATTTGTTTCCGTGGGATTCTTACAAAAAGGTAAAAATAGACCTCACCGTTCAGAAAGCAATGGCAAACTACTGAACGTATAATTGGTGCCTAGAAAATCAACGACTAGTTTACTGTGGTTGATGGCTACGTCCTTTAGGATATGCCACGATTTTCATTTTCATATTGTTCATTGCTGTCCACACTGTTCTCTAATAGTTTACTAGATCGTAGCGATGTGGTTGCACGGACGAATGCATTCTCCTGAGTCAGTTCTGACGGCTTTCCTATGATCAACCAAATCAGATATCATAGAGTTATTCTAGATGTGTTACTTTAAAGTCGGTATTTTCTATTTGCTAAATCTTACAGTTATCAGTCTGTACAAATTTGTGACTTGTTGAATAATGTGCATACAATTTGGACGATATTCATGTGTGCCTGTCCTACATGCCATACGGGCCAAATTGGCTCGCATCATATTCCCGTTCTCGGCGCAAACCACATAATTTACATTAGAGGTTAACTTGGTTGAAAAGAACACACAAAAAAAAGAGCAACGGATGAATGCTGAGAGTTTCATGAACTACTTAATGATTAAGGTTGATGTCTTACATCATCTCATATTCAACCAAGAATTTTGCAAACCAATAGGAGTCATACCTTCACATTCAAACCAAGAAATTTTAACAAAGAGTCATCACTTCACATTCAAACCAGAAATTTGCAAAAATGAGTCATAACTTCACATTCAAAACCAAGAAATTTTGCAAACCAATAGAGAAATTCTTGATTATCACCTTCACATTCAACCAATTGAACAAGGAGAAATTTTACTAGAAGGGAAAGTCTTTCATTCGTTCACAGTCAAAATCACGAAATCTTGCTAGAAATGGAAGTGTTGCATTCGTTCACAATCAAAACAAGGAAATCTTACTGCTAGAAAGGGAAGTCTTGTTTTCGTTCCATCAACTCCAGGAAATCTTGCGGGAATGGGAAGTCTTGTATTCGTTCTTAGTCAACTCCATGAAATCTTGCTAGAAAAGAAAGTCTTGCATCAGTTTCTAGTCAAAACAAAGAAACTTACTGAAAAGAGAGGTGTTTTCAAGTGGAGAGAAAGTATGAATGAAATCCTCAAATTGATGGAATAAACACAAATTACTAGCGTCAAGTTGACACGCTGATAAAAGTTATAATTATCAGACTGTTGTACTAATGGAGATATGTTTATATTATAGATATAACTCGCATTATTGTTGTTGATATACATTAACACTGTAACGTTACTACATTATCACGCTCTCTAAAATTGTCGACAACTTCTTTTTAAATGTATGGCTCTCACTATGTCTTTGTTTGTGCGTGAATGGGTTAACGTCTGTGTTTAAGAATGTGTACCGTCTGTCTATGAGTGCGTATGGAAACATATGCGTGGGTAGGTGTGTTTAAACGTCTGTTCCTGAGTGTGTGAGTGTCTGCTGTGTGAACGTTTACATTCTATGTCTTTATCTTCTCTCATTCACGCCCCACACGCCTGAGTGTGTGTTGTTTGTGTGTGTGTGCACGAGAGATAGAGAGAGAGAGATAGAATGGGCAGAGAAACCCAGTGTGTAGATTAAGTCTATTATACACAGTAGAAATATAACGTCCAGGTTAGTGTGTACTTATATATATGTGTGTATATACGTCGTGCGTGTAGCAAAACAAATGATAACAGTACAAACAAGTTGCACTAGTAGATCATGGACTAAAATAGATTTCAATCACACAAAAATTCTAATTTGTAAAATTATCAATCAAATACCTTGTCAATACTCAACTACTGCAAGAATACTGCCTTATGATTCATCATAACTGTACTGTATAATGCTTACATAATCGTGGTATGTAAACATTTGATAAAACTATGTAAAATTGAGAAAACAGTCTAAATGTCATGTGGGAGTAGTTCTTTTAGCAAATTATATTCGATAAACTTGATCTATATTTGAAAACAGTCGACGATAAAACATGTTTATAAAGGTTTCCAATCTATAATTAACTCCTTAAGAGTTTAATATATTTTCAAATTATGTTTCACTTACATATTACGACAAGCATGCACGTCAAAAAGATAAATGGTCACAGATGGATTGAAAAACGAGTGGTTGGAGAAAGCAATTATGGAAAGATGCATCCCGCCAAAGAGAAGAAGAGAAAGACCATGGAGAAGATGGATTCAGGATATGATGTGATGTGAGCATGACGACTGCAGACGTAGAAAGTCTGGCTTGTGAGAGAGATATTACGAAGTACTGTTATAGTGGACATGTTATGCAAAGAACAAGTTATTAGTGGATGAGGAGTGAAGTTTACTTTGTTAATCCAATCACATGATTGTAAAAATTGGCAAATAATTGAATCATGTAATTTGAATAAATGAAAATGAAAATCGTTGCATATCCTTACAGGACGTCGTCATCAGCTACAGTAAACGAGTTATTGTTTTTTATAGACACCACTTATACGTTAAGTAGTTTGCCATTGCTGTCTAAACGGTGAGGCCTTTTTTTAATATTGGTAAAAATACAGTGTGAGCGTCTGTAGCTTACGAGATAGTGAGCTCGATCACAACCCAAGCGTACCTGGTTCAAACTCCGCGGCGGGCAAGTTTTGAGGCAAATTATTTCCCTTTTAATTTTACAAACTGTAAAAGTAGATCTCACCGTTCAGAAAAGAATGCAAACTATTAAATGTGTAAGTGGTGCCAAGAAAAGTGACGACTCGTTTACTGTTGTTCTCTGCTACGTCATGTGCAGGATATGCCACAAACGAAAATTTACACGGGAAGAAATTTGCTTCAGAATAGGATGTAGACACAAATTAATGAAAGCGTCCGTAGTTTGAAAATATTTACTGTAAATAATCTAGAACATTGACAGAAAGCAACAATAGTTTTTGTAGGTTGATAATATTTACTGGTGCAGTGTTAATACCATCAAATAATTATCCAACTAGAAAAGCGTCGCTATTCGCTTGAGCAATTGTTTGTCAAGGTTCACAGCTCTTAATAAATAATACACTTTTACAATAAATGAGCTGAGAAAAATTATTCTTAACAACGACACTTTAAAGAAAACACGAGACAACAAACAATTGATCTTCCGAGTTTTACCCAAAAAAATATCACTTGATGAATCGAGATCGTTTTACGGATGAATGCAGGTGCGTTTTAATTTTGATTGATGGCTATATTTTTTTTATTTGAAGCACTTTCCTTTTCAACAAATATTTATCAACAAGTAAATAGTTTTCAAATTCTGATGAAAAGATATTGCCCTTTAAATACAGCAGAGCATTACTGTTGTTAAAGGGCTATATCTTTTATTGTGCAATATAACGGACAATAACATGGGCAATATACAGTTTACTGTGTGTATATATATATATATATATTATGGGGATTTCTTATAGTTAAGTGATTAAGCAGTTGGTTTGCATTTTGAAGGTTGTAGTTTCGAACCCAGACAGCTCCGTTCAGTTTCCGAATGTATGTGTACCGGATATCCCTAGGATTGTTTTCAAGAGCTATAGAGTTCGTGCTTTGCATAATACTCTCGACAGGCGGCGTGACATTACTGCTGAGAAATACCGAGCCATATGGTTTCAAACCCGATGTAATGAAGACAATCTTACGTCTTTAGAGCATTTATATATATATAATTTAATTCCTTTCATGCATGCATTTTTGGGATGAATATCATCTTGTCCGCCACCTTGACTACACAGTAGAAGTACAATTTAATTTACGACTCTGACAATTGACACACCGTCCACAGCTATTCCCTAGTATTACACTGAATGGGTCAGCGGTCACGAAACACGAATATGTAGCTACAAAACAAACGAATAGTACATCTCCACTACAGTGGACACTTGGTGCGAAAGGGTTAAAGCCAGTGGCGGCTCGTCATTAAGGGCCAGTGGGGCCGGGCTACACAAAAAATAATGTATTACGTGTATTTATTATTTTATAAATTAAAATATAGCAGCCCAAAACCATGATTTATCTGGAACAAATGTTTGGCCCCACCAACACAAATGATCACGAGCCACCACTGGTTAAAGCCTTTCCCGTCCAAACAGACAATCATTTGGCAATGGTGTAACTGTGACAACTTTTGAGTGTGCGTTTGTTACTTTTTTCTTTAAGTTCATCCCCAAGTTTTTCTTCGAAAGATTCGCACCTTTGAGTAATGTTGTTTTCCATATTGCTCGGTCAACAGCTAGTTCTTCCCATTTGTTTGGATTGATTACAAAAATCTCCATTGATTCTTATATCCTTATATCTGAGCAGTTGTCTGCCTTGGAACCTCTTCTCTTCCGAAAGTTCACAGAACAACACCTGTTAGGGTATGCGACTATTCTCCATTCTTCTCATATGTCCCAGCAATCTTACTATTCTACTCCTGAGCATTCACATGATGGATGTCAAGTAAGCATTTTGTAGTACTTCAGAGTTGGTTACCTTATCGTATCACCTGATGTTCATAATCCTGAGGAGTCAGCGAAAGTGAAAGATGTTCCCTCTCATGTCTTGAGAAAACTGTCCTTGTTTCTGAGCCAAATCGTAAAAGGTTAATTACGCAAGCTCGAAAGATCTTAATCTTTGTCTGCAATGTTAGTTTTGTGCTGTCTCACGATCTCTTTGATAGTTTGCTTATCTTTGATAGAATGTAGTGACGGTACGACATATTCGTGCGTCGATTTCTTCATGAACGGGGAGACGGGTTTATCAGATCTAGTTTGAATGTAAAACATCGCCATCAGCTTCCTCAAATACGAGTATATATATATAATCATCATCAAGTTGCGTATCCTTTATAGGACGTTGCTCTCTTTGTAGTGCATCTGAAATTCACTCTGTGTCTAGCCAGTTCACCCACTTCGTCGATGGCCATATTAATGGTTTCTTTAACATCTTGTAGCCATCTTTTTCTTGGTCTACCTCTGCCTCTGCGTCCTGGGACCCTGCCCTCTAATATTGTTCTTTCCAGGCCATTGTGACGCTTGATGTGACCAAAGTATATAATATAATATAATTTATATATATATGTATATATAAATCATACACTACATACATACATACCATTCAGATTAATTGTGCAATCAATTAAATAGAGCAGCCAATTATTTTGAATATTGTTTAAGGCATTGCTGACAAGTGACGGAATATAAAGAAATTTTAAAAGGCTGGGCATTGCTTTGTAAAAACTAAAAGAACTAACTAACATACGGAAGGGAACTGACATAAGAACAAAAATCAAGTGTTTAAGAGTCTGCGTTTTTCCCTTGGCAACATATGGTTGTAAAACATGGACCACTAACAAAGCGACGAAGATCATTAATGCCTTTGAATGCAAATGCTACAGAATGGTACTTAGAATATCATGGACAGAGAAAAGAACAAATGCTTCTTTTCTGCAACAGCTTGATATTAAAGAGAATTGTCTATTAATAATAATTCCTCTCGTACCGTTATACGTTACATAGGGCCTGTAAGTAATTTCTCCATACCGCTCTATCCTGGGCGACTCTCTCAATCTCCTCCATGGAACTGAGACCGATATTTCTTGCCTCTCTCATCAAAGTTCGATTCAGGGTCTCCTTAGGTTGTCCTCTTTTTCTTGAATCCTCTGCATCCCACTTCAATACCTGCTTTTTCATGACTGCTGTCATGGCAGCCAAGTTCCGGAAAGGACAAGCTACTTGATGATGATGCTTATTAAAGAATCAAAATAAATATAGTAATTAGTAGACGTTTTCATCGCTTAGTTCCGACAACATTCTTCCTCATTGAGACACGTATCTTCGAATAACGAAACCCATCGACTCCGTTTTCATCGCTTAGTTCCGACAGCATTCTTCTTCATTGAGACACGTATCTCCGAATAACGAAGCCCATTGACTCCGTTTTCATCGCTTAGTTCCGACAGCATTCTTCTTCATTGAGACACGTATCTTCGAATAACGAAGCCCATCGACTCCGTTTTCATCGCTTAGTTCGGACAACATTCTTCCTCATTGAGACACGTATCTTCGAATAACGAAGCCCTTCGACTCCTTTTGAGGCTGAATAAAACATAAGTGTTCACTGACGTCAACAGCAATTTCCTTTAAGTGGGATGTTGCTCTTGGTTATAAGTGATAGAACAATTTCCTTTAAGTGGTATGTTGCTCTTGGTTATAAGTGATAGAACAATTTCCTTTAAGTGGAATGTTGCTCTTGGTTATAAGTGATAGAACAATTTCCTTTAAGTGGAATGTTGCTCTTGGTTATAAGTGATAGAACAATTTCCTTTAAGTGGAATGTTGCTCTTGGTTATAAGTGATAGAACAACTGATCTTATAATGTCCTACTAGCTTTGAAATATATTCTTGCTAAATCCATTAATAATAATAATTTCTCTCGTACCGTTATACGTTACATAGGGCCTGCAAACAATTTATCCATACCGTTCTATCCTGGACAAATCGGGCAATTTCTTCTATGGAGCTGAGACCGATACTTCTTGGCTCTCAGCGGTGGTTCGTTTCAGGGTCTTCTTAGGTTGTCCTCTCTTTCTTGAACCCTCTGCATCCCACTTCAATGCCAGCTTTGATATTCTTTGTCTTCCACTTCAATGCCTGTTTTGATATTCTTTGATCATTTCTTCTTAAGGTGTATCCAACATATCTCCATCTTCTCTTTCTTATAAGAGTTTTTACTATTGGTTAAATCCAATACAGCTGCATTAATACCCGTCTCCTCGATCTGTTTGTTATGTTGTTATATTGGACACCATCAGGTACTGGAGGAGTGATGTGGTTGGCTTTGAGTGCACTGACAACATTATATTTTGTTATGTTGTTATATTGGACACCATCAGGTATTGGAGGAGTGATGTGGTTGGCTTTGAGTGCACTCACAACATTATATTTTGTTATGTTGTTATATTGGACACCATCAGGTACTGGAGGAGTGATGTGGCTGGCTTTGAGTGCACTCACAACATTATATTTTGTTATGTTGTTATATTGGACACCATCAGGTACTGGAGGAGTGATGTGGTTGGCTTTGAGTGCACTTGCAACATTATATTTTGTTATGTTGTTATATTGGACACAATCAGGTACTGGAGGAGTGATGTGGTTGGCTTTGAGTGCACTTACAACATTATATTTTGTTATGTTGTTATATTGGACACCATCAGGTACTGGAGGAGTGATGTAGTTGGCTTTGAGTGCACTTACAACATTATATTTTGTTATGTTGTTATATTGAACACCATCAGGTACTGGAGGAGTGATGTGGCTGGCTTTGAGTGCACTTACAACATTATATTTTGTTATGTTGTTATATTGGTCACCATCAGGTACTGGAGGAGTGATGTGGTTGGCTTTGAGTGCACTTACAACATTATATTTTGTTATGTTGTTATATTGGACCGCATCAGGTACTGGAGGAGTGATGTGGTTGGCTTTGAGTGCACTTGCAACATTATATTTTGTTATGTTGTTATATTGGACACAATCAGGTACTGGAGGAGTGATGTAGTTGGCTTTGAGTGCACTTACAACATTATATTTTGTTATGTTGTTATATTGGACCCCATCAGGTACTGGAGGAGTGATGTGGTTGGCTTTGAGTACATTTGCAACATTATATTTTGTTATGTTGTTATATTGGACACAATCAGGTACTGGAGGAGTGATGTGGTTGGCTTTGAGTGCACTTACAACATTATATTTTGTTATGTTGTTATATTGGACACCATCAGGTACTGGAGGAGTGATGTGGTTGGCTTTGAGTGCACTTACAACATTATATTTTGTTATGTTGTTATATTGGACACCATCAGGTACTGGAGGAGTGATGTAGTTGGCTTTGAGTGCACTTACAACATTATATTTTGTTATGTTGTTATATTGGACACCATCAGGTACTGGAGAAGTGATGTGGTTGGCTTTGAGTGCACTTACAACATTATATTTTGTTATGTTGTAATATTGGACACCATCAGGTACTGGAGGAGTGATGTGGTTGGCTTTGAGTGCACTTGCAACATTATATTTTGTTATGTTGTTATATTGGACACCATCAGGTACTGGAGGAGTGATGTGGTTGGCTTTGAGTGCACTTGCAACATTATATTTTGTTATGTTGTTATATTGGACACAATCAGGTACTGGAGGAGTGATGTGGTTGGCTTTGAGTGCACTTACAACATTATATTTTGTTATGTTGTTATATTGGACACCATCAGGTACTGGAGGAGTGATGTAGTTGGCTTTGAGTGCACTTACAACATTATATTTTGTTATGTTGTTATATTGAACACCATCAGGTACTGGAGGAGTGATGTGGCTGGCTTTGAGTGCACTTACAACATTATATTTTGTTATGTTGTTATATTGGTCACCATCGGGTACTGGAGGAGTGATGTGGTTGGCTTTGAGTGCACTTGCAACATTATATTTTGTTATGTTGTTATATTGGACACCATCAGGTACTGGAGGATTTATGTTGTTGGCTTTGAGTGCACTTACAACATTATATTTTGTTATGTTGTAATATTGGACACCATCAGGTACTGGAGGAGTGATGTGGTTGGCTTTGAGTGCGCTTACAACATTATATTGTGTTATGTTGTTATATTGGACACCATCAGGTACTGGAGGAGTGATGTGGTTGGCTTTGAGTGCCTTACAACATATATTTTGTTAGTGAGATTATACTGTATGGAGTCATCCATTGTTAAATTTAATATCACGAACATTCAGAAATAAATATCTATCATCCGCATCATCCTGTTCTGTATTATCTATAAAACGCTAAAGAAACACTTGCCCCTTTTCAGCAACTTATAACAATAGGTCTCATGAAGTCACATTAATTAAGAAAATATTGGCTGGTAGTAAATCGTAATGTAGTTGTAAGCTACATTAGGTTTTTAAAAACAGATGTTGCTTTGACAATTCGTATCGTAATTAATTTCTTTATTGGTATACATTAAACGTGATTATCTATGTTCAACATACTTGTTTTTACATCTTTATAAGTTGCATCTGAGTAACTTTGTCTTAGTGTTGATCTTTCCAATTTTACATTTGTGAGGTTAAATTTAACATTGTTGATATTGTTTGTTTACAAAACTAACTAGTTAAATTGAATATCGGAAACAAATATATACAGATTACCTACTTAATTTGACAAATATTTTAGAAAAGTAAAAACGTATAGGAGGCCTATGTGGCTTAGGAGATAGTGACTCGGTCTATTAACCCCTATATTTTGAGTCTACGAATCACGATGCGGATAGCTTGGTTGCAAATTGTTTCGCATGGATTTTTACAAAAGGACAATGGCACCACCCGTTCAGAAAGCAATTGGCAAACTACTGAACGTAATAATGCCAAGAAAAATCACAAACAGCGTTAAAAAGTTGGGGTTGATTCGCAAAGTCATGTAAAGGATATGCAATTAACTTAACTTTAAAAACGTATATGTTGAAAAATGTGTTATAGTCTGTCCATTAATTCGTGAGCACGTTTGAAATTGATTTTCTCGAAAACTACCTGTTGGATCTCAGTGATTTTTGGCAAGCAGCCTTAGAATATCCATGACGCTAGAGAAATATTTTTTCCAAGAAAATTTGATGTAGTTTGAAATATTTCTTCTTCAGGTTATATTAAAATCAACCTCACCGGATTGTACACAATAGTAACAGATTTACGGTACACAGACGCGTTGTTCTAAAATACATTATGGTAACATTGAAATATCGTGAGTTTCACGAATTCCCGTGCACCTAACCCAGTCGACTTTGAAAGCGGAAAGCATATGACGTTATAATAGGGATACCGTTTTATAGTTATAGGCGTATCTCGCTATTTGTATGAAGCTATTGTATCATATTTGTTGGCTTATCAAAACTGACATTGATATCACATTCATAATGAGTCTGAAGTGCACATTTATAACAATGCAGAAGGTTACAGTTTTACTATACCAACACTTCCGTAGGGAATCTAAGAGAGGTCATCTATATTGCGATATTCATAACCCTGAGAAACGAACGCAACTGGCGCTTGGTCTGAATAGAGAATCCTTTTCCCTATGGATTAAACAGGACACAAAGTGCACTAATGTCAAGCAAGGAAGGAAAAGAACAATTGACGACTTTGACATAGATGTCATAAGACAGGAGCTCTTGAAAATGTTTGCTACAAATCAACTTGTTACTCTCAGGAAACTGAAATTAAAACTGCAATCAGATTGCAGCATAGACATTTCTAAAAGTACTCTATGGAAAATTGTAAGAGGCCCCGGCTTCACCTTCAGAAAAACTATAGGCGGCAGGAATATTATTTGTGAAAAGCCACATTTAATTGCTGCCCGAAGTAAATACCTGAAGCAGATCCGTGAGCGGCGAGGCAAGGCTATGATATTGTATATTTGGACGAATCCTGGGTCAATGCTCACCACACCAATGCTAAAGAATGGCAATCAGTAGACGGTGAACAGAAAAGAAAAATACCAAGCAGCAAAGGCCAGCGTATTATACTAACACATGCAGGAAGTAGTGAAGAAGGTCTTGTCCATGACGCTGGACTTATTTTCCAATCAAAAGTACCGACGGTAGGGACTACCACACAGAAATGAATGGACATATTTTCAGGCACTGGATGGAGAAGATCTACTTCCAATTCTAAACAGACCATGATGCTTGGTAATGGATAATGCATCCTATCACAACGCAGTATCAGCGGAAGACAAAGTACCAACTGCATCAAATACAAAAGATCAAATTAGGACTTGGCTTGCTAAGGAAAATGTCAGCTTCGATGATACATATTTGAAACCCGAGTTGTTGCACCTGGTGAGGATGACAAATAAGACAAAGGTGTTTCATATTGACAAAATCATTGCGGAATACGGCCACACGTCTTTGCGACTACCTACATATCATGCTCACCTCAATCCGATAGAGCTTGTCTGGGCTAAAGTAAAGGGCAAGTTGCCGAACAGAACAGGACGTTTAAAATGTGTGATGTTGAAGTTCTGACACGTGAGTCCTTCTCAGTGATAGACATGCAGTTCTGGAAGAAGTGTGTTGAACATGTGCTCCGAGAGGAAGACGAGTACTGGCACCGAGATGGATTACAATTTGTCCAGCCAGTAACAATTATCAACCTCATGGAATCGTCAGATTCGGGATGATACAAATCATATTTTGATTACAGACTGAGAAATAGCAACGTATACATTTCCATATCCAAATGCGTCTACCATCATACAATTTGTGGTGAAGTTAAGACACCCTGGGGTCTAATGGTGACCGAAGGGAGGACTAACTGTTGCATATTGTATCCAAGTTCACGATTGCACATAAAGGGCAACACACTTAATTACTTGACCTATCAAGTTAATATGGAGATACACCTATGAATAGAATTGACATGGACAAATTCTAGGGATACTGTAAAATCTAAAATTTGAGCCCCCGTATTTGCAATTGTCATAAAAGATCAAAGGAATTCGCCGATGTGCAAAATCCGTAGCATCTATGGACTACTGGTTAGCTTTATTTTAGCGTCATGGATATTCTAAGGCTGCATGCAAAAATCACTGAGATCCAACAGGTAGTTTTCGAGAAAATCAATTTCAAACGTGCTCACGAATTAATGGACAGACTATAGTAAAAAAATAGAGCGATAGAATGTATAAAGTCGTCTTATAATACACACAGAGCAAAGGAATCACGATTTGGTGTGTGATAAAACTGGGCTTAAAGATGTCAGCCCGACAAAAAAAAAAGCAAATACATCACACCATGAATTTTTTTCAGCAGGGTTTTAAAAATGACACACGCGGTGAGAATCTAGGTTAGGAAATAGCGAGCAACAAATCACCCGCTCTGAGTTAAATAACACTGTTTACCAAATATACTAATCTTATTTCATATCAAAATTAATGTTTATTAATACAAATTTGATATTTGTTTATACAAACGAAAGATAAATCTCAGACGTAATGTGCACATTGAATAAATGTTAGTCGGTTTATAAAATGGAAGACTTGTTTAGTTAATTTATTTTGCAGGTAGAATGTTGTTTTTGAGAATAGAAGCAGACGTGAATGATAAGTTCATTTGATACTTCTGACAACATCTGTTTATGTCATAGAATACCGCAACAAACATTCGTCATTAAGCTCTTTTAATAAGAAACCTGAATAAAGTCTGTAGCGGGAGTATGTTACCAAGAGTTGACCTTTCTTCCCTCAATATACTGCGACTACTCACCCTCGAAAAATCTCATGTATCATCGCGTGCATGCTCGCTATTCTGGTTTGAGCGCGCGAGCTTGGCACGTGCCCTCTCCGCCCCTCATCGCCCTTGGTGGGTTTCTCAAACTCTGGAGAAACCATTTCAGCGGTCCACGCAGTACAAGATGCGTGTTTATTAACATAGCTTTAACTCAGGCCTCGTGTTCACTTCCCCAGCATGTGCTTCACAACAAGTAACAACAGACTGTTTTGATTTACAACTATGTTGTACTCACTACATTCTTCACTACACTGTTCTAATCTGGACCGGTAACCTAATCCGTGCGCGTGAACACTTAGTGTGAACGTGAGTTTACCAAACGATAGCATTATCTTCAGTGATTGTGGTTATCATGGTGTGCACATAGTTCGTTATATTATGTCAACATATCTGGGCAGTCCCGTTTGTGCTGAAAATTCTACAAGTATGTGTAACAGAAAATGTTTGTTTATAAGTCGTATCTTGTTGTTTCAGTAGTAAATATAAAACTCGCAGTGATTTCAAATTTTAACAAGCATTTGTTTACTTCAATAGTGTGTTCATTTTTCAATGTAGTGAATTTAATGATGCTTCAACATCTGTGATTACATCAAAGAAGACATTCACAACTTTATAATAGGTATTTATTTTATTATTTATTGTATACGTATGTTATTGCATGTTAATTTTTGCCAAATTTATACCGTTGTCATAATGTATTCACGGTGTAGAGATTATAATAGAAGGGTGATGCATACACGGCACAGTACGGGTTAAAATGGTCTTAAGACGAGTGGTTGACTTCACTGCACTGGTTTCCTTGTATGACTCAGTCCCTCTCCGCAGAAATGAAATTCCACCTTCCGAGAGTATTGCACAACGCACGAGTTCTGTAGCAACTCTTGCAACAATCATCTCTGTGGAAAGTGCCACGAGTTCTGTAGCAACTCTTGCAACAATCATCTCTGTGGAAAGTGCACTCGTGAACAGAACGGAGAAGTCCAGAATCATCTCTGTGGAAAGTGCACTCGTGAACAGAACGGAGAAGTCCAGATTCATCTCTGTGGAAAGTGCACTCGTGAACAGAACGGAGAAGTCCAGATTCATCTCTGTGGAAAGTGCACTCGTGAACAGAACGGAGAAGTCCAGAATCATCTCTGTGGAAAGTGCACTCGTGAACAGAACGGAGAAGTCTAGATTCGAACCCAAAACCTTGATTTCGAAACAAAAGGTAAACGGTTTACCCACCAACACACAGATACCCTCCAAAATATAATGGTTATAATAGAGTAATAATGTATGTCAGATATGGTGGTTACCATAGAAACGTGATGTACACAAAGCATAATAACTCCTCTGAGTTGTATCAATATATCGGGGTTGTTCTAGAGAAGTGATACTTACAAAAGTAGTGTTTATCTTAGAGAAGTTGTATCAATATATCGGAGTTGTTCTAGAGAAGTGATACTTACAAAAGTAGTGTTTATCTTAGAGAAGTTGTATCAATATATCGGGGTTGTTCTAGAGAAGTGATACTTACAAAAGTAGTGTTTATCTTAGAGAAGTTGTATATTCTTCTTCTCCTTCTTCTTCTTCCAACGCTCTATATCTACCACTTGTTAACCACTCTGTATGATTTGTATGTGATCTGAGCATAAAATCGATTGTACGTTGTGCTAGTTATGCGCCTTAGTTATACATCCGATTTCTGCGATGCTTTTTATTTACTAAGGTAGCTTCCTATGTCCTACCTCGAAATAGGGGTAAAACTATAGTACTTTGTTTGTACGTGTTTCACTATGTCCTACCTCAGTCACCTCTTACGACATGGCTTGTAGGTCACAGTGGTAATATTCTTTGCTTCCATTGCAGGCCCCGGCACCCCACGGGCGAGAGTGATATATGAAATGTACAGTATTTATCTCACAGGTTGAAGCAAGCCACAGTGGCAGGGAGCGTGGTTTATTAAATGTGTGTAAGTTTATTTCGCGGTAAATTTGATTCCTTTCTCTGTCCAGCTGGTGTCCTGATATTATGTAGAGAAAAATTCGAAATCTTCGCCTGAGCTACTGCGTAAGTACTCTGTCGCTGACACTTTTAGCTAGATGAAAGAGACTGAGCTACTGTGTGTGTGCATTGTGTACACAGACATCGACTGTAAACACTTTTTTTTCTTCAAACGTATAGCGTGGATTGAATGACTATACGCATGGCTTAAATAGCTACAATTATGATTTTAATGATTATAAATATTGCTTATCTGACTGCAAGTATGGCTTAACTGACAATAAATATTGTTTATCTGACTACAGGTATGGCTTAAATGACAATAAATATTGCTTATCTGACTACAAGTATGGCTTAACTAACAATAAATATTGCTTATCTGACTACAAGTACGGCTTAAATGGCAATAAATATTGTTTATATAACTACAAAATAAGGATGGCTTAAATGACTATAAATTTGGCTTTAATATCTATAAATAGGGCTTAAATCCCTATAAGTATAGCTTGAATGTCTATAATTATAGCTTGATTGCTATACGTATAGCTTGAATGACTACAAGTATAAATTAAATTGAATGTATATAACTATAGTTTGATTGACTGTAAGTATGGTTTGATTGACTGTAAGTATGGCTTGATGGAATCAAAGTATAGTCTGAAGGACTCCAAGTATGGCTTGATGGACTCAAAGTATAGTTTGAAGGACTCCAACAAGTATGGCTTGATGAACGCAAAGTATAGTTTGAAGGACTCCAACAAGTATGACTTGATGAACGCAAAGTATAGTTTGAAGGACTCCAAGAAGTATGACTTGATGGACTTAAAGTATAGTTTGAGGACTCCAAGTATGGCTTGAAAGTATATACGAATGACTTAAAGTACTATAAAAATATCTTGAGCTACTACATGTATTGCTTGAAAGAATACGGAATAAGAGTTGTGCGAAAAGTAATGATTGTGTTACTAGATAACGAATTATTACGTGGATCCAAAAGTAACGAGTATAACTTAGCAAATGTATTCGTTATTTTACCCCTATTAGGTACAGAGCCTATATTCGTTCTGCATCCATTAATAGTAACTAGCTATAGGTCAGAATTTTAAATTGGTAGTTCTGAAATTCGTGATTTTAGTTGAATAAATATAAAGTTCTCATCACATAGCAACTACTCCATACACGATGAATAGTCAGCACGTTTTGAATACTCAAATGTTTAGCCACAACTCGTTACTTTGATAAAATATAAGTTCATTCAAACTGTGTGATATGTAGCTAGTATTAGTTACCAGCGCTGTATCAGTTACTTGAGAACACGAAGTTTTTTTTCAAGAATCTCAGAGAAAGCAACGAAAGCAAAGAATATAATCACCAAATAGACAGCTTACAAGTATTAAGAGCTTCCGAAAAAACAAATTGACAAGCAGAGGACTCGAACCCCTTACCCTTATTTCTTACGACACCCATCGATTGACCTAGCAATACGAGAGTCGTTACGAACATAATCAGCAAGCCATTCATAAAAATGCAGTTACTTGATTAGTTTCCACAGTTTCTTATCCAGGACCATAGTTTGACGATAACGTAATTCCATATCTTGAAACCTGAGTAAAGCAAGTTTGTATTCTATCTTCGAAAAAGGGGGAGACTGCAGTAAAACAATGTAAAATAGCGAAACACGTAAAAACAAAGTACTATAGTTTTACAAAATACAGAAACAGTGACGATAAACAGCAACGTTTTGACCAAAAGATCAATGCTCTGTGACCCCTGTAACCACTCATTTCAGTTATACTGACCATTCAAAAGCTTGCGATGTCCAAGTCACAGCCAGCCGATCATGTTCATCTGATGATCGCAGTCGATTTGCTCTGGAGAACCGTCTTATTTCGTTGTATTGTACCTTGCAACCTCTTGATCTCAACGCATTACATTCCTACGCTTCTTAGTACTTTCTCATCTCATTCCTTGTAATCTATATGTGTATTTGCTTTAGTTCTATAGGTTATATATTCACTTTATTGTTTACTGTTTCTCTTCTTTTCCACTTCTAGTTTTGTGTTGCACTCATTTCGTTATTCGTTTCTATTCCCAGATTTTCATTAGATACGTTTGAACGTTTCCTATGTAATCGTCCATTTGAAGTGTTCTGTGAAATTCGTCACTCCTGTTGTATCGTTTGCTTGATAAAGACCTTTGGTCGAAACGTTGCTGTTTATCGTCACTGTTTCTGTATTTTGTAAAACTATAGTACTTTGTTTTTACGTGTTTCGCTATTCTATCTTCGCTATTGTTTGGAGTGGCCATTGACTGGGTGATGTGAAAATGTTGCACGGGCGAAACTGACATCCATTGGGTAGAAAATAGTCAACATGAAGATTTGGATTTTGCAGATGATTTTCGTAGATGAAATCTAAGTAGAAACAACCAAGATATGCAAAGAAAAACAGAGAAATACATTCCTATGCTTCTTAGTACTTTCTCTTCTCATGCTCTATATTTGATATGTGTATATGTTAAATGTATATGAGTAATATATTTACTTGATTTTTTAATTGTTTCTCTACTTTTTCCACTTACAGTTTTTTCGGTATTTATTTCGTTATTCGTTTTTAGTCACATATTTTCATTCGTTTTTAACCGTTGCTATATCTTTGTTAAAGTCTATATGTAGTGTTCTGAGTTATTCGTCAGGTTTGTTGTATCGTTTTGCTTGATAAAGGCCTGTTTGGTCGAAACGTTGCTGTGTAGTGTCATTGTATTTGTATTTTGTAAAACTACAGTACTTTGTTTTACGTGCTTCGCCAAAGAAAAACAGACAACTTGTCATCTATAGCATCAAAAGTTGGACTGTAGATAAGCTACGAAAAAACAAATATAATGAAGACACCTATGGCAAGTAATGCAGATATCACACTGAAATCTAAAATGATAAAAATAACAGAGCAGTTCACCTATTTAGGTAGCAATTTTGATTGCACAGGAAATGTTAAAAAGAAATTATGATACGAATTGGCAAAGCAACATCAGCTTTTGAAAGTCTAAATAAAATATGGAACTGCAAGTTTTATAGTCATCAAGGTGCGTATCCTTTATAGGACGTTGCTCTCTTTGCAGCACATCTGAAATTCACTCTGTCTCTTGTCCGCTCACCCACTTCGTCGATGGTCAAAGTTTTAGTTATAGTATTAAAACTAATTTACGAATTTTCAATTCAAATGTTATATCAGTCCTAACATATGCCAGCTAGAGTTGGAAAATGACTAAAGATGTAGAAGGCAAGTTTAATGCATTTGAAAATAGATGTCTGCGAAAAATAATGAATATAAAATGGAACGAATTCAGAAGTGATGAAATCAGAAAAATGTCTGATCAACCACTAGTGACAACTCTTATAAGAAAGAGAAGATGGAGATATGATGGAGACACCTTGAGGAGAAATGATCAACAAATATCCAAGCAGGCATTGAAGTGGGATGCAAAGGGTTCAAGAAAGAGAGGACGACTTAAGGAGACCCTGAAACTAACTTTGCTGAGAGAGGAAAGAAATATCGGTCTCAGTTCTATGAAAAGATTGAGCAAGTTGCCCAGGATAGAGCGGTATGGAGAAATTGCTTGCAGGTCCTATGTAACTTATAACGGTACGAGATGAATTATTATTATTAATAGCATATCTGACTCCAAAATTGATATGTTTACGTTTTAAAGATAAAATTTCCAAATATCTCTTTTCAATTTGCTTGGCAACACATAATTTTTTTTTAATGTGCTTTTCTTGCTAATGTTGTATACATTATATTTTGTACTTTATATTTATATTACATTAAATTAAATATTATTTGTTTTTTGTTTTATAACTTCCTTTCTAGACCCTCATTTGCAGGGGGTAGAGCAAGTTCTTTTCCTCCCCCCTGGGACTTCAAGTGCAGGATTAAACCCACAATCATATTGTGTCCCAGTTGATTGGAGAACGCTTATGTTTTCTTATATGTCGTGAAACATCGTGCTAACGTTTTTTATCCTCGCTAAAACTATGATAAACGAAACTGTGTGCTTATGGTAAGTTCAACCAAGCCGAACAGGTCATGATGGGAAAGGTCAGAGATAATTATCACATTTCTTCTCAGATTATCGGGCCGATGTTAGCGCTAACAACATAAACCTAGAAAAATAAATATTGTTACAAAAACGGATAAAAAGTAGCCATATGCAGTCTAGTAAACGTAAGAATGTTAAGTAGTAGTTAGTTTAATGATGACAGCGTGTATGGTTGCTACTCGAACTCTACTAGTGATTGACACTCATCATCATTTAGTATGTTAATCAAAGTGTGATTGCTATCTAATGGTAACTATCTCTTTCTTCTTCTAACTCTCCATATCGACCACTTGTTAAACCACTCTTTGTGATCTGCATGTGATATGAGCCTAAGAGCGATTGTACGGTGTGTCAGTTATGCACCTACACGTACGCCAGTTCATCTGATTTCTGCGACTTTTATTTTTTATTTACTATTGTAGCTTCCTTAAACCCGTACCTCGCCCGCCTGCCCAGCGTGTTCGTAGCGCGTAGGGCGATGGGTGACATGCTCACTGTGAGTGCTGTCTGTTCGACTCCGTGGACTGGTAGAAAAGCCGTAGGGTCTCCAGATTTACGGTGTTCGTTGCACCGGACCGAAGGGTTACGATGTCCATGGCACCGAGCCGAAGAACTGAAAGCTCAAGTACCTCTGGATCGGAAAAAAAACTCTACCTCATTCGCCTCTTACGATATGCATTGTAGCTCGCAGTGCTACTATTATTTGCTCCCTTTCCGAGCCAGGGCAACACACAGGCGGTAACTATCGAAATGTTAACTATCGAAATGGTAACTATATACATGGTGAATATCAATGTGAAGACTATATGAATGATGACTAAGCAGGGAGAAATATGTTTGTTTTTTGCGTTCGTGGGAGACATATATATATGATTACTGATATGTATATATGTGATCTTAAATACTTGGTCATTAATGTTTCTACTAATGTCAGCTACTAATGTTTTTTTCTGAAGGTTAGATGATCTTTCGTATTGAATGTCAGATGACATATTATTTAAAAAAATTAGATTATCCGTAGTATTGAAAGTCAAATGAAACCTTGTTTTATGAAGTTAGTTCATCCCTGGTATTGAATGTCAGATTACCCCTGGTATTGAAAGTCAAATGAAATCTTGTTTTAGGAGGTCAGATCATCCCTGGTATTGAATGTCAGATTACCCCTGGTATTGAAAGTCAAATGAAATCTTGTTTTAGGAGGTCAGATGATCCCTGGTATTGAATGTCAGATTACCCCTGGTATTGAAAGTCAAATGAAATCTTGTTTTAGGAAGTTAGTTCATCCCTGGTATTGAATGTCAGATTACCCCTGGTCCCATGACCCACCCATAGTATTGAAACTCATATGGAATCGCCAATATTGAAATTGATAACACGCTGCCCTAGTGACCACGTTCTGTGAGATTTCAGTGGTTCAAGTCCAGCATATGCCATAAATTCATGTTGTTCACGCAGAATGCGGTTGAAGTACATGAAACTCGAATATTATCTCTGATGTAAGAGTAAGGCTCCTCTGAATTTGGAGAGACACTTGTTAAAAGGTAAGCAAGACTTCACGCAAAAGTCAGTCAGATGTGATATATTAAGGGCTAAGACTACGCCTAAAATCATAGCGCTGGAAAATATTTTTAAAATATCAAATGCTATTTTTCTTTTGAGTGCAAGAGATTTTTTCTCTTTTTTTTCACGTCATATTACCCTGGGTTGTGAAAGTCATATGACTTATTGTTTTGTAAATCGCATTAGTTTTCGTTTCTGAAATCACATTATCTCTCGTTTCTGAAATCACATTATCTCTCGTTTTTTTTAAAATCACAGTATCTCGTTTTTTTTAAAATCACATTATTCCTCTTTTTTTTTTTAAACACTGTCCCTCGTTTTTTTAATCCCATTATCTCTTGTTTTTTAAATCACATTATATCTTGTTTTGAAAGTCAGATCACATCATATTTTAAAACTAAGATTACTTTTAGTTGTAGTAGTCGGATAAGCTTTTGTTTTGAAAGCCATGTAATTATTGTAAAAGAAAAGAAAATATAAATTTCTCTAAAGAACATGTGTTTCAGATAATTGTTTTAGATTTCTGCATTTTGTTGATCTAATCTGTTCTTCATTTTCTAGTTGCAAACATATCTTATATTAGTCATGTGTTATGTATTGAATATAATATTATATCAAATCCAATTATGGAAGCGCTGCATATATTTTATGTTGACATTGGTCAGTGTTATTCCAGATGTAACATAATGTACTGACATACGGATACGAGACATGGACAATAAACAAACAGATGGAAAAATCTCTGAGGACCACAGATATGTGATTTTATACAAGAATGATGCCCGCGTGCTCAGCGTGTTCGTAACCCGTTGGACTACGGGTGACTAGTCCTCTGTAAGTGCGGGTTCAACTCCGCGGACTGGCAGAAAAGCTACAGGTTCCTAAGATTTACGGTGTTCGTGGCACCGAGCCGAAGGGTTACGATGTCCATGACACCGAGCCGAAGAGCTTTCAGCTCAAGTGCTTCTGGATCAGAAAAACAAAAAATACAAGAATGATGAGAATCCCGTGAACTACTAAAATGACTAATGTGGAGGTGTTGAATGAAGTCAATACACAAAGGAAAGCGTATCATTTTATATAAGAAAGAGGCAGTCATCATTTTTCGAGCATGTGATGAGAAAAGGAGGTTTAGAATACATTATAACAACTGGTAAAATCGAGGGTAGACGAGACAGAGGAAGACAGAGAGAGAGAAAATTTTGGATAGCCTGACTTCATGGCACGGAAGGGCGCCAACATCTGAGAGGATAGAAAATACCAGGGACAGAGAATTGTGGAGATCTATGATCGCCTACGCCAGACGGCAATACACCTGATGATTATGGTGAACATAATATAGGGATCATAAACAGATGTACATAGTCTGTAGAGGATAATAATAATCTTGTCTTCAAATATATACCTAGATTTCTTATAAAAGTGTTAGATACTTAAGGGTCTTGTGTGAAAATGGTTGTGTCTTGTGATTAGACAACGATCATGAGGACGCTAGTTGAAACCATAGACTCCGATAACATAAGACCGGCGAGCTCAGGTAAATATTCTAGGAAATCAGACCGCAACCATCAAGTGATTCTTGCATTTTGGTATTGTTGTATAAAGACTAATTCATTTTAAAAACAACAGTACATGCAAAATCAAGGTTATATTATGTTACACAATAAGTTTAACACTAAGGAATATTAGTATTATTAACAAGCTTCATCAATAAATAACCATAGACTCGTAGAATTGTGTAAAATTGTATAAAAACCTTATAGTGTTCTATCAAACGCTTTTAAAAATCAGCCCCCATTGAGCAGGAATTTTTGTTTTCCCGTCTGAGCTAGTCGGCCGTATTTTTCCACGACTGAAACCTAGGTAAGGTTTACATTTTTATTTTTGCGATGAGAGAGCAGACAGACTGGCTGACTCTGCCGCTATATCAGAGGGCCAGCCAATGGACAGAGCTGACATCGTGAACGCCCTCATAGAGCGTGGCCGCAGAGAAGACCTTCATCTAAACCAATCCACGTCAACTACTAGACTGCGAGAACTGGATTTGAAGATTGGTGTGGCAAGAAAAGAACGGTACAACAGGTATACGAGTCGGCTCATCACTCAAAATAGAACTGGTACGGTCAGTCGCTGGACGCTGTTGGGGATATTGCGAAGGAGATCGGAGCACCTATGGACATGTCTGGAGTGCAATGAAGATATTCCAAACTGAAACTGAAACTGTACTTTTTTAAATTGTACATTGCGTGACGACAGCTAGAGCAAGCGTCATTTAATCATCATCATCAAATAGCTTGTCATGAGCAGAACTTTGCCACCCCAACAGTCCTCCGGAATTTCTCTCATAGGCCAGATGTCCTGCCTCTGCAGCCGTCATGTTCAAACCATCAGTCACATCCTGAATCCATTTTCCTCGTTGTCTTTCTCTTCTTCTCTTTGCCGGTATTCCTCCTTCTATGATGGTCTTCTCCAGCCCTTCATGTCTTTTTTATATGTTCAAAATATCTCAATTTTCTCTTTCGTATTTGCAGCATCAGCCAGTTTTCTTTGATTTTGAGTTCTTTCTGGATATATCTATTTGTCAGCCTAAAATAGCACTCTAGATAACACCTGACCGGTTTCAGCTATACGAAAGTGCCTCCCACTCAAAAATGATGGAATAATTTTGAGACTTTCTTCCGTTTTACAATCTCGTGACATTATCCTACTAACTCTGCATCTCAATTATAGAGCCTGTTTTAAACCCTACATTTAAAATGGCGGATGACAATCACGTGATTATATCAGCTCAAGACAGTAAATTAAGTAGTTAATAAATATCATAGAAACTGTCATCTGATAACTCATTCATTATTTTCATCTCTCATTGTCAACCATTTCATCTAGCTCTCATTATAGACTACGTTTCTGGTCCAGTTGTTTGAATAGTTGATAAGTCCTGATGAATACCAGTAACACTGTAGCAATGCTTGCAGCTACAACTTTTTGTTTTGGCATTTCTTGTTTTCAAATATTGTACCAGCCTAAGTCTTTCCATTTTTGCTTCAAAAACTTCTCACATGAACACAGTTGATTGAATCTTGACATGTTTTATAGCGACTAAATCATTCAATCTTGACATATGTTTTATAGCTACTAAGTCATTCAATCATGACATATGTTTTAAAGCAACTAAATCATTCAATCTTGACATATGTTTTATAGCGATTAAGTCATTCAATCTTGACATATGTTTTATAACGATTAAGTCATTCAATCTTGACATATGTTTTATAGCGACTAAATCATTCAATGTTGACATATATTTTATAGCAACTAAATCATTTCATTCAATCTTGACATATGTTTCTTCTTCTTCTTCTTTGCGTTCGTTCTTTACGACCAATTTCAATCACTCTTTGTGATATGTTTGATCTTTGCCAAGAACGTGTATACGTTGCACATTGCTTTGGTAGGCCCCTAAACGCTTAGACTTCTACACGTTTAGGACATGTGCATCCGATTTCAGTCAAACATCCTTAGTCGTCTCTTACGACATGCATGGCAGGTAACAGTGGTTGTATTCTCTACACCCCAAATTTGGGTCCCGGTAACCACTCGGGTGTTCATATGTTTTATAGCCACGAAATCATTCAATCTTGACATATATTTTATAGATACCAACTCAGTGCCGAATTATTGGGTAGCTACTCAATAAGTGCTCTCTTGCTGACACTTACAGTCATTACTTATTTATCTGAAATGAACAGAGAACTAACCAGGCCTTGATTACATTAGCTAACCTACTGAACGGAACATAAAGATAAAAAGAACCTTGATTACAATGGCTAACCTACTGAACGGAACATAAAGATAAAAAGAACCTTGATTGTATTGTCGTTTATTTTATACATTTTAACAATAAAACAAATCATCATTCTCAATATCTTGTCCTGAGCAGAACTTTGTCACTCCAATTTCTCTCCCCAAGGCCAGATGTCCCACCTCTACAGTCGTCATTTTCAAACTATAGTTACATCCTGAATCCATCTTCTCCGTGATCTTCCGCTTTTCGTATTTGCTGGTATACCTTCTTTCATAGATGGTCGTCTCCATTTAATAAAATACAACATGCTCAACAAGGGATGATTGTTTCTGTCTAATTCTGATCATCAGTTTTTGTGAGTGTTGTTCTTTTATGAACAACCTTTTTAAACAGCTTTCTCAGACATCTGTACTACCAAATTTATGTTTAAACAGCTTATGCAATTCTCAGACATCTGTACTATCAAATTTATGTTTAAACAGCTTGTGTAATTCTCAGACATTTGTACTATCAAATTTATGTTTAAACAGCTTGTGTAATTCTCAGACATCTGTACTATCAAATTTATGTTTAAACAGCTTATGTAATTCTCAGAAACCTGTACTATCAAATTTATGTTTAAACAGCTTGTGTAATTCTCAGACATCTGTACTATCAAATTTATGTTTAAACAGCTTATGCAATTCTCAGACATCTGTACTATCAAATTTATGTTTAAACAGCTTGTGTAATTCTCAGACATTTGTACTATCAAATTTATGTTTAAACAGCTTGTGTAATTCTCAGACATCTGTACTATCAAATTTATGTTTAAACAGCTTATGTAATTCTCAGAAACCTGTACTATCAAATTTATGTTTAAACAGCTTGTTAATTCTAAAACATGTACTATCAAATTTATGTTTAAACACTTTTAATTCTAACATTGTACTTACAAATTTATGTTTAAACAGCTGTGTATCTAGACATTTGTACTATCAAATTTATTTTAAATCAGCTTGTGAAATTCTCAGACATCTGTACTACCTAAATTTATGTTTAAAAGTTTATAATTCTCAGACATCTGTACTATCAAATTTATGTTTAAACAGCTTGTGAATTTCAGACATTTGTATATAAATTTGTTTAAACACGTAATTCTCAGACATCTGTATATCAAATTATTTTAAACAGTATGTAATTCTAGAAACTGTATATCAAATTTATGTTAAACAGCTTATTCTAACATACTATCAATTATGTTTAAGCTTATTCAGACTGTACTATCAAATTTTAAACAGCTGTAATTTCAGACATCTGTAACAATTTATTAAACAGCATGTATTTCAGACATCTGTACTATCAAATTTATGTAAACACGATGTATATCTAATTTTTCTACATTGCCATATTTTCTAGGCTACATTATATTCAAACAAATATTATTCCTGTGTTACATGATTGAGCATCTCATTTGAGATCATTCAGATATTTCAACTACTGCCTACATTCTTGAGGCTATAACTAGTTGTACGCTTGCTTCGTAGGCGTGATGTCATAGGAACAAATTCAACAGTGGCAGGAAGTGGGCTTTTCATTCGACCGTAACGGCTCCTAGGTCGACAGAGTTTTTTTGCATACCTGAGAAAATCTTAGCAGTAAAAATCGCCGAAGTGATAGAGACAATGTCATTCAACATGTGCCGTCCATCAATGATAAATACGCGTCTAACCACCGTATATGCGCCCGGGTGGTTACCGGGGCAAAATTTGGGGTGTAAAGAATAGAACCACTGTTACCTGCCACGCATGTCATAAGAGGCGACAAAGGAGGTTTGGCTGAAATCGAATGCACATGTCCTAAACGTGTAGACGTCTATGCATTTAGGGGCCTACAAACCAATGTGCAACGTATACACGTTCTTGGCAAAGATCAAACATATCACAAAGAGTGATTAAAATTGGTCGTAAAGAACTAACGCAAAGAAGAAGAAGACCACCGTATATACTTCATGTTTGAATACTGATTCTTTACTACTTTTTCATTATACTTTCCAGCAATCTAAATTTTTGTCGGTCCTATCACAGGCGTTGTACCAATGACATAGTGGTTTTGTCCAAACTTCATGTCAAGCACAAATCATGTGCCTTCTTGTAGGACGGGTTAGCGTAATGTAACAAGAGTTCACACATGTGCCTTCTTGTGGGACGAGTTAGCATAATGTAACAAGAGTTCACACATGTGCCTTCTTGTGGACGGTTAGCGTAATGTAACAAGAGTTCACACATGTGCCTTCTTGTAGGACGGGTTAGCGTAATGTAACAAGAGTTCACACATGTGCCTTCTTGTAGGACGGGTTAGCGTAATGTAACAAGAGTTCGCACATGTGCCTTCTTGTGGGACGAGTTAGCGTAATGTAACAAGAGTTCACACATGTGCCTTCTTGTGGGACGAGTTAGCGTAATGTAACAAGAGTTCACACATGTGCCTTCTTGTGGGACGGGTTAGCGTAATGTAACAAGAGTTCACACATATGCCTTCTTGTAGGACGGGTTAGCGTAATGTAACAAGAGTTCACACATGTGCCTTCTTGTGGGACGGGTTAGCGTAATGTAACAAGAGTTCACACATGTGCCTTCTTGTGGACGGTTAGCGTAATGTAACAAGAGTTCACACATGTGCCTTCTTGTAGGACGGGTTAGCGTAATGTAACAAGAGTTCACACATGTGCCTTCTTGTGGGACGAGTTAGCGTAATGTAACAAGAGTTCACACATGTGCCTTCTTGTGGGACGAGTTAGCGTAATGTAACAAGCGTTCGCCTGTCGATTCATTTAGAGGTTTGGGTTCAATTCACACTGGGCGTTCTACACGGAGGAAATGAGATTCCCTTCCTACCTCCTGTACACTAGAGCCTAGAAAAGTGAAGTGACTTCATACCGTAAGGTTTGAAAAAGCTAAGGGAAATATTATTATAACTTTCTTTCTGACCTAAGAGGATCTGGTAGTTAAATACATACATATATATATACATATACATATATATATACCACTGAAACAACCACTGTCTTCTTATCTAACAACAAAATTCGTTGTCTTTGAACTCTCCATATCGATCACTTGTTAACCACTCTCTGTGAAAAGCATTGATCTAAGAGCGATTGTACGTTGTGACAGCTATGCGCCTACAAGTAGGCCAGCCCATCCGATTTCTGCAATGCTTTTTATTTACTAGGGTAACTTCACTAGGCTCCTACATCAGTCATGCCATGTAGATTGCAGTAATATTATTCTTTTCTTCCATTGCGAGCCCCCGCACCACACGGCCGTTCCAACAACAAAATGAACTTTTATAATTCATCACAGGCATTTTATAAATTCGTTTCTACCCTTCGAGAGTGCATGCCTATCAGCTTCAATCAGACACTTACCAGAGTTCTAAACTGAACTGAATCACGTGTGTATTTATTTATGTGTGCTTATAATGTCTGTTTTGCTCATAAAGACAGTGTGTTATCTCCCATGTGGTAGAATGTTATATAAGAAACATCGTTTAAGTCAATGGGTTATATTGTGTTGTTGTGTTTGAGAACGTATCCAGCTTACTACACATTCCACTTACATGTGTAAGAATACATGTGCGTTAGTGTAAGAATGTACATTATCATACGATAGTGTGCTAGTTTAGTTTATTGTTATAATGAAGAGAAGTGAAATAACTTCTACGAAGTTACATTAGCTGACATATTTGATTTTTATGGAACCTTTTTTTTCTTCAAAATACTGAACTTGATGAATACAGAAACACCAATTAAACTAATTATCGTTGTCTACATTATCCTTGGGTTTTCCCAAAGGAGTTAATTCTTATTTTTCATGTGTGTTGGCCTACACGCTCTGATATAACCAATAAAAGGTTCGCATTAGGTAGAAAGCGGCGGGCCTCGGCTTAAAGAGGTTTTAAGCCCCTACTTAACAAACAACAATTAAACTAATTAAATTGATTAAATGAACAAAGCTAAAGACAGAATAAACAGAAATAGCACAACAGTCTAATATTTTGTTGATGCACAAAATATGTTTACACTACCATACTCTTCGTTTTAATTGAATTCGTTACCTTTCATGTTTGAGGAAGAGCTTTAGGTGGACACGTAGACTTTACTATACTTTTGTAAGTCTGTCTCAATATCTTGTTTTATTTGATAACGTATTGCTCGAATTGTACCTGTTCAAACCCCAAGGGTCATCAAGTTTGGAAGCAAATTCGTTTCCGTTGGATTTTTACAAAAGGTAAAAATAGACCTCACCGTTCAGAAAGCAATGACAAACTACCGAAAGTATAAGTGGGGCCTAGAAAATCGACTCGTTTACTGTGATTGATGGCTACGTCCTGTAAAGGATATGCCACGATTTTCATTTTCATTGCTCTTGACTTCATTTAGTGAAATATGCTAGTGCTATAGTGTGTACTCTGCGGTGTTGATATATAAGAGACATATAGTTTGCATATGCTCATAACTATTACATAAGAACAGGGTGCCCATTTGTCAAAAGTTGTCTGTTACCGAAAAGATCCGTCTATAATGTGGAAGAGAAATATGACATGTAGATGAGAAAATACATGTCCTATTAAGTTCAAAATGCATTTGGATCACAAAGAGTATATATATATATATACGAGGGAAGTCAATAGTCATATATATATATATATATATATATATATATATATATATATATATATATCATCACTAATACTCGTATTAATTAAAATAATAATCCAACACATTTCTAACCAACAATATTAAATCGGGAACCCTCGCTGGAACTACGAAATTCGTGCACAAGCCTAGACTTGTCTGTGTAAGGAATGGATAGCCAATTAGTCCGTTGGCTGGTTGTTTTTTTTCTAGCGAGTTCGCTAGTGGTTTGGTTAGTTAGTCAGTTAATTAGTTTGCTTAGTCAGTCAGTCAGTCAAAACAGTTATTTTGTCAGTTAGTCAGTTAATTTATCAGTCAGTCAGTCAATCAGTCAGCTAGTTAACTAATTAGTTTGTTTGTTGGTTGGTTAGTTGGTTGATTGGTTGGTAGATTTGCTGGCTGTCTGGTTTATTGGTTGGTTGGTTTTTTGATTGGTTGGTTGATTGGCTGGCTGGCTGGTTGGTTGGTTGATTGGTTGGTTGGTTTGTTGATTGACTAATTGGTTGGTTTGTTGGTTGATTGGTTAGTTAGCTATTGAGTTAGTTAGTTAGCTATTGGGTTAATTAGTTATTTATTGAGTTAATTAGTTAGTAGTTATTATTTTCGCTAGTTAGTCCCTGACTTAGTTTGTTTATTTGCTGTTAAACCGATTAGCTATTTAACTATATATTGTACTTGACTATATGATAGACAATACAATACGCATAATATCCCTCTCTACATCAGTATCTTGTATCTTCACGTTCGAATCTCAGATCTGTTTTGACTTTTTTTCTGTTCACATTCTTGTTATCTATATCATAATTTTGTTATTGAAATAAGAACTGAGGACATTTTGTGGCTGATTAGCCTTCAGCTGTCGTCTGTTGTCAAAAGCACGTATTACTTGAAAATTAAGTTCTGATGTTACAGAGTATTCATAGTGCCAGAGGCGTAAAATTTGAAAAATTACTGGTACCGACTTGATATCCAATGCATGTTTTCATTTCTCTCGTTACGCCTGTTTTGTGACAGAACAAAATTATATAAAAAATATTATAAATACAAAATCAGTTCTTTAAAAATTGCAACAAATGTATCATGATGTTCTTCTTCATATTTTTACATGACGTACAAGACAGTATTAAAATGGAAAAGCAGCTTGGAACAGTAATTTGTGAAGTTAGTATGTTGCCTGAAGAATGTTAAAAAAGAAATATGTACACTAAGTTCGTGTATAAGTCCCGATGACAGATTGATTGATTGATTGATTGATTGATTGATTGATTGATTGATTGATTGAAGGATCATTAACATTGCATGTCAATTAATTATAAAGTGTACTGCGAGCTGTTTTCTACGCTCAAAGATTTTAGCGGATGTGCAAAAACTCCGTAGAACGTGATCTAATTATGAAGGTTGTAAACGTGTGTAGGATTGTTAAACACATTAACTACTGCATTAAATAACACGATGTTTCTAAATTAGTTTGTGTTTACTTTTACACACCGCAGATTTATTTACCGCGGAATATCTTGTTTAACAACATCATGGGTCTCTTACAACAACTATCCTGTTTAACGACACCAGGAATTTCTTACAACAACTATTCTGTTTAACAACACCAGGAATCTCTTACAACAACTATTCTGTTTAACAACACCAGGAATCTCTTACAACAACTACCCTGTTTAACGACACCAAGAATCTCTTACAACAACTATCTTGTTTAACGACACCAAGAATCTCTTACAAAAACTACCCTGTTTAACGACACCAAGAATTTCTTACAACAACTATCCTGTTTAACAACACCAAGAATCTCTTACAACAACTATCCTGTTTAACAACACCAAGAATCTCTTACAGCAACTATCCTGTTTAACGACACCAAGAATCTCTTACAGCAACTATCCTGTTTAACGACACCAAGAGGCTCTTACAACAACTATCCTGTTTAACGACACCAAGTATCTCACTCAAGAACTGTCCTGTTTAACAACAATACGTCTGGCACAACAACTGCCTTGTTAACAAGGTCACGGAAAGACATTTTATGGTTGATGCAACTAACTACTTTAATCTCCGTTTGGTTATTGAACATTCTTTCCCTACAATTTCCATACTTTTCAAGTGACAACCTTACGTCTCAGGCTAACAGAAACTAGTTCATCATTTCTAAATGCGCATCTCAGATCATATTCGATGTATAATAACGTACTTCTAATTGTGAAATTTAATTAATTGAAGAGAATAATCATATTTGGTTCTCTATATCAATTACTGACTTCGTTAGAATGTCATATTTATGAAATAAGATTCATAGGACTCTTTGTCTCAGGAGACAATGGGTTACGGAGACATTGGGTTATGGGGGAAATGGGTTATGAAAACTGTAGGTTATGTAGACAATAGGTTATGGAGACAATGTTTTATTTAGACAATGTGTTATATAGACAATGTGTTATATAGACAATGTGTTATATAGACAATGTGTTATATAGACAATGGGTTATATAGGCAATGAGTTACAGAGATAATAGATTACAGAGACAATGAGTTACAGAGACAATGAGTTACAGAGACAATGAGTTACAGAGACAATGAGTAACAGAGACAATGTGTTACAGAGACAATGGATTACAGAGACAATGAGTTACAGAGACAATGTGTTACAGAGACACTGGTCTAGGGAGACAATGTGTTATTGATAAATGGTGTAAGTAGTCAATTGGTTAACTAGACAATGGGTTATGGGGACAATAGTTTATGGAGACAGTGGGATGATGAAATAATAGGCTAGTGAGACAGTGGATTACAGAGACAATGATTTCTTCTCTTTGTTTGTCGTCACACTGGTACCGGGTTGTTGCCCAGAGTCGTGGTTTTTCTGAGGTTTTTTTTTCTTGCGCTGTTCTAGTAGCTTAGATGATAGTTATATTTGCTCTTTGACAGGATTCTGTTATGACATCTAACCTTCTTCTTCGTGATCTTCCTCTCGCATTCTTTTCTAATGTTCTGTTGTAGAAGACTCAGTATAATGTGGAGTTGTGTTGTATTCTTAGTAAATGACCGCACCACTTCATTCTTTGTTTATCAATGTTATTCAAACAAGGTTCTATGCCAACTTTCTTACTTATGCTGACTGTCGTCTTTTCAGAAATGATTTATGGGTGCATATACTTAACATTTCCAAAGTCACCTACACGAATTGCTGCTCGCATGACATTGCTGCTCGTATAGCATTGCTGCTCGTATGGTATTGCTGCTCGTATGACATTGCTGCTCGTATGGTATTGCTGCTCATATGGCATTGCTGCTCGTATAGTATTGCTGATGTCTACACTATCCATTAACTGTCTTTTCTTGATCACTGTTGTATCAACCAGGTGATGTGCCCGTTCATTGCGTTGTAATTCTCATGTGCCCGGTATAAAAATGAAGATTTAGTGGATCATTAGGGATGTGTTCATTGTGTCAAGCCATTCCCTCAGCATGTAACTATAGTCTGTCCATTAATTCGTGAGCACGTTTGAAATTGATTTTCTCGAAAACTACCTGTTGGATCTCAGTGATTTTTGCATGCAGCCTTAGAATATCCATGACGCTAAAATAAAGCTAACCAGTAGTTCATAGATGCTACGGATTTTGCACATCGGCGAATTCCTTTGATCTTTATGACAATTGCAAATACGGGGGCTCAAATTTTAGATTTTACAGTATCCCTAGAATTTGTCCATGTCAATTCTATTCATAGGTGTATCTCCATATTAACTTGATAGGTCAAGTAATTAATTGTGTTGCTCTTTATGTGCAATCGTGAACTTGGATACAATATGCAACAGTTAGTCCTCCCTTCGGTCACCATTAGACCCCAGGGTGTCTTAACTTCACCACAAATTGTATGATAGTAGACGCATTTGGATATGGAAATGTATACGTTGCTATTTCTCAGTCTGTAATCAAAATATGATTTGTATCATCCCGAATCTGATGATTCCATGAGGTTGATGATTGTTACTGGCTGGACAAATTGTAATCCATCTCGGTGCCAGTACTCGTCTTCCTCTCGGAGCACATATTCAACACACTTCTTCCAGAACTGCATGTCTATCATTGAGAGGGACTCACGTGTCAGAACTTCAACATCACACATTTTAAACGTCCTGTTCTGTTCGGCAACTTGCCCTTTTACTTTAGCCCAGACAAGCTCTATCGGATTGAAGTGAGCATGATATGGAGGTAGTCGCAAAGACGTGTGGCCGTATTCCGCAATGATTTTGTCAATATGAAACACCTTTGTCTTATTTGTCATCCTCACCAGGTGCAACAACTCGGGTTTCAAATATGTATCATCGAAGCTGACATTTTCCTTAGCAAGCCAAGTCCTAATTTGATCTTTTGTATTTGATGCAGTTGGTACTTTGTCTTCCGCTGATACTGCGTTGTGATAGGATGCATTATCCATTACCAAGCATGATGGTCTGTTTAGAATTGGAAGTAGATCTTTCTCCATCCAGTGCCTGAAAGTATGTCCATTCATTTCTGTGTGGTAGTCCCTACCGTCGGTACTTTTGATTGGAAAATAAGTCCAGCGTCATGGACAAGACCTACTTCACTGCTTCCTGCATGTGTTAGTATAATACGCTGGCCTTTGCTGCTTGGTATTTTTCTTTTCTGTTCACCGTCTACTGATTGCCATTCTTTAGCATTGGTGTGGTGAGCATCGACCAAGGATTCGTCCAAATATACAATATCATAGCCTTGCCTCCGCCGCTCACGGATCTGCCTCAGGTATTTACTTCGGGCAGCAATTAAATGTGGCTTTTCACAAATAATATTCCTGCCGCCTATAGTTTTTCTGAAGGTGAAGCCGGCGGCTCTTACAATTTTCCATAGAGTACTTTTAGAAATGTCTATGCTGCAATCTGATTGCAGTTTTAATTTCAGTTTCCTGAGAGTAACAAGTTGATTTGTCGCAAACATTTTCAAGAGCTCCCGTCTTATGACATCTATGTCAAAGTCGTCAATTGTTCTTTTCCTTCCTTGCTTGACATTAGTGCACTTTGTGTCCTGTTTAATCCATCGGGAAAAGGATTCTCTATTCAGACCAAGCGCCAGTTGCGTTCGTTTCTCAGGGTTATGAATATCGCAATATAGATGACCTCTCTTAGATTCCCTACGGAAGTGTTGGTATAGTAAAACTGTAACCTTTTGCATTGTTATAAATGTGCACTTCAGACTCATTATGAATGTGATATCAATGTCAGTTTTGATAAGCCAACAAATACGATACAATAGCTTCATACAAATAGCGAGATACACCTATAACTATACAACGGTATCCCAATTATAACGTCATATGCTTTCCGCGTTCAAAGTCGACTGGGTTCGGTGCACGGGAATTCCCGTGAAATTGTTGTTAACTCACGATATTTCAATGTTACCATAATGTATTTTTAGAACAACGCGTCTGTGTACCGTAGATCTGTTACTATTGTGCACAATCCGGTGAGGTTGATTTTAATATAACCTGAAGAAGAAATATTTCAAACTACATCAAATTTTCTTGGGAAAAAATATGTCTCTAGCGTCATGGATATTCTAAGGCTGCTTGCAAAAATCACTGAGATCCAACAGGTAGTTTTCGATAAAATCAATTTCAAACGTGCTCACGAATTAATGGACAGACTATAGTCTGAATTTTCATGAGCATAATCGTTGAGTCGTTCATTATACACGGATGTGTCAATTCTTATGTGTATAACTAATTCAGAATCATGGTTACCGCTTTGGTTATCTCCGTAGTGAGGCTGCTCGTAGTTACAGCAAGTGCACAGCTGTCTACCGTGACAGTTATGCACCTCGAACTCATAGTAAATGTCCGTGCACTTCATCATCATCATCAGGTGCCGTCTCCACATCGAAGGTTGGCTGCAATGAATCTCCAGCATCCTCTGTCTTTCGCCTAGGTGTTGCACACTGCCAGACTGTAACCTGTCCATTTCTTAAAGTTTCCTCCCACTTATCTCTCGGTCTTCCTCTTGCTCTTCCCCCTCAACTTTTCCCTCTAGTAAAGATTTTATCATGGTGTCATGTCTTTTTATTTTGCCCAAAATACTTTACTTGTCTGAATTTTATTTCTCTTAATAATTGTTTCTTCATGCCTAGTTATCCTAAAACTTGTTTATTTGTCTTATCTTGTATTCACTAAGCCATCAGTTTATACCCACACATCAACATACCATGTGTATTTCTTCAACATTGTCTTGACATTCGTATTAACGATAGTAGGAATTTGCTATGTAAGGCTTCTGTCGAGTTTGATGAGGACAGAAATTATAATATTAATATCCATATTCATCTGTACCCATTATCTTGTAAGATAAATTAGTTCATAGTTCATAAGTACGGTTTCAACTTCACTGCAACGGGTCACCCCATAATTGCTCTGTTCCTGTGCCAATGAATATCACACGAAATGCTAACAACTGTGAAAAGTTTCCTGTGTGAACTAATTCCAGAATGAAACAGCCGCGTACCGCCACAAAAAGCAACCTGCACCGCATAAAATGCATGTGGCCGTCGCGAATGTAGCAACACAAAACTGTTCATCTCTTGAATTGCAATTCTTGTCGAAGGGGACATCAATCACGCCAAAATCGAGCTTTCTGCACTCGCAATATAACTGCATACGGCAGATTGAGCTTGTTCGTCATAACCGCTGTCCGCCATTTTCTGAATACACACAACAAACGCACGTTTGACACAGCAAAAGCATTCCATGTAACAGTCACAGCTCACAGCGTTGCTCAAGCACTAACTCAGTAGCTCTGAAAAAAATCTGGCCAGCAATGACGGAATGCGGGAGGGCCATTCAAAGTCAGAATGGTTTGATTCTGAACACGACTTTGCTATCGCATTCCCGCCATGTTTGGTCGGGTATTTTCCGGTTTCGTTTGCCGAGCTACTGAGTAAGATTAATTATGTAAGTTTAAATACATGTTTTATAACATCTTAGGCACGGTCTATCCATGATCTATCTTTCTTCAGTCTATTCCCTTTAGATGTAGTAAGCACATTATGGAATAGTTGTCAAATGTCAACCTACACTCTGAAATCTTCTTCTTCTTTTGTCGTCACACTGCTACCGGGTTGTTGTCCAGTGTCGTGGTTTCTTTTTTTCTTGCGCTGTTCTGGTGGCTTGGGTGACTGTTATTTTTGCACTTTCACAGGATTCTGCTATGCCATCTAACCATCTTTTCGTGGCCTTCCTCTTGCCTTCTTTCCCGATGTTCTGTTGTAGAAGACTCGGTATACAGTGGAGTTTGGATGCATTCTTATTATGTGGCCAAACCACTTCATTCTTTGTTTCTCAATGTAATTCAAGCAAGGTTCTGTGCCAACTTTCTTTCTTATGCTGATGTTGGTGACTCTGTCTTTTCTGGTGTTGTTGGTAACTTTTCGCAGGCAACGCATTTAACAGCTAGTTATTTTTTGTGACTGCACTTTGCTCATTGTCCATGTTTGGCTCTGATAACACAAAGTAGGTATAAAAATGCTTTTGATCATCTGTTGCTTAGCCTGTGAAATTTTTTAGTATCTACCAGCTAGCCCCACACTCTGAGATAAACAATTAAATGTGTAATTACATAGACTGCTCTTACACCATATATCACAGACTAAGTATAGAAACACTTTGTTTGACAAATGTGTACAGATACAACCAAGGAGCGTCTGAGTGAATGGATTAGAGCGCGGCATCCATGCTTGAGACCTGTGTTCAATTCAGGGTAAGACCAAGGATTCTTTTCTCTTGTGGACATAAATGAAAAATCTTAACCGGATGAGTTTCACGCCGACTGCGCAACTAAGCGGCCATTAACTTCCTCTGGCTCTCGTCCCACTTGTCCCACACTGCCCCTAAAAAGCGGTACTACAGACAGTAAGAACAATTGTTTTAAAATAAATATAACTATAGACAAAATCTACGATTCTGTCAAAACAAATAATGTGTTTTATTCGGTTTTTTTTGTGTTAAGTTACATTTTCAAGAAAGTACGCTAATATAATATGTTTGCATCGTGTTCTAGGCTGTTTTATGTACGCTAATATAATATGTTTGCATCGTGTTCTACGCTGTTTTATGTACGCTAATATAATATGTTTGCATCGTGTTCTAGGCTGTTTTATGTATGCTAATATAATATGTTTGCATCGTGTTCTACGCAGTTTTATGTACGCTAATATAATATGTTTGCATCGTGTTCTACGCAGTTTTATGTACGCTAATATAATATGTTTGCATCGTGTTCTACGCAGTTTTATGTACGCTAATATAATATGTTTGCATCGTGTTCTACGCAGTTTTATGTACGCTAATATAATATGTTTGCATCGTGTTCTACGCAGTTTTATGTACGCTAATATAATATGTTTGCATCGTGTTCTACGCAGTTTTATGTACGCTAATATAATATGTTTGCATCGTGTTCTAGGCTGTTTTATGTATGCTAATATAATATGTTTGCATCGTGTTCTACGCAGTTTTATGTACGCTAATATAATATGTTTGCATCGTGTTCTACGCAGTTTTATGTACGCTAATATAATATGTTTGCATCGTGTTCTATGCAGTTTTATGTATTCGGGTTACTTCTTTTCTTCTTCTGATTTCGTTGATTTAGCAGATAAATGTCATGAACAAATAAACTATTAAAATATCAGATTTCTTCTGTTTAATCTCTACTGTATATTTTCGTAACATATCTCACTTTATTTCTTCTATCCAGCTTTATATCTCCATGTTACACTAAGATGTAAAATTCATCCAATGGTTATACTGTCATTGTTTCTGAGTGTACACAATTTTGTCATTTCCTTCCGACTTGAGAAAAGTTATAAGTGTACACAATTGTGTCCATTTCTTCCGACATGAGAAAAGTTATGAGTGTACACAATTTTGTCCATTTCTTCCGACTTGAGAAAAGTTATTATAAGTGTACACAATTTTGTCCTTTTATTCCGACTTGAGAAAAGTTATGAGTGTACACAATTGTGTCCTTTTATTCCGACTTGAGAAAAGTTATGAGTGTACACAATTTTGTCCATTTCTTCCGACTTGAGAAAAGTTATAAGTGTACACAATTGTGTCCTTTTATTCCGACTTGAGAAAAGTTATGAGTGTACACAATTTTGTCCTTTTATTCCGACTTGAGAAAAGTTATGAGTGTACACAATTTTGTCCTTTTATTCCGACTTGAGAAAAGTTATAAGTGTACACAATTTTGTCCTTTTATTCCGACTTGAGAAAAGTTATATTTACTCCTTTGATGGCCGTATTTATGTAATGTTCTGCTCTAAGAATAGTTGGTTAAACTTTCCCATTTCACGAACGTGACTTTACCTGTTCGTCAAAGTCATGAGAAATGGAAAATCAAAATCGTGACATTTCCTTTACAGGTCGTTGCCATTAACCACAGTAAACGTGTCTTTGATTTTATCGGCACCAGTTATACGCTCAGTAGTTTACCATTGCTTTCTGAACGGTGAGGTCTATTTTTACCTTTCGTAAAAATCCAACGGAAACGAATTTACTTCCAAACTGCCTGTCGCGGAGTTTGAACCAGGCACGCTTGGGTTGTGATCGAGCTCACTACCGCTTAAGCTACAGACGCTTACATCACGTCACAGAAGTCATACATATCATAAATATATTCAGATTTGGAAATGACAAGTTTGCTTTGGGAAGGAATACCAGTTACCATTTATTATCAGTTCACAACAGTTTAAATTGCAGCAGACGTCCATCTTTCACTATCTACTAGAAAATAATGTATATTTGCACCAATAATTATATATATAAAGGTTTAAAGGTTTAAAAGCCGAAGGATTGACTTCATTGCACCGGATTTTACCCCATATGGCTCGGTCCTTCTCCACAGAAATGGCACGCCACCTGCCGAAAGTATTGCACAAAAAACGAACTCCGTAGCTCCGGCAACAATCCTAGGGGTCTCTGGAAAAACTGCACTCGTGAACAGAAGGCCGCGGTCCGGATTCGAAACCACGACCTTCCACTCGCAAGGCAAAGGGCTTAACCACTCAGCCACAGAGACCCCGAATTATATATATATATATGTATGTATTGGGGGTTAGATTAAGTGATGAAAGCATAAATATGTCTGGTCAACATTAATATCTGGTCAATCAGAATGAAAAGATGGAGGTATATTAGGCCAACTCTCTGTTTTACAATGTCTATGTTGATGGTGAATAGAGCTTTTCACAGAGCAATGTCTATTTTTAGTGAGATTTTTCTAGTCTATTGAGCAAACTTTCAATGCAACGGCTATGAGACACTTTAGCAGTGGCACATTCAACACTCCCTTCACGATAAGCCAACTTGTTCTTATCAGGAAGACGGTCCATGTGGTCGTTTGATTTGTAGACTATATGCATTCCTGAGCAGAAATTGCTATCTTCGTTCCATGCAATGACATGCACTAAAGCTACGTAAGCTTCAAAAGACGTGAGGCTGACATGAGACGATTATAGTATCCTGCATGAGAGTTTCATGATTCATCAAATGCCGAAATAATTAAATAAACTATTTTAACCATGGCAAAATATCGTTTTTCACTTTAACAGTTCCTAAAGAAAATTGTAAAGTAACTATCGTTTCTGCCTGTAGTATTCAGTACATATATATATGGAACTGCAGTAAAACTATTTGATTGACAAAACAAGTAATTACAAAGTACTGTAGTTTTACAAATGACAAAATACAGCAACGTTTCGACCAACAAGGCCTTTATCAAGCAAACTACTGCCTGTAGTACTGCTTTTAGGGCGGTGTATGACAGGTGAGATGAGAGCCGGGGGAATTTAATGACCGCATGGCTATTGCAGTCGCTGCAAAGTTGTTTAGGTTAGAATATTTCGTTTATGCCCATAATAGGAACAAATCCTTGGTCTTAACGTGAATTGAAAACCGGTCTCTCGCATGGGAGCGCGATCTAATCCATTCCGTCAGACGCTCCTCTTACAATGGGCTTCAGAGAAATCATATTTGTCTTCTTTCTTTTGAAATGTCAATGTCTGGCTCAGCTTTTGTCTCATCATCAAATAGCTTGTCCTGAGCAGAACTTTTCCACCTTAACAATCCTTCGGAGTATTTCTTTCTCCGTGGATAAAAATACCTTTTCTTACCATTGTTTTATCAGTTGTCATTATTCTCTTCCTACCAATTCTATTATTTTATAATCTACTTTTCGTTTGTCATCATTGCGACATAACTAGAACTATCAAATACAGCGACATTATAGCCTAACCACACTGATGGCGTATACATTGTTGCTGTCTGGGAGGGAATATGAGTTTGCAATATTGTCATTGCGACATACCTACAACTATCAAATACAGCGACACTATAGCCTAACCACACTGATGGCGTATACATTGTTGCTGTCTGGGAGGGAATATGAGTTTGCAAATTTGTCTACAGGTCATTCATAGAAGCATGCACCTTCCGCTTTCCGCAAATATTTCTTCTTCCGAATCTTTCTCACGGACCAGTTTTCAATAACGTTCTTTCAAATCCAATAATCCTGCATTATTCCATGTAGCGATGCCTGCAGTTTCACAAGTTGATCAGTCTTCGATTCCAATAAAAAAAACACGTCATTTTGACTCTTTTACAAATTTGAATATATGTTTAAATTAAAAAATATTTGACATAAATAGATCTTTAATAGACTGAGGATCATGTCAGTCATTGATTCTTTAGTCAAACAAATATGTTGTGAGAGTGCTCAACATAGATAATCAAGCTATGTCTTCGCCAGCGTGTTTCTTGATCAGACAAACACACTTCTCTGCGTTTCTATACACATTATTTAGTTATCGTTTATCGTAATAGCTTTGACACAACTTTTAGTCAGGTAATCTGGGAGTAAAATGTGCTGAAAGTGGTTCATAGTTGATGACTTATATAATCACTAACACCTACCACATGACATATACGGCGAAAGTTGAGGTTTGGCGTGGGATTAGCTACTCCAACCTGTAAAAGACAATGAGCTATAAAACCGCAACCAAACACATGAGAGCTTGCAAGGCCTTGGTTGGGGACCTATGCCTCCTGTAGGGGGTAGAAGAAGAAGTTGATGACTTAATCCTTTGCCATTGCTTGTTTTATATAATTCCATGTGATTCACGCAATACGAAAAACAAAATACTATATTTGTACAAAGTACATCTCCTGCCACAGAGACACCCCCCGCCCCCGCCCAACCCCAACAATACTTCTATAAAGAAGTAAATGGTGGAAGAGAAGAAGACAAAAACAATATACAGCGATGTTTTTTTTTTATAATGTTTGCTATATATTATTTTTGTACTTTATAAAACTATAGTACTTTGTTTGTACGTGTTTCACCATTACTACATAGTCTTCCCATATATGGATAATGGGATTCACGAACTATATTAACAACCTTAGCAATTGTGAATATTGTTTATTTATCTCGTGTTGTTATTACAGTATTAATGTTTGTAGTCATTATAACTAACAAAACAGCTAAAAACTTGCTTAGTGCAGGAAATGAATAACGAACACACACTACTGTATTCTCGAACAGAGTTCTGATAAAGTTTAAACTTCACTGATATTCCACAAGCTATTCTATTTTTTAAATGTGTGAGTTGTTTACAAAATGCGTGTGCCAATACCAAAATTGCATTTGAAATATGCCAGGTATGCAACAATTTAGAGCAGAATTGGACTATTCCACAATTTAGATATGTATGTTGGTAATGCAGAAATATAATGATATGGTAAAGATATAGTTTGATTAGAAAGGTAAGAGAAGAACATGAAATCTATTGACAAACAACAGTAAACTGTCAACTTCAAATGAAGACAAAGCAACGAAAACTAGACAAGATATAGTAATCTAGTCTTACATTGCAAAATATGATATGAAACTTCTTCGACGAATGTTCCATCTAGACGACTTGCTAATAACATGTGTGATTTGTATATGATCTGAGCCTAAGAGCGATTGCGCGTTGTTCCAGTTAAACACATACAAGTAGGCCAGCACATCCTATTTCTGCGATGCTTTTATTTACTAGACTAGCTTCCCTAGGTTCTACATCAGTCGTCACTTACGACATGCCTCGTAGGTCGCAGTGGTACTATTCTTTGCTTCCGTTTCGGGCCCTGACACCATACGGGTAAAATATGAAACAGGTTTGTTTAACTAATAATTATGGTGCAAATAGATCAATAATTACACAAGAGTAATAGTACTACATAATTGATACTAAGTAGCTAAGACATAGGAAACCTTTCATAACAGAAATATGAATCAGTCCAACTCTGCCCTACGCAGTTACCAAGCTAATCTATTACATTTGAGGGGGCTTATCGTGCAATTTATGTTTACTTATGCTCCAGAAACTCTAAATTTTTTATTGGTCGTGACTTACAGTTCGTACTGTTCAATAAAGTCAGTTCGATAACAAATCATATGTTTAATCATTCAATATGCTTTGTACGTGCACCACTTAAGACAATAAAAAAACATTTCATTGAATGAAAATTGAAAATCGTAGCATATCCTTTACAGGACGCAGCCAACAACCACAGTAAACGTGTCATTGATTTTCTAGACACCACTTATATGTTCAGTAGTTTGCCATTGCTTTCTGAACGGTTCATTGAATACATGTTCCAATTTTGAGTTAAATGTGACGTAAGACATCTTCATGTCCCTGCACAAATTTTGAAGTCTAAAAATAAGGAGCGCTAAAGACAAAGATTGACTTCATTGCACAAGGATTTTCTGATGTCTCAATCATTATCCGCAGAGATAACGTCTCAATCATTATCCGCAGAGATAACGTGTCACCTTCTGAGAGTATTGCATCTATGGGTTCTTCGAGAAAATAATGCTCTTACTAACAGAACGACGTGGTTCGGATACGAATCTACAGCACGCAATATATATATATCGTACCGTTACACGTTACATAGGACCTGTCAGTAATTTCAGTTTCCCTAGAGCGCTTTTGTTTTTCTTAAATCCTTTGCCTCCCTCGTCAATGCCTGCTACGTTATTCTTTGATCATTTATATTATGCTACCCACATATTCAATAATGAACACATAATAGTAATATATTCAATAATATATTAACTGATATAATCTAAAGTTTGGCAAGGCTGAACTGTTTGATATAAACACCGAAAACATAATGGGGGATGCAACAGAAGATAGCTAAATCAAATTTGTGTAATTATTTGGGTGTTTTTTTTACTCGGAGGAAAAGAAATGCATTAACTTTGATATTTGTACGATGCTGTTATCAACATAGCAAATTACAATTTATTTATTATTAATGATAATAATTCGGGATAAAAGTGAAAAACAAAATTATATTATAAGGCACCTCATATGTAGCAGTTTTGTAATCAGTAAATTATTTAATCTAACATTAGATTATGGTAGAGCAAATAAAGAAGCTCCTCGCGACGTCATTACCATGTAGTGATGTGGAGCTGTGTACCTCATTGACCTGGGAAGCTATGCTGACATGAACTTTGCTTCTATTAGGGACACCCATGACAGAAAGTTATGCTGACATGAACTTTGCTTCTATTAGGGACACCCATAACAGAAAGGTTGAAGGATAAAGGGCAGACACAATGTGGCCTCCTGGTCCTCCAGGTTGGGGGTTTTGCAATGGACTAACAAACCCATTCCTTTAAAAAGAAATATCATGTTACAGAAACAGTAGCAAGAGATACCATTGTTGCAACGGGGAAGGGGATGAGGTCAATCAGGCAACTGATTTCAGGAAGGAGGGAGACCAAACCCATAGAAAGTATCAGCCAGACGACTAACCTTCTTACACACAAATCCCTGTTGTTATTATGTACAGCGGATGGGAAGCGAAGAAATGGACGTCCCAAAAGGGAAAAATGGAGAAGAGCTGTGTAGAGAGAGTTGAAGTAGTGTGGTCTTACTTGAGAGATTGTTGGTAGAAAGGCAGCAGAATGGCAACATCGGAAGTCTCTTGTGGAAGCCTTATGTATCAATCGGGACACGAAGAGGATATATAAATAAAACAAACAAAGTGGTCTGACATTTTGGTGGCATTGATGCTGTCTTCTGCGACGCTGACATTTTGGTGGTATTGATGCTGTCTTATGCGACGCTGACATTTAACTATTGCACAGGATTTCAGTAATCATGTTCCTAATAGAAGGATCTGCTATTTAACAATTACCAAACACTGGCAACGCTACTACGTCTGCAACCGTGTCAGAGGACGAAGTGGTAGCAGCTGTAAATGTAAGTTATGATAGGGTTTATATGCTTGTTTGTTACAACTACTTCGCAGATTTCTCGCTCGTATGTGGACGTCTTGGCAATAACTGATCAGTGTTTCAAAACTAAATGGTTTTTTTAAATCGAATGGGATACCTCGTTTGTTATAACAAAAATATGTTTTACATATATAACATTTTGTTTTATCAGCACTTATAAGTTTAAAATACATTGACATTTGCTTCGTGTTCTTTCAATTACAACATCAGAGATGTGTTTTACTTATTATTAAGCTTCAGAAGTATGCTATATCGTCTTCTTCTTCTATGATCCAGCAACGCTTGAGCTCTTGCCTTTCAGCCCATTGCTATGTAATAATATCTGCATGTGTTTGTAAGTTCTTCTTTTGTTCCGTATAATGTGTTCCATTTGTCTGACCTTCAATGAAGATGCCTAGCCCATAAAACAATACCAAATGCATGCAATATTAACAAAAGACTAAAACGTAAGTGTTCGTCAAGTTTAAAATACACAAACAAATAACATCTGTTGTCACGTAAGCATTCAGATTATCACGCAAGAGATAAAACGTTATTTGCTTGTTCGTTAGTTTAGCGTAACCATACAATAAAATAATGAGTAATTATACGTAAGTTCTATATACAGTTTACACAATATTAGCAATCATAATAAACACAGAAAAGTATCACACAAATTTCTGACATGAACTGAATGGATAAGAAGTCAGATGACAGAAATGTGGCCTAGAAGTCAGATGACAGAAATGTGGCCTATACTAAGGCAGCTTTTCCGTGTGCGACAAAATCGCTTTGATTCGTAATTGCCAAAATCTGATCAATTATATTATTTTTCTGAAGGAAACAAAGTGAGCAATAGTATTCTCTACGTAATGAATACGTTTAAACATAACTAATACGAACTAACAGACAACTTGTCATCTTTAGCATCCAAAGTTGGACTGCAGATAAGCTATGAAAAACAAATATAATGAAGACACCTATGGCAAGTAATGCAGATATCACACTGGAATCTAAGATGATAAAAATAACAGAGCAGTTCACCTATTTAGGTAGCAATTGTGATTGCACAGGAAATGTTAAAAAGAAATTATGATACGAATTGGCAAAGCAACATCAGCTTTTAAAAGTCTAAATAAAATATGGAACTGCAAGTTATATAGTCATCATCATAAAGGTGCGTATCCTTTATAGGACGTTGCTCTCTTTGCAGCACATCTGAAATTCACTCCGTCTCTTGCTAGTTACCCACTTCGTCAATGGTCATGTTCATGGTTTCTTTAATATCTTGTAGCCATCTTCTTCTTGGTCTGCCTCTGCCTCTGCGTCCTGGGACCCTGCCCTCTAGTATTAGTTGCTTAGCTGCTAATATAGTATTAAAACTAAATTACGAATGTTCAATTCAAATGGTGTATCAATCCTAACATATGCCATCGAGAGTTGGAAAATTACTAAAGATATAGAAAGCAAGTTGAATGCTTTTGAAAATAGATGTCTGCGAAAAATAATGAATATAAAATGGAACGAATTCAGAAGAAGTGATGAAATCATAGACATGTCTGGTCAACCACTAGTGACAACTGTTATAAGAAAGAGAAGATGGAGATATGTTGGGCACACCTTGAGGAGAAATGATCAACGAATATCAAAGCAGGCATTGAAGTGGGATGCAAAGGGTCCAAGAAAGAGAGGTCGACCTAAAGAGACCCTGAAACGAACTTTGCTGAGAGAGGCAGGAAATATGGGCAGTCTCAGTTCCATGGAGGAGATTGAGTGAGTTGCCCAGGATAGAGCGGTATGGAGACATTACTTGCAGGCCCTGTGTAATGTATAACGGTACGAGAGGAATTATTATTAATACGAACTAAGTATACAGGTAGTAGACATTGTAACTAGTGTTCGAAATGTACTGATTATAACCATGTAGAGACTATTGGTCACGTATGTAGGTATTCGATAAGTAGTGAGTTTAGAAAATGCAGTGATTCAAAATAATAAGAAGTATTCGAAACTGTCGGAACTAGCGACATAAATCTTTCTACCGCATATAACATAGACGTAATTGGGAAGTAAACATCAGGAGGCGGGTACCATCAGGACCAAGCAATATAATTTGATGGAAGTCCAATTCATCTAACCATCTACGTGCACAAGCCGGTGTTAAGCTGGTTATAAAGTAACCAATAATGTGTTGTTCGTTACTTTCGGAACTTGGTAATAATTAGTAATCAATTAACGAATAGTAATTATTCGCGCATCCCTAATGTGTAGCATTAGCTAAATAAATTGAAAAACGAGAAATATGTTGTTGGTGAGAGCTCCGTTTCGACAAACTAAAGAGAAATGCTTTCGTTAAACACATTCTTTGAACCATATCAGAGAAAAGATTTGATCTAATGACTACGATACTTTGACTTGTATATAACGATAACGCCGTCAAGGCATCCATTATTAACAAACATGTAAGTATTAGAGCTAAAATTTTAGTAATTACTAAAGTATTACTATGCTAAAGCGAGTAACGATTAACACATTACCTGGGCTAAAACGAGCAATTAGTAAAACATTACCATGCTAAAGTGAGTAATTACTAAAAACATTACAATGTTAAAACGAATAATTACTAAACATAACCGTGCTGGCACGAATAATTACTAATCATGATCATGCTAAAGTGAATAAGTACTGATCCTTGATATGCTAAAGCGAGTAATTTCTAATACATTACCTTACTAAATCGAGTAATAACTAAAATATTACCTTGTTAAAGGGAGTAATTTCTAATACATTACCTTACTAAATCGAGTAATAACTAAAACATCACCTTGCTAAAGCGAGTAATTTCTAATACATTACCTTACTAAATCGAGTAATAACTAAAATATTACCTTGCTAAAGCGAGTAATTTCTAATATATTACCTTACTAAATCGAGTAATAACTAAAATATTACCTTGCTAAAGCGAGTAATTTCTAATACATTACCTTACTAAATCGAGTAATAACTAAAATATTACCTTGCTAAAGAGAGTAATTTCTAATACATTACGTTACTAAATCGTGTAATAACTAAAATAATACCTTGCTGAAGCGAGTAATTTCTAATACATTACCTTACTAAATCCGAGTAATAACTAAAATATTACCTTGCTAAAACGCAGTAAAAAAAAGAAAACCAGAAATAAACACAGACCAGGTCAATGAAAATCAGATAAACGTATTATGAGCACAATGAAAACATCTGTTGACACCATCTGCAAAATAGATATCGTCATAGATCACTATAAATTAATGGTATCAATAAGACACACACACACAATGAGACACACAACTGATCTGGAAGGAACAAAGAACACTGTTGCTTGATTTTAAAATAGACCTATTTGATTCGATAATGACAAGACATCTTCAAAGTCAATATCTAACTTTACGCTGTATTTTTATTTTCCCACCAACACGTATGTCATTATATATATATATGCACAGAGGCGGAGAGAGAGAGAAATAGAGATACATTTGGTTGTTAAAGATTATGGTTCTTCGATGGATTTTGTATTACAAAGAAGATCGACCAACGTAAACAAGCGAACTAACTTAAGGTTGTTTCTGCAGTGATTACACAGTTTCTGGGTGAACGTTTACTTGTTTATCAAGATAAAACTTCAATATTCACAATGAAATAACGTGACACTGTATACTGGTTACATTAAATTACATCTAGGAGAGGACATAGAGAACGGGTGCACACTCTGAAGAAAAGAGAAATGAAATTGTACATTTAAAATTATACACAGGACAAATATGTACTTATTGAGATTCGATATAGCACAGTGTGGTAGTGCGCTGGACTCACTCACCAGTGTATACGGTTCAATTAGAGTCCATTATCCAGTAGAAAATTGGAACACACATTTTCCGAGTTGAGGTATTCTGAACCGTCGATTAGAAATTAGCAAAAGGTACCAAGCGCAAACGAAGAATCCACATGTGCATTGATATCAATTCTGTCCAATTTTTCAATTGTATATTTTACGTAGAACAACTGATAGATTAGAAAGAATAAAAGTAAAGAAAAGTGTACACATAAAATATAAACGAGTGACTTAATTGCATTTGGAGTTCTCTTATTGCTTGGTTTCTTTCCGTAGAAATTGCATGCAGCCTGTCGAGAGTATTTAGGCACATCACGAACTCCGTATCTCGAGCAACAATCCTCAGGCTCTCCAATAAAGTACACTCTTGAACATTACAACGATATCCGGAATGGAACCCACCACTTTAAGAACGCAATATCTTCTTCTTCTTTGCGCTCGTTCTCTACAAACAATTTGAATCACTCTTTGTGATATGTTTGATTATTGTCAAGAACGTGTGTACGTTGCACATTGGTTTGGTAGGCCCTAGACTTCTACACTTTAGGACACGTGAATCCGATTTAAGCCAAACCTCCTTAGTCGCCTCTTACGACATGCATGGCAGGTAACAGTGGTTCTATTCTTTACAGCCCAAATTTGGGCCCCGGTAACCACTCGGGCGAAAAACGCAATATAAAAGCAATGAGCCGTTCTCCATCGCGACCCCTACTACAGATAGCACATATAGTTACTGAGATATTGAAAAGAATAGAAGCAAGCAAGGTATAAATATATAGTACAAAGTTATTAATAGGAAATAAAAATAATATTATGTATGTATTGTAAATAGAGCTAGCTTATGAAGTTGAACAAAGGAAATAAAGAAAATGTATATATAATTAAATACAGATAAGAGACAGAGCTAGACAAATAGAATATTTGGGTAGATGCCAAAGTAAAAAAACAAACTAAAGTATAGAAAAATAGTCTGACAAATACAAGATTAATGTAATGAAATAGTGTGAATTCTGAAGAAAAATAAAAAGGTAAGTGTGGGATGTAAGAAAAGTAATGAGATAGTTGTGGGGTGTAAGAAAGATTATGAGACAGATGTGGGGTGCAAGAAAGAGTATGAGGCAGGTGTTGGATGTAAGAAAAATAATGAGAAAGTTGGGGAGGATGTAAGTTAAATAATGAGGCAGATTTGGGGTGTCAGAAATATTATGTGGCAAGTGTGGGATGCAAGAAAAATAATGAGGCGAGTGTGGGATGCAAGAAAAGTAATAAAGCTGGTGTAGAATGTAAGAGGTGGCGTCTGGGGCTTAGGGGATAGTGACTCGGTCTATTAACTCCGACGTTCTGAGTTCGAATCACGATGTGGACAGTTTGGTTGCAAATTGTTTTGCGTCGATTTTTACAAAAGAATGATGGCAACACCCGTTCAGAAAGCAATGGCAAACTACTGAACGTAATAATGTCTAGAAAATCACAAACAGCGTTAAAAAGCTGGGTTTGATTAGCAAAGTCCTGTAAAGGATATGCAATTAACTTAACTTTTAGCATGTAAGAAAGAATATGTGACAGATGTAGGATTTAAGAATGAATATGTAACAGCTGTAGGATTTAAGAAAGAATATGTGACAGGTGTAGGATGTAAGAAAGAATAAGTGACAGCTGTAGGATTTAAGAAAGAATATGTGACAGGTGTAGGATGTAAGAAAGAATATGTGAAGCTGTAGGATTTAAGAAGAATATGTGACAGGTGTAGGATGTAAGAAAGAATATGTGACAGCTGTAGGATTTAAGAAGAATATGTGACAGGTGTAGGATGTAAGAAAGAATATGTGACAGCTGTAGGATTTAAGAAAGAATATGTGACAGGTGTAGGATGTAAGAAAGAATATGTGACAGGTGTAGGATGTAAGAAATAATATGTGACAGGTGTAGGATGTAAGAAAGAATATGTGACAGCTGTAGGATTTAAGAAGAATATGTGACAGGTGTAGGATGTAAGAAAGAATATGTGACAGCTGTAGGATTTAAGAAAGAATATGTGACAGGTGTAGGATGTAAGAAAGAATATGTGACAGGTGTAGGATTTAAGAAAGAATATGTGACAGGTGTAGGATGTAAGAAAGAATATGTGACAGGTGTAGGATGTAAGAAAGAATATGTGACAGGTGTAGGATGTAAGAAAGAATATGTGACAGGTGTAGGATGTAAGAAAGAATATGTGACAGGTGTAGGATGTAAGAAAGAATATGTGACAGGTGTAGGATGTAATAATAATGATGAGACAGGTGTGGGATGTAAGAAAGATTATGAGGCAAGTATGAGATGTAAGAAAGATTATGTGACAATTCTGGGATGTAAGAAAGATTATGTGACAGGTGTTGGATGTAATAATAATGATACGACAGGTGTGGGATGTAAGAAAGAAGATAAGGCAGGCGTGGGATGTAAGAAAGAAGATAAGGCAGGTGTGGGATGTAAGAAAGAAGATAAGACAGATGTGGAATGTAAGAAAGAATATGACGCAGGTATGGGATGCAAGAAAGATAATGATGCAGGTGTGGAATTTAACAACTCATATAAGTACGTTTGATACATCTTTAGCGATAGAAAAAGCGACACGGTTATTGCAACTTTAGAGATAGAACATATGTCCCCGGTACGAATAATACAACCTTAGAAATGAAAGCAACGACACCTGTACGATTGATACAACCTTAGAAATGAAAGTAACGACACCTGTACGATTGATACAACCTTAGAAATGAAAGCAACGACACCTGTACGATTGATACAACCTTAGAAATGAAAGTAACGACACCTGTACGATTGATACAACCTTAGAAATGAAAGCAACGACACCTGTACGATTGATACAACCTTAGAAATGAAAGCAACGACACCTGTACGATTGATACAACCTTAGAAATGAAAACAACGACACCTGTACGATTGATACAACCTTTAAAAAAGAACAAACGACAACTGTACGATTGATACTACCTTATAGATAGAACGAACGGCACTTGTACGTTTAATAAAACCCTTTTTAGATAGAACAAATGACACTTTTAAGATTGATATAACCTTATAGATAGAACAAATGACACCTGTATATTTCATATAAACTGAGAGATAGAGCAAATAACACCTGTATACTTGTTATGACTGTATTCTGACAAATTACCTGTTAGCTTGACGCCTAATTAGTATCAATTTAGGATGATGCCAATTTTTTTAAAGTTGTATTTTTTTTTATTCTATTCGATTTTAAAACTATTACTAAAGCCAAGAACATGTAAGTGTCAACCATAATTAATAGCTATTTGATTTGTTTGTTATTAAAGATGAGATATGTAGGAAAATTAAGTTGACCTGCTTCCACAACCTCATTATTTATTAAAACTTTTCATTTCTTTTGATGAGTTTGCATTATACAGTGGGTTTTTTTTTAATTCTACCCCTTTGTTCTTTGTTGAAATTATTTGGAGAGCCACAATTGTGAAGTTGTTAATTTACTTGTTTATTACACGCTTAATCTAATGATCAACTTACATGTGGACTTTAGGTCAAAGAAAAAACATGTAGATGTTGCACCGTTTTCTCTATTTATTTTCTTTTTCACTTCTTCCAAAACATTGTTTTACTTTTTTTTACTTTTCTCCTTTTTCTACACAATTTCTTCTTTCTTTCTTTTCTTCTTCTTTTGCTTTTGCTTTCATGGATTCCTCCATGAATCCATCATATTCTTGGTCTGCCCCTTCCTCTTGATGATTCAATTTTCAGGTTATATTTTTGGGCATATTTCGATGTTCCTTTATCTAATTCTTCGTGTGTATTTCGTAGTCATACTGTCTTGGCTTCAAACAATAAAGTTCATTTCCTTTCCGATCTTGATCTCTGGTAGATTCCTACAGTTCAGATCGATGTTCCTCTTGTACAATCTTCTTCCTCCACTCTCTAAATATTCTTGTGCATTATATTTTATTTTACAGACATATTCATGTTCTCTTTCAGGTTCAACCATTTTTTAAAATAACTGCTGTACATAGTTTGATTGTTTTATTATAAGTATTGACATGTTAGGTTGCTTTCACTTAGCCCTTTCACTCCGCTAACTGTTGTTCATCCGAACTTCATTTATTTTCTTATGTATACTGAATTAGTCAGTGTACTGGCTTTGCGTCATCTTAAAAAATACTGTGAGACAGTATATCGGCACAACAGTACGAAAGAGTTAATCTGTAATCTTGTGTTCTTGTATATCTGATATGATTTGTTTTATAATAGAATGATGCATCTTACGGTAGTGGACACTTTGACGAGTGAGATTTTATAATTGAATGATGCATCTTACGGTAGTGGACACTTTGGCGAGTGAGGTTTTATAATTGAATGATGCATCTTACGGTAGTGGACACTTTGACGAGTGAGGTTTTATAATTGAATGATGCATCTTACGGTAGTGGACACTTTGAAGAGTGAGGTTTTGAAACAAAATTTCTAGTGATACCAACCCTTATAAAATAACAGTCAGAATAAAGTTTCTTGTATATAGAAATGTGAAGAAAACAATTTCGTGCATCAGAACGTACATCGCAAATGTTACTCCCGATTGCAAAATAAAATTGCGAAACACATAAAAACGAAGTTCTAGTTTTACCAAATACAGAAACAATAACAATACACAGCAACGTTTCGACCAAAAGACCTTTATCAAGCAAAGGATACAGGAGCACACACACACAACATGTAGAATTTCACTTCTCACACAGTACACAACATCAAAACAAAATATACGCAGGAAAGTATAAGAAGAAAGTGAAAACCTAATAGAATGAAAGAACAAGCTGTATATATATTTAGCTTCCCAAAAAAAATATCACGCTGCTGTATTTTGCTAGAAACAGTTCGATTACCACTTCTTTGTAACTGACGCATCTCGCACCAAGCTACATTAAGCAGGATTAGGAAATCTACTTACACTTTTTTTTATATCCAACAACAACGTACACGCTACATTGGTCTTGTTCCATAAATGTTTTCAGTGCTCACATTCTTTATTTTTATCTGGGCTGTTTGCTTATAATTGTGTGGCAGGTGTACGGTGCATCTAAATTTTGTTAGTGCTGATATTGTGAACTATTGCTTTTCATGATGTGTACAAATGATATATTTATATCTTTCTTTCTATTCACTCCTTCTTCTTCTTTTTCTTCTGCGTTCGCTCGCTGTAAATTCAGGCGTTAGGCCATGACGCCTGGTATGGCACTTCTGACTGATTTTTGCGTGAAGGCCTGCTTCTACCATTTGACGTGTGGTCCTCGTCACTGATTAGCTGACTTCAGACATACATGAAGATTAGATCCTTCAAGTGTGATCTTTTCAGGAAACCTGTAGCGCGAACCACTTGCCGGGAGTCGTCGTACCCTGGGAACTTGTACGGCCAGTGACAATTAGTGAAATGTGACTTCCTATCGGACTTCCGGTTTCTATTCACTAATTATTGACCTTTTAATATGCAATATTTGCTCATGGATTTAAGGATGTATACTATTTGTTTCTCTATAAAGAACAGCAATATAAGACTTCAAGAGGTGACTGGATTTGAAGACATAAATAAGGAAGTACAAAAGAGACAAGGGATAATGGAAGAGATGACCTTACATAGGCGGCGTTGGAATTCCTTGATTGTGGGCCTGTACCTCCCTAGGGGACAAGGGTGAATAAAAAAAGGGGCAATGGCTATGGATTTGACAGGTCCTCGGGCAGAGAAAAGAAAGGCGACGAATACATGCAATGCAGTGGACACCACAGAGACAAGGGAACAAATGAAGTTTTATGGGCATATGGAGGAGAATATTTTAGACAAAACTCAAACGCAAGCATGAGACTAGGTCTGAGGTAGAAGGAAAGGCACAAGATCGAACTGAGTAGAAGTTATTTGTCTCTCTCTTATGTACCATTTTGCGCAACGAGGTCTGATGATAATGACTCTTTGTTTCAAAGTACTGCAAGTCTTAATCATCTTAGTGTTTCCATCCGAACTGTGCAACTGCATGTTTTATATGTAGCAATAGAAAATTACAAAACATCCCGTGCCCACAATGTCCAAGAGATTTTAAGAACACATAAGTTATCCAAACATCCATAAACTTATCCAATCCAAATAATCTTTTCTATTCATTGCATGAACAATTTTTCCCTATTTGGTAACACAATCTTTTCTATTCATTGTATGAACAATTTTTCCCTATTTGGGAACATAATGTTTTCTATTCATTGTATGAACAATTTTTCACTATTTGTGAACATAATGTTTTCTATTCATTGTATGAGCAATTTGTCACTACTTGTGAACGACCGAAAACAACACCATGCATCAATAGTTTTTATGCGCATATTCAGTCTATAGTCTGTCCATTAATTTGTGAGCACGTTTGAAATTGATTTTCTCGAAAACTACCTGTTGGATCTCAGTGATTTTTTGCAAGCAGCCTTAGAATATCCATGACGCTAGAGAAATATTTTTTTCCAAGAAAATTTGATGTAGTTTGAAATATTTCTTCTTCAGGTTATATTAAAATCAACCTCACCGGATTGTACACAATAGTAACAGATTTACGGTACACAGACGCGTTGTTCTAAAAATACATTATGGTAACATTGAAATATCGTGAGTTTCATGAATTCCCGTGCACCTAACCCAGTCGACTTTGAAAGCGGAAAGCATATGACGTTATAATTGGGATACCGTTTTATAGTTATAGGCGTATCTCGCTATTTGTATGAAGCTATTGTATCATATTTGTTGGCTTATCAAAACTGACATTGATATCACATTCATAATGAGTCTGAAGTGCACATTTATAACAATGCAGAAGGTTACAGTTTTACTATACCAACACTTCCGTAGGGAATCTAAGAGAGGTCATCTATATTGCGATATTCATAACCCTGAGAAACGAACGCAACTGGCGCTTGGTCTGAATAGAGAATCCTTTTCCGATGGATTAAACAGGACACAAAGTGCACTAATGTCAAGCAAGGAAGGAAAAGAACAATTGACGACTTTGACATAGATGTCATAAGACGGGAGCTCTTGAAAATGTTTGCGACAAATCAACGTGTTACTCTCAGGAAACTGAAATTAAAACTGCAATCAGATTGCAGCATAGACATTTCTAAAAGTACTCTATGGAAAATTGTAAGAGCCGCCGGCTTCACCTTCAGGAAAACTATAGGCGGCATAATATTTTTTGTGAAAAGCCACATTTAATTGCTGCCCGAAGTAAATACCTGAAGCAGATCCGTGAGCGGCGGAGGCAAGGCTATGATATTGTATATTTGGACGAATCCTGGGTCAATGCTCACCACACCAATGCTAAAGAATGGCAATCGGTAGACGGTGAACAGAAAAGAAAAATACCAAGCAGCAAAGGCCAGCGTATTATACTAACACATGCAGGAAGTAGTGAAGAAGGTCTTGTCCATGACGCTGGACTTATTTTCCAATCAAAAGTACCGACGGTAGGGACTACCACACAGAAATGAATGGACATATTTTCAGGCACTGGATGGAGAAAGATCTACTTCCAATTCTAAACAGACCATGATGCTTGGTAATGGATAATGCATCCTATCACAACGCAGTATCAGCGGAAGACAAAGTACCAACTGCATCAAATACAAAAGATCAAATTAGGACTTGGCTTGCTAAGGAAAATGTCAGCTTCGATGATACATATTTGAAACCCGAGTTGTTGCACCTGGTGAGGATGACAAATAAGACAAAGGTGTTTCATATTGACAAAATCATTGCGGAATACGGCCACACGTCTTTGCGACTACCTCCATATCATGCTCACCTCAATCCGATAGAGCTTGTCTGGGCTAAAGTAAAAGGGCAAGTTGCCGAACAGAACAGGACGTTTAAAATGTGTGATGTTGAAGTTCTGACACGTGAGTCCTTCTCAATGATAGACATGCAGTTCTGGAAGAAGTGTGTTGAACATGTGCTCCGAGAGGAAGACGAGTACTGGCACCGAGATGGATTACAATTTGTCCAGCCAGTAACAATTATCAACCTCATGGAATCGTCAGATTCGGGATGATACAAATCATATTTTTATTACAGACTGAGAAATAGCAACGTATACATTTCCATATCCAAATGCGTCTACCATCATACAATTTGTGGTGAAGTTAAGACACCCTGGGGTCTAATGGTGACCGAAGGGAGGACTAACTGTTGCATATTGTATCCAAGTTCACGATTGCACATAAAGGGCAACACACTTAATTACTTGACCTATCAAGTTAATATGGAGATACACCTATGAATAGAATTGACATGGACAAAATCTAGGGATACTGTAAAATCTAAAATTTGAGCCCCGTATTTGCAATTGTCATAAAAGATCAAAGGAATTCGCCGATATGAAAAATCCGTAGCATCTATGGACTACTGGTTAGCTTTATTTTAGCGTCATGGATATTCTAAGGCTGCATGCAAAAATCACTGAGATCCAACAGGTAGTTTTCGAGAAAATCAATTTCAAACGTGCTCACGAATTAATGGACAGACTATATTAATGTTGTATGGCAACACTTAAGATGATGTCGCCGTCGCATATTTCTGTGTAATTCTTCAATCAGATGTTACTTTTTTTAACGAAATATTTTTTTAGACTTAACTTAGGAAAACATTTACCGACAGCCTACGGTGTAATATTATGCTAGCTAGACAGACAAGTATTCACATTTATAAAGTTAAATGCTAATTGTATATCCTTTACAGGTCTTTGAGAATCAACCTCAGCTTTTTAACGTTGTTTGTGATTTTTCTAGGCATTATTACGTTCCCGTTCAGTTGTTTGCCTTTGCTTTCTGAACGGGGGATGCCATCGTCCTTTTGTAAAAATCCACGCAAAACAGTTTTCAACCAAACTGTCCGCAGCGATTCACATTTACAGCAACGAATAATTTGCTGTTACCATATACTGTTTTATTGGTGTCATAAATAACAACAAATCTATATGATGTGTTTCTTATCTAGATTAATTCTTATATTCGGTAGATATTATTTTTTTATCTATTCATTACTGTTGTCATAACAAAATTATGTGTGTTATAATTTGTTTGACATTGCTGAAAGAATTTCTAAGAAACGAACGACACACGACAACTTGATTTAATATTTAAGGCACGAGCGACACACGACAATTTGATTTAATATCTAAGGCACGAGCGACACACGACGCGACTCGATTTAGGATCTAAGGCACGAGCGACCCACGACGCGACTCGATTTAGTATCTAAGGCACGAGCGACACACGACGCGACTCGATTTAGTATCTAAGGCACGAGCGACACACGACGCGACTCGATTTAGTATCTAAGGCACGAGCGACACACGACGCGACTCGATTTAGGATCTAAGGCACGAGCGACCCACGACGCGACTCGATTTAGTATCTAAGGCACGAGCGACACACGACGACTCGATTTAATATCTAAGACATGAAGAACACACAACAACTCGATTTGTTCCTTGTCCTTCGTATAAATTACATTTGTAATATTTCACTTACTTCAGTTATAGAACCTGTTTGAGCCTAATAGTATTGACAAGAATATTAAGTGGGCCATGGGGACTTATTCCTCTCACAGTTCCCATCTTGGAGGTGCTAAATTTGACTTCACTTTAAGCTGATTGACTGGTTTTTCACTATGTCTTCATTTTGAGACATTTAAACTTTTATCGTAAGTAAAAAGTATTTTATTCATAGCGCTACATTCTACATACTTTTTATATGTTATTATTACCACAAATTTTGGTGTTGTCACTCTAGACTTGCCTTAATTAAATGATAATCTAATGATGGATTGATTGATTGCTGAGACATTATCATTGCACTTTGGTGAATAACCTTATGTTATCTGATCTCTTTCTTACACAGGAAGATCTTATCGGAAGTGCACGACTTCCTTAGCACCAGTGGTGGTCCCCGATGTGCATTTTAAGATGGTAAAAAAATGCCAGATTACAAAAAGAATATGTATAATGAATTTTGCACGGGTAGCGACGTTGCAGGATACACATATCGATTTTCACCTGTCAATATGTTTTTTTAACATGCTCAACCTAAACACGGTATCACGTGTTATCGTCCGACTCGAACTCACCTACATTGGGATCGAGGAACTTTGGAAATATATACTCTGATCGCTCTACTTGGGGGACGAACCGATTACCCTTGCAGTGAGAGGCGAGGACATTAACTATACTGCTCAGCGACCCCTGAATTATTTCTATCTTCTTCTTTATTCTTCTTTTCTCTAACTATGTCTTTCTTCACAGCGTCAGGATAAGAATAGATTTCTAGAACGGGCTTTTGTGTGTGCTTCATAAACAGTGTTTTCGTCGCCTTGGTTATCTCTGTATATACGTTCGGCACGTTGGATGTGAATTTTATCTATATATATTAAATGCCAATGTGACATCACACATGCTTGTATTATTCCTGTTATCACAAATATTGCTGTCAACTCATCAGATGTGTATACTGTATTTGGGGATAACGGAGGAAAAGTCATCATCAGATGTGTATACTGTATTTGGGGATAACGGAGGAAAAGTCATCATCAGATGTGTATACTGTATTTGGGGATAACGGAGGAAAAGTCATTATTTCATTCAAAAACTGCCTGTGTATTACGATGTCTTTTCAATATTGAGCAGAGTTTGTGCATATCTAACTCTATCGAAAGTCTTATACTGATCTATAGAAAATATAATACTGGTTTATTATCATAGTAGATGATTCTTTGTCTCATTTAGTTGTCTTAAATATCCAGCATGACTGCTACAGAGACGAGACATCTGTCCTATCTCTCTCTTTAGCCTGTTACGCCCTTGGCGTTTAGGACAGCAACAAACGTACACCATTCTTCCCTGTTCATGGCCTTCCTCTGTATTGTGTTCCAGCTATGATTCATTTCCTTCAGCTCTTGCTCTATCGTTCTCCTCCAGGTCGTCTTGGGTCTTCCACGCTTTCGCCTACCCTCTGGAGTCCATCTCAGTGCAGTTTTCGTGTCGGAGCCAGTCTCCATGCGCATCACATGTCCAATCCATCTCCAGCGTCGTCTTCGGATGATAGTGCCCATATTCTCTTGTTGGCATCGTGCAAGCAATTCTTGATTCGAGATAGTAGTCGGCCAGTACACGCGTAAGATTTTTCGCAGACAAGTTGTATGAAAGGCGGAGAGTCCTGGTCCTCCAGGTTGGGGGTCGGGCTTGGGACTAACGATCCCATCCTTTAAAAAAAAATTAAAGTTACGGAAACAACAATCTGTCCTATGAGAGAGAGAAATTCTGAAGGACTGTTAGGGTGGCAAATTTCTGCTCAAGACAACCTATCTGATAATTATGATGAGACATTTAGCGCATATAAAAGATGAACAATTTATATTTTGCTTTATTTATAAATTCATTCTGTGTCTTACTCAACTATGCATCAACTATTGATCTAATGCTTCGTTCTAGAATGTATTCCAATATGGGTTAGCAATGCTCTATATCTGTGTGTGCCACGGTCTCTTTTATTGAAATTCTTGTTTCACATTGATATTATTATCATAGAAAAAAATTAATTCGAATTCGTTCAAACTGATAGATAAGTAAATGTGTAAACTGTTTTTTGTTTCGGGGCACTATACACTAGTGATCAAAACAGTTGTACATTAAACGACATAAAGGGAATAATAATTTCTCGATCTTTTATTTAAGAAAATGAATAACTATGAAATATGTCATAATTTATCAGGTCAGTAAATTAGCTTCTACAGACACATAGCCCACACGGACATGGGCAAGATCCAGAAGGGCAGGTTTCGGTATGAGTGGATGTCGTCTATAGAAGTTCCTAACTTCCAGCGGCTTACGTGAATATACTGTCCTAGGCATGCGGATGTTTACGGTAATGAGAGCGCGGACAGGCTTGCATCAACAGCATCGATTGTTGGGGAGTTGAAGATGGATAAGGGGATATTTTTCGGTCTCTTCGCGACTGTCTGTTGGATGAGGACACTAAAATTGATTTTGAATCGATCAAGCGATTTAGGCAGTTTGGGGTTACCCGTTGTTTAAGTTGAACTGGATGCCTGAGAGGCAGATTGAGATGAGTGTTTAATCAGCGAGCCACAGGAACCATCAGTATGCATACTCTTCGATATCTGTTGGGGAGACTGAGCACCTATGGGTCTGCCCGGCGTGCATTGACGTCAGTTTAGTAACTAATAACCAATGACATGGACAAACACTTGTTATAGCATAGCTCTGTTTGACATCTATATCTGATATATTCTTGAGTTATAGATAGTGTTTCTTATGTGTAGTGTATATACAGTTCCGTAGCTTGATGATCAACAGTTTCGATACCACAAACCGTGCTCACGATAACAAAAATCAGTGAAAGGCTCTAGAGCAGATTTTCCCAAAGTGGGCGGTACCGCCCCCCCCAGTGGGCGCTGAAACGTTCTAGGGGGGGCCATAGTGGGTTCAGAAGAATTTCGGTGGGTGCTCAGGCGATTAGCGGTCGGTCGGTAAGAAGAAATTAAACATAAATATTTTACAATAAATTATTTTCGTGATTTTGCGATTAAATACTCATTTAAAATTTGAATTCTGCATTTAAATTCATCTTATGCCCATCTTACACGATCCATTTTTTCCATCAATTTTCTATTTCATGCATGTAATCATTTGAAAACTGACCATGTATTACAGAAATATATATCAATTTTCTATGTCAAAGAGAAAATAGAACATGTATATATGTGGGAGGGGGCGTTGGCAAACTGTTATAATGTGGAGGGCGGCGTTACAAAGTTTATGTTGTGCAAAGTGGGCGGTGGGTTGAAAAAGTTTGGGAATCTATGCTCTAGAGTTATACAGTTTGTATATATGCTTATACCTTTTCTCTCCTCGTGGAGCATAGAGCCTCAACAGTTATCTTATACTTTCTCCGGCCTCTTGCCATTTGCTGCATGGCTTCCCATGATAATCCGGTTCATCAAAAAGACTCAATCTGAAGATCTGTTGGGCTTCCACTTTTCCGTTTACATTGCGAATTCCACTCAAATACTTGTTTAGGGGCATTCGATTGTGTTTCCGCATGGTATACCTTACCCACCACCATATTTTCCTTCTGGTTTTGGTCATCACCGGTTCCTGCTCAGTATTTATACACAGGTATATACTTCATATCGCAGACATCCGTTTTGGGTATATCGAACCTTAGTCTGCGATTCTGTGAGTCTGTGAGTCTGCGAGAGGGTAACAAGTATATTTTCGAGTGTAGTCACATGTTATGTAGTTAAGACAAATATCATGACGCATATCATGACACTTGATCATCGCATATGTTTCTTCCAACTCTATATCATGTTGTTCTAACTAGACAACGTATGTATTGCCGGGTGGTCTATGTGTGTGTTCTTCTTAGACATTTTTAGCCTGCACTTGACATTCCCCATGTTTCCTAAATCGAGATTAACAGTTTAAATCGCTTCACACCTTCGGCAGTAACAAGACACAACTCGTAACAAGAAGTCTAATGACTGGATCAGAAACAATTTAAGCTTGTAAGCCTCAAGAATATGCGAGAAATTCCCTGCTATTAACAGAAGGCTATACTAATGAAGACTAAGGGTCTCTGTTGCGAAGAGGTTAGGTGCTCGTCTTTCGTTACAAAGGTACCATGTTCGCTCCCTCGTGAAGCTATCTGGATTTTTTCCAGAAACTCCTGATCTCAGTGTAGGTGAGACCGAGTTCCTAGTCCTATCGGAGACTGACGATAAAACGCAGGTCCTATGTTCAATTTGAGCAGGTAAAAGAACACTTGGCAGTTCAAAATCAATAAGAGCAGGTTGGAAAACCGCTTCCCATACAAAATTCAATACATAATATTAAAAATAAAATTCCTACAAAAATATCTCAACATCTTTAAAATTAAATCGAGAACCCTCGCCTGTGCTACGGAGTTCGTGCACTGCCACTGAGATCTTCCTGGGTAAGAAAGAGATTTTAGCACACATGGTTACTCACCGACGTGCAATGATGATGGTCTTATCAAGAAATCAATCTAACTAATGGTGACATAAAGACGTATACGAAATGTTATTTCTGAAACACCAATATAGAAATACGCATAATTTTTCACATATAGGTATGTTGTTGTTTATTTATGTTCGTTCTTATCAATCAAGTTAATCGGCAAATATCAATACAGCAACATGTACGTTACAGTTATTATAATAATAATTATAACAATTCCTTTCCTACCGTTATTGGTTACATAGGGCCTGCAAGTAATTTCTCCATACCGCTCTATCCTGGGCAACTCACTCAATCTCCTCTATGGAACTGAGACCGATATTTCTTGCCTCTCTCAGAAAAGGTCGTTTTATTGTCTCCCTAGGTCGTCCTCTCTTTCTTGAACCCTTTGCATCCCACTTCAATGCCTGCTTTGATATTCGTTGATCATTTCTCCTCAAGGTGTATCCAATATATCTCCATCTTCTCTTTCTTATAACAGTTGTCACTAGTGGTTGACCAGACATTTCTCTGATTTCATCACTTCTCCTGAATTCGTTCCATTTAATATTCATTATTTTTTCGCAGACATCTATTTTCAAATGCATTCAACTTGCTTTCTATATTCATCTTTAGTCATTTTACAACACTTTCTGGCATATGTTAGGATTGATACAACATTACAGTCATTAGTAAACTTAATAATTCAGTACATCCATCTGAAGCACTGAATACGCTACCATTGTAACACAATGGTATTGTGTGCATATCAATATAAAATACCAACACAAGACGACTACTATAATATCAGCAGATTGAAACAAGTTGCTATTCTACTCCTTAGAACACCGACACAATCGACTCCGCCGCCACATGTACGCACAATTCTTCTTCTTCGAACGCTCCATATGGACCATGTATTAACCACTCTTTGTGATTTGTATGTGATATGAGCCTAAAGCGATTGTGCCAGTTATGCGCCTACAAGTAGGCCAGCACAGCTGATTTCTGCAACGTTTTTATTTATTAGGTAGCTTCCTAGGCTCCTACCTCACGTGAGTATAGAGATGACAAGTGGAGTCAGTAAATTATATCAATATTAGCCCACATGTTATAGTTAAAAACCTAGTCCATTTTCAGAAATTTCTCAAATACTTAAACACTCAAGTCACACTCTATTACATCCTACATTGTATTAGAGTTTAGCAGCTGTCTAGTTTCTGTATGTTCTTACTATTGTAATGTTTGATGCCAGGAAGAAAGAATTTCCTAATGAACTTAGCAGCTGTTCAGACTTAGTTGTTTCTGGTTGAACCATGCGAATCTTTTTATGCTGTCGTTAAACTGTCATAATGTTAATTAGTTAGCAGAACTAACTTCAGTACATTTCTAGCAGCTCTTTTGTGCACAGATGATTTTAGCAGGTGATGATAGGTATGTATGCTGATAGTTCTGTAACTTCATAGATATTTATTTCTTCCAGAGACCCCTAGGAGTGTTGCCGGACCTACGGAGTTCGTGCTTGGTGCAGTACTCTCGGAAGGTGGTATGCCATTTCTGCGGAGAGGGGCCGAACCATATGGGGTAAAACCCGGTACAATTAAGTCAGTCCTTCAGCTTTAAAAACCCCCTTAAACCACCCTTTAAACCACGTCTATATTATCTTTTGTCCCGTTTAACACATAAGGTTTCCACTAGTGATTTTTCATTGTTGCTGTTCTGTCACCTTTCTACTAATTGTTTTCCCCGCCACATACTTTCACCACTCTTTTCCACAGTGCTTCTCCGTGTTTCCTTTTTCCGTATATGTCTTTCTTTTACATCCAACTGATGTCCATCTTAGAGCCAATGCTCATACTGGCAAACGACACAGTTGTCTAATCCACTTCATCTTCGTCTCTTAATGATGGCCTCCAATGATCTTTCTTTCTTTCTTTTGTCCTTCTCTGCTTTTTTGCCGCTAGGCGTAGCAGGCTTAACTGATGATCGGTTTCCGAGATAATGCACGCTCGGTCGCTTGATATGCTGTGGTATTGTGGAGTTTTAAGATGTCTGTTATGTCCTCATTTGTTATGGTATTTGGCCAGAATTTAGTAACATAATTATTTTCAAATCAAAGTCATCAAATCAAAGTCACACAATTCCTTAAACTTGATAAAGAACTTTGAAAGATTTCTTGACATATGATCTGTAATCTCTACTTAGTAATCTATCTTGTCACTGACTAACATTTGATAAGCACTTTAATCTACTAATGTCTTGTGACTATAGATAAGTCTACATAAAACTGTACATTAGATAAAGTATGACCGAATCAGATCTGTAATAACATCAGCGCTCCCCAGAAAACTTTTGTGATTTTATTCATTTCATGAGTTTTCTTGTTAGTAAGTAGCAGAATTGCTTTTTGCCAAGTTTTTTTTTTTTCAATTCTGGTAGTAAATGATAGTTATCAACATCATTGGCAGTACAATAGAGCAAGTACAGGAATTCAAGTACCTAGGAAGCATATTCACAGAGGATGAAAGACTCGACAAAGAGATAGAAACTAGAGTCCAGAAAGCAAATGCAATAACCTACCAACTAGCGCCACTACTTAGACATCCAAACATATCACTGACAACTAAACAACAGTTGATCAACAGCATCTTCATACACACTGTATGTTACCAATGCCAAACACGGACAATGAATAAGAAACATACACAGAAAATAGAAATATGCGAAATGAGATGTCTCCGCAAAGTCACCAACAACACAAGAATAGACAGAGTAACGAAAACCAGCATCAGAGAAAAAGTTCGAACAAGACCGTGCTTGAATTATATAGCGAAACAGAGAATGAAATGGTTTGTCCACTTAGTAAGAATGCGAACAGATCAAACTGTCTATGAAGCTTCCCACAACAGAATATCAGGAAGGAAGGCGAGAGGAAGACCGAGGAAAAGGTGGATAGATAACGTAGTTGAATTCTTCCAGGGGACTAAGAAAACCATCACACATGTCGTCAGAGAAGCGCAAGACAAATACATAAAACCACGACACTGGGTTAACAACTCGGTAACAGTGTGCTGACAAGTCACCAGAGAAGCGCAAGACAAATACATAAAACCACGACACTGGGTTAACAACTCGGTAACAGTGTGCTGACAAAACTAGAAGAAGAATGATAGTTAACAAATCATGAATAGCTATCACTTGCGCATGAATTTCTATTCAATACAACGCTGAAATACTTCCTATCCAACACTAAAATGTCATCTTATATTGGAAAGTGTCAACAAATATTAAATTAAACAAAGGCATAACAATCATAAATAGTTTAAGAATATCACAAATGTTGATACTCGAACTTCAATCATCAATATTGAATTGCACAGTCGTTCTTTCACAACAAGAATATTTCTTGATTGATTGATTCATTCATTCATTCATTCATTAACTGGACTATCTTCGTTGCACTTTAGTGACTAACCATGTGTGCTCGATCTTTTTCTTACGCAGGAAGATATCAGCGACAGTGCCCGAATTTAGCACCTGCGAGGGTCCCCGATGTAATTTAGAAGATGTCATTCATTGTTCATTTGAGAATCATCTTCATCGCACATCGGAAATGTCCATAATTGCTCCGATCTCCTCCCAAGCATGTATCTCAGTGTGTTTAGGCTAACAACCCCTGTTCTCTGTTGATTGATGTATCTACTGGGTTTTCTCTCGTGGGTGTCCCGTCTTGCCGAACCTATCATGTCGCAACCAAGATAGAGAATATTTGTTATATTCGTTCTTTGAAATCATCAGAGCGTATGTTTTCTCTGAGAGCGTTGATGATATCTCTTCTGTCCATAAAAGACCCATTCTCAACATAGAAGATGTGAATATAATTTGAAGGAACATTTTTATTGTTAATCTTTCCTAATGAATTTTGCATTGGGCAGCTTTTCTGTCTGCCCTATCGATTTGAACTGCCAGGGATCACTTACGGGTTCAATTTAAACACGACACCTACGTTACATCGTCTGTCTGATAGGATTGGGAACTTGATCCCACATACACAGATAGAGATTTCTGGAAAAATACACCGATGGCTCCACGAGGAAGCAAACGCAGTACCGTTGGAACGAGAAGCAAGGATGTAACCTTTACGCCTCAAAGACCTTTACGCCTCAAAGACCTTTACGCCTCAAAGACCTTTACGCCACAAAGACCCCCCAATTTAATGGTACAATCGTCCTATCACAGTTCAAACGTGTAATTGTACAATTTTCATATCACTATCGGAGCACCAACATTTAATTATACAATCCTCCTATAACAAAATCGATGCAAAAACTGTAATTACCAATGTTTAAATGTACAATCATTTTATCACTGTACCAATGTTTAATTGTACAATCATTATATCACTGTACCAATGTTTAACTGTACAATCATGCTATCAATGTACCAATGTTCAATTGTATAATCATTATATCACTGTACCAATGTTTAATTGTACAATCATGCTATCAATGTACCAATGTTAAATTGTACAATCATGCTATCAATGTACCAATGTTTAATTGTACAATCATTCTATCAATGTTCCAATGTTTAATTGTACAATCATGCTATCAATGTACCAATGTTAAATTGTACAATCATGCTATCACTGTACCAATGTTTAATTGTACAATCATGCTATCACTGTACCAATGCTTAATTGTACAATCATTCTATCAATGTACCAATGTTCAATTGTATAATCATTATATCACTGTACCAATGTTTAATTGTACAATCATGCTATCAATGTACCAATGTTAAATTGTGCAATCATGCTATCAATGTACCAATGTTTAATTGTACAATCATTATATCAATGTACCAATGTTTAATTGTACAATCATTCTATCAATGTTCCAATGTTTAATTGTACAATCATGCTATCAATGTACCAATGTTAAATTGTACAATCATGCTATCACTGTACCAATGTTTAATTGTACAATCATTCTATCAATGTACCAATGTTCAATTGTACAATCATTATATCACTGTACCAATGTTTAATTGTACAATCATTATATCACACTACCAATGTTTAATTGTACAATCATTATATCACTGTACCAATGTTTAATTGTACAATCATTATATCACTGTACCAATGCTTAATTGTACAATCATTCTATCAATGTACCAATGTTCAATTGTACAATCATTATATCACTGTACCAATGTTTAATTGTACAATCATTATATCACTGTACCAATGTTTAATTGTACAATCATTATATCACTGTACCAATGTTTAATTGTACAATCATTATATCACTGTACCAATGCTTAATTGTACAATCATTCTATCACTGTACCAATGCTTAATTGTACAATTACCGCTCCAGTCGGAATCTATAGCTCTTCAAGATAAACACTTTCTGAGAGGGAATCAATGTAAATTCCGATGTGTTACTGAATTATGCTGAAAAATCGTTTGCTTGATAGAGTCCTTTTGGTCGAAACGTTGCTGTGTATTGTTATTGCTTTTTGTATTTTGTAAAACTACAGTACTTTGGTATTATGTGTTTCGCAATTATACTGAAAGAAACTTAAAAACTAAAGGTGCACCCTGGATGGTTTGACGGTGATTAGAATTTGTTTCATAATTTTTCTCTCAAATCTCATAGTGGTAACCTTTACTTCTCCGTAGCTCCTCCAACTGTATAAACTTTGCTGACTACATGCTTAGTAAAAATATAATGACATTGTACGAGGCATAGAAAGCAACGAATTTAATGTTATGCGTGTGACTTCCATACATTGTGCAGATAATTGATCCAGGGAGAACAAAGAACAGAACATTTCGTAATACAGAATATCCCTGGCTGACTCGATAATGAGAAGAACAAAGCTATCATTCTTTTCTTCTCCTGTAACTATTGACAGTAATTTTTTTCCTCAAACATTGCTGCCCGGTATTGATTACGTATAATGTGTGTATTATTTGTATTCACAGTAGGCATATATTTAGGTTCAAGCATCGTTGAATTTGATCAAAGCTATTTTACATACTTTCATAACTAGTCTTTGTTTTCGTGTCCTTTTTTTAAATAGTTCAAAAGAAGCGGGGGTTTTTTTTTTATCAGAAATAATGTCAAACTTTACCAGATCTTTCTTTACTTTCTTCATCTGCTTCACATGGTCTCGATCGTTCTCTCTGTTACACGTTTCTATGAATATGTTCAGCAACTGTTCGATCTGTTCGTTTGTGGTTTCTAACTTCATTATTTTAATCTTGCAATCTTGTTTGATCACATTAGTTCGTCATATAACTTCTTTGATGTTGTTGACGCTGCAGTATTTCATGTAAGCACATATCTTTCAATTTACTTCTTTCTAATTATGTAATTATATGATCTCTCTACAATCAATTCCATATGTTCAGTAAAATATATAAATTGAACATATGTATAATGCGTTTTTGATATCAAGATTCATATCTCAGCGATTCTGTTTTTTCTGTATATTGATTGAATAAATAGACAAGTAGACAGCTGATACATTTACGAAGTAAAAGCTCGCCAAATGAAACTTGTCATACAAGAATGTTGGTTTCGCGTGAGTATCACATTGAAATCTGAAATCACAGTACTGAGTAACCACTTTTTCTCTGACTATACCGCAAAATCATGTTTTCCTAACGTTTTTATAACTGTAACATTTTGACATGAAGGGTGTCAACATAAAAAAGTATTTTCCTACCAACACTTTGTTACCAGTGCCAAACTTGGTCTCTTACAGCAACACATGACAGAAAGCTCACTCAGTGTGAAACGAAATGCTTGAGGAAGGCAGTGGGAGTCACCAGGAAAGACAGACTACGAAATGAGGACATCAGAAGCAGAGTGGGCATAACTTCATGCACCGAATACATCGAAAAACAACAAATGCAGTGATTTGGACATTTAATGAGAAGGAAATACAACCAACCACCAATAACAGCAAACAATAAAAAGATATTGGGTACTAGAGCTAAGGGAAGACCAGGAAAAAGATGGATAGACAATATCAAGACCACACTACATAAACACGGATACAACACAACAAGGCCGACTCATCTAGCCCTAGAACGCAAATTAAAGCTCCCATTCCTAAGCTTAACTGCAAGAGTGGACAGCCAACTCCATCTTCCACCTGGGAATAGATAATAGACAAGTCAACATAAACCATCATGCGTAACCTACTTAAGTTTAAGCACAAGTGCATTATGCCATGTTTTAAAATATACACAGTTGAAAGCTCTACTCTAGAAATTCATATTCTGTATTCTATCAAGTATTATACACATATAGTATTAATTGGATATTACGTATTATTATTTTCTCATAAATGAAAAATCCTAACATGTACAGCACGGCGACTGCACCAGCCATGTGACCATTAAAATTTTTCAAGCTCTCGTCCCACCTGTCCTACACCGTCTAAAAGCGGCACTGCATGCAGTAACGACGAGTTGTACGTATTATTGTGGGCTTTTTATAAGCTACACATTTTTATTAATTGGAGATGGTGAAATGATGCATTTTGTATTCTATTCTCCAGTATAGGTATGTGCCATACTAAACATCAGTCACATAGCGAGGTTGGAGATGGTGAAATGATGCACTTTGTGTCATACTAAATAAACATCGAGCACATAGCGAGATTGAAGATGGTGAAATGATGCACTTTGTATTCGATTCTCAGTATTAGTATGCCATACTAAACATCGAACACATAGCGAGATTGGAGATGGTGAAATGATGCACTTTGTATTCGATTCTCCAGTATTAGTATGTGCCATACTAAACATCGAACACATAGCGAGATTGGAGATGGTGAAATGATGCACTTTGTATTCGATTCTCCAGTATAAGTATGTGCCATACTAAACATCAGTCACATAGACAGACTGAAAATGGTGTAATGCTAAACGTTGCATGTATTGAATTCTCCAGTATAAGTATGTGCCATACTAAACATCAGTCACATAGACAGACTGAAGATGGTGTAATGCTAAACGTTGCATGTATTGAATTCTCCAGTATAAGTATGTGCCATACTAAACATCAGTCACATAGACAGACTGAAGATGGTGTAATGCTAAACGTTGCATGTATTGAATTCTCCAGTATAAGTATGTGCCATACTAAACATCAGTCACATAGACAGACTGAAAATGGTGTAATGCTAAACGTTGCATGTATTGAATTCTCCAGTATAAGTATGTGCCATACTAAACATCAGTCACATAGACAGACTGAAGATGGTGTAATGCTAAACGTTGCATGTATTGAATTCTCCAGTATAAGTATGTGCCATACTAAACATCAGTCACATAGACAGACTGAAGATGGTGTAATGCTAAACGTTGCATGTATTGAATTCTCCAGTATAAGTATGTGCCATACTAAACATCAGTCACATAGACAGACTGAAGATGGTGTAATGCTAAACGTTGCATGTATTGAATTGTCCAGTATAAGTTTAGGTCTCAGTAAGCATCCATCACATCTTTAGAGAGGTAGGAGATGATGTACTTTTCTCACTTTCTTGTTCAACGTATCATCACTGTTATCATCTGCTGAAGATCACACATCTCTCCGAGATAACATTCTCTGTGAAGAAAATATCATGCTGAAATACAGCACTAATGAAATCATGCAGAAACACACGGTCTGGCGCCAGAGACACAAAAGTGTTTTGTGCAAGAACTGACACTGCATATCTCGTGTCATTCGCTTCACAGAAAGAAGGAAAATGGAAGAGACGTGTATTTTACAATTTTTCCATTTATTATTTCGACGCGTTGTATTTGTGTTAACGTTTTTTCTAGAAGCGTATGCTGTGAAGTATGTGCAATCGGAACAGTGGGTTTGATGTTCCGTCATAAATACAATTCTCATCTATTAACTTAAATTGTTTCATCATCATCATCATCGGCCATATTGTCTCTGGAGACAATATGTTTTCCGTCATGTAGTGTGAAACGATACACTAGAGTTAATATAACAGAGAAGAGAAAAAAGGGAACAGGAAAAAACAAAGTAATAAAACGGGATCGCCTATGAAATACAACGAAATAAATAAAAAAGATAAGAAGAAGAGACGAAGGGCAATAACTAAAAGACCGTTGATCAAGGTTAGAAGAACACCAGGGTAAGAGCGGCAATGTACACCCATTTATTTATTTTTTTCCGATCCAGAAGCACTTGAGCTTTCAGATCTTCGGCTCGGTGCCATGGACATCGTAACCCTTCGCCACGAACACCGTAAATATGGAGAACATGTGGCTTTTCTGCCAGCCCGCGGATTTGAATCGGACTCACAGGGGCTTGTCACCCGTCGTCCAACGCGCTACGAACACGATTGGTAGGTGGGAGTACATACACTGAAAAGCAATGGCTTTAACGCCTAAACCAAAGCTAACTTACAATAAAGAAGCAAGGTGTGAAGAACCCTAACAAAACAAGCAGAAATATTCAACAGATAGAAAAAATAATGCATCGAAATGTTTATGAACACAGATGAAAAGAACATTAAAGCAAACACTTAAATGATCACTGATAAAAAAAAAACCGGAAACATTGTTAAAGATTGTTAATTGGGGAATAAAACAAAACTAACTTGAAGACAGGGAACTTAACATGATGTGATAATATTTCAGCAGAATTTATCAAAGCTGGAGGAGAGCAAAGAATAAAAACACATCACTTGATATGTAGAAAATTATGGTAAACAAGAATAAGGCCAAAGGAGAGAACATAAATCAATGGTTATCCCAAAACCTAAAATGTGATACAACAAATTATGTACCAAATATAGAACATGGCTTCGTTAGCCACGCAAGTGAAATCTTACTTAAAAGTAATTGTTGGAAGCATGTAGGAAAATAGAAAACAAAAACATCAATATAACACAAATTGGATATAGACGTTAATGAGATGAATGTGATTCTATATTTAACATGAGAACAATCATAAAACACATCCAAACCAATGTGCAACGTACACACGTTCTTGGCAAAGATTAAGCATATCACAGAGTGATTAAAATTGGTCGTAAAGAACGAACGCAAAGAAGAAGAAGACATCTAGAGAGTATAATATACATTTATACTATTGATTTATTGACTACTCAAATACATTTAATTGTGTAAAAAATCAGGAATTGTGAAAGATAACAGACGAAATTGGATTTCCATTATATTTATCACAAATCATAAAGAAACTGTATGATCATCAGATGGCGGTTGTGAAAATGTTCGATGACACATCGGATTGTTCTGATATAAGACAGGGAGTCAGACACGATTGCATTCTGTCGTCGCCTTGTCTCTTTAATATATATGTTGAAAACATCATGAAGATTGTTACAGAAGATATCGAAAATAAATAACACGACCCTTTTATAATCGGAGGAAGAAAAATACCGGTAATAAGTTGTGCTGGCGATCCAGTGTTACAATCAACATCACATGGACAGAGTAAATAAATTAACAATAGCAGTTTCTTTCTTCTTCTTCTTCACCCTTCGCCTCTAGGGAAGCATAGGTCCGCAACCAAGGTCTTTTAAGTCCGCCTATCCAAGGCCTTCTTTGCCAGATCTCTCTACTCTCTCTCTCTCTCCATTTTCTTTAATTTCGTCTCCAATAGCAGTACAAGAGAAAAATAAAAATAAAATCTATATCTCAATGTGACAAATGAAAAACAATTACAAATATTCTGTGTCGTGTAAGAGGTAAATTTATTCACTTCTGTTGTATCGTTTGCTTGATAAAGGCCTTTTGATAGAAACATAGATGTGTATTGTTATTGTTTTTGTATTTTTATAAAACTACAGTACTTTGTTTTGATGTGTTTCGTCATGGATTTGGTATCAAGTGAGATTAAATAGACTAGTAAACGATTTTGAATATCTCAATTCACTATTAATATAAGATGGGAATGGGATTTAGAAAAATAAACGTAGTCATACAAGAAACTGAAGTCGCTTATAAACAAAATGAAATGTAACTGACAGGACAAGAAAAACTAGAATACCAGGTAGAGAGTATGCAGATTCTTAGTAGCAGAGTATGGTTACGAGATATGAACTTTTAGCAATATAGTCACCATGTAGCATGATAGTTGCAGAATGTTGCTCTCATCACAGCCGATCTGAACAACTATAGGTCCCAAGCAAGTTTTCCCAAGTCCTTCTACGTTATGTTCAACTTTTCTTTAATGTCCTGTTACCACAGTCATCTTAGTCGATTCCTTGTATGTTCTTAAAACCCTTTAGCTACTGAGGACATATATATACGTTTTACCCATTCACTTCTAAAGACGCGTTAATACGTCTGTTATTATCTCTCATCTGTGGGCTAAAGACGTGTTAACACGTTATACATTGCTACTGTCACTGATATAGGAGTACATTCACGTTTGTGACCTAGAAACAAAGAGTAGCTATTTTTAGCTCAGCCTTCAGAAAGTATGTAGCAGGGAAAGGGTTAAAAAACCATACTCTCCATTAACAAAACAACGGAAAAGTATGTGTGTGCTTTTGAATATAAATGTTACAGAAGAGTCTTATTTATAACATAGACGGAACAAGAGAACAAAATATCCATCCAGAAGAAACTCATAATTAACTAAAGCTGGCTGATGCTACAAATAAAAAGAAGAAAATTGAATTATATTTGATACATAAAAAGATAAGAATGTCTGGAGAAGACAATAATGTGAGAGTGACATTCTGGCAAAAATGATAAGTTGAAGACAACGTAGAAGGTAGATTCAGAATTTGATGTATGAGTTGAGCTTTATGCCAGAGGACACAACAGAGAGAGAGAAACTATGATAACAGAGAGGGAGATTAGGAATAAATAACTATTTGATGAATATGTCTTCTTCTTCTATGCGTTCCTTCTTTACCTCCAATTTTAATCACTCTTTGTGATATGTTTGATCTTTACCAAGAACGTGTATACGTTGCACATTGGTTTGGTAGGCCCCTAAACGAATAGACTTCTACATGTTTAGGATCTGTGCATCCGATTTCAACCAAACCTCCTTTGTCGACTCTTACAACATGCGTGGTAGTTAACAGTGGTTCTATTCTTTACACCCCAAATTTGGGTTCTGGTAACCACTCGGACGATGAGAACAGGTTCTTTACTTTTTTTTAAATGTTATTGAATGTTGTACATATATTATATTAATTTTATTATGGTATATTCATATACTTTCCGTTATTCGTTACATTGGGCCTGCAAGTAATTTCTACATACCGCTCTATCCTGGGCAACTCGCCCATGCTCCTCTGTGGAATTGAGTCCGATATTTATCGCCTCTTTCAGTAAAGTTCGTTTCAGGATCTTCTTAGTTCTTCACTTCTTTCTTGAACTCTTTGTCTCCCACTTCAAAGCATGCTTTGTGACTCTTTGTCTCCCACTTCATAGCATGCTTTGTGACTCTTTGTCTCCCACTTCAAAGCATGTTTTGTGACTCTTTGTCTCCCACTTCATAGCATGCTTTGTGACTCTTTGTCTCCCACTTCAAGCATGTTTGTGACTCTGTGTCTCCCCTTCTAGCTGCTTTGGACCTGCTCACTTCATAGCATGCTTTGTGACTCTTTGTCTCCCTCTTCAAAGCATGCTTTGTGACCCTTTGATCATTTGTTTTCAGAGTATGTCCACATATCTCCATCTTCTCTTTCTTATAACAGTTGTTACTAGTGGTTGACCAGACTTTTCTCTGATTGCATCACCTCTCCTCAATTCGTTCCCATTTGATGTTAATTATTTTTCGCAGACAGCTATTTCTATGCCTTCAACTTACTATCTATATCTTTAGTCATTTTCTAATTTGCGATTGAATATTTTTTTCGATTTATACAACAATGGAATTGAAATTTCGCAATTTAGTTTTCAAATTATGCTACTTGATGCTACATATTTTATTTTGACTTTTACAAGCTGATATTGCTTTGACAAGTCGTAACATAATTTCTAGTTTAGTACGAGTATTATTTGTGCAATAAAATATGTGAACTGCTCTGTTTTTATCCTTTTGGATTCTAGGTTGATACCTACCTGCATTACACGTCATATGTGTCTTCATTGTGTGTGTGTATATATATATATTATATATATATATATATATATATATATATGTTAAAATATTCTTTTAGTTTTAGTTTAGTCATCGGATCATCATCACTGCACGTCGAACCAATTAGTCTATAAGTGCTCCGATCTTCCCCTCAGTATGTCTCTCAGCGTGTGGCGACTAATGACCACGGTTCTTTGTTGGTTTACTATTCTTCTTTGTCTAACATCATAGTGTTCTTGTCTAGATAATATATATCATTAATATTAAGTAATAAAATATATTTTTTCCGATCCAGAAGCACTTGAGCTTTTCAGCTCTTCGGCTCGGTGCCATGGACATCGTAACCCTTCGGTTCAGGGCCATGAACACCGTAAATCTTAGGAATCTGTGGCTTTTTCTGCCATTCCGCGGAATTGAACCAGCACACACAGAGGGATAGTCACCCGTAGTCCAACGCGCTACGAACACGCTGGGCAGACGGGCAATATAATATATAATAGACAAATCAAATATTCGTTGACATGTTTTATTCTATAGCTTGGTTTGCAAACAAATATTTCTGAAATATATTCGTTTTGTCATATTCAAATAAATTTTCTTGTAACAAGTAAAAAGACATCGATGACAGATGAGAAACTGTTCTGATTATTATTTTTTTCAAATTGACGAGAAACAGTCGATATTTTGTTGCTCCATTTCTCTTTCATTTAATGCGGTCTCGTTCTAATAAATCAATATCAAAGCTTTCGTTTCATAATGTGAATTGTGGAAGGGAGATAAGACTGAAGAGTAAGCCTGTTAAAGTAAGACTTGGTAAAGATTAAGGTGCCACAACTCTGAGCGATAGCAGAATCTGGACAGAAATGAGACAAAGTCGAGAATCTTTTCTTCAGTTAATTGAATTTGATTTTCTCTCGTAGACATCTAGGGGAAAAGATGTTTGGTGGGTTTTTCCCTTTACTTCGGTAGATTACTGTACCTTTTTAACATCACAAATAACACTATTCATGTATATTTGTTGTTTCTTTTCTATGTGTCGTTTTCGGTACATTATCTTTGTGATGTTTTAGAAGCTGATAGATAGTTAATTAGTAGTCTCAAGATGTTGGAAATCAGAGAGAGAAAGAAAAATTGGGAGATGGAAAACTATATAAAAGTAAGGAGTCTGTTTTAAGTACGCTGTACTATATAGGAAACTGAAGATATCAACGGTAGAGGACTTACATAATAAATAGATCAAGCGACGTTTCGAATGTTTTCAGAACCTAGAAAATTCGAATGCTCATCTTTCTCTTAACGAATTCTTTTCTTCTCTTAACTCCTTATAAAGCATTAGACATCAACAAATTTATCTCTCTCCAGATCTTTCTTGAGCAAACCAGCTTATTTCATCCCAGGTCTTTTTCGTCTTTTTTTTTTTACTATCTACAATTCGTCTCCATGTCTCTCTAGGTAATTCCCACCACTTCTGTTTATGTCTACTGTTCGTCTCCATGTCACTCTAGGTAGTTCCCACCACTTGTGTTTATGTCTACTGTTCGTCTCCATGTCCCTCTAGGTAGTTCCCACCACTTCTGTTTATGTCTAATGTTCGTCTCCATGTCACTCTAGGTAGTTTCCACCACTTCTGTTTATGTCCACTGTTCGTCTCCATGTCACTCTAGGTAGTTTCCACCACTTCTGTTTATGTCTACTGTTCGTCTCCATGTCACTCTAGGTAGTTGCCACCACTTCTGTTTATGTCCACTGTTCGTCTCCATGTCACTCTAGGTAGTTTCCACCACTTCTGTTTATGTCTACTGTTCGTCTCCATGTCACTCTAGGTAGTTTCCACCACTTCTGTTTATGTCTACTGTTCGTCTCCATGTCACTCTAGGTAGTTCCCACCACTTCTGTTTATGTCCACTGTTCGTCTCCATGTCACTCTAGGTAGTTCCCACCACTTCTGTTTATGTCTACTGTTCGTCTCCATGTCACTCTAGGTAGTTCCCACCACTTCTGTTTAAGTCTACTGTTCGTCTCCATGTCTCTCTAGGTCGTTGCCAGCACTTCTGTTTATGTCTACTGTTCGTCTCCATGTCTCTCTAGGTAGTTCCCACCACTTCTGTTTATGTCTACTGTTCGTCTCCATGTCACTCTAGGTAGTTGCCACCACTTCTGTTTATGTCTACTGATCGTCTCCCATGTCTCCTAGGTAGTTCCACCACTTCTGTTTAAGTCTCTGTTCGTCTCCATGTCTCTTAGGTAGTTCACCACCATTCTGTTTAAGTCTACTGTTCGTCTCATGTCTCTCTAGGTCGTTGCCAGCACTTCTGTTTATGTCTACTGTTCGTCTCATGTAACCCTAGGTAGTTGCCACCACTTCTGTTTATGTCAACTGTTGTTCCATGTCCTCTAGTAGTTGCCACAACATTGTGTTTATCTAACATTCGTCTCCATGTCACTCCTAGGTAATTGCCAAAACTTCTGTTTATGTCTACTGTTCGTCTCCTGTTACTCTAGGTAATTGCCAAAACTCTGATTATGTCTACTGTTCGTCTCCATGTCCTCTAGTATTGCCAAAACTTCTGTTATGTCTACTGTTCGTCTCCTGTTACTCTAGGTAATTGCCAAAACTTCTGTTTATGTCTACTGTTCGTCTCCTGTTACTCTAGGTAATTGCCAAAACTTCTGTTTATGTCTACTGTTCGTCTCCATGTCTCTCTAGGTAGTTCCCACCACTTCTGTTTATGTCTACTGTTCGTTTCCGTGTCTTTCATTACCCTTCTTGCCTCCCGACTTTCATTTTGGAGTATCGATACAAAGAAATCGGTTGTACCAGGACGGGAAAGCTTGACTGCAGCGTAAAGTTAGCTCCCTTCCACCGTGCTACACAGTCGGACATGAGAAGGAAACCGTTGCTTTATCAAATTTGTCTGAATAATTTTAAATGAAGTACAAAAAGCCAATCAGGAAAGTTTAAGTTTTAAAGACGAAGAATTGATTCAATTGCATTAGGTTTCTCATGACTCAAGTCCGTCTCCGTTGAAATAACGCTCTACCTGTCGACAGTATTGTAAAAAGCGCGAACTCCGTAGCTCCAGCAACAATCTTAGAAAAACATTACCGGGAAAAATGCACTCTTGAGCCAAACAACGCATTCCGTATTGGAACACACAACATTCAGAACGCACGACAAACGTTTTTTGACGACTTCGCTGCTAAAAATAGGATTCATTAAAAACATGGTTAACTATTCTAACACTGCCGGACCTTCACGTAACATCAAACAATGTGTTACCTACTGTTAATTAAGTATGATCAAATAAATCAAATAGAATGTAATGTCGCAATTATGAAGTGTGTAGGAGATCTTTCTTTCTTTCTCGAATCCTATATGCCTCACAGCGTCAGGTGTAGGAGATCACACAGTGATAACCCTAATCGTATAATGTTAAGATAGCCAATTCACTTCCTAAAAAGTATGCGTTCAATAACTTAGCTACTGGTACGCAGTGGCGTATCTTCTTTAATGAGTGAGTTCCAGGAAACACAGCTGTAGCGACCTTTCTTCACATTCACCTGATTCGTCCTAGAAGCATAATTGTTTGATTATAATAACAAGAATCATCATGATCTCCGCCGCAGTGAAACTGCTGAAGATATATGTTGAGATAGAGAATGTCCTTCTTCATCTTCAACATACCTCGAAGATGTAATAACGTGATTGATTGACTGATTGCTTGGCTCACAATCAATGCTTCTTCTTCTTCTTCAACATACCTCGAAGATGTAATAACGTGATTGATTGACTGATTGCTTGGCTCACAATCAATGCTTCTTCTTCTTCTTCAACATACCTCGAAGATGTAATAACGTGATTGATTGACTGATTGCTTGGCTCACAATCAAAGCTTCTTCTTCTTCTTCGAACGTTCTATATCGATCACATGTGAACCACTCTGTGTGATTTGTATGTGATCTGAGCCTAAGCTCGAATGTACGTTGTGCCAGTTATGCGTCTACAAGTAGACCAGCACATCCGATTTCTGCGCTACTTTTTATTTACTAGGGTAGCATCTCTAGGGCCTACATCTGTCGCCTCTTACGATATGCATTGTAGGTTGCAGTGGTACTATGTTTTGCTTATCTTGAAGGCTCCGGTCCCACACAGGCGCAATCAGTACACATCGATGAATATGTGTGCTTCGATCTTTTTATTACACATTGAGATATGAGTGGCGGTGCACAAACCCCAGAGCACCGACGAAGATCACAAAATAACTTTGTATGTTGGGAAAATATATAACATTACCATTTTATTTCTTAGAAATTGTGCACAGACAAGGTCTTTTGAGACTACTCCTATCGATTTTCAACTATCAATATTCTTGCACGTTTTCAATTTGAAAACAGAACTTAAGTTTTATCGTTCGCTCCCTATACGACTATGAATGTGATCTCACCTACATTAGGATCAAGTTTCATAGAAATATAGATCAAGTTTCATTAGGACAAGTTCATGTCAAGTTTCATTAGGATCAAGTTCATTGGATCAAGTTTCTTTGGATCGTTTCATTGGGACTCTTGCAGTTTCATTGGATCAGTTTCTTGGTCAAGTTCATTAGGATCAAGTTTCATTAGGATCAAGTTTCATTAGGATCAAGTTTCATTAGGATCAAGTTTCATTAGGATCAAGTTATCATTAGGATCGGTTTCATAGATCAACATTAGGACAAGTTTCATTAGATCAAGTTTCATTGGATCAAGTTTCAATAACTAGGATCAAGTTTCATTAGGATCAAGTTTCATTAGGATCAAGTCATTGAGGATCAAGTTTCAATTAGATCAAGTTTCATTAGGATCAAGTTTCATTAGGATCATTTCATTAGGATCAAGTTTCATTAGGATCAAGTTTCATTAGGATCAAGTTTCATTAGGATCAAGTTTCATTAGGATCAAGTTTCATTAGGATCAAGTTTCATTAGGATCAAGTTTCATTAGGATCAAGTTTCATTAGGATCAAGTTTCATTAGGATCAAGTTTCATTAGGATCAAGTTTCATTAGGATCAAGTTTCATTAGGATCAAGTTTCATTAGGATCAAGTTTCATTAGGATCAAGTTTCATTAGGATCAAGTTTCATTAGGATCAAGTTTCATTAGGATCAAGTTTCATTAGGATCAAGTTTCATTAGGATCAAGTTTCATTAGGATCAAGTTTCATTAGGATCAAGTTTCATAAGGATCAAGTTTCATTAGGATCAAGTTTCATTAGGATCAAGTTTCACTAGAAAATAATCCAATCGTTCTACGTGGGAAACGAATCATGCACGTTTGAAGCAGAAGATGAACTATGTATCTTTACACCCCTGAGACCTCAATTGGCGTTGTCAGAAAATGATCGCAAACTTTTTCTCAGGTGTGCAAGACTTAGCGGATAGCATTTCACCTGCACTCATATCGAATCAAGAAGTCTTATATATTTGGAGAGATTGCTATAAAAAATTACTCATTCAGAAAGAAATGGTTAGGAGAAACATCAACGTACAAACTCCACTTCCTTGTACAGATGCAAGGGTGTAAACCATACTCTCTCGTGGGTTGTAACAATAACAACAACAACAAATCAATGAGGAAAGTACCGAATTACAGCAAGCTCGACTAGAGCACGGCTGCATGTAAGGGAATCATTTCGGTATCTTTCCATTGTAATGCCGATTCTATAATCACTCACTATGCCATGCATAACATCATTACCAATGCAACTTATCCTACAAGAGTTTGAGATAATGAGTACTTTCAACCTCCCTAAGGTCATAGTATTAATGAATAAAGTGCACGCGATTTAGCAAAATATCAGACAAATTTATTAAAGTAACAAATATGGAATCAAAATTGAACTGCATAGAAGCGATGAATGGATAAAAAACATGATAATTATGAAAACAAACATGTGGCAAACTGTATTAGTTAATATCATAAAGAAGAGATACATGAAGAGATATATTCATAAATAAATCGATTGCAGCAGAACATCGTGATAATAAAATAAGTACAATAAATCATTCAATAAAATTTCAACATTTCGAAAATTATAATATTACCTTAATTCAGTGGTTCTCAAAGGTTCTGAACTTGTGGCAAAAGTCCTACAAAAACTCGTGGGTGCACTATACACACAAAACTTAATAAATAAGTTACAAAAGGAAACGAAATACATAAATAATTGGAAAATTACTATGCACCTTTACTCATCATTTAATTTCTGCCTACGAGAAGCATGGGCCTGATGGTCTTCGCAATGTCTTGGCGATTTTTACCCTGGTGTCCGCTCGCACTGCGTTGTCGACCCCTAATCTGGGATTTCCTAAGGCGCACATAGGACTGAAACCAGGCGCACTGGTGCGCCTATGGCACACTCTTTTAGAACCACTATCTTAATGTATCAAACAAATATTTAATAATAATCAGAATTTGTTATGCCCTTTATTTATTACTGCGCTAGTGACTGTGCGCCGTGGAAATTTCCTGGTTCGAGGCCAAAGTTGTCGTAGTGTGTGGTATCCAGTTGGTTCACAGGATACATTGATCCTTTACTTGAGGATCTAAACACTAGTAGTTCTGAAATTGAAGTAATGCTCAACTGAATGGTGAAGGACATTGGTTATAAGGATAGCAAGATTTTAAAGCAAATATTAGTCAGAGGTGTCATATTGTGCGTGTTGTCTAGTGTGTCATATTGTGCGTGGTGTCAGAGGTGTCATGTTGTGCATGTTGTCAGAGGTGTGATATTGTGCGTGATGTAAGTTGTGTCATATTGTGCGTGGTGTCAGAGGTGTTCTATTGTGAATGTTGACAGATGTGTCATATTGTGCGTGTTGTCAGAGGTGTCATATTGTACGTGGTGTCAGATGTGTAATATTGAGCGTGGCGTCGGTCAGGGTGATGTATCATATTGTGCGTGGTGTCAGAGGTATCATATCGTGTGTCTTGACTACTCCTGAATTCATAGCAGGCCAACGAAAAAGAAAGAGAGAAGGTAGAAAAATGGAAGGAAGAAATGAAGGGATCCTGCGATGAAGGAAGGAAGCAGTGAAGAAAGAAAGGAAAGAAGGTAGGACGGTATGAAGGGAAAAGGCTGGAAAGAAAGGAAAGGAAATAAAGGAAAGAGAAAGAGAGGGAAGAGAAGAAAGTAAATAGGGTTTTTGTTGTTTTTTTCGATCCAGAAGCATGAGCTTTTCAGCTCTTCGGCTCGGTGCCATGGATCGAATTCATGTCAGTGCCACGAACAAGGTAAATCTGGGGAATGAGGCTTTCTGCAATCCAGGAATTGAACTGAACAGAGGATAGTACGTATGGGCAACGCTAGAATAGTGGGAGAGGGAAATAGGGTTTTAAGAGTGGGGTGGGTAGATGAATGGATTTGTCTCAGATCTGATTTATACAATGTCTAGCTTTATCTTTCACTTCTTCGATCTTTACATAATGTCTGTCTCCCCCCTATTTATATCATCGCTCTCTCTCTCTCTCCCTCTATTTCTCTCATCCTTCCTTTATAAACCTCCGAAGCATAGATCATTAAAAGTACGTCTCGGTAGAGACTGACAAGATATCGCCCTTAACTAACTCTTCAGATGTTGCAATTCCTTCGTCTGTCTTCAAGTGTCTCATCGCCATACTCGAGCGGTACATACAGTTTACCGTTTGCTCTTGTGTCAGATCTGTGTGACATGCTCTTGATAGTTAATCAGACATCATTTTGTTTTTCTCCACATGATTGCTAAACACCTTGTTGACATGAAATATGGTCGCATTTGTTGTTTATTTCAGCTTTGTAACCAATTATAAAATTTTAAAAAGACGATACGCTTTGTATTTTTTTGTTAGAACGTTATCAATCAATCAAGTTCCATGCCTGCCGGCGTTGGCGATCATGTCTCTCCACAACTCTCTTTACTTGGTGCATGTAATCAGTTCTGACGTCGATCTTGTGTCGAATCATGATGTCAGGCCATCCAGCATCTTCTCCTCTGCGTTCCCGATCTCTCCTTTCCTGAATTTTACCTGTTGTTACCAAATGTTCTAAACCTTCCTTCGCATTATATGCCCGAAGAACCAATGATAATAGCTATGCATTCCATTAATAATTTTATTTTTCATTTGTGTGTGTTCAAGATTAAACTGCATTAAGAGACCAATGGTCTTGATGAATGAATAGGTACATTCAATGTTTACCAGTTATTTGACAACTTAGTGTGTCCCTTAATACTGGTTTCTTCACCTTTTAACTCCCACGGAGCACGAGTCTTCAACAAACTTCTTCCAGCGCTGCCTCTCTCCTGCCATCCCTTCCAACACTTTCCATGTTTTACCTATCCGTGTACTATCAGCCTACAGTTCTCTTCCCCATGTATGCCTAAGCCTTCCTCTACTTCTTTCCCTGCGGGTTCCAAACGTACTCGTCTTGCAATGTTTCCTGTCGGTCTTTTCATAACACTTGTTTATTGTCTATTTATTGACCATATGCATTGGCTTCAGTGCTTCTTCTGTGGGCTCTTACAACTGTTTATTCATGTATTACAAATATACTTGAAGCTACTATAAATTATGTGCACATGTATGGTATATGTGTATACGTGTGTGTATGCATGTCGCTGTTTCGTCTCATAATTACAAACACAAAAAGCCTATCACATGTGTTTGTGCAGGCACTGTTCGATCGAATATGACATGATATTTCTGTGTTCTGTATTTGACGCTGTTTGAAAAAGACACGACTAAGTGAAGCTCTTTTTTAGAGAGATAATTGTTTGCGCTCTGTACAAAACGTTCGTCTGCGGATCTAGGCAATGGGTGCCGTAAGAAGTAAGGTTGTGGATCAAATTCTGTGTTTTCTAAATTGCTTTCTTCAGAGGCCCTTAGTACTTGTTTAGAGTCTATTTACTTACCATACTCATTTGCTCCGGTGCTTCCCCTGGGGTTCTTTAAAAATCTCCTAATTCACTTGTGACTACTAATGTGGCAAAAACAAATCAAGAAAAATCAAATCGAAGAAATCCCCAAAACACAGCTAATTCACTTGTGACTAATGTGGCAAAAACAAATCAAGAAAAATCAAATCGAAGAAATCCCCAAAACACAGCTAATTCACTTGTGACTAATGTGGCAAAAACAAATCAAGAAAAATCAAATCGAAGAAATCCCAAAACACAGCTAATGAGAAGTCTGGCGGGTTCTAAATGGGGATAGAACCTTAATGGCCTCAAGAAAACATATATAGGGGATATGAGACCAAAGCTTGAATATGGAATAGCTGTCTGGGGACTAGCTGCAAAGTCTAACTGGCAAAGAATCTCAACGGTACAAAACAAAGCTCTTCATATAATGACAGTTACTATGCACTCCACTTTCATAACTACCACATAAACACTAACTGGCATCCAAGTACTTGAAGACAGGAAGGAAGAAATAAACTACTATCGCAATAAATGTCTACATATCTGATAGAACATGTCATTCAATCCGATACTAAACAACATTACCAAGATAGACGAACAAGAACTAGTTTCATTCAATCCGGTACTAAACAACATTACCAAGATAGACGAACAAGAACTAGTTTCATTCAATCCGGTACTAAACAACATTACCAAAATAGACGAACAAGAACTAGTTTCATTCAATCCGGTACTAAACAACATTACCAAGATAGACGAACAAGAACTAGTTTCATTCAATCCGGTACTAAACAACATTACCAAGATAGACGAACAAGAACTAGTTTCATTCAATCCTGTACTAAACAACATTACCAAGATAGACGAACAAGAACTAGTTTCATTCAATCCGGTACTAAACAACATTACCAAGATAGACGAACAAGAACTAGTTTCATTCAATCCGGTACTAAACAACATTACCAAGATAGACGAACAAGAACTAGTTTCATTCAATCCGGTACTAAACAACATTACCAAGATAGACGAACAAGAACTAGTTTCATTCAATCCGGTACTAAACAACATTATCAAGATAGACGAACAAGAACTAGTTTCATTCAATCCGGTACTAAACAACATTACCAAGATAGACGAACAAGAACTAGTTTCATTCAATCCGGTACCAAACAACATTACCAAGATAGACGAACAAGAACTAGTTTCATTCAATCCGGTACTAAACAACATTACCAATATAGACGAACAAGAACTAGTTTCATTCAATCCGGTACTAAACAACATTACCAAGATAGACGAACAAGAACTAGTTTTATTCAATCCGGTACTAAACAACATTACCAAGATAGACGAACAAGAACTAGTTTCATTCAATCCGGTACTAAACAACATTACCAAGATAGACGAACAAGAACTAGTTTCATTCAATCCGGTACTAAACAACATTACCAAGATAGACGAACAAGAACTAGTTTCATTCAATCCGGTACTAAACAACATTACCAAGATAGACGAACAAGAACTAGTTTCATTCAATCCGGTACTAAACAACATTACCAAGATAGACGAACAAGAACTAGTTTCATTCAATCCGGTACTAAACAACATTACCAAGATAGACGAACAAGAACTAGTTTCATTCAATCCGGTACTAAACAACATTATCAAGATAGACGAACAAGAACTAGTTTCATTCAATCCGGTACTAAACAACATTACCAAGATAGACGAACAAGAACTAGTTTCATTCAATCCGGTACCAAACAACATTACCAAGATAGACGAACAAGAACTAGTTTCATTCAATCCGGTACTAAACAACATTACCAATATAGACGAACAAGAACTAGTTTCATTCAATCCGGTACTAAACAACATTACCAAGATAGACGAACAAGAACTAGTTTCATTCAATCCGGTACTAAACAACATTACCAAGATAGACGAACAAGAACTAGTTTCATTCAATCCGGTACTAAACAACATTACCAAGATAGACGAACAAGAACTAGTTTCATTCAATCCGGTACCAAACAACATTACCAAGATAGACGAACAAGAACTAGTTTCATTCAATCCGGTACTAAACAACATTACCAAGATAGACGAACAAGAACTAGTTTCATTCAATCCGGTACTAAACAACATTACCAAGATAGACGAACAAGAACTAGTTTCATTCAATCCGGTACTAAACAACATTACCAAGATAGACGAACAAGAACTAGTTTCATTCAATCCGGTACTAAACAACATTACCAAGATAGACGAACAAGAACTAGTTTCATTCAATCCGGTACTAAACAACATTACCAAGATAGACGAACAAGAACTAGTTTCATTCAATCCGGTACTAAACAACATTACCAAGATAGACGAACAAGAACTAGTTTCATTCAATCCGGTACTAAACAACATTACCAAGATAGACGAACAAGAACTAGTTTCATTCAATCCGGTACTAAACAACATTACCAAGATAGACGAACAAGAACTAGTTTCATTCAATCCGGTACTAAACAACATTATCAAGATAGACGAACAAGAACTAGTTTCATTCAATCCGGTACTAAACAACATTACCAAGATAGACGAACAAGAACTAGTTTCATTCAATCCGGTACTAAACAACATTACCAAGATAGACGAACAAGAACTAGTTTCATTCAATCCGGTACTAAACAACATTACCAAGATAGACGAACAAGAACTAGTTTCATTCAATCCGGTACCAAACAACATTACCAAGATAGACGAACAAGAACTAGTTTCATTCAATCCGGTACTAAACAACATTACCAAGATAGACGAACAAGAACTAGTTTCATTCAATCCGGTACTAAACAACATTACCAAGATAGACGAACAAGAACTAGTTTCATTCAATCCGGTACTAAACAACATTACCAAGATAGACGAACAAGAACTAGTTTCATTCAATCCGGTACTAAACAACATTACCAAGATAGACGAACAAGAACTAGTTTCATTCAATCCGGTACTAAACAACATTACCAAGATAGACGAACAAGAACTAGTTTCATTCAATCCGGTACTAAACAACATTACCAAGATAGACGAACAAGAACTAGTTTCATTCAATCCGGTACTAAACAACATTACCAAGATAGACGAACAAGAACTAGTTTCATTCAATCCGGTACTAAACAACATTACCAAGATAGACGAACAAGAACTAGTTTCATTCAATCCGGTACTAAACAACATTATCAAGATAGACGAACAAGAACTAGTTTCATTCAATCCGGTACTAAACAACATTACCAAGATAGACGAACAAGAACTAGTTTCATTCAATCCGGTACCAAACAACATTACCAAGATAGACGAACAAGAACTAGTTTCATTCAATCCGGTACTAAACAACATTACCAATATAGACGAACAAGAACTAGTTTCATTCAATCCGGTACTAAACAACATTACCAAGATAGACGAACAAGAACTAGTTTCATTCAATCCGGTACTAAACAACATTACCAAGATAGACGAACAAGAACTAGTTTCATTCAATCCGGTACTAAACAACATTACCAAGATAGACGAACAAGAACTAGTTTCATTCAATCCGGTACCAAACAACATTACCAAGATAGACGAACAAGAACTAGTTTCATTCAATCCGGTACTAAACAACATTACCAAGATAGACGAACAAGAACTAGTTTCATTCAATCCGGTACTAAACAACATTACCAAGATAGACGAACAAGAACTAGTTTCATTCAATCCGGTACTAAACAACATTACCAAGATAGACGAACAAGAACTAGTTTCATTCAATCCGGTACTAAACAACATTACCAAGATAGACGAACAAGAACTAGTTTCATTCAATCCGGTACTAAACAACATTACCAAGATAGACGAACAAGAACTAGTTTCATTCAATCCGGTACTAAACAACATTACCAAGATAGACGAACAAGAACTAGTTTCATTCAATCCGGTACTAAACAACATTACCAAGATAGACGAACAAGAACTAGTTTCATTCAATCCGGTACTAAACAACATTACCAAGATAGACGAACAAGAACTAGTTTCATTCAATCCGGTACTAAACAACATTATCAAGATAGACGAACAAGAACTAGTTTCATTCAATCCGGTACTAAACAACATTACCAAGATAGACGAACAAGAACTAGTTTCATTCAATCCGGTACCAAACAACATTACCAAGATAGACGAACAAGAACTAGTTTCATTCAATCCGGTACTAAACAACATTACCAATATAGACGAACAAGAACTAGTTTCATTCAATCCGGTACTAAACAACATTACCAAGATAGACGAACAAGAACTAGTTTCATTCAATCCGGTACCAAACAACATTACCAAGATAGACGAACAAGAACTAGTTTCATTCAATCCGGTACTAAACAACATTACCAAGATAGACGAACAAGAACTAGTTTCATTCAATCCGGTACTAAACAACATTACCAAGATAGACGAACAAGAACTAGTTTCATTCAATCCGGTACTAAACAACATTACCAAGATAGACGAACAAGAACTAGTTTCATTCAATCCGGTACTAAACAACATTACCAAGATAGACGAACAAGAACTAGTTTCATTCAATCCGGTACCAAACAACATTACCAAGATAGACGAACAAGAACTAGTTTCATTCAATCCGGTACTAAACAACATTACCAAGATAGACGAACAAGAACTAGTTTCATTCAATCCGGTACTAAACAACATTACCAAGATAGACGAACAAGAACTAGTTTCATTCAATCCGGTACTAAACAACATTACCAAGATAGACGAACAAGAACTAGTTTCATTCACACGGCTTAGTATAAGATGAATGCTCTCAATCTCAATACGATCGAAACAAATGTTCCACTCAGATTATTCCTACAATATCTTCCTTGCTGGTGGGAACATTTTCCCAAGATTATTAACTCAATTTCAGGAATATCAACTAAATCAATCCTGATCACATCGGAAATGAAAAATATTTAGCAGAAAAAGAGAGATAAATTTCAATAGTCAAAGAAAATATGTTGTTATAACCGTTATCTAAAATCTAATATATGTATGATATATATATATGTCGTTATATGTTGTCTTTATCCATTGGTTTCACCCGCCTGCCCAGCGTGTTCGTAGCGCGTTCGACTGCGGGTGAGTAGCCCTATGTGAGTGCGGGTTAAATTCCGCGGGCTGGCAGAAAAGCCACAGGTTCCCCAGATTCACGATGTTCGTGACACCGAACCGAAGGGCTACGATGTCCATGGCGCCGAGCCGAAGATCTGAAAGCTCAAGTGCTTCTGGATCGGAAACAAATCCATTGGTTTCTCTAATCAGAAACAGTTTTTTATTTTTATCTTACTTGTCATTTGTGGTTCGTTCATCTAACGCAGCGTTTCCCAAAGTGGGTGGTACCGGCCCCTCCCCACTGTGGGAGCTGAAGCCATCCAGGGGTGGCGATGGTGGGTTCAGAAGGATATGGGGAGTTTTTTCTTGATTTTCTTTTGAAAATCATTACAAATTTTAATTCTGCATTTTAATTCATCTTATGGCCATCTTACACGTTCGAAGACAAAGAAGCAGCTGCAGTTATGGATGCCTCAAAAACAGCTGCACCCAGGCGAAGAAATGTACACCAAATAATTTGATCTTGTGTAACAGCCTCCCATGTGTTAGTGTTTATTGAAAAAACATGCTGTTATTGTCTCGAGTGTGTATTTGAATTTGTTTTGACCGCTTTCTGTAGTTCACCGAATAGGAATTTCTATTTGGCAACCGTTGAACTTGCAGGTGAATTAGATTACCTGTCCTGAGTGTCTGTGACAGCATCAAGATTATGTAGATACTAGGAAGATCCGTTCTGTCAAACACTATGGTATATGTGAATATATCTTGTGTCCTTATATTTATCATCTTTCTTAAACAGAATGTGTGAAAGTGATTATATTTTACTGCATGCCGTCGCTGAAACACACAGTCATTGTTACCCACAAATATAGCAGACTTAGAAGCTCTGCACACCTCCAGCTTTGTAAACTATTAATACTTTTGAGACAGACAAATGTGTATAGTTATGTAGATATATTATGAAATAAAGATCATGTCCAGTACTGATAATCTTTGAATATGTTTCCTATTAATGATAATATCTGAGTGCACCATCCCACTTTAGTACAATAGATTAGTTTACGTAACTAACTTTTCATTGATTAACCATTTTTAACCTTTAAATTTTTGATTTTTTTTTTAATACTATGATACGCGTATTTGTATTATTACCCCTTTCGCCGCTACATACTTTCTGAAGACGGATCTAAAAATAGCTACTCTTTGTTTCTAGGTCACAAACGGGAATGAACGCCTATAGCAGTGACAGTAGAAATGTGTAACGTGTTAGCACGTCTTCAGCCCAAAGAGGAGAGATAATAACAGACGTGTTAATGCGTCTTTAGCAGTGAATGGGAAAAACGTCTATACACGTCCTTAGTAGCTAAAAGTTAAGTTGTAATTCAGTTGTGTTAACATTCACCTTGGAGGTAGTGATAGCGTGCGCGCCTTTCGCTTGAAAGTCTTTGGTTCGTACACCGCATGAAGCGAGGATATTTCCACAGATCCTAATCTCAATGTTGGTAAGATTGAGTTCCTGATCATATTGGAGATGAAGGATAAAACGTAGGTTCTCTGCTCAATTTGAGCATGTAAAAAAAAGCCCGTTTCCGCTTAAAATAGATAAGATTAGACTGGAAAATCGCAGCCACAAAATAAACTCATTACACGATTTAAATAAAATTCCTACAAACATTTTCACCATTTTCAAAATTACCTTGTTGACTTTCGCCGGAGTTATAGACCTGTGCGTGCTGATGAGATATTTATTTGTAAGAAAGAGAGCAGAGAACACATGGTTATTTATCAAAGTGCAACGATGACAGTCTCATCATTCATTTAAATGTGTAACCACTTAATGATAATATGCCATGGCTATCTACCTGTTCGTATGCTTTCTTATACACTTCTTCACCTGCATGGTTTGTTCTAACAAATTATCTGTGACATATAAGTTAAAGTTACACTTCAGTTACACGTATTACTAACTAAATCACAACTTCGAAAATATATATATGACATACCGTGCACGGTAGAATAAGATAGCATCAGTTGTAATATCTCCCGTGTGGGGATGGGGCCTGCAAGGAAAGCAAAGAATAGTACCACTGCGACCTACAAGGCATGTCGTAAGAGGCGACTTGTGTAGGACCTAGGGAAGCTATCCAAGTTAATAAAAGCATTGCAAAATCGGATGTAGTGGCCTACTTGTAGGCGCATAACTGGTACAGCGTACAATCGCTCTTAATCTCAGATCACATACAAATCACAAAGAGTGGTTAACAGGTATGGAGCGTTCGAAGAAGAAGAAGAAGAAGTTATAAAATATGTATGTGACATACCGTGCACGGCAGAGAATCTGATAGCATCAGTTATGATAGGGCTAGTTCACATACAATGCACGGTAAAATCTGCTAGTGGCATATCGTTCACGTTAAAATTACTCTAGCATCAGTTATGATAGCTGCATGTAGCACACTAGAACATGCTAGCATCAATACTAAAGAAAACTGGAACAAGAATACCAGGAAGTTTATTTAAAGAACACGTGCATCGAAGACATTGTGATACTCACAAAAGTGTTTACCGCAGGCACTGTCTTAGACACGTGTTGCAGACACGGAGGAGTTCATGTCTTAGATTTGTTTTACACTTAAAGCATAAAATCTGTCCCATACACGATTAAGCTAAGACCAGGGAAACGTGCAATGATTAAAGACAAACATTCTTCAAGTTTAATTGCAGTCTCTGAGTTGTGGATTTATAGAAGAATTGAACGTATTTCTTGAATGCAAAAACACACATGAAGAAATACGCAACAAAATTAGAAATAAGGGGGGAATTGTTAAAATATGTGAAACGGAGGTCAATCAAATACTTTGAACAAATAAAGAGATCAAAGTCTGCTTCAAATTCAGCACTAGATAGAAAGGGTCCTAATATAAAGGCAAATACAGTGATATAAGTGAAAGAAAATCATCATGTGATGAACGAAGACTGTTTTGACAGAACAGAATGCATCGTCAATGTAATCTTAAAAACGCTCGTCAGTAGGGTTAAGCAATGAGTTACATAATAAATACGGGTTTATGGTCCGAATCATGTGTTTAGTAATTTTTTGGGGAAAGTCGCTAATACTTGCTCATTGTCTATTTATTGATAATATTCATTATCCCCGGTGTCTTCTCTGGTGTCTTCAGTGGTGTCTTCCCTGGTGTCTTCCCTGGTGTCTTCCTGGTGTCTTCCTGGTGTCTTCCCTTGTGTCTTCCTGGTGTCTTCCTTGTCTTCCCTTGTGTCTTCTCTGGTGTCTTCCTTGTGTCTTCCCTTGTGTCTTCTCTGGTGTCTTCCCTGATGTCTTCCCTGGTGTTTTCCCTGTTATTTTCCCTTGTGTTTTCCCTTGTGTCTTCTCTGGTGTCTTCAGTAGGGGTCTTCAGTGGTGTCTTCCTGGTGTTTTCCCTGTTATTTTCCTGGTGTCTTCCCTTGTGTCTTCTCTGGTGTCTTCCCTGATGTCTTCATTGGTGTCTTCCTGGTGTTTTCCTGTTATTTTCCCTGGTGTCTTCCTTGTGTCTTCTCTGGTGTCTTCCCTGATGTCTTCAGTGGTGTCTTCCTGGTGTTTTCCTGTTATTTTCCCTGGTGTCTTCCCTTGTGTCTTCTCTGGTGTCTTCCCTGATGTCTTCATTGGTGTCTTCCTGGTGTTTTCCTGTTATTTTCCCTGGTGTCTTCCTTGTGTCTTCTCTGGTATCTTCCCTGATGTCTTCAGTGGTGTCTTCCCTGGTGTTTTCCCTGTTATTTTCCCTGGTGTCTTCCCTTGTGTCTTCCTTGTGTTTTCCCGGTGTCTTCCCCGGTGTCTTCCTTGTGTCTTCTCTGGTATTTTCCTGGTGTCTTCCCTGGTGTCTTCCTGGTGTCTTCCGTGTCTCCCAGTGTCTTCCGTGTCTCCCTGTCTTCCTGCTCCTGTGTCTTCCCTTGTGTTTTCCCTGGTGTCTTCCCTGGTGTCTTCCTGTGTTTTCCGTGTCTTCCCGGTGTCTTCCTTGTGTCTTCCTAGTGTTTTCCCTGTTCTTCCCTTGTGTCTTCCTGTGTCTTCCCTGTGTTTTCCCTGTGTCTTCCCTTGTGTCTTCCTTGTGTTTCGTTTTCCCTGGTGTCTTCCCTGGTGTCTTCCTGGTTCTTCCCCTGGTGTCTTCCCCAGTGTCTTCCCCAGTGTCTTCCCCGGTGTTCTTAAAACTCTTTATTCTCTTCTTGTCATAACAAGGAACAAACATTTATTTATATCCATTGCAGTAGACCTTCGATATTGAGATGTCACCTAACCTATCAATCAATCAATCAGTTGCAAATAAAAGAAAAGATTTGGTTTATAGATGATCGATAATGAAATTAATCATCTTTCACTATGAATGCAACTAAATATTCTACAGACACGTCAGCAATAGCAGTAAACGTGTCTTCTAGTCCAAGAGATAACCTAAGAGACAGATGGTAGGACCGGGTAATAGAAATTCTTACAAAACAAAATGTTAATGAGTAACTTTCTTCTGTAAGTTGTAAAACTAATTTTTTCGTTCGCCTACTTTGAATTCAGGTGAAGTCATGGCGCCTAGTATGGTACCTGTGACTGATTTTTGCTTGACGGCTTGATTTCCATATCCAGTGTCACTCGTCATTCAGGCGAGCCTTACTTCAACTTCAGAGGTACTTGTAATATATCTATCCCAGTAAAAGATTAAGGTTTCCTGTGGTCTAACCGCGTACCATGTGCAAACCCAAATTGTTGGCCTCGAACCTGGAATTTCTTCGGCACGGTGTCACTAGCGGAAATTGTTATCAATTTTGTTATCAGCGACCACCAAGACTTGAAACAATGTCTCATATGTTTTGTGGTAGATAGAACTCTGAAAGCAACAGTATTCTTATATTAATTTCTACATTTTAAGCGACTATCTTCTCTGTGTGAAAACAGAAACTCAAAAGTTACATTGTTTCACTTACTTCATGTCTGCTTTCCCTCTAAAAGACCACAAGTAATGGCACGTACAAAGGGTAACGTTCTTCCTGATAGACATTGACGGTATTAATTAAATGCACGGACAGGGGTCAAAAGGCTCATGAGGTCATGGTGGTAACATGAGCCAGGGTTAGCGAGGGGCGTACCAAGACCCTGCCCCTAACCTCCACGCGGTGACCCTGGAAACAGACTCTGGTTCTGGTCTGGCTAAGAGGGGCAGGGATCGGGGAGAGGAAACTACTGGTAGTGGTAGCAGTGCAATTACGGTAAGACGATAAAGATACATACAAATAAAATGCACAATTCTCCTGACCGATGTCCAACAAGATATTGCCCAAGTCCCTGAACGCAAAGAAACAGCAACGAAACGACTCAGACATGGATGAGAGGTGCATCCAGTGACCAAACGTATGCCCACGTAGGGCGAAGCTCGAAGCCCTGAGGAGGGGCAAACATTGCCAGCCCGTCGGCAAGAATAAATAAGACAGGACCGTAACGAATGAAAGTCTACCCTCGTGTTGGTGCGAGAGAAGATTGCAGCTGACCCGCATTGGTAGCCTGGTGCAGATACATGTACTGGGCAAGGTTTGCCGAGCGCAAAAGAACAAGTTGCGTTTAGTGCATAACGAAACTACCCGCCCTGGGAAAACCGTGCAAGGTACTGTGCGATTAAAATTAACATCCCGGAAGAACTGAGGTTGGTGATGCCTAAAGGAACTGCCAGCCTTGGGGCAACTGGGCAAGGTTCGATTGCAGTCGTAACTAACATCCCCGGAATAACTGGGGCGGGTGATGGCGGCGAGCGCAAAATCCTCAGTTACGCTTATAGTGCCCACTGAAACGACCCTCTACATTGTTTGTACTCGGTCCCATGCCAGTGCTTGAGGTAAAATTGCAAATTGCCACGTACCGATACGCTCTAGAAAAGGCTGAGAATGTTCCTTCCCGGATCAAACTCAAAATTGTACGGTAAAGCAAGGCCGACAATGTACGGATCAAACAGGAAGCCCAGGTCCTGAACATTGGCGAAGGCCGATACTTTACACGGTGTTTTATACGAGTAAGACGCCGTCCGAGGACAAGCTGACAAGCCGAGAAATATTTCTCAGTCAGAACGGGTAAAGCAGCGTAACTCACTGTCTTGGCGTAGATCACAAAGCCCAAATATACGGCAAAGTTGATCGAAAAGGCGTAGATCCGAAAGGATCGTTCTAGGGAAGTTCACCCTAGTAAATCAAAAGCTGGCAGAAAACGGACGGGCGGGCCTAGTCACCATGGGCGCACAATCGTCCGACGTAGATCACTCCGTTCTTGCCAGTGGACCAATTATACATCACAATAAGAATGATCAAATTGGCCGTGAAGAATGTTAGCAGAAGAAGAAGAAATGCACGGACACATAATCACGTGACTGTCAATGAAATCTAATGAGATCTGTCAGGATACAAATTGTACTGACAAGTTAAGGATCGATAATTTCAAGTTATTAAATTAATTTTCTAGAATGTTTCAGTTACATTATATTTTAATGAAAATCTACTCAAATATAAGAGGGGTGAAATAAATACCATTTACCAAAAAAAAAAGCATATAATTTAGTTGGATTTAAAGTGCTCTAAATCATGAATCTCTCCATACAGAAGATGGCAGATTAAGGAGAGGAGAGGTTTGAAGAAAGCAATTCAGCACTTTATTTGACCTCTAGACAAGCACATATGCACTAATATTTCTATAACAATTATCAACAATTTAGACAAGATGGTTTTTCGAATCATACAGTAGTCATTGCGTGTGTTTCTTTCTCTTCTGCTTGTTGATGGGTTTTTTCTTCATCTAGTCTAAGATAGTACTTTAGTGGTCATGGTTGCAAGCTGTGGTGTCGGAGATGACCTTCTACGACAACTCTTAGTGCTGCTTTCATATCGTGTTTGTACACATCTATGAGCCTAACTTGTGGTCACCTAGTTTCTCTCATTCTCTGCATGAGTTAATGGTGTAAGATATCCTTGTAGAATGAGGCCATCCTACAAGCAAGTAAAGGCCCAGCCATTGCTACCTGCTCTGTCTAATACACATATCATACACACACTACACACACACACATACATCTTACACCACACAGACAAAATTATACATACACATATATATATTCTTCTTCGAGCGCTTCATATTGATCCACCTGTCAACCACTCTGTGTGGTTTTATGTGATCTGAGCCTAAGAGCGATTGTACATTGTGCCAGTTATGCGTCTACAAGTAAGCCAGTACATCCGATTTCTGCGCTGCTTTTCATTTACTAGGTAGCATCCTAGTGCCTACATTAGTCGGCCCTTACGACATGTATTGTAGGTTGCAGTGGTACTATTCTTTGCTTCTATTACGGTCCCTGGCACCACATGGGCGATACACATATATATATATAAGGTTCCACGTCCCAAAAAATCCTGTACGCTGTGTGGCAACATGCAGTTTTTGCTATCAACTTCCTCAAGTGACCCATTAACCAGAAACTCATTACTGCAAATGTTTGTTTTAGTGGAATAAATATTATAGCATATTTATGTTTTCCACGAACATTCACATCATGTCTATTTTTCCTGTATCTAACCTGTCATTTGTAACAATATCTTCATGTCCTTATCTGTTTGTTTATTGCCAAGCAGTTGCCAAGCAGTCAATGAAACAAACGGATTTGAACGAAACGAACAAAACTGAAATTGTCTATGCAAGAATATTTCTTCTATCTATAAATATTTTAGTCAATGAGATTTATGCTCTGTCTGTTTAACCGAATTTACAGTTACACAAGTACCCGTTAGCAATACTTCTAATTACTGTATGGGAGTGCTTTTGGTGAGTGTTCTATGCATGTTAGCATAACAGTGAGATCGTTCTCGACTAGAACAATCATATAATTAATACTGTGTGCTATGTTTTCCCAATCGCCGAATATTTAATTACTCAGGCGCCAGTGTAAGCTCCATCATTAGGCAACTGTCATCTATTTTCCATGTGTTGGAACTGAGAAGTCCATTAGCGAACAATCGTCAGGTTATATTGTTTCCTCATCCGTGATAATGTCATATGAAATCAGTTAGTTTGTTCTTCTTGTACATTTCATGATAATATTTATCTCAGTCAATTCTGGCTTCTCATATTTTAAAATGTGTGTCAATGTCCGCTCCCAACAGTATAATTATTTTCTATTTAAGAGTACATGCTTTCTTTCTTTACCGTTCAGGTGTTTTTGTCCCCTTTTAGAACGTATACTAATGTCCTCCTCATTCAGGTGGATTTTGTCCTCTATTAGAGTGTTCTCCGCACTCAGTGGGGTTCTTTCCCATTTCAAAATGTGTTCTAATGTCAGTTTTCCAGCGAAGTCAGTTTTCTTGAAGAATACCCTCCAATGTTCTCCAAAATAAGATTAATGTTTCTCCTATTTCAGAATGTGTGATAATATCCTGCCAAACTATTTTCATTGTTTGTTCTTACATTTCTGTATTCTTACATTGTTGTATTCTTACACTGCATTCTACATTTAGCATTCTTACTTTTATATTCTTTGTTTCATTCTTACTACATTTTGTATTCTTATATTTTTGTATTCTTACATTCCTGCATTCTTACATTCCTGCATTTTTACATTTGTATCTTACATTACTGTATTCTTACATTTGTATTCTTACATTCTGTATTCTTACATTCCTGTATTCTTACATTCTGTATTCTTACATTCCTGTATTTACATTCCTGTATTCTTACATTCTGCTTTCATTCCTGTATTCTTACATTCTGTATTCTTACATTCTTACATTCCTGTATTCTTACATTACTGTATTCTTACATTCTTACATTACTGTATTCTTACATGCCTGCATTCTTACATTCTCTACTGTATTCTTACATTTTGTATTCTTACATTCTTACATTACTGTATTCTTACATTCTTACATTACTGTATTCTTACATTCTGTATTCTACTTATTTTACACATTATTGTATTCTTACATTCTTACATTACTGTATTCTTACATTTTTGTATTCTTACATTCTTACATTTGATTCTTACTTTGTATTCTTACATTTTGTATTCTACATTCCTGTATTCTTACATTTCTGTATTCTTACATCCTGTATTCTTACATTCCTGCATTCTTACATTCTTACATTCTTGCATTCTTACATTTCTGCATTCTTACATTTCTGCATTCTTACATTTTGTATTTTACGTTCATTATTTTTACATTCTGTATTCTTACATTACTGTATTCTTACATTTTTGTATTCTTACATTCCTGTATTCTTACATTACTGTATTCTTACATTACTGTATTCTTACATTTTTGTATTCTTACATTACTGTATTCTTACATTACTGTATTCTTACATTACTGTATTCTTACATTCTGTATTCTTACATTCCTGTATTCTTACATTCCTGTATTCTTACATTCCTGTATTCTTACATTACTGCATTCTTACATTCATGTATTCTTACATTACTGTATTCTTACATTCTTACATTCCTGTATTCTTACATTACTGTATTCTTACATTCCTGTATTCTTACATTCCTGCATTCTTACATTTTACATTTTGCATTCTTACATTTCTGCATTCTACATTTCTGCATTCTTACATTTTGTATTCTATTCTATTATTTTACATTCTTGTATTCTTACATTACTGTATTCTTACATTTTTGTATTCTTACATTCTGTATTCTTACATTCTGTATTCTTACATTCCTGTATTCTTACATTCCTGTATCTTACATTCTGATTCTCTGTATTCTTACATTACTGTATTCTTACATTCTTTCACATTCTGTATTCTTACATTACTGTATTCTTACATTTTGTATTCTTACATTCTGATTCTTACATTACTGTATTCTTACATTCTGTATTCTTCATTCTGTATTCTTACATTCCTGTATTCTTACATTCTGTATTCTTACATTCCTGTATTCTTACATTACTGATTCTACATTCCTGTATTCTTACATTACTGTATTCTTACATTCTTACATTCCTGTATTCTTACATTACTGTATTCTTACATTCCTTATTCTTACATCTGCATTCTACATTCTTACATTCTGTATTCTTACATTTTGTATTCTTATTCTTACATTCTGTATTCTTACATTTGTATTCTTACATTCTTACATTACTGTATTCTTAATTACTGTATCTTTCATTCTTACATTACTGTATTCTACATTACTGCATTCTTACATTCTTACATTACTGTATTCTTACATTTTTATATTACTGTATTCTTACATTCTTGTATTCTTACATTCTTGTATTCTTACATTCTTACATTTTGTATTCTACATTTTGATTCTTCCATTTGATTTTACATTCTGATTCTTACTATTCTTACATTCCTGTATTCTTACATTCTTGCATTCTTACATTCCTGTATTTACATTCTGATTCTACATTCTTACATTACTGTATTCTTACATTATTACATTACTGTATTCTTACTATTCTTACATTACTGTATTCTTTACGATTTTACATTATGTATTCTTACATTCTTACATTACTGTATTCTTACATTCTTACATTACTGTATTCTTACATTCTTACATTACTGTATTCTTACATTATTACTACTGTATTCTCTACATTACTGTATTCTTACATTCTTACATTACTGTATTCTTAATTTTCATTCTGTATTCTTCAATCTACATTACTGTTTCTTACATTCTGTATTCTTACATTCTTACATTCTGTATTCTTACATTCATGTATTCTTACATTCTGTATTCTACATTCTTACATTCGTGTATTCTTACATTCTTACATTCTTGTATTCTTACATTCTTACATTACTGTATTCTTACATTCTTACATTATTGTATTCTTACATTATTGTATTCTTACATATTTACATTACTGTATTCTTACATTCTTACATTACTGTATTCTTACATTCTTGTATTCTTACATTCTTACATTCTTGTATTCTTACATTCTTACATTACTGTATTCTACATTCTTATTTTCATTCTTACATTACATTCTTACATTATTTGTATTCTTACATTTTTAATTCTTGACATATCTTACTTTCTATTCCTACATGCTTACATTACTGCATTTACATTCTTTACATTACTGTATATTCTAAATTCTTACATTACTGATTTTGCTATCTCTGTAATCGAAGATATCGACTTTCATTCGTGCCCATAATACTGGAATTATTTTCCCTTCCAGAATACGTTCAATGTCCTCCCAATCACTTGGTTTTGCTTCCATGTATCCGATAATGTTTTGTCTCCCAAAATGTGAAATCCATTTCTCTTCCAATTTCCATTTAATGTCATTCTGAAAACTCATTGGTTCTTAATTTCTTCCAAATCCGAGTTCTTTCGTCCTTAAATTAGTCGATCCATTTCTTCTTCCAACGTCCATCTTTTCTTCTTCTTCTTCAAACGCTACATATCGACCACTTGTTAATCACTCTGTGTGATTTCTATGTGATCAGAGCCTAAGTGCTATTGAACGGTATGTTCAATAACGCCATTTATGCGCCTACAATTAGGCCAGCACATCCTATTTCTGCACGCTTTTTATTTATTATGGTAGCTTCACTAGGCGCTTCATCAGTCGCCTCTTGTGACATGCCTTGTAGGTCGCAGTGGTACTATTATTTGCTTCCCGTGAGGGCCCGGCACACACGGGCTCAATGTTCATCTTAATGTCATTACCATTTCAAATGATGCCATACTAAGTTAATTGCATATCCTTTACAGGACTTTGCGAATCAACCCCAGCTTTTAACACTGTTTTGATTTTTCTAGGCATTACGTTCAGTAGTTTGCCATTGCTTTCTGAACGGGTGGTGCCATCGTCCTTTGTAAAAATCCATGCGAAACAATTTGCAACCAAACTGTCCGCAGTGTGGCAGTGTGACTTGAACTCAGAACGTCGGGGTTAATAGACTGAGTCACTATCCCCTAGGCACAGACGCCAGGAAACCGATACTACTTCACAAATATTGATATTTGTTACCTCCATCAAGGAACGACGAAACAAGAGATACAATAACAAAGCTACTTAAGAGTAACAGGTAACAAGGAATCGAATAAAAAGTGATTTCGAAAATGAGTTCTTAAAAATGAAATGCTAAATAGGAAAGAAATAGTGAAGCAAAAACCGGATGTATTACATCAAGTATGTAAGGTATTATGGGACAGGGTTAACGTAATGGATAAACGTTCGTCTATCGACTCGACACAAGAGGGTTGTGGCTTCAATTCTACGCTCGACGTTTCACACGTGAGGAAAGGAATTGACCCTCCCACCTTCAACACACTAGGGTATGGAAATGTGAAGTGACTTCATACCATAATGTCTGAAAAGGTTACTGTAGGTTTTATTTATGTACATTCTAAGTATTAGAGACATGAAACATAGTAGATCATATAGCAACAATAAACAAGTATATTCAAGAGAGATTCCACTTGGATTATTTATTATACGTAGTAAACGTGTGGTGTGTGTCTGTGGCCTAGGGGTTAGTGACTCTGTCTATTAACCCCGACGTTCTGAGTTCGAATCACGCTGCGGACAGTTTGGTTGCAAATTGTTTGAGTGGATTTTAACAAAAGGACGATGGCACCACCCGTTCAGAAAGCAATGGCAAACTACTGAACGTAATAATGCGTAGAAAAATCACAAACATCGTTAAAAGCTGGGGTTGATTCGCAAAGTCCTGTAAAGGATATTCAATTAACTTTAGTAAATGTGTACATTGATGTGACCTCGTTGACATGAATGTTAGATTATCCGTGTGAGTAAACCAGTATGTTAATTCCCTTTCACGTATTAACTACCAAGTGACGATGTTGTGCCGTGCATCTGTCCCTTTGGCCATGTGACGCAGACTACGCTATAATTTGGTTCATTGTCATTTTTGTCGTAAAATATATTCACGCATTCTGATAGTATTCAATTATTAATGTATTCTCTCACATTATGTTAGCTTGCAATAAAGAACGTTTAATTATCTATAAAAAAAAAAGACTAGACGCCATTTATCAAATGTTGATTTTTCGAAACAAGAAAAACAAAAATCTAAATTTAACGTACACTTGCGCAAGAAAACAAAAAGAATAAATTAGAATTTGACCCCAGATTTTTGTCAGATATTTAAGTTTATGTGTTAACATTATTTGTTGTCTCTGTTCATGATTTCGTGTGTCCTAGCTGTAATCTCTCTTGCATTCCCGCATGGGTAGCTACGTTACACTTTCAGTCCCATTTTGAGCACTGGTGTTTATCTTTCGGGCGTGTATCCGATTTCAACCAACGTTTACTGGGTTCGCTCTCCGTTAGTCTTTGACTGTCCCCAGCCAAGAACCCACAAAGCAGTGGGTTGTCCTAGCTGTAATGAAAACCATCAACAAAACAACTTTCAATCGTCATTCCAAAAGACTCTGATATGGACGAAGTTCTGCACAGTACAAGCTGATGTCCGATGATAATGATGATCATGATGATAATGATGATGATAGTGATGGCACAATAAAGATGAAGACGATGGCGAAAACGGCTAAAAGAGGTAGGAGATGATGATGATGATGATATGATGATGATGATGATGATGATGATGATGATGAGGATGATGATGATGATGATGATGATGATGATGAACCTTAAATATACCCATATATACAGCCTTACTAGTAATAAAATATGACGATATTAATTTGTTATTTAAAAACTGGCAAAACACGTAATTACAAGTACTGTAGTTTTACAAATTACAAAAACAATGACAAAATACAGCAACGTTTCGACCAACAAGGCCTTTATCAAGCAAACGAACAAACAGGAGTGACAAAATGAAACACAAATGGACGACCAAATACAAACGTAAAAACGAATAACGAACATACACCACACATATAACTACTAACACTTACCTAATACATCACAACGAAGTAAAACTACAGTACTTTGTAATTACGTGTTTTGCCAATCAAATAGTTTTACTGCAGTTCCTATATATATATACTGAATATTTAAAACTGAAGCGTCCGATAACACGTCTTTTCGAACTTATTGCAGAACAGAAATGATCTATCTACCATTTACCATCGTTTGTTAATGGATTGCCACTATTTGCTAGTCAGTTTTCTGCTATCCTCTTTCCTTTATCAAACTGTCATTGTTGTTTTTAAACGATTATCTTCAGCAGCTGACAGTTTCAACTTCTGCAACCTAAACGTACAGGGCTGGTAATGTTGATTTTAAATGTGAATCTATTTACCGCAGTGACACATCAGCTAGTGTCTGTTTATTATAAGAAACTACAGAATGTGGTCCTAGACAACTATATTCGTATTAATTTAGTTTGGGGAAAGGGGTTTCTCTGTGAAAAATTGTTACGTCAACTCGTGTGTTTTGAAGGTTGTGGGTGTGAACCCGAAACGCTTTTATCGGTTCCATGTGCATTTTTACGGAGATTCATATGACTGTTGTGGTAGCTACGGAGTTAGTATTTTATGCAATATTCTCGATAAGTGCCATGTTATTTCTGTGAAGAAAGATCGATCCGTAAATGGAAACCCAGTGCAATGAAGTCAATTCTTCGCTTTTATAACTTTATTTATACTCATTATTGCAGTAAAGTGAAGCAGCTAATTGTTGAAACAAAATGTATGCCCGCCTGCCCAGCGTGTTCGTAGCCCGTTGGGTGGCGGGTTACTAGCCCTCTGTGAGTGCGGGTTAAATTCCGTGGGCTGGCAGAAAATCCACAGGTTTCCCAGATCCACGGTGTTCGTGGCACCGAACCGAAGGGTTACGATGTCCATGGCACCGAGCCGAAGAGCTGAAAGTTCAAGTGCTTCTGGATCGGAAAAAAAAATGAAAACAAAATGTACATCAATGTGCTAAAATGATTTTTTTTCTAATATTAAATAGAAAAATATATTTTAAAGTGAAATGATATAACACCTCTACGTTATTTTTTGCTTAATAGAAACTGTTGTGACATTTGTAACTAAGTGTTCAGCGTTTTACGTCAGAAAGATATCGCAGCGAAGTGAAATTCAAGAGTTTACGTAAGAGAAGATATGTACCTCAATGTGTAAATATCTAATATTACGTAGAAAATATCTCGCTCAATGTGATATATATCAACAATTCTACGTTATTTTGCAATAGAAATGTTGCTCATATTGTACTAATATTCACAGTTTTACGTCAGAAAGATATCCTCGTCCATGTGATATATCCAAGAGTTTACGTAAGAGATAGATATGTTCGCTCCATGTGAAATACAATATATTCCACTTCTGTTTAGGTGACAGTTAAATATCCACGATACTAGTGAAATATACGCAACGTCTTGTTTTACTTAAGAGATTGTCATATGACATTGTATCATGTCGTATATATTCACATATTCAACATTTTTAAGGTTTGGAACTGCAATGGGTTGACCAGTACGTAGACAATTGACAATGTGCCAAGCACATGCATAGCTCATCATACGAACTATAATGATTTGCACAGTAACTTTGATTTATAATAATTTGAGAACATCGAAGCAACGAAAGGCTTAATAATGTAAGTTCTAGACCTCCTTGCTCGTGAAGTTCTTCGTTTTACAACCATAGTTTATATTATTTAGAGGCAGGTCTCAAAGCAACGTCGCAAACATTGGTTGTCTTCAAGGGCGTGTTGCTGCTGACATGGGCTGCACGCCCAGCATCCATGTAAGTCAGACCGGTGTGGTCTACTGCCGGGAGTCGGAGGATTCAAACTCTCCTCACCCGTCCTCACTAAACACGACCTTCCACTCAGGTCATTCTCATGTTGTCAGAGGCGACACTTCTGTCATGACGTCTGGGGTTGCAGTAATTGACGATGACCGTCTTGTAACAACAACATCAATAACGTCAACCACACCAGGTTCCGCTGCTGCTGTGGCGCTGCTTTATGTCCTCGTCCTCGTATGGTCGTAAACACAGTAAGAGGTTGTCGGGAAGTGGAGGTTCGAACCTCGGAGGTCTCACTATCAGCTCTTCAGAAGCAGAAACACAGACAAGTCGACAGAGTATGAAGGTAAAAAATTGTTTCACTTCTTAGTTCGATATATGATTTATATTTCTTTAATATGAAATGATACAATTTATAATATAGTTATTTCTATTTGATAATACGAATAATATGTGTTTATTGAAGCGAGACATAGAGGAGACATGAGGAACTCAGAGAAAGAACTAATCAGATACCAGGGAGAAAACGGAAGAGACTCTGGCGATGGATAGGACATACATTGAGAAGACCGACTAGAAGCATTGCAAGAAGGCAATGTTTTGGAAACCGCAGAGAAAGAGGAGTAAGGGAAGGTCTATACATACCTAGAGAAGAGAGCTGGGGAGTGATTTATAAAGGATAGGTAAAACATGGGAAAGGGAAATTTGGAGCAGATGGCAGGAGAGAGAAAGAGCTGGAAGAAGTTTGCTGAAGATCTGTGCTCCGTTGGAAGTTGAAAGGTGAAGAAGATAATTGAGACAAAAATTTTTCATTGTTTCATACATACAGTACAGACATATATGTTATTTTACGTACAATCAAGAACCTGCAGCTAAAGAAAACACGAATTAAACATAACATTGACAATAAATAAAGGAACCTTCTGGTAAACATCCGAAAAAATAAGTAATCATATTTGTGTGACATGTAATGCGAAGACAGGCGTTAGAAAACATTATCACAAGTGGGGGGAAATGTAATGGTAAGAGTGATAAATGGCAACAGAGAGAAGATACTGAACCACATGACATAAAAGAAAGTCAACAACTCAGTTTACTGCTAACTAGGAGCAGAGAGTTACCCATGATCGCCAACTTCGTAGTAGCTGCACCTGATAGTTATGATGATAACACTAACACAAAGCAAGTTATATGTAATTTAACTTCCTATAAATATCAGCACACATTAATATTTATCAGAAATTTCATCGATTAATTTTCAAATCATACTTATCTGGGATCGAGAGAGAGAGAAATCATACTTATCTCATTCGTTTCATGTATACATCCACAGTTCTTATTTTATCTCTAGTTTCATATACGTAACTGATAATATGTTATTTAATTGTTTTTAATATTGTTATCATGAAGTAATAATTATCTAGTGCGTATTATTAATATTTGGTTATTATTATTAAGAGAAAATTGAGATATTTTGAACATATAAAAAGACATGAAGGGCATGAAAAGACCATCATGGAAGGAGACATACCTGCATAGAAAAGAATAGGATGAACACGGAGAAGATAGATTCATGATGTAACATGGTATGAACATGACGGCTGCAGAGGCGGGACATCTGGCCTATGAGAGAGAGAAATTGCGAAGGACTGTTGGGGTGGCAAAGTTCAGCTCAGGACAAGCTATTTGATGATGAACTATATTTAATTATTTGTCACTCAGCAATTTTCTTCCTAAAATTATTTAAGCCTACACGTAATTTTCTTTCTATTTTTTTCTATCATTATTTGTCTTTCTTATCTACTTTCAGCTACATCTGTATGTTCTCTAAGGAAGATTTATTAACTACTTAGAGACTTCATAAATAGCTTTCCCTGTTTTCATTCTGCCCCTTCCAGTTGTCATGTCTACGTAATCTTTTTTCTTATGCGTGTCTGAATCATTTTCTTAATTATATGTTTGTTATTACATATTAAGTTTTCGTGTCCTTATGTGTGTGTCTGGATCGATTGTTTAGTTGGGTATTGGTGCTTACATAATTATTGATCTTTTCTTATTGTGTATCTTACTTCTATATTGCTGTAAAAAAATTAAGTTTTCTCAATACAAGTCCACACAAAAACATTTATCATTGCTCAACATGTATTCAGACAGTCTTCCTATGTGGATCTAAGACTTGGAAAACAGATTTAAAAAAACAGACTTAAAATTCAAAATAGAAATTAAAGTTAAGAGGATTTGAGGGAAGATTTTTTAGAAAAATAGTTGGGTATACCTAGGAGGAAAACATTAGCAAAATCAGACGTCATGAACTCTCTTTCGATCGATCGTTCTTTTTCGATCGTTTTTATAATTCTTATTGTGATATATAAACAGCCTTTGCCAAGAACGTGTTTGACGTCACAATCTTCATTATCATTTGGAGCTCTAGTGCTTGTCCTTCGGCGACGTGTCCGATTTCAACCAGCGTTTACTGGGTTCGCTCTCCGTTAGACTTTGACTGTCCCCAGCCAACCTGCAAGGCAGCAGGATGCTATTTTCTTTTAGGGTAGCTACCCGTACACGGGTTGCTGAACGTCATCTGCCCAGAAAACTTGTCTTTTTGTGGACTACTTAGTTTAGTTTCCTGCCGTCCAGTTTTGTGTACGGTTTACTCCGCTAGCTTTTGATTGTCCCCAATCAAACTTCAAGGCAGTAGTAGTTCCCTGCGAGCGGAAACGCGCACTGATTCAACCTTTGCTGGGCTTTCCTGTTTTTGCACATTTGTGTGCTCCGTTCACTCTCCCGCCTGACGTGCCCCATCAGCGCCGTGCACGTCTGCCCACCGGTGGACACACTCGAGCGTCGTCCGCTTTCGTGCTTGCTCTGCCCTGGTGCCTGCCCCACCATCTCCATCAGTTCTCACCGTGCTCACATTTACCATGTCTCAAGGCTGTCCGAACACGGGGCTCCGAGTTTCACCCTATGTGGGCCCACGTGCAACTCATCTTGGGCCCAAGTTTTGCTCCACGATGGCCCTCGTCTCTTCTCTGGATGCAGCCTCATCCCTTTATGGTTATCCGTTCAACTGTTTCCATCGGCCGGGAGAGACGTGCATTAATAGTTACTCTGGGATTCCGCTCGTCTGTGTTGCGAGCGGATCCCATCCAAAGTGACTACGTCTGCATCTCTACTTATGCCACAGTAGCTCTCCTCGATCCCCACCCGCTTAGCCAGACAGGAACCAATGTCTGCTACCAGGGTCACCACCTGGAGGTGGGGTAGGATCTTGCTTAGTGCCAGCTCACTCACTAATCCTGGGTGACGTTGTCCCCATGCGTCTTAGACTTCAGACGGCATGTACTAACTGGACTGGAAGACATATATAAGAAGATACAAAAGAGACGATGCTGTTAAATTGGGATGTTCTCAAAAGGAGAAAAGAAAAGCAGACAAGAGTTGTAATATATTAGATACCGCAGGGGGTGGGGACGAAGGGGAGACTTAGGGAACGTAGAGAAGAAATTGTGATGCAGAGCTCAAAGACTTGCGTAGAACCAGTTACAGCTCGTTATTAATGGGCCAGGGGAACTGAGCCCCACTATAAATAATGTGTAACGTGTATTTGTTATTTTTGAAGATTGCAGACAAGATTATCAAGAAGATACACAGATTGACAGATGATAGTTACAGGAAGCAAGATACACAGATTGACAGATGCATAGTTATACAGGAAGCAAGATACACAGATTGACAGATATACTGGAAACAAGATACACAGATTGACAGACACACAGGCGACAGACGTGAAACACTATACACAGATTGACATACGCACAGACAGACAGGAAGCAAGATACACAGACTGACAGACGCACAGACAGACAGAAAACAAGATATACAGACTGACAGACGCACAGACAGAAAGACAGGACACAAGAAGATAGATAGGTTATATTATATAGATAGACACACAGACTGAGAGACGCATGGACAGACAGACAAGAATGAGCAAGAACTGAAGAAAATCATATCGTCTGTATTGATCAGACATTCTAGCTGAGACGTTTAAGCCCATCCTACGTCATTTTAGCCCACCCACTGTTAGACCCTGTCACATATTGATCCTGATGTGTTTGAATTCTGTGTGTGTCACTCTAGATTTTACTGCACAGACCTTTAAGAAGAAAGACATTGAGACCTTGACATGTGAATTTTGTCAAGATTAGAGATTTAGATTTTGTAAAAATAAAGAAGCATGCTTCTAGGCAAAGACTAAAATCAAAAATTATGTTCAGTTAATTATATCCCCATGTATCTTCTTCTTCACCTTTCAACTCCCAACGGAGCACAGGCCTTCAACATACTTCTTCCTGCTCTTCCTCTCTCCTGCCATCCCTTCCAATTATTTCCATGTTTTGCCTATCCTTTTATATTAGTCTCCAGCTCTTCTCCAGATATGGCTAGGCCTTCCCCTACTCCTCTTTCCCTGCGGATTCCAAAACATTGTCCATCTTGCAATGCTTCCGGCCTGTCTTCGTAATGTGTGGGTCCTATCCATCGCCAGCGTCTCTTCCTTAGCTCTTTCTCTACTGGTATCTGCTTAGTTCTTTATCTCAGTTCCGCGTCTGTAATCTTATCATACTATCTCAGTCCCTCTATTCTAGGTAATCATCCCTTTTTGAAAGTCTGTAGTTGTCTGGTAATCATATATTTTAATTATTCTGATTTTGTCCAGATAGATATTTGTCTATGAAATCTATAAGAAGAGGAAATATAAATATAGGAAGAGAACTGAGAGACAAAAATATTATGTTAAATATGGGAATTCAGTTTAATGAAATGATGATAACGGTATAAGAAGGAAAACAACATACGGGAACATTTAAGCGGTTCTGAAAATTACACCAGGGACTCAATGTGATACTATGGAGTTCGTTGCACTTCCATTGAGTTCGTTCTGTTAAGAAAGAGATTGTGGCACACATGGTTGTTCATTGAAGCGTAATGATGATAGTCCAATCAAACAATCTATATATGTGCATATATACTCGTATATGTAATGTTGTTTGTGATTATCTCGTATTTTATACTTGAACATCTATAGAATGTAATGTTGTTTGTGATTATCTCGTATTTTATACTTGAACATCTATAGAATGTAATGTTGTTTGTGATTATCTCGTATTTTATACTTGAACATCTATAGAATGTAATGTTGTTTGTATTATTCGTATTTTAGTTGACACATCTATAGAATGTAATGTTGTTTGTCAATTACTCGTATTTATACTTGAACATCTATGAATGTAATGTTGTTTGTGATTATCTCGTATTTTATGCTTGAACATCTATAGAATGTAATGTTGTTTGTAGTTATCTCGTATTTTATGTTTGAACATCTATAGAATGTAATGTTGTTTGTTAAGTGTAGAGCAAGGAAGAAGCGTTTTTCTTATTTCATTTCACACTTTCACTTACTTTTAATAGCTTTTCTTTTCATATACCAGATGTCCGCATCTGCAGCCGTCATATTCAAACCATCAGTTACATCCCGAATTCATCTTCTCCGTGGTCTTCCTCTTCTTCTCTTTACCGGTATGTCTCCTTCCATGATGGTCTTCTCTAGCCCTTCGTGTCTTTTTATATGTATAAAATATCTTAATTTGCTCTTTCTTATTTGTAGCATCAGCCAGTTTTCTTTGATTTTGAGTTCTTCTTGTATAGATCTATTTGTTCTCTTCTCTATCCATGATATACGGAGGTTAACTATACGCAAGTACATTTATCATGGATGTATAAAAATCGTGGGATATCCTTTACATGACGTATCCATCAACCGCATTAAACTTTCTGTACGGTCAGGTCTATTTTTACAGTTTGTAAAAATCCAAGTGAACTAATTTGCTTCCAAACTTGTCCACCGTGGAGTCTGAACCAGGTATTCTTGGGTTGGGATCAAGCTCACTATCGCTGAAGCTATAGACGCTCACATGTATGTATACACATGTTATATATTGCTAGCTTCCTTAAATTTGTTATACGTCTATCTATGCAAACTTTCTAAGTCTATAGCAGCTGTTTACTGGGGATTTTTTTCTCACAGACTCATACTCTTTTCTAATTACATCTTTTGTTTTGAAATGTGCTTCTTGTATTCTGTGAAATTCTATTACATAGTTTCTACTTTGATTTTCCACGTTGCCTGCGCTGAATTAAGTCTCTGATGTTGTTTGCGAGTAGTTCATGGAATCAGATCAATAATCTCACCACGATTTATGTAAAGTCGATCAAGATGTCATTACTGTAATTTCTGATTACAATAGTCAATTTCTGGTAGCGATTGTTGCTTCCTGTACATAGTAAACCTGCTCTTTCAAAATGTCAGTTTTACAACTATATTTATAAGGAAAAACAGAAAATGAGTTAGAGTCGAAATAAAAGAGAAAAAAACATTAGAAAAGAAGATAGTTCAGTTTTGCATCACCTACAGAAACAAAATATATTTGTATTAATCTTTTTTTGTATTCATCATCATCATCAGGTACTGTGCCGGCTGACGTAGAAGATCATGGATCTTCATTTAATCTCTCTCTCTCTCTCTCTCTCTCTGGTGTTTGCTGTCATCTCAGATGTTGACGCTCTTCGTGCCATGAAGTCAGACTTTCCAAAATTGTTTCTCTCTGTCTTCCTCTGATTCGTTTTCCCTCGATTTTACCAGCTGCTACAATGTGTTCTAAACCTTCCTTTCTCATAAAATACCCGAAAAATAATGACTGCCTATTTCTTATATTGATGATAAGCTTTCTCTGTATCTTGATCTGATTCATTAACATGTTATAAAAGATATTTCAGTAACAACATAAGCTATAGGCGGGAAGTTAATAAACAAATCGATCAATAAGTGTCATGCTCACCAGCCTAGGCGATCATGTAGCTCTTTCTCCCATATTTCTGACATTATTTCTCAAATAACATATCAAAAGAGAAAATAAATACATAACTTTTGTTTGAAACTATTTTGTTATGTTATTATTCTGTTTTGAACTTGTCTACCCTGTTTTTACTATATTTAATTAAGAACTTGCCTACTCTGTTTTTTCTATATTTAATTAAGAACTTGCCTACTCTGTTTTTTCTATATTTAATTAAGAACTTGCCTACTCTGTTTTTTCTATATTTAATTAAGAACTTGCCTACTCTGTTTTTTCTATATTTAATTAAGAGCTTGCCTACTCTGTTTTTTCTATATTTAATTAAGAACTTGCCTACTCTGTTTTTTTCTATATTTAATTAAGAACTTGCCTACTCTGTTTTTTTCTATATTTAATTAAGAACTTGCCTACTCTGTTTTTTTCTATATTTAATTAAGAACTTGCCTACTCTGTTTTTTCTATATTTAATTAAGAACTTGCCTACTCTGTTTTTTCTATATTTAATTAAGAACTTGCCTACTCTGTTTTTTATATTTACTAAGAATTTGCCTAACCTGTTTTTCTATATTTAATTAGGCTTGCTACTTTTTTTTTATTATTAATATAAAACTGCCTAACTCTCATTTCATAAATAGACTTGCCTACTCTGTTTTTCTATATTTAATTAAGAACTTGCCTACTCTGTTTTTTCTATATTTAATTAAGAACTTGTCTACTCTGTTTTTTCTATATTTAATTAAGAATTTGCCTACTCTGTTTTTTCTATATTTAATAAATAACTTGCCTACTCTGTTGTTTGTATATTTCACTAAGAACTCGCCGAACCTGTTGTTTCTATCGCTTGCTATGTACTTGATAAAAACTGTTATTCATTTATTATACTATAAACACTCGCCAAACCTCATCATCATCAAATAGCTTGTCCCTTCCTGAACTTGGCTCTCGTAACAGCAGTCTTGAAAAACTCTCTGTTCTGTGCAAGTTGACCGGCGTAGCAGCAGTCATTCTCAGATCATCAATGATATCTTGCACCCATCATCTTCTAGATCTTCCTCTCATTCTTTTCCAGACACAATTACCTCCAAAGTTATCTTCTTTATGTGCTCATGTTGTTTGATGTGTCCGAAATATGCAAATTTCCTTTTTGGGGGGGTTCTTAAATAGCCATCTTTCTTGACTATCAAGTTGTTGCAGAACAGAAGTATTTGTTGATTTCGCTAAGCCTGATTTACATCAATTATACTTTGAACTCCCATGGTTTTTTAATTCTTTTTGCTAGTAATTTATCTAACCTACTGTTCATCTATTTGTATAGATACCCGCCAGACCTTCTGCTATTTTATTGTGCTAGGAACTCTCTTAATCTGCTGTTTATATTTGTCGCCTTACACTCAATTCATATATTTCCCTACACCAGCCTATCCGTCTATCTTCCTCACCTGATCAGAGTGACACCTTAGGCAAATTATTGTTTGAAACAAAATCATAAAATACGTACGCGATCGAAGCCAGCGTGAATCTAATCAAGAAATGTCACCGACACAAAGTCAGCTTCTAATTTGCTCTTACAAGTCAACATGGCGAGCGAAGACAGCCGTAAGGCATACTATTTCTGTTACTGGACCAAGGTACATATCCCCTTATTATTTAGACACCACTGCGACTCTTCCCATTTCTGCGATCTGAACTATTTTGGACAAATAAGGACGAGTTCCAAAATATATTTTTTAAACCCGCGTTCGTTGCCATGGCAACGGCACGTCTAATGAATTGTGACTTGATTTCTTAAAGAACAGCGTGGTGTGGTATTGTGTTATCAGAGAAAGGGATGAGCGGTGATGTCATATTCTCTCGTTGATTATCTTGTCTCAGTTTCCCATCATCAAAACATAAATCCCATCAAAAGCAATACAGTTGTGAGGACATTCTCACGAAAACACCCACAACTAACTACCTTTATGCACTTAATTTTCTGCGCTGACAGCATGAAAAGTTATGTATTGATTAATGCTCACCGCCCGTGTGGTGTCAGGGACCGCAAGGGAAGCAAAGAATAGTACCACTGCAACCTACAATGCATGTCGTAAGAGGCAACTGATGTAGGACCTAGGGAAGATTCCATATTAAATAAAAAGCAGCGCAGAAATCGAATGTGCTGGTTTACTTGTAGGCGCAGAATTGTCACAACGTACAATCACTCTTAGTGCCATAAATTTGGGCTTGGATCTACGAAAAAGAGCAATAGCTACTGTGCGCTGACTCGGTGAGTCCTCCGGTTTAGGACATTCTCGACCTTCTGACTAGCTGAACTTACCTTCTTATATTCACACGATCATTTCGCTATGTTTGCATAACTTCGCCATAGTATGCTCATCGCCTTCGACTATGAGTCGTTCCGATTAGACATTTCAGTATTGGAGACGCATGTCTTGCCAAAGACATATGTCTAGTATGCTTATCTGTATATGATCTGACCATAGGTTTGACTCATCCGTGAGACGGTCCGAAGGTCTGTCATGTTTGGTGTACCAGTCAATTATTCATTTCTATCCACGATTTTTCAAGTATTCTCAGCGTTTGGTGTCGGCGCTGTTTCATTCTGTCCGGACAACTGGGGACGTGGTAACACCAACGAATTGCTCAACATCACCTTATTCTCGAGCTTTATTGTTTATCAATCTTTCGTTGTCCAAGGAGGCAGTTTCTTGGGCACTAAAACGAACTTTAGGATTTGCTCCGGCCAACTTTACCCAATAAGTTTATCTGTGCTTGGCCCCTTGTACGGAGTTTACCGAATTCTTCCCATATGCCGTCACAATGCGTTACAGTGTTTACGCATTATATTTACCGTTCTCGGACTCCCTGACGCGCAGCCCGACTAGGGCGCAGGGCTTCGAGTTTCGCCCCTGGACCCAAATGAACTCTGGTTTGACTAAAGTTAAAGGACAAGCAGCAGCTGAAAATAAAACTTTCAAACTGTTCAATATTGGTTATTGGTTACTAAACTGACGTCATTGCAACCGGGCAGACCTATAGCTGCACAATCTCCTAACAAATATCGAAGAGTGTGCATATTGATAGTCCCGTGGCTCGCTCATTAACCACACTCCTCAAATCTGCTCTCATGCATCCAGTTCTACTTGTATAACGGGTAACCCCAGACTGCTTAAATCGCTGGATCGATTCAACATCTATTTTACTGTTTTCATACAACAGGCAGTGACAAAAAGACCGAAGAACATCTCCTTACCCATCTTCAACTCCCCAACAATCGACACTAATGATGCAAGCCGGCCCGTTCTCCCATTGTCGCAAAAACCCGCCCAGGCTGTAGATCTACGTAAGCCCTGAAGGTTAGAAACTTCTATAGACGACATCCACTCATATCCGCAACCTGTCCTTTTGAATCTTGAGAAGCATCGACTGAGAGTCAGATACAACAACGGCCTCAGTAAATGGAGTCCCAGAGAGTCATTGAAGGGCAGCAGTAACGGCCTCAACCTCTATCCTCATACTGGAAATAGTTGTTCTGTATGATCCACTTTATGCAATAAGAAAGAACAAACATATGCCGCCCTGTCGAAGATATACAGAGATTACTGGTGTAAATGTGAAGAGCATATCTTAAATGAGGAAAATGACTATTGGGAACAAGATGGACTGTTGTTCGTACATCCGAGAATAGTCATCAATATGTTAGACCCATTTGATTCAGAATACGTGAGTAAACACTTGATATGTTTTATATAATATCCGTTATTTGGTTCTTCAAAATTCGAATTGTATATACACATATGCTGAAAATATGTGAATTCTTTAATTTACGGTAAATTATTTTCTTCCTGCATCAAATAATTACTAGGTTAGAAAAGATCAAAGAAATTCGCCGTTGCAAGAAAAGTACACTACCTACAACATTGAATTTTATCAAATATTTGGGACATCTGAAATACAACACCACATGCAAAATATTATGTTCATCAATGCAAGGAATATGGAGATATTTGAGATTAATCGTTGACCGATCTTTTTGAAACGCACTATAGAATGACAATGGAAGTACTGGCCATGACTAAGTCATTACGCTAGCTTGAATCACAAAACTACAATCATGCGTACATCCTGAGAGATTCATTGAATATGATCAAAAGGGGTGGCTAGTTCGATGTGCAGACAATGGACTGAAACACTGCAACCGTCCACGATTCTTAGAATTAGATTCATATTCGTTCTGGGGCAAATGGAGATCGTTGGCAATGAAAGAACAGACAGGTTGGGAATCTCTGTGGCTAAGTGGTTAAGCCCTTTGCCCTGTGAGTCGAATGACGTGGGTTCGAATCCGGACCGCACCGTTCTGTTCACGAGTGCAGTTTTTCCAGAAACTCCTATGATTGTTGCTGGAGTTACGGAGTTCATGTTTGGTGTAATACTCTCGGCAGGTGGGGTGCCATTTCTGCGGAGAGGGACCGAGCCATACGGGGTAAAACCCGATGCAATGAAGTCAATCCTTCGGCTTTAAAACGTTTTTAGAACAGACTGGTTGACTGGTTCTGCCACCATATCGTGGGTCAGCCAATAGACAGAGCTAACATTCTGAACGTCCTCGTTGAGAATGGTGGTAAATAAAGATGTTTCATCTAAACAAATCCTAGTCAGCTGATAGATTGCAAGAGCTTGAATTGAAGATTTTAGTTACAAGAAATGTAAAGGACAAAATGTGTATTGCACAAAGAACGAACTCCGTAGCTCCCTCAACAATCCTAAGGATCTCTGTAGAAAAAGCAATCTTAAACAGAATGACGTGGTCTTTGTTCGAGCCACGAACTTCGGAATGCAAGGCAGCAACTTAACCAATTAGCCACAGAGACCTCCTAACTGTATAATCAGCAAGTGACATTATGGATCTTTCCTTCGAAGTTCATCTAGTTGAATGTCAAATTGATTCTACGACTCGACAGCCCTTTCATTATTTGGTGCGTAACATTGTCTAACCGTCAGTTTGATGTCTTTGTATTTGAAACTTGCCAGCCAATCAGCCTTCTATCGGCAGCTTCATTCTAGTGTTAATATACGTATATATTTGATCAGTTAGTTGTACGAAATCGTGACTTCATTTCAAGTGTTGTAATAATAGCCGTCCATCGCAAGCGATGATGACAACAATCTCAGACGTGTACTGTTGCACCTCTCTGGTGTGTGCGGAGGTGACTGTAGAGTCCAATCCTAGAACAGAATCCCCGACCACAGGTGGGGCATACATGATCAAGGTTAGACATGTGCGTGTTGTGTGCTCTGTCTTTTCGCGCTGCTCGTTTTCTCTGTGACTCAACAATACGATGATTCTTAGCTATTCGGGTTCCTCTTTTGTTGTTACAGCGCCACATTTGGCGATCTTGCGCAAGGATTCCCAGCACGTATTGTCTATATCGAAGCATTTCAGAGACACTTTAAGAGTGTCTTTAAAGCGTTTTTCTGTCCACCAGCTAAACGTCTGCCCCCTTCAAGCTCGCCATACATCAACTGTTTTGGGATGCGTTTATCAGGCATTCGAGCAACGTGACCGACCCATCTCAGTTGGGCCTTCTGCAACAGGGTGTTGACGCTTGGGATCTTTGCTCTTGTGAGGACTTCGCTGTCTGGAATTTTGTCCTGCCAGTTTATTTTTAGTATTCTGCGTAGACAGCTTGTGTGGAAATGGTTTAATTTTCTTGCGTGTCTGCTATACACTGTCCATGTCTCGCTTGCGTACAGCAGCGTGGTTAGCACTATGGCCTGGTAAACTTTCAGCTTTGTGACAATGCTTATCCCCTTCCGTTCCCACACAGTGACACGTAACCTTCCGAACGCAGCACTGGCTTTGGATATCCTATTGTGGACCTCAGAATCTATGTTTGCCGATCTGGATAGGAGGCTGCCAAGATAAGCAAAGTTGTCCGTTGACTGGAGACGCTGGTGTTTAATGTTGATGACTGGATCGTAATACTGTTCTCTAGGGGGCGGGCTGGAACATGACCTCTGTTTTTTTATTCGTGTTATTGGTCAATATCACTGTCCATGTCAGTTTCACAAGTTTTATTCTGTCTACCTTTCTTTGTCAATCTCATCGTTTAAGTCATTCTTACTCTCTTTGTCCGTTTTTTTTTCTTTCTTTTTTTTCTGTTTGTATGTACCTAAATATATCATCATGATTAGGTGCCGTGCCGGCTGGCGTAGACGATCATGGATCTCCACAAATCTCTGTCGTTGGTGTTTGCTATTAACTCAGATGTTGACGCTTTACCGTGCCATGAAGTCAGGCTATCCAAAATGTTCTCTCTCTGTCTTCCTCTGTCTCGTCTACCCTCGATTTTACCTGTTGTCACAACGTGTTTTAAACCTCCCCTTCTCATCACAGGCCCGAAAAATGATGACTGTCTCTTTCTTACATTGATGATAAGCTTTCTCTGTGTCTTGACCTTATTCAATTTCTCAACATTAGTCATTTTAGCAGTCCATGTGATTCACATCATTCTTCTGTAAAACCACATTCCTGTGGCCCTCAGAGATTTTTCGATCTGTGTGTTTATTGTCCATGACTCTGCATATATATATATTTCTTTTTGTATATGTCTGTCAATCCTCTTCTCTCTATCCCTACATTATATATATATATATATATATATATATACAGTGGCGGCTCAGGATCATTTTTGTTGGTGGGGCCAGATACAAATATTCCGAAAAATTATGGTTTGGGGTTGTTATGTTTTAATTTATAAAATAATAAATACACGTTACACATTATTTTTGGTGGAGCCAGCCCCAGTTGCCCTTAATGACGAGCCGCCACTATATATATATATATACATTATGTGTCTGTGTGCATTCAAGCAAACAAATCACATATATATTCTTCTTCTCTTTCATCATTTTCTTTTTGATATAAGTGGTGGTGGGAATGGGGCTGGGGTGTAGTGATCTTGTATGTGCTTGTTCTAATGTACTTTGTAGGCTGTTATTCATATAGTAGACTAAGATTCCTAGGACATGTGAGGCGAATGGACAATAGCCAAGCGGTGTTCTGTGAACTTTCGGAAGGGAAGAGGTACCAATGCAGCCCACTTCTCAGATATAAGAATGTCTGGAGGTTCTCAATGAAAAACTATTATATCTGTCCCAATAAATGGGAAAATCTAGCTGATAATCGAGTTATATAGGAAACAACATTATGAAAAGTTGTCGGATTTTTCAAAATAGACTTAGGGATGAGCTGAAAGACAAGAGAGACAATCGCAAACTCAGAAATTGTCACAGTAGAACACTTGTCAACTGACCGTCTGTAAAGAAAAATTATAGCCAATAAATGGGCAAACTCTAGAAGTTATCAAAAGTATAAACATTTCAAACTAACTTAGGGATGAGTGAAAGACAAGAGAGACAATCGCAAACTCAGAAATTGTCACAGTAGAACACTTGCCAACTGACCGTCTGTAAAGACAAGAGAGAGACAAGGGCAAACTCAGAAGTTATCACAGTAAAACACTTGCCAACTAACCGTATGTAAAGACATGAGAGAGACAAGCGCAAACTCAGAAATCGTCACAGTAAAACACTTGCCAACTGACCGTCTGTAAAGACATCAGAGAGACAAGCGTAAACTCAGAAGTTATCACAGTAAAACACTTGCCAACTGAAAGTGTGTAAAGACGAAAAAGATCATATAAAAGGACATACATATAAATAGTATAATTTGAATTTATTAATCCGTCAATCTTCATATCCGTTCATGTGTTTCTAAGTCTCTATCTCTATCTATCTTTCTCTCTCGCTCTATATTTTCTCTCTTTTTATGAATCGTGTTTTATTCACATCCAGGTAGATTATCCTTGTCTTATTTGAATTACCTTCATCATTCATAGTTCTCAAATTGACTGAACAGTCCACAAAGGAAATCTAACATATTTGAAAGACATTAGTGTTCCACCATCTGTTACTTTTGCTATTTTTCCATCAGCGTCAACTTTCTCTCAGTTTCCAGTTTCAGTAAAAAAGACATTAAGTTATCCCCACGTTCTCTGGTAAAGCGATTATCGACAAGAAATATTTGTGCCAGTCAAACTCTCCAGTAAAAGAGCACGCCCTTGGTTTGCTTCGATCGATACTCTAACCGTCAGTATGGAGATGTTTCATTTCTGTAATGACGTCAAATGTGAGGAGACACATTTTCCGTGTTGAGTCGCGGAGAACAGATGAATGATCTATTCCTGGCCACCTATTTTATTCTCAAATCGTGTTCTCTGCTCTAGTCGTTTCTCACATCCCCAAGGAGACAAACCGCCAGTTCTATATTTAATCATTAATCAGAATCCATTAGATATATTCTAGTTTCAATAGTGAATATATGACTATAATGAGAATCGAAAATGTTATCGCTACATTGTGCGTGCTTTTATCAGTACGCTCTCATGAATTCTCATGTGTCCACATTTCAATGGGCTTTTATCAGTACGCTCTCATCAATTCTCATGTGTCCACATTTCAATGGGCTTTTATCAGTACGCTCTCATGAATTCTCATGTGTCCACATTTCAATGGGCTTTTATCAGTACGCTCTCATGAATTCTCATGTGTCCACATTTCAATGGGCTTTTATCAGTACGCTCTCATGAATTCTCATGTGTCCACATTTCAATGGGCTTTATCAGTACGCTCATGAATTCTCATGTCCACATTTCAATGGGCTTTTATCAGTACGTCTCGTGAATTCTCATGTGTCCACATTTCAATGTGCTTTTATCAGTACGCTTTCATTAATTCTCATGTGTCCACATTTCAATGTGCTTTATCATACGCTCTCATTAATTCTCATGTGTCCACGTTTTAATGGGCTTCTCCCACTTATTACCGCCGTTACTACAGCATTAAATAATAAACAATTTTCAGAATTTTATTGTATAGGAAATTTGTATTTGCCATAGACATTGATATCTAAACTTGAATATACCTTTGACATTGAGATCTAAACTTGAATATACCTTTGATATTGAGATCTAAACTTGGATATACCTTTGATATTGAGATCTAAACTTGGATATACCTTTGACATTGAGATCTAAACTTGGATATACTTTGACATTGAGATCTAAACTTAGATATACCTTTGATATTGAGATCTAAACTTGAATATACCTTTGACATTGAGTTCTAAACTTGGATATACCTTTGACATTGAGATCTAAACTTGAATATACCTTTGATATTGAGATCTAAACTTGAATATACCTTTGACATTGAGATCTAAACTTGAATATACCTTTGACATTGATATCTAAACTTGGAGATTCCTTTGACATTGATATCTAAACTTGGAGATTCCTTTGACATTGAGATCTAAACTTGGAGATTCCTTTGACATAGCGATCTAAACTTGAAGATTCCTTTGACATTGATATCTGAAATAAACAAACTGCCGTTGGAGTTTTACTTGTTACTATTTTGTGGTTTATATAATCAATTAGAATATATGTCCGCAGATTCTCTGTAAGGAAATAACACATCATAAACAGAGAATGTCGAATAAATAACATCATAAACAGAGAATGTAGAACAAATAACATCATAAACAGAGAATGTAGAACAAATAACATCATAAACAGAGAATGTAGAACAAATAACATCATAAACAGAAAATGTAGAACAAATAACATCATAAACAGAGAATGTCGAATAAATAACATCATAAACAGAAAATGTAGAGCAAATAACATCATAAACAGAAAATGTAGAACAAATAACATCATAAACAGAAAATGTAGAGCAAATAACATCATAAACAGAAAATGTAGAGCAAATAACATCATAAACAGAAAATGTAGAGCAAATAACATCATAAACAGAAAATGTAGAGCAAATAACGTCATAAACAGAGAATGTAGAGCAAATAACATCATAAACAGAGAATGTAGAGCAAATAACATCATAAACAGAAAATGTAGAGCAAATAACATCATAAACAGAAAATGTAGAGCAAATAACATCATAAACAGAAAATGTAGAGCAAATAACGTCATAAACAGAGAATGTAGAACAAATAACATCATAAACAGAAAATGTAGAGCAAATAACATCATAAACAGAAAATGTAGAGCAAATAACATCATAAACAGAAAATGTAGAACAAATAACATCATAAACAGAAAATGTAGAACAAATAACATCATAAACAGAAAATGTAGAACAAATAACATCATAAACAGAAAATGTAGGGCAAATAACATCATAAACAGAAAATGTAGAACAAATAACATCATAAACAGAAAATGTAGGGCAAATAACATCATAAACAGAAAATGTAGAGCAAATAACATCATAAACAGAAAATGTAGAACAAATAACATCATAAACAGAAAATGTAGGGCAAATAACATCATAAACAGAAAATGTAGAGCAAATAACATCATAAACAGAAAATGTAGAGCAAATAACATCATAAACAGAAAATGTAGAGCAAATAACATCATAAACAGAAAATGTAGAACAAATAACATCATAAACAGAAAATGTAGGGCAAATAACATCATAAACAGAAAATGTAGAGCAAATAACATCATAAACAGAAAATGTAGAGCAAATAACATCATAAACAGAGAATGTAGAACAAATAACATCATAAACAGAAAATGTAGAGCAAATAACATCATAAACAGAGAATGTCGAACAAATAATATCATAAACAGAGAATGTAGAACAAATAATAACATAACCAAATAATGTCGAATAAATAATATAACTAGATCATTTCTGTTAAACAACATAATTGAAGCATGTAGAAGAATTAACAACATAGCTAGGGAATGCTATACAAAATAGGAAAGAGAATGTAGAAGATCTAACAAAATAGCAAGCGAATATGGAAGAAATTACAATATTACCAGAGTATATTTTAAATCTGGACAGAAAAACAGACAAATAAACAAGTTTTAGGAAAAATAGGCATGAAGAAACAATTATTAAGAGAAATAAAATTCAGACAAGTAAAGTATTTTGGGCACATAAAAGACATGACACCATGATAAAACATTTACTAGAGGGAAAGTTGAGGGAGGAAGAGCAAGAGGAAGACCGAGAGATAAGTGGGAGGGAAACTTTAAGAAATGGACAGGTTACAGTCTGGCAGTGTGCAACACCAAGGCGAAAGACAGAGGATGCTGGAGATTCATTATAGCCAACCTTCGATGTGGAGACGGCACCTGATAATGATGATGATATTTTAAATAAATAATATAACTAGTGTTCAAAGAAAGAATAACATAGGCAGAGCATATAGAAAAAATAACACAATAATAAGGTAATATTGAAGTAACAACAATTTAACCAACGAGTATAGAAGAAATAACAAAATAGCAAGAGAACGGGGGAGTAACAGCATAATCATAGAATATTGGTAAATGACATAACGAGAGTGTTTGGAGAAATAACATAACAAGCGTATGTATTAGAAATAGCAACATAACGAGAGTGTATGGAGCAAACAACATAACCAAACGTACGTAATAGAAATAGCAACATAACGAGAGTATGTGAAACAAACAACATAACAAGTGTATGTATTAGAAATAGCAACATAACGAGAGTATGTGAAACAAACAACATAGCAAAAGTATGTATTTGAAATAGCAACATAACGAGAGTGTGTGAAACAAAAAACATAGCAAAAGTATGTATTAGAAATAGCAACATAACGAGAGTGTGTGAAACAAACAACATAGCAAAAGTATGTATTAGAAATAGCAACATAACGAGAGTGTGTGAAACAAACAACATAACAAAAGTATGTATTAGAAATAGCAACATAACGAGAGTGTATGGAGCAAACAACATAACAAAAGTATGTATTAGAAATAGCAACATAACGAGAGTGTGTGAAACAAACAACATAGCGAAAGTATGTATTAGAAATAGCAACATAACGAGAGTGTATGGAGCAAACAACATAACAAAAGTATGTATTAGAAATAGCAACATAACGAGAGTGTGTGAAACAAACAATATAACAAAAGTATGTTTTAGAAATAGCAACTTAACAAGGTTGTATGGAACAAACAACATAACAAACGTATGTATTAGAAATAACAACCCAACCATAGCCTGTAAAATGAAAACGATATTTATCTTAAACACAGCTTTCTTACATGCATATTCTGTATTCCTAATTTGACACTCTATGTAACACTTTTATGGACGACTTCATCCCGATTTTCTTCTCTAGTTTCATTTATATTCATTACTTTTTCGCACATCTATCTAATTTCTATGACTACAGTCTGATCTTTTCTTCTCAAATTGTTACAGTCTGTACCCTATAGATTTTTCCTAGACTCTCTATTAACCTCCAGTCGTTCAACGTTCAAGTCAAATCTGTCTGTTCTACTTGAAGACTTGGTCAAATGTTGCAAGCTAGCACAGATTGCCTAGACTGTGCATTCGTTCTTACTCAACCTCTGTCAGAGAAAGTATGCTATCAGTTGAGAAGGGAAAAATAAAAGAGGGAGGATATACAAAGTGGTGGTCTGGCCATATTGCCAGCTTTCCCGATGACAAGTGGACCCCGATGAAATGCCCCCACATCTCCCTAGCCTTATACAATATGTTAACATGAATATATAATAGAAGTTACAATATTACTACAGTACGCAGCTAAAATTTACTTTGTAATACTATTTTAATAACAATTTAATAAATCATTTTTCAGGGATAGTCAAATGAAAAAATCATTAAAATTAAATTAATTTAAAATGAGGCTATGTCCTTTATATGATAGCTTGATTTTTATTAGTGCCCCAGTCCTTGTGTCACATCAATCAACCTATTTAAATTCAGCCCACCACTGGATATACAAATATATATATATAACTTTTGTGCTTGTATATAGTAACACAACGGCTGTTCTAAATTGTTATTACTTATGCACAATCAGCAACATTGATGGCCATCTTCATCTGAATAAATGAATTATTGGTCGGCAACTCCCCTCCTATATTCACTGATATATTATTGAAATCTTCTGTTTAGCTAACTGTGACATGAGGAGTCGTTAGAACCTTATAATTTCGTTGCTGTGCCAATTGTCTAGAAGGACTTGCTATAAAACAACCATGTTGTGCTTATTAAATTTTTAAAGTATCGATCTGCATATTGACACTTTATCATGCTCTCAAAGAAAATCTTCTAATGTTATAAACCTCAAATTTGTAGTTGAATCGACTTTATTTTCATAAGATTGTCAAACCAACTGATTTCTTACCCTCTCCACCACCCCTACCATCACCGCCGCCACCCTCCCCCAACTATAATGTATATGTTATTTCTATAATTCAGATTTGTTGTGTTTCTCATAGTATCTATTTTGGTGACGTTGATGGCTTTTCTCAAACACCTTATCTCCGATATTTTTTGTCCCTTAGATTAGGGTCCATATTTGATATTGAAAGCAATATATCAATGAGTATGCTATTTCCTATCTGCTTTTTAATTTGCTTGCACATATTTGCTGCTTACATAAATATAGGGGTGTCGTCTCGTATGTGCTTTTGATGACCTTTTGGCATCATGTTTCGATTTCTCTGTCAATTCTTCCAACTTCTGTTAACACACATGTTTCTTATGAAATTTAACTCTGTGACAGATTTAATTCTGAACTATTGACGTTTCTGAAAATTGATTGATTGATCATCATTGCACTTTGATGAGTAACCATATCTGATCCGATCTCTTTCTTTCACAATAAGATCTCAGCGGCAGTGCAATGAACTCCGTAGGCTGGGTCATCGACGTACTTTAGAAGATGGTTAAAATATTTGGATGGAATTTTATTTTAAATCTTTCTACGGAATATTACCTCGGTACCGGCTTTCCCGAGTGTTATTTTTTATTTTCAATTGCCAAGGGTTCTTTAACGTACTAAACTTGAACACTGGATCAACATTTTATTGTCCGTCTCCGATAGGACTAGTAACTCGATCTCAGCTACACTGAGATCAGGGATCTCTGGGAAATATCCCGATAGCTCCACGAGGGAGCGAACTGAGTACCTTTGAAACGAGAGGCGAGCACATAACCTCTGCGCCACACAGATCTCAACTTATGTGGGATCTGTAACCTACTGATCACCATACTGTCTGTATTTAATGTGTCCACATTGTATCAGTAACAAGAAGCATTTATGAAGTATTTGTTTTGCTGTTTTTTGGAATATGCTTTCATTTTAATATTTTAAAAAACTTCTAATAATTAGCAACATTAACTCGTTCAATTGATTGTGTTCGTAATTATATCTCAGTTATGTTTACTTCTTCTTCTGTGCTGATCTCTTGAGTTCTCTTCTGTGCTGACCTCTTGAGTTCACTTCTGATGTTATTATTAATGTCTAGGCCTTTGAAGTTCATTGTTATAGATATCACTTACCTTCAAGCATCTCTGTTCTTATCTTTCTCTTCCCAATTGTTGACTCCTAGCATTTCTAGGTGATGTGTGTTATCAACTTTATTATATAGATTAGAATGTTGGAGAATGATGGAATAATATATGTCTAAATTCTCAATCTTACATACAACTTGTCTACGAAAGAGCTTACACGGGTTCTGGTCAAATACTATCTGTAATCAAAAACTGCTTACACAGTGTCAGTGATAGAATATCATCAACAACATCCAAAACAAACGTTGGAGATGGATCGGACATGTGGTACGCATGGAGACTAACTCCTTCACGAAAACTGCACTGAGATGGACACCAGAGGGCAAACTAAAACCTAGAAGACCCAAAACGGTTTGAGGGAGAACAATATAACAAGAACTAAAAGAAATTAATCACAGCTAGAACACAATACAGAGGACGGGCACAAATATAGAAGAATTGTATGCATTTTCTGCTGCACTAAGCGCCAGAGGCGTCACTTGCTAGAGATAGAGAAAAGAGCATTTCTAGATCTATTTCAGTGCTATCTCTCTATTATTTTCTTAGTCTGATTCGTGGTCTCTTCCCCTGCATCTTTTCTTGTGTATGCAATGTTTGGCTTTCTGTTCTCTGCCATTTTTCTAATATGTCCTAACTATTAAACTGATCTTCTCTCTTCTGTTCATGTATATATTAAATTTAAGTGATGACATACTACAGTCTTGCTAGAACCTGATGTAGACAGAAATGATTATGTGAGTTCATTTGTTGTTCTTGCTACACTAAGCCATGTCTGATACAGATCTCTCACGTTGTGTAATAATTGTCCCAGAATTCCAGAGTATCCTAGCATTTAGCATACTTTGTTCCGGCTCACTCAGTTACAAGTCTTCTAATAATCCACATATTTAGTTGTCTGTTGTATTCAATTGAGATTTTGTTGAAATGTTATAATTTAAACATATTAAGTGTATACTTCCTTCTTTTACTAAAGCTGAACGATATTTTGTTCCACTGGTGGTTCAAACAGAACATTATTTTTCTGGTTTTTTTATTTCTTTATTTGTTGGTTTGATTTGATTCTTCTTCGAACGCTCCATATGGACCACTTGTTAACCACTCTATGCCATTTGTATGTGATCTGAGCCTAAGAGCGATTGCACGTTGTGTCAGTTATGTGCCTTCATGTAGGCCAGCATATTCGATTTCTGTGAAGTTTTATTTACTAGGGTAGCTTCCCGTCCCCCACCTCAGTCGCCTCTTACGACGTCATTAGGGCGCAGTGTTGCTATTCTTTGCTCCCCTTGCAATCTTCGTCAACACACGGGCGCGTATCCCTTCAGTCAAGCATGCATCATTTTTTTGGACATATGGTGAGAAATGAAGGTTTAGAATACATCTTTGTCAGCAGGTAAAATCAATCCAAAACACGACAGAGGAAGACAGAATGTGAACAATTTGGACAGCTTGGTCTCATTTCACAGGAGACACAGTTACGATGGAACATCTTGAATTAGGAATCAAAGAAACAGTTGTATGAAAACTAATGCTTGCTTATGAATGAAATGTCTGAACAACCAGCAAGCCATGCAAACTATTATATACTGTAATCTCTGTTAAACGTGACGGTAAGCTCTACACCAATGGTGGGTCTATCCAGAGGGTTATGGTTATTGGTTACTAAACTGACGTCATTGCACTCCAGGCAGACCCATAGGTGCTCAGTCTCCCCAACAGATATCGAAGAGCGAAGAGTATGCATACTGATGGTTCCCGTGGCTCGCTGATTAAACACACCTTTCACTCTGCCTCTCATGCATCCAGTTCGACTTGCACAACGGCTAACTCCAAATTGCCTAATTCGCTTGATCGATTCAGCATCGATTTTAGTGTCCTCATCCAACAGTCGCAAAGAGACCGAAGAATATCCCCTTATCCATCTTCAACTCCCAACAATCGATGCTGTTGATGCAAGCCTATCCGCTCTCTCATTACCGTAAACACCCGCATGCCCAGGACAGTATATCCACGTAAGCCTCTGGAGGTTAGAAACTGAAGGTTAGAAACTGGAGGATAGAAACTGGGTTAAAACTAGTAATGAGGTTATAAACGAAGGTTAGAACTGGAGGTTAGAAACTGGAGGTTAGAAAAGAAGGTTCTGAAATTTGTTAAACTGTAACCAATTAACATTCAATGAAAGCTTTTAAAGTAGAAAGATTGACTTCATTGCACCGGTTTTTACCCCAAATGGCTCGGTCCCTCTCTGCAGAAATGGCACGCCACCTGCCAAGAGCATTGCACAAAGCACATACTCCGTAGCAGCTCCGGCAACAATCCTAGGGTCTCTGGAAAAAAACTCACTCGTGAACAGAACGGCGTGGTCCGGATTTGAACCCCCGACCTTCGACTCGCAATGCAACCTTTAATAAACCAGACAAACATAAAAACACATCGGAGTTTTTCATAGATTCATGGCTACAGTATGGTGTAGCCATTTATAGAAATTGTACGTAAACTTACAAGTAATAATAACACTACAACTAAATATATAGATATATTGACTTAATAATCAATAGATATGATAGTTCACATAGTACAGTGATAGCTAGAGTAACGCATTGATTAGTGCACTTGTTTCCTAGATAGGTGATCTCATCTACAGTCACCTGAGGGTCTCAATGACGAAGTGGTGTTTATACTTGGTGTTTAATGGTGTTCAATGGTGAAGTCGTTTGGCTGTCGTAGTGAAGGTTGCGGGTTCGAATCCGGACCTAGACACATGTGCAGTTTATTCATGAGATCTCTAGTATTGTTGCAGGAGCTACGGAGTTCGTTATTTGTGCAATGCTCTAGGTAGATGACATGCTATCTCTACTGACAAGGACAGTGCCATATGAGGAACCCCGGTGCAATGAAGTCAATCCAGAGCTGAAGTGGGGCAGCAGTGAGATAGAGTGAACTAGAGAGAAAGAGAAGAGCAGCAGTGGGGGCAGAGTGAGATAGAGTGAACGGAGAAAGAAAGAGCTGAAGTGGGGGCACAGTGAGATACAGGAACGGAGAGAGAAAGATAAAAGCAGAATGAGTTGGAACATGAAATATAGGAATTAGAGAGAAAAGAGAAGAGCAAAGTGGGGGCACAGTGAGATATAGTGAACGAGAGAGAAAAAGAAGAGCAGAAGTGGGGGTACAGTGAGATTGAGTGAACGAGAGAGAAAGAATAGCAGAAGTGGGGGCACAGTGAGATAGAGCGAACTAGAGAGAAAGAGAAGAGCAGAAGTGGGGGCACAGTGAGATAGAGCGAACTAGAGAGAAAGAGAAGAGCAGAAGTGGGGGCACAGTGAGATAGAGCGAACTAGAGAGAAAGAGAAGAGCAGAAGTGGGGGCACAGTGAGATAGAGTGAACGAGAGAGAAAGAAAAGAGCAGAAGTGGGGGCAGAGTGAGATAGAGTGAACCAGAGAGAAAGAAAAGAGCAGAAGTGGGGGCAGAGTGAGATAGAGTGAACGAGAGAGAAAGAAAAGAGCAGAAGTGGGGGCACAGTGAGATAGAGAGAACCAGAGAGAAAGAAAAGAGCAGAAGTGGGGGCACAGTGAGATAGAGAGAACCAGAGAGAAAGACAATATCAGAATAAAAATGAAATATAACGTTTGAAATCTACCACATGAAAATATATAATACTTTAAAGAAGTGTAAAATAACAATAGCAAAAGAATCACTTCGCATTATTCCTTCAGTATTTTAAAACAAGCCTCGATACCCTTTGTTTTACCAATGACATTTTTAACAGCACTATAAAGCATACTACAAGTGTGTGTCAAAACTGTTTTCATTATGCTTATCTAGATTTGTCAATGTAGGACTAGTCCTGACAAAGATGAATTGTCTACGTATAATACTGGTAGCAGTGGTGGTTCGTGCTCAGTTTTGTTGGTGGGGCCAGACATTTTTTCCGGATAAATCATGGTTTTTGGTTGCTATATTTTAATTTATAAAATAATAAATTCACGTTATACATTATTTTTGGTGGGGTCCGGCCCGACTGGCCCTTAATAACGAGCCGCCACTGGCTGGGAGGATCAAGAAGATACCGGTTTAGAAATGAAGATATCAGGAAAAATGTGAGTAAAGTTTCAGTACTGAATTTCATCAAAAAACAACAAATTAAATGGTTCGCCACATAAGCAGATTGCACCTCAAAGAGAAATGTTGCTCCGCACAGCAGATACAAAGCAAAAGTTGGAGCTCAGAAATAACAAAGACAGTGAAAAATACTATTTATGAATCGCGCACAAAAGCCCGTTCTATAAATTTCTTACCCTGACCCCTTGAGGCAAATCAGGACATACTACATCCATCTTCTCCTTGGTCTTCCTCTAATTCGTCTGCCTGATATCATGCACTCCATGTGGATCCTTACCAGTTAATCGTGCTAGTTTTATATTACCAAAATATTTACTTTTTTCGTTATTAAGTTCCTCAGCAATCACTCATCTTCAATTTTAAGTTATTGCAAAATAGACAAATGTGTTATTTCTTCTGTCCACTGTATTCTGAGACACTCTCTATATAACACTTGCATTCAAAGATATTAATCGATTTTCAACCGTTGTATCAATAATTCATGTTTCACAGCCATACGTTGCTATTTGACAAAAGTAGTCTTAAAACTCTGTTTTTTTTTGTCATCCATTTTCTTCCAAATGTTGTGTATTTCGTTTAATTTATGCAGAATCCGGTTCACTTTTCATCTTGATTATAACACTTTCCTTCGCTTGTTAGCAAACAATTAACCGAAATATTCTAAAATATCTAATGTTTTTTTTCAATTAATTCCAATTGATGTATATATTGTATGTTATAACTGTTTTAAGTGAAGCGTATAACCGAATCGGTTAGAACACAGCTTCAATGCGGTAGACACGGATTCAACCCACGGTAAGGCAATTAGTTTTTTCTGTCGAGGACATTAAAAATATCATATCATAACATGAACAATTTCGGGGAGACTGCACTTGTCATAAAAAGTAAAGGAATCCTTTCATACCTCGTGGTATATAGGTCAATACAGTGTTAGGACTGTATTTTTCATTGACGGTCGGCACACGATGGGTGATGTGGTCAGCACTTGTCATGCAGCCATTAAATGCCACAGTCTCATGTTTCTCCTGGTCAACACCGTCCAAAAAGCAGTATTATAGACAGTAACGACAGGTTGTTCTTTTGTGTGGGTTTTTTTCTCAACTGTTTTATCGGTTGTTGAAATTGTGAATAATGTTCCATTGAAATATAAGTTTTGTTTTTCATTGCTTATATGAAATGACATCAATTTTTCCCCTATCATTTTGGGAAGTGGACATACAGTATCATCAGCATATCTTATCTCCGGTGATACATAGCCTCCATTCACTAAAGCATCGTACTGTTCTTTATCTTCAACTTCTCTAACATTTCTCACTATATATTCTGCATATATGTTGGATAAATAAAGTGGCAAGATGCAAGCCTGTCGATCTCATTTACTAATACTAAACCACTATGGTGGTTGATTTTCTACACATACAGCTGCTTGCTGGTCTTTATATAGGGGTTTGTATAATGTGTACTATATGAGTTTGAAACCCCAGTCTTACTCACAACTTTTTCATCCCTTCTGAAGTTGAACGAAGCAGATACCAGTGGAGAAATTGCTCATGAAGATACGATGGCGATGAATAGGACACACATTGAGAAGACCGACCGGAAGCATTTCAAGACAGGCACTGTTTCGGAACCCGCAGCGAAAGAGGAGTAGAGGAAGACCTAGACAGACCTGGAGAAGGGAGCTGGAGGCTATTAAAAGGATAGGTAAAACATGGAAAGAATTGGAAGGTATAGCGAGAGAGAGGAAGAGCTGGAAGAAGTTTGTTGAAGATCTGTGTTCCGTTGGGAATTGAAAGGTGATGATGAAGTTGAACGCCGTCAGAGGCATTTGAATAATCAACAAAGCATGCATACAAATCTATATTGTGCTACTACATTTTACAATTATTATTTTCATATAATATATATGATCTCGTATCCATCTATTTCTTCTAACGTCAATAAGAACGATATTATTCTCTTCTTCAAGTTTCTTGTGAATTCTTTCCAAGATAATTTTAGTTAGGATCTTACTTTCATGATTAATTAATGCAGCTGTTCTACAATTGATTTATTCATTAAGATTGCCATTTTTGGAAATTGGATTATTGTTATCTTCTACTCCTTTGGCCATATTCCACTTTGCTATATGCTCTATTTGCTATATGTTCTATTTGCTATATGCTCTATTTGCTATATGTCTATCCCGAAAGAACTCAGAATCAAAGAAAATTGGCTGATGCTACAAATAAGAAAGAGAAAATTGAGGTATTTGGAAATGTAAAGACATGAAGAGCTGGGGAAGACCATCATGGAAGGAGGCATACCGGCAAGGAAAAGAAGAGGAAGGCCACGGAGAAGATGGATTCAGGATGTAACTGATCGGTTGAACTGGATGTAACTGATCGACTGAAGAGGCAGGAGATATGGCGTATGAGATAGAGAAATTCCGGAGAACTGTTGAAGTGACAAAGTTCTGCTCAGTACAAGCTATTTGATGATGGTCAGTGGCGGCTCGTAGTCATTTTTCTTGGTGGGGCCAGACTCAAATTTTCGGAAAAATCATGGTTTTTGGAGTATTTACTATTATGTATCTATTCCGGGAAGCTTTCCCCTTTTCGATTATTGGTGGGGCCAGACCCCACTGACCCTTAATGACGAGCCGCCCCTGATGATGGTAATATATATTCTTACACAATTCATTGTATATTTGCACGCCCTCTTCTTCCTCTGCCTTAATTAGCGTATTATGTTTACCACTGCTTTTTTTTTTAAAGCAATGCAGAGCTTCCTACATGTTTGTGGCAGCGTTGTTTTACCGATGATGTTTTTTTCAATAATGCACAATTTCCTACATGTTTGTGTTAGCTCTGTTTTACCGATGATGTATTTCTCAACAATACAGAACATCCTGCATGTGTGTGCTAGCTCTGTTTTACCGATAATGTTTTTCTCAACATTGCACATCATCCTATAAGTGTGTACCGCTCTGTTTTACCGATGCTGGTTTTTTTCAGCAATGCACAACATCATATAAATGTATGCCAGCTCTGTTTTAAGAATAAGACTTTTTCTCAGGCATCCTAGAAATGTATGCCAGCTATTGTTCCAGACAATTCTTAAATCTCTAACCCTCACATTGTCTGAAACTGACTGGAAAACGTTTGTCTTTCATACTCTTCTCGTGTATGACCTTTCAACAAACATTGTTATGTTAGAATATATTTATAGAAATCGTCTGAAATACAGTACGTAGATCAGTTTTTGAAATTGCGCATCAATATAATAAAAACCTCACAGGATAAATCACCAGCCTACCTTCGGTTTACAGAAGAGAGTAATGTTAATGGTGATATTGGTATGGATTTTCACGGTTGGATTATGTTCAAACCATCTTTCAACTGCCAAAGATTGCACATATTAGATGTTCATTTCGCAGTTCACATACAGGTAGAACATACTTTGGCGAGGTATAGAACATGAGAACTGTAAACATGCAGACAAGATAGAAGCCACAAGCGTAAACTGTTTTAGCATCGAGAATATTCAACAACATTGCTCATCCTTTGAAACATGTTGATGAGGAAAGGTATTAAGTAATGACAAACATTTGCTTTCTGTAAACTTTCACGACTAGCTCAGATATTTGCCTTCAGAAAACATGGAAAACATGCGTACATTGATCTGCGATAAGGTAAACATTGAGCATTTGATTTCTGGTGAGTGTTGAGCTCTGCAACGACTGTGTTTTTCACTATTTCACATGTTAGCTGTACTACTGTGTTGAATATGTTTCACTACTGCACGTGTAAGCTGTTCTTCTGTGTTGACTATGTTGTATAAACATCTACTGATTGTGTGAACATCTATTGTTTGTGTGAATATATATTGATTGTGTAAACATCCATTAGTTGTGTTTATTTACTTTACTGAGTATGTGGAGATATTTTGAGTATGTGGAATATTTTGAATATGTGGAGATATATATGTATGTGGAAATATATTAAATATGTGGAGATATACTGAATATGTGGAGGTATATTAATATTGGAGATATAATAAATATTTGGAAATATACTGAATATGTGGAGATATACTGAATATGTGGAGATATACTGAATATGTGGAGATATATTGAATATATGAAGATGTAATACATATGTGAGAGATGTAGATAACATATGTGAAGATGACTGAATATCTATTCATTGCGTGGACATCTATTTCTTGTGGTTGTTTTTATCGGCCGTTAGAATCTCTTCTTCTTCTTCTTCACCTTTAAACTCCCAACGGAGCACAGGTCTTCAACAAACTTCTTCCAGTTCTTCCTCTCTCCTGCCATCCCTTCCAATTGTTTCCATGTTTTACCTATCCTTTTAATAGCAGCTTCCAGTTCTGTTCTACAGGTCTGGCTAGACCTTCCCCTACTCATCTTTACCTGCGGGTTCCAAAACAGTGCCTGTATTTAAAAATCTTTATTATTTCCAATTTCTTCTCTAATATAAATCTTTGAGCTATACTTCTAACATATAATATTCTATTAGTACTACTAATAAAATCAAGTATACGACAGGTTTCGTAGTTTGTCGTCTATAATTTCTGTTATTACGATAAATCAATAAACATTATATTATTTTCCGTAAATCTACATTTAGTTACATTACATCTGAACAAAAACAACTGAAAGGAACAAATTGGATTGTAAATAGAAAAGGAATTTTTGTTTGATCAATACACTCCCAGCTGCTTTTATCTTGACTGGCTCTAAATGTCAACGTTTCTTCTCATCTTCTGTGAACTGTGTGCTAAATGTATGCGATTGATATTCCATATAGACACACACAAAGCAATCAAAGAAATAGTTCTGACACGAATGTGACATTATATATTTATTTAATCTTCCAACAGTATTATCAAAATGTTTACTTGTTAGGACAATAAACAAATAGATCGAAAAATCTCTGGAGACCACAGAGATGTGGTTTTACAGAAGAATGATGAGGATCAAATGGACTGCTAAAATCACTAATGTTGATGTGTTGAATGAGATCAAGACACAAGGAAAGCTTATCATCAATATAAAAGAGGCAGTCATCATTTTTCGGGCATGTGAGTAGGAAGGAAGGGTTAGAATACATTGTGACAACCGGTAAAATCGAAGGTAGACGAGACAGAGGAAGACAGAGAGAGAAATTTGGGATGTCTGACTTCATGGCACAGTAGAGCGTCAACATCTGGGTTGATAGTAAACACCAAAGATATAGATTTGTGGAGATCCATGATCGTTTAACCCAGCCGGCACGGTACCTGATGATGATGACTTGTTAAATGATAGTTTATAACGTTTTCGCATGGGATAAACTTAGAAATGGAAATAAAAATGGTTATGTGCAAAACATATAGCGAATAATAGATGTGAAGAATAGATTGTCCAATGTATGTACTGATATCGGAGCATCACCCACGATTACTTTATACACACCGCATCAACGTATTCTAATGTGTCTACTATTATAAGTATCTCTCTCTAGCACGATCCCAGCCTAGACTGATGAACCAACTTTTATCATGAATTTTCCCTTGTTTACACGTTCTCACTCACTCACGAAGCTCTGTACTTTTTATTAGTATCTGAACTAAAACATTTTACACACCGCATCAAAGTTGTCTAATGTGTCTACTATTATTAGTATCTGAACTAATACACTTTACACACCGCATCAAAGTTTTCTAATGTGTCTACTACTAGCATATTACCAGTATCATTGCTAGCAAACATTTTGGTAGTTGTAAGGTTCCAGTATAGGGTCTTTGTGACATTAAGATCAAGATACGGTGCTCACCTGACCATACAAAAGTACTCGATTCGTTTCGTGTTTGGTTTGGAAATCCAAGATCCTGTTGATTAGGGTTTGAAATGTCCCAAAGATCCCTGATTGCGATGAAAAGGTTTGGAAATGTCCCAAAGATCTGTTGATGTAAGTGATAAGAATTTCTAGTAGACTGACAAAACGAAGAATGACAAAACTTAGATCTGCTTACCCGTTCATCATGTATGAGTAAAAGAGCTTATGAAAGTTGAGCATCGATAAAAGTAGGCTGGAAAGAAGCTGTCCTGGAAACAATCGTTAATGGTTAATGCCAAATACATAAAAATTATTATAACTTTGCATTATCCTCGAAATTAGATCAGAGAGCCTTACATTTACAACGTACTTCACACAGAGAACCTCACATTTACTACGTACTTCACACAGAGAACCTCACATTTACTACGTTCACAGAACTCATTTACTACGTACTACAGAGAACCTCACATTTACTCTACCACGAAACCTCATTATCAGCTTGCTAGAATCGTCAGTGCAAGAAAGAGATTGCATAGAGCAAATATGTTTATTCACCAAAGCGTAATGATGATTGTCCTATCAATCAATCGATCAATCAATGTTCTTTTAACGTTTCTTCTTTCGTCTTTTCTAACATCAAATCGGTAAAGAAAGATGAATTTTCGAGCCATTTTTTTTTCTATAAAAGATTCATTTATCGAATTCTTTCGCATTATTTCACACTTATTTTTGTATTGAGTTCTTCCCCCGTCTGTAATTTGTCTCCCATCTGTTGCTGGGGCTGAGTTAGGAATTTGTTCACCACTTAGCCGGTAAGCGTAGTCTGGAATTGATTTACTCCTGACAGAAACTAACAAGGGATTGTAACCGTGGTGATTATTATGGCCTGAATAATGCAAGGACTGAAACAGGAGACACGACTAAGTTGTCCAGATTTACTCATGATAAACCCAAGTTAAGGTTCAGAATTCGAAAGTTAAGGTTGAAATGGAAACTTCGCATTGGCGGCTCGTCATTAAGGGCCAGTGGGGCCGGGCCCCACTAAAAATACTGTATAACGTGTTTTATTATTTTATAAATTAAAATATAGCAACCAAAAACAATGCTTTATCCGGAAAAAAATGTCTGGCCTCCACCAACAAAAATGATCACGAGCATCCACTGAAACTACGTATTTTATTTCATTTCCAAACAATTTTTCCAACATTATTTTTACTTTGTTTATTATTATAACATTTTTGTACGGAATATTCTGTACATATTACTTTAACATAATATTGCTAACAGTGATCTCGGCCTTTTGGCTAAGGTCAAAGTGCAGTGTCCACATGATCGCGGATAAAGTGGGGGATCCTTCATTAATGACAAAATAAAACTGCTTAACCAGATTGAGAGAGATGGGTGTCAATATTGGCGCAGCCCGAAAAGAACGACATGCTAAATATGCAAAGAGATTGAATAATCAACATCGAACTGGCGTGTTAGACCGCTGGACGCTGCTAGATTTGCTGAGGCGGAGATCGGAGCACCTATGAACATGTCCGGAGTGCTATGATGATAGTCCTCTGATCTCTGATAACTGATAACACTGCTTAAATAAACTCCGAGTGTTCTCATTCGAAAGAGTGATGACGCTCGGAGTTTTAAACATTTTCACGTTCCCTAGTACTGGGTCCACCCGTTGTGCTACTTCCGGATCAGAATTTTTCAAACAAACAAACAAACAACCAAAAATGATCATACGACATACGGGCATCACCGTATAGAACGAATGCTCTCTCTGGCGGAAACAGTATTATTATTACTTTGGTATCCACTTTCTTCTTGACACACTTACCGGACCTGTCAACCAGTCCTTTAGAATTTCTAGTGTAATTTCACGCTGCCGGTTTCATCTGATCATTTCACGACTGCCTTAAAAGAATCGAGTAAATCTACATTACAAAATCGATAGACAATGTCCAGGTACACAGTGCTTCTTCTAAACGTCTATCAACAGACTGCCATCATAACAAGTCCAATCACTGCTGGAATTATTTTTTATTCGCCAACTGTTACATAAAATTATGAAGCAGTCACATTTTATGACGTTAACTGTAGCTATTTGAGATATTCTCGGAAAGAAATGATATGGAAAACGTTAATGATATATTGTACAGTTTTTATCTCATAAGACGTAGGAAAGTTAACAATACAGAAAAGTTGTATATTGTGACAAGCAGAATGCAATACTGACAGCTTTCAGTTATCATTTTGACACAATTTAACAATATTATCATCATCACCAGCTGCCGTGCCAGATCGCGTAGGCGATCATGGATCTCCACAAATCTCTATCTTTGGTGTTTTGCTATCAATTCAGATGTTGACTCTCTACTGTGCCATGAAGTCAGGCTATCCAAAATTTTATCTCTCTGTCTTTCTCTATCTCGTCTACCCTCGATTTTACCAGTTGTTGCAATGTGTTCTAAATCTCCCCTCCTCATCACATGTCCGAAAAAAATGATGACTGTCTTATTCTTATATTGATGATAAGCTTTCTCTGTGTCTTACTTAGGGTCTCGGAACTCACTAAATGACATATTTTCTTGAAAATATCGATTTTCCAATTATGTTTTATTCTGTTAGTTTTATATCTCTAGAATCAAAATCAGTAAAGAAGAAAATTAAATTTTTTTTTTTTAAATTTGAAAATGAGTTTTTAAACAGCCCACCCTCTCTGATATTTAACGTATTTTTTAAGAGACAATGTCAAGAAATACCGTTTGCTTGGTACTTAGTGATGTGTATCTATATTCTCTTAGACATATCGAATTATATATATCATTGTAAAGTATCAGTGTGAGAAAATTGAGGGTTCATCCAATTCTATGGAAGTTGAAACTGCCACGCTTATTTTTGCTAGGTCAGTGAGAAAGAGACAACTTGTTTATTACCGGATGCTCTGTGATGGAGATTCCAAAGCTTTTGTAGAGACAAATACATCTTTCAACTATGACACTCAATTGTCAAAGAAGATTTTATCAATCGCATAGCTAAAAAATGTTATCTCATTAGTCTACGTCAATATTTGCCTATATTAAAAAATGGTAGTTCTCTCATGCTCCACATCAAAGAGCATGAGATAGCTCAAAAGGAAGGAGGTACATATAATACAGGCGGATTTAACATATAACCATATGGGATGCATGTTCTGTTAATCATACAAGCGATTTATGTAGAAATTCTTTGGTAAGTTAAAGATCTTTTCATATTTCACCAAAAATATTTTTAAATTGCAGTTTTCTCACAATTGTGATTTTCACTAATTTAGGAAGTGTTCAGTAGGTTAGTCTCAGTAACCATTTAAGATATCAATATGAAATTTGGCATACATATAGATCTATCAATACTGAGGACAGTCAGATATAGAAATACAAGTTTTGAGAAATATATTTTTAACACAATATTTTTAGTAACCCTAAGTTCTTATTTTTTGGTAAAAATTGTATATGTCTTATTCATTGCACTTCCATCGGCTTATTATCTGTCCCAGAACAATTTAAAGTTGCTAGCTGCCTAGAACTATGGCTTCTGTAAGTATTTCAATTTTTTTAAAAGATTAATATGAACTAGTTATGAGTACTTACCTACTTTATGACATTGTTTATAATCCAACATGGCCGCCGTTTCCATGGCACCCGACAAGTAATTAACTTAAAAGTTATATAATATTTCATCCCAGACCACCCCTAGTACTACCTGATAAAAAATATCTCATTTGACTGAGAAATAAGAAAGCTAGCAACCGTTTGTCTTGTCTCCCCTTAATCTCATTCAATACCTTAACATTAGTCATTTTAGCAGTACATGGGATTCTCATCATTCTTCTGTAAAACCACATCTCTGTAGCCTCCATAGGTTTTTCGAACAATATTATACATTTCTATTTAATGATCTTGAGGAATGTTATCAAGACAAAAGATTAACAACAGCTACGACAATTAGTTGTAAATAAAAATCATAATCACAAATTTCAGTACCTACATTTAGCAATGAATACAATAGCTCATTTATCCAACAATTCTTACAACGTTATTGCTTTGTTTTACTATGCATCAGTCACCAACATTTAGGGGCTTTGGTTGCTTATTTTTTGTTTCGCACTCTATCAATTTAGGCGGAGTCATTGCGCCTATATGATGCCTCTGACTGGTTTTTGCGTGAAGGCATGCTTTTCTTATCACCCGTGTCCCTCGTTGGCTTCAGAGGTGCTTATAATTTAGATTTCTAAGTAAAGGATCAGGGAGTCTACAGTCTGATCAGGTATCGTGTGCACACCGATACTTTTTGTTGGTCCAATAGTCTCAAACAACAGAATTTTCATATCACATGTTCACTAGCGAAGCGTGCTATCAACTTCGCTATCGGCGACTCTATACAAGGGTTCTCTTTCATATAAGATAAATTTGCTATTCGACCCATCTAAAAATTGGTTATCATCGTCAGAGCTACGGTGAAAGTGTTCTGATGTTGACACTGTCTACGTGCTGTAAGATTACATGTTTTCTAGTTTTTTTAAACCAGTTTTCCTTGCTTCTTCGTTAAGTAGATTTAAAGTACATGATTGTTTTTACTTGTTTTATAACTTGCCTCCCCACGCTTGAACTTGTATCTGTTACCCAACAGATCGTTTTCAAGTAATATATTAATTTATTACGCCATAGTAATGCAAAACAAGTATTCACATTTATTATTTTTGTCCATTTTTTAAGGTTGTATAACCAAAATAAAAATACCATGTATCACAAATATTACAGTAATAAGGTGGAGCTTAAATGTAATGATTTTTGAAGACAGAAAGGAACGAATATTCCATAAATTGCCTCTTTTTCTTTTTTTTATTTACTACATCTTATCTTGAGCTTTCATATGAAGTTGGTTGACGCCTATGTCTTCTGTTAGTTTTAAGTATGAGAAAAAATAAGAGGAAGTATTGTCATTTTTTAGTTGTTATGTAGACATCGATTGAATAGCCGTGATAGTATAGTGGTTAGTTCACTTGCTTCTTAGGCGCTTGATACCAGTGTCAAATTTCATAAGTAGAATTGAATTTTTTGTCCAGTGATAATTTGGTACCTGAGAAAACTGTCAGGTAAAGATGGAAGTAAAGACAATGTACAGTAAGTCAAAGAAAAATACCGGCCCAAAACCTGTATTATCACGATATATGTCATTATAGGGTGGCGTCTGTGGCTTAGGAGATAGTGAGATGTCATTACCAACATCATCAAACAACTATACTGTCATTACCAACATCATCAAACAACTATACTGTCATTACCAACATCATCAAACAACTATACTGTATCTTAGCATATCTGAAGCTATTCATTATTTTTTTGCTGGTTTTTATCCTTACATTCTGAATGAATTTTCTTTTAAAAATACGTTAATTTATATGTTAAAACATGTGGGCGTCTGTAGCTTAAGCGGTAGTGAGCTCGATTCACAACCCAAGAGTACCTGGTTCAAACTCCGCGGCAGACAGTTTGGAAGCAAATTCGTTTCCGTGGGATTTTTATGAAAGTTAAAAACTGAAATCACCGTTCAGAAAGCAATGGCAAACTACTGAATGTATAAGTGGTGCCTAGAAAATCAAAGACTCGTTTACTGTGGTTGATGTCTACGTCTTGTAAAGGATATGCCACGATTTTTATTTTTTCATATGTTAAATAAACATCCTTGACATATTCTTTTTTTTATATCAATATATGGAGAACCATAATTGTTCTTTCTTACAGTTACTTATTGTTCTGAATATAGATTACTGATAAGTTTACTCTGTTTTTCTCTGAATATAGATTACTGATAAGTTTAGTCTCGTTTCTCTGAATATAGATTACTGATAAGTTTAGTCTCGTTTCTCTGAATATAGATTACTGATAAGTTTAGGTTTAAAATCTTTTGTTGTTTCTCTGAATATAGATTACTGATATTATCCGTTTAGATTCGAAGAGCCGTCAATGGTAGAGTAAGCGCGTAGCTGTTGTTAGGAACTCGCTTCAAGGCTGGTGGTCTGGTTCAACTCCCGCAGTGTGCGTGGAATTTTTCCAGACCGCGACGGCTCTCAGGTCGACCCAGCCTCAACTGGGTACCAGACATGCTCTGGGAAAGTAAAGGCGGCCGGCGTGATGCTGACCACATCACCCATCGTGTGCCGTAGGTCAATGAAAAATACAGGCCTAACACTGTATTGCCCTATATACCACGAGGTATGAAAGGGTTCCTTTACTTTTACTTTACTTTTAGTCTCGTTTCTCTGAATATAGATTACTGATAAGTTTAGTCTCGTTTCTATCCACGCCTATTTCTTTATTCCATTTAATTAGTTGTTTGTTTTGGAATATGTCAACAATGTTGTTGTAGTCATGAAGAATACAGACTTTTATTTTGAGGACTTCAATTTGTTTTTCCTCTAATCTTCAATCCAAATATTTGTTCTTTGTTCCATTGTTCTTATTGGGACTAACTTGCTATTTCCTACATCACTTCTTTTTTTTTAGGGAGGATTTTTCTTTTGAATATTTTGGAGGAGTTGTTGTCTTCTTTCTTCTTCTTCAGCGATCTCTGGTCATGCGCTTAATTTACTGATGCGACCACAACCTGGGCAGTCAGCTTCAGGTCTATCAGGTTTCTCCAAAGCTTAGTTTTCAGGTCAACAGGGTGGCCACATGTTGCTTCTCAGCTCACCCAAGAGAGGACAGTCTTACAGGATATGCTCTGGAGTCGAGTATTTTAGTTATATGATTAATTCATCAAACCGATTGTTTTAGTCTTCCCAATTCCGTACTTTCAGTTTGTTTGTATTGTTCTACAGCTGATGTTGTCAGGTCATGAAATGTCTACCAAGTATAGATAGTATAAGTAATTCTATATACCTATTGTTATGCCAACACAAAGACCCTCTAGGATTCTGAACTTTTTAATAGTATCCATTCCTGCACATTCTCCTTGTTCTATCATTTTGATTGAACTTTCGATTTCCAATTTATGTGTCTTAATTATTGTTGGTTGTTTGTAGATTACCTGTTCTGTTATCGAATAGTTCTTTTACATATTCAATTCATTTGATATGTCGATCTTATTCAATAATATGTTTCTGTCTGGTTTCTGACGCTTTCTGTGCAACCTCTTAATATTTGACACATGTCTTCTTTTTCTTCTTCTTTTGTCTACACACTGTTATCGGGTTGTTGCCAAGTGTCGTGGTTTTCTGTTTTTGTCTTGCGCTTTTCTGGTGGCTTGAGTGTATTGTTATTTTTGCTCTTTGACAGGATTCTGCTATGCCATCTAACCATTTTTTCGTGGTCTTCCTCTCGCCTTCTTTCCTGATGTTCTGTTGTAGAATAATATGTATACTCTGGAGTTTGGATGCATTCTTATTAAGTGGCCAAACCACTTCATGCTTTCTTTCTAAATGTAACTCAAGCATGGTATTTTGTCTTATTATCTGATATACGTCTTATTATCTCATATACGTCTTATTATCTCATATACGTCTTTTCACTCTAGAATCTAAAATATCCATTTATAAAGTTATCTTTGCGATTTCAGTCATCGAACGTCAGCACTTTGAACTTCTAGTTTTCAATTAATAATAACAATAGTTCATCTCGTACCGTTATACGTTACATAGGGCCTGCAAACATTTTCTCCATACTGCTCTATCCTGTGCAACTCGCTCACTCTCTTCTATGGAACTGAGAGCAATATTTCTTGATACGAGTTTTCAATGAATCTTCCAGATTTGTGCCGGTGCCTATCAGACCAGCAAATCTGATTTCAAGCATATCAAAAGCTACAAGAAATTATCTAATTATGTTTCTGTTGTGGCACAAATTAAACGTTGAAGTGAAGATTGATTGCCAGCACCATGGTGGTTTTTTTGCTCGTACAAACACACACATAGACACACGCACACGCACACACACATATATATATATATATATAATTCCTATTTCTATCTGCTGGTAAACATACAATATTTACTGCATTAGCATTGCATTTCCTGCATGTTTGTACATGAATTTGTCAGTTATATTTTTTATGCCCCAATCATAGATCTTTCCTGTCCACCTTTATGTCTGCATAACTGTTGCTAATCTTGTGAGACATACAAGAACTGTGTGGTAATATAACATGATTAATCTGACAAACAGGTAACTACCTGAGGAGATCACATGTACCAACAACAGGTAACTACATGAGGAGATCACATATAACAACAACGAGGTAACTACCTGAGGAGATTACATGTACCAACAACCAGGTAACTACCTGAGGAGATCACATGTACCAACAACCAGGTAGCTACATGAGGAGATCACATGTACCAACAACCAGGTAACAACATCAACCAGGAGACAACAAGTTTACTGAAAGGCGTTATTATTTTCATATGTTTTTCATTGGTTCTTAACCAGGATGTTCAAGATTTTTTGAAATAATTAATAATTATTGTTAATGTGCAATGAACGTGTTAGTATTTATGGAGGCTGAGATAGACGTGCAAATAATTAATTTGTTAATGTGCAATGAACGTGTGTAGTATTTATGGAGGCTGAGATAGACGTGCAAATAATTAATTTGTTAATGTGCAATGAACGTGTGTAGTATTTATGGAGGCTGAGATAGACTCAAATAATTAATTTGTTAATGTGCAATGAACGTGATATTTATGAGGCTGGAAAAATTTGTAAATGGCAATGAACGTGTAGTATTATGAGGTGAATAGGTGCAATAATTAATGTATGAATGAATTTATTATGAGCTGAGATAAGTCAATATTAATTTGTAATGTGCAATGAACGTGCAATATTTATGAGCTGAGAATAGACGTGCAAATAATTAATTTGTAATGTGCAATGAACTGAATGTGACTTTATGTCAAGACGCTAATATGCATCTGTAAACTTATTTGTTATGTGCAATGAACGTGTAGTATTTATGGAGCTGAGATAGACGGCAATCATAAGATCAGGAATTTCTGCGATGTTGTTTTAATTTACTGAGTGTGCTTATTGGTCTATGGAGCTTGAGATGACTGCAAGTACAGTTAATTTTTAATGTCTATGACTGTAGTATTTATGGAGGCTGAGATAGACGCAATAATTAATTTGTTAATGTGCAATGAACGTGTAGTATTTATGGAGGCTGAGATAGACGTGCAAATAATTAATTTGTTAATGTGCAATGAACGTGTGTAGTATTTATGGAGGCTGAGATAGACGTGCAAATAATTAATTTGTTAATGTGCAATGAACGTGTGTAGTATTTATGGAGGCTGAGATAGACGTGCAAATAATTAATTTGTTAATGTGCAATGAACGTGTAGTATTTATGAGGCTGAGATAGACGTGCAATAATTAATTTGTTAATGTGCAATGAACGTGTGAGTATTTATGGAGGCTGAGATAGACTGCAAATAATTAATTTGTTAATGTGCAATGAACGTGTGTAGTATTTATGGAGGCTGAGATAGACGTGCAAATAATTAATTTGTTAATGTGCAATGAACGTGTGTAGTATTTATGCGTGTTGAGATAGATAGACATCCAAATAATTAATTTGGTTATGTGCAATGAAAGCGTGCAATATTTATGCATGCTGGAATAGGGTAATTTGGTTATGTGCAATGAAAGCTTGCAATATTTATGCATGCTGGAATAGGGCAATTTGCAATAAATGATGACAATTGGCAAGACTACTTCTTCTTCTTCTTCTTCGTCGAACGCTCTATATCGACCTTCTGTTAAATCTCTCTCTGATTTGAATGTGATCTGAGCCTATGAACGATTGTACGTTGTGCCAGTTATGCGTCTGCAAGTAGGCCAGCACATCCGATTTCTGCGATGTTTTTTATTTACTAGTGTAGCTTCTCTGGGCTCCTACCTCGGTCGCATCTTACGACATGTCTTGCAGGTCACAGTGTTACTATTCTTTGCTCCCCTTGCTAGCCCCGGCAACACACAGGTGGTCAAGGTACGATATCAGAGATCACTGTAATGGACCACAATGACATTCTTTTCGCGTAATGGTATAGACTTTCCAAACAGAAGTATTTCAGGATTTAATTGCACCATTAACCAGATTGAGAGAGATGGGTACAGCCGAAAGAACGACATAACAAATATGCAAAAGATTGATTAATCAGTATCGAACTTTCATGTTGGCAGCTGGACACTGCTGGGTTTGTTGAGACGGAATTTGGAGCACATATGGACATGTCCTGAATACTATGATGATAGTCCTCTGATAACTGATAACTTATATATATGTATGGATATAATTCTGTGAACGTAGATATCATATAGATATATCTGTATGGATTCATTTCTTTGAACGTAGATATAGTATAGATACATATGTATGGATATATTTCTGTGAACGTAGATATCATATAGATACACATGTATGGATATATTTCTGTTAACGTAGATACCCTAGAGATAGATTTGTGTGAATTTTGTCCAATTTTCTAACATTTGTTTCTTATGCCTTTATCATAAACTAGCCTCTATGGGTTCATAATCTAGCATCTTTCGTTCCGTCTCTGCCTCTCCCTCAGCTTTTACCAGCCTCTTCCCGCGCGGTATTTGTCCTTCCTTTTCCTGTCTCTGCGATCTCCATGACAACGCTTGACAAGTTAAGATACACATCATTTCTCTCTTTGTGTGTCAATAGAATCGGACTTCATTCTATCAACTGTTCAGTGGATTTTCCTTTCTTGTTTTTTTTTTTTTTTGGTAAAATTTCAGCTAAAATTATTTTGGTGAAATTTATTCTCAATAAAAGTTTCTAAATGTCATTTAATCTAATTATTGTTTTATTAAAATTAATCATTTGTGTACTTTTTTATTTTGTTTCGTTATGTTGATATATTTATGAAATCCATTAATAATTCATATTATTCAAGTTTGGTATTGATCATGAATAATTCATCAGAACTATACATTTGTTGATGAATTTGTTCACAGAACATAGAACACGAAGTCAAGTTTGGAACCATGCTGCTGCAACAGAAGGCAATGTCTGTGAGTGTTTATAAACAATATTTGCTAAATGTTGCTTGTTTTGGTGATGGTAATATTGATAATGCTTTATTAATAGTTGTAGTGTTTATATTTAACAATGTTTCCTTTAATATGTCGTTATTAAGAGGCGTGTGTGGCTAAGTTGTTTGCCATTGTCTTGCGTTCTGGAGATCGCGAGTTCGAATCTGGACCGCGTTGTTACATTTTTTTCAGAGATCCCTAGGGTTGCTTCTGGAGAGCCTGTAGGGTGCAGGGGCCCGCAAAGGAAGCAACGAATAGTACCACTGCGATCTACAAGGCGATTGATGTAGGACTTAGGGAGCTACCTAGTAAATAAAAAGCATGGCAGAAATTGGATGTGCTGGCCTACTTGTAGGCGCATAACTGGCACAATGTACACTCGCTTGTAGGCTCAGATCACATACAAACCACACAGAGTGGTTTACAAGCGGTCGATATGGAGCGTAAGAAGAAGTTGCTGGAGCTACGAAGTTCGTGATTTCTGTAATACTCTCGATGGTGGTGTGGTATTTATGCGGAGAGAGGAACCGAGTCGTAGGGTACACCCAGTGTAATGAAGTCCTTCCCTCGGCTTTAGACTCTTAAATATCCTTCAATACTTATACTTACTGCTGGAGGTTCTCATTTCCTTACTCAATTTTATTCACTGTTTTACATTAGTTCTGTTGTTACACATTAGTTCTGTTGTTACACATCAGTTCTGTTGTTACACATTAGTTCTGTTGTTACACATTAGTTATGTTGTTACACATTCGTTATGTTGTTACACATTAGTTATGTTGTTACACATTAGTTCTGTTGTTACACATTAGTTCTGTTGTTACACATTAGTTCTGTTGTTACACATTAGTTCTGTTGTTACACATCAGTTCTTGTTACATTAGTTATGTTGTTACACATTAGTTATGTTGTTACACATTAGTTCTGTTGTTACACATTAGTTCTGATGTTACACATTAGTTCTGTTGTTACACATTAGTTCTGTTGTTACACATTAGTTATGTTGTTACACATTAGTTCTGTTGTTACACATTAGTTCTGTTGTTACACATTACTTCTGTTGTTACACATTCGTTCTGTTGTTACACATTAGTTATGTTGTTACACATTAGTTCTGTTGTTACACATTAGTTCTGTTGTTACACATCAGTTCTGTTGTTACACATTAGTTCTGTTGTTACACATTAGTTCTGTTGTTACACATCAGTTCTGTTGTTACACATTAGTTCTGTTGTTACACATCAGTTCTTTGTTACATACTTCTGTTACACAGTTCTGTTTACACATTAGTTCTGTTGTTAATCATTGTTGACATTAGTTATGTTGTACACATCAGTTCTGTTGTCGACATTCTACCTACACTTGTTGTCAGTTTCGGTATTACTTTGAGATCTATTTGCAACAATATTGCAAATTATCTTATTGAAGGGTTATGATGTCCATGGCACCGAACCGAAGGGTTATGATGTCCATGGCACCGAACCGAAGGTTATGATGTCCATGGCACCGAGCCGAAGAGCTGAAAGCTCAAGTACTTCTGGATCGGAAAAAAATACGAAGATAGAGGTGGATTGGGAATGTATATCGTATGCTAGTAGAGGCATTGACTAGGACAACTATCTGAAGGACAGCGGATAGGAAAAGAAAGTACGGACGTTCAAAAGAAACATGCGAAGAAATGTGGAAAGAGACTGAAGGATTGTGACCTGACATGAGAAACAATTAGTAGAATGACGACAGCACGGCAACAATGTAATTTGCTTGTGGAAGCCGTATGTGTCAAACAGAACACGAAGTGGATAAAGATATAGAAGTTGTTGTGTTTAACAGCTTGTCAAAGTGTGTGTCGTCTCCGTGTGTCAGTGTTAACCTGACAGTTAGAGAAACATGTTATAGCCTTGTAGAATATGCTGTGTTGTACGTGATGCCTATGCACACATGCACATAATGGATCATGTCATTCTCATGCAATAAATGAAACCTTTAATCAGTCGTATCCGATGCTGATATAAATCAGTATGGCATGTTTCTCTAGATGATGGTAGATATGATAATCGTCTTTTCGTTAATCGACTTTCCAAACTGTCTTGATTTTAATCTTTTTTTTCTGAAAGGTTATTTTTTGTTTGTGTGTTGCTAACTCATTTGCAATTTATCTGCGCTTTTGTTTCCTAGAACGTCACTGTATGATGCTACCCACTGTAATTCTACATTTCACTTAATTATTTCTATCCAATTTGTAATCTTTAGCAATTTTTATATTTTAAAAATGCAGTGAAGATCATATCTTATTTACAATATAAAGAAAAACTACAATTATATTCACCGATAGAACAATAAATCAAGATAGAATTATCAGCATTAATGAAGATAACATAAGGAGATTACAAACATCCAGTGCGCATCAAAGGCAATGCTTCTTCGATACAGTAGATACAAATCAAAAAGCCCTCCACGCAAAATGTGGACCACAGAAATAACAGAAACAGGGAAAGACACTATTTATGAAGTGCACACAAAAACCCGTTCTGGATATCTCTTCTTACCCTGACACTGTGATACAGAACAGGATTAGAGGACAGAAGAAAAAAGACACTGGAAATGTTAGCAATTTCCTATATCCAAATGAAGACAACAATTCAGAGTTTATTATATATAAATAACGATATCACAAAAATAATATAATAAAGTAAGTTTTGAGAAAAGATTCGCTTCCAAAAATAATATCACAATAATGAATTTTAAAGTAGAATTATAAAAAAAAATCTATGAAACAAGATAATATAATAAATTTCGAGATCGGATAATAAGAAAAATATAAAATTATCAAAAAGTAACTATAATTAGATCATAAACTAGTTATAAATAGTATAATAACTTAATTATTAGTATCAATAAACTTAATTCATAAAATAATATAATAAGTCAAATTTATTAGTATCATAAACTAGCGATATCAAAATAATAAATAACAGATTTATAATACTCAATAAACTAACATATCTAAATAATATAATAAGTCAAGATTATAGTACAATAAACAATATCACGTATTAATAAATAGTGTAGTGATCAATGAAAAAATAGAAAAAGATGACTAGTATTAAATCCAGTATCGGACGACCAAGATACTATGGCAAAAAGTCAATATAACTTAACAAGGATTGATGAATAACGATATCTGGCAAGGTGATAGTATAATAGGTGCTTATGATCAAGACAATTTACAAAAATTATAAAGAATGTAGTTTATGTTGTTGAGCATTTACAAGATTACATTAATCAATTAGAATAATAGCTTTAACAGTTACTCAATTATGTACTATATTTGCACATATGAATAAGTCTGTAATTCCGTTTAATAGTTTGAGTATAATATCTCCAAGACCTATTAATTCGTTCTTCTTCCACCAATAAATAACATATAAGAAAGTTTAAGGGGCAGTAGATTTTGTGTGCTTATTTAGGATACTAAAGATATTCATTTGAAGTCGAGTTTTTGATGCATAAACTCTTTGTGGTCTTCCTCTTGCTTTGATCAGATTTTTTGTATACTTGAAGGATATCCAAAGGGCATTCATAGTCAGGTTATCAACATTAAATAACATCTAAAATCCTATTCAATAATAAAGTTTCAATCAAAGTCCTATTCACTAGTTTAAAAATGTCCCAATCTAAAGTCCTATTCACTTATGTTTAAAATCCAAATTAAAGTCCATTCATAATAGTTTAAAATGTCCCAATTAATAGTCTATCTAACTCGTATAAAATGATAATATAAAGTCAATTTATATGTTTAAAATGTCCCAACTAAGTCATTCAAATAATTAAAAATGAATTAAGTCATAAACTTACGATTAAAAAGTTAATTAAAAGTCCTATTTTATAGTTTAAAGTATAATCTAATCCAAATATATAATAAAGTCGACATTTTTAAATCAATAAACTAACGATATCACAAAAATAATATAATAAAGTCAAGTTTATTGCAATCTAAACCTTACATTATCACAAAATAATATAATAAAGTCAGAGATTTATTAGTATCAATAAACTTACGATATCACAAAAATAATATAATAAAGTCAGAGATTTATTAGTATCAATAAACTAACGATATCACAAAAATAATATAATAAAGTCAGAGATTTATTAGTATCAATAAACTAACGATATCACAAAAATAATATAATAAAGTCAGAGATTTATTAGTATCAATAAACTTACGATATCACAAAAATAATATAATAAAGTCAGAGATTTATTAGTATCAATAAACTAACGATATCACAAAAATAATATAATAAAGTCAGAGATTTATTAGTATCAATAAACTAACGATATCACAAAAATAATATAATAAAGTCAGAGATTTATTAGTATCAATAAACTAACGATATCACAAAAATAATATAATAAAGTCAGAGATTTATTAGTATCAATAAACTTACGATATCACAAAAATAATATAATAAAGTCAGAGATTTATTAGTATCAATAAACTAGCGATATCACAAAAATAATATAATAAAGTCAGAGATTTATTAGTATCAATATACTAACGATATCACAAAAATAATATAATAAAGTCAGAGATTTATTAGTATCAATAAACTAACGATATCACAAAAATAATATAATAAAGTCAGAGATTTATTAGTATCAATAAACTAACGATATCACAAAAATAATATAATAAAGTCAGAGATTTATTAGTATCAATAAACTAACGATATCACAAAAATAATATAATAAAGTCAGAGATTTATTAGTATCAATAAACTAACGATATCACAAAAATAATATAATAAAGTCAGAGATTTATTAGTATCAATAAACTTACGATATCACAAAAATAATATAATAAAGTCAGAGATTTATTAGTATCAATAAACTAACGATATCACAAAAATAATATAATAAAGTCAGAGATTTATTAGTATCAATAAACTTACGATATCACAAAAATAATATAATAAAGTCAGAGATTTATTAGTATCAATAAACTAACGATATCACAAAAATAATATAATAAAGTCAGAGATTTATTAGTATCAATAAACTTACGATATCACAAAAATAATATAATAAAGTCAGAGATTTATTAGTATCAATAAACTAACGATATCACAAAAATAATATAATAAAGTCAGAGATTTATTAGTATCAATAAACTAACGATATCACAAAAATAATATAATAAAGTCAGAGATTTATTAGTATCAATAAACTTACGATATCACAAAAATAATATAATAAAGTCAGAGATTTATTAGTATCAATAAACTAACGATATCACAAAAATAATATAATAAAGTCAGAGATTTATTAGTATCAATAAACTAACGATATCACAAAAATAATATAATAAAGTCAGAGATTTATTAGTATCAATAAACTTACGATATCACAAAAATAATATAATAAAGTCAGAGATTTATTAGTATCAATAAACTTACGATATCACAAAAATAATATAATAAAGTCAGAGATTTATTAGTATCAATAAACTAACGATATCACAAAAATAATATAATAAAGTCAGAGATTTATTAGTATCAATAAACTAACGATATCACAAAAATAATATAATAAAGTCAGAGATTTATTAGTATCAATAAACTTACGATATCACAAAAATAATATAATAAAGTCAGAGATTTATTAGTATCAATAAACTAACGATATCACAAAAATAATATAATAAAGTCAGAGATTTATTAGTATCAATAAACTTACGATATCACAAAAATAATATAATAAAGTCAGAGATTTATTAGTATCAATAAACTAACGATATCACAAAAATAATATAATAAAGTCAGAGATTTATTAGTATCAATAAACTAACGATATCACAAAAATAATATAATAAAGTCAGAGATTTATTAGTATCAATAAACTTACGATATCACAAAAATAATATAATAAAGTCAGAGATTTATTAGTATCAATAAACTTACGATATCACAAAAATAATATAATAAAGTTAAGTTTCTGAGAAAAGGAAATTTCTCGCTGTCTCAAAATATAATTACGAATAATGAATTTTTACAGTAGAATTAAAGAAAAAATCGAATCTATTGAAACAAGGCTTGCATAGTAAAACTTCTTCGAGACTCCTGGATAATAGCGAGAAAAAATTTAAACGTTATGCAAGATATTAACTTATAACTAACTTATAACTAGCTTATAACTAGCTTATAACTAGCTCATAACTAACTTATAACTAGCTTATAACTAGCTCATAACTAACTTATAACTAGCTTATAACTAGCTCATAACTAACTTATAACTAGCTTATAACTAGCTCATAACTAACTTATAACTAGCTCATAACTAACTTATAACTAGCTTATAACTAGCTCATAACTAACTTATAACTAGCTTATAATTAGCTCATAACTAACTTATAACTAGCTTATAACTAGCTCATAACTAACTTATAACTAGCTTATAACTAGCTCATAACTAACTTATAACTAGCTTATAAACAATATCAAGTCTGTGAGATTGAAATATTGTGTGAAGTTGATTGGGGGAAAAAATAGAAAAAGTATGACGTAGTTCCTGGAAAACCAGTCATCGGACGACCAAGATGATGATGGCAAAAAAGTCATTACGGGAATCTTGAACAAGGCGATGGTGGAAACGCGATAATTGGCTAGAGGTTGTGAGGTCTTTTTTGTGCGTGCTATGATCAGAGCGACTTTCTACAAAGGACGTGTTACAAGAATGTGTAGCTTATGCTTGTTGAGCATTTACAAGATTGACATTACATCAGTTAGAATTCAACTTGCTAACAGTTACTCATCTCATTGGTTCTATATTTGCACATATGACTAGAGTTTGTAATTCCGCTGAATAGTTTGAGTATAATATTTCCCTAGAGCCTATTCTTCTTCTTCTTTTGCTTCCACCATTTACTTCTTTATAGAAGTGTTGGGGGGGAGTAGTGATCTTGTGTGTGCTTGTTTTAGGATACTTTGTAAGCTGATATTCATTTTCGTAAGTCTGTTCTTGATGCCGTCGCTCCATCTTTTGTGCGGTCTTCCTCTTGCTTTGTACTCATACTTTTTCTGTGTGGCTCTCTGTGGTAGGCGATACCAGGGCATTCTTGTCAGGTGTCCAAACCATTTAAGTGACCAATCTAAAGTCCTATTCACTATTTTAAATGTCCAATCAAAGTCCTATTTACTATGTATAAAATGTCCAATCTAAAGTCCTATTCACTATGTTTAAAATGTCCCAATCTAAAGTCCTATTCACTATGTTTAAAATGTCCCAATCTAAAGTCCTATTCACTATGTAAAATGTCAATCTAAAGTCCTATATATGTTAATGCCCAATCTAAAGTCCTATTCATTAAATGCCAATCTAAAGTCCTATTCACTATGATAAAGTGCAATCAAAGCCTATTACTATGTATAAAGTGTCCAATCTAAAGTCCTATTCACTATGCATAAAGTGTCCCAATCTAAAGTCCTATTCATTATGCATAAAGTGCCCAATCTAAAGTCCTATTCATTATGCATAAAGTGCCCAATCTAAAGTCCTATTCATTATGCATAAAGTGCCCAATCTAAAGTTCTATTACTATGTATAAAGTGTCCCAATCTAAGTTCTATTTACTATGTATAAAGTGCCCAATCTAAGTTCTATTTACTATGTATAAAGTGCCCAATCTAAGTTCTATTTACTATGTATAAAGTGCCCAATCTAAGTTCATTACTATAAAGTGCCCAATCTAAGTCTATTTATATAAAGTGCCCAATCTAAGTTCTATTACTATGTATAAAGTGCCCAATCAATTATTCACATGTATAAGTCAATCTAAGTATTATTACTAATTGTAATATTCTTATTTTTCATGTTTGTTGTCCTACGCGCTCTGATATAACTAATAAAAGGTTACTCCTTAGGTTGAAAGGGCGTGCCTCGATTTAATCCCTACATAACAAGCAAGACAGTATTAATGTGCAGAACGACTTATGTTCAGTTGTGTTGTTTTTATGTTGTTCGAGAGCTCCACATACTTTATAGCATGTACTTGTTTGTTTACCTGGCTGTTTCGTTCATTATTGCTATTTGTCTTGGGACTTCCTTTCAATTCTTGAAATTCTTAACAACATCATTCAGTTGCATGTTATATGTTGCAGTTTGCGAGGTACGTTACAGTTTACGCTATACGTTAAAGCAGTGGTTCTCAGCCTTCCTAATGCCACGACCCTTTAATACAGTTCCTCATGTTGTGGGGACCCCCAACTATAAAATTATTTCCGTTGCTACTTCATAACCGTAATTTTTGTTACTGTTATGAGTCGTAATGTAAATATCTGATATGCAGAATGTATTTTTATATTGTTACAAATTGAACATAATTAAAGCATAGTGATTAATCACAAAACAATATGTAATTAAATATTGTGAAATATTTATTTCTAATTATGATAAATATGTATTTTTCGATGGTCTTAGGCGACCCCTGTGAAATGGTCGTTCCACCCCCAAAGGGGTCGCGACCCACAGTTTGAGTACCACTGCGTTAAAGTATTACATTATATGCTGTTGCAGGTTACGTTTTATGTTACAGTACTATGTTATGTTTTGTTGCAGTTTACCGTACGTTGTGTTGTAGTTTTACGTTAATATGTTGAGTTTTACGTTATATGTTGTAGTTTTACGTTATATGTTGTAATTTTAGTTGTATGTTTAGTTTTACATTATATATTGTATTTTACGTATGGTTTAGCGATTTTCGTTATAAGTTGATAGTTTGAGTATATGGTTGTAAGTTTACTTATATGTTGCATAGTTTTACGTTAAGTATAGGTATTGTCATTACATTATTATGTAGTTTTACGTTATATAGTATTGTGTTACATTATTATGTAGTTTTACGTTATATAGTATTGTATTACATTATTATGTAGCGTGTTTACGTTTATGTTATATTTTACGTTATATAGTATGTGTTACTTTATTATGTAGTTTTACGTTTTATTTAATAGTTTTTGTTATGATTTCTGTCTTGTAGCTATTAATAATGAACTTTGACTGCATTAGTTTTTTTAAGCACATACGCATGCATGCCTGGGCGATTTTTATGGAGTAGCTGAGTTGCCCAATCGTCAACTACCCCCTCTCGACCTCGCTGATAAAATCCAGAGGAGTGCAAGCACGACATCTGGTATCAGTTCGGTTGCAGAAGCTGCCGGTAGGACATCACTTGATGCATGTCCGCCTTAGAGGCTCCTCTCCGGATTTTCTGTTTGGGTTTACTCCCATAGCCTTTGCCTCTCCCGAGGCTCCCCCAAGACAGTGGGGCTATTTGCCCATAGCTGGGGGTCTGGAACTTGAATATCAGGGTAAATCCACTGATATCACAGTCTGGGGGCAAGACCTCCACCGAGATTTTTGTCGGGTTAACTCCCCAAGGACACCACAAAAATTTAACCTGACCTAGGGAGTCCATCTCCCTAGGCGAGCCATTGCCCTGTTAGCCTTTGACCTCACGGTCAAGCACATACACCTACATAATTAAGGAACGTATTGATAATGTCACTCAAATTTGTGAAAATTTCCATTCATTTAATGTTACAGTTTTCGTAATGTATTTTTTCTTTCACGACAAAAACACCAGATCTTGTTGGTGTTTGGGAAGAAGACACCAATCAGACGGATTCTGGTGGGCAGCAGAAGTTAGATACAGTTGTACAATTACCAGGACGGCAGAAAATGCTCTTGAGACCTACCTCAACCACCCTCATGATGTTGTGATTATTGACGCCCGTAACGGCAGCAGTACTTGCTTTGATGCTGAATCTCTGTGCAGGTACTATACATCAATTATATATTACCTGTATACTTTTCAGACTTTACAGAATGAAGTCACTTCACATTTCAAGGTCCTAGTGTGCAGGGGGAAGGAGGGCGTGGGTTTGAACCCAATTGTCTTTGTCGAGTCGATAGACAAACGCTACGCATTACGCTCCACATTAATCCGTCCCACAGGCAAGTACTATTTACATATTTATTTATCGTACTTTCAGACGGTTCTCAGGTCATACAGCTCTCAACTGGGTACCTAGACATGCTCTGAGGAAAGAAAGGCGGCCGGCGTGATGTAAACCACAAACCCTATCTTGCGAGGTCATAGAAAATACAGGCCTAACACATGTACCCATATACCACGAGGATGAAGGTTCCTTTACTCTTTTTAAATATGCTGATACTTTCCTACTGTTCTACTGATAGACTTCATCAAGAAACAACACATTAAATAGTTCGACCACATAAGCAAATTGCTAACAGACAGTGCACCTCAAAGAGCAATGCTGCTCCGATAAAATGGATACAAAGCAAAAGGCTGGCCACGCAAAAGATGGACCTCAGAGATAAAAGAAGCGACGAAAGACACTATCTACGAAGCGTACACAAGGGCCCGTTTTAGAAATCTCTTCTTGACCTGACGCTGTGAGGCAAACAAGATTGAGAAAAGATGATACTGTTCTAGATTGACCACAAAGCAGAGCAACGTATGATATTTGAATATCTAACATATTCTATCAACATCATAATGTCTCATAATATTTTTACGAAATACATTATAACAAAGTAATGTAGTTTTACAAATTACAAAAACAATGATACTTTGTTATTACGTGTTTCACAATTCTACATAGTTTGACTGCAGTCTCCATCTATATTATAATTAAGGTAGAATTATAACAAGCTAGATTAAATTCTTGCTAAAAATAATGGGCTAACTAGGAGAATCCCCTTTGGGGTTTCCAGTGTAGGAAAGAATAGAACCATTGTGCTCATCTCAGTAAATTGCGGTCCAGATAGGTTGATGGTGGGGACCGATATCCCCCACATTGTAAAACAAACGCAAACAACTACAGAAACAGAGACAGATATAACTCCTATGAAGTTCTGAAGCTATAGTGGTAGAAGACGGAACAACTGTCAGTGATGAAGAGTAGGGTAACAATTAAGTATAGCTCAAAGTCATGAATAAGTAAGACTACGTTTGTGGTATAGAGAAAGGTACAAGATCGAACTGAATGGAAAGCTTCTTGTCTCTGCCTAATGTACTCTTGGGCGTAAGGAGAATTGATAAACAAGGAGAAATCAAATTAAAAACAGTGTAGAAACAACACCAGTGCTAGATCATATTAAGAAACAACAGATCAAATGTTTCAGTCAAGTAACAGGATTACTGTCCTACGCTTCCTCACGACGAACACCACTATTCATATACAATGGTTTCAATGTCAAAAGCAGCCCGCGCAACGATGAGACACAGACGTATAACAGACAGTAGGAACCACTATATGTGAAACGATATCGGTGGCCGTTGCCAGAACTCTTTACATACCCTAACACTGAAATCCAAACAGAAGCAGAAGACAGAAAAGAGAAAAGAATATCCCACCTCCACAACGAATGCATGCCATAGTGGCTTTACACTCTCTTTCCCTTGGTATTGTGGAACCTACTGGAAGACTCCTATGTGTTCACCTCTTAATGTTTCTTTCCCACTTAAAACTTTGTTTTCCTAGTGTCACCGCCTTAGCTTCTGGTATATTTTTTTTTTAACATAGTGTAATGTCCTATTTTATGATCACACTTATTTAAATTATCAGTTTTTTTACATCTTGATATGTGCCTCTTTTTTCCCAATTTGTGTTCTGTATTCTTTTTGTCATACCCATTAACACGTTAAAAGCTTCTGTAAATTCACATCTTCAAGTCTTCAATCTTGTCGTATAAAACACGATTACAGAGCTTAATACAACTAAAATATGTCATTAGTGACAGATAAACTGACACTGAATATCTCAAAAAGGCGTGTCTATCGTAGGAAGGTAAAATCACATCGAAAAAGGTGAAACCGCCACTGAAACAAGTGTGTGTTCGACTCTGTGTATGTTTCCACATTCTTTTTTTTTCTTTCTGTTGTTTGTTGTATATGTCTACAGAAGTGTTCATACAGAAATATATGCATTTCACAAATACTGTTAATAGTCTAGAATTCTTAAAATGATCAGTTACCTTGTTTCTTTATTGAAGCAAGCACTTTGTTATTATTTTGTCTATTGTCAACAAACACTACAACATTCTAAGGTGAAGCCCAGATGAAGCAACAGAGCAAATGAACACTTGTTTACTTTCTATTTATTTTCCATATTCATATGGAAATTTTAGTATTCCTTATTTACTTATTACATATATACTTGAAGCTATCTATGAATGATGTGTACATGTACGTTATATTTGTATATTTATGTGTATGCCATTCAGAGTCAGGACTGTTTGATTCTGAACACGACTTTGCTAGCGCATTTCCGCCATGTTTGGTCGGGTATTTTCCGGTTTCGTTTGCCGAGCTACTGAGTTAGTGCTTGAGCAACGCTGTGAGCTATGACTGTTACATGGAATGCCTTTTGCTGTGTCGACCGTGCGTTTGTTGTGTGTATTCAGAAAATGGCGGACAGTGGTTATGACGAACAAGCTCAATCTGCCGTATGCAGTTATATTGAGAGTGCAGAAAGCTGGATTTTGTCATGATTGATGTTCCCTTCGACAAGATGTTCCCTTGCAATTCAAGTGATGAACAGTTTTGTGTGGCTACGTTAGCGACGGTCATATGCATTTATGCGGTGCAGGTTGCTTTTTGTGGTGGTACGCGGCTGTTTCATTCTGGAATTAGTTCACACAGGAAACATTTCACAGTTGCATTTCGTGTGATTTTCATTGGCACAGGAACGGAGCAAATTATGGGGTGACCCGTTGCAGTGAAGTTGGAACCGTACTTATGAACTAGGTGTTTTTAATCAGCGAGCCACAGGAACCATCAGTATGTATACTCTTCGATATCTTTTGGGGAGACTGAGCACCTATGGGTCTGCCCGGAGTGCAATGACGTCAGTTTAGTAACCAATAACCAATTATGAACTATGAACTAATGTGTATGCGTGTAGTTGTTTCGTCTCACATTTACAAAACACGAAAGCCATTAGCGTGTGTGCATGCGTGTAGTTGTTTCGTCTCACATTTATAAAACACGAAAGCCAATAGCATGTGTTTGTGCAAGTACTGTTCGAATCTTTCCTGATTTTCTACGTTATATAGTCGACGTGGTTTGAAAGACACGACACATTTAAGCTATTTTAGAGCTAGCTGGTAGAGGTCTGAAAAACGCTCGTGTGCAAGGTTGGACGATAGGAGCCGAAGGGAATAAGGTGTGTGGTTCAAATTATGTATTAGTTCTCTTTTCCAGGGGCCTTAACTACTTGTTTACTAACTATTTTTTTACCAACAAATATTACGGTCAATAGGTAGGTCTATGTTTGACAGCATAAGAAGTTATGCATGTCAGTCTATACATTTATATATATATATATATATATATATATATATATATATATATATATATATATATATATATATATATGGATTCACTAGGTATAAACTTATTATTGATGAAATAATATGTGATAGATTATGTTAAAGATAGGTTTTGTAGCTTGTCGTTTGCTCTGAGAATTAAAAGCACATTTGTTTTTCTTAAGGAAGTTATACCGGCAGAGTGTGAAATCACATCTGGATTTTATTTTTAATAACTTTTTGTTCTTTTTTTTTGTTTGTGTTATCAAGAGTTCTACAATACTTCTTTGCCTCAACATGTTGATTTTACTAGCATCTGAATTTGTGTGTGTGTTATCTGAGAGTTCTACAATACTTCTCTTGCCTCAACATGTTGATTTTACTAGCATCTGAATTTTGTGTGTGTGTTATCTGAGAGTTCTACAATACTTCTCTTGCCTCAACATGTTGATTTTACTAGCATCTGAATTTTTCTTGTTGTTTTTTACATTTAGAGTTTATCAATACTATTTGCCTCAACATGGTTCGATTTTACTAGCATTGAATTTTTCATTTTTTTTGTTTGAAAAAAGTTTGTTCAGATGACTAATTCCAACAATGCTTTTACCCTGAAATTTAATGACAATTTGTATATCAAGTTTGTGACTAAGACTCTAACTTTTCACTGGTTTCAATCGTATTGCTCTGTGTTGTGTGTGTTTTGTTTGTTTACATGTGTCATCTGTGGGAGAGTGTGAATGTGTGTTTTTTCGTATCTGGCACACATTAGGATGAATGTCGGGTATGTAACAAGAAAAATGCGCTGATTAGATTTAAATACCAGATTTCCAATAAATTTTAAAATATATCAGGTGCCTTATTTTTCTTTCTCTTCACCTTTCAACTCCCAACGGAGCACAGGTCTTCAACAAACATCTTCCAGTTCTTTATCTCTCTTGCCATCCCTTCCAGTTCTTTCCATGTTTTATCTATCCTTTTTATATCAGTCTCCAGCTCACTTCTCCAGGTCTGTCTAGGTCTTCCCCTACTCCTCTTTCTCTACGGGTTCTAAAACAGTGCCTGTCTTGCAATGCTTCTGGTCGGTCTTCTCAATGTATGTCCTATCCATCGCCAGCATCTCTTTCTGAGCTCTTTCTCAACTGGTATCTGCTTTGTTCTTTCTCTGAGGTGCCACATTCGAAAAGTAAATTATGACTGAGGTAGTAGTAAAATCTTCTGGTTTGGGTGAGCTATGTATTGAGAAAAATAAGTCTGTATGATATATCAGAATACTTAACTAGAAACTGATGGAACACTTCTCAAATTATGAAGAATTAAAAGTATTTTAATAAACTAAAAATTTCTGACTGCCGTGTTCAACTTAATTATGAAGTTTCAAATATATTACTTAGTCATCACTACACTAGAGAGCCGCGGTCATTGCGTAATTGTTAGTGAACTCGCTTCTCATGGCTGGTGGTCTTGGTTCAACTCCCACAGTGCGCATGGAATTTTTCCCCGACCGCGACGGCTCTCAGGTCGACCCAGCCTCAACTGGGTACCAGATATGCTCGGGGAAAGTAAAGGCGGCTGGCGTGATGCTGACCACATCACCCATCGTGTGGCGACGGTCAATCAAAAATACAGGCCTAACACTGTATTGTCCTATATACCACGAGGTATGAAAGGGTTCCTTTACTTTACTCATTACTAGACTAAGGTATAGTTTATAGTATATTAATTTATCATTATATATTGTCTGCCATACGTTCTCATTTCTGCTACATGTTCTCATTTACGAGTAAATCTGAGGCTTCCTAAAAATTTTGGAAATTCATAGATTTGTCCCAATTTTACAAGGCACGAAAATTCACACTGTCGATGCGTAAATTTGGTTTTCTAACTGCAATCGAAACAGAATCTACGATCGTTGTAAGCTAGTAAGATTCATAAGAGCAAATAAAACATTAATGGACATTCGGGGCTTGATTTTGATGACAGTGGGTAAATAGGGAGTTTCCCATCTGATTTTTTCACTGAGAAATGTGAGCACATAGATGATTCAAAGTGATGTGATCATTCCTGCCATCTGGAGAACTTTGCATACACCTGTAACAAATCAAGTGCATCACCAAATATAATGGTATAACTATGTTGAAAACTGTTGAAGTAGTGAAATGTACTCTGAAATCGTGATGATAGCCTAGTACTTCTTTGCTATTCTAGCACACAATGCTTCTGTAGAAAGACCATTTTTCTTTCATTCATTCATGCCCAATGGGCCAACGAAATAAATCGTCGTAATGTGTTTTCAGTCATGCCAATTTCACCTGTAAAATTTCATTTGAAACATTCCACATGTAGGCAATTTTATGGACATTTCATGTAAAAGAAAGACATTCTAAACAAGATCAGGTGATCAGAAAAATATACATGGAACACAATCTTAATGGAATTTAATGTTAGGAGAAGTGTCCTCAATTCGGATAATCAAAATATGGCAACCTTAAATGTCATCACCAGATTAAGATAACCGTCTTGTTTACATTATATCATTACTAGATTAAGATAACTGTCTTGTTGACATTATATCATTACTAGATTAAGTAACTGTCTTGTTTACATTATATTATTACTAGATTAAGATACACGTCTTGTTTACATTATATCATTACCAGATTAAGATAACTGTCTTGTTTACATTATATCATTACTAGATTAAGATAACTGTCTTGTTGACATTATATCATTACTAGATTAAGTAACTGTCTTGTTTACATTATATTATTACTAGATTAAGATACACGTCTTGTTTACATTATATCATTACCAGATTAAGATAACTGTCTTGTTTACATTATATCATTACTAGATTAAGATACACGTCTTGTTTACATTATATCATTACCAGATTAAGATAACTGTTTTGTTTACATTATATCATTACCAGATTAAGATAACCATCTTGTTTACATTATATCATTACTAGATTAAGATTACTGTCTTGTTTACATTATATAATTACTAGATTAAGATAACCGTCTTGTTTACATTATATAATTACTAGATTAAGTAAGAGTCTTGTTTACATTATATCATTACCAGATTAAGATAACCGTCTTTTTTACATTATATCATTACTAGATTAAGATACACGTCTTGTTTACATTATATCATTACTAGATTAAGAAAACCGTCTTGTTTACATTATATAATTACTAGATTAAGTAAGAGTCTTGTTTACATTATATCATTACTAGATTAAGATAACTGTCTTGTTTACATTATATCATTACTAGATTAAGATAACTGTCTTGTTGACATTATATCATTACCAGATTAAGGCAGATATATTGTTTAATGTATATCATTATTAGACTGAGGCAGGGATCTAGACATTCATCAATCTAAATACAAATTAGGCGATCTATATCGTCTGCTGCTAATGAAATCTTTTATGTTTTCGTTGACACTTAATATGTTGTTTTTCCCGCCTTTCATCTAATCACAATGTATATATATATATTTCAGAATTAAGTATCATGCAAGGTTATATCTTTCATTTGCTAGAACTCTTACTCAGGTTTCATACAATTTCATTCCCTAACCAAATCATGTGTCGTAAGTGAAGTAATCTTTGTTAGACATATCAACAAAAGTTTCATCAAAATGATCGATCAGTTGTTTGTGCTTTTTAATTAAACGTAATCTCAGTTTCATTTGTGTTCATTATCTTCATTTCTGTTCCAACACTCTGTTGTTTCATTATATCTGTTATTATTTCAGATCTATTAAAGCCAGCAAAGCTTGTGATTTCACAGTTCTCTTGGCTGTAACAAAAAGATAGTAAGTCTTGTTTCGTTTCAAACGTTCATTTTATTTGTACTTTTTGATATGTCATATGAATTTATTCAAACCTGAATATATAAAACCATGGTTCGGTGTTATTCTTTGAAAGGAGTTCATTCTTATATTTTCATGTTTGTTGACTTAGATGCTCTAATATAACCAATAAAAGCCTCGTCCTTAAGTTTAAAGGAGCTTTAAAGATTTAATCCCTATAAAACAAACAATATGCCGATATATCAAGGAATTCACATGTATTGATTGCTTGATTGATTGATTGATTGGTTGATTGATTGATTGATTGATTGTTATAGCACCATCATCATTGCACTTCGGTGAGTAACAATCTGGGCTCTGATCTTTTTCATAAACATTAAGATCTCAGCTGTGGTGCACGAACTCCGTAGCACCGGCGAGGATCCACGATTTAATTTTGAAGATAGTGAACATATTTTGTAGAAATTTTTATTCTTAATCTTTTTCTAATGAATTTTGCCCGCGCAGCGCTCTCCAACCTGTTATTCTCGATTTTGAACTGTCAAGGCTTCTTTTACGCGCTCAAATTGAACACGGGACCTACGTTTTATCGTCCGTCTCCGATAGGACTAGGAACTTGATCTTACCTACATTGAGATCAAGGGAAACTCTGGAACAATATTCCGATGGCTCCATGATGGAGCAAACCGGTTACCTTCGCCATGAGTGTCGAACATCTAACCTCTTTGCCACAGAGACACTTCAATATAGTGAAACATGTGCAAACAAAGTACTATAGTTTTACAAAATACGTAAACACTTCAATATATATTTATACAAAAGATGAATGAAATTCACCACTTGTCTAAAATTGATAAATTAACAAATTAATAACTTATGTGGATCACTAAAATAGGACATTGAAGACAAATAGTTCAAGTATGGTAATGTTTGCCTATTATTTATCACTAAAAAATCTAGCACTCTAAAGATGTCCAATTCGTTCCCATAGGAGAGGAATCGGAATTATTTTTCCAGAGATCCCTGGCGGGCAGTTTGGAAACTTGTTTGCTTTTTAAAAATATACCTCACTTTCAGAAAACAATAACAAACTACTGAACGTATAACTGGTGCCTAGAAAATCGTCGACTCGTTTACTGTGTTTAATGATAAAGTCCTATAAAGGATATGCTACGATTTTCATTTCAACACTTTGCTAAAAGTTCGACATTCTTGTTGAATATTGTAAAACGACTCTAACCAAAACATCAAACTGACAGCTTTATCTCAATGACGTTTTACTTTGCATACAGTAACGAGATTTTATTTTTCATTTATAAATAAAGGCGCTCATTATTTAAAGCGTTACTGTAAACTTGTAACAGAAGAATTTAATATCGTGTTCTCAAATAAAATACAGAAATGAAACGCTTGTCATATGTATTCATTAATTATTGCTACAGCTGGTTTTTCTACAGAATAACTGGACTGACGAAATGAGTATTGGAAAAATAAGATCAATAAGTTATTATTCTTCTAGCGTTCGCCCGCTATAAATTTAGCGTAGTCATGTCGCTTGGTATGGCGATTCTGACTGATGTTTGCGTGAGGCCTGCTTTTCTTTTATCAGTTTTCCCGCCATACAGGCGGACCTTCTCCGACTTCAGAGGTAAATGAATAAATGTTTCAGATTTCGTCTGACGTTCATTACAATTTTTGTATGTATCATATTCGTCATGTCATTACCTTTGATTACATTATCATCGTTCTTTTCGTTCATGTGTCGAACAAACTCAATTCATTCCATTTAAAAGTCATTGTGGACCACAAACAATAAAACTTATAACAAATCATAACATCAGTTCATTGTGGAGTTCCACGTATAACTATAACATAACAATGGCTACAATAAGCTGAGTGTAACCGGCGTATAAATTATAATTAGCATTTTTTGGTAATCCAGCTTTATTAACTGTTTTCTCCTCAGCTCTGACGATACTGAAGAACCATCGATATTACCTCTCTTAAGAGCAGGATTCACCAGGGTAAGTACGTCTGTCTGTCTGCCTGTACTGTCTGCCTGTACTCTACGTATGTATGCATGTTTCTGTTTAGACACGGGTTTCGTCTTTTAAATATCCCAAAATCTTGTCTGCTGTAGACTTCGATAATAGTCTACAGTAAAACGATATACTATAGACGAAATATCAAAGAAACGAAATAATATAATTGTACAGACAGTAACACTAAATCCAAGTTTCGATCAAAGGTTTTATCAAACAAAGATTACAAGATAATGTCAGATATAATGATCCCTATCTCTCAGAATGTTCTATATATATTACTGTGTTGTTTCACATACATCCTTTCTTAGTAATCAAGACGGAAAGTTATTGAATTTCTCTGACAATCAATTCGATTATCACGTCAACGTTCGGAGTTCAGGTTCCTAGTTTACCCAGCTAAAAAAGCTATATTTGGATTTTTTTCTGCACTCATCGAAAATATCTTTGACTCGTCACCCTAAGTTATCGTGTAGGATTCAGTTGAGAAATTTTACACTTTCAGCGAGCAGCAAAAGGGACTAAGCAGCTAGTATTGGCTTCCTATATAAATACAGTGCTACTGTTTTAACGAGTACTGTTGTAACGAGTTCACGGCAATAATGACAACATTTCTCTCACCAAGTTAAGTTTTCAAGTATTTATGTACAACTGGTTCACATACATAACGAGTACTGTTGTAACGAGTTCACGGCTATAATGACAACACCTCTCTCAACAAGTTAAGTTTTCGAGCAGTTACGTACAAATATTTGACATATATAACGAGTAAAAGAAACGCTTTACATGAATATATTAAGCAAACTTTGACCACTTCTCACTTTCTAAACCGCAATAGTGGTAAACCTGTATCATCTGTATTATTATAATATATTCTTCCGTATCGTTAAACGTTACATATGGTCAGCAAGTAATTTATCCATGTCGCTCTAGCCTGGGCATCTTGTTCAGTCCCTTTTTGGAAATTCCGACCGATATTTCTTGCCTCAGTAAAGATCGTTTCAGGGTTTCATTGTGACGTTCTTTCTTTCTTGAACCCTCTGCATTCAATTTCAATGCTTGCTTTGTTGTTCCTTGATCCTTTCTTCTCAAGGTGTGTCCAATACTCCATCTTCTCCTTCTTATAGCAGTTGTTACTTGTGGTGGAACAGACATTTCTCTGATTTCATCACTTCTGAATTCGTTCCTTCGATCTTCATTATGTTTAGCAGATATCTATTTTCAAATGCATTAAACTTACTTTCTACATCTTTAGTCCTTTTCCAACTCTCGCTGGCATATGTTAGGATTCATACAACATTTGAATTGAAAACTCGTAAATTAGTTTTTAAACTATATAATTTGTAGTTCTATATTTTATTTAAACTTTTAAAAGCAAATGTTGCTTTGACAATGTGTAGCATCATTTTATTTAACTTTCGTAAAATAAAAATTGCTACCCAAATAGTTGAACTGCTCTGCTATTTGTATCATTTGGATACCATCATGATATCATCTGCAGTTCAACTTTTGATGATATGGATGATAAGTTGTCTGTTTTATTTTAACAAATAACATTATTATATTTATTGATATTATCTTCATTATTTCTTTCTTGGGAAATCAGTCAGTTTATGTAGTAATATTAGCACCTTCTGACAACATTGTCTTAATGCAATCATACATAAATCGTTGATAACTTCGAGAATATTTTCAATATATAACTCATTCAGAAAGTCTAGCTTTGAATACAAATGTCAAACCTGGTTGCTTTTCTAAAGTGCATTTATTTATTTCAATAATGCGTTGGAATTATGACTTAATGTTTAATAATTTATGAGGACTTTCTTTATGTGGTAATATTTCTGACAGAATTGTGGACTTTGTTCGAATTTGAGGCCAATTTCCGGACATTATTCGTATTTGAGACGAGTTTCCGAATATTATTAATATTTAAATTTGTGTGTTTCGGACACTGTTAATAATTGATGTGAGCTTCCGGGCATTGTTAATATTTGCTGCATGAGAAAGGGATAAATATATATATATATATATATATATATATAGAGAGAGAGAGAGAGATTGAAAAGACTTTTGATTATTTTCACGCCCTAGGGAGGGGATGTTCTAAAGCTAACATATTTTTTTTAAAATTTAAGTGTAGGTGCTTTATCTGATGTATTTGAAATTGACGTCCAAGATATCTAAAGTAACATCGCTTGCAGTTAATAAATATTATTGTAGCCAGCTTATTTTAAATACAAAGTAATCATCAGTCATAGATAATATAAGAAATTTTACTGTAAGAGGGGAGAAATATCGGTTTCAATTCTATAGAAGAGATTGAACTAGTTGCCCAGGATAGAGCGGTGCGGAGATATTTCTTGCAGAAATTCTTGTAACATATAACAACACGAAAGGAATATAATAATAAAATAACGATATCCATGACACAGCGACCAGTATCTTATCCATTTAGCTACATGTTGTTATATTATCCCAGTAGCAGTTAGAGGGGAAAGGTGCCTGGAAGAACAATGAGAGGAAGATCTAGAAGACGATGGGTGCAAGATATCATTGACGATCTGAGAATGACTTCTGCTGACGCCGGTCAACTTGAACAGAACAATTTTTCAGGACTGTTGTCATGGGAGACAAGTTCCGGAAGGGACAATCTACTTGATGATGAGCAGTTTAGTACAATCTCGTATATAAATCCTTGTAATATGTCTGAATGGCGTAACCACATCATACAGATATATAGATTCTTACATAAAGACACATCAAGACATAAGATTCTTACCTTATGTAATTTGATCATGGACTTTGAAACAAATGTCTGTATATATTATATTGTTGTATGAATCCGTTATTACAGTTCTGAAGCTTACATTGCGGCTGATTATCTTTGATAAGCACTTTGATCTTAATCAGCTCAACTATAATCAATATTGACTAATCCTTTCCTGTCTGCGCATGCATAAGTAAAGGAATGCAGGTTTGAATTCATACACATACTTTGCTAATGTTCTTTGCAATGAAAGATATTAAGCAGTGGCGGCTGTGCTTATTTTTGTTGATGGGGCCAGACACAAATTTTCGGAAAAATCACGGTTGTGGGTTAGGTTATATTTTAATTTATAGAATAATAAATACATGTTACACATTATTTTTGGTGGACCCCGGCCGAACTGGCACTTAATGACGAGCCGCCACTGATATTAATTGTTTACAGTTTATTTTATCTATCTTTCTATCTATTCTCTCATTATGTTTTGCCTTTGAGCGTCAGGTCGAAAAAGGAGATACCTGAAGCGAGCCTCTCTATGCGGCTTGTCTTTCTTTCTCTTCTCCAGTTCTGATTTGTCTCACAGCTTCAGGGTAAGAAGAAATTTATAGAACGGGCTTTTCTGTGCGCTTCCTAAACAGTGTCTTTTGTCGCCTCTGTTATTTCTGAGATCCACCTTTTGCGTTGCCGGTGTTTTGATTTCTATCCCTCTGTATCAAGTAACATTGCTCTTTGTGGCGCACTGTCTGTTGGTAATCTGCTTATGTGTCGAACCATTTAATTTGTTGTTTCTTGATGAAGTTCAGTACTGATTTTGTATCCACTTTTTCCTGATGTCTTCATTTCTAAACCGGTCTCTTCTTGTTACGCCCATCATTAATTTTATTCCTATACATTTTACTGACATACATTTTATTCTTACATTTTACTGACATACATTTTATTCGTCTACATTTTACTGACATACATTTTATTCCTATACATTTTACTGACATACATTTTATTCGTCTACATTTTACTGACATACATTTTATTCCAAACATTTTACTGACATATATTTTATTCTATACAATTTTAATTGATCATACAATTGTTATGTGTATAACATTTTACTGACATAATTTTATTCCATACATTTATGGTTAATACATTGCTTTGGTCACATTTTACTGAACATTTTTTCCTATCATTACTGACTATTATTCCTTATTTTACTGACATAGTGAAGCTGAATGTATATTCGTATGCTAATCCATGTTAAGGGTAGTAAAGTAAAACATTGACCGTAATGTTTTAAATGTTCGTAGTATGGGCTGTAGTTAAACCCTGCCTTGCGAGTCGAGTCGGTTTGAATCAGACCGTGCCGTTCTGTTCACGAGGCATTTTTTCCAGATACCCTAGGATTGTTGCTGGAGCTACGGAGTTCGTGCTTTGTGTAATACTCTCCAGGTGGCGTGTCATTTCTGCGTAGTGGGACAGAGTCATATAGGGTAAAACCCGGTCAATCAAATGAAGTCAATCTTTCGGCTTTTTTTTTTTTCGATCCAGAAGCATTTGAGCTTTCAGCTCTTCGGCTCGGTGCCGTGGACATCGTAACCCTTCGGTTCGGTGCCACGAACAACGTGAATCTGGGGAACCTGTGACTTTTCTGCCAGCCCGCGGAATTGAACCCGCACACACAGAGGGCTAGTCACCCGCAGTCCAACTCGCTACGAACGCGCTGGGCAGGTGTGCGTCTTTCGACTTTAAAACCCCTTTAATGAAAAAATATCTGAATAAAATTCATTGTACCACTAACCCATTTGTTCTTCGTCTTATCTTTGTTGTTGTTGTGTATTAGATCTAGAATAACTACTAGTTAACTACTCTGTGTGATGTGTTTATGGTGGTGAGAGCCAAAGTAAGTACGTTGTAATATGGTTAAGGTGGGATATTTTGTTTCTTTGTACCCAACAAGTTATATCTCAGCGAGCCTGTTACTCTAGTTTGCCTCCCTATCCCGTGATAGTCTCCCCACTAATGCACTGATTTGTGTTTGCTTAAAGAATAATCATTTTTAAAACATTTCTTGTGTGTTGTATGTAATCTGAGCTAAGTAGTGTATGTTGTTCTGTGGTTTACAGCCAGCAGTTATTTGAAACATAGGTCGTTTGCCTCAGGTACATTCTTTTTTAGATACATGATCTTCAAACAAAACCTATACTATACAAACTATGCAAGCAGTGACATTAATGAATGTCATCTGATTGCAATATATATGATCATTATCAAGCAGCCATGTTAGAAGCAGAAAGAAAGGGAAGAAAGTAGTATGACCACCCTAACCTAATGCACTATAAAGACAGCAAAACGTTTGTCACGAAAAATAAACACGACAAAATGAGAAACAACATCCAATCCAGTTTTAAAAAATAATGGAATTTACCATTTCAATATAAATTACATACTGATAGCTATATTATGCCATCAGTGCCAAACCTGGACGTTGACAGCAAACGAAGGAAGAATACTAGTCAGGACAGAGATGAAGTGGCTACGCAGAATATTGGGAGTATCAAGAGGAGACCGGTTTAGAAAGGAAGACATTAGGAGAAAGTGGGTACAACATCAGTACTGAATTTCATCAAGAAACAATAAATTAAATGGTTCGGAGACATAAGCAGATTACCAACAGACATTACCTCAAAGAGCAATGCTACTCCGATACAGGGGATACAAAGCAACAGGCTATCCACACAAAAGATGGAGCTCTAAGATAACAGGCAGTGAAAAACACTATTTATGAAGTGTACACACAATCCCGTTCTAGACAATTTTATCCTGACGCTGTAAGCCAAAGCAAGATTAAAGAAAAGAAGTAGAATATAAAATAACGTCGCGGTTGTCTCACATACACCAACAAACAAATATAGAAAACTTGTCAACAAGTGCAAATAGAAACACACTATATTGCAGATATCTACATAGTTGAAATGAATGAAAATCGTGGCATATCCTTTTCAGGACTTAGCAATCAACCACAGTAAATGAGTGGTCGATTTTATAGGCACCACTTATACGTTCAGTAATTTGTCATTGCTTTCTGAACGGTGAGGTCTATTTTAACCGTTCGTAAAAATCCAGGGAGGTATTTTGCTTCCAAACTTGTCCGCCGTGGAGTTCGAACCAAGTACGCTTGGGTTGTGATCGACCTCACTACCCCTTAAGCTACAGAAGCTTACACTCTGTTCTAAGTAGTTCTAAATTGTCAAAACTACAGTTAATTAAGTAAAGTGGTTTCTACACAAAATACTGATGGTACTAGATAAATAATTCAAGCACAGTGTTCCATAATGTGTTCTGATAGTACAATAAACTCGACCACTTTAGCGATACGAAAACATTACCAAACTGAAATATGTATGAACTGCGTTGACAATCTCTAAACATCATTAAGAAATGAAGTCACGTATTATTAAACATCACATCAGCACTGCTTTTTGGGAGGTCAGTCTTTTCACTTCAGTTAGATTTGTTAAAAGTATTATTGTCAGTTTATCTACAGATGTTTAGTATACTTCTTTTTTTGAATGCTCCATATCGACCGCTTGTTAATCATTCGTGTGATTTGTATGTGATCTGAGCCTAGCCCGCCTGCCTAGCGTGTTCGTAGCGCATTGGACGACGGGTGATAAGCTTCATGTGGGTGCGGTTCAATTCCGCGGTCTGACAGAAAAGCTACATGTTCTCCAGATTTACGGTGTTCGTGGCACCGAACCGAAGGGTTGCGATGTCCATGGCACCGAACCGAAGAGGTGAAAGTTCAAGTGCTTCTGGATCGGAAAAAAATCTGAGCCTAAGAGCGATTTACGTTGTGCCAGTTAAACACCTACAAGTAGGCGAGCACAACCGATTTTTACGATTCATTATATTTACTAGGGTAACTTCCCTAGGCCCCTATCTTAGTCGCCTCTTACAGCATGCCTTGTAGATCGAAGTGGTGCTATTCTTTGTTTCTCTTGCTGACCCTAGCACCACGCTGGGTGGTTTAGTATACGATAATATAATTTTAATTTTTTTGTTGTTATCATATGTTGGTAATTTATAATCTTTTTTTTTTATTCCTTCTGTCATTTACTCTATTTCTGTATCTCTAACTCTTTCTGCATCTCTTCTCTCTATTCTCTATCAATATATATATATATATTAGTTTCCCCAACAACACACATAACATTCACATCTCTTGTGAAAATGTAAATCGTGGCATATCCTTTACAGAACTTCACCATTAACAACAGTAAACTAGTCGTCGATTTTCTAGGCACCACTTATACGTTCAGCGTTTTGCCATTGCTTTCTGAACGATGGTTTCTGTGTACTGATGCCTTGTAGTGTGATTGGGGACAATCGAAGGCTAGCGGAGCAAACCGTACACACAACTGGACGGAAGGCAAACCAAGTAGTCCATAAAACAGACGGGTTAACTGGGCAGATGACACTCATCAGCCCGGGAGGGCAGGTCGTCTAAGGGTCGCTATCCTAAAAAAAAAAAGTTGTTGCTGCCTTTTTGGTTGGCTGAGGACAGCAAAAGGCTAACGAGAGCGAACCTAGTAAACGCTGGTTGAAATCGAACACTTCACCGAAGGATAAGCACTAGAGCTCCAAATGGTACTGAACGTTGTGACGTAAAATTGCGTTCTTGGCAAAGGCTGTGTATATACGAGTAAATCACAATTAGAATGAGAAACATGGCCGAAAAAGAACGAACGCGAGAGAGAGAGAGAGAGAGAGAGAGAGAGAGAGAGAGAGGGGAAACGGTGGTGTCTATTTTTACCGTCAGTAAAAATCCAAGCCGAACAAGTTAGCTTCCAAACTGCCGGTCACGGAGTTTAAACCAGGTACGCCTGTGTTGTGATCGAGCTCACTACTACTTAAGCTACAGACGCCCACTTGTTTAGTATGTTTCGTATACGATAATACATTTAGAATTTTGTATATGTTTATCATATGTTGGTGATTTACATTTTACAATCTTTTTTATTTCTTCTCTCATTTACTCTATTTCTGTCTCTCTAAATCGTTCTGCTTCTCTCTCTCTCTCTCACTGCATCTCTCTCTCTCAATATTTATATATATATAAATGTTTCCCCAAAAAACACATAAAATTCATATCCCTATGCTTCACCTTTCAACTCCCAACGGAGCACAGGTCTTCAACAAATTTCTTCCAGCTCTTCCTCTCCCTGCGATCCCTTCCATTTCTTTCCATGTTTTACCTATCCTTTTCACATCAATCTCCAGCTCTCTTCTCCAAGTATGTCTAGACCTTCCGCTACTTCTCTTTCCCTGTGGATTCCAAAACAGTACATGTCTTGCAATGCTTCCGGCCGGTCTTCTCAATGTGTTCTCAATCCATCGCCAGCGTCTCTACCTTAGCTCTTTCTCCACTGGTATCAGCTTAGTTCTTTCTCTGAGTTCCTCATTTGTAATCCTATCATACCATCTTAGTTCCTCTATTCTACGTAAACATCCACTTATGAATCCCTGTACAGACATGCACATACACATTGCTGAATCCCACTATAAATATTGGCAACAATTGTAAAATTCTTCCTATAAGTTACAATACAGTAATAATAAGTGCACTCAGTTACAAGCAGAAACAATACATTAATAGATGATACAATCTGAACAATGCTTAACTGATGATTGACGATGTTCAAATCAGAATGTTTGGTAATAAATCTTTGCCAACATGAACGTGGAAGTGCTATTTCTGGAATTATGAAGGATTCATCATCATCCCCAACAGTTCTTCGGAATTTCTCATTACCATATGCCACATGTCCCGCCGCTGCTGTCAGTCATGTTCAAATCATCTATCACATCTTGTTTACATCTTCGATGTAGTCTTCCTCTTCTCTTCTTTGTGGGATGTCTTACTCTATAATTGTATACCCCAGCAGTTCACATCTTTTCATAGGTCCAAAATATTTCAATATTTGTTATTCTTGTTAGCAGCATCAGTTAGTTTTCTTCAATTTTGAGTAACTTTTGGATAGATAAATGTGTACTCTTTTCTCTGCCCCTGGTATGCTTAGAACTCTTCTCTCTGCCCATGGTATTCTGAGAACTTTTCTCTCTGAACACTTCTCTCTGCCCATCGTATGCTGAGAACACTTCTCTCTACCCATGGTATGCTGAGAACTTTTCTCTCTGCCCATGGTATGCTGAGAACTCTTCTCTCTGAACACTTCTCTCTGAACACTTCTCTCTGCCCATGGTATGCTTAGAACTCTTCTCTCTGCCCATGGTATGCTTAGAACTCTTCTCTCTGCCCATGGTATGCTTAGAATTTCTCCATGGTATGCTAGAACTCTTCTCTCTGCCCATGGTATGCTGAGAACTCTTCTCTCTGCCCATGGTATGCTTAGAACTCTTCTCTCTGCCCATGGTATGCTTAGAACTCTTCTCTCTGCCCATGGTATGCTGAGAACTCTTCTCTCTGCCCATGGTATGCTGAGAACTCTTCTCTCTGCCCATGGTATCGACTTAGAACTCTTCTCTCTGCCCATGGTATGCTTAGAACTCTTCTCTCTGCCCATGGAGCTAAATGCTGAGAACTCTTTCTCTGCCCATGGTATGCTGAGAACACTTCTCTCTGCCCATGGTATGCTGAGAACTCATCTGTAACAGTTATATTAAAAATCATACAAGATGCTTTTTTCACTACCTTGTTAAATGCCTATACCTCAAACGCATACGTTGACACTAGGAATATATATGTTTTTAGTATTACAACCTATCTGTGTTGTCATATCTGTTCCATTTCATACCGTTTTTAGCCCAGTTTTATAGAGCTATGTTTGCTCTTCTTTTGATTTCCTTTATCTTATGTTCACCTTTTTTTAGTCGTGTACCGAGATATTAAAAACCGTTCATTATTTTTTTTAACTCCCGTGATGAAAATAACCTTTGTCATGTGTTCTATCAATTGTCATTATTTTAGTATTTGTCACAATGAGATGTAAATTGTGTTTTCCTTTTTCTTACACTGTCATTACAAATTTGTTTAAACTTCATTTTGCTATGCTGATAGTAAGACCGTATCCTTAACATATCTTAGTTCTAGTATGTCTCTTCCTCCGTTTATAAAAGGCTCATATTGTTCTTTACTGCTATCTTCTGTAACATTTCTTTCAGCGTATACGTTAAACAGACAAAATAGATATAAAGTAACATGTCAGCCTCCCTGTTCCGTCTTACGTCAAATATATCTGATGTGCCATCGCACGTTCTTATAGCCACCTTCTGGTAACAGTTCTTTTAGTATTTGTATATAAATGGAATGAGGCATACTGGCAAAGAGAAGAAGAGGAATACCACGGAGAAGATGGATTCAGGATGTAACTGATGGTTTGAACATGACCGCTACAGAGGCAGTACATCTGACCTATGAGAGAGACATTCCGGAAGACTGTTGGGGTGGCAAAGTTCTGCTCAAGACAAGCTATTTGATGATGATTAAAAATAGTCTAAATTCCATTTATTTCATTATCTTCCCCAATTCCTGGTAATCTACAAAGTCAAAGACACGTATGTAGTTAATAATGAATTATTATAGATTTACTTTATACTCTCTAGATTTGTATATGATTTTTTTCACACTAAACGCATAGTCACGTGTACTTTGTTATATCTCAATCCAACTTTTGTTGTGTTTACATGTTTTTTTTTTCTATTTTCCTACACAGTCGTCCTATTGTTATTTTAGTCTGATTTTTCTTGCGTGGCTAATCAATGTCACTGTTCTATAGTTGGCCTATAATTTGCTGTCTCCTTTCTTAAGTATTGGAATAAATATTGATCTTTTTCATCCTCTTGATCATATTCCTGTTTTCTTTTCCATGTTACATATTGCGTGATGCATTCTCATGCGATGTTTTCCTCTGGACTTGATCAACTCTGCTGAAATATTATCAGATCCTGGTGACCCTCCTATCTTCAAGTTTGTTATTGCTAATTCAGCTCCGTGAAACAATGTACTTGACTCTTGCTTTGTGATTATTTTAGTGCTTGCTCTATTGTTTTTTTCTTATCTCTTCATAGAGGATTAGAAAGTCATAAAGTATGTATATACAACAGTGTTTCAATCTGCCATTTGACAGTTTTGTTGATAACTCTTACTAACGTCTATAGTGTTTTATTCAGGATTTCACATCCGTTGATATGTGTGTCTTCGTTAATTTTCGTTATTTCTTGGATATATTTCTTTCATTTATTTTTTTTATTATCCGATCCAGAAGCACTTGAGCTTTCAGCTCTTCGGCTCGGTGCCATGGACATCGTAACCCTTCGGTTCGGTGCCACGAACAACGGAATCTGGTGAACCTGTGGCTTTTCTGCCCGCCCGCTGAATTGAACCCGCACTCACAAGGAGCTTGTCACCCGTAGTACAACGCGCTACGAACACGCTGGGCAGACGCGCATTTCTTTCATATAAATAACATCAACAGTGTAGCTATGCTTGTGAAATATATACATGAGTGTGCGTATATATTTACGCTTACCTACCGAGTTATTTCAAGTCTGTGCTCCGCAAAGTCGTGTGTCCCGGTCGGTAGACAAACATGAGGTGAAATTGCTACGGAATACCAGAATGAAAAGGATCACTTTCTTTTCGTGTCCGCCAGTGGTTACCTGGGCCCAAATTTGGGGTGTAAGGAATGGAACCACTGTTACCTGCCACGCATCTCGTAAGAGGCGACTGAGGAGGATTTGGCTGAAATAGGATGCTCGTGTCCTAAACATGTACAAGTCTATGCGTTTTGGAGCCTACCAAACCAATGAGCAACGTATATACGACCTTGGCAAACATATCACAAAGAGTGATTAAAATTGATCGTAAAGAACGAACGCAAAGAAGAAGATTTTCGTGTCGGTACGTGTGCGAGTTGAAGACAATTAATTCTCAAAATATCAAGAAATCCTGAATCGTAAACACCATCGTGTTTCAAAAACTGAAATATTTTGCTCACATTAAACATCACAGTGGTTTAGAGATAATAATAATTAAAGACACGGTTATTGGAAGACGAGGCATAGAAAGGCGGTGGATACAACACATTAAGAAAACATTTAACACGATGAAGGTGAGTGGAGAACTGACTACAGATCAAGAACTTCAGGCGGACTGTGCTGAAATCGAGAGCAACTTCTGCGAAAGCATGCCACTCGAAGAAGAGATATAAAAAGAACAGAAACAACAAACAAGTAAATAATTGATAAGACTAAAGGGGCCATCCATAAATTATGTCAACAAAATAGGGGAGGAGGGTCTGGAAAAGTTGGACAATTGTTGACATGGGGAGGGAGGCAAGATAAATTGACGTCAACAATGTCATTTTATTTTAACCGGATTGAGCTCTTTCCAAGGAAGTTATAGTCTTTTGGCATAAATGCATCATATTATTATGTGTTTATCTTCAATGTAGACTGCTGACAGATTAACCACATATGGTGTATTAATCTGAATATGTTTAACGGATGACTGCATGGCCTTCTATTATTAATAATGCTATTATATATTTAATAGAAGTCCATGGAATGCTGACACTATAAATTCACAGACTGCTCTAAGCCACAGACAGATTACTTTTCTCAATACTTTTTGCAAATTGTGAAATGCCATAATGAAAATTGTTGCCAGCCAATTCGAAGCTCATATTTTGATATTGTTGCCGATAGATTCCTTCCACCACCAATTCCAGTCTGCCAGACTACTGGAGGCCTTAAAGCACCTGATGCATCTGAGAGCGACTTGCACAGATTTCCTTCTCTTTTCTTCAACCAGTCTTTGAAACTTGATAACATGTTACCTCGATCTGCAAAGGCATTCAAAATTCTTCCATATGATCTATATTGTCCTTCCATTCAGTCGTCGTTGGTTGAACGAATTTGCAAAATCTGTCACCTCTATGTTGCTTCACAAGTCATGTTGAAGAAGCATGTTCAACTGCACCGACAACGTGATCTTGGACCTGGGCAATTAGCACATGCACCTCCTCAACCACAACGTATTCGGCCAGTGCAAGTGGCTGCAAAAGGGCACATAGAACTGATGGCATTTATTGCTCATAGAGAGATGTTAAGCGCAGAATGGTTAGACGAAGATGATGTAGACTTGTCTGATATGTTGGTTCCAGAAGGTGACATCAATGATAAATCAGCGACAATGCCCATTGTAACAATAGAGGAACATTTGGCTTCTCCGTGGGAAGATGATAGAAGATAGAAAAATTTGAAAAACTGACGGCAAAATAGGCCTATAAAGTAGTCTGTTTATAAATTCAAAGTTTAGTCAATTTGAAATATGTTAAACAATGTAAAAAGTGTAATATAATTAATTAATAATTTGTGTAGACCTTTTATTTTATTTCTGCATTAATATTTAAGTACTAAGCGAGTCGTATAAAATACGGTTCGTCTGTTTGGGGGAGTAAATATTTGTTGACATAATTTTATTAGCGGGGTCGCTGGAAGTTTGACAGTTGTTGGCAAGGGGAGGGGTGTCAAATATTGCCTAAAAGTTGTTGACATAATTCATGGATGGCCCCAAAGCTCATGAGATGTGAAAATATAAACAATTATGGTATATCTCATGTAAACAAACACAAACATAAACATTTTAATTTTCTGGAATATTTCTAGATTAACTAAATGTTAAAAACTAAATGTTAAAGAGAATTGGCTGATAAACAACATATTATACAGAAAAATTAGATACATTGGTCACATCAAGCGTAACGATCGCCCGAGTGGTTACCGGGGCCCAAATTTGGGGTGTAAAGAATAGAACCGCTGTTACCTGCCATGCATGTCGTAAGAGGCGACTAAGGAGGTTTGGCTGAAATCGGATGCATGTGTCCTAAACGTGTAGAAGTCTATGCGTTTAGGGCCTACAAAACCAATGTGCAACGTATACACGTTCTTGGCAAAGATCAAACATATCACAAAAAGAGATTAAAATTGGTCCTAAAGAACGAACGCAAAGAAGAAGAAGAAGCGTAACGATGGCCTGGAAAGAACAATATTAGAGGGCAGGTTCCCAGGATGCAGAGGCAGAGCTAGAAGAAGATGGCTTCAAGATATATAAATAAACCATGAATATGACCATCGACGAAGTGGGTGAACTGACTAGACACAGAGTGAATTTCAGATGCGCTGAAAAGAGAGCAACGTCCTATAAAGGATACGCACCTTGATGATGAATTCTAGATTATAAAGGAGGCATTAAAGTGTTTTTATGCTAAATCAAATTTTATGAACACATACAGAGATATAAATATATGTTGAAAACTTTAATATGAGAAAATCATTAAGAAAAGCGTCCAGGATGGCGTTGGTAAAGTGTGAAATAGACATCAGAAGGTGGATGGCTAACTGTCTGACAGAATGTACCAAAGTGGTAAAAGACATAAAAAGGGTGTAGATCTCATTACATCACACCTGTGATATGATTCTGACAAGATTTGATCTGTTTGAGAAACGTATTAGGAACATTTGGAAATTATTTTGATTAAATAAATTCTTGTCAGTAAAGTAGATATATTAGAAAATTATTAAATTTAAAAAATACAGGAACTGACAAACTGAAAGTTGGAACACCCCCTCAAAATACCAACTATTGAATCCAAAAACTGAGAATATCAACAACAGAAGATTGACAGTGCGCCCGTATGGGGCCGGAGTCCCACTAGGGAAGCAAAGAATAGTACCACTGTGACCTACAATGCATGTGGTAAGAGGCGATTGATGTAGGATCTAGGAAAGCTACCTTGTAAATAAAAGCATCTAGAAATCAGGTGTGCTGACCTACTTGTAGGTGCATAACTGTCACTACGTACAATCGCTCTTTGGCTCAGATCACATGCAAATCACACAGACTGGTTAGCAAGTGGTCAATATTGAGCGTTGGTAGAAGGAGAAGAAGAAAAAAAAAAGAAGAAGAAGATTGACAGTAGACAATTTCGCAACTCACAAGTCATTTCACCTCAAGCGTCACTTTGTTTTACTACATGTTTTCTAAGCCAGTAATGTAATCCGTATTCTAACGTCGACTTAGTGATAGACAAGAACTCTCAGAAAATGAAGGTTATTTTGACATTTCTTTCAATCACTATTTCCTAACCTGAGTTATAAATACATTTTTACCGTGAGTTTGTTGGTTGTTTTTCTGCTCAGATTCCTTTCATGTGTAATCTATTATTTTTGGTCACCTATCAATATTTTCTTCTGTTTTTTTTTCATCATTCATCAGTTTGTTAAACTTGATTTACAGTTCAATATATTGCTGAGGTGGTTGCACTTCTATTTAATCAATCAAAATGTGTTATTTATTATTTAATTAATCTTCATCTAAATATACCGATTATATTTCTATAAAATAAATAGAACGACGGCATTCTGTCTAAAACATATTTAACAACTATATGCAAAGACGAAAGTTCAAATCTCGGAGTTAGGTAGTTTTACACATTCCAGAAACAGACTATAGCGGCATTTAGACCAAATGAGGGGTCTCTGTGGCTAAGTGGTTAAGCCCTTTGCCTTGGGAGTCGAAGATCTCTGTGGCTAAGTGGTTAAGCCCTTTGCCTTGGGAGTCGAAGATCTCTGTGGCTAAGTGGTTAAGCCCTTTGCCTTGGGAGTCGAAGATCGTGGCTGTGGATACGACGCGCCTTCTTAGGGAGTCGAGATCTCTGTTGGCTAAGTGGTTAAGCCCTTTGCCTTGGGAGTCGAAAGTCGTGGGTTCGAATCCGGACCGCGCCGTTCTTTTCACGAGTGAAGTTTTTTTCCAGAGACCTCTAGGATTGTTGCTGGAGCTACGGAGTTCGTCCTTTGTGTAATACTCACAGGTGGCACACACTGTCAGGTGGCGTACCATTTCCGCGGAGAGGGACCGAGCCATATGGGGTAAAACACAGCGCAATGAAGTCAATCCTTCTACTTTAAAACCCTTAAACCCTTGATATGTGAACTTGTATGTGTGCGCGCTCCCAAGACAAAGTTCCACAGTGGAAGTGCAATTACTATTACTTCAGACCATGGAGCTCTCAGTTCGATCTAATCTCAGTTGTGTAGTAGGTAAACATTGGGAGGTAAGATGTTGTGATGTTGACTATATCAATCATCGTACACCTTTAGTCAAAGAGAAATGTGAACGGAACACCGTATTCCCCAAATAAATCTCATGGTATGACAGTAGGATCTTTACTTAGGTTTTTCCTAAATATATATGCTTTATTGATTGATTGATTTATTGATTGATTGATTGAAATATATATGGGGGAATTGAAATGTATTTTAATAAAGGCAGTAAAATATCACATTTTCTCATGGGTCCTTTAGTACCAGCTTCAACTGTACATGAGCGCACATGTAACAACCTGTAAGAATCATCAGTCGAGGTTTTCAGATAAATCGTTGGAGTTTGATTTGCTGCGAGTTCAAACTAGCATGACCTGTTTCGATTACAGTTGTTCCTATAGCTAGATTGGCAGACTTGCGTGCAACATCTTACATGTAGTGTTCTCCTTCGAATAGCAAGACAGCCAGACTTTAGTTCCACGTTTTACATGTAGTGTTCTCCTTCAGATAGCAAGACTGCCAGACTTGAGTGCCACGTTGTGCATGCAGTGTTGTCCTTCAGATAACGAGACTGCCAGACTTGAGTGCCACGTTTTACACGTAGAATTGTCGTTCGGATAACGAGACTGTCATATTTGTGTTAGCATGTATTGTTGTCGTTTGCAAAGCGAGTTTATCATCTCTACCTAAGAATTTATGGCTGTGTGCCAACTATTCCAAATTGTATTATGAGTTATATCTTTGTAATTTCTTCAAAAAAACAACTTTACAAATATTTTACCTTTTCCAGTTTTTTACACATTTACGCCATACTGCGACAGAGTAGGACGAAACACGTAATAACAAAGTACTGTAGGTTTACAAAATACAAAAACAATGAGAATACACAGCAACGTTTCGACCAAAAGGCCTTTAGCAAACGAACGATACAATAGGAGTGACGAATTTCACAGCACACTACATATAGAGTACGACATAGATATTCCAACGGGCATAAACATCAAATCAGAGTAGGACGCAATTGTTCAACCATGTACGTTGCTGAAATGTGTCGTAGAGGTAGACTCGGTCAGGAAGAAGGGGTATATATGTTAGTTAACTTATCATTGAGTATGCTAGTTGTTACATTGTGTAGAAAGATTCCTCATCAAGGTGTGTATCCTTTATAGGACGTTGCTCTCTTTACAGCACATCTGAAATTCACTCTGTCTCTAGCCAGTTCACCCACTTCGTCGATGGTCATGTTCATGGTTTCTTTAATATATTGTAGCCATCTTCTTCTTGATCTGCCTCTGACTCTGCGTCCTGGGACCCTGCCCTCTAATATTGTTCTTCTTTCCAGGCCATCGTGACGCTTGATGTGACCAAAGTATCTAATTTTTCTGCATAGTATGTTGTTTATCAGCCAATTCTCTTTAACATTTAGTTTTTAACATTTAGTTAATCTAGAAATATTCCAGAAAATTAAAATGTTTGTGTTTGTGTTTGTTTACATGAGATATACCAATTCTCTTGAACATTTAGTTCTTTCAGGACATCAGTGTTCTTTCTTTTTCTGTCCATGGTATTCGTAGGATCTTTCTGTAGCATTTAGTTTCGAAGGACTGGATTTTCGTTCGTGTGTTTTGTGTAATAGTCCATGATTCACAACCATAAGTAGCCACTTTGAAAATGCATGCTCTCAATATTTTTAATTTTAGTATCTTGCTGGTGCTTTGCCACATGTTCTTCGTTGTGTTTAACTTCTTGATTGCTATTGCCAATCTTCTTGAGATCTCTTTTGGAGCAGTCACCGTTATTGTTAATTATTGAGCCCAAGTATTCATGTTTATTTGGATGTTAGGTGAGCCTTTTACTTTGTCAGTTGACATGATTTTTGTTTTTTGTATTCAAATATAGATATTGGTCTTCACTATGTTTCTTGGTCGTCATGATTAGGTTTTCCAAACCCTCTTTGCTGGTGGATAATAATATTCCTATCCAGTTTGATTCGAAAATATATTGTCTAGTCTTGGAAAAAAACTTGGACAGCTTTTTCAATAGAAATAATTTTGGGGTCTTTTCTTTTTTTTTCCTGTTCGCCCGCTATGAATTCAGACGTATAACGCCTATTGTGGCCTCTCTGGCCTATTTTTGCGTGAGGACTTGCTTTCCTCAACACAAGTGCCCCTCTCCATTCAGGCGAGCTGTACTTCGATTGCAAAGTTACCTCTAATTTAGATCCCCAAGTAAAGAATCAGGATTCTTGGTAGTCAACAGGTTCAAATAGGTTGACCCAATCGATCTAGCTTCGAAAACCGGAATTTCACTAGCGCTGCCTGTTATGAGCTTAGATATCGACGAACTTTATTTGGATCTGAATCCTTTATTCTTAGTTTCTGGTTTGAGTTTCAAGATCTGTAACTGATACGTTTTGTTTATAATACGTAACATAATATGCTCGAAACGAATTTTATTTAATAAAAGTGTTTTAACTGTTTTCGATGTACTAATATTACGAACAAAAAAAAGTTCGGATAGCGAACAAAATCTGATGATCATTCACTCTTTAACTGAAATTATTTCATCAACTTTCAACTCAATAAACATTTGGAATAATGTCAGTCGCTGCTGTTTGTATGTGGTAGTTATTGAATTTTAATTACTAGCTTTACGTAGGCGCATGGTCCAATGATCCAATTTCCCAATTAGAGTTAGATTTTGTTCCGCTGAACGGCTCTCATGTCGACCCAGTCTCAATTGGGTACCAGAGAAACACTGGTAAGCAAAGGTTACTGACGTGATGTTAACCACATCAGTCATTGTGTGCCATTGGTCAAAGAAACATGCGGTTCTAACACTATACTACTCAATATACCACGTAGTGTGAATATGGTTTGTTTCCTTGCTTTATTTTTTACTCAAAAGTTATTTTTGAATATGAAACAAAAGTTCTGAAGACAAATTCTATCCATACGCGACGATATGTTTGCAGGTATGGGTACTGCAGAAAGTGGACCAAGCTTATATTGTGAATATTCCATGGGAGAGAGTGCATGTAAGGTATTCAAGAAATAGGCGTGACACTGCAAGAATATCAAGTCAAACGGGACATAGCCAGACAAAAAGAAGAATAGATAGTAAGCCAACATAGAACTGATGTCGTTAGTTGCCACACGCTAGGGGACATAATGAGGAAAGAATTGGATCACTTATGGACTAATTAGTTTGATGAGAAGTTTCGATGATCTGTGGACTAAATTAAACTATCAAAATTTGTCATCGCAAACGAAATCCATACGGTGTCATACTTGCATGCAGTGGCGGCTCGTGCTAAGTTTTGTTGGTGGGACCAGATATATTTTTGTGTGAAAAATCATGGTATTGGTTAGGTTAAATTTTAATGTTTACACGTTACACATTATGTGTGGTGGGTCTCGGCCCCACCGGCCTTTAATGACGAGCCGCCACTGCTTGCATGTCTACAACAAGCATGTCAACATAAACTACATATTGCCAAGCTCAATTGTCTAGAAAGGGGACAAGAGTGCAAACTTGTGCTCCTTCTAATACTGAAACAAGTAACTAATTTGCAATGCACTAACACAGAACACAAACACAGAACTAACTTGTAAGACAACAACAGAGTCAACAAAACATTATGTGCTTTTTTAAATACTTTTTTTTAACTGTTCACTTGCAATGAATTCTTTTTGACGTGTCGGTGTGTATCGTTTATCCTATTGTCTTGTTTGAAATCTGTTGTAAAAATCTGAATATTTTATCAAATTGTGTGTTCTCAGAGATACCAAGAAAACAGTAACCTCTCTTCGTGTATCAATGAGCTGCAGACGTTAGAATATGGAGAAGTACGATACAATTCTAAGTTACAAGCTTGTAATGGTTTGTTTCTGGCATTGGAACATATCTCCGAGGCGGTCGGGGATTACCAACAGCGATCATCAAATACAGGTTGGTACACGTATTATTACTAACTCATCATACACGTCATCGATAAGCAATTATTCACGTCATCGTTAAGCAATCATTCACGTCATTGATAAGCAATCATTCACGTCATCGTTAAGCAATCACACATGTCATTGATAAGCAATCTTACACGTCATCGATAAGAAATCATAGACGTCATTGATAAGCAATCTTCCACGTCATCGAAAAGCAATCATAAACGTCATCGATAAGCAATCATACACGTCATTGATAAGCAATCTTCCACGTCATCGTTAAGCAATCATACACGTCATTGATAAGCAATTTTACACGTCATTGATAAGCAATCATACATGTCATTGATAAGCAATCATGCACGTCATCGATAAGCAATCATACATGTCATTGATAAGCAATCAATCACGTCATTGATAAGCAATCATACACGTCATTGATAAGCAATCATACATGTCATTGATAAGCAATCATTCAGGTCATCGATAAGCAATCATTCACGTCATTGATAAGCAATCATACATGCCATTATTAAGCAATCATAAACGTCATTAATAAGCAATCATACACGTCATTGTTAAGCAATCGTACACGTCATCGATAAGCAATCATACACGTCATCGATAAGCAATCATACACGTCATCGATAAGCAATAATACAATCATCGTATTTGTTCAAATTGTTAACTGTATGTTTTTCGTTGCCGGTTTATTCATTGGATAACATATTTTCATTTGTCTCCTCTGTTTATTCATTGGATAACATATTTTCATTTGTCTTCTCTGTTTGTTCATTGGATAACATATTTTCATTTGTCTCCTCTGTTTGTTCATTGGATAACATATTTTCATTTGTCTTCTCTGTTTATTCATTGGATAACATATTTTCATTTGTCTCCTCTGTTTATTCATTGGATAACATATTTTCATTTGTCTTCTCTGTTTGTTTATTGGATAACATATTTTCATTTGTCTCCTCTGTTTGTTCATTGGATAACATATTTTCATTTGTCTTCTCTGTTTGTTCATTGGATAACATATTTTCATTTGTCTCCTCTGTTTATTCATTGGATAACATATTTTCATTTGTCTTCTCTGTTTGTTCATTGGATAACATATTTTCATTTGTCTCCTCTGTTTATTCATTGGATAACATATTTTCATTTGTCTTCTCTGTTTGTTCATTGGATAACATATTTTCATTTGTCTCCTCTGTTTATTCATTGGATAACATATTTTCATTTGTCTCCTCTGTTTATTCATTGGATAACATATTTTCATTTGTCTTCTCTGTTTGTTCATTGGATAACATATTTTCATTTGTCTTCTCTGTTTATTCATTGGATAACATATTTTCATTTGTCTCCTCTGTTTATTCATTGGATAACATATTTTCATTTGTCTCCTCTGTTTATTCATTGGATAACATATTTTCATTTGTCTTCTCTGTTTGTTCATTGGATAACATATTTTCATTTGTCTCCTCTGTTTATTCATTGGATAACATATTTTCATTTGTCTCCTCTGTTTATTCATTGGATAACATATTTTCATTTGTCTCCTCTGTTTATTCATTGGATAACATATTTTCATTTGTCTTCTCTGTTTATTCATTGGATAACATATTTTCATTTGTCTTCTCTGTTTATTCATTGGATAACATATTTTCATTTGTCTTCTCTGTTTATTCATTGGATAACATATTTTCATTTGTCTCCTCTGTTTATTCATTGGATAACATATTTTCATTTGTCTTCTCTATTTTGCAATCCGAAGGTCGTGAGTTCAAACTCAGACTGCGCCGTTCTGTTCACGAGTGCCTGTTTTTCCAGAGACTCCTAGGGTTGTTGCCGAAGCTACACAGCTCGTGTTTTGTGCGGCAGGTGACGTGCCATTTTAGCTGAGGGGGACCTAGCATATGTGTTACTGGTTATTGGCTGAAACTGACGTCATTGCACTCCGGGCAGACCCATCGGGGATAAAATCTGATGCGTATGAAGTCAATCTTTCGGCTTTAAAACCCTTTACCAACACACCCAAAAAAATACTGTAGTCGCTTTAGAATTCAGAGTGGCATAAATTCATTATTTCTAAAATTTGCATATCTAGAACATCACAGATTATCAGTGTCAGAAAGATACTGCAAGTTTAAGGCATTTACTTAGATGGCATCCATTCATATCAAAATATGCAGTGTTGAAATTTTCACCGCATGAACTGCGAGACGGATATGATTATTACCCTAGCAAAGAAACCCCAACACTTTTATAAAGAAGTAAATGGTGGAAGAGAAGAAGAAGAAGATAAAGAAATTCTATAAAGTTATTTGAGAGCGATACTAACTGCCTTTATTCTCATTCTCATTCTACAATGATGCATGCTCTTCTGCGATGACTCTGTCACGTCTCAATGAAACTTCAGACGAGTTAATGCTACTATTGTTTCAGCTATTCGTGAAATAACTTTTAGTTTTGATCTTTGCGCTCCATTGATGTGGCTTATTTAGTGAAACTAAAACAGTGCATCGAGGAAACGCTCAATATGTGTTTATTACTATAACATGAAGGTTATGAACATCTTACATGTACTGCTACTCTGTTTCTAGTACCTGTTGCATTCAGAATGTTGCGCTTTCGAATTCAGACCGCTCCGTTCTGTTCACAGGTGTAATTTTTTCCAGAGTTCTCTATGATTGTTGCCGGTACTACGGAGTTCATGCTGTGTGCAATATTCTCGTCAGATGGCGAGAAATGTCTGCGGAAATGTATCAAGTCATATGGGGTCAAACACAATGCAGTAAATCTTTCGTCTTTAGAGTATTTAAAAATTGAAATGACGGTAGTCATGGCTCTAATAATTTTAGTTATATACTATATTACCTGCCTTCAGATACTCAAAAACAAAAGAGATAAAATCGAATCAAAGATGTATAAACGAAAACACACATTCAGTACTCCGGTACTGGTCTGCTTGAATTTGAAATAGAAAACTGGATTCTATACGGAAATTAAACCCTTCAAAAAGTGGAAGAGAACAGGAAAATAAATGCTTCCAACGTCGAAATGTAATGTGAAAAATATTCATTTCCCTGACAAAATCCTCTCTTTGCGAAAAGCGAAAAAAAAAGTTCCATTCGTTTCTTTCAAAGTTGCTGTTGCCATCAAAATATCCACAAAAATTCAGAAGGTAATAGGATAGGGAAAAGAAGAAACCATGCTAGCGGGCAAATTGAGGTCAACTAAAGTGGAAGAATTCTGGGAAGATAATTATTTAACACCAGAGAATAATTTGAATTCTTTGGTAAGAAGAAACTTGGTGTGATGCAATGAAGATGTGACTTAACTAGTCAATGATGGAAACTTCTTGTGATACAATGAAGATGTGACTAAACTAGTCAAAGATGGAAACTTCTTGTGATACAATGAAGATGTGACTAAACTAGTCAATGATGGAAACTTCTTGTGATACAATGAAGATGTGACTAAACTAGTCAATGATGGAAACTTCTTGTGATACAATGAAGATGTGACTAAACTAGTCAACGATGGAAACTTCTTGTGATACAATGAAGATGTGACTAAACTAGTCAATGATGGAAACTTCTTGTGATACAATGAAGATGTGACTAAACTAGTCAATGATGGAAACTTCTTGTGATACAATGAAGATGTGACTAAACTAGTCAATGATGGAAACTTCGTGTGATACAATGAAGATGTGACTAAACTAGTCAATGATGGAAACTTCTTGTGATACAATGAAGATGTGACTAAACTAGTCAATGATGGAAACTTCGTGTGATACAATGAAGATGTGACTAAACTAGTCAATGATGGAAACTTCGTGTGATACAATGAAGATGTGACTAAACTAGTCAATGATGGAAACTTCGTGTGATACAATGAAGATGTGACTAAACTAGTCAATGATGGAAACCGTGGATCATATGAAAGGACTAATTATTAGCTGTTATGATGCAAACTGTTGATACAAGGGAAGTGTGACTAAATAGTCCAATGATGAAACTTCTTGCTGATCAATAATGTGACTAAACTAGTCAATGATGAAAAGGAGACCAGAATGGTATCATATTAAAGGACGCTCCATAATTTGATTATGCCCGTTGTTGATTATGACCTTAGAATCATATTGATATCGTAATGGCAATGTGGGCGCATCAAATGTGTTTCCAATTAAGACAGCCCATACTTCTTGGCTGCACTAGAGTCCCATTTGAAATAAAAAAGATTTACTTTACCATTTAGGCGTTAAGTTCGGACATGCCAGACAGTGTCGTTTTCGTGGTAGAGAGAGAAGATATAGTAATCAAATTCTCATGGGTAATGTGAGCAAATGGACTTTGGGATGGCTGCTGCAGCGGAGGACAGAGCACGAATGGGAATGTCCAATATGCCATGACTGCGATCGCATAACATAACATAACTTTAGCACTGACCAGAGGCATCCACTACACAAGAATACAACTGATAGTAAAGGCATGAGAAACAAATACGAACATATTGGATTACACAGATAGCAAGGACAATGGGTAAGGTGTCTGAAATGCTGAGACAGGTGAAAATGGAATCTGACTGATGGATATCTTTCACAATGTTATCGTTACTCGTGGAAACGATTGTAGAGATTGGGGTAGTGAGGAAAGAAGGAGACATCAGAATTAGACAGTTAATCGCCCGAGTGGTTACCAGGGCCCAAATTTGGGGTGTAAAGAATAGAACCACTGTTACCTGCCACGCATGTCGTAAGAGGCGACTAAGAAGGTTTGACTGAAATCGGATGCACCTGTCCTAAACGTGTAGAAGTCTATGCGTTTAGGGGCCTACCAAACCAATGTGCAACGTATACACGTTCTTGGCAAAGATCAAACATATTACAAAGAGTGATTAAAATTGGTCGTAAAGAACGTACGCAACGAAGAAAAGAAGAAGAAGAAACAGTTAATATCGTATATATCGCTGGGGAGGGAGTTCTTGTTCTATCTTAACCATCAACAACAGTAAACGAGTCGTCGATTTTCTAGGCACCGCTTATACGTTCAGTAGTTTACCATTGCTTTCTGAATGGAGAAATACTATACATGATTCTTTTAGACTTTGTTTTACTTTTATCTTTGTGACTTCTAGAATAATCTGCATTTCTGCCCTGCTATAGTTTGCTGATAATCCGATATAGTCACATTCCGTTATGTGGCAAATCTATTGTCTTATTATATCATCAGTTATCAGTTATATGAGGACTATCATCATAGCACTTCGGACATGTCCATAGGTGCTCCGATCTCCGCCTCAGCAAATCCAGCAGCGTCCAGCGATCCAACACGCCCATATCCGTTGGCAACGCTGAACACTGCGTCTTTGCCATGACGGGTTCTGTCACTAGTGCACGATACTCCGTAGCACGGCCAGAAGTCCCGTTTCACGTTAGCGACTGATTCTATCCTCAGCCATACAGCTTGTCAGCACGTGAAAAACTTTAAGCTTGGATTTAGTCATATATTGATGTAGCATCATATTATATCATGTGGTAGTTGATGTTGAGAGTATTTTTGGCTGAAATTGAGGAGGTAAATGATTTATAGTATCGAGAGTTCTTCAATTCGAAATACTGTCTGTTTGTCCTCAATAATCACTTTTTCTTGTGATGTTAGTCCGTTGTATATCACTTTCCCAATACCTCGTTGCCATTAATAAAATGATTACGTTTAAAGTAATGAGGTTGTTTACACCTATACTTTTTTTCTCTGTGAAACTTATGGGATTACTGGCGTCATTTTCCAATTTCTTAGAAAAATTCACAATTTTACTAATAATCAGATTAGATCCATCCGAATCGAAAATTAGTTGTGATTGATATATAACGAATAAAGAAAGCATAATTGTTATATCTGTTTAATTATTTAGCTCTAGTTAGGGGATAGTGACTCGGTCTATTAACCCCGACGTTCTGAGTTCGAATCACGCTGCGGACAATTTGGTTGCAAATTGTTTCGCGTGGATTTTACAAAAGGACGATGGCACCCATTCAGAAAGCAATGGCAAACTACTGAACACTAATGCCTAGAAAAATCACAAACATCGTTTAAAAGCTGGGGTTGATTCGCAAAGTCCTGTAAAGGATATGCAATTAACTTAACTTATCATCATCATCATCTAGTTTGCCCTTGTCGGAACTTGGCTACAATGACAGCAGCTCTAAATAGCCCCTGTCCTCTGTGGGGTGCCAGGTGTCTGCTACAGTCATACTCAGCTCGTCTGTGGAATCTTGCACCTAACTTCTTCATTGTCTTCCTCATAGAAGTTCTAGTACCGACTTATTGAAACAAGTCGCTGGAGCAGGTGTCTCAAATCATCATAGTTGCGTTTGGATACCTGATATCATTATTTAGGAGATTAAATCTATCGAGAATGGGAACTAACTACCGTAACTACAGTACTAAAGCTTTGCATTGAAATGTCTTAATCTTCACATAACTGTAGTATTATATCATATATTTTATTATCATGTTCTTGCATACTCCGCGATCAAAGTTTGTATCGAATGTTATACACTAACGATATTCTAAGTTGGATATGGAATTCTTTACCCCACTGTATATAAGCTATGAAAATACAAATATAATGTAGACACCTATGACAAGTAATGCAGTAATGTAGTATTATATCATATATTTTATTATCATGTTCTTGCATACTCCGCGATCAAAGTTTGTATCGAATGTTATACACAAACGATATTCTAAGTTGGATATGGAATTCTTTACCTTACTGTATATAAACTATGAAAATACAAATATAATGTAGACACCTATGACAAGTAATGCAGTTATCTCGCAGGAATTCAAAATGATTAAAATAGGAACAGTTCAGCTATTTCTTCACCCTTCGTTCCCTGGGAAGCATAGGTCCGCAACCAAGGCTTTCCAACCCCGATCTATCCAAGGCCATCTTTTCAAGATCTCCTCCTTGCAGGGTCCTTCTTCTTCATCGGGTGGCAAGCTATGAATTTTCCTGGTTGTGGTTTCTGTAGCCATCTAGTGTTTTTTACGGGGTGGGGTAGTTCAGCTATTTAGGAAGCAATTTTGATTGCACTGGAAATTGTTTTGTTTTTTAAATAAAAATTATACTACGAATTGACAAAGCAACATCAGCTTTTAAAAGTCTTTAAAAAATATGGAACTGCAAGTTATATAGTTTTAAAACTAAATTACAAATTTTCGACTCCAATGTTTGTCTCAATCCTAACATATGCAAGCGAGAGTTGGAAAATAACTACAGATATAGAAAGTAAGTTGAATGCATTTGGAAATAGACGTCTGCGAAAAATAATGAACATAAAATGGGATGACTTCAGGAGAAGTGATGAAATCAGAGAAATGCCTGGTCAACCACTAGTAACAACTATGGATAAGATAGAGATATGTTGGCCATACCTTGAGAAGAAATTATCACAGTATCACAAAGCAGGCAGATATGTATTAATTACAGTTCTGCCTTGCTGTAGTTTGTTAATAGTACATCAATAGAGGTTGACAATTCCTTTTTAGAGCTTAGGGATTTTTCATTGCTATATGTATTTTTATCATTTTCCAAGACATTTTTTAAAGATCCGCCAGTGAAAACATGGAATTCACTGTGTACTGATGTATCTGTACTGATGTATCTGTACTGATGTATCTGTACTGAGACGATCAAATGATTTTTTTTTCTAGAATAGTTGACGTTTTTCCAGGATGCAGAGGTTGTCATGTAGTAATGTGCTACAAGTTGCTTCTTCTTCTCTGAAGGTTGTTTTAGGATTCTTCCACTTTAGCATTCATGTATTTTTCTGATTAAATGATTCAAACTTGGTCTTTTAGTAGATCTTTTGTTATTTAGTTTATCTCACGAATAGTGCGTTGTGTCATTTTTTAAGTTCTGAAACGGTGATGATTTAAACAAACACATATGTTTTGCGATCAGTGTCGCTCCGAAGATTAACGACTACCTCCAGGAATATCCTTTGGTACAGGTAAAAATAACTTCAGGTGTCTCTTACATTTAAATAAATATATTACTTTAGCAGCGTCAAGCATTCTTGCGCGGTCCCATTGAAGCAGATTTACTCAACTTGTACTTTTATTTTGTTATTCTCATAACACGTATCTGCAGTTAATGGTGGAAATAATTGCATAAAAATTGCAGTCACTTGTTCTTTAATATTTTGACGATAGATGATGTTTCACTTCATTATGCCGTAGACACTTGCCAAAACATACAAGTATCATTCAGTCGTTGAGTAAAACAAAACAAAACAATCACATACAAGTATCATTCAATCCTGGAGTAAAACAACAAAACCAAACAATCATATACGAGTATCATTCAATCATTGAGTAAAACAATAAAACCAAACAATCACATGCAAGTATCATTCAATAATTGAGTAAAACAATAAAACCAAACAATCAAGTAGGAAATCAATAACACATTTGTCTTAGATGCTTGATAGTACTAGATTTGTTAATAGAAGTAATGAAGTTCTTGATTCATATTTACTGTAACTCATTGTAAAATATGTTTGAGATCATTTCTGATGTATATAGCAGGGGCAGTTTTACTGAAAAAGTGGAACCAAAAACTAATTGACAATACCAACGTATCGATTAAACGTTTTTATTTATTTGTATCGACATGTCACGACAAGTTTTATGTAAACTTTATTACGTCAAGAAAATTGGGGGTTTTTGTGACGTGGAGGTAAGGTGCTCGTCTCTTGCTCCAACGGTACTCAGTTCGTTCCCAGTGTGGAATGATCGAGATATATTTCCAGAGATCTCTAATCGCAATGTAGGTGAGGTCAAGTTCCTAGCTTATTGAGGAAGGACGATAAAACATAGGTCCTGCCTTCAATATGAGAACGTAAAAGAGCCCTTCCCAAATGAACATCGATAAGAATAGGCTGCAAAGCTGCTGTTTGAGCTTAGTTCATTAAAAAGATTGGAATAAATTTCCTACCACAATTTTCACAACCTTCAAAATGACATCTGGGACCCTCGCCAGTGCTATCGAGCTCGTTTACTGCCTCTGAGATCTTCATGCGTAAAAACGAAATCGAATCACACAGGGTTATTCACAGTGGCGACTCGTGATCGTTTTTGTTAGTGGGGCCAGAACACATTTTGGGGAAATCATGGATTTGGGTTAGTTACATTTTAAATAATAAATACACGTTACACATTATTTTTGATGGGGCCCGGCCTTCTGGCCCTTAATGACGAGCCGCCACTGGTTATTCACAAAAGTGCAATGATGAATGTTCCTATCAGTTAATCAATGTAAAAGAAAAGTTACAACAAAATATTTTCTACTTCTTTCTTCCCTTTCAGACTTCTATTTTGATAAATGACAAACATTAATAATGTACAATTTTTCGTGATTGAAACAATAAGTGATCATGCTATTCTATGTTAAATTGTGTTGTCCTAATGTTGCATTCTTATAACAATATTAGGCATTTTCGTGTTGCCTGTACAACCATTCCGTTAGTCAAGTCCCCCTCCTCCACTTTTCTAATCAACACTGTGTGCGAGTGTTTGCATAAATTATCATATTCTCTCCCAAGTTAACTATTGTCAATCAGTATCTCACAGTATTCTTTAGTGTCGTTAGTTAGTCATTGACTCTGAAGCGATGTGGTAAGGCCGTTTGTCTTATATTCTGAAGGTTTAAGTTCGGACCGTTTCAATTTGTTCTCGAGTACAATTTTTCCTTTTTCTGAATTTTGTTATAATTACGGAATTAGTACTCCATTCAATACTCCATGCAATTGGCGTGCAATATCTGAGGGGAGGAACGAGCTATACGGGGGAAACCCGGTTTTAATTAAATCCCTCCCTCTCCTTTAAACATCGTGTTTTTACCTGGATGTGGGTCATCGAGGAGCACTTGCAGATATCTATCAGAAACCTGATCTATCAGAAACCTGGCGCATCGCCGAGAGCAGTCTGAGAATCGTTGCTCTAATCAATTGTGACATTCCAAAGTTGAAAGTTAATAGATTGGCTAGGTTCTCAGGTTCTCTTGAAATAGAATTAGAAGCAACGCCTAGCAGTAACTACATCAACAAGTTGAAGCAACTCAAACTTCACAACTTGAAATATAATTAGAAGCAACGCCTAGCAGTAACTACATCAACAAGAATTAGAAGCAACGCCTAGCAGTAACTACATCAACAAGTTGAAGCAACTCAAACTTCACAACTTGAAATATAATTAGAAGCAACGCCTAGCAGTAACTACATCAACAAGTTGAAGCAACTCAAACTTCGCAACTTGAAATAGAATTAGAAGCAACGCCTAGCAGTAACTACATCAACAAGAATTAGAAGCAACGCCTAGCAGTAACTACATCAACAAGAATTAGAAGCAACGCCTAGCAGTAACTACACCAACAAGAATTAGAAGCAACGCCTAGCAGTAACTACATCAACAAGTTGAAACAACGCCTAGCAGTAACTACATCAACAAGAATTAGAAAGCAACGCCTAGCAGTAACTACATCAACAAGAATTAGAAGCAACGTCTAGCAGTAACTACATCAACAAGAATTAGAAACAACGCCTAGCAGTAACTACATCAACAAGAATTAGAAGCAACGCCTAGCAGTAACTACATCAACAAGTTGAAGCAACGCCTAGCAGTAACTACATCAACAAGAATTAGAAGCAACGCCTAGCAGTAACTACATCAACAAGAATTAGAAGCAACGCCTAGCAGTAACTACATCAACAAGTTGAAGCAACGCCTAGCAGTAACTACATCAACAAGAATTAGAATCAACGCCTAGCAGTAACTACATCAACAAGAATTAGAAGCAACGCCTAGCAGTAACTACATCAACAAGTTGAAACAACGCCTAGCAGTAACTACATCAACAAGAATTAGAAGCAACGCCTAGCAGTAACTACATCAACAAGTTGAAACAACGCCTAGCAGTAACTACATCAACAAGAATTAGAAAGCAACGCCTAGCAGTAACTACATCAACAAGAATTAGAAGCAACGCCTAGCAGTAACTACATCAACAAGAATTAGAAGCAACGCCTAGCAGTAACTACATCAACAAGAATTAGAAGCAACGCCTAGCAGTAACTACATCAACAAGAATTAGAAGCAACGCCTAGCAGTAACTACATCAACAAGAATTAGAAGCAACACCTAGCAGTAACTACATCAACAAGTTGAAGCAACTCAAACGTCACAACTTGAAATATAATTAGAAGCAACTCCTAGCAGTAACTACATCAACAAGTTGAAGCAACTCAAACGTCACAACTTGAAATATAATTAGAAGCAACGCCTAGCAGTAACTACATCAACAAGTTGAAGCAACTCAAAAGTCACAACTTGAAATATAATTAGAAGCAACTCCTAGCAGTAACTACATCAACAAGTTGAAGCAACTCAAACGTCACAACTTGAAATATAATTAGAAGCAACGCTTAGCAGTAACTACATCAACAAGTTGAAGCAACTCAAACTTCACAACTTGAAATATAATTAGAAGCAACTCTAGAGTAACTACATCAACAAGTTGAAGCAACTCAAACGTCACAACTTGAAATATAATTAGAAGCAACTCCTAGCAGTAACTACATCAACAAGTTGAAGCAACGCCTAGCAGTAACTACATCAACAAGAATTAGAAACAACGCCTAGCAGTAACTACATCAACAAGAATTAGAAGCAACGCCTAGCAGTAACTACATCAACAAGAATTAGAAACAACGCCTAGCAGTAACTACATCAACAAGAATTAGAAGCAACGCCTAGCAGTAACTACATCAACAAGTTGAAGCAACTCAAACGTCACAACTTGAAATATAATTAGAAAGCAACGCCTAGCAGTAACTACATCAACAAGAATTAGAAGCAACGTCTAGCAGTAACTACATCAACAAGTTGAAGCAACTCAAATGTCACAACAATATAATCATTATTTTGACAAGAAGCAACATCTTTAAATAGATAACGATAATAATAACAGAAGAGCAGCAAGTATTTTTATGATGAACTGACATACAAATAACAATGATCTGACGATAGATGTGACGAAAGTATGGTGCGGCTAAATGTAATAGATGTTCAAATTATAAAAACCAGAACTGATCCATGGCGTAAGTCTAGTCTGTGTAATTTACTTTTCAATGCTTCATATCAGAACTCCAACAACATACAGATCAATAACTGAGAATTTCACGAAGCGGTTCTAAATCTTTCAAACTAAGTGCACACTTTATTTAAATTGTGAACATTTGTTTGATGCGTCCCTAATTGTTATGTTTTAGCACTGTCCTTAATTTCCTAATAGAACTTCAAATAAATGTATACATGCTTGAGAAATTTTGCGGTCATTCGCGATTCAGTTTTTGAGAATCGTTGCTTTATAATGTACTTTCAGTGCGTGAGGTAAGATATCTCGATGTCAGGAGTTTCGATATTTTTTTGAGAATTTGCCTAGCCAAGCAATTTAATAAGTAACCCATATACTAGGCACTATGAGAAAAATGTATTCGTTTTGGTTTAATGTGTGAATGTTAGTTTACAGACAGAGCTACGCTCGTGTGGTGCCGACCCGTAAGGAAGCAAAGAATAGTACCACTACGACCTAAAGGCATGTCGGAATAGGTGACCTAGGGAAACTACCCTAGTAAATAAAAAGCATAGCAGAAATCGGATGTGCAGGCCTACTTGTAGGCGTATAACTAGCACAACGTGCAATCGCTCTTAGACTCAGATCACATACAATTCACACAGAGTGGTTAACAAGTGGTCGATATAAAGCGTTTGAAGAAGACAAAGTTCAAAGTGTACAGTTTATATTCTTTAAGTACTGCTATGTCCGCCTGCCTAGCGTGTTCGTTGCGCGTTTGACGACGGGTTATAACCCCTGTGAGTACGGTTTAATTCCCTGGGTTTGGCAGAAAAGTCACAGGTTCTCCGGACTTACGGTGTTTGTGGCACCGAACAGAAGGGTTACGATGCCCATGGCACCGAGCCGAAGAGCTGAAAGTTCAAGTGCTTCTGGATCGGGGAAAAAGTACTGCTATATTCTGTGAATCATGGACTGTATATCAACGGCATGTCAATAAACTAAACCATTTCTATGCAGTCTATCCAAGAAATATAATGAACATCAGATTGCAAGATAAAATCCAGATAATATAGTCCTCGACAGAGTGGGTCTGATTAGTAACTACACGATCTTAATACGGTCAGATACAACAGCCAGCTTGTTATGCTATAAGTGCGACTGTCTTTTGTAACTTTGTTCGATAACAGTCAAGAAGAAAACGACACTTTGTGATTCGTAATTGTAATAGTAGTGAAAAAAAAATATTTTGGTTTCAATAATTATTGAATTATTTATTGTAACTACTTAATGGACTATTGACAAAGTAAAGGATAATTGTCAACGTTACAAGGAGAGAAAGAGTGAGAAACGAGAATATCAGAAGCATCGTTGGTACTATACCATGCATACAGTACATCGAGAAGCAAAGAATCAAGTGGTTCGGTCATCTAGTGAGAATGGAACCACATTTACTACCATCGCGTGCCTACAATAATCGACACTCAGGGTGCAGAGCACGAGGCAGACCAAGAACACGATGGATAGATAACATCTCAGAGTTCCTGCGAAAGCATGGACTGACAACGTCAAGTGCAACACGCCTGGCACAAGATAGAAAACTAACTCTCCCACGTCGCTTCACGGCAAATGTGGTTAAGATAAGATAAGATAAGACAAAGCAGCGGAGAGGATCATTGATGCCTTTATGTACAAGTGCTACTGAGTAGTACTTAGGATATCATGGACGGAGAGAGGAACATGTGTTTCTGTTCTACAACAGCTTGATATTGGAGAGAGTTGGCTATTGGAGAGCATAGGATCAAGGAAGATTAAATGTTTGAAAAACATCGGGCGATGTAGGTGCCTAAAGAAAATAATGATGGAGGAAATGGTGCCTGGAGGAAGAGTGGGAGGAGAACCTGGGAGACGATTAATGCAAGATATCATTGACGATCTGAGAATGACTGCTGCTGACGCCGATCAACTTGCACAGAACAGAGAGTTTTTTCAGGACTCTTGTCATGGGAGCCAAGTTCCGGAAGAGACAAGCTACTTGATGATGATGAACTATTTAATATTATTTATTATTTATTTAAATTTTAAAACTTTAGGGCATGCAATACATTCGTTGCATTCTTAGAGCATGTGCCACTGCAAGGGATGTAGGCTGAGATAGATTTTCCACAGTTTCTCAATTGTGATTCCATTATAGCCTATATTTCTGCATCATATTTACGACCAAATGTATTGTTGGTACTGTAATAGATCAGTAATGTTTTTACTATAGCGGTATTCTGCATACACTCCTGCTCCTCCATTCTTTACTGAAATCTGTGATGACCATCCGTATATTATATATAACGAACCCAGAGACCACGTGGGTATTCTTTATTCAAGAAATTGAGATGTTTATATTCTGCTCTGTTCATTTTTTGCCAAATAATCCGTTCACCACAGTTTGGATATGTACTTTTAATTCAAACTCCTCTCTCTCTCTCTCTCTCTCTCTCATGCTTTGTTAGCCCAGATTGGGACATAGGCCCTCAACCAACTCATGCAAAGTCTTCCTATCTTTAGTTGTCTTCTGCATATTGTTAATCTCTTCCTCCAAATATACCCATGCATTTTTAGGCATCACTCTCCTTAGCTTTTTCTGTGGATTCCAGCAAAGGACACTTCTCGTTAAATTCTTCTCAGATTGTATCAAGGTGTGTCTTATCCAGCGAAGCTACTGTTTTAAAAAGTCTTTGTTACTGGAATATGTCCTATTCTCTCCATAAGCTTCTCATTTGTGACTCTATCATACCAAAGATGGTGCCACTTTCATGTAACTTTGGAATGTGTATGTGTAAAGTCTTTTGATCTAGTGGATGAAGCTCATTTTTTTTAGCCGTTCCACTTTAATAGTTTTTTTTCTTTCGTTCCTGAAGCACTTGAACTTTCAGCTCTTCGGCTCGGTGCCATTGACATCATAACTCTTCGGTTCGCTGCCACGAACATCGTAAATCTGGAGAACCTGTGACTTTTCTGCCAGCCCGCGGAATTGAACCGTACTCACAGGAGCTTGTCACCCGCCGTAAAACGCGCTACAAACACACTGTGCAGGTGGGCACTTTTATAGTTTAGAATAAGTGCCACATTGGATTACTTGTCACATAGAGGATCCTTAATGGCATTGTTAGTAGCTGTGTGTTTCTGTGCCCTTTTAATATAATTATCTCCCCTCTCCCTCCCTCTCCCTCCCCACCATCATTCCCTACATCTCAACTACAAAAGTTGATTTTATTACACATGTGATGTCTATAAGTGTCTGGTTTAGCACATTATCCAGCTTTTGTCATGTGGTGTTTGATGCTGAGTTGCACCATATGTTTCATATTCCGTTTATGGCTGTATGCTTTTTATGGTCAAATTTACTGAGAATTATATAACTGGTGTCCTATATGGTTCCACTTAATTTTCTTTCCACCTTAATGGGGGGGTCTCTGTGGCTGAGTGGTTAAGCCCTTTGCCCTGCGAGTCGAAGGTCGTCGGTTCGAATCCGGACAGCGGCCTTCTGTTCACGAGTGTAGTTTTTTCCAGAGACCCTAGGATTGTTGCTGGAGCTACGGAGTTCGTGCTTTGTGCAATACTCTCGGCAGGTGGCGTGCCATTTCTGCGGAGAGGGCCGAGCCATATGGGGTAAAACCCGGTGCAATGAAGTCAATCCTTCGGCTTTAAAACCCTTTAAACTTAATTTTCTATGGATGGCTAACTTTCTCCTGTCCTTTACTACTGTCTAATTTATATAAAACATTAATGTCTGTCTATCTGAGATAGACAGACATTAACACAGATTAGTTGTCTACTCTCAACGGCTCTCATCTCGTCTTGACGATGTATGGTGTGTTTTTGCTTTGGTCAAAGTGTTTTGAGTGTCATGTTGCACTTCTCTGTATGGTGTGTTTTTGTTTTGGGCAAAGTGTGTTGAGTGTCATGTTGCACTTCTCTGTGTGGTGTGTTTTTGCTTTGGGCAAAGTGTGTTGAGTGTCATGTTGCACTTCTCTGTATGGTGTGTTTTTGCTTTGGGCAAAGTGTGTTGAGTGTCATGTTGCACTTCTCTGTATGGTGTGTTTTTGCTTTGGGCAAAGTGTGTTGAGTCATTTCACTTCTCTGTATGGTGTGTTTTTGCTTGGGCAAAGTGTGTTGAGTGTCATGTTGCACTTCTCTGTATGGTGTGTTTTTGCTGTGGGCAAAGTGTGTTGAGTGTCATGTTGCACTTCTCTGTATGGTGGGTTTTTGCTTTGGGCAAAGTGTTTTGAGTGTCATGTTGCACTTCTCTGTATGGTGTGTTTTTGTTTTGGGCAAAGTGTGTTGAGTGTCATGTTGCACTTCTCTGTATGGTGTGTTTTTGTTTTGGGCAAAGTGTGTTGAGTGTCATGTTGCACTTCTCTGTATGGTGTGTTTTTGCTTTGGGCAAAGTGTTTTGAGTGTCATGTTGCACTTCTCTGTGTTAATGCTGACATATCATTGCTTTGTCCATGACCTTACGACATGTATAGCTTTTGTAGATTGTGTGTCAGTTTGATAGCCACTGTTAAATATTCATTAGAAGAGAATACGGGGTTTTAAGAGCCCCAGGGAAGCACCAGAGCAAATGAGCATGATTAATAATTAGACAGTAAGCAAGTATTAGGGGCTTCCAGAAAAATCAAATTACCAAACACAGGATTCGGACCACGAATCTTTCTTTTTTACGGAACCCATTGCCTAGCCCTACAGACTATAGCTTTAAGAACACAACTAGTAAGCTCTCCACAAAAATATTCATTAATATACCACACTACCACGTCATCAGCGCGGCTCACAATGCCATTTTAATTCCATGATAGATCAATCAGGTCGTTGATGTAGATTATTGTAGATCATAGATTCCCAAACTTTTTCGGCCCACCGCCCACTTTGCACAACAGAAACTTTGTAACGCCCCCTCCACATTATAACAGCTTGTCAACGCCCCCACATGTATGTTATACATGGTCAATTTTCAAATGATTATATGCATGAAATAGAAGTTGATGAAAAATTGGATGGTGTAAGACGGGCACACAATGAATTTAAATGCAGAATTCAAATTTTAAATGATTATTCAATTGCAAAATCACGAAAAAAAGTTAATTTTAAATTATTTATTATTAATTTCTTCTTTAATGAGCCACCGACTCCTAATCGCATGAACACCCCACAAATTCTTCTGAACCTACTATCGCCCCCCTAGAACGCTTCAGGTTCCTGGGGGCGGTACCGCCCACTTTGAGGAACGCTGGTGTAGATCAAGAAATGTGTCGTTAGAAAACCATTGAGAAACCGTGGTGTAGTAGAATTGCCTTACTATTAATGTCGTCTAAGTGTACTCATGATCTTAACCCTGTCACGCATACTATCCACTGTAGTGGACACCTACTATTCGTTCGTTACGTAGCTACACATGCGTGTTTCGTGACCTCTGGCACATTCAGTGTACAGTTAGGGACTAGATGTGGACGGTGTCTATTGCCAGACACCGTATATGTACACACCGTCTATTGTCAGAGTTGTAAATTCACTTGTACTTCATCTGTGTAGTCAAGGTGGCAAACAAGACGATATTCGTCCCATAAATGCATGCATAAAGAGTGTTAAATTATACTGTAAGCTTTCATTCAATGTGCATTCACTAATAATTTTGTCATTTCTCATTTTCTTTAAAATCATTTCTTTTTAAATCTTGTCAAATGCTTTTTTTTTAATCTGTCCGTGCTGCTACTACCAGGTTGTTGTTTGTTTTGGTGTGTTTTTTTTTTATCTCAGAACGCATCGTCCGTCTTGTGGAAAAGTTAGTTTACCTGATCCGTAGAGTAGCACTGATGTATTGGTTATTGGTTACTAAAGGGACGTCTTGCACTCCGGGCAGACCCATGGGTGCTCAGTCTCCCCCAACAGATATCGAAAAGTATGCATACTGATTGTTCCTGTGGCTCGCTGGTTAAACACACTCCTCACTCTGTCCCTCAGGCATCCAGTTCTACCCGTACAACGGGTAACACCGAACTGCTTAAATCGCTGTATCGATTCAACATCTATTCTAGTGGATTATCCAACAAGCTGTCGCGAAGAGAGCGAAAGCACTGACTGAAACCTGCCTGCTGTGGCACAAGAATAATTTTACCTTCATGACATCTGTATAGCCTGAGATTAATGATACGTTCCATTGTTTTGCAGAGACAGCTTGTAATGATGATTGGTAAATAGCTGGGGGCACTAGAACTGTCTTTACCTGGTTTTAGAAAAGTAATCATGATTGCTTCTATCCAGGACAGCGAGTTTAAATGGTGCAGTTTTACTCCTGGCAGCCCCTCATCCTGTCAATCATACTATTTTGTCTGGCGCCATTGCTATTATTAATCTGCAGATGTTGGGAGGTTTGTCAAAGAAGAAGAAAACGTTTAGGTGTCATCTGTTGTTTTTTTTAATTCCGTAAATATTTCTCTTTTTTTCTGATCTGACTTGTATAATATCATATACACTAGATTCACACTTATTGTTGAAATTGTTGAAAAAGAAAAACAATATATTATTAATTTTTGTTTGGAAATACAAAATATATTTGGTGAAACATTATAAAAGTCAACCTCAAAGCTACAAGTAATCGAAACTTTTCAGACTGATTGCACATTAATAAAAGTAAACGATGTCCGATTAGGGATGCCCATTTCAATTACAACCAAGTATTAATAACTATTCGCTACTTTTCCAACAAATATTCGCTGCTTAGTACTAGTTACTTAATCATTAATTAGTCATTATTGGACATCCAACGGGATGTTTAGAAAATAATTTATAATATAATAATAATAATTCCTCTCGTACTGTTATACGTTACATAGGGCCTGCAAGTAATTTCTCCATACCGCTCTATCCTGGGCAACTCGCTCAATCTCCTCCATGGAACTGAGGCCGATATTTCCTGTCTCTCTCAGCAAAGTTTGTTTCAGGGTCTCTTAGGTCGACCTCTCTTTCTTGAACCCTTTGCATCCCACTTCAATGCCTGCTTTGATATTCGTTGATCATAATAATTTAGACCTGTGTAAATTGCTACCTTTGGATAATATGCATACACTTTAGCTGAAATTCGGATGTGCCTGCCCTACAAGCCGTAGGGGCCTAACGGGCGTGCAACGTACTCACGTTCTCTGTAAAAAACCCCAGAATTCACGAAAGGTGGTTAACTTGGCTGACAAGAATGAAAGCAAAGGCAATATCTTTCAGTATGTGTTGTCATTAGCTGTCTCTTTTCTTCTATCTTCTACTGTATATTCTATTCATTTGTTCTTCCTTTATATATGAATATTGATTGAAGGAAGGGGTATAGAAGATGTTGGTGAATTTATCTACCTTGGAATCAAGATCATGATGGCTGTAGAAGCAGGACATCTGGCCTATGAGAGAGAAAGAAATTCCGGAGGACTGTTGGGGTGGCAAAAGTTCTGCTCAGAACAAGCTATTTGATGATGATGAATTAAGATCAGTCAATCAGGAGATACAGGTGAGGACATTAATGAAAGGATTAGGAAAGCCCGATAAGCATTTGCTATTCTGCACACAGTGTGGAAATCCACTGCCATCTCTACGATAGCTAAGCTCAAGATATTCAGCTCAAACGTGAAATCTGTGTTGCTGTATGGCTCGGAAACGTGACGAGTCACCTAGTTTAATATAAATAAAATTCAGACCTTTGTCAACGGATGTCTTCGACGGATTCTCAGATTGAGCTGATGTGATGGAGTTACAAACACAGACTTGTGGATAAGAACCGGACTAGAACCAATGATAACCCAGATCAAGATAAGAAAATGGCAATGGGTCGGGTATACCCTGTGGAAGACACAGTTGAATGTCACTAGACAAGCACTTGAGTGGAACCCGCATAGAAAACGAAAAATAGGACTCCTAAACATGTCTGGAAACGAAGTCTTCTTGAGAAACTGAAGAGTTCTCGACTATCCAGGGAGACCATAAAGAAAAACAGAAAGAGACCGAGAAGAATGGCGAACAATTGTTGAGACCCTATGCTCCACGAGAAGCGGAGATAAATAAGTTATATATAAATATATGTCAAATATTTGTTCTTGTGTCTTTTATCTACTTTCTCGTACTTCATCATTTTTCTGCGTTATTCAAGTGCGCTCCAGATATTAATGTTAATCTTTCTTCCACTCGTATTGATCAGCGCGATTCAGGGTTGTTACACCAGATTATTATTTCACTAATTCTTTCTTGTATGTCATTCTAACAATGCTCGTTTGTACAATCTTTATTTGTTGTATATTGAATTAAAGCATTTTTAATCCGAAGCAAACTGCTTAGTAAGAGTTCAGTTTTTTCATCTCACTGTTTTACCCACGCATTGGCTCACTTACTGACTAGTTCGCTCACTCACTGTTTTGTTCGTTCACACACCGTTTCGTTCGTTCACTCACCGCTTCGTTCGTTCACTAACCGCTTCGTTCGTCCACTCACCACTTTCGTTCGTCCACTCAACGTTTCGTTCGTCCACTCACCGTTTCGTTCGTCCACTCACCGTTTCGTTCGTTCACTCACCGTTTCGTTCGCTCACTCACTGACTTGTTTGCTCATCCACTGTTTCGTTCGCTCACTCACTGACTCGGCCGCTCACTCACACTTTCGTTCGCTTACTCACTGACTCGTTTGCTCATTCACTGTTTGTTTGCTCACTCCGTTCGTTCGCTCCTCACTGTCTCGGCCGCTCACTTACTGTTTCGTTCGCTCACTCTCTGACTCGGTCGCTCACTCTCTGACTCGGTCGCTCACTCTCTGACTTGGTCGCTCACTCACTTACTTACTCGTTTGCTCATTGATTGACTCGTTCGCTCAATCACTGACTCGTTCGATTCCTCACATCGTTCGATTCCCCACGACTCGTTCGCTCATCCTGACTCACTCACTCACTCACTGGCTCACTCACTCGCTGACTCACTTATTCACTGGTTTGTTGACATAAACGCTAATCTACTTCGTTGCTACCTCCTTGTCATACTTTTTGTCTAACTCACGGGTTTGTTCATTCAATATCTCGCTTACTCACTAGTTATCTGACTACCTCACTAGTTCACTCACTTACTAGCTCACTCACTCATTGGCTCACTCACTCATTGGCTCACTCATTCACTGGCTCACTCACTCACCACTGGGTCACTCACTCATTGACTCACTCACTGGCTCACTGGCTCACTCACTCACTGGCTCACTCACTCACTGGCTCACTCACTCACTGGCTCACTCACTCACAGGCTCACTCACTCACTGGCTCACTCACTCACGGCTCACTCACTCACTGGCTCGCTCACCACTGGCTCACTCACTCACTGGCTCACCTCACTCATTAACTGGCTCACTCACTCACTCGCTCACTCACTAACTCACTCATTCACTCACTCACTGGCTCACTCACTCACTAGCTCACTCACTTACTTATTCTGTTACTCATCCATTCACTGATTTACTCGCAGACTTACTCACTCCATCACTGAATCACTTACTGACTCACTCATTACTTTCAGTTCGTGAATCACGCATACGAGAGAGTGTGTGGCTATTCAAGTGAAGAACTCTTGGGCAGAGACTCCACGGAACTCTTCAAATCGGACAAGAACAAGGACACCATCGAATCTATCAACGGTCATATGAAGAAAGGAAAAGTAAGTCCTCAATCTCTTTTTGTTCTTAATTTATTCATGAACTTGATAGACAAGTTTGAGAAGAGGAGACTTGCACATTGAGGTTGTCAGTGTCTTGTAAATATTGTTTTTTTCTCAATAGAATATCAAGTTCTGTCATGCATTTTAGTAACAGATAATTAGCATTCCATCTTGAAATGACTACGCTCTTTAACGCTACCTGTTTTTAGAATTTGTTTTTTCACGTTATCTACAAGTGTCACACCCAAAATGAAATAGGTCTCATTAGTAAGTTTGCAGTATGTTGTGGAGAGACATGATCGTCTATGCAGGTAGGCATGGCACTAGGTTGATTTCGTATAGATATATAGTCCAGACTCGCCTTAAGACAGGTTAATTATGTCGAAATTTAAAAGCAGAAAAGCGACAAAGGCGTTTAGTATTGCATTGCATTGCTTTCTTCTCTTACCGTTAAAAAGTCACTGAAAGTAGTTTCTCCATACCACTCTATCCTCAGCAGCTTTTTCAATCTAGTCTATGGAATTGATTTCAATATTTCTCGACTCTCTCAGTGAAGTTCGGTTCAGGGTTTCCTTATGTCATCTTTTCTTTCTTCAACCTCTTGTCTCTCAATGCCCGCGTTAAGATTATTTGATCTGGTTTTTTTAGAGTATTCCAACATATATATCTCTATACTCTCTTTCTTATAATCATTGCTATTAGTGGTTGACCCACCCAGTTGTTACCTGGGCCCACATTTGGGGTGTAAAGAATAGAACCACTGTTACCTGCCATCATGTCGTAAGAGGCGCTAAGGAGGTTTGGCTGAAATCGGATGCACATGTCCTAAACATGTCAAGTCTATGTGTTTAGGGCCTACCAAACCAATGTGCAACGTATACACGTTCTTGGCAAAGATCAAACATATCACAAAAGTGATTAAAATTGGTAGTAAAGAACGAAGGCAAGAAGAAGAAGGAAGTGGTTGACCAGACATTTCTATGATTTCATAATTTTTTCCAGAATTCTTCTCATTTTGTGTTCCTTATTCGTCTCTAATATCTATTTTCAAAAGCTTTTAACTTACTTTCTATACCTTTAGTTAGTTTTCAATTCTCGCTGGCGTATGTTAGGAATGATACAAAATTAGAATTAAAAATGTATAATTTAGTTTTAAAACTATATAACTTGGATTTCATATTTCACTTCAGCAACCATCATTCATGGCCACAAACAAAACAATAACAAATGTTGGCAACAGTTAATTAATCGTGCCCTCCATTGGATTTCTGGAACTTCATTTACTGGGGCCGTTGTTGTATCTGACTCTCAGTCGATGCTTCACAAGATCCAGAAGGCAGGTTTCGGTATGAGTGGATGTATCTATAGAAGTTTCTAACCTCCAGAGGCTTACGTGGATATACTGTCCTGAGAATGCGGGTGTTTACGGTAATGAGAGATCGGACACGCTTGCATCAACAGCATCAATTGTTGGGGAGTTGAAGATGGATAAGGGGATATTCTTCGGTCTCTTCGCGACTGTCTGTTGGATGAGGACACTAAAATCGATGTTGAATCGATCAAGCGATTTAGGCAGTTTGGAGTTGTACAACTCGAACTGAACGCCTGAGAGGCAGAGTGAGGGGTGTGTTTAATCAGCAAGCTACGGGAACCATCAGTGTGCATACTTTTCGATATCTGTTAGGGGAGACTGATCACCTATGGGTCTGCCCGGAGTGCAATGACGTCAGTTTAGTAACCAATAACTAATTAATCATGCATGTAAGTTGCTGCTTACAATATGTTTTCTATTAATTTGAAAAGTTCTTGTTTTATTGTTGGCTACCAAAAGCTACGAGAAGTTCATTGACTCTTACATATCTGTTGTAAATCGATCAGTCTAATTGTTATCCTATAATAAATACAAACCTCTTATCGCCTGTAGCTGAGTATGCTTACATGACGTGTCCGGGTAAGTTTGCTTTGTAAACAGAAAATATTTGTCAAGTTGTGGATCTAAAATCTTAAAATTGATTGATTGAGATTAGCCACAGATCAATATCAGATAAGCAGTCAGTAATTGAACTAGTTAGAGTGCTTATTTATTTATTTATTTATTATTATCAAACAAAGATCATGTCACAAGAAATGAAATCAATTGTGGTATTGTTCCTCTGAACTTGAGTTAATTTATTTGACGCGTACTCGTATATTCTATTACTTATTTCAGTATCACTGTTTTTTTACATGTTACTAATTTCATAATCTATATTATATATATATATATATATATGTATAGTATATATTATAATATATATATATAATATATTATATATTATTATATATGAATATGATTAGCCATGAAATTTGTGAATATAAAGTCAATACTTTCTTTTATCTATGAAGTCAATATTAAGAAAATTAACACGTAAAATTGAATATTTTGAAATTGTTTTAGCTCTCCTCCAACATAATTGTGACAACACACGTACGTGTGACGGACGAAATAATTACATTCTTATTCATCATTATCAAGTAGCTTGTCCCTTCAGGAACTTGACTCGCATGACAGCAGCCCTAAAATTCTCTCTATTCTGTGCAAAATGACCGGCGTCGGCAGCAGTCATTTTCAGATCGTCAGTGACATCTTGCACCCATTATCTTCTAGGTCTTCCTCTCATTCTTCTTCCAGAAACCATTCCCTCCAAAATTATTTTCTCTAGACACTTATGTAGTTTGATGTGTCTGAAATATTTAATTGTCATTGTGTTGATCTTCTTTAATAACCAACTCTCTTTAATATCAAAATGTTGCAGAACAGAAGCATTTATTCTCTTATCTCTCCATAATATTCGAAGTACTCTTCTGTAGCATTTGCATTCAGAGGCATTAATGATCTTCTCTACCGCTTTGCCAAGGGTCCAAATCTCACAACCAAACGTTGCTAAGGGAAAAATGCAGGCTCTAAATTTTCGATCCAGACAACTGAGCTTTCAGCTTTTCGGCTCGTGCATGACATCGTAACCTTCGGTTCGTCCCGAACATGAATCTAACCTTCTTTCTGCCAGTCCCATTGAACTCGCACACACAGAGTAGTCACCTGCAGTCAACGCTACGAACATCTGGGCACGAAGTGTCTTAATTAAACACTGATTTTCTTTTTTCCTTGTTTATAGTAATTACCTGTTTGTATATTTTCTATTCATGAGTTATATTATCCAGGACCAATTTGTAATATCGACAACAAGACTATATTATGACAGTTGTTTGTTTCTAGTAATATTTCCTATTTCAAGCTATATTTATAGCTGGGAAGAATATCCTTCTATTAGTTAGCAAACAGAACCACCTTCACGACCCTGCTCATGTGGGATCCATATCTAATCAGTTATCTATCAACAAATTGTGAGGGCATGCATACTGATAGTTAGTTCGCTTATTATACACTTCTGATCTGCCCTGCAGTGGTTTTGCTAACTTAAATCGTATTTATTGCTAATTCATCGCTGTATCCTCCTGTCGATGTTGGTATGATAGAGTTTTTCTATATAATTCAAGATTATTATTTGGTTTTAACTAACTGTTGTCTCTGTCAATACTAGTAATGCTCTTATTATGTCTGGAAGACTATATTTTCCAAGTTGAATGTTGTGTAGATGAATTTTGTAGTTCATGTAATATTGTTAGTATTTATTATCATATTCTATTTCCTGAAGTCTACTAAGTTTCAGGCGTCCCGTTCCAAAATCATGTATTCTTTAGTACTATAGGTTATCTGTTCAGTTTTTACTATCTTCTATTGTTGATAGTCAGTGGCGGCTCGTCATTAAGGGCCAGTGGGGCCGGCCCCACCAAAATAATGTGTAACGTGTATTTATTATTTTATAAATTAAAGTAAAACCCTTTACCCAAAACCATGATTTTCGAACATTTTTGTCTGGCCCCACCAACAAAAATGAACACGAGCCGCCACTGGTGATAGTTAATTAAAACAAAACTAATATGTCCATTCTAGTACTAATCAGTCATTGTAATTATTAGAATTCTTGTATCTCAAACATTTCAATATTTACCTCTCCTCAGCATTGGGAAGGTACATATTATACAAGACGGAAGAGCGGCGATCATATTCCTTTCTACTGTAGGGTCACTCCGGTGTTTGGTCCCAATGGGTGAGTATATGAGTAGATATGTTAGAGCAGCGTTTCATAAACTGGTGTCCGGACTCCTGTCGCTAGTACTCCCAGTGGTCGCTAGTACTACAGAGTTCATCAAACGCTTGAAGAAATATTATGACTTTGATTTCAAAGAAAATAAATTTTAAAAACATGTATAAGAACAATGATAAACTAGTTCCACTGTGAAATCAAAGGACCGGACCAGACCGAGTCTAAATATATGACAGGACAAAATGAAAGTTCATTTGAAATTTCCCGCAGTCTGAAAATTTTGAGCCAGCTTGACTGTTGGTTTAGTGTAATAATAACTCCATCGCTAGAAGATTTTCATATATAGAAACTGTTGGTGTGGTGTAATAATAACTCCATCGCTAGAAGATTTTCATGTATAGAAACTGTTGGTGTGGTGTAATAATAACTCCATCGCTAGAAGATTTTCAATATAAGAAACTGTTGAGTGTGTGTAATAATAACTCCATCGCTAGAAGATTTTCATATATATAGAAACTGTTGGTGTGGTGTAATAATAACTCCATCGCTAGAAGATTTTCATATATAGAAACTGTTGGTGTGGTGTAATAATAACTCCATCGCTAGAAGATTTTCATATAAGAAACTGTTGGTGTGGTGTAATAATAACTCCATCGCTAGAAGATTTTCATATATAGAAACTGTTGGTGTGGTGTAATAATAACTCCATCGCTAGAAGATTTTCATATATAGAAACTGTTGGTGTGCTGTAATAATAACTCCATCGCTAGAAGATTTTCATATATAGAAACTGTTGGTGTGGTGTAATAATAACTCCATCGCTAGAAGATTTTCATATAGAAACTGTTGGTGTGGTAATAATAACTCCATCGCTAGAAGATTTTCATATATAGAAACTGTTGGGGTCCACGGAAGCAACAGGAATTTAAAATAGGATCCGTGGTAATGCAAAGTTTGGGAACCGTTGTGTTACAAGTATGGGCTCCAACTGGAACAAATGAATTCATAAATGTCCGTAGTTAATAAAGTTGAGAGCACGTTGTTAGTTACAATCATGGGTCTAACTCACGGAAGCAACATGAATTTAAAATAGGATCCGGGTAATGCAAAGTTTGGGAACCGTTGTGTTACAGTATGGGCTCACATTCTCTTATGAATGCACACAAACTGTGCCAAATCAATAACCAACAGAAAATGTGGTTAACGTATAAACCTATGGATATACTGGAAATTGAGGTTTGTTTGTCATCAATAGCAATGTCGTATTTCGTTTATAATTGAGCAAACAACACCCATTGACAGTATTTGCCGAGACGAAGAAATTCTCACATTGTCAACCAGTTAGTATTTCGGAGAGCACTGACATTTCTGCAGGTTTTCTGGCACGCTTGTCGGAACCATTGTCTTGGAAGTTGATGCGCAGTGTTTGTGCCAGTTTCCAATCCAGAACGAGCGCCAGTGAGGGACTGCGTTTAGTTGTTGCCACTCATAGATACTACTCGTTCTTGTCCAGTCACTCTCTTACCATGCGCTGCAGCGTTTACATTACTACCGCCTCAAGTAGATAGCTTCCCTTCGATCCTCTCACTTTTAAGACTGCAGGCAGCAGTCTGTTTCAAGGTCACAACGTAAAGGTAGCGTAGGTCTTTACGTTGATGCTGCCATTGCGCATTATTTTTACATTGCTATGACTCCAGTGAATTTATTGTACCAATTAACACAGCACTTCCCCTCCTCTCTCTCTCTCTCTCTCTCTCTCTCTCTCTCTCTCTCTCTCTCTCTCTACAACTTATCTCTAACATTTGTATTAGTTCGGGTTTTGTTCAATTCATCGTTCCAAATGGAACGTAGCATTGAAATCGATTGTAACACTATGTCAGTTTTTCCATACAGTTTCTTTAATAATGTCATTTTTATAGATTGTGGTTCTTACCCTTAATCCAATCACCGATAACTATTCCGATTGGAGAATATTGTCAAAAGAAACACAAATTTGTACAAATTGATTGACTGATACGATACTGGGAATATAAAACCCAACTTTACAGTACCACAAATATTGAGTTATGCTGTAGCATTATTCTAAACAAAGCTGATGACCCCAACTAATACTATTCTCGGCTTGTAGGAAAACTAACAATCCTGGTCTCGTTCTAGCATACTTTGAAAAAATTCACGAGTCGAAAGGTTTGCCAGTAATTGTGTGAAGACATTTAGTATAACAACAAGTAACGTGACAATGGAAAGGAGACGCCTATGCATAGTATACTGAAACCAGAAAAGAACAAGTATGACCTAGGAAACTACAGACCATCTTCTCATCTGTGTGGGGAACTTACAAAACAACTGACAAACAGAAGTCGTGTCTGATTCCTCTAAACCAACCAGATGATTGGTCCAGCACAAGATACAAATAGAACACAAGCGCACATGACCAACTTGCCTACCATACACAATACTTCGAAAATGCATTTAAGAAAAATAAGGTTGTTTTTGGCTGGGTTTTTCCACGGAGTTACACATAACATGTTTTTCTGAATTACAGAATACCAGAGATCTGGTGGTCATCATCATCAAATAGCCTGTCCTTAGCAGAACCTTACCACCCCAATAGTCCTGAATTTCTCTCTCTCATAGGCCAGATGTCCCGCCTCTGTGTCGTCATGTTCAGACCATCAGTTACATCCTGAATCCATCTTCATCATGATCTCCCTCTTCTTCGCTTTACTAGTATGCCTCCTTTCATGATGATCTTCTCCAGCCTTTATCTGCCGGTCATAACAGACAATTGCTTCGGCAGATATTTCTGTTTAATAGGGGAAGCTTCACGGGGTGACTTAATAGCGCCAAACTCAATTCTTTATTTACATAAACTACATCTAGAACACATCTTGGAAGACAGATCCATCCTTACCGGTCAACGAACAGAAACCTGACCTAAAGGAGCAACTCGTCGAGATAAATTAAGATGGACCAACAAGGCGCACTCACCTACTGTGTTTTACACTGGAATAGAGAGCATAGCTGACAGTAGACGGTAGCATTCTGTCAAATATGTAAGGTCGTCAGAGCTGACTCATGGTTGTCTACAGCTGCTAGGACTTAAAATAATCCTCATTGCTATTTCAGGTCCATTTATCAATACGTATCAGTTAAAAGCCATACTGCAGACAGCTACACTCAGGTAGCAAATGGTGAGTACATTTTACGACATTGTTTTCATGTGTATATCTTAATGAGACTTTCGTATTATGGAAAGTTTATTTCTGCCTTGAAAGACAGATGTGTCTGTGTGCTTGTGTGTGTTTGACTATGTGTACTCCCAGTATGCGTGAGTGTGTTCGAGTGTCTGTGTGGACTTGCAAGAATGTAAGTGTGTTTTTGTGTGCGAGAGTGGGGTATGTGTGAGACTGTGTACCAGTGTTGTGGAAGTACATATATAGTCGTGCGGAATAGCAGTGTATGTGAGTGCGTTTGTCTAGTGAGAATTAGGTAATGAGTATGGACATGCGATAATTTGTGTGTTGTTTGTATGTTGCCGTTTTTCTCCTTACATTTAAATTGCTATAAAATCGTTTGTGACATATCTGTCTGCTATCTAAACTTGACGAAATATGATCAACTTCACATTGATACATGAAGGCACTGCTGAAGTGAGCAGCTGTTTATATATAATGTAATGAGTTTGTTTTCTGTATTAAATTATTCAACAAGGAAAAATAAAATACATGCAAATCTGCATGTGGCTTGCATATGTAAGAACTTCATATCGTGTACAATAATATATTTTGTGAGATTGGTGTTTCCTCTAGTGAATCGAGTTCATGTCACTTCAGACAGATCAGTTGGTGCTCAGTCTCTCCCACCGCCCCGCCCTCCCCAGCAGAGGTTGACTCGTATGCCTGCTAATAGTTCATGTGACTCGTTTATTAAACACACTTCTAACTCTACCCGTCAGGCGTCCAGTCTTGCATCTATAACGTTCGAGATCATTCTAGTAAAAATACTGTATAGATTTACCATCAAGTTTTTGTGTCCTCATCCAACAAATTGTCTCTTAGCAACCGAAAGACATACAACATATCCATCTTCACCACTTCGATGATCACTACCTTTGATGATCACCTCTATCATTATCGCAAACAGACGCACGTCCAGGACAGTTATCAGTTATATGAGGACTATCATCACAGCACTCCGGACATGTCCATATGTGCTCCCTTCACTGCCTCAACACCAAAGTCAGTCGATGTTGATTAATCAATCTTTTGCATATTTTATGCGTCGGCACCAATATCGTTGTGTTGCCAGTATACATATTTTTTTTTTCGATCCAGGCATGAGAGTCTTGGGCTCGTGATTGGACATCAACTCTTCGGTTCTGCCAGAACACCGTAATTGGAATCTGTGCTTTTTGCCATCCGCGGAATCGAACCTCACCAAGAGGATAGTCCCGTTAGTCAAGCTAACGCTGCGACCAGTATATCTACATAAGTCCTGTGGGTTAGAAGATATGATATGTGACATCCTCTCATACTACAGCTCATTGTTTTGAACCTACCGATACATGGAATGAGAGTGTGGCACAATACTTGCCCAGGTCTAGTAAACAGTCTCAAAAACGATATTAAAGAGCAACACTAACGGAGTTTAACTTTATCATCTTTCTGAACGTAGTCATGTAATCTCCATTCCGCTAGGCGACCAATCTATTACAAGTTTTAGCTAGAAAACCCTAACCTCATTTCTAACAACGATGCTGAGACCCATCGATAAATACAACAACATATGTGTTATCTGCTATGCGATGTTTAATTTAAAGATTCACTTTCATATTACTCCAAGTGTCAACGTTCTCTTCAAAGATTTTTTCTTATTCTTTGCATTCGTTCTTTACAACCAATTTTAATCACTCTTTGTGATATGTTTGATCTTTGTTAAGAACGTGTATACGTTGCACATTGGTTTGGTAAACCCCTAACGGCATAGACTTCTACAAGTTTTGGACAGGTGCATCCGATTTCAGCCAAATCTATTTAGTCGCCTCTTACGTTATGCATGGCAGGTAACAGTGGTTCTATTCTTTACACCCCAAATATGGGTCCCGGTAACCTCTCGGGTGACTCTTCAAAGATTAAAGATGAAATTGGAGAAGTTTGCCATGTCTCCATATATCAGGATTCATTTTCTCTCTTTTGGCAGGTTCACGACTGTAGTCACCAGTTCGATTGTATTTCTCTTTTTACAACGACATGCCATGCTTCATTCTCAATAGTACTTCTGTGGAATTTATTATTTTACTGATGTAACCTACTCTTGAAATGTTAACAAAAAGCTATCAAATCATGTGTTTTACTTGCCACCGTGTGAGAGTTGACGGTACTATCTGAAAATTGTCAAATCTATTGCCGTATGGTGGCGTCTGTGGCTTAGGGGATAGTGACTCGGTCTATTAACCCCAACGTTTTGAGTTCGAATCACGCTGCGGACAATTTGGTTGCAAATTGTTTCCGTGGATTTTTACAAAAGAACGATGGCACCCGTTCAGAAAGCAATGGCAAACTACTAAACGTAATAAAGCCTAGAAAAATCACAAACAGCGTTAAAAGCTGGGTTTGATTTGCAAAGTCCTGTAAAGGATATGCAATAAACTTTTATTGCCGTATGGGTCAGCATGGTTATGCAGAAAGCTAGAGTGATAAACCTAGCAAATCTAGAGAATGAAAATCTGACATATCATTTACAGGACGTACCATCAACAACAGTCAACGAGTCGTTGTTTTCTAGAACACCACTTATAGGTACAGTAGTCTTACCATTGCTTTCTGAACGGCGATGTCTATTTTTAAAGTTCGTAAAAATCCGAGGGGACTAATTTGCTTCAAAACTTGCCCGCGACGGAGTTTGAACCAGGTACGCGTGGGTTGTGATCGAGCTCACTACCGATAAGCTACAGACGCGAACAAATCTAGAGAAAGGAACACTAAGACAGTTGATGGTTAGTATTATATTCTATTCCATCTTCTAGCATCCCCTGCAAACCTTGCTTAATTCCAAATGTAAGAACTTTTGTCTTTCCTTTGGATGAAAACAGTAGAGTTGAGTGGATGTTTGTGCAAAATGATCAAGCCATATTCTCAATATCAGCCTCCATCTAGGCATAAATGGGCAAACCACATTCCCAATATCAGCCACCCATGCTAGACATAAGTGGACAAACCACATTCCCAATATCAGCCGCCCATGCTAGACATAAATGGGCAAACCACATTCCCAATATCAGCGCCCATGCTAGCATAAATGGGCAAACCACATTCCCAATATCAGCCACCCATGCTAGGCATAAATGGGCAAACCCCATTCCCAATATCAGCCGCCCATGCTAGACATAAATGGGCAAACCCCATTCCCAATATCAGCCGCCCATGCTAGACATAAATGGGCAAACCCCATTCCCAATATCAGCCGCCCATTCTAGGCATAAATGGGCAAACCACATTCCTAATATCAGCCCCCATGCTAGACATAAATGGGCAAACCCCATTCCCAATATCAGCCGCCCATGCTAGACATAAATGGGAGACACTATATCCTCCCTGCTAGACAAAAGGCAAAACTAAATCAGTCCGAGTTAGACAAAATCAACCACATTCGAATTCAGGAACAAGCTGAAGGAAGAAACAAGCACAATTCAGAGTTGTCACAGTTACCATATTCCAATTCAGCGTCTAGCTAAATGGGGAAGAACTATATAACTCTTTATATATATATATTTTATAATATAAATAATATATAATATATAATTGGTAACTTGGAATAGCTGTAGGAATTAACAGCACAAATTATATTTTGTTACCTTGCCATATTCTTGTGTAGATTGTGGCATGCAAGGCCAAATATACTATTTTTTTGTGCCGATGAAAACATGTGCCAATCTCTTTTAATGCGCGATATGTTTCATGTATGTTTTACTATGTGATCACGATATCATGATCATTCCAAATCTACCACGAATATAAACATTTGATGAAGAAGCCTGAGGACAAGCAGTCGCTTCTCTGGATGTGCGGTCAGCATAACTTTGAGCTATGTAAGGCCAGGATTTGCCATTCTAAGGACATTCACTGACAATAAACATAACAGGGACATAACTATTGACATTCATTGACAATGAACATAACAAGGATATAACTATTGACATTCATTAACATTGAACATAACAAGGATATAACTATGGACATTCACTGACAATGAACATAACAAAGATATAACTAAGGACATTCATTGACATTGAACATAACAAGGATATAACTATGGACATTCATTGACATTGAACATAACAAGGATATAACTATGGACATTCATTGACATTGAACATAACAAAGATATAACTATGGACATTCATTAACAAGGAACAATATTAGAATATTTCTTGCTTCTACTAAGTCCGAAAATTATCATACATTGTGTTTGCATTACCAACAGGGTTATCCAGATTATTCAACGTCCAGAAACAAATCATTTTTAATTTGTCCTTTCTTTAACTGTGCCAACGCTATAGTAACATCAAGCTTTCTTATGGTTCCCACAATGGCGAGCGGGAAGTTGTCCTTCCACTCTGTGGCCTGCTCTGGCGATCTAACCTCTCTGTAATGTAAAATTGATCTAATGGTATTTCTCTCTCTGTATTACAACAGGTAGCATGATGCCATTCTCTAAAAGACGTGAATCCATTGTCCGTGGACATTCTATGTCAATAGAAGCACCAATAACTAAGGTATGTGACTAAAATTCAAAGGAATGATCATATTCAATCAAATTATTAAACTAATATTCACATTATATATAAGAAAAGCTGGGGATAAAATATTCAAGTCAAAATATGTTGTCAATATTTAAAGTGTTCACCTTCCATGACACTTGTCTACGAAAGATCTTACTTCTGTTCTGACAAAAAAATATCTCTAAGAACTGTTTACAGTGTCAGCAAGAAAATGGGAACATCATAATCCAAAAGAGAAGCTGGAGATGGATGGGGTATGTGATTCGCACGCGGACTAACTCTGTCACGAAAACTGCAATGAGAGGTTAAACGACAAACGTGGAAACCCCAAAACGATCTGAAGAACAGTAGAGCAGGAACTGAGAGAAATGAACACAATACAAAGGACGGCAAAGAACAGAGAAGAAGGATTTGCATTTGTTGCTGGTTTAAGGTGCAAAGGTCACATGAGAGAGAGAGAGAGAGAGAGAGAGAGAGAGAGAGAGAAAAGAGATTGTGCAGCATCTATGTTTCACTATGTATATACTACAACATGTTTCGTACATGTCAAACACATGTGAGTTTATTAAGTATGTTTCGAATTAACTCAAAATATGCTTGCACATATACACATACATACAGGTTATATTTATCATATGTATGCCAGAGTTTCTCTCTTTCCTTAGAGTTTGTGCCTACGTTTTCATAACATCCTATACTGCTTTCAAGCTGCTAAAGATTTATTATGTTGTTATCAATAGCTTTGTGGGTGTGCTGTTACCTATAAAGATGTACATTCCTTTATATTCTATTGCATTTGTTGTTTATCCATTTGGGATTATGAAGTACAGTAAAAAATATATTAAAACCTTCACTCTTAAGTGACACTAGTGCCTTTGTGTGACTTCCTGCAAAAAGAAAAGCTATCACATGGAACACATTCCTCTATCTATCTATTCTCAATCCCTGTTTTATATTTCAGGGTCAGGTCGAAAAAAAGAGGCACCTGGAGCGAGCCTCCCTATGCGTTTTGTAAAAGGTGAATTTAGTGCCTCTGATATTCCATCGATCCATCGTTTACGGGGTCGTCCTCTGAGTCTCCGTTGTATCTGAGTGTTAGTGCTCTTTGTGGGAGACTGTCCTATGACAAACTTGATGCGTACCCAAACCATTTGACCTGTTGTTTCTTAATATATTGAAGCACCGGCAAGGATCCCACTTTTTCCTGATTTTGTCCCTTCTTGTTACATTTAGAAATCGTCGCAAACATTTCATGTTCTATAGAAGTAAATATTCCGATATCTAAATGAAATATCTAAATATGATTACTTCTTTTATTTATTCAGGTGATCAACATTATCAATGCAGCTCAAGAGAATTCACCACTGACAGTCTCTCAAGCACTGGACAAGGTGCTTGAGATTCTTCAAACTAGTGAGCTTTACTCTCCCTTCCAACATCAAGAGATCGGCACTGATGATGATCCAATGGCTTCTGATTTTGTGGAGGGTCTTATGTCTGTACGTCACTATCTACTAATTACAAACGTGTAACATTTTATTCTTAATGTATGCATGTGCTCATTTATTTTAAACGAACATATTTATCTTTTACACATAAATAATTTATGGAGCTAAATCCGGAAATAAATTACTATTTTGCATGCAATCACACCAAATTATTTGTTGTCAACATTTCGAGAGTAAAAACCAGTGGCGGCTAGTCATTAAGGGCCAGTGGGGCGGACCCACGAAAAATAATGTGTTACGTGTATTTATTATTTTATAAATTAAAATATAACCTAACCTATAACCATGATTTTTCCGAAAATTTGTATCTGGCCCCACCAACAAAAATGAGCACGAGCCGCCACTGATAATAACTGAAATAAAAAGAAATCTATAGACAATGATATACATATATGAAAGTTATTCAACTCTTTGCTGTAAATCAGAATAGATACTAGTGACATATGTATATAATTATCAAGTGAGAAAAAAACAAGCAGGGAAACGTTACATAACCATCATCTAGTCTTGTTCCTCTTGTACCCTTGCGGTGTCCAGGTGAAGTATGAGGTCGGGAGAGGGCCTGCTTATACGCTTCGTATATAGAGGTGTTTAAAAACTGATATTCCATCAGTGTGTGGCGGGGGAGATAATAATAATAAGGAAAGCAGGCCTTCATGAGAAAATCAGTTAGAAGCGCCATACCAGGCGCCCTAACCAGGCGCCCTGACTACACTTGAACTCATAGCGGGCGAACGCAGAAGAAGTCCAGCGCGTGCATGGTCGTCGTCCTCTCTCATTTCCATTGATCTGTGTATCATGCCTGTTGTGGTATACTATTTTAGAGCTATTTTTTCGCCCGAGTAGTTACCGGGGCCCAACTTTGGGGTGTAAAGAACAGAACCACTGTTACCTGCCACGCATGTCGTAAAAGGCGATTTATGAGGTTTGGCTGAAATCGGATGCACGTGTCCTAAACTGGGCCTACCAAACCAATGTGCAACGTATACACGTTCTTGGCAAAGATCAAACATATCACAAAGAGTGATTACAATTGATCGTAAAGAACGAACGCAAAGAAGAAGAAGAAGAGCTATTGTTTTATGTAGCCGAACTATTTGACTTGTTGATATGAATTGATAGAAACTATGAATAAACGAAGCATTGGAAGAATTGGGTTGGCAGATACCATAATAAAGGAAGCGATGCAAAGAGATACATCAGGATTGCACTCTCATATATTCTTGCATGACAAAATATATATATATATATATAATCAGTAAAAATGGCTTTGTTGCAAAAACTTAAATGAAAGTCTCACATAGCGTTAGAAACAGTTTGATTGTGTTAGTGTTGTTGCCGGGGCTACGGAGTTTCTGCTTTGTGCAATACTCACAGCAGGTGGCGTGCCATTTTTGCGGAAAAGGACCGATCCATATAGGGTAAAACCTGGTGCAAAGAAGTCAATCCTTCGGATTTCAGTCCTTGTTAGGCTTTAGACAATTTCAGAACTATATTCAATTATGAATGCTGAATTGAAAAACAAATAAAAATCAGTTATCAGTCATATGAGGACTATCATCATAGCACTCCGGACATGTCCATAGGTGCTCCGATCTCCGCCTCAGCAAATCCAGCAGCGTCTCAACACGCCAGTTCGATGTTGATTAATCAATCTCTTTGCATATTTAGTATGTCGTTCTTTTCGGGCTGCACCAATATTGACACCCATCTCTTTCAATCTGGTCAGCGAGTGGGATTCACAGCCCTGAAACTCCTCTGTTCGGAACGACTCTTTCAATGCGTGAAGAATGTCATTTCGATCCATTGCAGCTCCTCTGATATTGTAGCTAAGCCAGCCAATCTATCAGCTCGTTCATTACCCTAACTCCTGCGTGCCCAGGGACAAAAATGAAGGTGATTTCTCTGATCATTGTCTGTACCAGTACCTCCACCCAGTTGCGTCTCACCATACCTGATTCGACTTTACGAATCATGCTCATGGAGTCACTGAGTATGAAAACACGAGAGTAATTGTGAGATGCCAACCAGTTCACCGCCTCCGTAACCGCCCGAACCTCCATTGTCAATCTACTTGTGGTTGTTGCTTAGGCCCTACTGGCCTCTCTTATTATTTTTCCTCCTGAGCGTGCTGAAAATCCCACGCACAGCGTTGTTGGCGAATGACTGAACCATCGGTGTAAATAACCACATCTTTATCATTGATGGTGTCACTCAAGAGAGCCTCCACCTCCACGTTTAGCAGTGATATATTATTTTGTTCGCAGTTTTTCTTAATAGCTGTAATAACGGTGAAAGCAGTCGGAAATTGAGGCGGCACAGCAATCCATTCTTCTCCTGTTTCAATGCCGGAAGGATCACATATTTTCCTAAGCGTATCTTCCGCCTGACTCAGCCATGATCTGCCTCTGTTGAGTCTACACCCTTTCTCCTTAATGAGTTCTTCATGGAGAGGATGATCCTTGTTTGCATTGATTCTTAGATATGATCGATCCCTTCAAGTTTCAATTCTGTTAGCAATAGTTGGGAGATCAAGAAGGAATCGCATTGACACTCCTGGTGTATCTTTGTTGCATCCCAGAATGATGCGCATAGCCTCATTCTGAATTCTTTCCAGTCTAACTGTTTGCGTAGGACTAATTGTTAGTGATAAGTTGCAGTTCAATATTCTATTTGAAACAAAAAGGCATATAAGAGAAAGATTTAATAAGTGATTTATTTTCCCAGTTTATAAACACTTCTATACTTCACACTAAACATGTATGTGTTCTGATTTATGTGCCCATGTTTGATAACTTAACTCTTGATATTATAATGAAATATCAATTGTTATTTAATTCGTCAAGCATTATTCTGACAAGTTTATTTTCTTCTTTGGAGTAAACAATCACTTACTCTTAATGTTCCCTTTCTATTTTAACTAGGTTTTTAATTCAAAGTTGTGTCAAATTCATTTATATGTTGACTATTATTCCTTGTCTTGTCTACTGTTTCATTTAATAATATCCTTGTTTATTTTCTTCATAGCTCAGTTAAGAATATATTATATTGTTCCAATAGTTAAGAATATATTATATTGTTCAATAAATATAAATCTCATATATATAATCATTTGAAAATTAACCATGTATGACAGAAATATATATCTCAATTTTTTATGTCAAAGTAAAAATAATCATGTATATATATGTGTGTGTGGGGGCGTTGGCAAACTGTTATAATGGGGAGGGGCGTTACAAAGTTTATGTTGTGCAAAGTGGGCGTGGGCCGAAAAAGGGTTTGGATCTAGTATTATATGGTTTCAACAGTTATAGTTTCACAGAAATGGAATACCACCCGCTGAGCACAAGTAATCTTAGTTCCTGCAACAATCTTAGGGAATATATGGAAAAATGTACTGGAAACAAAATGTTGTGGTCTGGATTCAAACCCACAGCCTTGGTAACGCAAGGCAACGACTAAACAACTAAGCCACAAAGACCTTTGAAGGGAATATCAGTGATAAGATGTAGCTCTATGCTCCATTGGAAACACACAAATTAAATAAGAGACAAATATAATGTATCTACTGGCATGAAAGATTTATGAACTCTTTAAACAACTTCCTATTTCATTCAAATATGAAATATAAACAGTTTAAATTTCATGTGATTTCCTTTCTATTATCCACAGCACAATGTTAAAAGAAAACTATCAGTTCATGATATACAAAGAGCTTGTAAGTAATTTCACATTTTGTTATCTTAAGTCTATAAGTAAACACATTTATCAGAAAAAGAGATTTTATATGTTCAGATTGTATATGTTCAGATTGTATATGTTCAGATTGTATATGTTCAGTATGTATATGTTCAGATTGTATATGTTCAGTATGTATATGTTCAGAATGGCGAGTTTAATTATAGAAAATCAATAAAGAGAAATATTACAGATAGAAAGGTAGAAAGCAAGCGACAAAGAGAGATTAAGTTGAAACATCATTAAATTGAAACTACTCTGAAAGCAACTGAAATGCTCTCTTGTCTCTTTAGGCCCCTTTAGGACATTGGCCTTCAACTAATTCATGCCAAGTCTCCCTACCTATAGCTATCTCTTGTGGCTCCTTCCCAGCTTCTATTGGAATGCATTAGAGCATTATCTGTAACTATTATCAATATTGGTTTATCACATAGAACAATGTATCTACTAACAGATTTACAATGTGTTGATCTCAGTATAAATTGAGACAATGACCAACTTTGGCCCATAAATAATCCAATTTTTTCTTATTCTGTAATAAAATGTCAATTTCCTTATTGAAGTAGAATGTTTTATATATATATTTTATAATATTTACAATTATTTCCAGCTCATCATGGTCATGGTCACCACCACATTCCGTCCAGTCCTGCATGCTCCATTTCTCAGATTCCAGAACCTATCATGAATGTGCTCAACCTTGATTCTAGCTGGGATTTTGATATTATTGCTCTTGAAAAACTGACAAACAAAAGGTGAGTAACTATGTCAAACAAAAGGTATTTATATAAAACTGACAAACAAAAGGTGAGTATTTATATAAAACTGACAAACAAAAGGTGAGTATTTATATAAAACTGACAAACAAAAGGTGAGTATTTATGTAAAGTGGACAAACAAAAGGTGAGTAGCTTTAACGACTACGAGTTCTGACTTAATCAAGATGTTCACTAAGTACTGACATTTTGTGTAATTGTTAACTAAGTTAACTAAGGATTCTTTATTGTCTGGTAGGGAAGTTGGTTGAGAAGGGAGAGGGGAGGATGAGACGCCATGAATATCTACAGTTGGTGACATGAATTCTGGTGATTCCTGTGTCTGAGTTATTTATTCTTCAGTTAGAAATACTTATATATGTATTATTTATCCTTTAATTATAAATACTTATATATGTATTATTTATCCTTTAATTATAAATACTTATATATGTATTATTTATTCTTTAATTATAAATACTTATATATGTATTATTCTAATTCTTATTTTATCTACAGACCCTTGGTTCACCTTGGTTTAAAACTCTTCTCTCGTTTTGGTGCTGCTGAATTTCTAAATGTTAGTGAAATTTGTCTGGTCAACTGGCTGCAGATGGTTGAAAGTAACTACCATGATAAGAACCACTACCATAACTCCACTCATGCTGCTGATGTGATGCATGCAACAGCATATTTCCTGGACAGAGATAGATCTAAAGTTAGTTTTTGTGGCATCCTATTTGAAATAATTTATTATTAGGTTTTTGGTAACCTATTAAGAATTTTATTCTGTTCAAGTTGCTTGGACCTTTTTCTTCTTCTCTTCCACCCTTTGCTTTTTTATAGAAGTGTGTGTGTGGGGCTATCAATGTGATCTTGTGCGAGCTTGTTTTAAGGCACTTTGTAAGCTGACATTCATTTTCATAAGGCTGTTCTTGATGCCGTCGCTCCATATTTTGCATGGTCTTCCTCTTTCTTTGTACTCATTATACTTTTTCTGTGTGGCTCTCTGTGGTAGGCGATACCGGGGCATTCTTGTCAGGTGTCCAAACCATTTAATCTGTTGTTCTTTTATGAATTGCATAACTGGTTTCACAACCAGTCTTCTTCTCATTTCTAATGTTGTCTCTTATTGTCACACCTGCTGCTCTTCTAAGGCACCTCATCTCTTTCGTTATGATTTTCGGCTCATTAGATGCTGTTATTGGCCATGTTTGACACTGGTAACATAGTGTTGGCTAGAAATACTATGTTTTTACCTTTGAAACATCCTATGTGAAACACTTGGACCTTTAACACTACTTATCTCTTGTCTTGATGATAAATCCTGCTAAACTGTTCTCAGTTCATTTATTTATGTTCCCTTTCCATTTATATCACTGTACGGTTTCATCATTCTTGCTTGTACTCTTATCTATCCTTCTACTTTAGTTTTTAAAGATGTCTTAGCTCTTTATGAGTCCAATATACTTGATTTGCTTATTTTTAGTCTCTTTCAATAATTATCTTTTTCTCTATTAATTTGTTATTCACAATTTATCTATTTGCTTCTTTCTACATCCATAATGAATATGAAAACTATTATTGGTGTTACTGTTGTATTCATTAGTCAAATATATATATATATATATATAACATATATACATTTAACATATACAACATATATACATTTAACATATACAACATATATACATTTAACATATACAACATATATACATTTAACATATACAACATATATACATTTAACATATACACATATAGAATATGGAGCATGAGAAGAGAGAGTACTAAGAAGCATAGGAATGTAGAGCGTTGAGTCCATAAGGCGCAAGGTACCATATAAAGATATAAAACAATTCTCTAGAGCAAATTGACTTCGATCATCGCATGTAAAACCATCCTCAATAACAAAAGCGGTTTTTGGAAAAGGTACAGTATGGGACTGTATCACATAAACACATTTAGGGCATCTCTGACGGCCAAACCGGACGGTGTCAAAATGATCATGAACACTGGATTTAAGGCGACTTTTTACCAACATATCCTTAAGATATCTGTCCCGTCTGTAAGCCACTGATAACAGTATTCATTAGTCTTACATGAGCATGTCTATATTATCAAATTAAGTTATCTTCTTTCTCTCTCCAGGAAATATTTGACCAGCAAGACCAAGTGGCAAGTCTGATTGCAGCTGCAGTTCATGATGTGGATCACCCGGCCAGGACTAATGCTTTTTTGATCAATGAGAAGCATCAGTTAGCCATGCTGTACAACGATCAGTGAGTCCACTTCTATACTTCAATTATTTATGTTTTTGATTTGTTTTAGAGAGTTAAATACATAAATTAAGAACCATCATAGAAGTTATAGAGAGTGTGAACTGTTGACTGCACTTTCATTTTGAATCTGCTGAGAGAATGTAAACTGTTGACAGCATCTTCTTCTTCTCATTCGTTCACTATGAATTCAAGTGTAGTCCAGTAGGGTGCTTCTGGCTGATTTTTGCATGAAGGCTTGCTTTCCTATCACCAGTGTTCCTCGCCATTCAGGTGAACCTTATCAGACTTCAGAGGTGGTTGACAGCATCTTAAGCTTGAATCTACTAAAAGAATATGAAGTGTTGACAGCTCCTTAAGCTTGAATCTGCTAAAATTAACCGCCAGAAGCTCATGTGGATCTACTGTCCTGGGCATGTGGTTTTGGAGCAATGTGTGATAATCATTGCATCAATAGCATTAACTGCAGAGAAGTTTAAGATAGATAGAGTGGTTGTCCTTTCTGTCTCTTTACAACTGCTTGTTATATGCCTAAAAATAGATGTTGAATCAATACAGCAATTTAAGAAGTTTGGAATTACCTGTTGAACAAGTAGAACTTGAGGGGAGGGGCAGAGTGATGACTGTATTTAACCATCCAACCACAGAGACATTTATCAATATACCAAAATTCCAATGTTCTTGGATCTCTTGTAAAATAACATTATTTGCAAGATTAAAATAACTGTGCCAGCAGATCATCGGGAAGCATTTCTGACTGTGGTCCTGCATCATAATCTCAAATGATTTCAACATATAAACAAACATGATTTCCTAGCAAAAGCAATTCTTCAGGGAACAGATGAGAGTGGTAGAAGAAAAGAAAGGTAAAGAAATACAATTGCTGGTAACTCTAGGATTGGTAAAATAAAAGGACTTTTCTCCACTCATCCGCCTCAGAAAAGAGGAAGATCTTTGGAAAGACTTATGTCTTTTGGTTATTCCATTATAGCACCATTATGACACTATGGCCTTCATTATTATATGTCTCAAGTTAATTTAAATATAATAAATATTGTTCAAACAAGATTATATTTTAGTTTACCTTTTATTAATTGAGAACTAGCTGGTAACTTAATGTTTTCTTTAGTTTCTAATTGTTTCTACACACACACACATTTTCTTTGTATTTTCTTATGTTTGTCTCCAGGGCTGTGTTAGAAAATCACCATGCTAGCATGTGCTTCCGACTAACCCACAAGGATCAAAGTGTGGACATATTTAAGAACTTGAACAGGTAAATAACATAATTGTGTCTATAAGCTAAAGGGTCTGAAGCCAAAGGATTGGCATTATTGCACTGGGTTTTACTCTATAAAGCCTGGTCCCTCTCCACAGAAATGGGACACCACCTGCTGAGATGAACTCCATAGCACTGGCAACAATCCTAGGGACCTCTGGAAAAATGCACACTTGAACAGAACGGCGGGATCTGGATTCCCACCTATGAATTTTGTACCACAGAGATCTCTGGCTATAACTGAATAAAAGTTGCCACCAATAAATTTGTGAGACTCTCTCTGCCTCTCTCTCTCTCGTGTTCGTTCTTTGTGGCCATTTTTATCATTCTTATTGTGATATATAAACAACCTCAGCCAAGACCATTTTTTATATCACATCTTCAGTACCATTTGGAGCTCTAGTGCTTGTCCTTCAGCAACGTGTCCGATTTCAACCAGCATTTACTGGGTTCGCTCTCCGTTAGCCTTTGCCTGTCCCCAGCCAACCTACAAGGCAGCAGGTTATTTGTGAGATTCAAATATTTTAATATAGAGTGTGAATTATTGACAGTTCAAATGAAATAGATTTCTAGAAACTAATAAACTTGATAGATGACAGATTCTACCAGAATGTGCAATAAAAGTAAATAGGATGTTGATAAAAACAAGTTCATCAATTTAAGTAACTTGGAATTCTGATAACATCAGATAGCAGATACAACTTTAAATTTTTATTTTTTTTCCGATCCAGAAGCACTTGAGCTGAAGCTTTTCGGCTCGGTATCATGGACATTGTAACCCTTCGGCTCGGTGCCACGAACACCGTAAATCTGGGAAACCTGTAGCGTTTCTGCCAGTCCGCAGAGTTGAACCCGCACTTACAGAGGACTAGTCACCCGTAGTCCAATGCGCTACGAACACGCTGGGCACGCGGGCACGACTTTAAAATAAAGAAAGGAACTGGCCAGACAAATACAGCATTTTTTTTTATCAACGGATTTATAGTGCAACAAGCTGTTTTCTATGCAAGTCAGAAATACAGAGTTCATCAGTGTTACACAGAACCAATCCTGACATGCAATAAATGAGACGTTGACAATAAAGGACAATAAATAAACAAACAGCAAGATCTATACAGGCCACATATAGATTAACAGAATAATACTCAGAGTCCCATTGACTGATAAAAAAAAGACTAAGGATGCTGTTCTGAAGGAGATAAATACAAATAAGGAACTCATAATCAACAATAGAAAGAGATATTCATTATTTTTCTGGCATGTCAGGAAAAAAGGAGGCATAGATTACACAATGGAAAAAAAGGGGAACAAGACAGTGGAGGTGGACGATACAGAAAAAATAACTTCTAACAAGCTTTGCATTAAAAGTGATAGTCAGTACTGTTAGTTTTTTGTATATATTTAACCACATTTATAAACTATTCATTGTGAAGGGAGCTAAAGAGTGTTAATATGTTGTGCTGCGGTTTACATCAACTAAACTGCAATATTTTGCACCTTTTGACCCAGCACATCCAATTTCAGCAATACTCAGTACTCAGGACAAATATTTGAGGAGATTCAATATCATCTGCAGCAGCAGGTGCTGAAGACTGAATATGATAATGATAAGTTAGTTAGTCTTTCCTCTTGGGCCTGTGGGCGGCGCATATGGCAGAGGTCATAGCTCTCCATGTCTCGTGGTTCGTTGCTATCCGTTTTAGGTCTTTAATGTTTGCTAGGCCCATCGTTGAGCCTTCTCTGATGATGGTTCTACGCAGAGTCTCTCTTGGTCTTCCTCGTTTTCTTTTCCCTCTGGTGTCCATATGAGGGATTGGTAAGGAGTCTTCTCTCATCCATTCTAAGTGTGTGGCCGATGTAGTTCCAGCGGCGCTTTCTTATAAAATTTGATACATTTTCTTGCTTGGTCTCTTGTCTTATTTGTGTATTCGGTCTGAAATCTGACCATTTGAGGTTCAGTATTCTTCTAAGACATTTATTCTCAAACTTTGAGAATGATAAGAGCGGGAAATAAATAAAAGTGAGAATTGTTTGTGCTTTTTGTTGCAAATATCTCACTTGGGAGATGAGTGTGCAAAAAAAAGGCAAAGAGTTTTATATATATTACTTACTTACTTACTTAATCCCGTCATGCCTAGTGACACATGGGGCTTCAGAAAGGACTTTCCATGCTCTCCTGTCCGTGCAACCTTCAGCGCAGAGCCCACGTCAGAGATGCGGTGTCCAGTTCCTCTTCCATCATGCGCCTCCATGTTGTCCGTGGTCTGCCTTTCTTTCAGTTTTGACATTCAGCAGACTTGAATTCCCAGCATGGGCTTCCTTGTGGCTTTCACCCATACTGTTCATGCTGACAGTGGTACTCTGTCTCAAGACCGCTGGACATCGAGAGCATTTTTGTCCTTTTGAAGTTTCTGTAACATTTTTCTTTTTTTATGGGGCAGAGTTGTTAGCACTGCGCCCAACCCCAACCTGGAGGACCAGGAGGCCACATTTAGTCTGACCTCTCACCTTGGACCTGTCCGGCATGGGTAACCCTTCCAGGAACAGAACGTTCCTGCCGGCATAGCTTTCTGGATCATTGAGGCACGCAAGCCACCCCACCACTACAAGGTAATGGCCTCATGGGGGGTTTATATATATACCAGAAAGAAAAGCATTCCAACAGAACAACAGAAAGTATAACTGGCATTGTTAAAAATTGATAACAAAACTAGCAAAAATCATAAAGCTAGAAGATGTGAAGAAACGAAATTAATTATTTAGGCTGGTTCATAAATAGAAGAAAGAAAAAAAAATGTGCAACATGTTATAATTTTAACACAAAACCTGCTGCTTTTAATTTGTTATTTACTCAGATCGTTTTAAAATTTGTTATGAATACCCTTGCATGTTACACTCATCTTCTTCTTCTTCTTTGCGTTCGTTCTTTACGATCAATTGTAATCACTCTGTGATATGTTTGATCTTTGCCAAGAACGTGTATACGTTGCACATTGGTTTGGTAGGCCCCTAAACGCATAGACTTTTAGGACAAGTATATCCAATTTCAGTTAAACCTCCTTAGTCGCCTCTTAGACATGCGTGGCAGGTAACAGTGGTTCTATTCTTTATACCTAAAATTTGGGCCCCGGTAATCACTCGGCGATGATACACTCATAAACTTAATGTTTTGTTTCATGGTTCTACAACCCTTTTTATTTTAACTTTCTGTGAAATATTTAAGCAGTGTTCTAGATTTTACAACAGTCTGTTTCCATAGTAATACATTAATCAGACCATCAGTTGCTTAATCAGAAGATCACCTATTACATTTTTCATTGTGAAATACTATTTCCTGTCAGGGGTAAGCATGCCATTTGAGTAGAATGACATGTGTATCAATTCCATTTCACTATTTCCCTCTAGTTATAGCTGCAGCTGTGATTGTTTATCCATTCTTCCTGTGTTATCCAGGACATCTAACCCATCATTTATAGTTATCACATGTTAAGTTTTAAGAGATAAACAGTTCCATACTAACAGAAAAACTGAATCATAAAGTGTTAATTAATGTAATTCTTGAGATTGCACTACATATTACTCTGGGGAGGGTTATTTATGACAATTTTATATTTACTGGTTTGTCTGTTCTTCTTGTTAAGAAATCAGAACCGAGTTTCTTAAACAGAATAAGAGAGAAGAGTCATGGGTTAAAAGAATGAAGCTAAAAGACAACTCCTTTCAGCAGGAAAGTGGAGATTGAAGCAATTAAATGGCCTCAAAATGCATCTCTCATATCCCATTACAGAACATGGCTACAGTGTCTGACGCACAGTCCATACTGCTTAAAATACTTCTGCTAACCAACAATCAATGTTGCCACAGTTTGTAAATTTCAAACTGTAGCTCTGAATTTTAAGAGCTGCTCTAAAACTTACAAACTTTTTTCCTCAGTGATGATTACAGAGTGTTGCGTCATACAATTATCGACCAGGTTTTGGCAACAGATATGAAGCAGCACTTTGAACATTTATCCAAGTTTACAACCTCCATAACCAAACATTTACAAAAGCTGGAAGGTGATAATACAGATGTAAGTGACAAGACAGTATCGCCAAGATCAGGAACAAATATAGTATAAGAACAATATACATATTTTTGTTATATTCCTCTCATACTGTTATAAGTTACATAGGCCCTGAAAGCAATTTCTCCATCTCACTCTATCCTGGACAATTCATTCAATCTGTTCTATGTAGTTGAGCCCAATATTTCTCACCTCTCAAAAAAGCTTGTTTCAGTGTTTCCCTAGCGAATTCTTTCTTTCCTGAACTCTTTACTTCCCACATCAATTCCTTCTTTAGATGTATATATCTTATCTTATCTTAACCACATTTGTCGTGAAGCGTCGTGGGAGAGTTAGTTTCTATCTTGTGCCAGGTGTGTTGCGCTTGACGTTGTCAGTCCATGCTTTCCAGGGACTCTGAGATGTTATCTATCCATCGTGTTCTTGGTCTGCCTCGTGCTCTGCGACCTGAGTTCATATATAAGATGTATATATATCTGCCATAAATTTGTTCATGTAATAGGCACTGGTGTATAATATACAAGATTGATTTAGTTAACATTTTCTTTTCAAACTGATATTTGCATCCTTCATTTTTCAAGATTGTTTTTAAGAAACGCTTATAAAAAAACTGAAAGTATAATAACAAATAGAAGTAGATACATAACACTTATCATGCTGCATGATAACAGTTCTTCAGTTAGTTGAAAGACTATGTCACTTTATAAATCAAATTGCACATGAATATGGCACATTTTATACTGTTGTGCATGCACAAGACATTTTAAGTTCCAGAATTTTGAGTTTCAATACATGAAACACTGATGCCTTTTTATCCAATACCCACATCAGTCATGTTTTCTCCAGATCTGTAAGAGCTGGTGGTGACTCACGACCTGCCTTTTTATTACTAGGCAACACTTTGCAGCTACTCTATTTTTTAACCATAATTAAATGTTGCACTTTTTAATGAAAAAATGTTGGTTTGCTGCTCAATTTCCATTTGATCTTGGATATTTTACCATTTCTGCCATATAACATTTTCTCAAATTCATTTCAGGGTTCAAAATAATAAAAAAGTAAACTTAACAACGAAGCTTAATATCAAACTAGATAGAAGACCAAGAGTGTACAATGTGTTTTGCAACAATATCTCAGAAAATACATGACACATTCAATTTCATGCCATTTTCACTGTCAAAATGTTTCAAAGTTTGACAAACTTTCCAATGCAAATTATTTTTGATATCAGAGATGATATATTTGTTGTTACCACATATAATATGCACATATTTTCGTTATCGAAAAGTTTTACAAATTTTGCCTAATGTACATACAAATTTTACTATATATATAAGATATATGAGCACATTTACATTGCACTTATGTGAATCTCTGTTCTAAGTCACAAACCACGACCCTAAAACATCATCATGCAGTACTTCTTGGAAACCGACAAACTGAAGCATATGATTTTCCAGGTCAATGATAAAGTTTCAGTTACAGCACCATTAGGGTTCAATCATGCTAATGCTCTCAATAGCTTTGTAGTTGATCTATTGATGCACCATGTACAGTGACAGCTACCTGGCTGATCTAGTCAATGTGGTTGATCATTGGAAATTTTGCCAGTGGCCACTGCATCCATGTCTTTGATAGATATCGCTGAAATTAGTTCTGTCAAACAACATCTCCAAGCACCAGTGTTCAATCACAGCTTGTCGACCTGTCTCTAACAGCTGTTTTATTGGTCTTGCCAGTGTGGCTGATCCAGACAAGTGTTGTCACAGTTTGCTGCTTTCATATTCTTGACTCCAAAAAAAAATTGAAAACTTCTATTTTATATGAAAGACGCTAAAGATCTGTGGCCCAAAATAACTGAGGGGCATAGAAAACAGCTCAGTGTCTGGGGTTGTTCTACAGGATGCAACTGAAGACAAGAAACATATGTTCTGTAAACACTGTGAAGGATGTCACTGGCTATAGAGAGTGAACCCAAACAAAAATGCATACTGAAATCAGCCAATGAAGTAAATATATATTTTAACTGCTGTAAACCACAGCACAAAATACTAATACTCATTCACTGAAATAACAAATTACAAATATGAATTAACAAGTGGTTACTCTAGAAGGAATGCAGTGATAGAAAAAGAATATAAAACAATAAAAGAAGAAGAATGTAAAAACAAGTTTAATGTCTGATTTGAAAATGTATTCACAATGTTATTTCTAATTTGCAGACAGAGGGACATGAAGCTGATATGAATTCTATAATGGGTGACTTGTCCCTGCATGAGAACCGAACACTTATCAAGAGAATGATGATTAAATGTGCAGATGTCAGCAATCCACTTCGACCACTAAACCTATGTAAAGAATGGGCATATAGAATTGCAGAGGAGTATTGTCAGCAGGTAAAAACACATCTGGTTTAGATTGATACAAGAAATATAAGTAACAACTAATATTATCTTTACAGCTGCTAAAGGCATTTGAGACGATGTTGTAGTGCTATAGCAATATGAAGTGAATGGTAAAAAATGACTAAGTAGGCATATTATGTGAGCTTTCACAACAATAAGGGGTAACTTTGAGAATAATAATTATGATAGAAGTAAAAGAATATGGAGTTGAAAATATGCTTAATAAAATAACAATTGATGATATTTTTACCTATTAACTTATTAACTAGCAAATTGAAAAGTGCCTGTGCCAAATTGTTTTCACTTTTTCATCCATAGCTGTATGTATAAACTAAACTGCAATTTCTTTTTTTTTTTACAAAAGTTGATGAATGACATACATTGTTGTAGTTAATAAATTTACTTTTAACACAAGTTATCATGTGTTTGGTGATTCTAGCTTCCAGTCATACTTTCACCATAAAGTTGGCTCTAATTAAATGTACATAACAAGCATATAGAAAAAAAAAAGAAAGAAAGAACAAGCATATAGTTTCCATTAAGGGTAGAATTTATGCAATCCTACTATACAAATTTTATATTATGTATAATTATGTACTGCTATTTTGAGCTATTTTTGGTGTGCAGTATACTTTCTGATTTCTAAACTGCAGACAGATGAAGAAAAAGATCGTGGACTACCTGTAGTAATGGCACAGTTTGACAGAAAGACACTTAACATCCCAAAGTGCCAGTTGGCATTCATTAATCTGTTTATTACAAGTATGTTTGATGCTTGGGATGGTAAGTATTTCATTTGTATTTCTTTATTATAATTTTATTTTGAAATATGAGTATTAAAACATAAACTAGCTCCACTCTTAAATTTACCAAATCACTGATATTTTTCATGGAGTTCAAACAGCTTACATTAAGCACAGCTTTATACAATGGTATGAATTAGAATACTTGTGAATTTTTGTTTTCCAGTTTAAAACTTATGGTGAAGAATAAACAAAATACTTTAAGACAATTCTATGCAGTACTGCAACAGACAAGTCTTGAAATATTTGTTTATTATTCTTCATGTTTCATGCTCTTTCCTTATGTAGCATGCTCTTTACAGAACATGATTCTCATCATAACCTAGCTTCAAAAACTGTTTGCCTCATTGTGTTCTAGATTTCTTTAATGTCCTGCTGCCTCAGTTATCTTGGTTGTTCATGTTTCAGCTTCCAAACACAATGTACCCATTTATTCTCTCTCTCTAAATCATCTTGATACTCAATGTGAATGGAATATTTAAAATTCCAAGACCTTATATTGTTTATCAACCAATGTTACTTAATGCTCAGATCTAGTAGAATGTCTATATTTCTCCCTTCTTCGTCTAGGATGTTCTCTCGCGATCACCGCCCAGACCGATGTACCAAATTTCCCCATAAATTCTATTCATGTGGAAATGTGATTCATGCAGCCTTAGCATTGGTGTGTTTTACGTCACATCTTCAGCACCATTTGGAGCTCTGGTGCTTATCCTTCGGCAATGTGTCCGGTTTCATCCAGCGTTTACTTGGTTCACTTTCCGTTCTGTAGCCATCTAGCATTTTTATGGTGTGGGTAGCTAGCCCCATTCCAACCTCCTTTGTCATCTTTTACGACATGCGTGGCAGGTAACAGTGGTTCTATTCTCTACATCCCAATTTAGGCTCTGGTAACCACTCGGGCGTAGGATGTTCTAAGAACTTTTCTATCTCACTTTGTTTCTTCTTTGCGTTCGTTCTTTACGACCAATTTTAATCACTCTTTGTGATATGTTTGACCTTTGCCAATTACGTGTATATGTTGCACATTGGTTTGGTAGGCCCCTAAACGCATAGACTTCTACACGTTTAGGACACGTATATCCAATTTCAGCCAAACATCCTTAGTCGTCTCTTACAACATGCGTGACAGGTAACAGTGGTTCTATTCTTTACACCCCAAATTTGGGCCCGTAAGCGCTCGGGCGTAACTTTGTTTCAAAGCTTCAGTTTTCTTATTAAATACTTGTTATTGTCCACTAATTATGTCCTACACTCCATGCTAGAAAAATACAGTTTGGTCTGAACATCATTTTTGTCTGTTGCTATACTTGGTAAAATTGCTTTCTTTTGTTTTGCACCGCTGATAAAATAAGTAATAGTGAAAGCAATTATATTACTTATAATTTTCATTATACTCTTTGACCTTCAACTACAAATAAAAGTGTTACTTTACATTTGACCTCACCTATAAAGTATATTGATTTATATTCATTCCAGTTTTCTGTGATATTCCTGATTTGATGCACCACCTGCAGTTGAACTTTGACTTCTGGAAAGCACAAGAAGAACTAAAAGATAAAGAACGAGTCTCACAGCAAGGAGTGGACAACAGTTAGCTACACAACAATGTTTGTTAGTGCAAGAAATAACAAAGTGCAACAAGAAAGTGCAACTTATCTTGTTGCTCTGAAACAGATATTGCTGATTCCTGTGTTGCAGTAAAATCAGATCTCAGCTATTGACATGAATGACAGTTAAAACCTCTGCTCAAGATCTATTTAAATCAGGTTTCTGTATTGCAAGTGAAGTGTTCTGTCTGGTCCATAAGGTGACCTTTTGTTATTTTATAATTTCATTAATACCTGCATAAATATTTTTAGAGGTTGTGAAAGCTGCAGGATATTATGTTTTATTTGTTTTATTTATCTCAAAATACAATAACAAACAATATTTATAGGAAACTCAAAATGATGGGAGGAAAATATTTAGGATTTAGAAATATTTATAAAAGTCACCTTTATCACTTCACCTGTATTGTTTTTGTACCATAAGCTCAAAGGAGATTTATCTCCTAAGCCATGCAGAAGCTGCTGCTCTGTGATTACTATTAATGCAATGTTTACGTCAGATTTCTATTTTCTCAGTAGACTTTTTCCCTGTTCATCTTTGTAAACATCTACATTTTTTTCATTCTAATCGTCTTTGCGAATGGTCATATAGTTATGTTTTCCTTGTGAAGATAACTACTTATTTGTTAATGTAAATGCATATGTTGTAATGATGTATTGTTGAAGAGAGAGGGGTTGAATATATATAAGGTACTGTCCTTATAATTAAATTTAGAAACGTTTACTACTGTAAACTAAGACAGAAACAAGTATTATAAATGTCCACAAACTGGGGGGAAAATAGAGAGAGTGTGAACAAACACATTTTTGTTTCTGGTACACAAGAAACAAATATGTTAGTATTTTTAAAAATACAAATGGCTTCCATAAAATATACCAATAAACATACTAAAATCTCCAAACATTGCAAGCACACAATTTACATATTATAGTAATCTTAATGGCTTAGCTGCTCCCTTTCTCATAGAAAGTTTAGAGGTTTATGTATAATTCTTTTAAATGCTATATATCTTCATTTTTGTTGTTTGTCTTGAAAACGACATTTGTTTTGTTGTGTTACTATTTACAGTAAGGATAATATATATATATATATGTAGGCCTATATGTGTGCATTTTGGTCTGGCACATTTGTTTTCAGTGCTGAATTTTGGCTACGGTCAAAGTGTAGTGCCCACTTGAATGCGACCAAAGGGTAACACCAAATGACACAATCAAATACACTTAAACAAACTCTGAGCAACTCTAATTATAAAGAATTATGGTGCTTGAAGTTTACATGTTTAACCATACTGGGTTCCCTTATTGTGGCACTTCCGGGTAGGGCCCAATCAAAATTTTAAAATTTAATTTTGGTATGCATTTTCAAAAGGTTTACCTTCCCTCTTCATTCTTTACTCATTCAGTCAGACAGCAGTAATATATCCTATAACCACAAACATTACTTGTAGGAGAAGTAGTGTCTTCCTCAGATTTGTTTCCCTGATACCACTTTAGATCATCTTATTCATTATGTCTTAGTCCTCCATGTCATGTATCATATTTCATATCTCAATTTCTAATGAAGCTCTAGCTCAAATGTTTTGTTTTGTTAATAACTTATATCTCAAAAGAATTATCAGGAATTATTGAGTAAACTAGAGGCAGCTAGTATATGGTTGTTTTATTTAAAGACTTTCTTCTCCTTCTTCTTTGCGTTCGTTCTTTACGACCAATTTTAATCACTCTTTTGATATGCTTGATATTTGCCAAGAGCGTGTATACGTTGCACATTGGTTTGGTAGGCCCCTAAACACATAGAAATTTCTACACGTTTAGAACACATGCATCCGATTTCAGCCAAACCTCCTTAGTCGCCTCTTACAACATGCGTGGCAGGTAGCAGTGGTTCTATTCTTTACACCCCAAATTTGGGCCCGGTAACCACTCGGACGTATTTAAAGACTTTATTTTATGTGCAAAAAAACAACAAGTCAGAATCAAAAGATGTGCTCCAATAGAATAGAAATGTAAGAATTTATAGGAACCTTGTACAACATTTCTATTAAAAAAGAAAATCAAAACAAAAAATGTAATAACTATCTCCTGGAAGCAGCAAGAGAAAACATCTTCTCACAAAAGACTAAAATTTCTTGATTAGACTAGTTACAGAAAGAAGACATTCATATTGCAATGCTGTCTATTTATTGCTGCCAAGAAAGACTATCCAGATGCACCTATTATATAACGTTCCCCTACAAAGAACAAAACACAAGTGGATAACACCCAACAAAAACCACCACAAAAAGAAAATTAGATTTGACTGAAATTATACTACTTTTCATCTAGTCATTAACTGTCATTAGGTGTCATGATAACTAAGAGAAATTCTGTTTTGAAAAAACTATAGAGTTTGGATAACATTTAGTTAATAGATAACAAATTATCACAGTTAGACAATAAAATGTGAGAGACATGAGTTAAGCAACTATCAATCTCTTCATTTCTATCTGTTTTTGTTTGTCTGTTCAAATATAATTAAATTTACAACTCACCATGTCATACCGTTTCAGACAATTATTTTGCAATTTCAACATAGACAAAACATCTTTAGTGGAGTTATTTATGCAGATAACTACATGGCGAATGTTCTTGTGTGGGCATTTTCTTTCCCAAAAATAGGAAAACTAACACATCCACTGCTTCACTGCTTGGAAGAATACTTTTGTTCATCATTGAACTGTTTTAAAACTTCTATTTCCCAATGTTTTTATAGACCAACTGTGATGATGCATCGGCTGATGATATTTGCTCTGTGATTTGTTTCCAATGATAAAAACAACATAAAGAAAGTTACATTTTAGTGAGCCCTATTCTACTAGTTTATAAAATGAAAGCTATTTTAAGTGTTATCTTATGTTGTAAAGTGTTCATATGAAGTACAGAAACAACTGGAGTGGCCATTACTGATACTATTCCGGGATTAGCACTTTGAAAAACTGACATCTTTAGGTTGACCACAGTTCTCTTTGTGCATAATAAAGATGATGTCAAAGAGTGTAGATGCATGAAGAACTTGTCAAATTATCAGTATATAGTAAATTTATTTACTTTGTAAATGAAAATTTGTTACTGCTTGGTAACCGTAATTCACCTCTCATTTTGTGACCTTAGCGTATTGTTCTCTTTTAGGCTTTAATTTTGTATGCTTACATGTTTAATTGTGTAGCTTTTGCTGATTGTTTATTTTTTATAAATTATTGATGACTTTTTTTAACTGCTGTACTATAAGAAATGTAACCTTCAATTATAGCAGACACAGGACATAGGAGGGTCGATTCACACATTTACTAATCCATAATTATGAGGGTAATTTGTATTTATCTATTGATACAAAATTTCCATTCTGTTTCTAATGTTAGATTTTACTTAATAATAGGAACAGAAACATGAAATATGGTCTGATGTATTATCATTATAACATTAGGTTTCCCAATTAGTTATTGCAGAACTTATTTATGCAATTTTAAGTCTCTGACAGTTTTTCTATGTTGGTAAAAAAAGATATGCAGGTGTAAAATAAGAGTGCAAACTTACTTACATATACGTACAATTCTATTTTTTTTCTAATGTTGCTTAATTCACTTGAATACCAATGACATTTTAGAAATCAGAAACTAATTTATTAAGTTCATAAATGGTCAGTAATGAACTAAACTTTAAAAAACTGTCAAAATACATAAATAAATGATTGGTTATTGGTTACTAAACTGACGTCATTGCACTCCGGGCAGACCCATGGGTGCTCAGTCTCAAACAACAGATATCAAAGAGTATGCATACTGATGGTTCCTGTGGCTCGCTGATTAAACACACTTTCACTCTGCCCTCGGGCATCCAGTTCTACTTGGTTTTTGGGGGTTTCGATCCAGAAGCACTTGAGCTGAAAGCTCTTCGGTTTGGTGTCATGGACATCGTAACCCTTCGGTTTGGTGCCACGAACACCGTAAATCTGGGGAATCTGTGGATTTTCTGCCAGTCCACGGAGTTGAACCTGCACTCACAGAGGACTTATCACCCGTAGTCCAAAGCACTACGAACACGCTGGGCAGGCGGGCAGTTCTACTTGTACAATGGGTAACTCCAAACTGCCTAAATCGCTGGATCGATTCAACATCTATTTTAGTGTCCTCATCCAAGAGACAGTCGCCAAGAGACCAAAGAACATCTCCCTTATCCATCTTCAACTTCCCAACAATCGATACTGTTGTTGCAAGTCTGCCAGCTCTCTCATTACTGTAAACACCTGCATGCCCAGGACGGTATATCCACGTCTCTCCTCTACCTCTTCTTTCATATGCATATTTCTTGTCTGATCTGCTGGAGGACCAGTCAACTGTGCATGAACCCCGTAGCGCCGGCTGGAGCTCAATACATATAATACAAATTATACATAAATAAATGAAAACCTCACCACTGTTACATATCTATACATCATAAGGGAATTATAGTACTATTAGTAATATTTAATTGCAAAGATAACAGAATAGCAAGAATTAAGTGTGCAGAGTACAGTGTCTACTATAATTATTATGTATGTATTATCTGAACAACAGTATCAATATTGCTTGATACAAGCAAACAAAAGTGAAACTATTTTTCTATTTGTTTTATAGTATCATCTACATCATTTTTAGCGTTAGCATATCATTAATTCTGTCATAATTCCTAACTGTTATACTTTGTACATCTTTCACTTTAAATTGGTGAGTTGTGAGAAATAAATAATGTTACTAGCCTGTGCCATACAATCTGCGCTTGCACTGACTGTTTCTTTGTTATCCTTATTCTGGTGATTTGATAGCTGCAAATTTATTCAATCAAATAACTTTCTATTAATTTCAGTTCTTCTTGACCTATCACTTTTCTTTTTTCATTCTATCAGATATCGGTATAAGGGAAGACTGCAGTAAAACAATGTAGCAATGTTGAAACACGTAAAACAAATACGGTAGTACTGTTATTATTTTTTCTACTTTATAAACTACAGTCCTTTGTTTTTATGTGTTTCGCCATTCTTTTAGATATAATTTGGTTTGTCATTTGATGTATATTCAGAATAATTTGTTTCCATGTTACCTTCATATTACTGGTTAGAGTTAAGATCACAGCACTTTCCGTGCATTTGCATTCAGAAGATGATGGCAGCCAAAGATGTAATGCATAAAGTGTTAAATTCTGTGGCAGGATCAGTAATACAGCACTGACCAAGATTTTATTTTCCTTTCTTAAGGTGGCCCTTAAAACAGACTGCAAACACGGTCTGGCAAAGTGAGTAGGAATTGAACTCAGAAGCTACTTGGGAGAGGAGGTTGTGGTGTATGTGCAACTGTGACCAATATAAGATTTGTTCTCACACCAGATCTACAGTATTTTAGAGTGTGCATGCCCATTTGATTTCCCTGGTCAACATCTAGAGATCAAGTGACAGCACAACAATTGTGCAATAGGTCCCAACCATTGGACCAGTGTCATATATTGGTAAAAGTAACATTGCCTTGACAGTCTTAATGGTTGATCGTGCAAGAATGTTTTGTTTTGACAAACTCTTTTAGTGACTGCTGCAGTTTTTATTCTTCCACCTGAAAAACAATAGAGTTTACAGATGAAGGATTGCCTTAATTGCACGGGTTTATCCTGTATGGTTCTGTCCTCATCACAGAAATGGCACGCCACCTGCCAAGAGTATTGTGCAAAACAGGAGCTCTATAGCTCCTGCAACAATCTTAGGGGTCCCTAAAAAAATACACTCATGAGCGAGATGGCACTCTCCAGATTTGAACCCATGACATTCAGAACACAATGCAACAGCTTAACCACTTAGCCACAGAGACCCCTCAACAATACAGACTGAAAACTCAAAATGTATTGGCTCAGTCTTATCTCCTCCCTCCCATCACTAATCTCCTAGCAATCTTGTTGTCAACCTCCGTTTTACTTCCGTTTTTCTAGTCCTAACTATTCTACAATGCTGCACAGTATATTACCTTAGTGAGACATAGTAACATTACCTCTTATGTACTGTCTCACTATATTTCGTCGCTGTCATCCTCAACTGGTTTGCCAGCTAATCTTCCAGTGCTGACTGTATCCTTCTACAAGTTCAAATAGGTTGGCTATAGGAACATCTATATTGATGACAATAAACAGGCACAAGAATGACATTTTTAGGACCCTCAACAATTGCATGCTGGATTGGTAGTGTCTGTTAACCTTACATGTCTTATGATCTCACTTGTTTTATTGATTAGGATATTTGATGCTCTTATTTATTTTAGTACAAATAAGTTTCTAATATTTACAAATTATTTTAATCAACCCCAATTGAATAGTATCTTCCATTTGTTGATTTTTTAAATTTTATTTCAATGTTCATATTATTATTTCATCAACAAAATTTGAATTGAGTGTTAATATTTGTTCTACCTGTTCAATTGTATTTGTTAGTTGCAATGAAATGTGCAACAACCCTTAATCTCAATGTGGTAGTAATCTATCAAGTATGTGATCAATATATAAGTAGTAAACTGAAGATATAATGTCTCATTTTTTTACATTCTTGTTTTTTGAAACTGTAATCCTGTCTTTAAAGATCAACATGATCTAGACCTTTCTCTTTCTGCGCTAATAACAACTTATATATATATCTTTTTATTTGTAACTCAACTCCACATGTTTCAATGAGATCAGTATTTCTTTCTTCAGAGTTACCTACTTCATACTTTTAGTGTAGATTTGTTACTAATTGTTAACAAATGTCTATATGATCATCACTTTCAGTTCAAAATATTTTATTCATCTTTAATATTTATTGCTCTCATCTGTTGCATATTTTCTTTCTGCCTCACTCTTTTATCTCTCATTATAGTATATCATGTTTAAAATTTTATTTACCAATTTTTTGTGTATTGTAGCCATCAAACAATTCTTCAATGATATTATTTATCTGTAATGTGGTGTTAATATTCATCATTTCTCTCATCAACTTAATATAATCTTCAGTTTTCTTCTTCATTTTGCTCATCAATTTTTCCTCCAAGAAGTCCTCCCACTTGTTGTCTATGAAAATTATCCTTAAATTCTGCAATTTCTAAATCTCTTCCATGCATATTTTACTCTTTGCACATGTCTTGTTTTTTAATCAATAATTTATCTCTTTCTCTAGCTGAAAGCCAGTTACCAAGCATGCCTGTATAATAAAAGCACTTGTGAACTATGTAAATAATCTTATATGTTCACAAATATGTGTCAATCCAATATCATTACAGAATAATTTTGATGAAAATGTTTAAGTTGATGACAATATTTTTTTTTAACTTAACTCCTTGTGGGCCAAAAGCCACACTATGTGGCTTTGGGTTGAATGCCTTTTTTACCAGGAGCCACACTAAAGGGCATATTTATTCTAAATACAAATGGCATGTAAAAATATGACTTTTTCCCTGGTCCACTGAGAGTTAGCATTAAGACTGGCTCTATGTCATTTCTTTTCATAATTAAATTCAAGAAATTTGAAGTAGGGAAACGATAGAAAGATGAAAGTAAGAAATCGAGAGATAAATTCAAAATGTACTTAATATGTGCTGGGTGATATGTGATATCTCCAGAAAAGTATTGTTTACTTAAAAAAACAAGCGATCAAGATTAACGATTACTGTTTAAAGATATCACATTTTTTTATTACTGAGTGTGATGGGTTTTTTAATCCCATACAATGCATCTGTGTGAATATTCATACCCATTGAGCATTAAAAAATGTCAGACTTTATCAATTATATATCTTAGTTTTTTCTTATTCAAAAGTAATGACCTGAAACAAGACATATTTTTGTACTGCTGTTTGATACAGTTTTTTGTAATTATATAGATAGTATGTTTTTCTAAACCGCATGTATATTTATTCTTTTTTTTCAGTCTTGTTTACTTCATCAATGAAGCTGTAGTCATTTGACTCATTTGTATTTCACTCAAGTTTTAATGAAGTAGTACACTGGAGTGAATAATCATGTATTAATGATGTTATAATGGTAAATATTAGGTAAAATCTGCTGATCTACATTCATACTGGACAGCATTAATGATGAAACAGTAAACTTATTTTTTAAGATAGATTAGAAAGAACTGAGAAATGTAAACTTTTGTCTTTTGAGTGACAATACATTAACTGCAAAATATCTGAACGGATACCTTTGGTTACAGTCGTCTTCTTCTCCAAGTTAGACAGTTCAAAAACTGCTGTTATATTCATGTCTCTTTAATTTGGCATATATACTTTTTATCTGTACAATAATATGATAATTTATATCTACTGCCATCATTGAGACTAATCTCCATTTGTACTGTCATTTATGGTTGTCATGGTGAGTACACAACTTAAACCGGTGATTACTCGATCCCATGCTTTACCTTTTCTTATGGTTATTACCTTTTGAAACCATATATGATATATTTTGGTGTTGTTATATTTATTAAACTAAAAAGCTCTTTGAAGGATTATAATTAGTAGGATTCGTAGGGAATCTAGAGATGGTGCATGCAGTTTATTTTAAATGACAGAGGCACACATATCTAATCTATATACTTGTAAGATAAAGCAAAACTCACAATCTATAATTAAAAATGAAAGACAAAATTCTTAAAAAATATGATGCATGCTGAATTAATTCTTCCAGCTCCTTTTTCGCATCTTCTGAAAGTGTATAAGATTAATTTTGAAGTTAATGCATTGCAAGAAATTTGTACAAAATTAGTTTGTATAGGGGGACTACTGTTGGCATAGGGGTTTCCCAAGTACTTGGTTAATGCATAGGCTGGGATTAATGCATAGGCTGGGATTAATGCATCGGTATTGACATGGTAACGTATATTAACGTATAACGGTACGAGAGGAATTATTATTATTATTTATTGACATGGTAGGTTTATTGCTAGACCCATTCACAATGATAATTTTACAACAAAGTCATATAGAGTGCTAGTGTAACCAAAGTTATAATATTTACTTTGCAGTTGAGAATTATTCAGATCAGAAACATAATAAGTATTTGAGTCACTGTGTAAGGAAGTTGGGACACAAAGTCGCAAAGGTAAGAACTAGTCACTCACCTTCTGACTGACCTACACAGCTCGGGGTGACATACGTAAACAAAAAGTACAGTATCTTTCCAAAGCACAAAAACAAGATATTGTGACGTTTTTGACCAGGACCGAAAAGGATTTTCTCAAGCAAAGGATATAAGAACAGAATTGTATACAAGAGACAAATGGTCCTATACGACAGATATCATAGACAAAATGAACTTTCCTAGGATAAAAATATGTGACTAAATATTGAAAAACGAAATAAATGGGAAAAACAAGACATAGAAAAAAGAATTGCTTTTAAGATTTACATTTATTACACACATATATTAATAATAATTGCCATCCATCGCAATAGATGAGGACAACAGCATCAGACGTGTGATGTTGTGTCTCTCTGGTGTGTACACTGTACGGATGTAATTGTAGAATCCAATCCTGGAACACAATTCACTACCACAAGTGGGTCACACATTATCAATGTTGGACATGTGGGAATTGTGTGTTCTGGTGTTTCGCGCAGTTCGCTTGCTTTATATGAATATATTACACATATATTAGGAGCACAAGAAAAGACAGTATCAAGAAGCATCGGAATGTAATAAGTTAGTTCAAGAGGTCACAAGGAACTATATAAAGATATTAAACAAGTTTCAATATCATATCAATTACAGTCATCAGAGGAACACGACCGGATGGCTGTGACATGGATGCTAGGAGCTTTCAAATGGTCAGTGCCGTTGAAGTGACTACAGAGGTCACAGAACGTTTGTGCAAATCATGTAGATTTTGCCGAAATAGTCACTAAGCTTCTCGCCAGTTTCGTCTATATACGCCTTATTACATTTACAAATAGTGGCGTAGATAACGTTGAAGCGCTCACATGCAAAATCCTCCTTAATAACAAACAGTTTTAAGAAATGATGTCTTACGGGTATGTGTCACATAAGCACATGTATAGCATCACCAACGGTCACGCCAGATGGTGCATGACCAGAACATTAATTTAAGTAAAACTGTGCACCACCATGTCCTTGATATTCCTGTCTCATCCTGACATCTGTAAGGCACCATGAGAACATTTTTGAAGGCTGAGAGTGTCTCTTAGTCAAATTTGAGAATTGAAAGATAACGAAACAAAACCTTTTTTGAACATTGAACTATGTGGATGAAAAGATATGTTTAACCTTGTCAGATGAGGGTGTTCTATGCTGCTTGGTTTGGACATGCTGGCAAGATATTTTCTGAACGTCCAGAGTTTATAAATATTGTGTTTATTCCTCACATCGAACACTCATCAAAAATTAAATTTTCAAGCCATGTAGTAAAATATTATTTCAAGTCTTGGTGTGTCTGACATGAAATATCAGCACCTGAAATTGGTATGGTAATATAGTAACGATTAAAACTCAGGAAAAGCTCTGCACAACATATTGACATTTTCATCAGTTGTAGTATTGCAACTTTCGAGGTCAGTGAATTTAACATCAAGAAAATAATAAGAAGCGCAACATTTTGGTGCTTAACCCTTTCACCCCTTTGAGCCGATATACTGGTTCGGTAAAGAACAAACTATTGAGTATCAAGCATAGAAATACATTTTTTTTTAAAACTTCCTGATGTTATTATTAGTTATTTATAAATATATAGGTGTCGTCTGTGGCTTAGGGGATAGTGACTCGGTCTATTAACCCCGACGTTCTGAGTTCGAATCACGCTGCGGACAGTTTGGTTGCAAATTGTGAATTTTTACAAAAGGACGATGGCACCACCCGTTTAGAAAGCAATGGCAAACTACTGAACGTAATAATGCCTAAAAAATCACACAGTGTTAACAAGGAGTTGATTGGGCAAACTCCTGTAAAGGATATGCAATTAACTTTAACTGGCTTATAGTAATTTTAAAATGACACAAAACCAGTATACTGGCTAACTTAGTATACATTATGAAGTAACCGTGTCCGGGTGTCAAATAAATTACAGACTGAAAGGGTTTTAATTAACATGGTGTCTTCATCACAAAATCATGTAGCAATGGTATTGAAGAAACTTTGGAGTATCACATGAAAAAGAAAATACTTTTTTAAAATATATTTATTATTATAATATATATATATTTTATCCTATATTAATGTATGGCTCGGAAACATGGACAATGAACAAGCAGTTAGAAGACAGAATTGATGCATTTGAGATGTGGATATATAGAAGAATAGGCAGAGTTTCATGGACAGAAAAACAGACAAATAAACAAGTTTTAGGAAAACTAGGCATGAAGAAACAATTATTAAGAGAAATAAAATTCAGACAAGTAAAGTATTTTGGGCACATAAAAGACATGACACCATGATAAAACATTTACTAGAGGGAAAGTTGAGGGGGAAGAGCAAGAGGAAGACCGAGAGATAAGTGGAGGGAAACTTTAAGAAATGGACAGGTTACAGTCTGGCAGTGGCAACACCAAGGCGAAAGACAGAGGATGCTGGAGATTCATTGCAGCCAACCTTCGATGTGGAGACGGCACCTGATGATGATGATGTTATTATTAGTTATTTATAAATATATAAATGATTTTCCCCTTCCCCCTTCCCATCCTGGTTGCTGTCGTATCCTAATTAAAGCATCGTTATCATCTCGAATAAAATTGTTCACAAACATGATGCCAATCTACATTACTCTTTTGATCTCAGATGTTTGCTGACTGCACATACAGCTGTGTCATCTCAGATTCTCATTATCAAAGATGCTGAATCATTTCCCTTTATATCAGCACGCAATCAATTTCACGTAGTTCGTGAACTATTGTTATAGTCTGTTTCTGCAAGAGACAGTAATCGTGTGATGTAATCTCGAACTATAGTTATAGTCTGTTTCTGCAAGGTACAGTAATCGTGTGATGTAATCTAGAAATATCCCTATTAAACATTCAAACTAATAGATCATGGTCTATTTTTAAAGTTTCTAGAGGTGTACACAACATAAATTAAGTGAAACACACCCCTAGCAGAAATAAAGGAGATTGGGAACTGAATAATGTAGACTTGGATGGGCCCGTATTCTTTGCAAGCAAGGTTGATAAATCGGTCTTTGTGACCTTGGCTAAAACCTTGCCAATAGAAACGTTGAAATATAAGAAAAGAATAACAAATTTTCAAAACAAACCACGTAAAAAACATTCAAAATATAGTTTCCTCTTGTGTGTATAACATATCATGTTTTCATTTTTAATGTCATTGTATATAGTGTAGATTAGCTATCAAGAAATGAGTTGAATTCATGAATGTTCCTCTACTAAACATTACTTGTCATTTGGTGTTCTTCATTATGATAACTTATTCAACTTCATATCCTTAACCCTAATGTGATAACTGTTTCTTACCCAGCCAGACCTCAAACTGTTTCTTGACTCCTGAGAATCTTTCCGTCTTATTATTATAATACGATATTCATGATTTTGTTTCTCGGTGTACAGACGACAGTAAATCCTGATTTCAGAATAACTGTTATGTTCTTTGTACAGTATTTTTTTCTGTATTGTAAAATATATTATTGGATGTAGAATAGCTTTTAGAACTGAATTTCTTGTGATAATAATTTGTTTTTGTCTTATTCAAAGGTAGACAAAACATAAGCAGATTCCATTTTGATTTTACAATCCCTACATTTGTTTGTCGTTTAAATACAGCCGTTTTACTTGAACCCACTTTTTTGACCGCTTCTGTTTTTTATTCTCATGTTTTTGTGAGATTTTGTCTGGACATAGATCTTTACAAGAGAAATATTGCCAGCTACGTGTGAGGGAAAGCAAATATATTCACGCATAACAAATATAACATTATAATATTATAGACTAAGTAAGAAAGAATAGGAAACCATAAGACAGAAACAGTAAAACAAAATACTTAGTTTTACAAAATACAAAAAGCAATAACAATACACAGCAACGTTTCGACTAAAAGGTCTTTATCAAGCAAAGGATACAAGAGAGGTGAAGAATTTCACTTCTCGCACAACGCGAAGATGTAGAGTCAAACAGCAAATTCCTATTTTGTTTTAACTCTACATGTTGTGCAAGAAGTGAAATTCTTCACCTCTTTTGTATCCTTTGCCTGATAAAGACCTTTTGGTCGAAACGTTGCTGTGTATCGTTATTGTTTTTGTAAAACTACAGTTCTTTGTTTTTACGTGTTTCATCATTGCTACATAGTTTTACTTTCAGTCTTCCCCATATATTGATAAAATAATAAGACATAGATAGAGATGGCAATCTTGCATAAAACTAATGTCTCCTCCCTTTCCCACCCCAAATATAATAAAATAAAATAACATTTGTTGGTCAAGATCGTTACAGGTGACGAAACCTGTGCACATTTTGAACCTGAGACAAAAAGACAGTCAATGGAGTGGCATAATCCGTAATCACCTTCACCTCGAAGAAAGATATTCAAGACAGCTTCTGCCGGAAATAGCATGATCACTATCTTTTGGAATATTGAAAGTGTGATTCTTGTACATGCTATGTCAAGATAAAAGACAATCAGTTCGCAAGTTTACATTAACATTAACACATTGGGGATTGGGGGGGAACTCAGTCGACATTTCCGAAGAGTTCGACCCCAGAAAAATCTAACAGACTTGCATCTTCTTCACGACAACGCGCGCCATTACACAAGTCTAGCAACACTGGAATCAATCACCAAATTGGGTTGTAAGTGTACTACCCAATCCACAGTATAGTCCCGATTTGGAACTATCTAATTTGCATATGTTTGATTTACTTAAAGATGCACTCCGCGGGGCAGGGTTTGAAGGTGATGATGGAGTAATTTATTCAGCGAAAAAATGGCTAAGTGATCAAGAAAAAATCTGGTACATGGTAGGAAAACATGTCCTTGTTTCACGCTGCAAAAAAGCCGTACAAGTTGAGGGAGATTATGTTGAATAATACAGATGTTTAAATGACATGCTCATGTACATTGTTTAGAAATGTTATGCTTTTTTTTCGATTAAATAGTTGGTGAGAAAACCGATGTGAGAAATTACTTTCTGAACGCCCCTCGTACATGTATATGAGGAACCGAGGATAGACTGTAACAAGAAGTATTAGACAGGTTGCTGGGCAGATGACGCTCATCAGCACGGGAGGGCAGGTCGTCTACGGGTCGCTGCCCTAAAAGAAAATAGCAACCTGCTGCCTTGTGGGTTTTGGCTGGGGACAGCAAAGGCTAACAGAGAGCGAACCCAGTAAACGCTGGTTGAAATCGAAAACGCCGCCGAAGGATAAGCACCTGAGTTCCAATAGGTACTGAAGACTGTGCACGTACATCCGTTCTTGATGTTTGGCTGTTTATATATCTCAATCGAATAATAAAAGCGGCCTAAGAACGATCGTGAGAGAGAGAGGGAGACAGGTTGAAGGAAGTAAAGTAAGACAGTGGACTGATCATAATAAAAAAACGTTGATAGAATTATGTTGCATTCTCTTTATAGAAAACCGCTATACCCATAGACAACCTCTACATAGACAACCTCTACATAGACAACCTCTACATAGACAACCTCTACATAGACAACCTCTACATCGAGATGCAGCTATAAACCAAGAAACAAACTCATTATCCAGAACCATCTTGTAGATTCAGATGCAACCTCTACACCCAGGAAAAACCTTTACACACGGAATCAACCTCTACATCCAAGAACAACTTCTACATCCATAAAAAAAACTTACATCAAGGGGCAACAGCTACATCCAGGGTTAACCTCTGATTCCAGACTCAGTCTCTGCATCTAGGGTCACACCAGCATCCTGGTGCAACCTCTATAACCATGATCACCCTTATCCAGTGATGACCTCTACATCTAGTAGCAAGTTCGACATCCAGTAGTAACCTCTACATCCAGGGATAACTTCGGCATCAAGGGATAACTTGGGCATCCAGTGGAAACCACTGTATCCAATGGTAACCTCTACATCCAGAGGTAACCACTACTTCTTGAGGTAACATCTACATTCAGTGGTAACCTCTACATCCAGGCTCAGTCTATACATCCGCGGAAATATTCTACATCGAATGACTACCTCTACATCCAAGTAAACTCTACATCCACTGTCGACCTCTACATTCTGGTGTAATCTCTGCATCTAGTGGTAGCCTTTACATCCAGACTCGGTCACTACATAATGGTGTCACCTCTACATCCAGGTATCACCTCTACATCCAGGCTCAACCTATTCACCCTGGTGCAACCTCTATATCCAATGACAGCCTCTACATCCAGCGTAGTGGATGAGCTATTAAGAAAGTTAAGTGCGAAAACATTATTGTTTTGTTAAATAAACTAAATTCAGAAACTACTTGTCAACACTCTGAAACAGATAATGAAAGCACATTCAGTAAAAGTTATTTATTATTCGTAGTGTCTTACAAATAAAGAAATATCAAACGAGCTACACTCGGAAGCTCGAGCATACAGTTACACTCAGAAATATTCGTAAAAGGTTGCAAAACTGAGTTGATCGGGAACAAATACTTATAAAATAATGCAAAACTCAGTTGAACGAGAATATATATTTATAAAAATAATAAAAATGCTGCAAAACTGAGTTGAGCGGGAACAATTATTTAAACTGTGATTATAGTCAAATTATTTAGCAGTTTTATCTTTTTTTTTTTATAATACCAGTTCATAAGAGATGAAGCAGATAGTCCGAAGAGACAGTGATTCAATAATATGATATGGTCAGAGCTCAGGCACTGAACAAGCCCTAATTCCTCATCATGTTAGCCTTGAAAATAAGCTGCATCGTTGCAGTCTGGCATGTCGAGTTAGGATCAAAAAAGAAACCAAACATTGACATGTAGTAACTGAAAAATTGTTGAAAGGTCTAAGAATGAGATTTGCTCGTACACCAGCCAGACGAGCAGCCCTTCAGAGTGCCAGCGTCTAAAAGTTCTTCTGCCTGACGCTTAGGGATCGAGTTCCAGCAGAGTACTGCAACGTCGTGACAGCTATCGTGACCAACGTCGTCGGTTTGTATACGCAACATGGCTCCAACGGCTTGCCTGGATAACCTCTTCAGAGTTGTTAATCCTGGTAATTTCTGTCAGTGGTCAAGAGTATACATGTCCACTGTCCCTGGATTTAGATATGTCCGATGACTATGTGTGCCGAAGTAACTAAGATGTGACAGTAGACACACTGGCCTCATCAATACGGATAATAGAGACACGTAAATCTCGTACCTGCAACTTGGGTATTTTCCACAGGTAAAAAATACAGAATGAAAATTCTTAATTCCCTGGATAGAACTATTCCCTGGAGCAAACTATCTATGCCCAAAATAATTGAGCAGAGTTATGTTTCTAATCATGAATGTCCAACCAGACAAGTCCAGTCAGCAGTAAAAATTTGGTATACTATCAAGTCTCGAAAGATAACACCAGACGAAACCACCTGTGATCATTATCTCAAACACTTTTTCACAGATAACAGCTTAATGCCAGAAACAACGTTTTAAACCAGTTCTAAAACGAAATCCCTTTCCATACCTCCAGGTATTAGGGATACGGTGTTAGGCCAGTATTTGTGTACCCTCGGCACACGATAGATGATGTAGGCAACATCAGGTCGGCCGCCCTTACTTCCAGGGCTTTTTTTGTCACCCAACTGAGGCTGGGTCGACCTGCGAGAAGTTACGGTCAAAACAATTCCAATAGTCCACGCTTACTAAGGAATTGAATCTAGATCATGCATCCTAACTAGCTCAACCAAGAACAAACACCAGTATTGCCCTATCGTCAGTGTAGAAGCTTTTACTATCTTTAAGAGCAGATCCTAACAAAAGACATGCCAAATCTGATATACTGGAACAAATGTCACAACTTTCCTGCAAACTAGCAGCGCAACAGAATTGTGCTCATTCTTTCTTCTTCTATTGTCAGCACACTGTTACCGGGTTGTTAACCCAGTGTCATGGTTTTATGTATTTGTCTTGCGCTTCTCTGGTGACTTGTGTGATGGTTTTCTTAGTCCCCTGGCAGAATTCAACTACGTTATCTATCCACCTTTTCCTCGGTCTTCCTCTCGCCTTCCTTCCTGATATTCTGTTGTGGAAAGCTTCATAGGCAGTTTGGTCTGTTCGCATTCTTACTAAGTGGCCAAACCACTTCATTCTCTGTGTCGCTATATCGTTCATTGACTCATATATATCACAGGATTGTAAAAAAGTGTGTATATCTTGTTATTCTAGAGCGAAAGCAAAAGGTGAAAATTATTTCAAGCATTAATTACAATACTCTTGCTAGCATTTATGAATTGACATAGATATTGAAAGATGTAAAACGTCTTTCAATCAAGATATCGCAAACTATACGATATGTTTACAGCATATACATCTTCCTTCAATCATGAATCTACAATGCACTTACATCTTATTGAAGCAAGTCTGATGATGCTCTAGTCTATAACATTTAACAATATGTTATAGTTGGTCAGGTAGTTCGTGTGACTTAATTTAACTATAAAAGTACTGTACATCTCGTACTACTTATTCCACATACACTTTAAGACGTACGAATGCGTAATATTATTAAAGACAGAAGTAGATTATACATAGCAGGAAATCTGACATGCAGTGTAAAATTGGAGTAGGGATGTTCAAATAGCAATGATTAACTGCTCAAATAATCGTTCTTTGTTAACGATTATGGTCTACAAAAAGTACTCGTTACTTTCTCACCACTCTTTAATGTGAACATTATCGCTACTTTTCTACATCTATTAGCAAATTAGTATTCGTTACTCATAAAATTCTCAGCAGTATATAATTAGATGCACGAATATTATCGATTCAATACATGAATATATGTTACTTTCTGGGAATCGATAATCTACCAGCTGTATTAAATAATATTCTAGTATTAGCAAATAGTTGGACATAATCTGTGGAATCGTAGATCCATTAGATATACATTCTGAGTAGGGCGTCTTCACTAAAAACAAATACTTTTCAAATCTTCTAATAAATGAACTACGATGACTGAATATGGAATTTGACGAAAACGAAGCCAACTTGGGATAGATTAAGCAGTGATAAATCAAAGTTTGACATTTGTAATACGGTTCATTCTCACACTACATCAAATTTTGTTCTGAACAGGAGTATACTGCCAATATTAGCCATTAATGATATTTATTGTCTTTGGTTAATGGATTTTAACGTTATGCTTTCTCCTAACTATTAATGGATTTTAACGTTATGCTTTCTCCTAACTATTAATGGATTTTAACGTTATGCTTTCTCCTAACTATTAATGGATTTTAACGTTATGCTTTCTCCTAACTATTAATGGATTTTAACGTTATGCTTTCTCCTAACTATTAATGGATTTTAACGTTATGCTTTCTCCTAACTATTAATGGATTTTAACGTTATGCTTTCTCCTAACTATTAATGGATTTTAACGTTATGCTTTCTCCTAACTATTAATGGATTTTAACGTTATGCTTTCTCCTAACTATTAATGGATTTTAACGTTATGCTTTCTCCTAACTATTAATGGATTTTAACGTTATGCTTTCTCCTAACTATTAATGGATTTTAACGTTATGCTTTCTCCTAACTATTAATGGATTTTAACGTTATGCTTTCTCCTAACTATTAATGGATTTTAACGTTATGCTTTCTCCTAACTATTAATGGATTTTAACGTTATGCTTTCTCCTAACTATTAATGGATTTTAACGTTATGCTTTCTCCTAACTATTAATGGATTTTAACGTTATGCTTTCTCCTAACTATTAATGATTAACAATTATTGAATATTGAAATTCAATTTTTTGAACATCTAGATATTATAATGCAGTGATCTAAACAAAATAGATAAAACTATATAATCTTAATATTAGTTTTCTTTTAATGTGCTAGCAAATATCAGGATTCTCGATGTTAGTACAAGCAGAATTGAATTCCTGAAAGGTGAGCAGAATGTATAGTGTGTTTAACCAGTGAGCCACCGAAATCATCTTCATGCATACCCGTCCCCATCAGCTGGGAATATTTAGCATCTATGGATCTGTCTGTGGTGGTATGATGTGGGTGCAATAACCAGTAAACTGTACCTACGTCGGTAACAGTATCAATTCGCTTCAAAAAACGTTAGTTTTCGCAGTTCGATACGAATTGAACTGCATTACAAATGTGTCGGTCTTCTACCAGATGTTTACCTCTGTATTAAAATATATTTGATCATTTTTGTAATTAATTTAATTTTTTTTTTAAAGTCTACTTTAAAACAAACTTTTTATTTCAAATGAAAGTATTATTCAAATAGAACGTAGTCCGCGTGCATAAACTGTGCAGAAAATTAATTTGGGATGTATACACTGCACAACATCACACACATGTACACAACACAAAAATATATTTACTTCATGGGGGCAGGGAATGTTTGATGTGGATGCTGCAGTGGAAGACGAAGCACACGTGGAATTGTCCTATGTGTAGTGATGTCGATCGTATTAACATAACACAGAGAGAGAGCGAGAGAGAGACTAACCTACTATTAACATCACACACACACACACGCAGAGATAGAATAACCTACTATTTCTGATTTATCAATTAAATTCTTATATATATATATATATATATACTGCCAAACAAGAAATAGATCCAGACGTTGAAGTAAATAATATGACCAACTATCATCAATTGTGTGTGTATATATAGAAAAAAAAACGTATCAAAAGTTACACTCGTTGCTCTGCTACAAAACTACGTATTTCTGGACATTACATTAAGTAACAACGGTCGTTGTTTTTAGTCTTCTCATCATTGTCTGGTTGGTTGAAATGAGATCGACTAAGAGAGGATTGATTGTTATTTCTTTCTTCGACTTCCTCACTGAAAGATTTGATTAGATTGCTCAAGTTTCTGTAGTCATCTTTCAGATTCCTTCGTATAGTTTCTGTATATTCTTTAAATTTAGCCATTTGATCTGCACTAATGGTTGAAGTCGAACGATTGGCTTTAAAAACTGATGTTGATGATGCAGACACTTCAGTAGGTTGACTCATCAAGTGGGAATCTGTGTGTTCATTTATTACCATTCTGCTATGAACTGGTGCATACTTCTTTCTGTGAGTGGTATGTGCTGTCATGGTTCTAGTCTTCGTTGCTCTTGTACTTTTCATGCCTAGATCATCCTGGCACTGCATGTCTTCGTCGTCGTCGCTTGAGGAATTTCGATAGTGACGCTTGACTTTCTTATCTTGGTGACATCCTTCTGGATATCGATCGATACGTCTGAAAGTATCCCGATTGTCCTCGTTATTACTTACATCGATTTCTTCATTGTCAAACCGCCAGCTTGGTCCCGACATCATCGCCTGAGCATCTGCACATTTGTCCTCCAGATAAACACTTCGTGGAGTCATAACATTTGAGCAACACGGAGTTTGTTGTTTGTTGTCTTTGCTGTTGCAGATATAAGTGCGTTTTCGATTCTCTTGTGTAGCCTGTAGCCTGTTGACAGCACCGACCTGTTGTAAATAAAACAGCAATGTTCAAGTTGACAGTGACGGTGAATGTTCAAATGAAAATTAGTCAGATAGTATCCACAATATCTCGAAAACAATACTGATTTTTTTCTAAATGTGCAACTTGCCTGTGTTGTAATTGGTGCTCTCAAATGGCACAAACTTGTGAACTTGATTTCTTTTAATGCCTTCAGCCATGTCATTTATTATTAGTCAGATAAACACTTTAGACTTAGCAAAGAGAAAATAGTGGTTATGTAGGTCTATCAATCTTATGGACTGGGACGGATTAGCGTAATTCATAAGCGTTAGCCTATCGACTCGGGTACAAGAGGGTTGTAGTCTCAATCCCACACTCAACGTTTCACATGTGAGAAAAGGGATTGGCCATCCTACCTCCAGTACACGATGACTAGAAACGTGAAGTGAAGTGACCTCATGTCATAAGGTCTGAAAATGCTACAGGAAATTCTTTTTTAAAAATTTAAAATGGATTATACTTAACATTAACAAAAATAGTGGATATCGTTTTCATGTCATTTATGTAAATTAGAACTGTCGTTTTGTCAGACCTAGCAAATGGATATATACTGTCAAACTTCAACCTGTAAATCTAAACAAATTAGCACTTTCGTGTGGTTAGAGTTGGCAAGGAAAATATCGTTGAAAAAATCTCGAAAATATCAACGAAAAAATTGATATGTTTTTATGCTAGTATTATGAAATATAATACTTTAAAATATCGTAGCAATCAATAATACCACAATGAGTATCACGAACTATCACAATCACGACAAACATTATTAAACACCACCACAACCAATATTTTGAACCACCACATTCATAATATGAACCAGCAAATCTTTATCATGGACTCCCTCAATCATTATCTTGTGCCATCCCAATCATCATCATAGCAATTATTCTCAGCAATCATAACAATCATTATGCTACAGTATATATATAAGCGAGAGCCGCTGTAGCGTAGTTGTTAGTGAACTCGCTTCGCAAGGCTGGTGGTCTGGGTTCAGCTCCGCAATGCGCGTGGAATTTTTCCAGACCGCGACGGCTCTCAGGTCGACCCAGCCTCAACTGGGTACCAGACATGCTCTGGGAAAGTAAAGGCGGCCGGCGTGATGCTGACCACATCACCCATCGTGTGCCGACGGTCAATGAAAAATACAGGCTGAAAAATACAGGAAAAAATCACTGTATTGACCTATATACCACGAGGTATGAAAGGGTTCCTTTACTTTTTTTTTATATATATAAGCAAAACTGAAAGATCAACATTTCAGTTCAGATCTTCCCTAAAGTCCTAGCACACTTAATAAATATATGCGTAATCTGTCCACCAATTCAGTAGCAATCTGAGTGTTCCCACGTACACTTTGCCATAGTGGTGTAGGATGGCTCATCGTCTCTCTCGCTCTATCTATCTCCCTTTCTCTCTACCTCACATGTACGTGCTTATTTGCTCCAACTAAAAATCTCACTGTCACTAACATTTAGTGATTATTTTTCCCATGCATGCTTTTTTGTCTTTTACTTTACTTATGCTGCATGTAGAATTTACTTTGTTCACTGTGTTTCTACAAATCCCATCCTCAGGGAATTCCCGTTCCAGCTAGCTTTTCTGTCATTTTATGTCTCTTTACCTTTTGCTGTCTAATGGTATAAAGTTAAGACATCTTGAGGTCAAACTATTTGGTAAAACGTTTCATGATCATACAAATTATGGTGATAATCTAATGGCTTCTTGTGTTAGTGTAAACATGATATCACAATGGGATAGAACTTGTAACATATTTAACTAAGACACTAGCTCATCACCAATAACTAAACAACAGTACCTGTAAGGGTTCCTCTACAGTACCGAGTCCAATTCTTGAAGCCGAAATAAACAGTCGTTTCAAATGGAAATCAAAATGAAACATTTGTAAACTATTGTCGAAACAAAATGTATTGTGACTGATGGTGTGTTAATTATGTATGCGTTTTCTTGTTGTGTATTATTGAGTGTGTTGTCACTGAAATTTTCATTAGAGAATGAACGAGGAGAACATTAGCACCGAAATAAATTAAGGGCAGGAATGTGTAGTCTTTGTTTGTCTCCATCCACCCCATCCACCCTTTCCCCCCCCGCCCCCCACCGATTTAGAGTGTACAATCCTCTGAAGTCGGAGAAGACACGCCTTAATGGAGGAGGACTGATAATAAGGAAAGTATGCCTTCACGCAAAATTCAGTCAGATGCGCAATACCAGGTGCCCTGACTACGTCTGAATTCATAGCGGGCTAAGTCAAGAAGAAGAAGATGAAGAAGAGCGTAGAATAAAGTAAGAAAATGATTGAACTCACTGTAGAGATTAAACATTTATCGATCTTAGTGGTGACCGTGAGAACCAGCAATTGAAAAATGTGAATAAACATTCATTCTTCAACTTTCTTAATGTCCCAATGATATTTACACAACTTTAGAATAGATGTGAAACAAGTTAATTACCCTTTCCGCTTTTATTAATCATTGGATGTTATCGTAAAACTTAGACTACTCAAAAATACGTTTACCAGGTACTGTAACTGTCATGGTGACATAATGTCTGATTTAACAAAGTTTACCAGGTACTGTAACTGTCATGATGACATAATGTTGGATTTAACAAAGTTTACCAGGTACTGTAACTGTCATGATGACATAATGTTGGATTTAACAAAGTTTACCAGGTACTGTAACTGTCATGATGACATAATGTGGGATTTAACAAAGTTTACCAGGTACTGTAACTGTCATGATGACATAATGTGATTTAACAAGTTTCCCGGGTACTGTAACTTCATGATGACTAGTGATTAACAAGTTTCAGGTACTGAACTGTCATGATGACATAATGTTGGATTTAACAACGTTTACCAGGTACTGTAACTGTAGCGGTAACATAATGTCTGATTTAACAAAGTTTACCACTTACTGTAACTGTCGTGGTGACATAATGTCTGATTTAACAAAGTTTACCAGGTACTGTAACTGTAGCAGTGACATAATGTCTGATTTAACAAATTTACCAGGTACTGTAACTGTCACAAAGAGAGATAGAGTGAGAAACGAGAATATCAGAAGCATCGTTGGCACTATACCATGCATACAGTACATCGAAAAGCAAAGAATCAAGTGGTTCGGCCATCTAATGAGAATGGAACCACATTTACTACCATCACGTGTCTACAATAATCGACACTCAGGGCGCAGAGCACGATGCAGGCCAAGAACACGATGGGTAGATAACATCTCAGAGTTCCTGCAAAAGCATGGACTGACAACATCAAGCGCAACACACCTGGCACAAGATAGAAAACTAAATCTCCCAGCCGCTTCGCAGCAAATGTGGTTAAGATAAGATAAGATAAGATAAGATAAGATAAGATAAGATAAGATAAGATAATAAGATAAGACTGTTGGTGTGACATAATGTATAATTTAACAAAGTGTACCAGGTACCGTGACTTTCGTGGAGACATAATGTCTGATTTAATCAACAACAAAAGTTTGACTACAAAAGAGTTTCAGTTTCCATTGGTTGGACAAAAAAAAATATCTTGAGGCTAAAACTAGTATCGGTAGTGACCAATGTAGTGACACTTGAAAACAACAATTGCTTTTGTACTTTGTCGGTTTAGTAATCTCGGCCCTTCTGATTTCCAATTTGAGAATTATGCAATGAACAAAATCATTCAAACCAAAGTGCTAGTAAAAGTGGCATATGAAATATTACTGCTGTGGATATCAAGATCTCATATCTATATATTGATATTGCTATTAGTATTTAGAAATTCAACGAAATAACAGATAGTGAAACATTGTGTAAAGTAAACTGTGATTATAATTACTGTAGAATGCAGAAGGCTAAAATTGCTCTGCCATGATAGATACATTTTACTGATGACAGGGAAATAAATAATTTTAATTATGTTTTATATTCTAATTGATATGAAATGACATACTGATAGACAGTGGCGGCTCGTCATTAAGGGCCAGTGGGGCCGGCCCACCAAAAATAATGTGTAACGTGTATTTAGTATTTTATAAATTAAAATATAACAACCAAAAACCATGATTTTTCCCAAATCTTTTGTCTGGCCCCACCAACAAAAATTATCACGAGCCGCCACTGCTGATAGATATACGTAAGCGTGTGATTTGTGTGAACACACGGATATGTTTAGAATATAGGATACTCAAACATTACATATAGAAAAGTTAGCGGCGATTAGAGTCCATACTATCAAGGGGCATCAATTACAAAAATAGAGAAAAGAATTGCTCTGGATGATCAATTGTTTGTCAATAGACAGATGTTGAAGATAGATAACAGTTATCAGAGGTCTATCATCATAGCACTCCGGACATGTTCATAGGTGATCCCATCTCCGCTTCAACAAATCTAGCAGCGTCCAGCGGTCCAACACGCCAGTTCGATGTTAATGAATCCATCTCTTTGCATTTTGGTATGTAGTTCTTTTTGGGCTGTACCAATATTGACACCGATCTCTCTCAGTGTGATCAGTGGGTGAGACTCTCAACCTGGAAACTCTTCTGTTGGCAAAGATTCTCAATGCAGATAGATAAATATGAAGGGAAATAATCTGAGATTTCAATGATAGATAGGAATAATCTGTTATATGTCTATCATAAAGTCTTCGTATTTCAAGTGACTCCTATCTCTGAAGTCGGAGAAAGCATGTCTGTATGGCAGGGGACACTGATAATAAGGTACGCATGCCTTCACGCAAAAATCAATCAGAAGCACCCCACCATGTGCCCTGACTACGCCTGAATTCAAAGCGGGCGAACGCAGAATGAAAAAGTGACTCAAATCTAGTATGAATATATCAATGTTTATACAGATACATTTCAAAAAAGAATACCCTCGTGTAAATTAGTCGAGATCTCCAACCCTTAGATCCTGGGAAAAGCTGAAATTACGTCCGTGCATAATATGGTGATAAAATGTTCTCCATGTATGGTACTAAAGACAGTTTTACAACAGAGCACTTGTTACAAAAAATCTTACCTTTGCGAGCCATTATTATACGAAACATCCATCTTATTGTCCTTGATATCGTGAACATTTCTGCAGCTTCTTGTGTCATTAACATTTGAGAAGCTTTCCATCTGACTATTCCCAGTGTTTATTTTGCCTGTTTTTTCCAGATTTTTACAAGCTGAAATCGCTATTTCAGGCTCAACCTTGGGCAACATTTTCTGTATAGGATTAAATTATCAGAACGAGACAATTTAAACATGATAATTGATATGCTTCTAATTTTATAAATAGGAATATATATTTTATAACAAAATATTATTAAACATGACTTTTATATACTAAATATTAAAGAGTAGGTTTTTGTTCCTTTTTGTAAGTTGTAAAGTAAATGGAAACTGTTATTCGTTAGTGGTGAAGTTTAGAGATAAAGTCGAGATTACAAACAATATTCCAGAAAATGTACTGCATTCTTAAAGCAAGATTTTTGGCAAAAATGTTAAGAAAAGAGTTTAAATGTCCAGTTTAGAACAATAAACATACAAGCAGAACAATGAAAGCCCAAGTGATGTAGATACTGTTTTTACTGTTGAATGGTTAAACTTGGTGTTTGATGAAAAGAAACATCTAGTGTTCGATCCATCGGTAAGGTCAAAAGTTTTTTATTTTATTTGAGAAGTAATAAAACTGGTGACCTGCAAATGCGTGGCAACAGCTTCAGGAAAGAGACTTTAATGCCCATGTAATTTACAATCCTACAGCGTGCTCACAGAAATAGCAGCAAATCGCTGTAATGTCATTTTTGACTGTTTTTGCTTTGTAAAACTAAAACTACCTTATTTCGTGTTGTGATACTTCGTTGTTTGTTAAGTAGTTTTACTGCAATCTTTCCTATTATTATGGTTGGTATAAATAAAAATAGAACATACTAAATACAAAGCACACGTTTACAATAGGAAGTCGAAACATAAGAATAAGTATGAGCATTGAAATCTAGCTAAACGAGGAAAAGAAAACTAGAGCATATGTGCTGGTAATATAGTAATCGTAACCAAACATTCATTTCGATTTTATTAATAACTTTTAAACGACAACATCTGACAAAATCTTCACTCAAACAAATGTTATAAACTAACTTGTTGATCGTTATAGTCCACCATCATATACAGCTGTACACCAGAGCTAGACAACGATAAGCCCACTGGTTCGAATGGAAACTGTCCCACGATGAATTGCTTTCTTTGTTTTGCAGAATCGCTGTTTTCTGCCTCAGTGTTTGATTCTTTTACTGTATTTACTTCTTCGCTTGTAGTTCTCCTCCCATTCGAATTAACATTCAGACACGCAAAATTATGACAGCTCATATTTCCAACAAGCTGCAAGAGAAATGTTAGAGGTAATAATATGCGGCAATCAAACATAAATAATAGAAAAAAGCTGCACAAACATGATACGAGATAATGTACTTGTACAAAGTAACGCATTATCAAGAGAATTCAGAGTTTTAAGAAGCCCAGTGGAAGCACCGAAGCCAATGACTATGAACAATAAATAGACAATGAATAAGTATTAGAGAATTCTAAAAAAAAAATCAAATTTCCATACACAGGGTTCGAACCACAAACCGTTATTTCTTATGGCCCCCATTTCATAGCACTACAGACGAGCATTTCTAAGAACATAACTAGCCAACTCTCCCAAACAAAGAGCTTCACTAAGTCGCGTCTTTTATCAGCAGCGTTGACTATAGAACACAGAATAATCAGTTAGTACAAGAAATTGCACTAACAGTTCTTAATTTTGAGTACAGAATGTATCACGTTCACTTTATATTCATATCATATGTCAAATGTATTAGCTACCAAAGATGCTTAATATCATCAGCCGGTTAATCAAAAGTGGAAATTAAAAACAGACGTAACAAAGCAATCCAATGTATTGAGCATATGACACTAATACTGAACACCAAATATGTGTCAACAGATATAAGAAGATAACTAAATAATCATATTTCTCTCAATCCTGTGATAACAATGTCAGACGTGGACGATGACAGTAAATGACAAACAAAAACGGCAACAACAGAAATGAGATTACTGAAGAAACAAAATGTACCAAGAACCAAAAAAAGGAAAATGCTATAATCAGGTAAAAGCAGCAACAGAATTCATTCAGTGGCAACATCAAATGGTTTAGTAGTATAACACTATTGCCTTGAAATACTATAACACAACATGCAATGAATGATACGATACTACTAACTCTTACTATTAACTGCTACTAACTATAACTATTAACTACTATTAACTATTAAGTTAAGTTAATTGCATATACTTTACAGGACTTTGTGAATCAGCCCCAGCTTTTTTAACGCTTTTTGTGATTTTCCTAGGCATTATTAAGTTCAGTAGTTTGCCATTGCTGTCGTGGTATTAACTATTACTACTAACTATTACTATTAACTACTACAACTAACTATTACATTAAGCAAATAACATGCATAACTATAGTCTTCTCTTAATACTGTTTTATTCAATTTCAGCAAACTATGTGCGTACAATATAGTCTTGGTGGTATGTCCATGTAATGTCACTTACCTGACAGTCATTCTCTTCAATATCCTCCTCCTCTGTACCGTCTGTGTGGACAACGAGATTAGTCTCTGAAAGTTTCGCTTTGCCACTGTCAGTTTAAAAAAAAAAATAATATTTAACATCAAGTATTATAGCTCAATACAAAACTAAAGCCAATCGTATCATTTGTATTTTTGTTATCAGCGCAAGACCATGTCGAGACTTTGTATTCTTCTACTTTGTCTCCTTGGTTTTTGCTTCTATGTAGAAATAATTTGAACTATAATTGTAATAGTGTTATTGCTAGGCCAGTTCTCCCATCTCCTCCATCGGGGAGTAATCGTTACTTATTTCAACAAAGTTTCCCAGTAATGGCGGGCGTTGACAGCTGCGCAGAAATATTATTGTAGTGCGGCATTGTCTCTTGATCTCAATTCAAAAACAGGAAGTTGTCGGCGTACATACAGAGACTGTCAAATCGTGTTGTTGTTTTTTTGGCTTGAGGGTATGAGTGAGTGTTGAAAATGTAACTGAAGTCCAGACTATTTGACGACAATCTGGGTGACATCTGATAATTCATTGATGTCTTTGATTTTGTGAATCAAAGGAAACGGAACCATATATATATATACCAGGGTCTAGCACAGGCAGAAGAGAAGACTGAGAGGACAGAGAGGATAGAGAGGGTCACAGACAGCAGAGTTAGATAGTGAGGCCAGAAAAGTAGAACAGACAGATAGAGAGGAGGCCAGTAAACACACAGAGGTAGAGTCTGGCTGAGAGCCAGTAAATTATAAGTCACTACAAGATACCGTCTGGTCATACAGAAGACGGACAGAGAGCAGTCAAGAGAACTCTGGCATAGACAGAAGCAGAGAACTCTGCACAGACACTAGAGCAGAATAAGAAAAAGCCAGTAGAGAACTCCAGCCGGAGGTATACGTTAGATACGGTCCAGACCTGAGACATACTGTCTCATAATGATTTTGACGTCATCCTCAACAGTTCTAGAAGAATAGACCTTCGTGAGAACATCGCTGAGACATACTGTCTCCCAAATGACTTTGAAGTCTTCATCTTCATCATCAGCAGTTCTAGAAGACTAGACCTTCGTGAGAACATCGCTGAGACCTTCGTGAGAACATCGCTGAGACACACTGTCTCATAATGACTTTGAAGTCTTCATTATCATCATCTTCAGAGACCCCTCAGTACTGGACACATAGACTTGCATAGGAATAGATCAAGTTGTGTTTATACTTCTTATGGATATAAGTCAGAGTGGAATGTTAGGTACGTTATATTAGAGATATATAATTAAGTTAGAGATATTATTTTAGGTGTTAGAAAAGTGTTTACATATATTACTTTTGTTGTTGGGTTTATGTTATTTGTAATAATGTATACTACATGTGATAAAAACATGTATTTGTTTGTTGAGAAATAGTTAAATAAACATATAAATTTGAATATCCACTTGAGTAAGACAGAGAGAGAGAGCATGTGGATACGAATGACTGAGATATACTAATGACCAGGACACAGATCTCTCTTTCTGGCTTTACCGTGCTCGGTGTTGGCACGACTACCCCCACTCATTCACCTCTTACTGTTACAGACAAAGCTGGCTGCCGTGCCCAGGATATTACCCCCACTCATTCACCCTGGACTGTTACATAATAAAATATGGGATCGCGAGAGAGAGACAGAACTATAATAAAATATGAGACTAAAAAATAACATTTCAATATAGTTTACTACAGTCTTCCCCATATATAGATGTAAAAAATAAGCAAAGTTGTAAATACATAAATCAAAAATTTTAACTAGGGAAAAAAACAAATAATTATAAGTAGCAACAACAAACAACATACGAAAAGTTGTTCAGGATATACTACTTACATAATTTTTAAAGTTTAAATTTAATTACAAAAACAAAGTCCATATAGACAATCAGAAGTAATAGCTAGTTTGAAGAAATGAATACATACTAAGCATGTATTATTGTTTATTTTTTGTCTTTGCTTTTTACCATGACCAAAATGACATATCCAGAATCGTAAATCGTAGAAAAATCTACAACACACATTTGCCAGGCTGACCTATCTCATTGGGGTGGGGTGACACACACAATTTGCATCTACCTCAAACTCTTTAAAAATGTGTATGTCATGACATTCCGTTAAGTTCAAACTTTTTTATCAATTATGTTTGAGACTACGGTGATGTAAGATGCATTATTCATTTCCTGCGGTAAGAAAATGTTTATTGTTTCGTTAATAAGAATGAAAGTTTCATCATTTTAAATAACAAAAATTGTTTTAAAATATTCATAACTACTAGGCTGCAAGCACTAGGGAGAAAATCTAACTATTAACTTTACACTAGATAATTAAACAAAATTACAAATATATAACAATGGAAATATAACATGACACTTTAATGCCCATGAGTGTATTTTTTTATTTTTGTTTTGTTTAACTTTCACTAATTGTTTTCGTTATGTTGATGCAGACGACTGGTGTTTTTCACATCATCAAAATAATTTGTTTCTATGCGATAGTCTTTCATATATTACATGTACTACATTTAGCTTTAACAGTTTGTTTCAGACAATCCATCTGAACATCAAAGATAGACAAACATCAAGATAACGCTACATTTGAAACATGCGGGAGAAACAAATGTTCGCAGAATTTACAACTAAGTCAAAAACGATAAATATTTTGCAAAGTTGGTTTTTTTTTATCTGATGCATTTGTCAATTGTACATATACTTATGTACCTACGTTAGTTTTGCAGATTTCAACAAATGTATGTCAGGGTTACAGATACACACGCATATATGTCATTTTTACAGAATGCGAGTTGGTATAGTCAATTTACAGCTACTTCGCGTTTATGTCACTTTTACAGAGACAGGATCATACATGTCAATTTTACAGATGCACACTCATGTATATTAGTTTTACAGATGCACACTCATGTATATTAGTTTCACAGATGCACACTCATGTATATTAGTTTTACAGATGCACACTCATGTATATTAGTTTTACAGATGCACACTCATGTATATTAGTTTTACAGATGCACACTCATGTATATTAGTTTTACAGATGCACGTGTATGTATATTAGTTTTACAGATGCACACTCATGTATATTAGTTTTACAGATGCACACTCATGTATATTAGTTTTACAGATGCACACTCATGTATATTAGTTTTACAGATGCACACTCATGTATATTAGTTTTACAGATGCACACTCATGTATATTAGTTTTACAGATGCACGTGTATGTATATTAGTTTTACAGATGCACACTCATGTATATTAGTTTTACAGATGCACACTCATGTATATTGGTTTTACAGATGCACACTCATGTATATTAGTTTTACAGATGCACACTCATGTATATTAGTTTTACAGATGCACACTCATGTATATTAGTTTCACAGATGCACGTGTATGTATATTAGTTTTAGTTAGTTAATTGCATATCCTTTACAGGACTTTGAGAATCAACCCCAGCTTTTAACACTATTTGTAATTTTTCTAGGTATTATCACGTTCAGTAGTTTGCCATTGCTTTCTGAACGGGTGGTGCCATCGTCCTTTGTAAAAATCCACGCGAAACAATTTGCAACCAAACTGTCCGCAGCGTGATACGAACTCAGAACGTCGGGGTTGGTCATGCAGCGATGAAGAGAAATGCAAGATAATTTCTTTTTCGTCTTCGAGTTCGTTTTTATCAACAAATTTAATCACTCTTTGTGATCATCTGGTTTGCGCATACATCGAGAATACGTCGCGCCTTGGTTCATATGCTGCATATGTAGCACTCCATATGATCCATATGTATGCTCCGTATGTAGCAGTGGCGTATCTGAATTTCGGCCTGAAAGAACATATAAATAAGCTGGCACTACCTCCATTGCAAGTTGGAGAAAAAGGGAAAAAGCGGACATTATAAATGTTCTTTGCTCAAGAAATATGGAAATAGAATCAGGGACACTGACAACACATTTAAGAAACAAACAAGCATGCATGTGCTGTCTGTGATGTAGATAGGCAGAAGAAATGCCAACTCACATAACGTGGGTACAGGAGCGCATACATATTAAGATGTCTGCTACATTAGTGGACGGAATAAGTATGGTCTTATCCACTCTGCGAATGTATCGATCTGGAAAAACGAACTGAATTGAACGCAATATGAAATCAAGACACATATCAAGCGAAAAAGTACAAAGAGGTGGGGAGGCAACAAACCCACAGCAAACACCCACAAGATCCCATCAGCAGACTAAACAGAAAACAGCACATAACAATCTTTCGCCTAAGAACAGGTCACTGCAGGCTCAACCACCACATGCACAGAATAAAGCCTCCTGAGACTGCACAGTGTGCATGACAAACAGAAACACAGACTCCAGAGCACATCCTGCAGTCATGTCCATCATACATACACCAACGAAACGAAACATGGCCTCATGAACAAAGTTTACAGACCAAGCTATGGGAAACTCTCGAAGAACTCCAACTGACATGCAACTTCATAGAGGTAACCCCTCATGGTTTAGACAAGCATACGAAACCGAACGCAAAGAAGAAGAAGAAGAAACGCAATATTTTGTCAGATTTACAGCAGCACGAGTAACAAGCTCAGTGAATGTTTTTCATTGCTCATAGCCTCTGTTGTGCTGTTAGAGTTATAGTCGATAGACTAGAGTAAATAGTCTCTGTTATGTAGTTCGTCGATAGCGAAGTTGATAGACTAGAGTAAATATTCTCTGTTATGTAGTTCGTCGATAGCGAAGTTGATAGACTAGAGTAAATATTCTCTGTTATGTAGTTCACCGATAGCGAAGTTGATAGACTAGAGTAAATATTCTCTGTTATGTAGTTCGTCGATAGCGAAGTTGATAGACTAGAGTAAATATTCTCTGTTATGTAGTTCGTCGATAGCGAAGTTGATAGACTAGAGTAAATATTCTCTGTTATGTAGTTCACGGATAGCGAAGTTGATAGACTAGAGTAAATATTCTCTGTTATGTAGTTCGTCGATAGCGAAGTTGATAGACTAGAGTAAATATTCTCTGTTATGTAGTTCGTCGATAGCGAAGTTGATAGACTAGAGTAAATATTCTCTGTTATGTAGTTCGTCGATAGCGAAGTTGATAGACTAGAGTAAATATTCTCTGTTATGTAGTTCGTCGATAGCGAAGTTGATAGACTAGAGTAAATATTCTCTGTTATGTAGTTCGTCGATAGCGAAGTTGATAGACTAGAGTAAATATTCTCTGTTATGTAGTTCGTCGATAGCGAAGTTGATAGACTAGAGTAAATATTCTCTGTTATGTAGTTCGTCGATAGCGAAGTTGATAGACTAGAGTAAATATTCTCTGTTATGTAGTTCGTCGATAGCGAAGTTGATAGACTAGAGTAAATATTCTCTGTTATGTAGTTCGTCGATAGCGAAGTTGATAGACTAGAGTAAATATTCTCTGTTATGTAGTTCGTCGATAGCGAAGTTGATAGACTAGAGTAAATATTCTCTGTTATGTAGTTCGTCGATAGCGAAGTTGATAGACTAGAGTAAATATTCTCTTTTATGTAGTTCGTCGATAGCGAAGTTGATAGACTAGAGTAAATATTCTCTGTTATGTAGTTCGTCGATAGCGAAGTTGATAGACTAGAGTAAATATTCTCTGTTATATAGTTCGTCGATAGCGAAGTTGATAGACTAGAGTAAATATTCTCTGTTATGTAGTTCACCGATAGCGAAGTTGATAGACTAGAGTAAATATTCTCTGTATGTAGTTCACCGATAGCGAAGTTGATAGACTAGAGTAAATATTCTCTGTTATGTAGTTCACCGATAGCGAAGTTGATAGACTAGAGTAAATATTCTCTGTTATGTAGTTCACCGATAGCGAAGTTGATAGACTAGAGTAAATATTCTCTTTTATGTAGTTCGTCGATAGCGAAGTTGATAGACTAGAGTAAATATTCTCTGTTATGTAGTTCGTCGATAGCGAAGTTGATAGACTAGAGTAAATATTCTCTGTTATGTAGTTCGTCGATAGCGAAGTTGATAGACTAGAGTAAATATTCTCTGTTATATAGTTCGTCGATAGCGAAGTTGATAGACTAGAGTAAATATTCTCTTTTATGTAGTTCGTCGATAGCGAAGTTGATAGACTAGAGTAAATATTCTCTTTTATGTAGTTCACCGATAGCGAAGTTGATAGACTAGAGTAAATATTCTTTGTTATGTAGTTCGTCGATAGCGAAGTTGATAGACTAGAGTAAATATTCTCTGTTATGTAGTTCGTCGATAGCGAAGTTGATAGACTAGAGTAAATATTCTCTGTTATGTAGTTCGTCGATAGCGAAGTTGATAGACTAGAGTAAATATTCTCTGTTATGTAGTTCGTCGATAGCGAAGTTGATAGACTAGAGTAAATATTCTCTGTTATATAGTTCGTCGATAGCGAAGTTGATAGACTAGAGTAAATATTCTCTGTTATGTAGTTCACCGATAGCGAAGTTGATAGACTAGAGTAAATATTCTCTTTTATGTAGTTCGTCGATAGCGAAGTCGATAGACTAGAGTAAATATTCTCTGTTATGTAGTTCGTCGATAGCGAAGTTGATAGACTAGAGTAAATATTCTCTGTTATGTAGTTCACGGATAGCGAAGTTGATAGACTAGAGTAAATATTCTCTGTTATGTAGTTCGTCGATAGCGAAGTTGATAGACTAGAGTAAATATTCTCTGTTATATAGTTCGTCGATAGCGAAGTTGATAGCGAAGTTGATAGCGAAGTTGATAGCGAAGTTGATAGCGAAGTTGATAGCACGCTGTGCTAGTCGCCCGTGTGTTGCCGGGACTCTCAAGGGGAGCAAAGAATAGTGACACTGCAACCCACAAGGCATGTCGTAAGAGGTGACCGAGATAGGAGCTAGGATGCTACCTAGTAAATATAAAGCGTCGCAGAAATCGGATGTGCTAGCCTACTTGTAGCCGCATAACTGGCACAACGTACACTCGCTCTTAGGTTCGGATCACATAAAAATCACAAGGAGTGGTTAACAAGTGGCAGATATGGAGCGTTAGAAGAAGAAGCTATGCTAGTTACAACCGTGTCATGGAAACTCCGTAGCTCGAGGTCAACGTGAGACAAAAATTGTCGGTGTACATACGGTACGTTGTTGGACCACACGAAACATTGATCCTTGTTTTGAAGATCTTAATTACAAGCACCTCTGAAGTCAAATTAAGGCTTGCTTGAATGACGAGGGACACTTGTGGAAAGGAAAGCAAACCTTCACGCAAAAATCAGTTAGTGGCGCCATATTAAACATCATGACTAAGCCTGAATTGATAGCGGGTGAAGAAAAAATAAATATGCTGTTATATGAATTTTGTGAATTTATAACCACAACTGATAAACTGCATATTTATTCCAACTCTCTGCTATCAGTGCCAAACATGGCCTTTGACTAAGACACAAGAAAGAAAGATTACGACATGGGAAATGAGATGTCTACGAAAAGCTGTCCACGTTACAAGGAGATAGAGTGGAAATGAGAATATCAGAAGCATCGTTGGTACTATACCATGCATACAGTACATCGAGAAGCATAGAATCAAGTGGTTCGGCCATCTAATGAGAATGGAACCACATTTACTACCATCAGGTGTCTACAATAATCGACACTCAGGGCGCAGAGCACGAGGCAGGCCAAGAACACGATGGATAGATCTTCTTCTTCGAACGCTCCATATTTACCACCTGTCAATCACTCTGTGTGATTTGTATGTGATCAGAGCCTAAGAACGATTGTACGTTATCCCAGTTATGCGCCTACGAGTAGGCCAGCACATCCGATTTCTGCGCTGCTTTTTATTTACTAGGCTAGCATCCCTAGGGCCTACATCAGTCGCCTCTTACGACATGCCTTATAGGTCGCAATGGTACTATTCTTTGCTTCCTGGCAAGCCCCGACACACAGGTGGACAAATTTATTACATGAACAAATTTATGGCAGATATATATACATCTTATATATGAACTCAGGGCGCAGAGCACGAGGCAGGCCAAGAACACGATGGATAGATAACATCTCAGAGTCCCTACGAAAGCATGGACTGGCAACGTCATGCGCAACACACCTAGCACAAGATAGAAAACTAAATCTCCCCACGGCGCTTCACGGCAAATGTAGTTAAGATAAGATAAGATAAGATTTGTACTCACTTTTCTTGTAACTCAGTTGTCCATGGGTAGTGAGAAGCTCTTTGTCTATCACATTTAAGCATGATTTTACTAAATCTCACATGATCCGTATTGTTAGTTGTGGTTGCTATGGGAGCACATTCAGAATCCCTAGACATTGATGCAGAGACTTCTTTTATCAGGCTTCCATTAGATTCATTTGTGACTATCTCTGGCATGCAAATTCTTGATGTGGGTATTGCAAAGTGGGAGCCGCGTTCCTAATGAACAAAACAATTATATTAAGGACTATTAATGTTTGAGATGTGACGAAGCGACTTTAAATTCTATAATTCTTATGTTCGTTTGAAATATTGTAAATATGTTCAATCAGTGGCGGCTCGTGGTCATTTTTCTTGGTTGGGCCAGACACACATTGTCGGGAAAAATCATGGTTTTTATTTTAGTATTTTCTATTATCTGTCTATTCCGGAAGTTATTCCCTTTCGGTTTTGGTGGGGTCTGGCCCCACTGGCCCTAATGACGAGCCGCCCATGTGTTCAATCTTGTCTCTTGTATAAACGCTTTTATAGTCCCCACAGAGGTTCGTGTAGTTTTCTTTTCAATGTTATTTCACTGGGTCAGTGAGTTTGAATATGTATATCACAACCGCGGTAAATGTATTTATACATAAAGTATGTGAATTTTCAATTATTTAAAAAAAAATGTCTAAAAGATATAGAAAGTAAGTTGAATGAATTTGAAAATGGATGTCGGCAACAACAAAAAATGAACATTAAAATGCACGAACTCATGTTAGGTGATGAAATCACTGAAATGTCTGGTCAACCACTAGTAACAACTGTTATAAGAAAGAAAGGATGTAGATAAGTTGGACATACTATGAGAAGAAATTATCAAAGAATTACAAAACAAGTATTGAAGTGGGAGATAAGGGGTTCAAGAAAAAAGGACACCCTATGGAAACCTTAAATGTGAACTCTTCTGAGAGACTAGAAATGTTGGACTCAATTCCATAGAAGATATTAAACAAGCTGTTCCGGATAGAGCAGTATGGAGAAAGTTTCTTGCAGTAGGCCCTATGTAACATATAACGATACGACAGGAATGTAATAATATAAAATAATTTGCAAAATGTGTGTATATGAGTGGGTGAACTTATGTGTTTGTGGCATGTATGTAGCTTTGTTTATGATGTGTATTTGCACGGTGTATGTGTATTCCTGTGTGTATTTGTGTGATACATTGAATGATGTGTGAGTGTGCATGGAGTGTGTATGTTTATGTAATGTGTGTAGGTATTGATGCTTCGCATATGTCGCTGTGTACGTGTGTTTTTGTAATGTGTATGTGATTTGAAGAAGACCATTATAGAAGGGGACATCCCGGTAAAAAAAAAGGAAGACCACGGAGAAGATGGATTCAGGATGTAACTGATGATTTGAGCATGTCTGCAAGGGCGGGACATCTGGCCTAGCATGTCTGCAAGGGTGGGACATCTGGCCTAGCATGTCTGCAAGGGCGGGACATATGTGAGAGAGAGAAATTTCCAAGGATTGTTAAGGGGGCGACGTTCTGCTCAGGACAAGCTATTTTATGATTATTGTGAATGTGCTTGTACTATTTGTTAGGTAACGCTAGAGTGTTGGTCGGTAATACTAGAGTGTTGGTCGGTAATGTTAGAGTGTTGGTCGGTAACGCTAAAGTGTTGGTAGGTAATACTAGAGTGTTGGTCGGTAATACTAAAGTATGTGCAGATTACCAATCATAACAGATCATCTAACTACAATACAACTACATTAAAATAAGCTTTAGTTCCTGTCCTCGTTACACATTTCAATATGTTAGATAACTTGATTTCGTTACATTGTTCCGTCTCACAATACCAATCAAGTCTCCACTGACTGTTTTATCCAGTTCCGTGTCATAACAACCACCATGATTATATGATGCTCTAATCTTAGAGCCGGTCGTTGATCAACTTCAGTACGTCCCCCTTGAACACAAATCAATATCCTTAACTTTCAAAGTCACCTTTTCCGTTAATGAAATTGCATATAAATGTCTTCTTATTCTAAACAAAGTTTATATGAAGCGCTTACCCGCATTTAGAATTCACATCAGATCTGGACAGTTCAAGTCATTAGCTCACAGCCAAACAGGTGTTGCTATACTTCAACGTCACCACTGCATGTGACGTTGAATTTGGTGCGGTCAATGTATAGCACAGCACTTTTCTGCATTTGCTAAAATTAATCGGTAATATCCGATGTTCATGATCGAGAATGTTTTTCGATTGAGTTCTTAGCGAAACACGTAATTTAAAAAATTACTGTAGTTTTACATCTATACTACAGAATTTGAATTCAACCACACAAGCAACCCACAAACTAAAGAGCAATCTTTGCACACTTGCAGAACAGGTTGGTCTCCAGATTAATTCTGCCAAGACCAAAATTATGGACCTCACAAACTCGACAGACAACATCGTAATAAATGGCCAAACACTGGAGAAAGTTGAACATTTTACATATTTGGGTAGTAAAGTGTCAAACAACAGAGACACGATGAAAGAAATAAATTCTCGTATTGCTATAGCAGCTAGTGCCTTCACTAAATTAACAAATATCTGGCAATCTCAAGACCTTAGAATATGTACAAAAGTTAAATTGTTTAGATCATGTGTGATTCCTGTACTGACCTACGGTTGTGAAAGTTGGAAATGAACAAAGAAAATTGATAAGAAACTGGACAGCTTTGAGAATAATTGTCTCCGAAAATTATTAAAAGTAAAATGGAGTGATTTCATTTCGAACAACACAGTGAGAGATAGAACACACCAACAACCCGTATCAAATATTATAAGGAAACGAAGGTGGAAATATTTAGGTCATGTTCTTAGATTAGACGAAAAGAGACTAAATCGACAAGTCCTTATGTGGTCACCAGTTGGGAAAAGAAAACGTGGAAGACCTAAGACCACTCTTCGAAGAACAATCCAACAAGAAAGTAAACAATTGGGATGTAAAACTATACAAGATCTCCAACTGCTAGCAACGAACCGCATCACATGGAGATCTAAAACCTCTGCCCTATGTGCCGCCTTTGGCACGAAAGGAACAAACTAACTAACTATACGACAGAGATATTCCAACGGGCATAAAATCCTTTTCTCTGTTGTAGTCTATATGTAGTCTGCTGTGAAATTCGTCACTTCTATTGTATCGTTTGCTTGATAAAGGCCTTTTGGTCGAAATGTTGCTGTGTATTGTCATTGTTTTTGTATTTTGTAAAACTACAGCACTTTGTTATTACGTTTCCACAGTTTTACTGCAGTCTCCCCCTATATCGAGATTGAGTTCTTATCGTGTTAAGCTAGCTGTGACATGCCTAACAAGCCAGGTAGCTGTGACAGTCTTAGCAAACCAGACAGCTGTGGCAGGCTTAGTGAGTCAACTAGCTGTGACAGGTCTAACACGCCAGCTAGCTGTGACAGACTTAGCAAGCCAGCTAGCTGTGAGAGGCTTAGCAAGCCAGATAGCTGTGACTGGCTTAGCAAGCCAGATAGCTGTTACAGACTTAGCAAGTCGGCAGTGGTTTAATTTAATTTGATTTATGCTCATAGACATAATTCGACATTATTCGATCTTATTCTATCAGAAGCAAACAAGGCGTTGACATCAAGTGAAAACTAGACACACCAGCGATAGCGTGTCTACGCAGAGTGATGGAAGTATCAAGAAAATATTGGTTATTGGTTACTAAACTGACGTCATTGCACTCCGGGATGCATAGATGCTCAGTCTCCACAACAGATATCGAAGAGTATGCATATTGATGGTTCCCGTGGTTCGCTGATTAAACACACTCCTTACTCTGTCTCTCAGGCATCCAGTTATACTTGTACAACGGGTAACTCCAAACTGCTTAAATCGCTGGAACGATTCAACATCTATTTTAGTGTCCTCATCCAACAGGCAGTAGCGAAGAGACCGAAGAACAAACCCCTTATCTATCAAGAAAAGACCGATTTAGAAATGATGTTGCCACTGATTTTGTCATCTAGAACATGTTAAAGAAAAGTCTGATCTTCACGAGTCTACAGCTAAACCTGGATAAGATTGCACTCTTCAGTTTCAGTTTGGAATATTTTCATTGCATTCCGGAAATGTCCATACGTGCTCTGATCTCCTTCGCAATATCTTCAACAGCGTCTAACGACTGACCGTACCAGTTCGATTGTGATTGATGAGCCTACTCATCTACCGACTGTGATGTTCTTTTCTGACCATTCCAATCTTCAATACCAGCACTGAAGTGGATTGGTTTAAATGAAAATCTTCTTTGCATTCACACTCTACGAGGGTGTTCAAAATGTCAGCTCTATCCATTGACTGGCCCTCTGATAGTGACCTGTCTGCTCTCTCATTACCAACAACACCTATGTGTCCCAGAACGAAGATAAGTGTAATTCTGCAAATTGTTGACGCTCGTGGTGATTCAGTACATTGCTGCGCACCGAACCAACGTCCACATTTCGGATCATACTCAATGAATCACTCAGAATGCACTCACGAGTATAGTTTTGTGACACCAAGCATAATGCCCTAGTCCCCGTCAGTACCTCAATTGTCATGCTGCTGGTTGTCTTACTAAATACACCACTGGCTTTCTTGACCATTCTGTCGCATGATTTTGCAGAGAAGGCCCATGCACTCTTCATTTTGAACATAAATCTAATGATCAAATATGACCTTCACGAGATTAAACCTACAGCGAAAGGAAACTGTACACTTCACTCTGGTCATACTCTAACGATCAAACATGACCTTCAAGAGACTATGCCTACAGCGAAAGGAAACTGTACACTTCACTCTGGTCATAATCTAACGATCAAACATGACCAATGATTTTCCCAACACTGCATTTCAACTTAGACTGTACACTTCACTCTGGTCATACTCTAACGATGAAAAAAGTACAATCATTTTCACAAAGCTACATTGAAATCTGGTCTATAATGTGTATTCTGAGCCTGGTTCTGCATCCAGCAGGGTTGGGATCAAGTGATCTCTCTTAGCAGAGGTTAAACGTGAAAATTAGTAGCCTGCCGATAACCCTCAGAATACACAATTCAATTCCACCTTCAAGCGGTGCAGGACGGGAAACTGTGACCGTCAGGTTAAAAATACTAACGGAGCACTGGCTCGCCTAGGGAGATACTCCCATATGTCAGTTTTATTTTAAAATATTGACCGATGAGGAGTAAACCCGACAAAAGTCTCGAAGGTCTTCCCCTAACCACCCCCACCCCCACCCAAACTTGTAATATGGGCTCGCCGCTGCGGGATTATCCTGATATCCAATAACCAGATTCCCAGCTACTGCTTTGTGTGAGCCTCGGGAAAGGCAAACGTAGTAAATCCAAGCATAAAATCCTGAGTGGAGCCACTAAGTCCGTCAGGTATTATGTGATGCTCTACCGGCAGTCCCTGTAACCGAACTAATACCAGACGTTGTCCTGTTGACTCGATCAGCGAAGTCGAGAGGGGGGTAGTTGACGCTTGGGCCACTCAGTTTTTCCATAAACATTTCACATGCATACGTTATGGCGATATCACTTCGTGGTCGACTTTGTTTGATAAACCAACACAGAGAACACAAAAATAAAACTGACAACAACAACAAACTTTTCCCACATGGTAGAACATCCAATAAACGGTTTCAACCATATTTTGTCCATTAAACTCCTCACAGCAACAGGCCCGATCCATCTCCTCAGTGTGTATGCACACATACTACACTCCCAGCTAGACGCTAATTGTCAATTTGATGAGGAGATACAGCTGAAAATCTATAAAGTTCCCAAAAACGAGCAATTGTTCGTAATGGAAAAAAAGGGGGATTCAGTGATAGAATTGGATCCCATCACAATTCTTGGTCATCGTACTTTCCTCATATAAGGGAAGACTGCAGTAAAACCAGTGCCGGATTAGGCCAGCGCGGGGCCTGTAGCAAATTTTAGCGCGGGGCCCTAGGTTTTGTATGATAATAAATAATACAACACAACTTTTACAAACAAACTTTTCTCGATTTAATGTGAGCAAATTTAGAGATAATACTAGACAAATCAATTTCTCTAAGTAAATTACATTCAATGTTCATTAAGGTGAGATTATTTAGACGATCTTGCCCCATCATGTTTCTTAACTCACTTTTTATACGCTTTAATGTTGAAAAAGAACGTTATCCGCTGCAGTTAGCAATCATTAAAGACAAGTAAATTCGTAAGACTATTTCTACATTTGGGAAACACGACTTTGGACAATGAATTTTCCATTATAAGTTTATAAAATTGCAGTTCAAGAGCCCCATGCTTTTCGTTGCTAATAGCAGCAGCTACATTAGTTTTAGGAAGTTCAGTGAACTGCACAAGTTCGTCGTCTAGACTTTCTTCCAAATCCTCTTGGTAAGAGCTGACAATATTTGGAGTTCTTTTCAAGATCTCTTCTACTGTAAGAGATTTTAACTGCCGAAGTATTCCAAATACAATAATCACTCTATGGTACGCTTCCATGCGTTTAGCTAAGGCAGAGAGTACATTATCAATTATGACAATAAACACCTGACTTTCAAATTTTTGTTTGGGTGTTTGATTTTCTACAACTTCATCGAGCGTAGTAGAGCCGCTGAAATCGTCGTACTTTGTATTTCTCTTGCGTCATTTTGAAGTTTGTTGCTGATATGCTTCACAGTCAGTCAGGATTTTGGCTTTGGACTCAATTTCTAAAAATGTATGTCGCATTGCTTGAACGTACCCGTGTAACGATCCATAAAGGGCATATTCCGTATTAAGGTCTTGATCAGGTGACTGTAATGAAGCGCTAGACGCTTGCCAGCGTTCTACAATTCCGTTCCATAAAATGGTCACTATTCCCGTTTCCAACTTACTCATCTCCAAAACTAGTCCAAAGGCTTGATTACGACACACTACCTTTTGATCATGTTATTTGAGATGTCATCCAAAACTTATTTGATAGTGGTAAAACCACATAAAGTGCCTTGTCGCATCAGCTCGGGCAGACTACCTAGTGTCCGACAGTCTCTTCAAAGTTGGGAGTTTTGAACCTGTATCTTCTAGTGTTTTTGTAAGAATGCCTCATCGATTTACTACCCCAAAGACTACCCCAAAATGCAAAACTTCGTTCTGCTAAAAATTGGATAACTGAAGTAATTCGCTGTAAAAGTCTCCGCCAATATGTTTGTTCGGTCTCAATATATGTGGCTTACAAGTTAAGAATCGACACGCGCATCTTTCTTTTTCCAAACTAACAGCGAAATTATCGCTTGCATATGGGGTGGGATGGGGGTGGGGAAGGGGACGGTTGTGCTTTCTTCATGTCTTTTCAACAAATTATTTGCGTTTTCCAGTCGTCAAATCCTTCTTTCGTAAACCGAGCACTTGCATTTATTTTAAACTAAATTTCGCACGCAAAAACTGCTGAAGGAACAGAAACTGAGTTATGAGTAAAATTTAATGGTCCTTTTGTTCGAGCTTTCAAGTTTTCGTTTATTAGAAGCGTGTGCAAAAAGGGGGACACTCCTACACAAAAAGTAAAAAACTGTAACGTTGTTAGTGAGATCAATGTGAACTAAGTCCGAAATTGAGTAAACATGACCTTGGTTCTAACCTAAATAAAACATAAATGGAAGGGGGATATTATTACCCACCTCCCAACCTTGGTTCCTTGTTTATGACTAGTGACAGCTTAGCTCTGTCACATAGGCTCGGGCACCTCGAAGCGCGGGGCCCGTAGCATTTGCTGCTTCTGCTACTAGGCTAATCCGGCGCTGAGTAAAACTATGTAGCAATGGTGCAACACGTAAAAACAAAGTACTGTAGTTTTACAAAGTACAAAAACAATAACAATACACAGCAACGTTTCGACCAAAAAGGGATTTATCAAGTAAAGGATACACTAGAAGGGAATAAATAAAACATATAGAATCAGATTTATTGTCTGTGGCACTCATACGGAACACCAAGAAATAGGATATATGGCATGTGTTCCCAGCACTTTCCTGTATACTAGTGAGACGTGGACTACATATGCCTGACAATAACATCGCTTTAACACCGCACACATGCGCTGTCTATTGTCTATTCCCAGGTGGAAGATGTAGTTGGCTGCCCACTCTTGACGTTAAGTGTAGGGATGGTAGCTTTTTAGTTTGCGTTCTAGGGCCAGATGAGTCGCCCTTGTTGTGTTATATCCGTGTTTATGTAGTGTGGTCTTGATACTGTCTATCCATTTTTCTTGGTCTTCCTTAGCTCTAGTACCCGATCTCTTTTTATTGTATGCTGTTATTAGTGGTTGGTTGTATTTCATTCTCATTAAATGTCCAAACCACTGCATTTGTTGTCTTTCGATATATTCGGTGCATGAAGTTATGCCCACTCTGCTTCTGATGTCCTCATTTCGTAGTCTGTCTTTCCTGGTGACTCCCACTGTCTTCCTCAAGCATTTCATTTCACACGTGGTGAGCTTTCTGTGATGTGTTGCTGTAAGAGACCAAGTTTGGCACTGGTAACAAAGTGTTGGTAGGAAAATACCTTTTATCATCTGTCTTTTCCCTTCCATCTTGATCTTTGGGTGTTGTAGTAATGGTGCCAGCTGGTCACTGCATTTGCTTTTTGACACCTTGTCTCTATTTCTCAATCTAGTTTTCTGTCCTCTGTAAAAATACTGCCTAAATATTTGAATTCGGAAACTTGCTTTACTCTGGTGTTATCTATTTGTATGTTTGCTTGGCTTGGTGTTCTGCTGATTTTCATGGTCTCGGTCTTTTGTTTGTTGATTTTCATGTTGTACTTTCTACATGATATTAACAATGAATTCATGTGATGTTGTAGCTGATCTTCATCTTCAAACATTAAACTTTGGTCGTCCGCAAAAGCAATTCGTTGATTTGGTTGTTTAATTGGTGGTCGTGATCATTGTCTATGTCAATAAGGTTTTTTTCGCACTGTGCCTCTTTCACTATTCTGTCTATATATATATGTTGAAGAGAAGAGGTGAGAGCACACAACCCTGTCTTACTCCTGATTTTGTTTCGAATGAGTCTGTCATTCCGTCTGTTGTTCTTATCACACTGTGGCTATTTGTGTATATTGCTCTGATATTGTCTAGCAGTTGTCCCTTGATCCCATAGTTTTCTAGTGTTTCCCATAGAATACTTCTATCTATTCTGTCAAATGCTTTTTCTTGATCGATGAATAATAAGTGTAGCTCTTTGTTATATTCTATTTCTTTTTCACTCAGTTGTCTCAGAGTGAATAGAGCGTATGTGCATCCCACTCCTCTTCTAAATCCAAACTGAGAGGGGCTTATTTGTGTGTCAGCGATGTGTCTTATGCGCTGTTCTAATATTTTTGCTATATTTCACCAATGTGGCTTAATAGTGGAATGCCTCTGTATGTTTCGCATTCTCTTTTATTGCCTTTATTTTTCCATAATGGAACTATTACTGATTTTTGCCAGTCATCTGGAACTTTTCTTTCTGTCCATGCGGCTGTGAATATTCTGTTTAACCATTTTACACCTATTTCTTTGCATGCTTTAATTGCTTCGTTGGGTATGCCATCTGCACCTGGTGATTTGTTGTTCGGGCTGTTCTTTATTGATGTTTCAATTTCTTGGATCAATATATATGGTTCTGTTTCTTCACATGCGCTGTATCAGGGAATATGCAACATCCGATGGCAATACCACATCTTCAATAGAAAAGTCCTGATCAGAGCTGGCATTCCAGGCACGAACATCTTGCAGAGTCCGCGACATCTTAGATGGCTGTGACACGTGTGCCGCAATAGCGCTGATAGAATCCCAAAAGAAATTGTATATGGCCAATCGCAACTAGTACTAGACATCATGGGCGTCCATTAATATGCTTCATTGGCACTTGCAGGCGTGATCTAACTTTAAACAGCAAAGACAAAGAAAATGGAGAGTGGTTAGCCAAAGACATACAGGCATGGTGAGTGGCAATGGGGATGGCTCAAAAGAAAAGAAGAGATTTGCCATCACATGTGAAAGCAAAAGAGAGTGGAGAGTGCAGAAAGACCATCCTCTGCTTCACCGCCAGTCTCCAGTATCACCTGCAGCAACTGTGGCAAGGATTGCCACTCCAGTATAGGCATTACAGCAACTGAGATTCAGATATAGCAAAGGTCCTAGTAATCGTCCCAGAGAGCTACTGGAGGGCATAACTAACAGCTGCAACCTCCATCCTCCTACTGGAAGTAGTTGTCCTGTTTCTTTGCTTGGTCCTCTGGAGGACCAGACGATATTGCAAGAACTCTGTAGCACCCGCTACAGATATTAAGAATGTGAAAGAAAAACTAACAAATTAGTACGGCATCAAATAGGAGTGAAAAAATAACTACTCAAAGAATTAGCAGCTAAACAAGTATAATACTTCGGTCACATAAGAAATCAGAGAAATTTCTAGTCAACCAGGACCGTGTGGTCTATGCAGGACCTTGCAACCAGGACCGTTCGAAATGCCGCCCTTAAATGTTTTTGTTAAAAAAACTTTCAATTGTGATTTTAAATTCGCTGCTTATGCCACCCCACCCCCAACCCTTACGGTTCCTCCTGATGCGCCGCCTCTCTGTATCATAGCACAGCACGGCCATGTAGTCAACCACCAGTAACAACTGTTATAAGAAGGAGAAGATGCAGATATGTTGGACACACCTTGAGAAGAAATTATCAAAGGAAATTAAAGCAGGCATTGAACTGGGATGCAAGGGTTCAAGAAATAGAGGACGACCTAATGAGACCCTGAAACGTACTTTGCTGAGAAAGGCAAGAAATATTGGTCTCAGTTCCATGGAGGAGATTGAGCGAGCTGCCCAGGATAGAGACGGTATGGAGGAATTGCTTGCAGGCCCTGTGTAACTTTAACGATACGAGTGAATTATTAACATAAAAGACATGACACACTGTTTAATACCATATTAAGGAGTCTTGCGTAAACAAGGGGAAGGTGGGTATATCATGTGAGAGAGACTTCAAGAGATGAACTGACAGAAGTCTGTTAAAGTGAACCATCAGGTCAAGAAACAAAGCCTGGCATGGCAAGGTCATTGAGTCATTCGATTGTGTTGATTACTCCTTGCCAATAATGGCTGATGCATCTCTGGTTTCTGATGACAATTTTTTAGTATGCTCTCTAGATAGTTGCAACCCCCTGCTGGTGATATCTGTCTTCCCAGATTTGCCTGGTGTCGTCCTACTCTATGTGATTTCCGCCTTCGGGCATACCAACCAGGCTTTTTTCAGGGTGTGCCCTGGACACAATAGTTTCTTCGCGCTCTATGAATTCAGGCTTAGACAGGCGGCCTAATATAGCCAGCGCCTCTGTTTGATTTTTGGGTGAAGGCTTGATTTTCTTATCATCGATGTCCCTCGTAATTTTGACGAGTTTTACTTAGTCTTCATGGGTATTTGTAATTTAGATCCCCAAGTAAAGAGTTTCTTGTATTCCAAGAAAGTACCGGGTGCACACCGAAAAGTGTTGACCCAAGCTAGCCGCGAACCCCGGAATATCCAGTGGTCACTAGTACCGAGTGTTACCAACTTCACTATTGGAGACTCCACATTATAATTTAATCCAATACTTGGGTATAGTCTTATTCAAGTACAAACAAGAAAAAGATGACATTTTCAAGGAAAATTAATGTCTGCTATTTGTCACATATCTGGGGAATAGATTAGGTGCAGCTTGAACATTTACCACTGGCAGATGGGTTCTGTGCAGTAGCCATATTGTATCCCATCCTGCCCCCCGCTATTCAGTCTGACCTTTCACCTTCATTCTATTAAGCTTGATTAGACCTGTCATGAGTTAGACTTCCGCCAACATAGTTTGAATGATCATTAAAACACAAAAAGACATTACAGAAGGTAATGTGGAAGGGGCAAGAAGCAGAATTTGTTGACTATCTATTACAGTCAATCGCCGATGTAGGAAACAACACATGATGATGATTAGTATGTATTGGTTATTCGTTACTAAACTGATGTAATTGCACTATGGGCAGACCCATAGGTGCTCAGTCTCCCCAACAGATATCGAAGATCATGCATACTTATGGTTCCCGTGGCTCGCTGATTAAACACACCTCTCACTGCCTATCAGGCATCCAGTTCCACTTGTACAACTGGTAACTCCAAACTGCCTAAATCGCTTGATCGATTCAACATCGATTTTAGTGTCTTCATCCAACAGACAGTCGCGAAGAGACCGAAGAACATCCCCTTATCCATCTTCAACTCGCCAACAATCGATGCTGTTGATGCAAACCTGTCCGCTCTCTCATACCGTAAACACCCGCATGCCCAGGACAGTATATCTACGTAAGTCTCTGGATGTTAGAAACTTCTACAGACGACATCCACTCATACCGAAACCTGCCCTTCTGGATCTTGTGAAGCATCGACTGAGAGTCAGATACAACAACGGCCCCAGTAAATGAAGTTCCAGAGAGCCAATGGAGGGCAGCAGTAACGGCCTCAACCTCCATCCACATACTAGAAGTAGTTGTCCTGTATGCCCCACTTCGCTCTGCATACAACCCTACCATGCGCATTAGCCAATAAACCCCAGCTGGACTTCTCACCACGATGAACCGAGCCATCAGTATATACAACAACATCATAATCCATTGCATTATCTTCTATCAACTACGAGATCAGCCTTCATATTGCCCAAATCTCTACATTCTCTTCCAAGAGTAATGATAACACTGTACCTGGTCACCGTAGTCACCTGGCCAATTGTTCTCTCAGCCTGGGCCATCCACGATATGCCACGCTTGATTCTCGTGCCCTTAACATCATTAGTTTTTTGTGCAGTGGATGTCTCTTATCCGCAGTAACCCGCATATATGCCTTGGTTTGGGGCGATTCCATGACGGGAGCGTAGTGACAGCCAAGCATATATCTCATCTTCACAATGGGGGTATCTCTAGTGCAGTCCAGGACTATACGCATACCTTCATTCTGAACCCGTTCGAGTCGTTCGCTTTAGTATGTAGGAAAGGTTCATAAATTGATGACGTCAATCTAAATCGCAAAATTGTGTTCTCCGTTGTCTTGTGTTAATGTCACCTTGGCGCAGTCAACTGACGTCACAAAGTGTATGCATAGTAACTGTTTTCCTTGTGTTCACATAAACTACAAGAAAGGATGACTGGCCTGTACATGTGAAGTAGTATAAATAAACAAACTAACCCTTACTATATAAGTGCAGATCAGGTGCTTGAACAATATAACATAACGGTAGGTCTAGTGTCATAATGCGTGAGGTAGTGTCCATCCATCTTGGTCAGGCCGGGGTTCAAATAGGTAACGCTTGCTGGGAACTTTACTGCTTAGAACATGGTATCCAACCAGACGGACAGATGCCATCAGACAAAACCATTGGGGGTGGAGATGACTCGTTTAACACATTTTTCAGTGAGACAGGATCAGGAAAACATGTTCCACGTGCAGCATTTCTTGATTTGGAGCCCACGGTGGTTGATGAAGTAAGAACGGGAACATATCGACAGTTATTTCATCCAGAACAGCTGATATCAGGTGAGTAGACATGACATGTAAGTAGGGCATGGGGAAGACAAGGGACGTAATTCGTATGGGAACAGAAAGAGGTGAACAGGCAGTAGTCTGTCGAGATTGTACAATCCAGACAAGAAACTAAATTTGCTGGAAATTCATTGAAGCCAAACTTCAATGTGGAGACTGATAATTATGAGGATTTTGAATTTTATATTGAAAAACTATTGATCAAAATATCAAGCCAGATCAAGTATTATCTCCACATCGAAGGTTGACTGTAATTACAATGAATCTCCGAAATTACATGTCTCTTGCCGTCAGTGGCGGATCGTGATCATTTTTGTTGATGGGGCCAGACATTTTTTTCCTAATAAATCATGGTTTTTGGTTGCTATATTTTAATTTATAAAAATAAATACACGTTATACATTATTTTTGATGGGACCCGGCCCCACTGGCCCTTAATGACGAGCCGCCACTGCTTGCCGCGATTGTGCATTAAGACAAACTTCTAATTTTCTCCATCTTTTGATGCTTTCTTCAAGAGTATTCTTTAGAGTATCGTCTTTCTCATCGATTGCATCTTGGCATTAAGTAAAAGTAAGTAAAGGAACCCTTTCATACTTCGTGGTATATAGGGCAATACAGTGTTAGGCCTGTATTTTCATTGACCTTCGGCACAGATGGGTGATGTGGTCAGCATCACGCCGGCCGCCTTTACTTTCCCAGAGCATGTCTGGTACCCAGTTGAGGCTGGGTCGACCTGAGACCGTCGAGGTCTGGAAAATTCCACGCACACTGCGGGAGTTGAACCCAGACCAGCAGCCTTGAGAAGCGAGTTCACTAACAACTACGCTACCGCGGCTCTCACTCTTGGCATTAAGCATCCACAATATTTGTTTTGTCTATTTTATCTCTATAAACAATACTATTTATTTCTTTAATAATTTTTTATTTCTTTTTCTGTTTATTTGCTTCTGTTTTCATGATATAATAATAATAATAATAATTCCTCTCGTACCGTTATACGTTACATAGGGCCTGCAAGTAATTTCTCCATACCGATCTATCCTAGGCAACTAGCTCAATCTCCTCCATGGAACTGAGACCGATATTTCTTGCCTCTCTCAGCAAAGTTCGTTTCAGGATCTCCTTAGGTCGTCCTCTCTTTCTTGAACCCTTTGCATCCCACTTCAATGCCTGCTTTGATATTCGTTGATCATTTCTCCTCAAGGTGTGTCCAACATATCGCCATCTTCTCTTTCTTATAACAGTTGTCACTAGTGGTTGACCAGACATTTCTGTGATTTCATCACTTCTCCTGAATTCGTTCCATTTCATATTCATTATTTTTCGCAGACATCTGTTTTCAAATGCATTCAGCTTGCTTTCTATATCTTTAGCCTTTTCTTACTCTCGCTGGCATATGTTAGGATTGATACAACATTTGAATTGAAAATTCGTAATTTACTTTTAATACTATATAACTTGCAGTTCCATATTTTATTTAGACTTTTAAAAGCTGATGTTGCTTTGCCAATTCGTATCATAATTTCTTTTGTATCATTTCCTGTACAATCAAAATTGCTATCTAAATAGGTGAATTGCTCTGTTATTTTTATCATTTTAGATTCCAGTGTGATATCTGCATTACTTGCCATAGGTGTCTTCATAATATTTGTTTTTTCATAGCTTATCTGCAGTCCAACTTTTGATGCTATAGATGACAAGTCTGTTTTTCATTGCATATCTTGGTTGTTTCTACTTAGCAAGGCAATATCATCTGCAAAATCCGTCCGAGTGGTTACCTGGGCCAAATTTGGGGTGTAAAGAATAGAACCACTGTTACCTGCCACGCATATCGTAAGAGGCGACTAAGGAGGTTTGGCTGAAATCGGATGCACATGTCCTAAACGTGTAGAAGTCTATGGTTTAGGGGCCTACCAAACCAATGTGCAACGTATACACGTTCTTGACAAAGATCAAACATATCATTAGTGGTTAAAATTGGTCGTAAAGAACGAACGCAAAGAAGAAGATCTGCAAAATTCAAATCTTCTGGTTGACTATTTTCTACTCAGTCGATGCCAGTTTAGCTCCTGCAACGTTTTCGCATCACCCAGTCAATGGCCACTCCAAACAATAGCGGAGATAGAATACAGATTTGCTTTACTCCGGTTTCAACGTCTAGACATTCATAAATTAACATGGTACTCACATAGCGGCAGAGATAAAAAAAAGATGGTTAATGAATTCTGGCTACCTCACTGCTTGTCAAGAGATGCACAGATGTTGTCATCTAACTTTTAGAAGTGATCCAACAACTCTATTGCAGAAAGTTCATGTGATATGGGCCGGACAAGTTGTGCAGATACCCGGTAAACGCACCACAAAAGAGTTGAGGTATGGCGAGCTAGATGTGGGCAAACAATCGGTTAGCGAACAGAAAAAAACGCTTCAAAGCAACAAGAAAACTGACTGAGAGATGATGAAAGTAAATATGAAAAACTGAAACATATTAAGATGCATGGGTAAACTAATAAAACTAACCTCACTGAGAGATGAAAGTAAATATTGAAAAAGTGAAACATATTAAGATGCATGCGTACACTAATAAAACTAACCTCACTGAGAGACTGAAGTAAATATTGAAAAAGTGAGACATATATTAAGATGCATGGGTACACTAATAAAACGAACAGTAATTTAACAATAAAAAGACACTGTTAATCACGTAGTCTATACTGAAGTAAGAGTGTTAAGTTGTAGATAGCTTACAGTGCTGGAACAACTTTGCGTGTGGAAGGTTGCGTTCTGAAAGTCCTGTTAATCACGTAGTCTATACTGAAGTAAGAGTGTTAAGTTGTAGATAGCTTACAGTGCTGGAACAACTTTGCGTGTGGAAGGTTGCGTTCTGAAAGTCCTGTTAATCACATAGTCTATACTGAAGTAAGAGTGTTAAGTTGTAGATAGCTTACAGTGCTGGAACTACTTTGCGTGTGGAAGGTTGCGTTCTGAAAGTCCTGTTAATCACATAGTCTATACTGAAGTAAGAGTGTTAAGTTGTAGATAGCTTACAGTGCTGGAACAACTTTGCGTGTGGAAGGTTGCGTTCTGAAAGTCCTGTTAATCACATAGTCTATACTGAAGTAAGAGTGTTAAGTTGTAGATAGCTTACAGTGCTGGAACAACTTTGCGTGTGGAAGGTTGCGTTCTGAAAGTCCTGTTAATCACATAGTCTATACTGAAGTAAGAGTGTTAAGTTGTAGATAGCTTACAGTGCTGGAACAACTTTGCGTGTGGAAGGTTGCGTTCTGAAAGTCCTGTTAATCACGTAGTCTATACTGAAGTAAGAGTGTTAAGTTGTAGATAGCTTACAGTGCTGGAACTACTTTGCGTGTGGAAGGTTGTACGTTCTGAAGATCCTGTTAATCACGTAGTCTATACTGAAGTAAGAGTGTTAAGTTGTAGATAGCTTACAGTGCTGGAACTACTTTGCGTGTGGAAGGTTGCGTTCTGAAAGTCCTGTTAATCACATAGTCTATACTGAAGTAAGAGTGTTAAGTTGTAGATAGCTTACAGTGCTGGAACTATTTTTGTGTGGAAGGTTGCGTTCTGAAAGTCCTGTTAATCACATAGTCTATACTGAAGTAAGAGTGTTAAGTTGTAGATAGCTTACAGTGCTGGAACTACTTTGCGTGTGGAAGGTTGCGTTCTGAAAATCGTGGGTTCTAATCCGGACCGCGCCGTTCTGTTCAAAGTGCATTTTTCCAAAGACACCTAGGATTGTTGTCGGAGCTACGGAGATCGTGCTTTGTGTAGTACTCTCGGCATGTGCCATTTCTGTGGAGAGGGACCGAACCATATGGGGTAAAACCCGGTGCAATGAAGCAATCTTTTGATTTTAGTTTGATGGGGCGGAGACGTTGCCAAATATATTCACATTCTCAATGTATTGTTGCTTGAAGATGAGAAAATATAGTTAAATCACTGCTTTATCACATTCAGGAAAATAAACCAGAGCATGTTATGCTGCTCATACAAACTTTATTGTATGGCAACAAAGTAATGAAAGAGAATAGATAAGGTTTTATTATGAGAATAAACAATCGTTAATAACTTCTTCTACTGCAATAATTTAAGAATACGAAATGACAGAAGACGTATGGAGAAAATGGGCCAACCAAAATAAACATGAAGAATGGCATCATCATCATCAAGGCGCGTATCCTTTACAGGACTTGTCTCTTTGCAGCACTCTGAAATTCACTCTGTCTCTTGCCAGTTCACCCACTTCGTCGATGGTCATGTTCATGGTTTCTTTAATATCTTGTAGCATCTTCTTCTTGGTCTGCCTCTGCGTCCTGGGACCCTGCCCTCTGAAGAATGGCAGTGAAATAGAAATGAAAGAGTGTGGACTGACATAAGATTATATTGGTAGAAAGATAAGAGACCAGCATCAATGGAGGATTACTTGTGAATGCATTATGTATCAGTTTCACCCGTGTGGTGCCGGGGCCCGCAAGGGAAGCAAAGAATAATAACACTGCCACCTACAAGGTATGTCGTTAGAGACTACTGAGGTAGGGGCCTAGGGAAGCTACCCTAGTAAATAAAAAGCATTGCAGAAATCGAATGTGCTGGCCTACTTGTAGAAGCATAACTGACACAACTAACAATCGCTCTTAGGTTCAGATCACATACAAATCACAAAGTGGTTAACAAGTGGTCGATATGGAGTGTTTGAAGAAGAAGAAGAAGAAGAATGATCTATTATCAAATAAAGATCATATACAAGAATCTACTGCAACCAGTGGGACGGATTATCGTAATGTGTAAGTGTTTACCTAACGACTTGGACTCGACGAGAGGATTGTGGGATCAATCTCACACTCAAAGCTCCACAAGTGAGGGAAAAGAATAAACCCTCCTACCTCCTGCAAACTAGGATCTAGAAATATGAAGCGACAGGCGCTTCGTACCTTAAGGTCTGAAAAGGCTACGGGAAATTATATTTCATATATTATCTACTGTCATCCAGTTTAATTGCAGTCTCTACTGGTTCCGTAACTTTCAGTAATATTTACTCCATGTTTACTAAATGTTATGTCATCTTATGCCATTTTTCGTCTTTACAGAAGGGCAATAGTTGCTTTCCGTGTTGTGCTCGAGCCGAAAGCACGGATGAAGTGTCCTCTCCATTTATGCCTAGTCTGGGCATCTAATGTGCCTTGTCCATTTTGCACAAACCCGCTCTCTGCTCTACTGTTTCATCTAATGGAAAGGCAAATTCCATATGTTAGGAATCAAGCAGGTTTTGCAGAGGATGCCAGAAAATGGAAAAGAGTACATACATAACCATCAACTGCCTTAGGGTCACTCCCTCCGAATTTGTGTGGTCAAGGTTTACTCCTCTAGCCCGCTGCATAACCGTGCTGACCCACAAGGCAGTGGGAATTTTCTATCATAATTTACTTCCCTTGCCCTTACCTCTCCCCCTCACCTCCACAAGGCGGTGGGTTTAATAGTTGCAGATGGTACCGTCTACTGTCATACATTATCAACATTTTTACTGAAAATCTAAAATCGTAGCATATCCTGTACAGTACGTAGCCATCAACCACAGTAAACGAGTCGCTGATTTTCTAGGCACCACTTATACGTTCAGTAGTTTGCCATTGCTTTCTGAACGGTGAGATCTATTTTTACCTTTGGTAAAAATCCCACGGAAACGAATTTGTTTCCAAATTGACACCGCGGAGTGTGAACCAGGTACGCTTGTGTTCTGATCGAGCTCATTTTTACTAACTTATTTAAATGCTGAAGATTTGTTAATATTTGTGTTTGTAGGTAAAGAGGACGCAGCAAACAACTATGCTAGGGGACACTATACAATTGGGAAAGAAGTGGTAGATCTGGTGTTGGACAGAATACGGAAACTGGCAGATTTGTGCACAGGTCTTCAGGGATTTTTCGTATTTCATAGTTTTGGTGGAGGCACAGGATCAGGATTTACTTCACTGTTAATGGAAAGGCTGTCTGTTGACTATGGTAAAAAATCTAAAATAGAGTTTTCCATTTATCCAGCACCACAAATATCAACAGCCATCGTGGAACCGTACAACTCCATTCTGGTAACACACACCACTCTTGAGCACTCAGATGTTTCTTTCCTTGTTGACAACGAAGCTGTCTATGATGTTTGCAGACGAAACCTAGACATCGAAAGGCCAACGTACACCAATTTAAATCGATTAATAGCCCAAATTGTTTCGTCCATAACAGCATCATTACGATTTGACGGTGCTCTCAACGTCGACCTATTAGAATTTCAGACAAATCTTGTTCCCTATCCCAGAATTCATTTTCCATTAGTCAACCACTCCCCAATCATCTCGGCTGAAAAGGCTTACCATGAACAGCTCAGCGTTGCAGAAATAACCAATGGATGCTTCGAACCAGGCAATCAATTAGTGAAGTGTGATCCTCGCCATGGCAAGTATATGTCGTGTATCCTCTTATACAGAGGCGACGTTGTGCCCAAGGATGTCAATGCCGCTATAGCGACCATAAAGACTAAACGCACAATTCAATTTGTAGATTGGTGCCCCACCGGTTTCAAGGTTGGCATAAATTATCAACCTCCGACAGTGGTCCCTGGAGGCGACCTCGCCAAAGTTCAAAGAGCTGTTTGCATGCTGAGCAACACAACAGCCATATCTGAAGCCTGGGCCAGACTCGACCACAAGTTTGATCTGCTTTACGCCAAGAGAGCATTCGTCCATTGGTAAGTTTATTTGTAAATATTACTTCCCCTTCGATGCACAAATGGGGACTTGGTTACATATAACTTTTCAAATTTTTCATATTTTTAACTTAATATATTTCTGGGATACTACATTGTCCCATTTGGTAACACTGTATAAGGCTACCTGTGTATTTACTCACTGTTGTCTCACTGAAGAATACCAGCATATTTTATGGCATTTGTCGTCTTTACAGAAGGGCAATAGTTGCTTTCCGTGTTGTGTTCGAGCCGAAAGCACGGATGAAGTGTCCTCTCTATTTATGCCTAGTCTGGGCTGCTGATGTGCCTTGTCCATTTTGCACAAACCCGCTCTCTGCCCTACTGTTTCATCTAATGGAAAGGCAAATACCATATGTTAGAAATCCAGCAGGTTTTGAATGGGTATCAAACGACTGGTTAAGAAAAGTGTTGTATTAGAGCAACCTGATATACCAGTTACGTATGAGCAGAAGAAAAGGGTGATTAAATCAATCAGAAAGTCTCCATTATAAATCAATGAGAAAGTCACCACTACCAACACAAGACCATTAACAAAATATGTGCAGATTAGAACAAGATTATTCTACACCTCAGAACAGGACATATTTACTCCGCAGCCATGTGTATACAAAATTCAAGATTGACAATTCTAAAATGTATGCGTATTTACTACTAAATACTAAAACAATAAACTACTAAAACTAGTAAAACAATAACGCATAAACTGCAAACGTTCATCAACTGGTGTCTGCGCAGAATAGAAGGACTAAGATGGTATGTCAGGATTACAAATGAGGAACTTATGGAGAGAACAAGACAGATTCCAGTGAACCAAGAGGTTTAAAAAGACGCTGGCGCTGGATAGGACACACTTTGCGAAAACCTGAGGGAATATAACAAGAAGGGTCTTTTCCTGGAACCCACAGGAAAGGAAAGAGGAGGCGTCCGAGAAATACATGGAGACGAAATTTGAAGGCAGAGATCAACAATATAAAGAAGAGCTGGAGGGAGCTGCAGGAGATAGCTAGAGATAGGAAGACTTGGCATGAGTTGGTTGAGGGCCTATGCCGCAATCCGGGTTAAAAAGGCATATATATATATAATTGAGTAAGTTCTCCGTAGCTCCCACAGCGGTACTGTGTAATCTTTATCATATAATTTTTTATCAGCTACAGCATGGTAGAATAGAGAACCGATTGAACCCAACAATAGTCATACGTTTTGGTTGAGTTGCCAGTTCTCTAACCACTTACGTGGGGACGGAGGATGGAACAATCGAAGACTTAAATTGTGGTTACAACAACGATAATTAATTATTATATAAAGATATCCTCTCTTGCTCTCTCTCTCTCTCTCTCTCTCTATCTGTCTATCTATCTATCTATATCTTGTGCTTTTTAAACAGCGATTTGGACATATACCCATCAACCAACTCATGTTGCCTTTCTATCTTTAGCATTGTCTTGCATCTTCTTCCATTTCTTCTGTATATTGTTATTCGTTGCTTCACGCCTCCTTACCAGTTATATTAAGATATTTTAACAATATCTGTACAACAGTTATAACTCCTGCTGTTACTCGTACCACTAAGGCTGCTACTATTAACATAACTAACTACTGCTGCTACTGGTAACATAACTACAGCTACTTCTGTTAACATAACTACTACTGCTACTGTTACTGCTGGTAAAATAGCATCTTCTGCTGCTACTGTTAACTTAACTACTGCTGCTATTATTGCTACTACTAATACTACCGCTAACATAACTAGTGATACTGATACCTATTATTGCTACTACTACTACTGTTAATATAACTAGTGCTACTGCTGTCTATTATTGCAATGACTACTACTACTACTGTTAACATAACTAGTGCTACTGATATTATTACTATTACCTCTACTATAACTGCAAAGTATGTGATTGCTAACATCTTCTTTTACTGTTATTACAACTACTTTCAGGTACGTCGGTGAAGGTATGGAGGAAGGAGAGTTTTCTGAGGCCCGCGAGGACTTGGCCGCCCTGGAGAAAGATTACGAGGAGGTCGGTTTAGACTCGGTCGCTGAAGAAGGCGAAGGCGAAGGCGAAGAATATTAGAAGCACTAAACACATTTAGGCTCCCTTACCCACAAGACACCTGCAGCAGGTTCCAGATTTTGGTACTGCATATCTTCCAACAACGACTGACGACATTGTTTAATATGTCCTGTTTGTTTCAGCAATCATAAGTTATTAGTCTACGGTGAGCCATAACGTACAGCACAAATTTGACATGGAGACAGCAGGCTATCCTAGGACATAGACTATATTCTAGAATGTGCTGTTGATCTGTTTGTGACTAAATAAATAACGAGATGGATCGAGACTCCGTACTGACATAGTGTATTAAGTATAGCGTGTTTTAGACTTACGTTATGACACGGCAATATCGCCACGGAATCGTTACAACATATAATTAATTGACTTCACAAACTGTTACAAGCATTTAAAAAGAGGTACAGGTATTTTGCAGATAGAACGCTTCAACGTAGTATGAATAACACAATGTTTCGAGGACGTATAAATGCAGACCAGGAAAATTGTTTTATATTGCATGCTAATTTGTATTATGTTCCTTCCTCATTTAACACTTAAGGGCGGTTGAAAAGGTTTATATAGTCATTGAATATTTTATATAATGTACCATATTTGTTTTCATATATACTTACTACACAATATATATTATACATAAATTATATACAAGTTACTAGTCCACTTAAAACAAATTTGCAAAAATTAATAATGGACATATTTTATTCGACAACTTAATTTTGTTTTAGTTTCCAAGGACGGATCCATATAATTCGTTTGTTAACCGTTTTGAAACTTGTTAACGTTCAGAAAGTGAGAAAGGTCATCAAGAACGGTGTGATTAGGATTTGGAGCCTTGCAGACGCTCGACCCAATCCTCGGTTACCAAATGTTGTACTCTGAAACCAAAACGTGACTGACCGACTATATCAAGCAGTGCCGACTGGGTAATGTTGTACATTATACGACAGGGGTTATGGTGCGTTGAGTGTCAATATGTGCTCCTAGTAGGTTATTTAGAAATGTGTTCTCAAATGTTGTTTAAAACTGTGTGTACACATTAAAAAAATTGTGAAAATATGTTTTTGTTACTTTGGTGCAAGTGTTTGATGTGTTACTTTGTTGCAAGTGTTTGATGTGTTACTTTGTTGCAAGTGTTTGATGTGTTACTTTGTTGCAAGTGTTTGATGTGTTACTTTGTTGCAAGTTTTTGATGTGTTACTTTGTTGCAAGTGTTTGATGTGTTACTTTGTTGCAAGTGTTTGATGTGTTACTTTGTTGCAAGTGTTTAATGTGTTACTTTGTTGCAAGTGTTTGATGTGTTACTTTGTTGCTAGTGTTTGATGTTTTCACGAATATTGTACAATAATACAATCACTGTGATAGATTGATTGGTAGGTCTATCATCATTGCACTTCGGTGAATAACAGTGTGTTTGATTTCTTTCTTACAGAGGACGATAGACTGCAGTGTGCTAACTCCGCAGCACCAGTATAATAATAATTCCTCTCGTACCGTTACTACTTCATAGGACCTGCAAGTAATTTCTCCATACCGCTCTATCCTGGGCAAAGCGCTCAATCTCCTCCATGGAACTGAGATCGATATTTCCTGCCTCTCTCACAAAGTTCCGTTTCAGGTCTCCTTAGGTCGACATCTCTTTTCTTGAACCTTTTTGCATCCCACTTCAATGCCTGCTTTGATATTCGTTGATCCTTTCTCTCAAGGTGTAGCCCAACATATCTCCATCTCTTTTCTTATAACAGTTGTCACTAGTAGTTGACCAGACATATCTTGATTTCATCACTTCTTCTGAATTCGTCCCATTGTATATTCATTATTTTTTGCAAACATCTATTTTCAAATGCATTCAACTTGCTATCTATATCTTTAGTCATTTTCCTGACATATGTTAGGATTGATGCAACATTTGAATTGAAAATTCGTAATTTAGTTTTAATACTATATAACTTGCAGTTCCATATTTTATTTAGACTTTTAAAAGCTGATGTTGGTTGCCAATTGTATCATAATTTCTTTTATATTTCTGTGCAATCAAAATTGCTACTCAAATAGGTGTGATTCTCTGTAATTTTTATCATTTAGATTCCAGGTGATATCTGCATTACTTGCCAGTGAGGGTCCCAAATTACAATTTTGAAGATGGTGAAAATTGTTGTTGAAATTTATATTTTAAATCCGAGTCGGAAGCAACTTTTAATCCTACTCTTATTGATTTGCAACTGTCAATGGTTCTTTAACGTGCCCAAGCTTGAACATAGAACCCACGTTTTATCGTCAGACTCCGATATGACAAAGAACTGGATTTATCTACATCGAAATCAGGGATCTCTGGAAAAATATCCCGATCAGGGGCGGCTCGTCATTAAGGGCCAGTGAGGCCCGGCCCCACCAATAATCGAAAGGAGGAATAACTTCCCGGAATAGTAAATACTATAAAAAGGTCATGATTTTCCGAAAATGTGTGTCTGGCCCCACCAAAAAAATGACCACGAGCCGCCACTGATCTCGATCGTTCCAGGTGGGGAACAGACCGGGTATATTTGAAGCGAGATGCGAGCATCTTACCTCCATTCCACATAGACCGCCCGAAAATCACTGACTTGTCCTACGTCATGAAGAACACATGTTTGAAATATGCCAGTACTAGTGCATTTATCACTTGCAAGTTATAATCATTATCAGGTGCCTTGCCGGCTCACGTAGGCGATCATGGATCTTCACAAATCTCTGGTCTCTATTGTTTGATATCATCTCAGATGTTGAGACTCTTCCGGACCATGAAGTCAGGTTATCCTAAATTTTCTTTGTCTTCAACTGTCTCGTCTACCCTCGATTTTACCGGTTGTCACAATGTGTTCTAAACTCTCTTCCTCATCCCATGTCTGAAAAATGATAACTCCTCTTCTAATATCTGATGATAGCTTGCTCTGTCTTGACCTCATTCAACACCTCAACATTAGTCATTTTATCAGTCCTCATCATTCTTCTGTAAAACCATCTCTGTCGGCCCTCAGAAAATTTCGATCAATTTGTTTATTGTCCATGACTTTCATCCGTATGTCAGTATTGGTTTTATAATAATAATAAGTTTGTAAGCTCTACAGATGTAGCGATGTACGAACAGAGAGTCTGTCAACCTATTCTACCAAATTTGCAGGACTCTTTCTTTAGGTATAGTCCTTACGATGAACGTGAAGGAGCGGATAATTTCTTAATCGGTATAAAATCAAGAAAAGAGAACAGAGAAAATCCTGAACTAATATCAAGATCTGGTCAGGGTGTTCTCCACACTTGTACGATAAGTTATAAGCTACGTCGTGCTTTTTGTGCTGTTGTGTCCAGGGTGACACCCCTACGATCCTAGTCGGTTATTTGTCGACCGAAACGTTTTTAATAACCATCATAGTTTTTGTTTTTTTGTTTTTATTTGATCCAGAAACACTTGAGCTGAAAGCTCGTCGGCTCGGTGTCATGGCATCGTAACCCTTCGGCTCGGTGCCACGAACACCGTAAATCTCGGAAACCTGTAGCTTTTCTGCCAGTCCGCGGAGTTGAACCCGCACTTACAGGGGACTAGTCACCCGTAGTCCAACGCGCTACGAACACGCTGGGCACGCGGGCGAACCATCATAGTAAATGGGACCAAGCTAAGACGTACGTCAATTTATATATCTTGGAAACTTGATAAAAGATAATAGATGCAGATAAGAAATAGAGTACAATAGTTCTGGCAAAAACAGCATTCCAGAAAATGAAAGTCGTTAATTACAACAAATCGTTGTCTACTGAAGTCAGAAAGAGCATTTTTCGGTGATCATTATTCAGTACTGATATGTGGATACCAGTTATTGGCGATACATAAATAGACAGGAAATTTTCTGTGGAGATCACCGACATTTTGTTTTACATGAGAATGCTAAGAATCACATGTACTTCTAAAGAAACTAATGTTAGTGTACAGAAAGATGTCTAGACCAGTGAAGCAAAGAGTGCATTATGGGAGACTTTTATAATACAAGTCTGTAGTGATAGGTATACGATCTTCATCCCAACTTTGTGATAGCAGTGTCAAAATCCGGTTTGGGCCGAGGACATCTTAAATATATAGGTCTGTATCAGATAGACCAGAAATGACCGGAAAAAATCAAGGGAATTGCTTATAATTACATGTTGGTGTAGTTGCCTCTCGCTCTTATGTCATTCCTGAGAAGATATATATGTTGTGGTTCTCTTTAAACAATTCTATAGTCAATGCTGACCTACTCTGAGTCACATTTGATGGACATGCTATCGAGTGTTGTTACAGATTTTATCATCTTTGGATAACATCTGATCGTAGTCTATCGTTCAAACATCATGATAAACAACGATACAACGTTGCAAACGTAGTCTTGCATCTCTCAATGTAATGATAGCTGCACACTTTGGACAGGAGTTTCTTGTCCTTATATATTCCATCAACTGGTTGTCTGTGGTATTTTACGAATTTAACATCTTCACTATATCACGTTCATAAAGTGACTCGACTGTATTCAGAATGAATGCATGCGTATTGTCATTGGCAGCAAATACCTGCTAATGGGAAGGTATGCTTGACATTCTGTCGCAACGTTTCCAACATGATCAATCAATCAAGTGCCATGCCTGCCGGCGTAGGCGATCATGTCTCTCCACAACTCTCTTTGCTTGGTGCATGTAATCAGTTCTGACGTCGATATTTTGTCGAACCATGATGTCAGGCCATCCAACATCTTCTCCTCTGTCTTCCACGATCTCTCCTTCCCTGAATTTTACATGTAGTCACCAAATGTTCTAAACCTTCTCTTCGCATTATATGCCCGAAGAACCTTGATTGTCGGATTCTTATTCTTTTGATAAGGTTTCTTTGTGTCAGACCTGATTTAAAACCTCTACGTTTGTTTTCTTTGCTGTCCATGGAATTCTCAACATTCTTCTGTAAAACCACATCTCTGTGGCTTCCAAAGATCGTATTGATTGTTTGTTCAGTGTCCATGATTCGCTGCCATACATAAGAATTAGTTCAATATAGCATTGGATCATGATATCGCCCAATAAAAACATATATTCGGATTATTGTAAACAGAGTACTACATTACTGCACAAGAATACTAGTGATGTGGGATAACGAGAATCAAGTGTTGCGTTTTGTGGATGGCTCAAACTGAGAGAATAATTGTTCAAGTCACAACAGTTGCTATTCTACCGAGATGGAAAAAATGGATTCCGATGGATCAGTGATTCCCAATCTTTTTTCAGCTGACGTCCCTCTTGAGGATGAGACAATGCTCCCCTCTCTCCCCCATCCTTCTCCGTTTTCTTCATTTTACCCCAACCGAGTTAACTGTAATTTCCAAAATACAACAAAAATGTTTCACATTTTGAGTTTTATAACAAGCACTGTCCTATAAACACAATAACATTGACAGTGAGAAATATCAACATTAAAAAAACATATTTGAAAAGAAATTTTAGGAAAATGTCCAAGTCAATGATGTTTTTGTTATTTTTAAAGTTATTTTGAACTTACAGTTTTAATTTAAAAAATGAATCAATATTTTAACTGGAAAAATAAGTTATTATAAACAAATTCTTCTTCTTCTTCTTTTGTCGTCACACTGCTATAGTCTGTCCATTAATTCGTGAGCGCGTTTGAAATTGATTTTCTCGAAAACTACCTTTTGGATTTCAGTGATTTTTGCATGCAACCTTAGAATATCCATGACGCTAAAATAAAGCTAACCAGTAGTCCATAGATGCTACGGATTTTGCACATCGGCGAATTCCTTTGATCTTTTATGACAATTGCAAATACAGGGGCTCAAATTTTAGATTTTACATTAATCCCTAGAATTTGTCCATGTCAATTCTATTCATAGGTGTATCTCCATATTAACTTGATAGGTCAAGTAATTAAGTGTGTTGCCCTTTATGTGCAATCGTGAACTTGGATACAATATGCAACAGTTAGTCCTCCCTTCGGTCACCATTAGACCCCAGGGTGTCTTAACTTCACCACAAATTGTATGATGGTAGACGCATTTGGATATGGAAATGTATACGTTGCTATTTCTCAGTCTGTAATCAAAATATGATTTGTATCATCCCGAATCTGACGATTCCATGAGGTTGATAATTGTTACTGGCTGGACAAATTGTAATCCATCTCGGTGCCAGTACTCGTCTTCCTCTCGGAGCACATGTTCAACACACTTCTTCCAGAACTGCATGTCTATCATTGAGAGGGACTCACGTGTCAGAACTTCAACATCACACATTTTAAACGTCCTGTTCTGTTCGGCAACTTGCCCTTTACTTTAGCCCAGACAAGCTCTATCGGATTGAGCATGATATGGAGGTAGTCGCAAAGACGTGTGGCCGTATTCCGCAATGATTTTGTCAATATGAAACACCTTTGTCTTATTTGTCATCCTCACCAGGTGCAACAACTCGGGTTTCAAATATGTATCATCAAAGCTGACATTTTCCTTAGCAAGCCAAGTCCTAATTTGATCTTTTGTATTTGATGCAGTTGGTACTTTGTCTTCCGCTGATACTGTGTTGTGATAGGATGCATTATCCATTACCAAGCATGATGGTCTGTTTAGAATTGGAAGTAGATATTTCTCCATCCAGTGCCTGAAAATATGTCCATTCATTTCTGTGTGGTAGTCCCTACCGTCGGTACTTTTGATTGGAAAATAAGTCCAGCGTCATGGACAAGACCTTCTTCACTGCTTCCTGAATGTGTTAGTATAATACGCTGGCCTTTGCTGCTTGGTATTTTTCTTTTCTGTTCACCGTCTACTGATTGCCATTCTTTAGCATTGGTGTGGTGAGCATTGACCCAGAATTCGTCCAAATATACAATATCATAGCCTTGCCTCCGCCGCTCACGGATTTGCCTCAGGTATTTACTTCGGCAGCAATTAAATGTGGCTTTTCACAAATAATATTCCTGCCGCCTATAGTTTTCTGAAGGTGAAGCCGGCGGCTCTTACAATTTTCATAGAGTACTTTTAGAAATGTCTATGCTGCAATCTGATTGCAGTTTTAATTTCAGTTTCCTGAGAGTAACAAGTTGATTTGTCGCAAACATTTTCAAGAGCTCCGTCTTATGACATCTATGTCAAAGTCGTCAATTGTTCTTTCCGTCCTTGCTTGACATTAGTACACTTTGTGTCCTGTTTAATCCATCGGGAAAAGGATTCTCTATTCAGACCAAGCGCCAGTTGCGCTCGTTTCTCAGGGTTATGAATATCGCAATATAGATGACCTCTCTTAGATTCCCTACGGAAGTGTTGGTATAGTAAAACTGTAACCTTCTGCATTGTTATAAATGTGCACGTCAGACTCATTATGAATGTGATATCAATGTCAGTTTTGATAAGCCAACAAATATGATACAATAGCTTCATACAAATAGCGAGATACGCCTATAACTATAAAACGGTATCCCAATTATAACGTCATATGCTTTCCGCTTTCAAAGTCGACTGGGTTCGGTGCACGGGAATTCGTGAAACTCACGATATTTCTATGTTACCATAATGTATTTTAGAACAACGCGTCTGTGTACCGTAGATCTGTTACTATTGTGTACAATCCGGTGAGGTTGATTTTAATATAACCTGAAGAAGAAATATTTCAAACTACATCAAATTTTCTTGGAAAAAATATTTCTCTAGCGTCATGGATATTCTAAGGCTGCTTGCAAAAAATCACTGAGATCCAACAGGTAGTTTTCGAAAAAATCAATTTCAAACGTGCTCACGAATTAATGGACAGACTATACCAGGTTGTTGCCCAGTGTCGTGGTTTTCTGTTTTTGTCTTGCGCTGTTCTGGTGGCTTGTGTGATTGTTATCTTTGCTCTTTCCCAGGATTCTGCTACGCCATCTAACCATCTTTTCCGTGGTCTTCCTCTTGCCTTCTTTCCCGATGTTCTGTTGTAGAAGACTATGTATACTGTGGAGTTTGGATGCATTCTTATTAAGTGGCCAAACCACTTCATTCTTTGTTTATCTATGTAATTCAAGCACGGTTTTGTGCCAACTTTCTTTCTTATGCTGATGTTTGTGATTCTGTCTTTTCTTGTGTTGTTGGTAACTTTTCGTAGGCAACACATTTCACATGTAGTTATTTTTGTGACTGCGCTTTGCTCAATGTCCATGTTTGGCTCTGGTAACACAAAGTAGGTATAAAAATGCTGTTGATCATCTGTTGCTTAGCTGCCTGTGAAATTTTTGGGTGCCTTAACAATGGGGCTAGCTGGTAGGTTACAGCATTTGCTTTTGTACTCTAGCCTCTATCTCTCTATCCAGTTTTCCGTCTTCTGTGAATATGCTTCCTAAGTATTTGAATTCCTTCACTTGGATTATTTTAGTGCCATTGACATGGATGTCTATAGTATTATGTTTTCTTCCCATATTCATTATTTCTGTTTTAGTGTTGTTGATTTTCATGTCATGTTTTACACAATTTTTGTTCAAGGTGTCAATATGATGTTGTAGATCTTGTTCATTTTGATGTATCAGGCACTGATCATCTGCAAAAAGCAGTTCATTTATTTCATCATTATCTGAATTTGACTCTTGAGTTATTTTATCCATATATGCAATAAAGAGTAGTGGTGAGAGGACACAACCTTGTCTAACACCTGATGTAATGGAGAACCAGTCGGTCATTCCTTCTGTTGTTCTTACTGTACTCTGGCTATCTTGATATAAGACCATGATATATTATGGCCTTATATCATATATATTATGGCCTTATATTTTTCAACATTAAAGCGTATAAAAAGTGAGTTCAGGAACATGATGGGACAAGATCATCTAAATAACCTCACCTTAATGAACATTGAATGTAATTTATTTAGAGAAATTGATTTGTCTAGTATTATCTCTAAATTTGCTCACATTAAATCGAGACAAGTTTGTTTGTAAAAGTTGTGTTTTATTTTATTCTCATACAAAACCTAGGGCCCCGCGCTAAAATTTGCTACGGGCCCCGCGCTAGCCTAATCCGGCACTGGCCATTGACATGGATGTCTATATTATTATGTTTTCTTCCCACATTTATTATTTCTGTTTTAGTGTTGTTGATTTTCATGTCATGTTTTACACAATTTTTGTTCAAGGTGTCAATATGATGTTTTAGATCTTGTTCATTTTGATGTATCAGGCACTGATCATCTGCAAACAACAGATCATTTATTTCATCATTATCTGAATTTGACTCTTGAGTTCTTTATCCATATATGCAATAAAGAGTAGTGGTGAGAGGACACAACCTTGTCTAACACCTGATGTAATGGAGAACCAGTCGGGCATTCCTTCTGTTGTTCTTACTGTACTCTGGCTATCTTGATATAAGGCCATGATATTACCTAATAGTTGTCCCTGGACGCCATATTCTTCAAGGATCTTCCATAGTTTGCACCTGTTTACTCTATCAAATGCCTTTTCTTGGTCTATAAATATAAGTTGTTTACTTTGATTGTATTCAATTGTTTGTTCGCAGATCTGTCTTAGTGTAAATATTGCGTCTGTGCAGCTCTTACCCTCCTAAACCCAAACTGGCTATTGCTTAACTGGGGCTCTAATATATGTCTTGCTCTTCGCTCCAATATTTTGCAAACATTTTTCCTATATGGCTCAAAGAGAATACCCTGTATGTTAAACAAATTATTAAAACACAAAATTCAATAAATTTTCATAACGTATACTGCCTACTCTGATATGCCTCACGCCTTACTGGGAAGGCGCGCCTGGTTGTAGTATGAGTGAATGTCGTCTAACTAGATTTACAACCTCTAAAGCATTACGTGTTCTGAGTATGTAGATATTTTCTGCAATGACAGAGTGGACGTCTTGCATCAATCGTCGGTGGGTTGAAGATATATCAGTTTTCTCAGCGATCGTTTGTTGGTTGAAGATAAAAATTGATAATTAATCTACCTAGAGTTTGTTATTATACGTTGTACATGCAGAACTGGATGTCTGAGAGGCAGGGTGATGGGGAGTGTGTTTAACCAGCATGCCATGGGAACCATCAGTATGCAACTCTTCGACATCCTGCCTATTATGGGAGTTATCCGTTATATGAGGACTAGCATCATAGTACTCCGGACATGTCCATAGGTGCACCGATCTCCGCCAATCCAGTAGCGTCCAGCGACCCAACACGCCAGTTCGATGTTGATTAATCAATCTCTTTGCATATTTAGTATGTCGTTCTTTTCGGGATGCACCAATATTGACACCCATCTCTTTCAATCTGGTCAGCGAGTGGATTCACAGCCCTGAAACTCCTCTGTTCGGAAAGACTCTCTCAATGTGAGAATAATGTCATTTCGATCCATTGCAGCTCCCTCTGATATTGTAGTCAAGCCATCCAATCTATCAGCTCGTTCATTACCCTTAACTCCTGCGTGCCCAGGGACAAAATGAAGGTGATTTCTCTGATCATTGTCTGTACCAGTACCTCCATCCAGTTGCGTCTCACCATTCCTGATTCGACTTTACGAATCATGTTCATGAAGTCACTGAGTATGAAAACACGAGATTAGTTGTGAGATGCCAACCAGTTCACCGCCTCCGTAACCTCCCGAAACTCCATTGTCAAACTACTTGTGGCTGTTGCGTAGGCCCCACTGGCCTCTCTTATTATTTTCCCTTCTGAGCGTGCTGAAAAAGCCCACGCACAGCGTTGTTGGCGAATGACTGAATCATCGGTGTAAATAACCACATCTGTATCATTGATGATGTCATTCAGAGGCGTCCACCTCCACGTTAATCAGTGATAGATTATTTTGTTCGCAGTTTTCTTAATAGATGTAATAACGGTGAAAGCAGTCTGAAATTGAGGTGGCACAGCAATCCATTTCTCTCCTGTTTCAATTCCAGAAGGATCACATATTTTCCTAAGCGTATCTTCCGCCTGACTCAGCCATGATCTGCCCCTCTTGAGTCTACACCCTTTCTCCTTAATGAGTTCTTCATGGAGAGATGTTCCTTGTTTGCATAGATTCTTAGATATAATCGACCTCCAAGTTTCAATTCTGTTAGCAATAGTTGGGAGATCAAGAAGGAATCGCATTGACACTCCTGGTGTATCTTTGGTGCATCCCAGAATGATGCATATAGCCTCATTCTGAATTCTTTCCAGTCTCACTGTTTGCGTAGGACAATTATTAGGAGAGCGCATGCATATTCTATACATGACAGAACAATACCTTGGTACAAGAGCACAAGAAGACGTTGCTCAATGTTAGCAGCCGCCATGATTCTCAGTGCGGATAGTGCGTTGCGAGCCTTGGTAATAACTTGGTCGATATGGTCTCTAAAGCATAGACTGCGATCAAATTATACACCCAAATGATTATGGGAAATTGAGTACATATGGGTCTGATTGAATTGCTATGACGACGGTTCAGCAACCAATAACCAATATAATAAATAACCAATACTTTGAAATCCCCAGTGGCTTTGTGGCGAATAGCAGACTTTTTTGCCACATTACACATATTTCTAGGTCGCTTCTTTAGAGCTCTCTGCCATGTTATAACTGTTGCTAGTAAACTGCTCAGCAGCTACCGCATACTCACCTTGCAAAATGTATATAGCAAATTACTAGAGAAGATAGTAGCCAGAAAGATAATGTGTCACTTAGAGAATGACCACATCCTCCCTGACACTTTGGGTAGCTACCGGCCAATGAAAGGTACATGGGACAATGCTGGCACGTTTGCATATGACGTTTATGAAGGCTTCCAATCCAAGCAAGAGACTGTTGCTGTGGCATCGACTTGGAGGATGCTTATAACAAGGTGAGTTTTCAATAATGGTCCGCTCTTTGATTAAATGTGAAGTTAATCCTTGGCTGGTGAACTGGATAGCTGCTTCTTTAATGGAGAGAACCGTTGCACTACGTTTAGGAACATGGACATCGGATCCTGCACGTATATGCCGGGATTACCCAGGTTCTCCTCTATCACCCGTGTTGTTTAATATTTCACAGCAAATGTAGCTAAAATTCAGCCAACCGGATTGGGTTGGACATTGACATTTGCAGATGATATCTTAATATATAGGACTGGGTCAGATAGACTAGAGATGGTTGACGATATTCAGAAAACATTGCGTACCATCTCAGGTTGGTGTGAGAGTCTCGCTCTCAGGTCAATCCTGAAAAAGCGTGCATGTTGTGGTGCTCGTTGAATAATCACGTCGTCAAGGCTGACCTACCCCGTGTAATCTTTGATGATCATCGAGCGCAGAGACAGGCTGCGCTATCTTGGAATAACCTTTGATCGAGTCTTTCTTTCAAACACCATATTGAACAGACGATACAACGGTGCAAGTGTGGTCTTGCGGCTCTCAAAGTTATGGTGGCCGCACACCTTGAGCAGAGATATTGACCTTTGGATCGAGAGTCTGGAAAGGACTCAAACTCTAGAAAAGAAAATTAGATAACGTTGCAGAATAAGGTATGCATTGAGAAGAATATTTAAACCCTTCAAACGCTCGATTCAACGCCAAACCAACATAAGGAGCAAGAGACATCCACTAACAAGAACACAATTTTAAGGGCAAGAACAAGCGTGCTGCGTGAATGGCCCAGGCTGAGCCACACACTTAGAATGGATGAGAGAAGACTCCTTACCAATCCCTCATATGGACACCAGAGGGAAAAGAAAACGAGGAAGACCAAGAGACTCTGCGTAGAACCATCACCAGAAGGCTCAACGATGGGCCTAGTAAACATTAAAGACTTAAAACAAATAGCAACGAACCGCGAGACATGGAGAGCTATGACCTCTGCCCTATGCGCCGCCCACAGGCCCAAGAGGAAAGACTAACTAACACCTTGAGCAGAGACTACTTGCCCTTTTGTTCGATCGACTGGTAATGCCAGTGGTAGATTACGGACTCGGAATTCTTACGATATCAAGATCACAATGTGAACGACTCTAACGGGTTCAGAATGAAGGTATGCGTATAGTCCTCGGCTGCACTAGAGATACCCCCATTGTGAAGATGAGATATATGCTTAGCCTTCTGTCACTACGCTCCCGTCATGGAATCGCACAAACCAAGGCATATATGCGGGTTACTGCTGATAAGAGACATCCACTACACAAGAACACTAATGATGTTAAGGCACGAGAATCAAGCGTGGCATGCCGTGAATGGCCCAGACTGAGAGAACAATTGGCCAGGTGACTACGGTTGCGACCCTACCAAAAGGGAAGAATGGATCAAAACAGATGGTAGCATGTAGCATGACCAACTATCTCAATGTTATCATTACTCTTGGAAGAGAATGTAGAGATTGGGGTAACATGAAGGCTGATCTCGCAGTTAAGCAACTTTTTTTTTTCGTCCGCTTTCAACTCAGACGAAGTTTCATCTCTGAAACTGATTTTTGCGTGAAAATCCGTTTTTCCAATTTCTTACAATGGCAGTAGCGTGCACAGAAATCTACATGGCAGGTGATGTACGTTCAGTATTCCTCGCCATACAGGCAGATGTTTAGAGATGGATCTCCTATAAATGGGGACTCGACAAATCCGACAGGTTGACATTAGCGTCTTTGAAGCTAGAGGCCGAGCTAATCAACTACTGAGGCTGATCCCCCAGTTAAGCAGCTGATAGAAGATAATGCAAGGGATGATGATATTGTTGTATATACCGATGGGTCAGTTCAACGTGGTGAGAAGTCTGGCTGGGGTTTCTTGGCTAATGCGCATGGTAGGGTTGTTGCAGAGCGAAGTGGGGCATACAGGACAACTACTTCTAGTATGAGGATGAAGGTTGAGGCCGTTACTGCTGTCCTCCATTGGATTTCTGGGACTTCATTTACTGGGGCAGTATTTGTATCTACTCTCAGTCGATGCTTCACAAGATCCAGATGGGCAGGTTTCGGTATGAGTGGATGTCGTCTATAGAAGTTTCTAACCTCCAGCGGCTTAGGTGGATATACTGTCCTGGGCATGCGGTGTTTACGGTAATGAGAGAGCGGACAGGCTTGCATCAACAGCATTGGTCGTTGGGGAGTTGAAAATGGATAGGGGATGTTCTTCGGTCTCTTCGCGACTGTCTGTTGGATGAAGACACTAAAATCGATGTTGAATCGATCAAGCGACTTAGGCAGTTTGGAGTTACCCGTTGTGCAGGTCGAACTGGATGCATGAGAGGCAGAGTGAGAGGTGTGTTTAATCAGCGTGCCACAGGAACCATCAGTATGCATACTCTTCTATATCTGTGGGGGGAGACTGAGCACCTATGGGTCTGCCCGGAGCGCAATGACGTCAGTTTAGTAACCAATAACCAATAAATAAACAAGAGCGAAATATTGTAATCGGTAATTATATTTCAGTATCGGGTGAAACTTTTCATTTTTGTTTCTTTTCGTTACAGATATTGCACGCTTCCGGTGAAATAGTATTTCTGGGTTGGTAAATAAACGATATTCTTGCACCATATTTATAGTGAATCAGTAATATTACGACCTGTATTTAAACTGTGATCTGTTTTATTCTTCATCGAACCCGTGTTTTATTGCATGTTTAAGTGTTTGAACATATGTTAGTGCCTAACTTAAAGAAATACAGTCACACAAAGCCTAGACTAGAATCACACGTCAACTAACTTATTTGTTACTATTTAACTAACCGGTCTAACGTAACTTAGTCTTAAGTTACTTAAACTAAAAGTTAAAAGGCACCCTAAGGAGGATTCAACTGCATTCGATTTAATTATTCACGCCACTATTATAACTGTTGCTAGTAAACTGTAAGCAAACACTACTATAACTAAGTATTTGCAGTATATTTGCAACTGCGGTGATTGTGCCGACCGTTCACCTCAACATCAAAACCTGAATCAGTTCGTAACGGTAAGGCAGCCTGTTAGTTATTGTATTCAGTCACACTATGTGACGCCGTTGATTCCATGCTATATCTGCTTTGCTTTTTCATTAGTTTCGTCAGACGGAAGATTTTCTAATCTAGTGCTGAATAGCTGATTGAAAGCTAAATGTAAGAGAATAGAGAGAAAAATGTTGGAATATGATGTTCGCATATTTAAATGTTTCCCACATGCCCACACACACAAAAGTTGAATGCCAGACACACTTGAACAGGTTTGTGATAGCCTGTGAAGATTGTTGGCTTACCATCAGTTTAAATAAGACAAATGTGATCAGCCAGAGTGCAGGCCCTTTCATTAACATCTGTGTCTATGAACTGGAAGTAGTAAACCGGTTCAGACATCTCAGCTCTGCCATCACTGTCAACCAGACGAGTCCTCCTTATATCATGGACGGATAAGAGAACAAATAGATCTATCCAAAAAGAGCTCAGAATCAAAGAAAACTGGCTGGTGCTACAAATTGAAATGAAAAATATTGAAGTATTATGTAAGGACTCCTGGTGAAGAGGAAGACTACAGAGATGTAAAGGGTGTGACTGATGATTTGAACATAACAGAGGCAAGATACATCTGGCCTATAAGAGAACTTCCAACGGACTGTTAAGTATGCAAAATTCTTCTCAGGAGTTGCTTTTTAAGGGGATGATTTGTGAAAGATATAGTAAGCTTGACTGAAATAAAACTATATTCCACTAGCAAAATGTCAAAACCAAAGTGCAGCTTCTAACTAAATCGATGTTTAAACCAAAAAACCCTTATCAGGCAAAGAATTAAAAATAAAATCAATACCTGAGACAAATTGAAAACTAAAATGCTACTATAGTGCGTTTCAAAATGATTTTCCCGGAGGAAAATTTAATTTCTCTCAAACACTGACTCAGGCAGAAGAAAGTAGTAGACAATTTGACAGGATGATTAAGAGAATTTGCAGATGTCCCAAGGTTGATATTCGATTCCAAAGAAACTGTGACACTAAGAAAGCTGAAGATTAGGTTAAGAATACACAATGACATTGATGTATCGAAATCAACGTTATGGAGAACTGTTAGAAGCATCGGCTTTACTTTTAGGAAGTACGCTAATGGGAGAAATGTCATCTGCAAGAAGCCGCATTTAGTACGTCTGAGAAGTAAATATTTACGGGAAATGCGTAATCAAGATTACGATATTGTGTATGTGGATGAAACCTGGATCAATGCTCACCACACTAATGAAAAGAAGTGGCAGTTATCCGTTGGAACATTTAAACGATATGTACTTAGTGGAAAAGGACAACATCTGATAATGGCACATGCAGGCAGCAGACAAAATGGGCTGTTTAAAGATGCTGAACTTATTTTCACTTCCAATTATACGGACAACAGGGACTATTATACCAAGATGAAGGGTAACATATTTAGAGATTGGATTGAACATACTCTTCTTCCGTCCCTAGACAGACCATCCTGTATGATAATGGACAACGCATCATACCACAACACTGTGTCAGAAGAAGACAAAATCCTGACATCTTCGAGTACAAAAGATGCTATAAAACTTTGGCTCAGAAAGGAGAACATTCCATTTAACGAGGGTTTTTGAAGCCTGAATTACTATCTATTGTTAAAACATCACAGAAGACCAGGTTATTCCAAACAGACAAGTTGATTCAACAGCATGGTCATGTGTGTTTGAGACTACCACCTTATCATTCACACTTAAACCCAATTGAACTCATTTGGGCCAAAGTTAAAGGACTGGTAGCAGCTGAAAATAAAACTTTCAAGCTAAGCAATATGAAAGAACTAACATATGCCGCCCTGTCGAAAATAGACAGAGATTATTGGTGTAAATGCAAAGACCATGTCTTAAAGGAGGAAAATGACTACTGGGACAAAGATGGACTGTCGTTCGTGCAGCCAAGAATAGTCATCAATATGTTAGACTCATCGGACTCAGAATAAGTGAGTAAACACTTTATATGATTTATATAATATGAGTTATCTCACCCTCCAAAATTCGAATTGTATATACGCCTATGCCGAAAATATGTGATTTTTTAAATTTACGGTAAATTATTTTCTTCCAGCACCAAATAATTACTAGGTTTGAAAAGATCAAAGGAATTCGCCGTTGCAAGAAAAGTACACTACCTGCAACATTGAATTTTAGAAAATCGTTGGGACATGGGAGGGCACTATAATATATGTGTTACAATCAAGTGATGCAAGTCAAGTTAGTTGCCATTTAATTGCCTGACGAAAGTGGTTTTATCAAATCGTATATTTAGACCATGGATTCCCAAACTTATTCGGCCCACTTTGCACGACATAAACTTTGTAACGCCCACCCTCCTTATAACAGTTTGTCACCCAGCCCCCTCCTCCTCCTCCCCATATATACATGCTCTATTTTCACTTTGACATAGAAAATTGATATATATTTCTGTCATACATGGTCAATTTTTTATGTATAGTTTGTTCAGAAGCATTTGAGGAGTTTTTTCGTGATTTTACAATTGATTAGTCATTAAAAATTTCAATTCTGCATTTTAATTCATAATTTAGCCTCCCACTTTGGGAACCCATAATTTAGACTGTTGGTGTGCATTGTAGAACTACATCAATTTGGTATTTTAATCTTTTACTGTATGTAAAGGTTTTTTTCCATACATGAACACGTTTATTTCTTTGATCTGCTTTTAATGATTTATTCTTGATATATCTGGGTTTTTTTAAACAGTGGCCACAGTATTTATAGCAGACAACACATCAGTAATGCCGAAGAAATTTAAAGGGGAGAACTCTAAGGCTGTGGAAGCCAGAGTACGAAAAGCTGCAGCGAACCAGGCAGAATCCGAAAAAGCTGAGAAAGAAAAGGAAGATGAAATGTGGAAAGATGATGACAAGCATATTGCTAGAAAACAGCAAAGAAAGGTCAATTCATATTTTGCATTGTTTTTATTATCAAATGATTAGTATATGCTGACACAATTTCTTAACATGAAAAAAAGAGAGTGCATTTTTAGTTTGTAAAGGGAGTGTACTTGTGAAAGTATATAATATTGTAACTTTTAGTTATTTATTTGTTTAATTGTTGTTGCCTAACTAAGCACTACTTTTTTTAGATTTACTTTTGTATTATAGTTTCAAGGTTCTCCTTGGCAATAGTTATGGTAAAATTCTCTTCCTATAAAAAGATTATGGACAATAAATAAACATATAGTAAAATCTGGAGGCCACAGACATGTGGTTCTGCAGGAAAATGCTAAGAATACCATATACTGCTAAAATGACTAATGCTGATATTCTCAAAGAGGTCAGGGCACAGAGAGAAGTCATTACCAACATAATAAAGAGGCACTAATCATATTTCGGGCATGTAATGAAAATTGGAGTGACAACCGACAAGATCAATGGAAGGTGAGATAGAGGACAACAGCGAGAGAACATTCTGGACAAGTCTGGCTTCATGTCAGGAAAGAGTACCAACATTCGAACGGATAGTCAGTAGTAAAAACAGATGTTTGTTGAGATCCATGACAGCCTACACCAGTCAGCACGGTTAATGTTTCTTTACAGAGTTGGGATACAATGATACTTTATAATCTTTATTTATAAAGCTAGAATTACTTGCTGCTAAATAAAATAGTCACCATTACTTAGACACATCAAGTACACATAATCTCCTATCTTGATTTTACCAAATTTCTCATTAACATTTTCAACTTGATATATTTTTGTTAATAGGAAGAAAAGGAAAAAAAGCGACAGGAACATCTTGAACATAAAAAAACACTTCAGCAATTGCATGAAGAGGAAATGGATAGCATTAAAGGAGCTAAATCTCAAATGGCTAGACTAACTCGAGCACAAATCATTGAAAATCAGGAAAAAATGGCTGCAGCAGCTGAAGGTTGGTTTATTAGTTAACACTCATTTACTTTGAGTAGTTAATACAAATTAATTTGCCTTTCAAATCAAGTGTCATATATAACTCATCTTCCAGAATATCCTCTTTGTTACTGTGACACGTAGCGCCTCTACTGTTTCCTCATCAGTCAAATTTTTAATCGTGTTTTTTTCAATTTAATGTTTGGACTTTCCAGATTTTGTTGAACATGGTGAAAGTATGTCTTGATTTTTTCAATCACTGTCCTACGAAACTGTACCTTCCCAGGTATACAATATCTTGAACTCACTATTGTTAATTACACTAACCATTTTTGTTGGTATTCCATAATGCCAGTGTATCTTCTATAGAGATTCCCTGTGCAGACTATCAAATGTCTTTTCTAAGTCAACAAAAACCATATAGATGTAACTATTTCATTCATTGCTTTGTTCAACTATTTGGTGCAATGTAAAAATGTGATTTATACGTGATTTTTCTTTTCTAAAACTCTTCTAATTTTGTTATCTGATGCTACTTTTATTATTTGAAAGATCACTCTACTAAATAGTTTTATCGTTAGGGATAACAGGGTTATTCCTCTTCAATTGTTACAATTTTCTAAATCTCCCTTTGATAGCTTGATAATGCCGGTGTGTTGCCAGTGCCTGCAACGAATAGTAACATTGGACCTACAAGGCATGTCATAAGAGGCGACTGAGTTAGAGGCCTAGGGAAGCTACCCTAGTAAATAAAAGTGTCGCAGAAATAGGATGTACTGATCTACTTGCAGGCTCATAATTGGCCAGCGTACAATCGCTCTTAGGCTTGGATCACATACAAATCATAAGAGTGGTTAACAAGTGGTCGATATGGAATGTTCGAAGAAGAAGAAGATAGCTTGATAATAGAGCCTATTTTCCATTTTTCTGGAAATACTTCTTTATTCTAAAAATCTTTTAGAATTTTGCTGGAGTCTTGGTGTCTCCAATACTTCTGCCATTCATATTTCCTGTACAAACATCATCATCAGATGCTTTAATGTGTCTAAAATATTTCAATTTTTGAGATATGATATTGTTTATGCTCCCGCACATGTGTTGCAGGCGCTCACAGGGGTAGCAAAGAATGGTAATGCTGCAACCTACAAGACATGTCGTAAGAGACGACTGAGGTAGGGCCTAGGAAGCTACCTAGTGAATAAAAAGCATCACAGAAATCGGATGTGCTGGCCTTCTTGTAGGCACATAACTGGCACAATGTGCAATCACTCTTAGGCTTGGATCACATACAAATCACAAAGAGTGGTCGATATGGATCATTCGAAGAAGTAGCTTCAATGTATAGGATGTCTATAGCATGTGCTTTACGTAAATATTTGTATGTGAAAATATATCAAACTCTTAAAACATTTACAGCGGCAAAAGCAAGGGAAAAACTTTCTCATGATGAGGTTCCATTAGAGGAGAATATCAACAAGTTAGAGACAGATGGTGATGAAGCTCGAACAGTAGATGAAGCAATTTCAATGTTGAGGTAAGATACTTGTTCATTTCTTATCCTGAAGTTAACACAGACAAAATCTATCATTCAGATAACTTGATATATAGATAGATGGAACCTACGTTGGATTTATTTTCTTTGTGTAAATGTCACTCAATGATACTTTTATAACTAACTATGCTGCACTCATTGACTGCAGCATTTACTAGGATTTAAAATATGACATCCAAACTGCAGACATTCACTAACAAATATCATGAGCACATATTCCAAATCAGATAGTCAGAAGTGATAAGTACAGACTTGTGGAAGAGGGCGTAAAAGGAACCAATACAACTGGAGATAAAAAAAAAGTGCTGATTAATTGAACACACTCTCAAGAAGTAATAGCACAACCATACATGTATTGACTGAAAACCACAAGGGAAGAGAGGATACTGAAGAATACCTTGCTAAGAGCGGAAGAGTTGGGCTACAGAAGATGATCAGAATATAATTTGGTGCAGAGCGACAGTTACAGCTATATACTCCCCTTAAAACAAGATTTATTAGTGGTACTCCACTCAGGACAGACCAAGTGGTGAAGGGTATATATACTAACTGTCCATTTAATTTACTTTCTTTTCTACACTTATCCATCCTCTCCTCAGCTGCATCTTCCTACCATGCTATACTTGAATTAAAATTTTTCTTTATGTATTTGCCTGCTATGAATTCAGGCATAGTTGGGGCTATGGTATGGCACTTCTGATTTTTGCGTGATGGCCTGCTTTCCTTTTTTCATCAGTGTCCCCTGCCATTTCCAAATTCAGAGGTAGACTCTGATAGTAATCGAAAAAACAGTCGGACCAAGTAATAGAGAACAGCCATAATACTAAAATATATATCTACACACCATCCTAACAACATCTGAACTCACATACAGCAATAGCTAATTCTATAGAAAATGGAGGTAGAATATTTTGCCTTCTTCTTCTTCGAACGCTCCACATCGACCACTTGTCAACCACTCTGTGTGATTTGGATGTGATCTGAGCCCAAGCGCGATTGTACGTTGTGCCAGCTATGCGCCCACAAGTAGGCCAGCACATCTGATTTCTGCGCTGCTTTTATTTACTAGGGTAGCATCCCTGGGATCGACATCAGTCGCCTCTTACGACATGCATTGTAGGTTGCAGTGGTACTATTCTTTGCTTCCCTTGCGGCCCCGGCACCACACGGCCGATATTTTGCCTGAACAGTTGCAATCTACTCTTTTTTCAATTTTTAATTGCCAAAGCATCACTTACATGCACTGTAAACTTCAGTGTTTTTTTTTAAATTTCGGATAGGACTAGAAGCCAGTTACTCCACACTAGGGAGACCCCATCGGTTTATATATATAAACATCAGTATATACAAACACTATATTTATATATAGTACTGCAATTTTTGTGCCACATTTGACTAAATGTCATTAGATGCACATAACTAGTGTTTAAGTCCCCCCTCTTAGATGGTGGCTCTGCATAAACAGAAAAACAAATTGTACTTTTTCTCAATCTCTTCTAAGACTGCTATACTAAACTTGACATTGTTTTGAAGATTTACAATTTATTAATCTTCTCATTCGTTGTTGTTCAATGTCTATGCAATGAGTCCGGTTTTCTGAATATATGTTGTAGTGTTTGTTAGTTCATCAAGGCTTTCAAACAGCTTTGCATGGATGTTGGTCTCTTTTGACCAGTGTTCTTTCCGCAGTTGGTTCATCAGGTGACAATCTTGTAGGATGTGTTCAGCAAATTATTAATGTACAACTGTTATACCAAATTGTTAAAAAATGCTTATAGTGTCACAAGGAAAGCATGTAGATTATTCTATGAATGACTACCTTGTAAGATATTAAATATACATGTTTCATTACAATATTATCTACAATTCTGAACTTTTTTTTTTAGTGTTGGCAGTGAGCCACTAGCAGACAGACATCCAGAGAAGAGAATGAAGGCAGCTTATTTAGAATTTGAAGAATCTCGCCTTCCTGAAGTAAAACAGGAAAATCCAAATATGCGGTTATCACAGCTGAAACAAATGCTGAAAAAGGAATGGTTGAAGTCACCTCTAAACCCAATGAACCAGAAAATTGAGGCATACAATGCCAAAACATAAGAATGTTTTCATGGGATCAAATTGTATGTTTGCAAACTTCTTGAAGTTAGTGTTGGAACTTTTCAGTTGTTTTATTGACATGTTTATTTAATGTGGCACAAAAATGCCATGATATTTCACCACCCAACTCTGTGTGTGCTCATGACTTATTAGTAACAATGTGTAGATGGTGCAAGTTATCGGGGAAACTAAAATATTTTTGGGGAGTAAGATTGAAAATATTGAATATCATATTTGTAATATGAAGAGACGGATTTTCAAACTCTAGTATCTCACAATGTCATGCTCGTATTCCATGGTTGCTGTTTATAATTCTGTTATCTGCGCAAGGTGAAGTTTGTTTGACTGTAGAGTGTATGATTTTGATTTGATTAAATGTGGCGTGATCTAGTAGTTGTCAGACTGCATATAACATCTGCGTCCTCCAGTTCGAAGGTTCTGGTGGGGCTTACATCTGTGTATATTTAAAATATATTGAAGAAAGTTTGACATGGGACGGACATTCGTTAGTTTAAAAACTCATAAGAATGACAGTTGGACACATAACAAAGACTGTCTATTTACCCATCAAATCTGAGAGTTTTTTTTCTGCCTTACAGAACACCACAAAGTATATCTTCTGTGTTTGCCGCTATGAAATCAGACAGTTTTATGCACTTTTTGCCAGTTCTTGACTGTCTTCCTCTTTTCCTGCCAACTTTTGTCAACTTCCATGGGGACTCAGACCACGGTTTCCATTGTGTGTATGTTTTAAAAGTTATGACACATCCTACTGATTTTTGCAGAAAGGGTTGCTGTCCTTATCACCCCACTGTCCACTTATGATATGCCATCTTATATTTCATTGTCATCTATCACTTCCTTCATCCATCTCCTTGTGTGATATCAAAATAATTCATATTGTTTCTATCCTGAAGTTGTCTTCTGAAGCAGCTGCTTGATCTGGCATTGTCCTCACAATATGGCCTGAGTAACTTATCTTTTGGTTTTTTCTTTTTTCTACAGATGGTCAGATACTGTTCCTGATCTCTTCATTTCACATTTTGTTTGTTCATGTTTTGACTGCTTTCCTCCTATCTTATTACCGTTGTTTTTGTATTATTAAATGTGGTCATGTGTAGACAGGATTTTGTCTTGACCTTTAATTTGATCTCACATTTGTTAATGTCTGTATTACAAGTCTAAGGAAGGATTACACAATAACGGTGACTGCTCCAAAGAGATCTCAAGAAGATTGGCAATAGCAATCTAGAAATTAAACACAATGAAGAACATGTGGCAAAGTACCAGCAAAATATTAAAAATATTGAGAATATCCATTTTTCCAGCGGCTACTTATGGTTGTGAATCATGGACTATTACACAAAAACAAGAACGAAAATCCAGTCCTTTGAAACTAAATGCTACAGAAAGATCCTACGAATACCATGGACAGAAAAAGAAAGAACACTGATGTCCTGAAAGAACTAAATGTTAAAGAGAATTGGCTGATAAACAACATACTATACAGAAAAATCAGATACTTTGATCACATTAAGCGTCACGATGGCCTGAAAAGAACAATATTAGAGGGCAGGGTCCCAGGACGCAGAGGCAGACCAAGAAGAAGATGGCTACAAGATATTAAATAAACCATGAATATGACCATCGGCGAAGTGGGTTGAACTGGCTAGAGACAGAGTGAATTTCAGATGTGCTGCAAAGAGAGCAACATCCTATAAAAGATACGCACCTTGATGATGAAGGAAGGATTATCTACATAATCACATTCAATGTCTTGTTACCTGACTTTGTCAAGCTTGTGGCACCTAATACTTTGGTCATTTTCTGTAAATTTTTGCGCCAAATATTAATGTCAGAAAATGTATTGGACTTATATGGAACACAGATAAAGATTGAGTAAATTCATATGTCCTTGTGTGAATTATGTGTATATACTATTGTCCAGGTCGCACGCAAACATTTCTGATGTTAGTATTATCAACAAGTCTGAATATTTTTATTGCTAGTATGGGTGTAATGTTATTTTTCCAAGTTATTATTATTTGTCCTTTCACATTGTGTGTATTATGTCCAATAGATTATATTTCTACATTGCACTACACTCCAGTCTGACTAACCTTACCAAAGTAATGTTTTACTTCATGTTACAAGTGAATGTACATTATGAGCAGTCATTATTTTACATGAATAAATTTCATTGCGCATCATTCTCATGTTTTTTTATATTTGTGATGGAAAATGTATTACCATAATGATCACCTTGTACAGTTTTATTAGTTTTTTTTTTTCCCGATCCAGAAGCACTTGAGCTTTCGGCTGCGCGCCACGAACACCGTGAATCTGGGGAATCTGGCTTTTGCCAGCCCGTGGAATTGAACCCGCACTCACAGAGGGCTAGTCACATGCAGTCCCACACGCTGGGCAGCGGGCTTTTATTAGTGTTAAGGAATTTGACACGACAGAAACGCTCAGCAAATATTCTTTCATTCTTCTTCAATGATCCAGCGGCACTTGAGCTCTTGCCCTTCGGCTCAATGCTAAGTAGTGGTATCTGCATGTGTTTATAAGTTGTTCTTTTGTTCCGTATAATGTGTTCCATTTGTCTGGACTTGGAGGAAGGCGAATTGTCCTGCTGTCATCTAGTGATTGGCACCTGAAGAGGTGGTGGTGGTCGGTTTCAATATGATGTGCGCACAGGTGGCGCTCTCGTCATCTGTCATTCAGCTTCTGTTTATATACCTTGATGAGTTCTCTGTTGACTTGTCCGTTTGTTCTACTATTCATTTCAAGAATAATCTGTACCTTACTGTCTATACTCAGTCAAACTTATTCATGTAACTCTTGTTGAGAACTAGAGTCATTTTCTAATTAATTTTTCTCGGGCAGCAGCTTTCCAGTCTGCTCTTCTCGATTTTGAACAGCCATTGGCTCTTTTACGTGCTCAAATTGAACATGGAGTATTGTACTTCAGCTCTGAGTATACCAATAGGATCTTTGCTGGTTTCCAGCCAAATAGAGGAAAAGAGGGTAGTTTACTGACAATGTCCTTGCTATGCTGTTAATTCACCATAAGTATAACTAAATGAATATATGTACCTGCTGCCTTGCAGATCAGCTGGAGACAGCCAAAGGATGACGGAGAGCGAACCCAGAAAACGCGGACTAAAACCAGACACATCGCCGAAGGATAAGCACCAGAGCTCCAAATAGCGCTGAAGATGTGATGAAACACACACATGCTAAGGCTGCATGAATCAGATTTCCACATGAATCAGATTTATGGGGAAATCTGGCACATCAGTCAAGCGGTGATTGCGCGAGAGAGAAATGAATATACAATGTTTGGTTATATAATACTGAAACGCATCTGAATTGTATGTAGACAGTTGTTTTAATTACTTGGCATGTACAAACAACAGCTGGAACATGCACCAAAAATGTGTACTGATACATAAACCCCACAAAAATATATTTAATGTTTCACAGTAAACTGCTTTTTTTACTATAATATATCATTTGTGAAAACACACTTACATTTACAAATCTCTAAGTAACATCAAGGAAAAGTGAGTTTTCATATATAGAGAATTATGTGGTCACTCTTGAGTCCAGTTAAATTTGACATGTCTATGATCCAGTGGTACTTGAACTTTTGTCCTTTGAGTCCATTGTTAACTCCTCATTCTTCTGGGCTTGCAGTATTTGTTAACATGATGCAGAGTATACTGGCTCCTTCCGTCGCTTGAAATATTATCTATATATTCAATGTTGTTTCTTGTATAAACTTCACTGTCTTAGTAGATTGGCTAATTCAGTATACATAGCATTACAAGTGTATCCGAAGGTAACAACATTTACTTAGTGAAAGGGATAACTAAGTTACAAATCTAATTAAACAACCATGCAATTTTAGCCAGGTCTCTTCTCAGTTAGTCTTGGCTTACAGTAACAATATTTCCAAACATCCATGAAAATGTCTCATGCAAACGCTATTCCTAGTTTACTTCTTCTTTGCGTTCGGTTTCGTATGCTCGCCTAAATCATGAGATGGGTTGCCTCTATGAAGCTGCATGTCAGTTGGAGTTCTTCGAGAGTTCCCATAGCTTGGTCTGTAAGCTTTGTTCATGAGGCCATGTTTCATTTCGTTGGTGTATGTATGATCCTAGTTTACAAAAAGCTTGAGAACCTCTGTGATAAAGATTGAAATCAATGAAGTCGGAGTAGGCACGCCTGTATGGCGAGGACACTGATAAAAGGAAAGCATGCCTTCACACAAAAATCAGCCAGAAGTACCAGACTGTGCTTGCTTGAATTCATAGCAGGTGAATAGAAGAAGAATGCAACTTCAATGCAGATGCCTTGAAAACTGCAGAAGCCCTAATGAGAGATGAAAATGCAAGGAATATATAGCACTTTTCACTGATACACTTTGTAGTTGCAGTACTATGGAGCCATACAAATTCAGAACCAAACAACCTAAGAGAACAACTATGCAATCTATGCCAGCAATAAAAAAAAAGGAGCTGTGATAAGTGGAACCATCTCATACCTGGAAATGAGGGGGCAAAACTAGCACAACCTGATATCAGCATAAACTATGAAAAGGCAAAGAGATTTGTCTCATGAAAACACATGATGATGGGGGAAACAGAACATCAGAGTCATTATACAAACTATCGAAATTACCAGCTCAACAGAAAAGAGCAAGTCATAACATTTAGACTGGATAGTCCACAACAAATTGAGATACCATCTTTTCAACAAGATAAAGATAGGAACTGCAGGTGACTGACAAAATAACTGAACATTGTTTTATGAAGAGGTGTATGAGGAGCAGAGAAGACTTATGGCCAGACAAACTATTTGGAGATCTTGACAACCTGAGACAGATCACTGTTTCTTTAAACATATTCAAGCTGATGTCTGAGAGTGAACGAAGAAGAAATCAATGGATAATCTATTTCCACAAAACAAGAATGCTTAGACTGAATGCCCTATGTAAATTAATAACACTGTTCAATCGAATCTGACCTGATTATTCTGTGTTCAACAGATGATGCTATTTATGAAAGATACTCCTTAGTAAAGCTATTTTCTTGGAGAGCTAACTGCTTGTGTTCTTAAAAACGCTCATCTGTAGTGCTACGCAATGGTTGCTGTAAGAAATACGGGTTTGTGGTTCGAATCAGGGCCTTGCCATGCTATGCTATAGAGAGGCGACACAGTAAGGGGGCGCCATAAGCAGTGAAATCAAAATACAATTTGAAACATTTAAGGGTCTGTATTTTGATGACTTGCATCATACTGAAAAAAATATACCGCACTGCCCTGATTCGATTCCTGTGATTGGTAATTTGTTTTTTCCGGAAGCCCCTAATACTTGTTCACAATCTATTTCTTGATCATATTTATTGTCTCCGGTGCTTCTCCTGGGGTTCTTAAAAACTCATTCTCTGCCATGTCAAATTACATGTTATCAAACTGCTTTCAGTCACAGGCAAACAGAACCTGTGACACTTTTTACAGACCTAAAAGCATGCAGTCTCTTTGGTTATGATATAGTTATATAGATAATATTTTTAGATATTAAGTAGATCAAATGAATAATAAACCAACACAAAGCAATTTATAAATTGTATCAACTTGAACAATTGAGTATCTTAAAGTTTCAAATCATACAAATCTTGGTCAAAAACAATGCTTAATATAACAGCCTTAGATTGCACTTTGTAATTGGAAAAAAACCAAACTGTTAATAGTTTGGTCTGCAAATATGCACAAAATTGATATTCATAATACAAAAATGATACGTTGTTCATGTATTTCTCTTTATCAGACATGATGATGTGTTAAATATTATGTGGCTTGACATAATATAAACAAAATAAGAATGCAATGTGAAATAAAAATGAAGAAAAGCTGACAGTTTGGTAGATAACTAGAACAAATAGTATGAAATAAAATATACTAAAAATATGCAGATTATTTTACACATTCATTTATTGTATTTGAACAAGTAATGGGTACTAACAAATTATCATTGAATGTTGAGTTCCTTGTCATACAGTGGATTGAGTTATTTTTTAAAAAAAGTTCAGGTAATTCCATAGCTTGTAATACACAATAACAATGTGTAAGTATTAGCCACCTCACAGTACTAGGTTTTAAGATTTGCAAGAGAGGTGGTCAGTACATTTTTGCTAACATTTCCTTCTAATATGCTCCATCGTTATGATCCCTAGAGCTATGTCAAACAAAACTAAGTTCAACCTAGATGAAAAAGTCTAACAATGCAAGTACGCCTTTCTAGCGTTGGGGGCCTAACAAGCTAAAGATATAAAACGCATATGATTACAGAAGCTGCAACAGTTGCAGTCTCCCAGTTAGAACTAGTAATAAAGCTAACTCTACTTATTTCTCAATTGCAAAACAAACACTTTATTCACTTGACTAAACCAGCGTCAAAAGGGTTAATCCTTTACTAATAGACACACAAAAACAGGAATAAAAATTGTTACGTTGGTTGAAAACATGATAGAATAGCTATTTGATTATTCTTGCAAGCTTGCCATGACAGTCAATCAATTTACAATACAGAAAGGCTTAGAAAAGTTATTGAGTATTTACAGGACCAGAAATAGGTTGCTGGAAATGAAAGTAGTGAACTGATAACAAATAATTAATCAGCATAAACTGTAACTTTTTATGTCCAGAAAATTTTCTCTCTCAATAATCAAAATGCTTCAGTCACATGCTTCAAATGTGCTTGTGACTATAGAAACACATTCAACAAAATATAAATTGATTGGCTGTATTTGTACATTTGTCCCTGCACAGTACGCTTTCAACTAGCCAGGTGATCACAGTTGCGACTCTACCAAAAGGGGAAAAATGGATCCCGATAGATGGTAGCATGGTCAAGTTCTACAATGTTATCATTAATCTTGGAAGGGAATGTAGAGATTGGAACAACATGATGACTGAACTCACAATTAAACAGATGATACAAGTGATGATGATGTATATATATATATGGATGGGTCGGTGCATCTTGGTGAGAAGTTGAACTGTGTTTCCTGGCTAGGGCATGGTAGGTTTCTTGCAAAAAAGAGCATACAAGAAAACTACTTCCAATATGAGGATAGAGGTTGAAGCTGTTACTGCTGCCCTTAACTCTTTCCATGCTTTAAGCCGCACACTGCGCCATGGCGGAAGTCCGTTGCACGCTTTAAGCTTCACACTGCGCCATAGAGTTGCTTCCCTTATAAGAAGTCTTTCTAGTTTTACTTCTTCTGTTTTACTTATAGTACTTTTAACCTTGTTATTCTGTTAGGTTGTCCAGTTTACTTCAATTTAGTATAAAATAATATATATATGTTTATTTATTGATAAGTAGTTGGGATCGTAATTTTTTTTTTTTTACTTCCTTGAATTAACTGCTTAAAAATTGAGGAAATAAATGGCGTGGAAAGAGTTAAGACTGTTTACTGGGGTTGTTTACTGCAGGTTCTGGTATGAGTGAATGTCATCTATTGGGATTTCAAACCTCTAGAGGCTTACATGGATTTACTGTCTGAGATATGCAGATGTTTGTGGCAATGAGAGAGCAGACAGTCTTACATCAAAATCATCGATCGTCAGGGAGTTGAAGATGAATAGAAGGATGTTCTTTGGTTTCTCAGTGATCACCTGTTGGATGAGGATACTAAAATTGATGTTGGATCTATCCAGTGATTGAAGAAGTTTGAAATTACATGCTTGGATGAGGATACTAAAATTAATGTTGGATCTTTCTAGTGATTTAAGAAGTTTGAAATTACATGCTTGGATGAGGATACTAAAATTGATGTTGGATCTTTCTAGTGATTTAAGAAGTTTGAAATGACATGCTTGGATGAGGATACTAAAATTGATGTTGGATCTATCCAGTGATTGAAGAAGTTTGAAATTATATGCTGTACAAGCATAACTGGATGCCTAATGGGCAGAGTGAGATTTGTGTTTAACCAGTGAGCCACGGAAACTAACATTATGCATACATGTCAACATATGTTGGAGGGAGACTGGGCACATATTGATCTGCCGAGTGCTATGTCATTTCAGTAACCAATAACCAGTCATACACTGGTACCTAATCATGTACATAAGCTGTAGATGTAAACATTAAAAAGCTGTAAATGTAAACAATAAATTCAATTTTTCTGTCTTCCAAGGAAAAAACACTGTCCTTGTATCACAGAATGTTGAACAAACTAAAAATTGATGGTCAACATTTTCACAGTGCTATATACACAGCTGGTGCTCTCAAAGTATAATGTGGTCACAGTTCAAATGATTATATTTTGTATATAAACAAAAATATTACTATGATTGCTACTTGCAGTTAATGTCAACTACAAATTACAGTATCTAAAACCTGCACTTCCAGCCATTATATTTTCCAACCAAATTTGATTACATTGTATAGTCTGCCAGCACTGAAGACATACTTTAATAGTATTCATGCAATATCAAGCGCCCGTGTGCTGCCGGGCTCGCAAGGAGCAAAGAGTAGCAGCACTGCACCTACAAGGCATGTCGTAAGAGGCACTAAGGTGGGGTTTGGCGTAGGGCTGGCTACCCTATCCAGTAGAAAATTTTAGCCACAAAATCCAACCAACCATGAACAAGTCACATAAAAAAAAAATAAAAACTGTGCCAGCCAAGAGGAAAGGAAGCTCTTCTAGAAGAGGTATGAAGCGATGCAGAGAAAGACGCAAGGAGTCTACACCGCAGATTATCTTCCTTTCACCTAGGAAAAGCTCCAGAATTGGCACCTGGAATGTTAGAAGTATGTATCAAATGGGAAAGACAGCACAGGTTGTAAATGAGATGAAATTTCACGGGATTGGCATCTTGGGATTATGTGAAACTAGGTGGAATGGTGCAGGCAAACAACGTCTAAACACAGGAGAAACAATGCTGTTCTCAGGCCATATGGAAGAAAATGCCCCATAGTGAAGGAGGCTTTAATGCTATCTAAAGAAGCGGAGACTGCACTAATAAAGTGGGAAGCAGTGAGTCCTAGGATAATCACAGCAACATTCAGAACCACCAAAAGAAAGTATTCTTGAATGTGACCCAGTGTTATGCACCTACCAATGATAAAGAGGAAAAAGTAAAAGAGGAATTTTACATAAAACTTCAAAATACTATAGGTAATCAGAGAATGGGAACATCAAAATTCTGATGGTGACCTCAATGCCAAAATAGGTTCGGACAACATAGGCTACAGGAGATCATGGGAAACACGGACTAGGAATAATGAACGAAAATGGAGAACTATTCACTAATTTCTGTGCAGCGAATCAATACGTCATAGGTGGAAGTGTCTTTCCACATAAAAGAATACATAAAGCAACCTGGTTATCACCAGATCACAGAACAGAAAATCAAATTGACCACATATGCATAAACAAGAAATTCAGGTCATCTCTACAAGATGTAAGGGTCCTAAGGGGGCAGATGTAGATTCGGATCACCATTTGCTGATAAGTAAAATTAAACTGAAGCTTAAGCATACATAACATCCATGAACATAGACACCAATATAATGTAGGATACCTCAGAAGTCAAGAAACAAAGGAACAGTTCACGGTCACAGTCTCTAATAAGTATGAGGTGTTGCGGCAATTAGAAGATGAGGTGAGTGCGAAAGAATGCTGGCAGCAAGCCAAAAATATTTGGAATGAAACATGCAAAGAGGTATTAGGAAAGAAGGAGCGAATCATAAGGCATGGATAACTCCAGAAACTCTCAAGGAAATAGAAGAAAGGAAAAGAGGAAAGCAGATTTAAATAATAGCAAAACTAGAACTGCCAAAGCCTATAGCCAAGGAAAAGTACACAGAAGCTAGCAAGAAAGTGAAGAAACAAATAAAGTTAGATAAAAGACAATACGTAGAAGATCTAGCAAGAGAAGCAGAGGTAGCTGCAGGAAAAGGAAACCTTAGGGATCTTTACAATATCACTAGAAAGCTAGCAGGAAAATACAGACCATCAAATGGGTTGATCAAAAATAGTAGTGGGAAAACTATCACTAATGTTAGAGACCAAATGGAAAGATGGATGGAATACTTCAAGGAACTCCTGAACAGACCAGCACCTACAAACCCCCAGATATCCAACCGGCAGAAATTGACTTGGACATCAACTGTGAGAAACCATCCAAGGAGGAGATTAGTAAAGCCATTAAACTTTTAAAAGATGGAAAGCGGCCGGTCCAGATGGTATTCCAGCAGAGGCGGTTAAAGCCAACATAAACACATCCACAGAAATACTGTATAAATTATTTAGCAGAATCTGGGAGACCGAAGAAATACCAGAAAACTGGAGAGAAGGATACCTGGTGAAGCTACCAAAGAAAGGGACCTTCAGAAGTGTGAAAACTATAGGGAATAATGCTGTTGTCAGTACCTGGGAAAATACTAAGCAGAGTCATCCTGGAGAGACTGAGAGATACCATCGATATAAAGCTAAGAGATGAACAGGCAGGCTTCCGACCAAATAGATCCTGTGCTGACCAGATAGCCACATTACGAATAATAATAGAGCAAAGTATTGAATGGAAATCCCCACTTTATATTGGATTTGTTGATTATGAGAAGGCTTTTGACAGTATTGATAGGGAAACCCTTTGGAAATTAATGAGGCATTATGGAATCCTACAGAAAATTATTAACCTAATAAAAGCAATATATACAGATATGAAATGTAGAGTTCTTCATGAAGGTAAACTAACAGATACTTCGGAATAGAAACAGGAGTGCGTCAGGGATGTCTTCTATCACCTTTGTTGTTCTTACTGACAATAGACTGGATTATGAAGACCACAGTAACTAACACCAGAAATGGAATCCAATGGACTCTGACAGAGCAACTAGATGATCTGGACTTCGCTGATGATATAGCCCTTCTGTCACATACACAAAATCAGATGCAGGATAAGCTTAACACATTGAATCAAAGGTCCCAGCAACTAGGGCTGAACATTCATAAGGGAAAGACAAAGATATTGAGAATTAACCAAACACACGACAACTCGATCTCCCTGGGGAAATCCCACTTCAAGAGGTAGAATCATACACATATTTGGGCAGCAACGTAGACAAAGAGGGTGGAACAGATAGAGATGTTAAAATAAGAATACAGAAGGCAAGGGGAGCTTCATTGCACTGGGAAACATTTGGAAGTCCAAAGAAATCAAATCTAGAACAAAAATTCGGATATTTAACTCTAATGTTAAAGCAGTTCTACTGTATGGGTCAGAAACATGGAGAACAACTAAAACAATAGCGCATAAATTGCAAACATTCATCAACTGGTGTCTGCCAGAATAGAGGGAATAAGATGGTATGATAGGGTCACAAATGAGGAACTTATGGAGAGAACAAGGCAGATTCCAGTGAACGAACAGGTTAAAAAATGCGCTGGATAGGACACACTTTGCGAAAACCGGAGGGAATATAACAAGAAGGGTCCTTGCCTGGAACCCGCAGGGACAGCGAAAGAAGGAGAGGCCGAGAAATACATGGAGACGAGATTTGGAGGCAGAGATCAACAATATAAAGAAGAGCTGGAGGAGCTGCAGGAGATAGCTAGAGATAGGAAGACTTGGCATGAGTTGGTTGAGGGCCTATGCCCAACCGGGTAAAGGCAAGAGAGAGAGATGCAATATCAAGCAGGGTTGTGTCCTTGCTCCCACCCTCTTGGCATCTTCTTGCAGTCCTTTGAATCACGCCTAATGGGACGCTGATGGTGATGTTTTCATCCACACTAGATCTGATGGTTCACTCTTTAACTTGGCTCGCTTAAGAGCCAAGACAAAACGACGGAAATTCTTCTCAAGGACCTCCTTTTCGCTGACAATGCTGCCTTAGTCGCCCACAGTGAGACTACACTGCAATTAGTTAGTTAGTTTGTTCCTTTCTGTCCAAAGGTGGCACATAGGGCAGAGGTTTTAGATCTCCATGTGATACGGTTTTGCTAGCAGTTGAGATCTTGTATGGTTTACATCCCAATAGTTTACTTTCTGCAATGCCTAATCAATAATTTGTCAAAGGCATGCGACCTATTTTCTCTGACTATAAGTGTCTCCAAAACAGTTGTACTATGTCAGGAAGGTAACACAACAAATATCACTTTAAATGGTAACCATCTAACACCAGTTCCAAAATTTTGCTATCTCGGGTCCATGATCATTGCCAGCCTTTCTCTTGATAAAGAAATCAACGCTCGTGTATGGAGTGCGGCTACTACATTCGGCAAACTATCAAAGCGAGCGTGGCACAACACAAAACTGACATTGCAGACGAAGAATATATCGAGCCTGTGTAATTAGTTCTTTACTATATGGCTCAGAAACATGGACAGCCTACTCAAGACACGAGAGGAGACTTAACATCTTTCACCTTCGATGTCTCCGCAAGATTATGAACATCAGATGGTACGACAAGATAACCAACTCTGAAGTATTGCAACGTGCAAACCTGCATTCCATCATGGGCATGCTCAGCAGTAGACGACTAAGATGGTTGGGGCATGTGAAAAGAATGAAAACTTATCGCATACCAAAACAAATGTTGTTCTGTGAACTTCGGAGGGGGAAGAGGCACCAGGGGAGACCACTGCTTAGATATATAGATGTCTCCAAAGCCTCACTGAAAAACTTTTCTATAGGTCCCAGCACATAGGAAAGACTAGCTGATGACAGAGTTGTGTGGAAAGCAAAATTATGAAAGGGCGCAGAGTCTTTGAGAAGAGACTTATGTATGAGCTGAACGACAAGAGAGAAAAGCAAAACTCAGAAGTTGTCATAGTAAAACCCTTGCCAATTGACCGTCTGTAAAGACAAAAGAGCCATATATCAATATCATAGCAACGCCATAACAATTATTTCACAAAATATAACTTCAGTCACAGCTCTGTGATACAGCATGATTTATGGAATCTTTAACCTAACATGTTGAATTCTCACAATCAGAAGGAATACCATTAAAAATTGAGTTGATAAATTTACAAGTTATTATCATATTAATAATAATAATTCCTCTCGTACCATTATACATTACATAGGGCCTGCAAGTAATTTCTCCATACCGCTCTATCCTGGGCAACTCACTCAATCTCATCCATGGAACTGAGACCGATATGTCTTGCCTCTCTCAGCAAAGTTCGTTTCAGGGTCTCCTTAGGTCGACCTCTCTTTCTTGAACCCTTTGCATCCCACTTCAATGCCTGCTTTGATATTCGTTGATCATTTCTCCTCAAGGTGTGTCCAACATATCTCCATCTTCTCTTTCTTATAACAATTTGAACAATTATCATATTAACATGATTAATTAATCCTGTCATACTTCCATTATATACCTAGTTATTTCCGTTTGATGAACAATACTGAATAAATAAAAATGAATATTTTAAATTTTTCCATTCTTAGAGATGTTCTTATCAATAAATTAACTTAATCATAATATCTGCCATACAACAAAAGTCCAGTTAAATTAAAACAATGCAAGTTTCAATAATATTGTCAGTACTTTAGTTCCCCACAAAGACATAGGTATTCTTCTTCCAACGCTCTATATCGATCACTTGTTAACCACTCTGTGATTTATATGTGATCTAAGCCTAAGAGAGATTGTATGTTGTGCCAGTTATGCGCCTATAAGTAGGCCAGCACATCCGATTTCTGCTATGCTTTTTATTTACTAGGGTAGCTTCCTAGGTCCTACATCAGTTGCCTCTTTCGACATGTCTTGTATGTCGTAGTGGTACTACTCTTTGCTTCCCTTGCGGGCCCCGGCACCACATGGGCGTTATTTCCATTTGACGAACAACATTGAAGAAATAAAAATATTTTTAATTTCAAGTTTCCACTTCTCAGATGTCCTAATCAATAAATTAAGTTCAATTAGTCATTATGTCTGCAATACAACAAAAGTCCAGTTAAATTAAAACAATATGAGTTTCAAAAATATTGTCAGTACTTTAGTTCCCCACAAAGACATTGGCATTCTACATATATTATCTTAGTATGAATGAACATATGAAACAAAGGGAATGATGAAACAAAGGGAATGGTGAAACAATGCATATTTTACTATTCATTTTCCAGTTCGTGTAGAAAATACTATTTGTGCCCACAATTGTAGACTGTTGTCTAAGATAAAATAGCATCAAATGACAAACATGGTGAATAAAACAAGAACGGAGACAGAAACTATGAAGTGAATGTCTGGGTCTGGAAATGACTGTGGATTTTGTGCAAGTAACAGTTGTGAAGATATACAATGACCAACAACATTACAGATAAAAAAGAACATGTGCACATTTCAAGGACTTGGAGCATCAATAATCGTATTTAGTGTGACTACAATATTTTAGTGACCCGAAGGGTTGGAGGAGATCATTATGTAACAAGGCATCCCTACAAAGAGGAGAAGAGGAAGACCACAGAGAAGATGACTTCAGGATGTAACTGATGAGTTAAGCATGACGACTGCAGAAGCAAGACATATGGCCTATGAGAGATAGAGAAATTTTGAAGGAATGTTAGGGTGGCAAAGCGCTGTGTGATGCCAGGGCCTGCTAGGGAAGCAAAGAATAGTACCACTGCAACCTACAATGTATGTCATAAGAGGCGACTGATGTAGGCCCTAGGAATGCTACCCTAGTAAATAAAAAGCAGCACAGAAATCAGATGTGCTGGCCTACTTGTAGGCGCATAACTGGCCTAACGTACAATCGCTCTTAGGCACAGATCACATAGAAATCCCACAGAGTGGTTGACAAGTGGTTGATATGGAGGTTCAAGAAGAAGGGTGGCAAAGTTATGCTTAAGACAAGTTATTTGATGATAATGACATTATTTTCAAATAAGAATATTGAGATTAATAAATGAACTAATTCAAGATTTTTACACCCAGATAGAGAATGTGACCTGTGCTACCAGAACTCAAACGAGAAGCAAATAATAGTAACCTACCATGTAATGTCATAAAATGTGACTAAGTATGGTTAGACATAAGGTTGGCTATTCCACCGTGTAGAAAAATTAACGAAAACAACAAAATGGAACGTCAGAAAGAAAATTTACATTAGAAAAAGATCCTCCTGCAATGAAGAAAGGTTGACAATTAGTGGAATAAGGCAGGTCTTGATCTAATATCCGCATTAAAAAAAAGCAGAGGACAGTAAACAAAAATCTCATGAAGAACAGTGCTAGTAACATATATTAACTCCTTGTGGACCAAACACCACACTACGAGGCTTTAGGTTTGACACCTTTTTACCAGGAGCCACACTAAAGGGCGTTTTTTATTCTAAAAACAAATGGCTTGTAAAAACATGACTTTTGCCCTGGTCTACTAAGAAGTTGCCTAGGAAGTCATGGAAAGACCTGGGTAGGATTTTCACACTTAACAAAAAAGAACGACATATGAACACAGAGCACCTTGTACAGGTAAAGATACACAAGGTAAAGATTTCTCATGAGTGCTAATGAGAGATTAGATGATTTCCCTTACTTAACACATCACCACTTGTACATGAGGGAGGATTCACATTTAGCCTATGTGTAGTGTCTGTGACCACTTCCCCATTATTAACTATCTTCGCTCCCACAGGCACTATAGTTGACAATCTGGAATGTTCTATATCTTTGCTGAATCCATGACTACTGCTTGATACAAGGTTTTTATCACATGCTTCCCTATACACAACAGAAGCTCCTGTACATTTCTTACTTGCATGCGAGTGTGCAACTTGCTTTCGGTCAACACCCACATTTTTCAATTTCAACTCCTCATCAAGAAAGGAGAATGCCTCTGAGACTTTTTCCATGATAGTCTGTGGCTTCTTTGTTTCAAAATTATTAATTTTAGTTAAACCATCATTTTTATGTTCGCAGCCTGTACTTCTATTATTATAAGTTTGAAAATAACGTTGACCTCCAGCTGCACAATTTGTATCATTGCTACTGTTACTCCCACAAACATGCTCAATGGAATGTAAAGGAGATGGACTTATAACTTGAAAACTTTCAACATGCTGATTATTAAGGCAGTTCTCAACAACAGGAAATAAAGCTGTATGGTTTACACTAGAAGTAAAACTGGAAGCACCATCATTAGAAATCTCTAAATTAATCAGTAATTTCTCCAGCTCCTCTTGTTCAACATCTTGGTCTTTCGTTTGTTTACTACTTTCTTTATCTGTTCTCTTTCTATCTTTTTCTACCTGAGATATTCTGAATTCTTCCTGTTCAAACTGCTCAAGTCGCTGTCTAAGAATATGAACATCGGTTTCCAGTAGACCTAGAGCTGCTTCACTCTCAAACACCTTGTTGTGTACAGACTGAAAAATCAAACAAGAGTGTTCAAAGAATATCAAAACGAACGTGTTGTATACATTTAAACAGTGTATTTTCTTACACATCAGAACAATTTAATAATTGATTGATTGACTCTATAAGCCACTATTTATTTGTTTTAAAATTATCTTAAAGAAAATTCATTTACTTACAAAATGGTATATTACTCATGAAAATCTGTTAATAATTAAGAAAACTGCAGCTGAATTTGTACATAACACCTGCAATGGGAAAATGTGACCTAAATTTAATTCAGCCACAACCATTTTTCAATTCGGTAGCTAATCAATTAAATACAACCATTAGCAACAAATCTGAATCAATACAGATGTATATTTATTAACAACTGTTTATTATTTTATGTTTATTATATTTATTAATAATTATTTATGAACAAGCTAGACCTATGTGCACACACATGCACAAAAATATTAAGAAACTGCAGGAAAAGCTGATTTCCAGTGCACAAATATCAAGTTTAGGAGAGAAGACTGAGGAAGTCCTTAAGCGACATTCTATTAATTTGTTAACCAGAGTGAAAAATAAAAAAATAATAGATTAGGTCATTAGAGTTACATGTGTATAGCTCAAGAAAACAATAGAGTAGTAGATCACTGGAGCTATGTGTGTATAACTCAAGAGAACAATAGATTAGGTCAACAGAGTTACATGTGTATAGCTCAAGAAAACAATAGAGTAGTAGATCACTGGAGCTATGTGTGTATAACTCAAGAGAACAATAGAGTAGGAGGTCAACAGAGCTACATGTGTATAGCTCAAGAAAACAATATAGTAGGTCACTGGAGCTACATGTGTATAACTCAAGAGATGCCCGTCTGCCCAGCGTGTTCGTAGCGTGTTGGACTACGGGTGACTATCCCTCTGTGTGTGGATTCAATTCCACGGGATGGCAGAAAAAGCCACAGATTCCCCAGATTTACGGTGTTTGTGGCACCGAACCGAAGGGTTACGATGTCCATGGCACTCAAGCAGAAGAGCTGAAAAGCTCAAGTGCTTCTGGATCAGAAGGAAAAAAAATAACTCAAGAGAACAATAGAGTGGGAGGTCACTAGAGCTACATGTGTATTGATCAAGAAAACAATAGAGTAGGAGGTCAACTGAGCTACATGGAGTTGCCAATAGCAAAGTCCGCTAATGACCATATCCAAAGAAATTCCGGGGTTCAAGGCCAGCCTGAGGCAAAAATTCTCTGTGTGTACACAGTTAAGCTACAGACCTTGATCCTTTACCTGGAAATCGAAATTATAAGTACCTGTGAAGTCTGAGTCAAGTCTATGTGACTGACAAGGGACACTGTGATAAGAAATGCAAAGATCAGTCGGAGGCATTCAGTGGTATGCATCATATTAAACACCATGACTATGCCTAATTTCATTCAGGTTAACAGAGGGGAAAATGGAGTTAAATGTGTATTACTAAAAACAACAACAGAACAAGATGTCAGTGAAATTGAAGTCTCATAGCTCAATAAGACAGCTCCAATAAGAAATAGTGAAATATGTAACTCTTTGTTGTATAGAGAAGTTGTTAGAGGAGTTAGCCATGTCATCATCATCAAATAGCTTGTCCTGAGCAGAACTTTGCCACCCCAACAGTCCTCTGGAATTTCTCTATCATAGGCCAGATGTCCCGCCTCTACAGCCGTCATGTTAAAACCATCAATTACATCCTGAATCCATCTTCTCCGTGGTCTTCTCTTCTTCTCTTTGCCGGTATGCCTCCTTCCATGATGGTCCTCTCCATCCCTTCATGTCTTTTTATATGTCCAAAATATCTCAATTTTCTCTTTCTTTTTCTTTCTTTCTCGAATCCTGTATGCCTCACAGCGTCAGGTCAGGAAGAGATTTCTAAAACGGGCCCTAGTATGCGCTTCGTAGATAGTTTCTTCGCCGCCTCTGTTATCTCTGAGGTCCATCTTTGCGTGCCGGCCTTTTGCTTTGTACCCATTGTATCGGAGCAGCATTGCTCTTTGAGGTGCACTGTCTGATGGTAATCTGCTTACGTGACCGAACCATTTAATTTGTTGTTTCTTGATGAAGTCTAGTACTGATGTTGTACCCACTTTTTCCTGATGTCTTCATTTCTCAACCGGTCTCTTCTTGTTACACCCAGCATTCTGCGTAGACACTTCATCTCTGTTGTGACTAGTTTTCTTCTATCGCTTGTTGTCAGCGTCCAGGTTTGGCACTGGTAACATAATGTGGGGAGAAAGATTGTGTTGAACATTGCTCTTTTTGTGTTCATGGTGACGTGTTTGCATCTTAAAATTGGCGCCATTTGCCCTATCATTTGATTTGCTTTGTTGCATCTGTGTTGAATTTCATTAGTTATTCTTCCATTTGTTGAAAAATGCTCCCAAGTATGTGAAATCTTTACTTGATTTAGTAGATGATTATCGATGGAGATGTTGGTAGTGTTTTCTCTCTGGTGAATGTCATTACTTCTGTTTTGTCGATGTTAATTCTCATGTTGTATTCGCTTTCTCTTTCTTATGTATTCCATATTATTGTTGGGGTTTTCTAGGCATTGTCTTGGAAGGTAGTCTGCCATTGCTTTCCTTCCTGCAGTGACCATACTGGCCCATGACCGTAAGCATTGTCTCTATTACAGAGATCCTCTACCTACCATCGCAGTTTGAGACCATAACCATTGACACACTGTCGGCTGCTCCCTCACTCATCCACCACCTGCTCCCATGGCTTCCACGTGACCCTGCCGAGGGGGAGGCTAAACAGGTACTCCATCTTGCCCAAGGGTGTCCCATAGACTAGCGGAGAGAAGGTGGCGCCTTACATCTCCTTTGATAAAGGTTTATCTATACCCCGATACCCATTAGCCATGTACCAAATGTAAATCATCAAAATGTAGAGTATCAATCAAATAAACAAACAATGTTGTGACTACAAGTTCCATGAGGACTAAATATGCCATCATGTGCACAGCTACATGAAATGTCTCAGACAATGATATAAGTCAAAGAGTAAACTAATGGAAGTACTGGTGGTGAGATTAAAGCACTACTCTGGCTGAAGAAGCAAAACTACACTCATGCATGCATTCTGAGTGATTCATTGAGTATGATTCGAAAGGTGGAGACTCGCTCGTGCGCAGGCAATGGACTGAATAACTACAAGCTGCAACAATTCGCAGAATTACATTCACCTTCATTTCGGGCACATGGGTGTCAATGGCAATAAGAGAACAGACAGGCTGGCTGGCTCTGCCACCATATCGGGGGATCAGTCAATGGATAGAACTGACAATCTGAACATCCTCATAGAGTGTGGCTGCAAAGAAGAATTTCATCTAAACCAATACTTGTCAACTGCTAGATTGCATGAACTTGGATTGAAGTGGCCAGAAAAAAAAACAGCACAACAGGCATATGATTAAGCTCATCAATCAACATTAAACTGGTACAGTTAGTCGCTGTTGGTGATATTGCGAAGGAGATCAGAGCACCAATAGACATGTCCGGAGCGCAATGAAGATATTACAAACTGAACTGACCAACTCTGTGAAGCCCCCTACAAGCATTAAAGCTCAGCATTTCAGTATAAGGTGATATATATAAGCTGTTCTATCAGTTTACCTAAATATGAAACAGAAAATACTGGGACGAATGATAGACAAACTGACCATTAGTGACTTGTTTATAGATGTTGCCAGGTGGTTCACTTTTGCTATTTGTTCCATTTCTCCTGAAGATTTCAAAAAACCTGTCCTGCAATGAATAATATTGAATAAGTTATTGTTACTAAATTTGTCTTGTTTCCTTAGTCTCAGTTACAGGAAGTAAATAAGATAATAATTCTCAAGAATATTTTCCAAAGAAAAAATAAGAATCTACCATTTATTCTGCATGTGGTTGTTCTTTTAAACACAATATTTAACACCTTTTTGTTAACTTGGAAAACTGGCTTAAATCTACTTAATTGTAGCCAAAACTCTAATATATGCTTAGTCAACATCATAACACTTATTAGGTAGTTCCTGTAAAGTGCAACAATTCTGAATTTTCACTTCTGGGACCAATTTTCAGCTGAATGGAGTGGGAAACTTATAATTCCATGATTTGAACTAATAAATGAAGTGCCTACGCAGAATACTTGGAGTAACAAGAAGAGACCAGTTTAGAAATGAAGACATCAGGAAAAATGTAGGTACAACATCAGTAGTGAACTTCATCAAGAAACAATAAATTAAATGGTTTGGCCACATAAGCAGATTACCAATAGATAGTTCACCTCAAAGAGCTACTCTGATACAGTGGATACAAAAGCAAATCCATGCTAATGGTGAACCTTAGAAATAACAGAGGCAGTGAAAACACTGTTTATGAAGCGCATACAAAAGCCTGTTCTAGAAATCTCTTCTTATCCTGATGCTGTGAGACAAAACTGCAGTAGAGAAAAGAAGAACTGATATACATTTGTTATAGTGCGTTTCAAAACTCATGTCCATGTTTGAAATTCTGTAAGTCCGGAGCCCTTAACTAAAGAGGTGATATTTTGCATGTGATCTATTAATCATCATGACATTGCAAGGAAATAATTGCAATGAAAACAAACAGCTAGTTTTCAGTTAAGCTTATTTGGGTATACAAAAACATCAAACATGAACTAGACATACATTTGAAAGCTTACAGTAGCTTTATTGTTGTTATTGGTGCGTAATTTTAAAAACCTCAATATCCACATGTTTTTAGTGTTTTCCGTATTTACCGGAGACCAAAAGTGTTTACAATTGAACGGACAAGTTACGTTTGGTTTTCGAAGGTCATTTCAATAGCCTCATTCCTTTCAGAGACGTGCACAATGTAGGGTCTTTACAATGAGTATAAGAGTAAATTTTGTGACACTGCAAAGCATCACAATGCAGATGTATCAATATTTTTGTAGAGAAGCTAAGGGTGGGAACTTGTGTATCCCTGAGCAGAGGGCAATGTGCTTTTGGGAGTAAATCGATGTACATTCAATCGCTGATCCCAGACTTTTCAAGTACATGTGCAATGCAACCAAGAACGCAAAATAGAAAGAAAGTTGTAGATAGTTCTGATAGAGAGCTTATTCGAAGAGAATTGTGTCGACTGTTTGTGTTTAATGAAACGGTGACATTACGGAAATTAAAGATGGGGCATGGAAAGAACAACGACATCAATGTGTCAAAATCTACATTATGAAGAGCTGGGGGTGTCAGGCTTCAAATTTAAAAATAAGCCGTGGAAGAACATATCAGATGGTGCGATTAAGAAATTAGTAGGCCTACCAAGTGGCAAAGGGCAGCGTGTTTTTAATTGCACATGCAGGCGGTAGACAAAATGGGCTGTTGAAGAATGCTCAACTCCATTTGTTTCAAATCGGCCGATAATCGGGACTGCCACACAGAAAAGAATTGTCATATATTCAGAGAAGGGTTGAGAAAACTATACTTCGACATTAGATAGCCTCTTGTCTGATAATGGACAATGCATCATACCACAATGTAGTGTCACAAGAAGACAAAGTCCGATGTCGTCTAAGAAAAAATATGCATACAGATGTTTGCATGAGATTGTCATCAATATACACATCTGGTCCTTTTCAAGACCACCACAATCATCATGACCTCTTAACATGACAACTGTATCGAAATGAAGGTACAAGTTGAAGTAAAGCCATTTCTTTTGTATGAATTCCACTCTCTAAAAATGTGGATTCACCTATGACTTATCAAAGTTCAAATTTGTTATATTGCTATAAATTCTATTTTGTGCTACCAAAATAATTATTAGGTAGTCAAAGATCAAAGACAATCCCCTGTCAGCTTCATAAATTTAAACTATATATTGCAATGTATTGGAAATCGAACACCACATGCAAAATTACGTTGTATTTCATGCAAGGGTTATTGAGATATTAGAACAAGTTTGTGGGCACGAGATTTGAAACGCACTATAGTTAAGTCTAGGGCACTAACCAACTACTGTCTTACTATCAACTCCTTTATTGTAACTAGTTTATAATTTTTAATACTTTATAACAATCACTAAAATTGTGCTTTGTAAAATGATAAGAACTTCTAGCCAGAAGCTCAATACAGTAGCATAGTAACTAACTTCCCAATGTGGATCAAGGGGTATCATAATGGGAAGGAGAGAATAATCCCACTGTACATTACCAAGAATGTTGCAAATGTAGATTAGGAAGAGTTGTCCATGGGTGTAACTCAAGGGGTTTACGTGGACTACTGTCCTGGCAATGTGGGTGTTTGCATGAATGAGAAAGCAGACAAGCTTGCATCAACAACACGATCGGGAGTTGAAGATGGATAAGGTGGATGACCACCTGTTGGATAAGAACACTAAAATTGATTTTGCATCTATACAGCTTTTTAATGAGTTTGGAATCACATGTTGTACAAAGAAGACTGGATGCCTGAGGGGCAGAAGTGTAGTAAATTAACTAGCAAACCAAAAGAACCAACTGCATGCACAATCTTCGAAGCCACAAGAACCAACTGTATGCACAATCTTTGACATCTGCTGGGACAGACACCAGTATGACATTGAGGAAGAAAAGCACAAATAAAAATGCAAGAACAAATGGGTGAGAGATCATCACAGCAAACAAAAAGATGATTCCTACTACAACTCAGTAGAGAATTGATTAATTGATTGATAGGACCAACATTATTGCACTTCTGTAAGTAACCAGGTGTGTTTCAATCTCTTTATTACACTGGAAGATCTCAACGGAAGTGCACAAACTCCATAGCACCGGTCATCTTTCAACAAAATACTGAGCATAATAAGTTGAGGTACCATATGTTTAATAAGTACAAGATAGACCCTACTGAGGTATGCACTTGTGGCACCAGCAACATGACATAGACACATAAAGGTCACACACAAGGTTAGTCCCCAATAACCAGAATTGATATATCTTAATTTATTATCTACCTTATGTAATTAAGAATCAACAGCATTCACTGTAAGACAAGATTATGGCATAAATAAATTGTGTTAGTTTCTTACCGAAAGGTATGTAGTGATTGCTGAACTGTTTTACTGTGATTCAATGCAGCATTGCTTCTCTTTTTGTATTCTGTCCTTGTTGTGTCACCCAAATTCATCACTGTCATTGTCACATTGACAAAATGTCTGAAGAGGAAGTGAATTTAGTGAAGAAATTCAAAGTCAAACAAAAATAGCAGCTTGATATGAAAAGTATTCAGGTCACACCAAGTCATGTTCACAATTCATTTATTTTAACATTGTATATATAAATTCACCCAAAATGTACCAACTATCAACACCAAATAATCATTATGTGCCATGTCGGCTGGTGTAAGTGATCATGGATCTCCACAAACGTGTGTCCTGAGTAGTTCTTCTTCTTTTTTGTGTGTTCGCCCGCTATGAATTCAGGTATGGTATATCTGACTAATTTTTGCTTGAAGGCCTCCTTTCCTTATTATCAGTGTCCCACGCCATACAGGCATGATTTCTCCAATTTCAGAGGTGTCCTGAGTAGTTACTCAGTTCTGATATTGACATTTTCCATATCATGAAGTTGGGCTGCCAGAATTTTCTCTGTCATCCTCTGTCTCATGTTCTAAACATCTTTTTCTCATTTCAAACAACACACATTTTAATCATAATTATAATTAAAAAATAACTGCAAACACCACTTATACTAATTCTCAATAAATTTGCCTAACAAGTTAATTAACGTCAATGTAAAGCTAATATTTAAAACATTTGCAAAGTAAAAATAATAAATAACCACAAGTTTCCGAAATCTGACATTGAAACAGGAGGCGACAATATCTAAACTGAGAAATAGCAACTGGAGGCTCAAATACCATACATACAACAGATTAAACATTGGGCAGTAGGGCATGTGTCCTTAGAGAAAGTACAAACAAATAGTAAACACATTACTTCAAGACTACCAGCTCCATACAAGGAACAGAGCAATAACATTATTATTTTATTCCTCTTGTACCGTTATATGTTACATACATTATATATTGCAAGTAATTTCTCCAACTTGCTCAATCTCCTCTATGGAATTGAGTCCAATATTTCTGCTCTCTCAGTAAAGTATGTTTCAGGGTCTCCTAACACATCCTTTCTTTCTTGAAACCTTTGCTTCCCACTTCAATGCCTGTTTTGTGATTCTTTAATAATTTCTTCTCAGAGTATACCCAACATATCTCCATCTTCTCTTTCCAATAACAGTTAATACTAGGAGCAGCTACATAGTCTTCCCATAATCTTCTGAAGTAGAAATTATATAATACCAAGAAAGGCTTCAGACCAACCACCAAATTTATCACATAAATCTATCTGGTTATATGAAAGCAAGAATATCATTTTAAAAATGTTTTCAAGAAAGAATTGAATGACAGATTCTTGGATGTACTTGAATCTATATCCTATAGAGTCCCAGTTGACACAATTGGCATTCACAAGTGATCCTTATTTCTGTTACCTTTCCACCCATGGTATCCCATAGTCCACACTCTTTCATTTCCTTTTTCACAATCCTTCAGGTTTCTTTAGGTCTATCCTGCATCCTCCTTCCATCTGCCATGTAAATACAATCAATCATTGAAGAGCTGTCTGCCAAAGTGCCAGGGATCATTTGACACAAATGTTCAAGCCATTTATATCTTCTTCCTCTGATTGCGGTTGCTAGTGATATGCAATTCATATTCTTCCACAGCTTCTCATTTGTGACTTTGATGTACTTATCCTTCTATTATGTGCATTTAAAATTGAATGTTAATTTTGATCTACTCACCCATCTATTTTGTGCATGAAGCCATGGGTACTAGTATGTGTGGACATGTTTGAAGAGAAGGATGATGTACATAAGAAGAACAGAAAGTCATTGGGTTGTCGTGCAAAGCTTAGAGGTGTGGCTAGATTGCTATGCAAAGTTTTTTCCCTTAATGAAGGCCTTGCAGAAGTGTTGTGTCGAAAACTGTACCAACCGACAACAATCTGTTGAAAGATTATAAAAAGTTAATATTAAATTGATTAGCTAAACGTTATTGTTTGTTTGCATTTGTTCTTTACGACCAGTTTGATCCCGCTTTGTGATAGGTTTGGCCTTAGCCAAGAACAACTATAACAAAAAGTTGCTAAAAACCAAACAAAAACATGCAACACAAATGAACAAAAATTGCAATAACATTTTTGTTATATAATTAAATCAATTATTAATGCACTTAATACAAAAGAACATTACATAAAAAAAGCAATGTATAAGTTGCTTATGAAAAAAACAGAACAAAAATTTTGTTAGAAAGCAGACATAGCGTAGTGGTTAGTGCACTTGCTTGTTAGGCATGTCTTCTTCTTCAAATGCTCCACATCGACCACTTGTTAACCACTCTGTGTGAATTGTATGTGATCTGAGCCTAAGAGCGATTGTACATTGTGCAGTTATGCGCCTACAAGTAGGCCAGCACATCCGATTTCTGGCATGCTTTTTATTTACTAGGGTAGCATCCCTAGGGCCTACATCAGTCGCCTCTTACGACATGCATTGTAGGTTGCAATGGTACTATTCTTTGCTTCCCTTACGGGCCCCGGCACCACACGGGTGGGGCATAATGTATATTGAGGAATACAGTGTTAGGCCTGTATTTTTCTTTGACCATCAGCACATGATAAGTGATGTGGTCAACATCATGGCAACCGTCTTTACTTCCAAGTAACTCTCTGGTACCCAATAGAGGCTGAGTCAACATGAGAGCATTCCAGTCCTGAAAAAATTTCCCTCCCACTGTGAAATTGAACCCTGGACCACAAGCCAAAGAAGCAAGTACACTTACCACTACACTATTGCAGCTCAAGAAGAAAGCCATTAAATGTTAAATATGTATGCTCCAGAACAGATTTTCTAAAGTAGCATGATTATTTGCTGATGATGGTTGTAACATTTTAATAGCACTTGCTTCATCAATCTTCTTCATGCTCTCACTAGATTGGGATTTCGGATTCTCTAATAAAGGCAGCCATCTGCCTCAGATTATCAGCCACACCATACAGTTTGTCTTCTGCGTTCTCACTAGATTGAGATTTCGGATTCTCTAATAAAGGCAGCCATCTGCCTCAGATTATCAGCCACGCCTTACAGTTTGTCTTCTGTGTTCTCACTAGATTGGGATTTCGGATTCTCTAATAAAGGCAGCCATCTGCCTCAGATTATCAGCCACGCCATACAGTTTGTCTTGGACGCTAGTGTAAGTAGGCCACCTCTTCTCAAGTCTGCATACTGGGGACGGTTCTGTAGGATATAATTCCTATGATTGCTGCTTCCCTGTTTGTGCCGACCTCTTCCAACAGTAAGTTTTGACCACCCTCATGATGGTAGGTCTGACATTCTTACTGCGTGGCTAAATCTCCGAGGCAGATTGGCGACAGTAGAATCCGTTATCCCATTCCTCATTGTGGTGAGTTGTTGCACCAAGTTATGCACCTTACGGCCTGGTGCATCCGTTTTCTGCAAGCATTTGTTTCGGTTAGCATTCCTAGCGGACACATGAATCCGATTTCATCCAAACCTCCTTAGTCGCCTCTTACAACATGCGTGGCAGGTAACAGTGGTTCTATTCTTTACACCCCAAATTTGGACCCCAGTAACCACTGGGCGACTCCATCAATCTAAAAAGACAGTATTTGTTTATATATGTGTATATTATAATGAACCCACTTGTTCTGTATTGGTCAAGAAATGTTTGATCCAGTCATCTCTAAAATGTCCATCTCTGCTACAGATATGTTCTCGACTTGGCCATGGAACAAATGAAGACACATCTACACAAAAATACAAGTTGTAACAGTAATAATAGTGAACAAGCAGATCCCTTTACTTTCAACATGTATTACAAAACAGCTAGCTAATTTTGTTGAAATTTGGAATAAAATACTGTACAAGAAGGACTGTAGGGAGTTATTCCGTGCTACATAGAGCCAATACTGACATACGGATGCGAGTTATAGACAGTAAACAAACATAGAAAAATCTCTGGAGGCCGCAGAGATGTGGTTTTACAGAAGAATGATGAGAATCCCACGTATTGCTAAAATGATGAATGTGGAGGTGATGGATGAAGCCAAGATATAGAGAAAACTTATTGTCAATATAAGAAAGAAGCAGTCATAATTTTTTGGGCATGTGATGAGAAGGGAATGTTTAGAACACATTGTGACAACCGGTAAAATTGAAGAGTGATGAGACAGAGGAATACAGAGAGAGAAAATTTTGGACAACCTGACTTCATGGCACGGAAAAACATCAATATCTGAGATGATAGCAAATACCAGGGATAGAGATTTGTGGAGATCCGTGATTGCCTACACCAGCTGACACCTTCTTCTTCTTCTTTGAACGCTCCATATCGACCACTTGTTAACCACTCTGTGTTTTTTTTTTTTTCCTTACGTCCGCTTTCAACTCAGACGAAGTTTCATCTCTGAAACTGATTTTGCGTGAAAACCGTTTTCCAATTTCTACAATGGCAGCAGCGTACATTGTTTTTTTGTTTTTTTGGTTTTTTTCCGTCCGCTTCAACTCAGACGAAGTTTCATCTCTGAAACTGATTTTTCGTGAAAATCTGTTTTCCAATATCTTACAATGGCAGCAGGACATTGTAAATTACTTTACACTGGCAGCCGTGTGCTCAATGTACTGGTAATTAGTATTCCCTCGCCATACAGGCAGATTTTCTCCGACTTCAGAGGTACTCACGTTATCGTCCTGAGTAAGACCAGGGACTCGAACAAATGCCGGACAGTAGGATCGAACCCGAGCTATGAGGCGTCTCACAGCTAGCAGGCCGAGCTACTATGAACTACTCTAGGCAGTCCCCGCACATTGTAAATTACTTTACACTGGCAGTCGTGGTGCTCAATGTACTGTAATTAGTATTCCTCGCCCTACAGGCAGATTTTCTCCGATTTCAGAGGTACTCACGTTATCGTCCTGAGTAAGACCAGGACTCGAACAAATGCCGGACAGTAGGTTTGAACCCGAGCTATGAGGCGTCTCACAGCTAGCAGGCCGAGCTACTATCAACTACTCTAGGCAGTCCCCACCACTCTGTGTGATTTGTATGTGATCTGAGCCTAAGAGCAATTGTATGTTGTGCCAGCACATCCAATTGCTGCGCTGCTTTTTATTTACTAGGGTAGCATCCCTAGGGCCTACATTAGTCGCCTCTTACGACATGCATTGTAGGTTGCAGTGGTACTATTCTTTGCTTCCTTGCAGGCCCTGGCACCATACGGGCGCAGCTGACACCTGATGATGATGATGACAAAAAGGACTGGGCACTTGAGGGCAGAATAAAGAGTGTGTTTAAATAGCGAACCACAGGAACCATCAGCATGCACACCCTTCTATGTCTGCTGAGGGAGCCTGAGCACAATGAGTTTGCCTGGATTTCTATGATTGTTCAATAACAAAATAACTAGTGCAGATAACATTACAGGACACTGAGTCAAAAATCTAAAGATGGATTTATAACAATAACACTATTTATGGAGAGGCATGATTGCATATCACTAGCAACCACAATCAGAGAAATAAGATGTCTCCAGGGCTCTGTCATGGGTGGCTGAGCAACAGGTAACACATACGATCATCATATCAGACTCGATGAATATGCTTCAAAGGATTGAATCTGAAAGTCTGCGCGTGGAATGGGTGGACATCATTCAGAGATCACATCTCAAGAAAATGACAGCTGTACACACCTAGATATGGTGGAGTTCAGGTAACGAGTGTGCTGACTTTCTTTGTACTATTCTTTGTAGTACTATTCTTTGTAGTACTATTCTTTGTACTAATCAGTGGTACTATTCTTTGCTTCCTTGGGCCCGGCACCACACAGCATAACCTAGTAAATAAAAATCATTGCAGAAATAGGATGTGCTGGCCTACTTGTAGGTGTATAACTGGCACAATGTACAATCACTCTTAGGCTGAGATCACATACAAATCAAACAGAGTGGTTAACAAGTGGTCGATATAGAGTGTTGGAAGAAGAATCAAGTGCCATGCCTGCCAGCGAATGCAATCATGCCTCTCCACAACTCTCTCTCTCCTTGGTGCAGTTAATCAGTTCTGACGTCAATCTTTTGTCGAACCAAGATGTCTGACCACCAAACATCTTCTCCCTCTACCTTTCCAGGGTGTTCCTACCCTGAATTATACCCATTGTCACCAAATGTTCTTCTTCTTCTTTGCGTTCGTTCTTACAACCAATTTTAATCACTCTTTGTGATATGTTTGATCTTTGCCAAGAACGTGTATACGTTGCACATTGGTTTCGCAGGCCCCTAAATGCACAGACTTCTACACGTTTAGGACATGTGCATCCGATTTCAGCCAAACCTCCTTAGTTGCCTCTTACGACATGCGTGGCAGGTAACAGTGGTTCTATTCTTTACACCCCAAATTTAGGCCCCGGTAACCACTCGGCGACCAAATGTTCTAAACCTCCTCTTCGCATTATATGTCCGAAGAACCTTGATTGTCTGATTCCTTATTCTTTTGATACGGTTTCTTTGTGTGCATTACAAACTAATGTCTAGGTTAAAATATAGAATGCAAAGTGTATTGCCATACTTACAAATATAAGAGTTCACATCAACTGTATGGATCTGAGAATCACTAATTCTGTCCTCTATGTGCTCTATCTTCTCCCCTATTAGAAATCCGTACTGTGGGAAACATAAAACTGCAGTCAGTATCAACATTGTAAATTAAATTTGTTGAACCAGCAAAACAAATCATAGAAAGATCAACTACCAAACAAAACCATGGAACATGTCAATTAAACATAATCATGGAACATCTTGCAATAACCATCCAACAAAATTATAGAACTACTAAACAAAACTATGGAACAACCAATCAACAAAATTTACAGTGTTTCCATGATATTTAGAACAGTTGGGTTATTTCTGTCGTAGTCTATATGTAGTGTGCTGTGAAATTCATCACTTCTGTTGTATCGTTTGCTTGATAAAGACATTTTGGTCGAAACGTTGATGTATATTGTTATTGTAGTTTGTAAAACTACAGTAGACTAATTCTATTGAAATGCATGTACTTTTTATTTCATGTTGGTAAATGGAATTTTTGCATGTTCTATTTTAATTTTTGTAATATCATCAAATACAATAGCTTTTTATTAAACGAAAGCTACTTTGCATGTATTGTTAGATTGTCAAGATTTTATTCAGTGCCACACCTTTTGATACCAACAACAACTTAAATTTAGCTCATACGAATTGAAGTTATGGACATAATTTTAAAATCTGTTGCTAAAAATGTGATCTGGCAGAAAAGCATGACCAAATCCCAAAATTTCGCTGGAGTTAAAGATAAGGGGTACTCGCTCTCTTAATTTACTGAAGTTTTGTCAGCCAGTTAAAAGTCATTGTCAGAGTTGGTACATAAGCAGACTCTAAAGTCTAGGAGTTGTACCTGAGCCCTTATTTTAATAAAATTCCCTACAAATTTTCACAATCTTCAGAATTACATCGGGGACCACCCACATAGCTCACAGTAACACTGCCATTGAGATGTGCTTACTTAGAATAGAGACCTGATAACACATTTGTTATTCACCGAAATGCAATGAATGATGATGGCCCTATCGATTAATCAGTATTTGAGTATTGGTCATAATTGGTTTGGGTATAGCTTTAAATGTAACAAGTTAGGTAGGTAAGTGTTCCGTTGAGTAAGAACCATACTCACTGGCAATGGACCATAGTACTTAAAGTTAAAGTCCTTAGTAATAGAGTAGGAGTTGTAAAAAAAAGTCATTAATAATTAGTCACGGATAACTATCACTTTATCACTTACACTTTACAGTATCAGTAAGTACTATGACTATTAACTATTAACTATGACAATAACTCGTAATACCGTATCACTACTAAAGTGTCTAAGGACTCTAAGTACTATCAATACTATCATTACTAATTTAGTAATACTAGTATCAATATCAATCAAAAACCTACAAGCAGAATTAGACAAGTCACCATCCCATGATCAGATGTTATCATTGTTATGCTTATAGGAGTTGTAAAGCATAAAGTCTGGATAACATCAACACACACTTAGTTATAGAACTATGGAAAATATGGATATGCAATAATGTAATGATACAAAATGAGGACGTTATAATTCTCAGTAATGAATACAATCTCTTATCAATAAGAGAACCCTAATCAACAAAGATGACAAAATCTAAGTATTTCTAAGAATTCTCTTACCTGGCTACCAGAGCTATTTAAATGTCTAAACAATAAGGCTGATAGTGTGGCACCGTCTAGATACACTGACATGTTTGTTAAAAACTCTTGGTCAACAATAAAACAAAAATAACAAATGCATGGTTCATGCCAATAGTTTAATAATATCTTTTTTCCTATTAACAGCCATTTTTTTGGGCTGGCCAAGTTCCGTACGTAGTAAATGTCATTAGAGTCGAAGTAGCATAATTTTCAGTTTCTCTTTTATCGTCTGCTCTAAGAAGAGCATAGGACTGCAACTGCCGCTCTCCACCAAACAGAGAGCCGCGAAGAGACCGAAGAATATCCCCCTTATCCATCTTCAACTCCCTAACAATCGATGCTGTTGATGCAAGCCTGTCCGCTCTCTCATTACCGTAAACACCCGCATGCCCAGGACAGTATATCCACGTTAGCCGCTGGAGGTTAGAAACTTCTATAGATGACATCCACTCATACCGAAACCTGCCCTTCTGGATCTTGTGAAGCATCGACTGAGAGTCAGATACATCAACTGCCCCAGTAAATGAAGTCCCAGAAATCCAATGAAGGGCAGCAGTAACGGCCTCAACCTCCATCCTCATACTAGAAGTAGTTGTCCTGTATGCCCCACTTCGCTCTGCGACAACCCTACTATGCGCATTAGCCAAGAAACCCCAGCCGGATTTCTCACCACGTTGAACCGACCCATCGGTATATACAACAACATTGAAACTACCACAATTAAATCTTCTTGTTTCCAGCTCAACATAACGCTACACCTGTCACTCTGCATCGAACTATATTTCTGACCGCCTTCTTCAGTTCTGCCCACGAGACTCAGATCGTTCTGACTTTCTCTTCCACGGTTCTTCGCCATGTAGTTTTTGGCCTCTCTTTCATGTGGGTTCTCTTCTTCTTCTTCTTCTTTGCGTTCGGTTTCATATGCTCGTCTAAATCATGAGATGGGTTGCCTCTATGAAGCTGCATGTCAGTTGGAGTTCTTCGAGAGTTCCCATAGCTTGGTCTGTAAACTTTGTTCATGAGGCCATGTTTCATTTCGTTGGTGTATGTATGATGGACATTACTGCAGGATGTGCTCTGGTGTCTGTGTTTCTGTCTGGCATGCACACTGGGCAGCCTGAGCAACTTTATTCTGTGCATGTGGTGATTGAGCCTGCAGTGACCTGTTCTTAGGCGAAAGATTGTTGTGTGCTGTTTTTCATGTGGGTTCATATCTGGTTAGGCTGTTTGGGCAGTTTTCTAAGGGTGTTTTCAATCCATCATCACTTTCTCCCCTTAACTTCTATTTGTATTGACTTATGACTTATGTTATCCACAACTCTGTATTTGTTATTACTTCTGGCTATCTGATACAACATGAGGTGACGATGGTCCAATGAATTCATCACATGAAGTGTTGTTTGATTTATGTTTAACATTGCTCTAAAATATCGAATTGTCCCGCTTTTTGCTAATATTTTGTTTTTTACTGATGCGCTGTGATTATACTGCTCACTTTACAGCACTTTCGTGGTATTGTGCAGTGTTTTTACGTCTACCATTTACATCCCCTTCTCAGTTACTTTGTCAATATTGTTTCTATTACCTTGTCTGGCACTCTTTTTCACCTTCTTATTAGACTTCCTGGCCTGGAGAGATGACCTGGATGGCCAGGAGAGAACAATATTAGAGATAGAGTCCCAGGGCGCAGAGGCAGACCAAGAAGAAGATGGCTACAAGATATTAAAGAAACCATGAATATAACCATCTGCGAAGTGGGTGAACTGACTAGAGACAGAGCAAATTTCAGATGCGCTGCAGAGAGCAACGTCCTTTAAAAGATATACACCTTGATAATGATTAAGCTTCCAGTAAACGTTGCGTAGTCTTTCTGTATATAAGTGTTACAGAAGATTCCTCCGTATATCTTGGACAGAGAAGAGAATAAAAAGATACAGTATATCCAGAAAGAACTCAAAACCAAAGAAAACTGGTTGATGCTACAAATACGAAAGAGAAAATTGAGATATTTTGGACATATAAAAAGACATGAAGGGCTGGAGACCATCATGGAAGGAGGCATACCGGCAAAGAGAAGAAGAGGAAGACCACGGAGAAGATGGATTCAGGATGTAACTGATGGTTTGAACATTACGGCTGCAGATGCGGGACATCTCGACTATGAGCGAGAGAAAATTCCGGAGAACTGTTGGGGTGACAAAGTTCTGCCCAGGACAAGCTATTTGATGATGATAAGTCTTTCTGTTTCTTCTTATGGACAATTACTTATATTGCTTTGCTTTCTTATTCGTTCTTTAATCATGCTTACCGTGCTTTCTGTGTGTTATTCTTTATTTTGTTTACTTCTGTTACAAAACATTTCTACGCATATATTTCGAGCTGCTTCGTCAAACCTGCACCGATGATTGCCAACGGTTTCCACTACGAGGCTTTAAAATATCACCCATATTTTCGAAATAGGGGGAAGACTGCAGTAAAACTTGGTAAATAGTGAAACACGTACAAACAAAGTACTATAGTTTTACAAAATACAGAAACAGTGACAATAAGCAGCAACGTTTCGACCAACAAGGCCTTTATCAAGCAAACGAACAAACAGGAGTGACAAATTAAAATGAAACACAAATGGACGACCAAATACAAACGTATCTAAGGACCCATATTTTCCTGAGATTGTGGTTAAATCTAGCATTCGCGACTTTGTTTGTAAGGTTTTGAATTATTACATGTGTGGCATGTTTCTTCTGCCTTCGTAAAAATCTTCAATGTATTTTGATGGCACCTTATAGGATATGGTGATGTGATCAATCATACGCTTCTCTCTTTACCCTAACATCTTGTAGGCAGCGTTTCCATTCCATGCCTATTGTAAAATTATCAATTTGGTTTTCCATATGTTCACCCGTTGAACACCATGTAGCTGGCTAGTCCTAGTTCACGAAATTAAAATTGTATTGTCCAATATTGTTTTCATAATCTTCTTCTTCTTCTTCGAACGCTCCATATCGACCACTTGTCAACCACTCTGTGTGATTTGTATGTGATCTGAGCCTAAGAGCGATTGTACATTGTGCCAGTAATGCGCCTACAAGTAGGCCAGCACATCCGATTTCTGTGCTGCTTTTATTTACTAGGGTAGCATCCCTACGGTCTACATCATTCGCCTCTTACGACATGCATAGTAGGCTGCAGTGGTACTATTCTTTGCTTCCCTTGCGGGCCCCAGCACCACAAGGGCGATTTTCATAATCAAATCAACATTCATTAGAAAGAAGTTTAACAGAGACATCTCTGACGCACCCAAGTTCATATCTCAGATATTTATGTGTGTATACCTCTGAAGTAGGCAAAGGCTCGCCTGTGTGGCGGGAGACACCAGTCAAATGGCATAGGCAAGCCTCACACAAAAATCAGTCAGAAGCATCACACCAGGCGTCATGGCTAACGTCTGAATTTACATCGGGCGAATGCAGAAGCAGAAATTTATGTGTTGAGTAGTTTTTGCTTATTCTTATTGCTGTATCTTGTTCCCAGTAAAAGTTGCTGACCACTCTGATGTCTTTTCCATCCAAGCTTATCCCTTCAATACATTCATTTAGTTTCTCATGTTGAATTCTGTCCCAAAAAAATTTCTGTCGAGGGTATAAAGAAAGCATCATAACCTGAACAGTTTCACTTCGACTGCACTAGCAATTAAATTCCACAGGCTCATGTCCTTCCTGTCCCACACCGCCCAAAAAGCGGTATTACAGGCAGTAACATAGTTTTTTTAAATATATAAAACATAGACATATTGATGGACATGATCAGAATACTTTTTGTTAATGTTAGTTGTGCTTGACTATTTTGTAAGTTGAGAGTGGTGTTAGTAAGAAAATAAACAGATATTGAGTTGAGAGTTGTGTTAGTAAGAAAATAAACAGATATTGAGTTGAGAGTTGTGTTAGAAAGAAAATAAACAGATATTGAGAGTAGTATTAGAAAGAAAATAAACAGATATTGAGAGTAGTATTAGAAAGAAAATAAACAGATATCTACTTCAAACAATTTATTTCTGTTGATCTTTGTTTTAATGGTGACGATACGTTTTCTTTTAATTCAGATTCAATCTTTTTAAACCTTTGTTGGTTGTATATTAAATTAAATTAACTAATCATTGTACTACCAGAGCCAAACATGGGCATTGACAAAAGAACAAGAAAGGAAAATTACCACATGCGAAATGAGATGCCTGAGGAAAGCAGTAAATAAAACAAGAAGAGACCATATAAGAAATGAGGAAATTAGAAGAATAGTCGGAACAACACCTGCTATTAGATTTATTGAAAAACAGAGACTCAAATGGTTTGGCCACTTGGTCAGAATGAACCCAAATACACCAGTTGCAAGAACGTACAACCTGAAAATGGAATCATCAAGAGGAAAGGGCAGACAAGAAAAAGATGGGTTGATGGAGTTACAGACATCTTAAAACTCCACAATACCACACCATATCAAGCGACCGAGCGTGCATTATCTCGGAAACCGATCATCAGTTAAACCTGTTACGCCTAGCGGCAAAAAGCAGAGAAGGACAAAAGAAAGAAAAGAAAGAATCATTGTATGTTATGTTATGTTATGCCATCGACGTCATGGCACATTGGGCATTCCCATTCGTGCTCTGTCCTCCGTTGCAGCAGCCATCCCAAGTCCATTTGCTCACAGTACCAATGAGAAGTTGATTACTATATCTTCTCTCTCTACCACGAAGACGACACTGTCTGGCATGTCCAAACTTAACGCCTAATTCTCGAACTCGTTCCAGTGTCTGAGACCCGCCCATGTCACACAATTGAGAGCGTACCGCATTGATGATATCGGCTCTGTCCATGCTTCTGCCCACTTGAGTGGGGCACTGTTTGCAAGAGAGTCAGCACGCTCGTCACCCCGCACTCCAGCATGTCCAGGCGTGTACAGCCAAGCCATTTTCTTGAGATGTGATCTCCGAATGATGTCCACCCATTCCACACGCATACTTCCAGATTCAATCAGTTGAAGCATATTCATCGAGTCTGATATGATGATCGTATGGGTAACCTGTTGCTCAGCCACCCATGACAGAGCCCTGGAGGCAGCGGTGATCTCCATAGTCATGCTCGATGTCGTTGTCTCAAAAGCCCCACAGTCCTCATGAAGTGTGCGACCGTTTCGTTGTGCTGAGTAAGCCCACGATGATCTGGTGCCACGCTTGACAGAGCCATCGGTGTAGATAATGATATCACCTGGGTGGGAGTGCTGATCTACGAGTGCAAGAATTTCCGCATTGACGACGCCCAGGGCCCATTCTCTACAGCGGCGTCCAAGTGTGCTGATAACCCTGGCGTAAGCAGTCATATCCTCTGATATAGGCATCCATTCGTCACCGTGCCTCAGCTCATCTAGAGTACAGACCTGTTTAATAACATCCTCTGCCTCGGCATTCCAGGATCGACCTCTCTTCAATCGCCTTCCCTTGTTCTCATTTATGGATTTGTGCAGATGATGATTTGTGTCCGCTGAAACTCTCAGATATGCTTTTACCTGTGCGACTTTGTGTCTCGTGGCTATCGTTGGCAATCCAAGGATGCGCATTGTCTCACAAGAAGTGTCACGTGTGCAACCGAGTATAAGCCTCATCGCTTCATTTTGGATCCTTTCTAACTTATCCAGCGATGTTCTGCTTACTGTTAGAAGACCAAGGCCATAGTCCACCACGCTCAGCACTAGTACCTGATAAAGAAAGAGTAGCAGGCGTTGCTCAATATCCGCCCTCGCCATAACTTCGAGAGCGGTTAGCCCTTTTCTTGCCTTTATGATTACGTTCTCAACATGGCTCTTAAATGACAGGCTTCTGTCAACTGTTATTCCAAGATACTTTAGTGTTTCGGTTCTGTCAATGTCTTTGTTACACATGCTGACAACCGGGGTAGGTGTCTTTACTATGAGTGTTAAGAGAGAACCATGTCAGAGAGGCCTTTGCTGGGTTCACATTCGCTTCGAATTCGTTGCACCAGTCACCAATCCTATTCAGCTCACATTGTAATGCAGATGCGATCTCGTTTCTGTCCTTGCCCATGCGATACACCAGAATATCATCGGCGTACGACATTGTTCTGCCAACTCCGAACCTTTGTGTGCTGGTTACCCTGACGGTGTATACATTGAAAAGGACTGGCGAGAGTGCTGATCCCTGGGGAAGGCTCATTAGGACCTGTTGTGGTTGTGATGCCCATGAACCGCAACGCATTGATAACGTGCGCTCAAAAGGTGCAGCAGCAATCCACTTGACCAAGCGTGTTTTCACCTGCATATCCATCAATAACTGCATAAGTAAGGTGTAAGAGACATTGTTATATGCGTCCTGCAAATCAATGGCGGCTGCTGCCGTTTCCATCCCCATCTGAAACCCCTCATACGCGTAGCTAAACGGTTCGTCAAAATGATGGTATCGTCATGTGTAGGAGAAAACTGTTCTAAATATTATTTTCCGCTACTAGTACTTTTTCCAGCAATAAAGAGATTTAATTGCAGAATAGCCATTATAATAACATTCATTGTGCTTGGCTGAAATCGGATGCATGTGTCCTAAGCGTGTAGAAGTCTATGCGTTTAGGCCTACTAAACCAATGTGAACGTATAACGTTCTTGGCAAGATCAAACATATCACAAAGAGTGATTAAAATTGATCGTAAAGAACGAACGCAAAGAAGAACATTCATTGTAACAATGAGTAGAATTACATTATGTCGAAATAACTAGAGACGTTCAATTCGTACAGAAATGGACAAATGAAAGAATAGAGGAAATGATGCAAGAGTGATACACAATTAAGTCGGTAGAAGAATATAACCAAGCAACAATACAGAAAGAAATAGCGATATTGTTAGTAAAGTTTATTCTAAATCGTTAGTTTGGTTTGTTTCCTAGTCATAGCTCAACGACCGACGAGTGACCTTGAGTAGCACTTCCGATTCTGTGTTTTTATTTTGGGAAGACTGAAGGCCACAGCGAAGGTAACGCAACAAAACATCAAGATGTTATTTCTACCAGAAGAAAAACCATGTGCCGCCAAGACGAAACCCGTTTTTATGGACCCAATCGACAAGTCACAGGTAAGAAAAGTTTATGATATTCATACAGATTATTGACTGCGGTAATTGACTTCGTTACGACGTTGAACTCGCCCTCACGAGTCACCGGACTCACCGGCGGCTATAAAATCATCACATCACAATGATAACAACTAGAGTGTAAAGTAAACTAAGTAAACTACCAAACTTTAAAAAAAACTATGCTCTTATTACATTCTTCATTAAAATATACTAGTATAGTTCTTTATATATATTATACCACTATCTAGCTGTATTAGTAAAAAATATAAATGCATTTCATGGACACAACTTCATTGCAGAAGTTAGTCAGACTAGCATATTATTTTTTATTGATATTCATATCCTGTTAAGTTTAAAAGCCGTTCCGTTAATATAAATCATAGTCTAAGTAGTACTAAAATAAAGTTAAAACCGCAAGCAACAAGTAAAATATTTTGCTGTTTAAAATTGTTAACATTTAGACTTTGGACGTGTGGCTAAATAGAGGCATCTAGCTCTTAATTTAAACGTAAGCCAAAAATAATAAGTAAAGTTAAAGCATGATTAATTAATTGACACACAAACTGTCCACTTTACCCCCCTCTAATAATTGTCCAAGTCTAAAGTGAATTAAAATCCCAACCTATCTCTAATATAACTAAATAACTTAGCAGCTACGCCCGAGTGGTTACCGGGCCCAAATTTAGGGTGTAAAGAATAGAACCACTGTTACCTGCCACGCATGTCGTAAGAGGCGACTGAGGAGGTTTGGCTGAAATCGGATGCATGTGTCCTAAATGTGTAGAAGTCTATGCGTTTAGGGGCCAACAAACCAATGTGCAACGTATACACGTTCTTGGCAAAGATCAAACATATCACAAAGAGTGATTAAAATTGGTCGTAAAGAACAACGCAAAGAAGAAGAAGACTTAGCAGCTAGAATAAGAATATCCTTTGAATTTACAGTGAAATAATATAGTTAATTGTGTAACCCTTTGAACCCTGGCCACCTGTACCTTAAAAAGCCCTTCCATGGAGCTCCTGAGCAAAAACAGTCTATATCGGAGTTATATTAAAACACAATAATTTAGCACACTCAAGTGCTCTATAATTTGTTATTGACCTATTCCATCATCCTCATTATTCCTGCTTATTATCTTTATGCAGAATACTAACTTAAAAATTATGATTTAATATGGAGGTACATCCGTGAATAGGGCGTGTATGTGTAGATTTTTATCAAGATTGAACATACACTATACAGCTTGAATATCAATCAATTAAAACAATTCTTCGTCATATAAATGATCATCTATCTCACTTTCTATATTCTTATCAGAATAATCGCATTCTAAGCCTAAGTCATCTTCAGATGTCTTCAAAACAAGTTCAGCGGCTTGCTCTGTTGTTATACTTTTATAATGACAATTTACAAAAATTTTAGAACCTCTTTTCAACATGAAAATACTTAACTAATTATCTTATCAGTACAAAAATATCACACAACAGTGTTTGTCTTCTCGCAAAAGGGGTTGTGTTTGACAGCACATTTGTACGCAATTTATTTTCAAATACAGAAAAATAATTTTAAAATATTCTCAGACCAATATATTGGGAGCTCGGGATATGCAACACTTACATTAAATCCCGAAATATTGGGATTCTGGGTTCTAAGGGTTAATACTAGTCACACACACACACATACACACGAATATAATAAAATATAACACATCAGTTGAAACAATACTCCCATTGAATCTAATAAATAACTTTGGTGAGTCAAGACAAACAGTTTTTGTTATAGTTGATGGAATAATTAACAACATTCTATTTAGATTGGCATTACAAATTAAAGAAACAAACTTTGTTTAGAGCAATTTCATAACTCTCATCATGGGACATGTGTGATACATTGAAAATGTGTTAAATTCTCTCAGAAATGCTATTTTTCCGTGAGCAATCCATATCTTCAGATACGCGCTATTTTAATTGCTGTCTTTTCAGACCTTGCTTCTTACTTTGCCTTTTCTTTTTGTCTCTTTTTTTTTTTTTTTTTCATCTATGCTTTAACTATGACGAAGTTTCATCTCTGTAAACTGATTTTCTAAAATCTGTTTTTCCAATATTTACATGGCAGCAAATTATCTCACTTTGTTAATTCTTTACACTGGCAGCCGTGTGCTCAATGTACTGTAATTAGTATTCCCTCGCCATACAGGCAGATTTTCTCCGACTTCAGAGGTACTCACGTTATCGTCCTGAGTAGGACCAGGGGACTCGAACAAATGCCGGACAGTAGGTTCGAACCCGAGCTATGAGGCGTCTCACAGCTAGCAGGCCGAGCTACTATCAACTACTCTAGGCAGTCCCCCTTTTGTCTCTAATGGCCTTAACCAATCCCACTGAATTTACTATACCCTCATTTTGAACAAAACATTGGGATTGAAGAATTTTAATATTTGTTATTTTGTTTTATTATATTGTATATATAATTTTTAATTTCTTTTCTAATTACTTAAAATTGTCTATTATATATTTAGTATTTTCTTATGCATTATATTTCTGTTGATGCAGCAAATTATTTCTCACTTTGTTTATTCTTTGTCAAACATACATATACACACAGTAGTATTAGTTCTATGTAGCATTGTAAGTCAATTGTCCTCAGCTTCTGTTACTAGATATTTTTTTAGGGATACTTTTTATGTTTGTTAACAATTGTCTGAGTCAACAAGGTGTGTTCTGTGCATGGCTCAGCATCCAGCAGAGTTCGGGTCGGCTAGTCTCTTAGGAACAGTAAAAATTGAAATTTAGTAGCCAGCTGATGACCTGTAGAGCACACAAGTAATCCTGACCTTGCAGTGGCTTTGTCCAGGAAACTTTGGCTGCAAAATCGAAGTCTGATAGGGCTGTGGCTCACCTAGGGGGATGGACTTCCCTAGGTCAGGGATTTTTGTGTGTCCATGACTTAGGCAAACACGAATAAAAAGCTTACAGAAACTGGATGTGATGTCCCACGGATCGGTAGATGCCTAACTGGAATAACAAACTCATGCTCTAAGGTTCATATCACATACAGACTTCATAGAGTGGTTTAACAGTTAGTTAACATCAAGCAAAGACTAACAATTTTCTGGATACCCACATTGGTTTGTTATTTTTTTCAAATGTTTTATTTTACACATCTTTCATCCGTCCGTGGGAGGACTTTGCTATACCATCATTTTTTCAGTTGATCTTTTTCTTTTTGCATGTTGTTTTCATTTCTCTTATTAGGCTTATTTATGTTTTGTAAGTATTTATATTTATTTAATAAATTCTCTTTTTTCTTTATTTACTCTGATTAAAAATGAGTTAGAGTAAGTCAATGATTTGTGTCTGATATCTGTTCAACATATTGACTAAACAAATTTTGAAACAGGAATGAAATACCGAAATGAAACATTGATGGAAGAATAGTAAACAACCTTAGATATGCCTACATAAAGTACACATAATTATAATTGTGATTCCTTTCTTATCTGAAACAAAATGGGTGACAGTGTTTCCATAGACAAGATATTATTTATAATTTATTTTTAGACAGATGCCACTTTTATGATCAGTTTCCCATGCTCAGATGTCCAGAGATATACGTTGTATACACAAATTCAGTGATAATTGAGCAGCGGCCATATTATGTATAAGATTGATTGATTCATAGGACCATCATCATTGCACTTCAGTGAGTAACCATGTGTGCTCGAATCTTCTTCGTACACAGGAAGATCTCAGCGGCAGGCGCGAACACTGTAGCACCGGAGGTCCCTGATGTAGTTTAGAAGATGATGAAAATATTTTGTGGGAATTTTATTTTAAAATCTTTCTAATGAATGTTGCTCGGACAACGGCTTTCCAGCCTGCTCTTCTTGATTTTGACTTGCCAAGGGTATTTTACATGCTCAATCCGAACATGTAACCTGCTTTTTATCATCCTATGTTCAAGTTGAGTACGTTTTGAGCATAATCATTAACTGTGCAATGCCTACAATAAATCTCATTTTTATTGCTTAGTATCCATGCTTGTGAGGGCTGACATTTTCTGTCTTTGATGGAAGAAGTTATGAAGTATTACTATCTATATTCTTTCATGTCAGCACAAGATATCAGAGGGTTTTAGTATTTTCTCTGTGCTCTCTAAATTTCCTGGGCATGTTTTGATGGGAATTAGAAAGTGTTCATGGATTGCTGGGACCAGCCAGCATTGGTTGCAGCATCTATTGTATATAGTTATCCCTAGTAGATTCTGAGATCTGATTTCGTGGTGCCAGATGATTGCCATTTGTCAGAGAATTCTTACACAGAGATCTCCATATCTAATAATTAGAACACTCTTGAGGTGTGGTTGGCTTAGTTGCAGGCATTTCTCATGGTCTAAATAAGACTTATTAATTTGAAAACAGATTGAAGAAATGCCAGAATTAATCAGCGATTAAAGAATGTTAAACAATCTGTGATATGCCACCATGTTATTAGATGCTGTAATACCTAGATGTACTTCTACATATTGAGTGATTTTTCCATTTATCTATTTCGTTTCATATACTGCCAAGATTTTTACTCTTGTGAAAACAATCGCATGAACACATTTAATTAATTAATTTATTTGAGCAGTCAAGGTCAATAAGGATCTTTAACATGAAAATGTGTATTTAACCAGCAATTTATTTACTGGTTTCTTAATTTTTTGTGACTTGTTTCTTTTCAATTTATCATTAGATAGTTATATTTATTACTCGGTTATCTTAATTTATCATTAGATAGTTATATTTATTACTCGGTTATCTTAATTTATCATTAGATAGTTATATTTATTACTTGGTTATCTTAATTTATCATTAGATAGTTATATTTATTACTCAGTTATCTTTAAAATAGTATATTGGATGCATGCATTATGCCATACCTACAGCAATCAGCGCAGACACTTTTGGTGGTTTTAAATCAATTGCGCTCAGATTTCACTAACATACATGGTATCTAAAGAGTTGATGTACAAAATCTTTGGTTTCTGATCATTTCTAAATGTCTTTAAGTTTGTATTGAAGAGGACTTTTTAATTTAATACATCATTTTACAGCTACTTTCCAGAATTGACTCCAGAGTTGACTCCAGAGTTGCAGTGCTAACTTAGGTTGATGACATAGTTCCTTGATCTGCCCCTTCTTCATCTTCCATCCAGAGTTCAAGGCATTTCTGTTCTGATTGTCTCTGGATCATTTCGGAGTATGCTCCTTATCCAGCTCTAGCGTCTGAATTTTATCACCGTGTGTATTTCCTGCAGATTGCAGCTGTTCCTGCCAAAATATTCTAAGAATTTTTCGCAATCAGGTTGTATAGGATGCTGGCAGTTCTCTCATATATCTTTCATTTAGTTTTTTGGTTATACTGGGAACATCTCCAAAATGTTGTTTAGATTAGCAAAAACAATTCTGACTTTTATAATCATTTTGTTGATACCTTCGCCAGCATATTTATATGTTGTTAATATTCTTCCCAATTATGTTAATGTATGTGTTGCTGTGAGTTCCCGATTCCCCTATTTTTACTGGTGTGAGGCTGTTTAAATTTATTGCCATCACTTCCATGTTCTTGTTGTTTATGTTCAGTTCACATTGTTGGCTGCATTTGTGCAGTCTGTTGGTTTTTTCCTGAATATGTTGGTAGAAATGTGCAAGTGATGTGATGTCATCTGTATATTCCAAATCTTAAAATATGAAGAACATTCATTATCACTATATTTCCCTAGATGATATCCTATGTTGTCTGTCTCATTACCCAGTTTATAACAATTACGTACTGAGTGGTTAACAAAGGGTACCCATAAAGCACCCTCTTTTTTACCTCACATTAACTGCTATTAAGACAGTTTGAAGCAGCTCTGCTAGTTTAACTAATAATACACATTCGGGGGACTGCCTAGAGTAGTGATAGTAGCTCGGCCTGCTAGCTGTGAGACGCCTCATAGCTCGGGTTCAGAACCTACTGCCCGGCATTTGTTCGAGTCCCTGGTCTTACTCAGGACGATAACGTGAGTACCTCTGAAGTCGGAGAAAATCCGCCTGTATGGCGAGGGATACTAATTACGAGTACATTGAGCACACGGCTGCCAGTGTAAAGTAATTTACAATGTGCACGCTGCTGCCATTGTTAGAAATTGGAAAAACAGATTTTCACGCAAAATCAGTTTCAGAGATGGAACTTCGTCTGAGTTGAAAGCGGACGAAAGAAAAAAAAAATACACATTAACCCGTTCAATAACTTTCATATAGCACTGCAGAGTATGTTCTTATCAGAGTTAATCTGCCCGAGTGGTTACTGGGAAACAAGTTTGGGGTGTAAAGAATAGAACCACTGCTACCTGCCACGCATGTCGTAAGAGGCAACTAAGGAGGTTTGGATGAAATCGGATGCACGTGTTCTAAATGTGTAGAAGTCTATGCATTTAGGGACCTACCAAACCAACGTGCAACGTATACACGTTCTTGCAAAGATCAAACATATCACAAAAAGTGATTAAAATTGGTCGTAAAGAACGAACGCAAAGAAAAAGAAGAATATCAGAGTTAATCCAACCAACACTTTGTGTGAATTTGACATACAGATTTTTGAGGAATTATGTACTCTTTGAATTTTATCACATGTTGTCAAAAACCGTTTCAAAATAGGCGCAGTTTATGTAAATTTTACTCCTGACATTCTGCTGCTTAATATAAGTAACTATTAATATATTTGATTAGAGTACCCTCTATTTAAAAAATTGTGTTCTAAAAACAGCTCGTTACACAGCTATTTTAGTACACATAAAATTAAACTAAAGCCAGAATAAACATAACTTGATGACAGTATAGTGATTCATAGTTTACATCGTGCCATCTGGTGTTTGTTGTACTCATAATTCTCTCTCTCTCTCTCTCTCTCTCTCTCTCTCTCTCTCTCTTGTGTGGCGCGAGCGTGTATCAGGGAGTAGACTTGGCTTCTGTACTTTAAGAGTTGGTGTTATGATCTATACATGTAGTGTTATGATCTAGACTTGTGTTATTAGCTCTAAACTTGTTGTGACTAGGTAGAACTATTTCATCATTGTCTGGACTGAGTTGTGCATCAGGGAAGGAATCATTACATTATTTCTTTGATCTTCAACGTAGTGGCTAGACAAAGATGGAATCCGAGCTCAGAAAGAAAGTGAGCGAGTGATACAAGACGATTGACACAGACTAGTAAACAATCACCAGACTTTGTTGTGACCAGACAAAAGTGACCGCGTCTATGATTGGATGGAGTAATATATGTTGACGGATAACTAGACTTTAAATTGAGATGCGAGCAAAATAAGATGTGGGAGGTAGAAGAAGATGAAGCAGGGACTGAGAGAGACGCAGATCAAGCTTAGAGAGATGATCAACTACAGCTTCTAGGGAGATGATGATGAGCCGTAGATAAGCTGCATATATGTATGTACATATACCAACCAGCATTGCATGTGTTTTGATTGTACTTAGTTCTGTACCTGTTTATTCTTATAGGATAGTTCTTCGAACGCTCAATATCGACCACCTGTTAACCACTCTTTGTGATTTGTATGTGATCTAAGCCTAAGAGCGATTGTACGTTGTGCCCGTTATGCGCCTACAAGTAGGACAGCACATCCGATTTCTGCGACGCTTTTAATTTACTAGGGTTACTTCCTTAGGCCCCTAACATCACTCGCCTCTTACGACAAGCCTTGTATGTCGCAGTGGTACTATTCTTTGCTTCTCTTGCTTGCCCCGGCACCACACGGGTTAGAGAGATGATCAACTACAGCTTTTAGTTAGTACTGTACTGGTTTATTCTTATGGGATAGTTAACTTGAGAAGAAAAACAATGCTCAAATTCCCACATCCTCTCTCTTCAAAAAATTTTTTTCAGAAGTATCTTTGATTAGTTTTTAGTGAATTTAAAATCAGGTAACTTTCCTTCAGTTCTGTTTCTGTTTGTGAAAATAATAATATTATCAGTCTCAAGTATTGAGTACCTTGTTCTTCTCTTCCACCATTGACTTTTTTATAGAAGTGTTGGGGTGTGAAACGTAGTGATCTTGTGTCTGCTTGTTCTTCTCTTCCACCATTGACTTTTTTATAGAAGTGTTGGGGGTGAAACGTAGTGATCTTGTGTCTGCTTGTTCTTCTCTTCCACCATTGACTTCTTTATAGAAGTGTTGGGGGTGAAACGTAGTGATCTTGTGTCTGCTTGTTCTTCTCTTCCACCATTGACTTCTTTATAGAAGTGTTGGGGGTGTGAAACGTAGTGATCGTGTGTCTGCTTGTTCTTCTCTTCCACCATTGACTTTTTTATAGAAGTGTTGGGGTGTGAAACGTAGTGATCTTATGTCTGCTTGTTCTTCTCTTCCACCATTGACTTCTTTATAGAAGTGTTGGGGGTGAAACGTAGTGATCGTGTGTCTGCTTGTTCTTCTCTTCCACCATTGACTTCTTTATAGAAGTGTTGGGGGTGAAACGTAGTGATCTTATGTCTGCTTGTTCTTCTCTTCCACCATTGACTTCTTTATAGAAGTGTTGGGGGTGTGAAACGTAGTGATCGTGTGTCTGCTTGTTCTTCTCTTCCACCATTGACTTTTTTATAGAAGTGTTGGGGGTGAAACGTAGTGATCTTGTGTGTGCTTGTTCTTCTTCTTCTCTTCCACCATTGACTTTTTTATAGAAGTGTTGGGGGTGAAACGTAGTGATCTTGTGTCTGCTTGTTCTTCTCTTCCACCATTGACTTCTTTATAGAAGTGTTGGGGGTGAAACGTAGTGATCTTATGTCTGCTTGTTCTTCTCTTCCACCATTGACTTCTTTATAGAAGTGTTGGGGGTGAAACGTAGTGATCTTATGTCTGCTTGTTCTTCTCTTCCACCATTGACTTTTTTATAGAAGTGTTGGGGGTGAAACGTAGTGATCTTGTGTCTGCTTGTTCTTCTCTTCCACCATTGACTTTTTTATAGAAGTGTTGGGGGTGTGAAACGTAGTGATCTTGTGTCTGCTTGTTCTTCTCTTCCACCATTGACTTTTTTATAGAAGTGTTGGGGGTGAAACGTAGTGATCTTGTGTCTGCTTGTTCTTCTCTTCCACCATTTTTTATAGAAGTGTTGGGATGTGAAACGTAGTGATCTTATGTCTGCTTGTTCTTCTCTTCCACCATTGACTTTTTTATAGAAGTGTTGGGGGTGTGAAACGTAGTGATCTTATGTCTGCTTGTTATTCTCTTCCACCATTGACTTCTTTATAGAAGTGTTGGGGGTGAAACGTAGTGATCTTATGTCTGCTTGTTCTTCTCTTCCACCATTGACTTCTTTATAGAAGTGTTGGGGGTGAAACGTAGTGATCTTGTGTCTGCTTGTTCTTCTCTTCCACCATTGACTTCTTTATAGAAGTGTTGGGGGGTGAAACGTAGTGATCTGTGTGTCTGCTTTTCTTCTCTTCCACCATTGACTTTTTATAGAAGTGTTGGGGGTGAAACGTAGTGATCTTATGTCTGCTTGTTCTTCTCTTCCACCATTGACTTCTTTATAGAAGTGTTGGGGGTGAAACGTAGTGATCTTGTCTGTGCTTGTTCTTCTCTTCCACCATTGACTTCTTTATAGAAGTGTTGGGGGTGAAACGTAGTGATCTTATGTCTGCTTGTTCTTCTCTTCCACCATTGACTTCTTTATAGAAGTGTTGGGGTGTGAAACGTAGTGATCTTGTGTCTGCTTGTTCTTCTCTTCCACCATTGACTTTTTTATAGAAGTGTTGGGTGTGAAACGTAGTGATCTTGTGTCTGCTTGTTCTTCTCTTCCACCATTTTTTATAGAAGTGTTGGGGTGTGAAACGTAGTGATCTTATGTCTGCTTGTTCTTCTCTTCCACCATTGACTTTTTTATAGAAGTGTTGGGGTGTGAAACGTAGTGATCTTATGTCTGCTTGTTATTCTCTTCCACCATTGACTTCTTTATAGAAGTGTTGGGGGTGAAACGTAGTGATCTTGTGTCTGCTTGTTTCAAGGCACCTTGTATGCTGATATTCATGTTCGTAAGGCTGTTCTTGATGCCGTCGCTCCATCTTTACGTGGTCTTCCTCTTGCTTTGTACTCATTATTCTTTTTCTGTGTGGCTCTCTGTGGTAGGCGCCTAATTTTTAGGGAAGTTTCTAATCAGGGTAACTTTCCTTCAGTTCTGTTTCTGTTTGTGAAAATAACAATATCATCAGCCTCAAGTATTGAGTACCTGCTGGTACATAAAACAAGTTCTATATAAAATATTTATAGTAAGTTTTGTGTTGTATTTGATTACGTTGTGATGATTTTCTGCTAGATCTGGCAAAACGCAACTTACATTAAATGATGCAAGATTTTGGTCTTACCAACTAATCGATTGTCTTGGTTAGATAGATAACAGCTGTAACCTTTGCTTACTTACAAGCTGTCGACCTCTTCCAGAAATAGTAATTGTGTACACTTCATCTCATTATGTATGATTAATTACTGATCTTATAAGGACAATATAAACGTCCAATTATTATTATTTATTTATTTTGCCACCCAGAAGCTACTTGAGATTTTCAGCTCTTCGGCTCGGTGCCGTAGACATCGTAACCCTTCAGTTCGGTGCCACGAACACCGTAAATCTGGAGAACCTGTGACTTTTCTGCCAGCCCGCGGAATTGAATCGTACTCACAGGTGGCTTGTCACCCGTCGTCCAACGCGCTACGAACACGCTGGACAGACGGGCTCAGTTATTATTTAAGGTGGTTATGGAAGAGCATAAACTATAATGGTTTTTAACTTGTGAGTATTTCAGATTATTTCATGCTATTATCTCGTTCCTTAATCGTTCTTGTAAACTAAGACATAGAACAGTAGACATGAATGAGCAATGTGTTTTAATGCAAATACTTTGCCCGTCTGCCCAGCGTGTTCGTAGCGCTTTGGACTACGGGTGACTATCCCTCTGTGTGTGCGGGTTCAATTCCGCGGGATGGCAGAAAAGCCACAGATTCCCCATATTTAAGGTGTTCGTGGCACCGAACCGAAGGATTACGATGTCCATGGCACCGAGCCGAAGAGCTGAAAAGCTCAAGTCCTTCTGGATCGGAGAAAAAAAAATGCAATTACTTTAAATTAATGCATGCTCTTGAACATCTATTGGGGTGGCTGAGTAGCTATGGATCTGCCCGGAGTGCTGTGATGTCAATTGAGTAACTTAATATTAGACATTTCCTCTACTGTATTAAACCACCATACTTGTCATTGTCACTTTCATATTTGTACAGTCTTATGAGATACTTGGTTAAACAAAAACAGTACAAGGATAATATTTTCTTGAGAGAAACTAATATAGAATCTTTCTTTTAATGGCAGTCATACTGTGTGGGTATAAAGTACACTTGTGTTTGTTGATATCAGGGCAAAGGTGGTCATAGATAAGGTCAGATTAACTGATAAGAACATACTTTTCAGTACTAAATGAAAGTTATTGAACGAGTTAATATGTATTATTAGTTTTAACTAACGATATACAGGAAGACTGTTGTAAAAATATGTAGTTTTGGTCGAAACGTTTCTGTGTATTGCAATTGTATTTTGTAAAACTACAGTACATTCTTTTTACGTGTTTCACCATATTTTTAACTAACAAAGATGTTTCAAACTATCTTAATGGCAGTCACAATGTGTAGGTACAAAGTACACTTGTGGATGTCAGGGCAAAGGCGATCATAGCTACGGTCAGAGTAACTTTGATACGAATATACTCTGCAGTGCTATATACAAGTTATTGAGCGGGTTAATATGTATTATTAATTACAGTGAACAGTATGGAACGGAACTGATAAGAAAACAAAGATCAGAATACTAAGAGCATGCATATTCCCAGTGGAAATGTATGGGTAGGAAGCATGGACATTTAAGAGAGCAGTGGAAAAACATATACGTGCTTTTGAAAATAAGTGTTACAGAAGAGTCCTTCGTATATCTTGGACAGAGAAGAGAACAAATAGATCTATCCAGAAAGAACTCAAAACCAAAGAAAAATGGCTGATGCTACAAATAAGAAAGAGAAAATTGAGATATTTTGGACATATAAAAGACATGAAGGGCTGGAGAAGACCATCATGGAAGGAGGCATACCGGCAAAGAGAAGAAGAGGAAGACCACGGAGAAGATATATTCAGGATGTAACTGATGGTTTGAACATGACAGCTGCAGAGGCGGGACATCTGGCCTATGAGAGAGAAATTTCGGAGGACTGTTGGGGTGGCAAAGTTCTGCTCAGGACAAACTATTTGGTGATGAATTACAGTGTCTTAGGACAAAACAGTTGATACTCTTTTCATCATCTGAATGTCTAAATAATACTTGAAGATTACAAATATTCCAAGTTCTACTGTCTTGATCTATTCTCGTAGTTTCTTGCTGTAGAGATCTTTTTCTTTTCTTGGTGGGTTTCACCATACTAAATTTATTCTTCCTAAACATTGGTAATGTAATATAATTTATAATTTGAAGATATCTTCGTTTATCGTCACACTGTTACCGTGTTGTTGCCCAGTCAAATATAATTGGAAGCTGGCACCTAAATGTGTCGGTGTTGCACAACAACTGCTAAATAAATAAGTACATAACATATGACGTGCCTAGCTGGTAGAATCTACATCATAAATTAGCTGTGTAACACTTAACTAAAGTTATATTTATAAGCACGATAATTCGTCGTGTGTTCCAACACTACAACAGGCACTCAAAAATGACACACCATAAGTCAAGTATGCCGAAGAAGAAAAAATAACACATGCTCGTATCTGGCTCAATGTTTAGAGCTCTCATTCACAACTGAAAAAGTCTTGAATCGATTCCCGATGTAGGTTGGATCTAACTGTAAATTGGTATCTGGGTCGATGAATTAGGAATCGGAAAGTTAACCATCAGGGAAATTGCTCACCTTACCTGATACATTTATATATACTAAGACTATAATAAGTTATATGCCCGTCTGCCCAGCGTGTTCGTAGCGCGTTGGACTACGGGTGACTATCCCTCTGTGTGTGCGGGTTCAATTCGCGGGATGGCAGAAAAAGCCACAGATTCCCCAGATTTACGGTGTTCGTGGCACCGAACCAACGGGTTACGATGTCCATGGCACCGAGCCGAAGAGCTGAAAAGCTCAATGCTTCTGGATCGGAAAAAATAATAATAAAGTTATATAAGTTATACACTATATAATTATACACTATAAATTTAACTTATAAGTTATACCTATAGTTATACACTATATAGTTATACACTATATGTTATACACTATATAAGTTATATACTTATAGTTATACATTATATAATTATACATTATATAGTTTACACTATATAGTTATAACTATATAAGTTATACACTATATATTATACATTATATAAGTTATACATTATATAAGTTATACATATATAGTTATAATATATAGTTATACACTATATAGTTATACATATATAAGTTATACATATATATATATTATATGTTATACATTATAAGTTATACACTATATAAGTTATACACTATATAAGTTATACACTATATAAGTTATACATTATATAAGTTATACATTATATAAGTTATACACTATATAAGTTATATACTATATAAGTTATACATTATATAAGTTATACACTATATAAGTTATACACTATATAAGTTATATACTATATAAGTTATACATTATATAGTTATACTATATAAATTAATATAAGTATATACTGCATATATAATCCATTGTAAGATTGCATGTATCGTTGGTTTAGTTGATTAACAACGGGAGACTAACAAACAATGTTGATTTAAAAAAATTATATGTGCTTTTTCATTCGCTACCAAAATGCAGTTTATTACTTTGTATCGCAGTTTACAACGAGGCAGTTATATCTGCACATTTTCTATTTTCAACATATCATTTTTCGGATTGAATTTTCCTTCCCTAATTGCATTTTTCTTCCCTCTTCGGTTTTTCTTCGTTACTCACACTGTAATGATGCAGCCTGCTGCTATAGTTACCGCTTAGAGGTGAAATAGGGTTTTGGGAGAAATCCGATTCTCTTACCCTGAATTTGGCCATCATATTCGCTGTCTTAGACATCTCTGCCAGTAGTAAAAGTATAATATGTCCCATTGATCATACATTCGAGATGTGAACAATGTTGATTTTTGTACAGACACTAATACATACGTTCAGAACAAGAGTAAGCTATCACACCATACACATTCTGTTGGAATAGACTACTACATATGGAGTCTCTATGGCAAAGTGGGTAAGACGTTTGCCTGTCGTTCTGAAGCTTGTGGGTTCGAATACGGACAGAGTCACTTTTTTTTATGAGATCTCTAGGATTGTTGCTGGAGCTACGGAGTTCGTGCTTTGTGCAACACTCTCGGCAGATAGCGTGCCATTTCTGTCGACAGGGACGGAGTCGTATGGAGAAATCTGGTGCAATGAAGTCAATCCTTTGCCTCTAGACTCCATAATCGGAGAACTAGGTTTCTTATCCATCCTGTAACATTGGTGTCATGGATGAGGATGATCTCCATGTTAACTGTCTCTATGTCCATCTAGACTTCTGACACTGTCTTCTGAATGCCTTTTACACTGAAGTATGTCCACTATGTCATGGTGTCAATCAGTGGCGGCTCGTGATCGTTTTTGTTGGTGGGGCCAGACACAAATTTTCGGAAAATCATGGGTTAGGTTATAATTTAATTTATTAAATAATAAATACACGTTACCATTTAGTTTGGTGGGGCCCGGCTCCACTGGCCTTTAATGACGAGCCGCCACTGGTGTCAATCCAGACTGAGTGGATATGGACAAGTGTGTCGATCTTTAGGAATGCTAAAACATCATAAATGAACTGTATTTAAGAAAGGAACAAACTATGGTATGGCGGAAGATATGCATCCAACCACCGCCTTCATAGACACATCAGGTCTACTAATCTGACAATCATTGACAGGAAGAACTAAGAAACGATATTTTATCTCATAGAATAGTGCTAGTTAATGTGAATTCTGTCTACATCAGGAAAGAAGACGAGAGAGAGCAAGACCTCGAAAAGGATGGTTAGATGTCATAGCAAAATCCTGTCAAAAAGCAAAAATAACAATCAGCCAAGTCACTAGAGCAAGCGGGGGACTGCCTAGAGTAGTTGATAGTAGCTCGGCCCGCTAGCTGTGAGACGCCTCATAGCTCGGGTTCGAACCCACTATCCGGCATTTGTTCGAGTCCCCTGGTCTTACTCAGGACGATAACATGAGTACCTCTGAAGTCGGAGAAAATCTGCCTGTATGGCGAGGGAATACTAATTACGAGTACATTGAGCACACGGCTGCCGGTGTAAAGTAATTTACAATGTGCACGCTGCTGCCATTGTAAGAAATTGGAAAAACGGATTTTCACGCAAAAATCAGTTTCAGAGATGAAACTTCGTCTGAGTTGAAAGCGGACGAAAGAAAAAAAAAAAAACTAGAGCAAGCACAAGACAAAAACAGAAAACCACGACACTGGACAACAACCCAGTAACAATGTACGACAACAGAAGTGTGAATTTTCCTATTGTTAACTATACCCACAAACTTCGTGTTTATTAATTGTTTATATGAGAACTACCATCGGAACATGACTGTTATTTATACACACCTATCCTGTTACTGTTGATTTTCATGTGTACATCTGTTACCATTACATACACCTGTTTACTATATCATGAAATATTAAACTTATACTTTTCAAAGTTAGATTTAGTTGCTAAATCCTAACTCTGTTGCTTCTTTATTCTTACCGCCCGCTTATTCACCAGTATGTAACATTTATAATTTGTTGAGATTATAACAGGAAGATATACGTGCAGTAAAACAACACGTTTTACAAATGACATATGAGCTTGTCTGTTCTACATCCTTCCATGACAACTTCATGTTTATTAATTGTTAGATGATGCCGTTTGTGTGACAACTACTGTTGATATATGCCATATTCGTCTTCGCCCAAGACAGCTAGATTCTACACACAACCAGGTCGTGGCTTTGCATTATAAATGGGAACCAGCTCAAAATTCGTGACTGTAGGAAAGAACATTAATACGAAACAGAAATTTGACCGTGATAATCTGGAGTATTCTCTCCCCTTTCGGTGTAGTCAAATCACGTGATACAGTGTTTCTAAATCTCTGCTGCATCGATAACTGTCCGCGCCTCATCAACATCAGGTGCCTTGCCGGATGGCGAAGGCAATCATGGAAGTCCGCGCCTAGTCAAATTAAATAGAATATCTACCTTCCGCCGTGCGTCCTCTGTCGTATTTGAGCTGATTGAATAGCGCAAGCGAGGGAATACTACCAACATTCAAACTGCCACCATATGTTTTAACAAGTTTGATGAATTCACCTTAACGTAATATTTTTAAATGTGTATTCTCATAAATTATACTTCTGTAGGTTCTTTTCGTGTTTCCTGTTTTCCATGCTACTGATTTGTTCTACATCCCATAAGCAACTACTATCCTAGCCTTATGAAAGCAGTTATTTCTATTATTTTCATTCTGCCGTTCAAATTGTGCGTGATATCACGCAAGCAACCATCATTGCCAATTTTGACTACAGTGATCATAGTGTAACGTTTCGTCCCCAATGAACATATCACTCATCATCATCATCAAGGTGCGTATCCTTTATAGGACGTTCCTCTCTTTGCAGCACATCTGAAATTCACTGTCTCTAGCTAGTTCACCCACTTCGTCGATGGTCATATTCATGGTTTCTTTAATATCGTGTAGCCATCTTCTTCTTGGTCTACCTCTGCGTCCTGGGACCCTGTCCTCTAATATTGTTCTTTCCAGGCCATCGTGACTCTTGATGTGACCAAAGTATGTAATTTTTCTGTATAGTATGTTGTTTATCAGTATTTTGAACATATGACTATGTTTTTAATGAGACCCTGTTTTCTGTTATTGACTTGTCTATATCTACGACACTGAAATTGTCGTTGATTCATCTTCTACCATTCTTTATCCCATTTGTATTCATTCTGATCTCTTTGATTTATGTGTTTCAGTTTGGAATATCTCCATTGCTTCATTCTGATCTCTTTGGTTTATGTGTTTCAGTTTGGAATATCTTCATTGCTTCATTCTGATCTCTTTGGTTTATGTGTTTCAGTTTGGAATATCTCCATTGCTTTATCCTGATCTCTTTGGTTTATGTGTTTCAGTTTGGAATATCTTCATTGCTTTATCCTGATCTCTTTGGTTTATGTGTTTCAGTTTGGAATATCTTCATTGCTTCATCCTGATCTCTTTGGTTTATGTGTTTCAGTTTGGAATATCTTCATTGCTTCATTCTGATCTCTTTGATTTATGTGTTTCAGTTTGGAATATCTTCATTGCTTCATCCTGATCTCTTTGGTTTATGTGTTTCAGTTTGGAATATCTTCATTGCTTTATCCTGATCTCTTTGGTTTATGTGTTTCAGTTTGGAATATCTCATTGCACTCCTTTGGACATGTACATAGGTGTTTTCCTGATCTCTTTCGTTTATCTTTCAGCTCATGGAATACCGTACCTTGATTTTTGATTTATGTGAGCTTGATATTTTTCCCTTTATCTGGATTCGATTAGTGCGAATTCTTCATGCATTGACTCTTAGGCTCAGTTGGCAATAGTCATCTAACCTTGCAACACCTGATCTGGAGAATGTTTCAGTTTGAATATCTTCATTGCTTCATCCTGATCTCTTTGGTTTATGTGTTTCAGTTTGGAATATCTTCATTGCCACATCCTGATCTCTTTGGTTTATGTGTTTCAGTTTGGAATATCTTCATTGCCACATCCTGATCTCTTTGGTTTATGTGTTTCAGTTTGGAATATCTCCATTGCTTTATCCTGATCTCTTTGGTTTATGTGTTTCAGTTTGGAATATCTCCATTGCTTTATCCTGATCTCTTTGGTTTATGTGTTTCAGTTTGGAATATCTTCATTGCCACATCCTGATCTCTTTGGTTTATGTGTTTCAGTTTGGAATATCTCCATTGCTTTATCCTGATCTCTTTGGTTTATGTGTTTCAGTTTGGAATATCTTCATTGCCACATCCTGATCTCTTTGGTTTATGTGTTTCAGTTTGGAATATCTCCATTGCACTCCGGACATGTACATAGGTGCTCCGATCTCATTCTCAGTATCTCCAACAGCGTCCATCGACTGACCGTACCAGTTCGATTTTGATTGATGAGCCTGCTCATATACCTTTTGTGTGTGTGGATTCGATCCAGAGGCACTTGAGCGTTGAGCTCTTCAGCTCGGTGCCATGGTCATCGTAACCCTTCATGAACACCGTAAATCTGGAGAACCTGTGGCTTTTCTGCCAGCTCGCGGAATTGAACCGCACTCACAGAGGGTTTGTCACCCATCGTCCAACGGGCTACGAACACGTTGGGCAGGCGGTACTCATATACCCTTTCTGTTGTGTTTCTTTTCTGACCACTTTATGGTGTATGTGATCCCAGCCATAACAATGTCTTGTTGTAATGGTTTGTTGTTTTCTGATTGTCCAGTATTTTTTTGTTACTGTTACTTTCTGTCTGTTATCACCATGTTTGATTAGTGATGTTTCACGTATCTATGATATATATATAACTGTAGATCATATGTACACAACTTTGAGTTTGTGTTGAATAGCGTCGTTATGATAGAAGAGGATAGACCGGATACATTGTGTTGTTGTTCTTATTCTTACGTTCGCTCTATCAACCACTTGTTAACTACTTTGTGTCACTTACGTCAGAAAGCGTGAGTACGTTGTGCGTCAGTTAGTCGTCTGTAGGTCAGGCGCATCCGAATGTTAGCACGTTTGGTACTCAAGTTCGCCTCCCTAGCCCATGAGTCTCCTCGTCGCCTACTGGGTACCATTCTTTCGTTCGGGCATCGATTTACGTTTTCTCTCTAAGATCATCTTTCTGTCACTTTTGTAACTTGTATATAACCTGAGTCAAAGAGCATGAACACGCTGTGCCAATGTTGCGATGCGGCGAGACCTTTCCGGATTAGAAACATGCTCCATCGTTTTGGGACATTTATCGTTTGCATCGCCCCAATGAGGTTACACTCAGTTATTTTCATATGATAGAAACGAAAACGGTGGATATGAAACAGATATGTTTACATCTGCAATACTGATAGGATCAGTCATTCAGCTGTTCAACACATATCTCAGTTCGAGACGAGACTGGTGGGAAACATCACAGGAGTTATGAGCTCTGGATTGGTTTTTTTTTCAGATTGGAGTATGTAAACTAAGACCTCTGCAAAGTTGCCGACACCAAGCATTTTGGTGCGACCAACACTTTCACCGCGGCGTGATTTTTTATCTGCGGGTTTTTTCTTAGTCCGCTTGTCAGGACCAGTGTTTTGGACGCAGCTACGCAACAGTTGTGCTGGTTATCAATCTCTAGACATCGGCCTGCAGAATCTTGCAGTCACTCTTGAGATTTTGCTCATCTGTTGTATGATACAATCGTATACAATGAGCAGCTGCGCTTACAGTGCTACGTTGTCTCTTGGGTAGCTTCTCCTTCTATCCCTACCTGCTTTTTCAGATTACAGTGCTGCAATCTGTTTAGTGTGCAACCACGGGAAGATGGAGTAGGGGTTTGGTCAGTGCCAGCTCACTGACGCTGTCTTGCCACCATATTTCACTGCGCATGTAGCCACATCAACCATCTACTGGTTTGAGAGATTGAGAGAGATTTATAATAAAACAAGATGATTAAAACATCTTGTTTTATTAATCTTTACACTGATATCCCGATGAACTCTTCCATTTTTGGTCAAAGATATTTTCAATATATATAAACTTATCTGTTTAACAAAAAAGGAATATCTCTACGTCGAATATTAGTTGTAATACAGCTCCATTTCCTGTCTCTTGCCATGGGGGTGCATTATTCTAACCTGTTCTTTGTTCATCTTGTAATGTATATCTCTCCAGTGATATCGTTGCCGTAACTTTATCCAACAGTCCTCAACATTTCCCCCGTTAGAGTTTTCAGCAGACAATAATTATAGTTTCATATATTATTTGTCCGGGTCTTGTTTATTTTGTAAAGCAATACTACTTGTCTGAAGGATCTAGAGATGAATTATTACGATTTCATTGCACCGGATTTCTCTCCATATGGCTCCGGTATCTATCTCCAGAAATGACACGCCACTTGTCGAGAGTATTGCACAAAGTACAAGTTCAGTAACTCCAGCAACAGTAACGGAGATCTCTAAATAATATACCCGTGAACAGAACGACGCCGTTCAGATTCGAACCCACGACATTCGTGACACACGGATACAGCTTAACCACTCAACCAGAGACCCCCCCATGTGGTGAACAAAGAACAGTTTCGCAGAATTCTCCTGCGATTATTTCCCGTTGCTCGCTTGTTCCTCATTCTGCCATCAACCATCTAGTCCCGTTCTTCATACCCACCTCTACGGCCGTTATTTTTGATGCAAACATATCTGCTCTCTTATTAATGCGAACACCCGCATTCGCAGGACAGTATCCCCTAAGTCCCTGGATGGTGAACGCCTTGATAGGCGACATCCACTCACCGCAACTTGCCATTTTGGATCTTCAAAGGCATTGACTGATAGTCAAACACAATAATTGCCCTAGTAAACAGTCTCAGAGAGTCATTGGAGAACAGCAGCAACTGTTTCAACCTGCATTCTCATACTGAAAGTAGCTGTCCTGTATGCTCCAGTCCGCTTGGCAACAACTCTACCTCGTTCGCTGGGTATAAAGCCTCCAGCCTGACTTCTTACCACGATACACATACCATTCGAATAGAAGTGTAGTTATTGGTTATTGGTTACTAAACTGACGTCATTGCACTCCGGGCAGACCCATAGGTGCTCAGTCTCCCCAACAGATATCGAAGAGTATGCATACTGATGGTTCATGTGGCTCGCTGATTAAACACACCTCTCACTCTGCCTCTCAGGCATCCAGTTCGACTTGAACAACGGGTAACTCCAAACTGCTTAAATCGCTTGATCGATTCAACATCGATTTTAGTGTCCTCATCCAACAGAGAGTCGCGAAGAGACCGAAGAATATCCCCTTATCCATCTTCAACTCCCCACAATCGATGCTGTTGATGCAAGCCTGTCCGCTCTCTCATTACCGTAAACACCCGCATGCCCAGGACAGTATATCCACGTTAGCCGCTGGAGGTTAGAAACTTCTATAGACGACATCCACTCATACCGAAACCTGCCCTTCTGGATCTTGTGAAGCATCGACTGAGAGTCAGATACAACAACTGCCCCAGTAAATGAAGTCCCAGAAATCCAATGGAGGGCAGCAGTAACGGCCTCAACCTCCATCCTCATACTAGAAGTAGTTGTCCTGTATGCCCCACTTCGCTCTGCAACAACCCTACCATGCGCATTAGCCAAGAAACCCCAGCCGGATTTCTCACCACGTTGAACCGACCCATCGGTATATACAACAACATCATCATCCCTTGCATTATCTTTTATCAGCTGCTTAACTGCGAGATCAGTTAAGTGTAGTTAGCAAGTAAAGAAGTGATCAGAGAATTGCGTCAAACACACAATCAAGTTGACATATCTCAAATTAAAACACACTGTTGTCTGTCTTTCTGAAGCTTGTAGGTTTTAATCCGGACCAAGTCACATGTGTAATTTTTTCTCGTGAAGGCCATAAGATTGTTGCTGGAGCTACAAAGATCGTGCTTTACGCAACACTCTCGGGAGATGGCTTACCATGTCTACCGAAAGGGACGGAGCCATATGGGGAAATCCGGTGCAATGAAGTCAATCCTTCGCCTCTTTTTTCCGATCCAGAAGCACTTGAGCTTTCAGCTCTTCGGTTCGATGCCATGGACATCGTAACCTTTCAGTTCAGTGCTACGAACACCGTAAATCTGGAGAACCTGTGGCTTTTCTGACAGCCCGTGGAATTGAACCGCACTCACAGGGGGCTTTTGCCCGTCGTCCAACGCGATACGAACACGCTGGGCAGGCGGACATCCTTCGCCTTTAAAGACAAACTATAAAATGCACACATAACTCACCTAGTTATCAAACCGTTGTTGATTTGTCTTGATACAAGTGCATCTCTACTTGAATACAGCTCTAAGTTCAAGAATGAAGGTCGAGATGGGACATGATCTCATAGAATAGTGCTAGTTAATGTGAATTCTGTCTACATCAGGAAAGAAGACGAGAGAGAGCAAGACCTCGAAAAGGATGGTTAGATGTCATAGCAAAATCCTGTCAAAAAGCAAAAATAACAATCAGCCAAGTCACTAGAGCAAGCACAAGACAAAAACAGAAAACCACGACACTGGACAACAACCCAGTAACAATGTGACGACAACAGAAGTGTGAATTTTCCTATTGTTAACTATACCCACAAACTTCGTGTTTATTAATTGTTTATATGAGAACTACCATCGGAACATGTCTGTTATTTATACACACCTATCCTGTTACTGTTGATTTTCATGTGTACATCTGTTACCATTACATACACCTGTTTACTATATCATGAAATATTAAACTTATACTTTTCAAAGTTAGATTTAGTTGCTAAATCCTAACTCTGTTGCTTCTTTATTCTTACCGCCCGCTTATTCACCAGTATGTAACATTTATAATTTGTTGAGATTATAACAGGAAGATATACGTGCAGTAAAACAACACGTTTTACAAATGACATATGAGCTTGTCTGTTCTACATCCTTCCATGACAACTTCATGTTTATTAATTGTTAGATGATGCCGTTTGTGTGACAACTACTGTTGATATATGCCATATTCGTGAAGGCCATAAGATTGGCCGGACGTGAACTTGACTTGAACTTAACATGAGATAGAAAAGTGATCAAGAGCATGAGTCTGTCGGTGAGACTGTCCGATAAAACGCAATCCCATGTCAGGAGCTGTTCAGGGAGACAAGCTTCCAATAGAAACATGAAAAGTAACAGTTACAGATCAATGATTTACTGGCAACAAGAAGAACTAAACAATATTATTAAAATGTGTGAGGCTGCAACTTCATATTGACACCAGTTTCAAATCTGAGAGATCTTGAGTTGGGAGTAGACAAGATTTAGTACACGTTTTGTTCTAACTGATCCACATCAAATAATACCGCAACTTCTGCGTGACTCATCGATTTGTCAGCTCATGCTGTTGATTATTCTGTAACATATCTGAACTTATTTGTTAGTTTTGTTCTCCTCTGTAAGTCATTAGTTGACAACGCTTTAGTTCTTACTGGTTAAATGTTTTTACTGGCATCAAACACTGATTTTTTAAAATTTGTGCAACCGATATCCTTCTTGTCAACATTCCTATTTGTGTAACAGCTGTGTGGACGCTCATTAGATATTGTTAACTGTAATAAAAGAAGCAGTTGTCTACCGAAGTTTATCCAATCCCTCGAAGATACGTTGCATTTTAGCAGGTCAGTTATTTCTAAAGGACTCATTGGCCGTAATATTAATGAACATGCTTCAGTCTGTGATTGTTCTGTGCTGGTAATCACCACCAAATGTCTTAATACTTTTAGCACAACAAGTGCATCCTATTTTCTAAGGAACAGTGATGTTCAAAATCATTGCCAGTATTCATTCGTTAATTTTTTCATATTGAAAAGATAACCCACCAGGTACGAGACAGTGACATTCTGGTGACAATAGTTATAAAGACAGGATTGTTGTGTTTATATATGCTGGTGACAATAGTTATAAAGAAAGGATTGTTGTGTTTATATATGCTGGTGACAATAGTTATAAAGGAAGGATTGTTGTGTTTATATATGCTGGTGACAATAGTTATAAAGACAGTATTGTTGTGTTTATATATGCTGGTGACAATAGTTATAAAGACAGTATTGTTGTGTTTATATATGCTGGTGACAATAGTTATAAAGACAGGATTGTTGTGTCACCATACATACTAGACCAGATTTAATTTATATTGTCTAGTATGAAATTCTTAAAACAAACATATCATCGGATCAGAGAATATGTGTTTATTGTTTTCGGATTACTGTCTCGGACGCTGCCATTCATATCGGATATCAAAACATTACAGCGCAAGGTGGTCACTGCTCTTGATTGTGTCTTTTCCAAAGAGGTATACTTCGACATGTTCAAGCTACACGTGTGTTTTTTTTTTTTATAGAACATGTTTTGTATATGGTAGTCAAGTATCATACACATACTAACTTGTGTCTTTAAGAAGGGTTACGCCCGTGTGGTACCTGGGCCCACAAGGGAAGCAAAGAATAGTACCACTACAACCTACAAGGCATGTCATAAGAGACGACTGATGTAGGACCTAGGAAGCTCCTAGTAAATAAAAGCATCGCAGAAATCGGATGTGCTAGCCTACTTGTAGGCGCATGACTGGCACAACGTACAATCGCTCTTAGGCTTGGATCACATACAAATCACACAGAGTGGTTAACAAGTGGTCGATACGGGCATTGAAGAAGAACATGATCTGCTTGTAGTTCAAATATCATATACATACCTAAATTGTGTCTTTAAGAATGAATAGTTTATTTATTCAAAATATATGGGACTGCTCAGAGTAGTTGATAGTAGTTTGGCTGCAGCTGTGAGCACCTCAATACTAATTACGAGTAATTGAGCACACGGCTGCCAGTGTAAAGTAATTTACAATGTGCAGCTGTTGCCATTGTAAGAAATTGAAAACAGATTTTCACGCAAATCAGTTTGAGATGAACTTCGTCTTGAGTTGAAAGCGGACGAAAGAAAAAACTAAAATTCAAAATATATTTTAAACATGAAAGTTTCTTGTGTCCTTATCTAGTTATTGACGAAGCAGTCAGTCACCATCACCATAATGACGTCGTATCTGGCAGCAACAAACTCTCCATCTTGCTGGACATACTTCGTAGACTGCCACATGTCTGGTTCATTGTTGTCATCTCGTCTCCACAGCTTTTCACCAAGTTATCTTTGGTTGAACTTTCACCTTCCTCATTGGGACACAGCTGTTCTGTTCCTGTTGTCATGATCTTATTGTATTATCATATCTTATTATCATATCGCATATACTTGTGGGCGTCTGTATCTTAAGCGGTAGTGAGATCGACCACAACCCAAGCGTACGTGATTCAAACTTTGCAGCAGACAATTTGAAAGCAAATTCGTTTCCTTGGAATTTTTACGAACTGTAAAAATAGACCTCACCTTTCAGAAAGCAATGGTAAACTACTGAACTTATAAATAGTGGGTAGAAAATCAACAACTCGTTTACTGTGGTTGATGGCTAGTCCTGTAAAGGATATGCCACGATTTTCATACATTTTTCTCTCCATATTTATAAAGTCACACATAAGGTAAATAAAGATTGATTTAAATGTTGCTCGACATATCACATGTACTAGAGTTAACATTATTGTCACTATTTGAGACAACACATACATCGCCAGCAGCTAGAATAAGAATATCCTTTGGATTTACAGTCAAATAATAGTTAATTTTGTGACTCAAGTGACTATGAATATGACAAATATAATTTTTTTCAAGGTCAAAAGCACTTGAGCTTTCAGCTCTTCGACTCGGTGCCATGGATATCGTAACCCTTCGGTTTGGTGCCACAAACATCGTAAATCTGGAGATCCTGTAGCTTTTCAACCAGCCCGCGGAATTGAACCACACTCACGTGGAGCTTGTCACCCGTCGTCCAACGCGCTGCGAACACGCTGGACAGACGGGCCGACAAATAGAATAAAAGCACTTATCAAGTCGGAGAATACACGAATGTATGGAGGGGGGATACTGATAATACGAAAAGCATGCCTTCACGCTAAAATCAGTAAGAAGCGCCATACAAGACTGCGCCTGAATTCATAGGGGACGAAGACAGAAAAAGAGTATATATGTGTATGACTAGAACTCGCAAGAGAAGAATAAAAGAGGAGTATAGTAAACGGGAAGAGCAGACAATCCGGAGCCTACAATACGAAACTCAGAAAAAAGGCACCCGAGTGGTTACCGGGGTCCAAATTGGGATGTAAAGAATAGAACCACTGTTACCTGCCATGCATGTCGTAAGAATCGACCAAGGAGGTTGGGCGTGGGGCTAGCTACCCCACACCGTAAAAAACACCAGATGGCTACAGAACGGAGAGCGAACCGAGTAAATGCTGACTGAAACCGGACGCATCGCCGAAGGATAAACACCAGAGCTCCAAATGGTGCTGAAGATGTGGCGTAAAACACACCAATGCAAGGGCTGCATGAATCAGATTTCCACATGAGTAGAATTTATGGGAGATTTGGTACATCGGTCTGGGTGGTGATTCGGAGAGAGAGAGAAAAAATGGCTCCAGATAAACGGTGAAGAACAATATCATTCTCTACATTCAGCTGAAAACAATGACTAAATCATGTAACAAGTGGTATCAGGTCAGAAGCTAACGCTTCCAGATGTTGATGCTTTTTTTTGTTATTGATGAAAGGATACGACTTTATTTAGTGCATGTGATAGTGACTGTAGTTATGGATTCTGTTCTAGGATTGGACTCTACAGTCACCTCCGCACACACCAGAGAGGTGCAACAGTACACGTCTGAGATTGTTGTCATCATCGCTTTCGATGGACGGCTATTAGTTATAGAACATGTGTGTAAAAATCAAAAACTGAACACACCTAACAGCTTTTGCAGTTGTCCCATTCATGAAGAGTTCATGTTCACACAACTCTTGCAGCTAATGGAATTGCACTTGGAAACTCGGTCAATGTTTTCTAGCTTTCGTTCTTCAGGTACAATGAAACAGTGTTAGAGAGAGAGGAAACATTACTTTATCTGTTAATTGTTCTTCTTCCCGAACGCTCCATATCGACCACTTGTTAACTTCTCTTTGTGATTTGTATGTGATCTGAGCCTAAGAGCGATTGTGTGTTGTGCCAGTTATATCGCTACAAGTAGGCCAGCACATCTGATTTTTTGCGACGCTTTTTATAGTCGAAGAATTGAGTTCATTGCACCCTGTTTTACCCCATATGGCTCGGACCCTCTGCGCAGAAATGGTACGCCACATTTCGAGAGTATTGCCCAAAGCACGAACTCCGTAGCTCCAGCAACAATCCTAGGGTATCTGGAAAAAACTCCACTCGTGAACAGAACGGCGCAGTCCGGATTCGAACCTTCGACTCGCAAGGCATAGGGCGTAACCACTTAGCCACACTAGGTAACTTCCTAGGCCCCTACCTCAATCGCCTCTTACGAAGCCTTGTAGGTCGCAGTGTTACTATTCATTGCTCCCACTGAGAGCCCTGGCAACACACGTTCGACCTGTTAATTGGTGATTACATTGACAACTTTCAATTGTGGGGAATTCACTCTGATTGTCAGTTTCATTCCTATATCTGTTACCGTATATACAGTAGTAAATATATCTATCCGAACTGAAAAACATCTATATGATTTTTCTCTTATTGCTGTTTGTAGTATCTTTACGACATACTTCCAATGGTAATTTAAGTCAAACTTTTGCAAGTAATACTAACTCACCGTTGAATGTTATGGCCTGTCAGTCTTTGAATACCTTTTCAGTGTGTATCTGAGAACACAGCATTTAGGGAGAAAATGAAAGAAGAGCGTGTTCTGAAAGAAGAGGTCGTGGTAATGTGAGAAATGTTCAAGGGCAAGAGGTAAAGGGCATTAAGAAAAGAGAGACGTCCTCAACGCTGTGGCACGCTGAATAAGCCCCAAGTGTCCACAGTTTCAGAACGGCACAGTCGCATTGATCCAACTCAGAGACTGTTTGGAGAGTTTACTGCATAGTGAATAGGTCTCGGTGGTATTTTAAGTTGCCTATTCATCACTAGCGATATGGTCGTCACGTTTGAATGATATATCTCGTCTTCACTCTCTACTGACCAAGTTTCTTGTGAAGGTTGTACTTATTTCCAACAGTCGCTGTAGGAATTTATATTCTGTTTGTGTTAGTGGTTGATATAAGCTGTTTTATCTTGTGCGTCTTCTGTAGAAAGGACTTATTTGTATACTGTTCTTAGATCTTCTAACTAGTATTGTAATACAATTTAGAAAATTGTTTGTAGTCAAGTTGTACTATTGTTATAGTATCAAAATTGGATAACAAATGTGTTAGCGCCTATAGTTACGAACCATTTCCATTTGAAGCTATCTTTTCATGTGTCTTCTGCAGTTGATGGTCGTTTTATTGTAAAGTAAACCTTCACTTACACATATTGTAAAACATAGCATTTGATCACATCCAACTATATAGGTGTCGTGTGTTGTATATTCAATGTGTATATTATTATGTGGTGGTATATTGAATGTATACACTATATATTAGAATCGTTACAATGTTCCTGTAGTTATGTTTCTACTGTTGAAATACTTTGTTCATGCTAGTTTATGAATGTGATTGTTCAGTCTCTGTGGCGTTGAGGTATCCTGCTCGGTTTGTTCCGTGTGTCGATATTTTTCCAGAGACGTGAGATCGAGCCCTATCGGAGACGGACGATAAAACGAAAATTCCATGTTTAAGCTGAACACATAAAAGAAGCATTGACAGTTGAAGATCGATATCAGTGAGCTGCCCAGGCAAAATTCCATTTAAATATTAAAATAAAATTTCTACACATTTTTTAAAACCATTTTCAAAATTACACTGGGGACCCCGCCAGTGCTATGAAGTTGTGCACCGCCGCTGAGATATTCCTGTGGAAGATATAAATCGGAGCACACATGATTAATTCACCGAAGTGCATTGACGATCGTCCCATGAGCAGGTTCCCTCCCCGATCCAGAAGCACTTGAGCTGAAAGCCTTCGCTCTTCGGCTCGGTGTCATGGACATCGTAACCCTTCGGCTGGTGTCGGACATCGACCGCTGCCACGAACACCGTAAATCTGGGGAACCTGTAGCTTTTCTGCCAGTCCGCGGAGTTGAACCCGCACTACAGAGGACTAGTCACGCGTAGTCCAACGCGCTACGAACACGCTGGGCACGCACACGCTGGGCACGCGGGCATGAGTCAGTTCAAGCGCATGTTTATTAAAACAATACGTGAAAACCAGAATCCCGTTTTCTCACACTCTTCCTGAAATGTCCCTCTCTAGCATGTTCTGCTCTGTTGCTCTTTGAAAAATGATATTACATGTCCCACAATTGTGCAAAATGTATGAAGTGCTGAAATCCATCAGTAGCTATTTTTACTTGACTTCAATCTCGCATGTGTGTTGCCGGAGCTAGCAAGGGGACTAAAAATAGTAACGCTGCGACCTATAAAACATGTCGAAGAGCCTAGGAAACTGCCCAAGAGTAGATGCCTGGGGAAGCTACCATAGTAAATAAACAGCGCCGCAGAAATCGGATGTGCTGACCAACTTGTAGGTGTTTAACTGACACAACGTACAATCGTTTTTAGGCTCAGATCACATACAAATCACAAAGAGTAGTTTAACAAGTGGTCGATATGGAGCGTTCGAAGAAGAAGAAGCTTCACATATTTTCCAAATAAACCATTGCTTTCTACGGCTCATATTTGAAATGTGCATACCTTGTCTTTCACATACCCACTCTTCCACAAGCACGTCTGGATGAACACGATTCTCATCCTGTCAGCCAGGATGTGGTACCCGTTGATCAATACATCCGCTGGCACGTTTCCACACTATCATTGATCTGTAGATAGAATACTCTGTACTGGAAGCAAAGTTTGCATGTGGTGACCTGCTCGATTTCCTAGTTTTCTTCTTATTTTTTACAAATTAAAACAAAACACATTCCAATGAGGTCAATTTTGTCAGCTATTTTTTATTATCTTTCATCCGTTCGCCGCAACGTATCAGTGACGACTAGCCTTCCTTGTTTGATCAACAGGATGCTAGTTCCAATCTGATGTTTAGTCTTCGTAGTATAGTGGCTGTTCTAGCGATTCTCGACCTACATATCCAGTAGATTTGTCTCATTTATCGACGCGGTATTGTTGTTATTTATAGAGTATCTTGTGTTTTATTCCACTGGTCACATATCCGTCTTCATTGTTATCGTTTCGGTTGACTCAAGACATCCGCTATAACTCTACCCAGTCTTACATGATATAGACTTAACAGTTTTCACATGGACATTAGCTATAACTGTAACTCCGTCCTACATGATATAGACTTAACAGTTTTCACATGGACATTAGCTATAACTGTAACTCCGTCTTACATGATATAGACTTAAGTTTTCACATGGACATTAGCTATAACTGTAACTCCGTCTTACATGATATAGACTTAAGTTTTCACATGGACATTAGCTATAACTAACCCAGTCTTACATGATATAGACTTAACCGTTTTCACATGGACATTAGCTATAACTGTAACCCAATCTTACATGATATAGACTTAACAGTTTTCATATGGTCATTAGCTATAACTGTAACTCCGTCTTACATGATATAGACTTAACAGTTTTCACATGGACATCTGTAAACCCGTAATATAAATAAATGGTTAAATATCATGTAAACCCATAAAGGGTAACTATAAACCCGTATTACATGACAAAGATTAAAACGTTTTCACAGGGACTATTTTTTTCTTCAAAATAGTTAGTCATGAAATACTGCCACCCAATCTCTGTAATTGTTCACGCACTATGGTAATTCCTGGTACTTTAGTCTACTTTATTGTTTCATGTATTTCATCAATAGGCGCAGGTCTGCACAGTTAACTTGATACTTTCACGAGAATAATGTAAGAAGATTTCATATGTAATCATTTTAATAAAGTTAAAGACAGTTTCAATCGGACACTGCTAACGGATTATTTGTTAAGTGATTCATTCAATTTCACATAACTTGGAACATGCCACCTACCAACAAAACTGCAACTGCCGTAGAAGTGCAACAAGCATCGGCTGCCCCTAGAGTCGGAAAATACAGACAACGTAGACGTCGTCTGAGTGAGAGAGACGTAAGCTTGAACTTTGTATTGACTTATTACACGTAATACGGTAAGTGATGTAAATGAAATTATAATTCTATGAGGTTTGATTTTGTCTATGTCGGTAGTTTTCTTCACTTTTGTCATCTTATGTTAGGTCAGTAGTTTTCTTAACTTTTGTGTTCTTATTGTTATGTCAGTAGTTTTCTTCACTTTTGTGCTCTTATTGTTATGTCAGTAGTTTTCTTCACTTTTGTGCTCTTATTGTTATGTCAGTACTTTTCTTCACTTTTGTGCTCTTATTGTTAGGTCAGTAGTTTTCTTCACTTTTGTGCTCTTAATGTTAGGTCAGTAGTTTTCAACAATCTTTATTCGATAATTCTTTGAGGCATGGTGCTTGTCTCTCGTATCAAAGATACACGGTTCGTTCCCTCGTGGAGCGATCGGAATATTTTTCCAGAGATCCCTGATATCATTGTAGATCGAGTTCCTAGCTCTATCGGAGACGGACGATAGAACGTAAGTTGAACACATAAAAGAACAATTGATAGTTGAAAATCGATAAGAATATGCAGCAAAACCGCTACACGGACACAGTTCATAAAATACCGAAATAAAATTCCTGAAAAAATTGTTCAATATCTTCATAACTATATATGGGACATTCGTCGGTGCTACGGAGTTTGTGCACTGCCGCTGATATCTTCCTATGTAAGAAAGAGAACAGAGCACACATGATTATTCATCGAAGTGCAGTTATGGTAGTCCTAACAATCAATCGTTAATGAAGTCATTCATTCACTCCTTCCCGCTTGTTATTTCTACGTTCGGTACAGCGTTATAAAAGCAGAACGATTGACTTCATTCACTCCTTCCCGCTTGTTATTTCTACGTTCGGTAAGGTTATAAAAGCAGAACGATTGACTTCATTCACTCCTTCCCGCTTGTTATTTCTACGTTCGCAGACAGCGTTATAAAAGCAGAACGATTGACTCATCACTTCCGCTTATTTCACGTTCGTACAGCGTTATAAACAGAACGATTGACTTCATTCATCCTTCCCGCTTGTATTTCTACGTTCGGTACAACGTTATAAACAAACGATTGACTTCATTCCCTTCCTTGTTATTTCTACGTTCGGTACAGTTATAAAGCAAACGATTGACTCATTCACTTTCGCTTGTTATTTACGTTCGGTACAGGTTATAAGCAGAACGATTGACTTCATTCACCTTCCGCTTGTTATTTCTACGTTCGGACAGCGTTATAAAGAACGATTGACTTCATGGCACGGGTTTACCCATATGGTTCGGTTCTCTTCGCGAAATGGCACCCACCTGTCGAGATTGCAGACCGTAGCTCCTGCAACAACCTAGGGCCTCTGGAAAATGCACCTGGACAGAACGGCGCGGTCCGGATTGGAACCTTCGACTCACAAGGCAAGGGCTAATCACTTAACCACATAGACCCCGATACAGATTTCATGCTGCTATTAGTAAACCTTCTTCTCAGCTGCAGTATGTACTGGAGATATGTTTAATCTATGTATGTTTATAGTATGTGATTGTGTTCTGAAAGTCTATACAATCTTTGTATGTTTACATTTGTTTGCTTATACTGTTTGCTGTCAAGTCGATCCAGCACAGCGGTAGTACACTAGGTTAAATCAACAATTTAACAGTTCAGTAACTATCACGTTTACTTCCTAGTGTTTCTTACAGGTGTTCAAGATTAACGCAGCCCCATTGACAAATCGAAAGTTGCCAGATAATCTATCGCGTTATGTTTATGTACTATTTAAACCGGTTCTGACTAGCTCGTTTTACGTCACATTTGTTCATCGCCCCTTCTCGCACTACAATTACATACCGTCACATAACCTTGACCTATACTACGTCATAACTGAACCTTCTCATTTTCATACATATATGCCAGATTGACTCCATTCACAGGCTGCTATTATCTTGAACACCCTGTATAATACACATTTGAGGCTAGATCGATCATAGAGCAGTTTTTGATCCGAAAAATAAACCACAACGCCCACATTAACTATGGATTTCGCCAGTGTGTTGCTGGTATCACAAGGGTAGCAAAGAATAGTAAAACATCGATCTACAAGGCATGTCATAAGATTCGACTAAGGTAGGGAGGCTCTAGGAAGTAAAGGTAAAGGAACCCTTTCATACCTCGTGGTATATAGGTCAATACAGTGTTAGGCCTGTATTTTTCATTGACTATGGGTACACTATGGGTGATGTGGTCAGCATCACGCCGCCGCCTTTACTTTCCCAGAGCATGTCTGGTACCCAGTTGAGGCTGGGTCGACCTGAGAGCCGTCGCGGTCGGGAAAATTCCACGCGCATTGCGGGAGCTGAACCCAGACCAGCTCTAGGGAAGCTACCCTAGTAAATAAAAAACGTCGCATAAATCGGATGGATCGTCATATGTGAAGGCACAATACACAATCGCTCTTAGGCTCAGATCACAAAGAGTGGTATAACAAGTGGTCGACATTGAGCGTTCGAAGAAGAAAAAAGAAGCAAACATGGACCACTCATCTAGGTAGCAAGTGTACTAATCTCTCTGCTACCGCAGCTGTACAAATAACAACATATGGGGGATAACCAAAATTGGTACATAGTTCTCTTACTTAGATGACCATTTGAAATCGTCGCCGCAGCTATTGCGCGTTATGTCGCTGATACTTTTTGCTAGGTACAAGGTGTTATTAATGCAGGGACGTTGATTGAGACCAGTGTGATATTTTGTTTCCATTTCAAGATACAAATGTTTCACGTACAATGATATTTGCTTCTGTATCAGAGTTCTTTCATACTGGACATCATAATATACATGGACTTTGTTATAGAAACTACAATGAAAAACAGACAGTGTTAGTAACAATCTCAATATTTCACTATAAACACTATGAAACAAACCAATATAAATTTTAGTGATAATTTGCAGACTTTTGTTCCATCTGGAACAGAAAGAAATGAAAAGGAGAGAGATTTGACGTGGTGTGTTCATTGATCATGGTGTCAAGTGCCAAGTTCTAACGGAGATGAACGATAAATTCGAAGACGATATGTACATATCCCCACCCTCGAGATAGACCAATGACAGTTCGAAAATCGATAAGCGTTAAATGAATAGCTACTATCAGAAATAGTTAATTGATCAATTGTAAACTTCTACCAGTCACCATCAGAAAAAAGACACACTTGTCGGGGTTACATAGTTCGTAATCGTGCACTGTCCCTGGGTTCTGCCCTTGTAAGAAATAGATCAAAGCACACATGACAAAGGTGTCGAAGTGCAATGTTTATGTTATTCTGTTATCTTGGAATTTGTTCCTGCTTGTCCAGAAATCACTGTGTCATTGTGAGTTGTCAGAATGACATGTCCGTGATATTTCACGTTGTGTCCTCTCATGTACCATAATATTGAGCCGTTGTATATTTGAACATTTATCCATTGTCGGTTCTCTTACCTGTACTGTACTGGTTAAAAGCCAACCATTTACCCTGTTGTACTTGTAAATAAAAGAATGTTATGAACCAAAGGGAAAGCACCACAGTCAGTAAACATGGAGATTAGTAGTCAAACAGGCTGCTAATGCTACACAGGTGTATATATATGGCTCTCTCGGTTTACACAAATACCTTCTTCTTCTTCCAACGTTTTCAGACATTCATTTGTATACTTTTAAAGTAGTTAGTGGTCAATGCTACATCTCCATATAGCTTGTCTTGGACTGATATAGGGATTGGCCATGTGTTTTCTCTCTGTTCAGTGTATGTTGGACATTCTTGCAGTATGTGTGTTTCTGGCAACTTGCTGGTGACACATGTGTATATGTCAGATGGGCCTATTTTGTACTTGTTAAACAGATTGTATCTCAGTCTATTGTGCCCTGTTCGTAGATGCAAAATGACAACCTGTTCTTCTCTGCTTAGTTGGTGGTATGCATAATCCTTTTCATGCCCTGGGTGATCTCTCAACCATTTGTTCTTGTAGACCATTTTTATCCGTACTTTTGTTTCATCATATGTCATACTGGTGTCTGTCTGTGGTAGCCGCTTTTGCCAATATATCCGCAGTCTCGTTGCTACATATTCCGCAGTGGGATGGTATCCACTGTATTACCACTACACAAATACCAAACACGAGCGTTGAACTCAGACAGAACCCTATTACTTCTTGCTACCACCGCCTAGCCATGACAGTCTTCACCAACCCTTCGTGTCGTTTTCAGCCCATACTACAATCAAGTAATAGTCTAAATCTAAGCATATGGTGATACGAACTGAAATCATTAACTGAATAGTGAAATCTAGAATCGACTCATCGCATGTTTGAGCTGTTGGATATGACTACGGGAAAATACAGCAGTAACTAAGAGCATCTGGTCGCGGACACTTTCTCAAAGTTTACTTCCAGAGAGTTTAGTTAATTTGGTGTATAGCTGGCTTTGCTGTCGGTAGATTAATTGCAACTCGTCCAGGTTCATTCCAATCATTTGCCCGAGTGGTTACCGGGGCCCACATTTTAGGTGTAAAGAATAGTTCATAGTTCATAAGTACGGTTCCAACTTCACTGCAACGGGTCACCCCATAATTGCTCCTTTCCTGTGCCAATGAAAATCACACGAAATGCTAACAACTGTGAAATGTTTCATGTGTGAACTAATTCCAGAATGAAACAGCCGCGTACTGCCACAAAAAGAAACCTGCTCCGCATAAATGCATATGGCCGTCGCTAATGTAGCAACACAAAACTGTTCATCACTTGAATTGCAATTCTTGTCGAAGAGAACATCAATCACGACAAAATCCAGCTTTCTGCACCCGCAATATAACTGCATACGGCAGATTGAGCTTGTTCGTCATAACCGCTGTCCGCCATTTTCTGAATACACACTAACACACAACAAACGCACTGTTGACACAGCAAAAGCATTCCATGTAACATTCATAGCTCACAGCGTTGCTCAAGCACTAACTCAGTAGCTCGGCAAACGAAACCGGAAAATACCCGACCAAACATGTCGGAAATGCGCTAGCAAAGTCGTGTTCAGAATCAAACAGTTCTGACTCTGAATGGCCTCCACGCATTCCGCCATTGCTGGCCAGGTGTAAAGAATAGAACCACTGTTACCTGCCACGCATGTCGTAAGAGGCGACTAAGGAGGTTTGGCTGAAATTGGATGCACATGTCCTAAACGTGTAGAAGTCTATACGTTTAGGGGCCTACCAAACCAATGTGCAACGTATACACGTTCTTGGCAAAGATCAAACATATCACAAAGAGTGATTAAAATTGGTCGTAAAGAACGAACGCAAAGAAGAAGGAGAAGATTCCAATCATCCAGCTCTAATCAGATTCTTGGATTGCTGAGTTTTGGTAGATGAATGTTAGCAAGAACTGACACTCTGACTTGCTTTGAAATCTTCTCTTGTGCCAGTTATGCGCCTCAGCACATACGAATTTTGCGATGCTTTTTATTTACTAGGGGAGCTTCCTTATGCCCCTATCTCAGTTGCTTCTTACGTAATGCCTTGTAGATCGCAAGTATTACTATTCGTTGCTCCCCTTGCGAGCCCCGACAACACACACGGGCAGCTTTGAAATGATATTGCCTAGTATATACAGATCTCTAGTGTTTCATTCATTTACATATTTCTTTTTCTTTCTCTAATTCTATTTTGCTGGCGTCTAGGGCTTATGGGATAGTGACTTGTTCTGAGTTCGAATCACGTTGCGGATAATTTGGTTGCAAATTGTTTCACTGGGATTTTTACAAAAGGACGATGGCACCACCGTTCAGAAAGCAATGGCAAACTACTGAACGTAATAATGCCTAGAAAAATCACAACAGCGTTAAAAACTTGTGTTGATTCGCAAAGTTCTGTAAAGGATATGCAATTAACTTAATTCTATTTTGCCTCACAGCGTCAGTATAAGAAGAGATTTATAGAACGGGCTCTTGTGTGTGTGTGCTTCTTACCTGGTGTCTTTCACTGTCTGTTATTTCTGTGATATCTTTATAGTTATGTTATTCGATTACCTTTACTTTCTTAACCTATTTTTCTCCTGGCGTGTGAGGGCACTTACCTGAAGGTCGAACAAAAAAGGGTCAGGTCGGTTGTGAATGCTCGGCCATATCGGCTTCCCCGAGTACATACACACTCAGAGGGTTAGACAATACAGTCTCCATAGGCATGGCGGGTTCAGTCGGATACTCACCAGAATATAAGACTGGCACAATGAATGTGTTTCCAGAGTGGAAGCACGACTTCAAGGTGTTTGTTTGTTTTAAATAGGGTGTTAGGTTCTTTCGAAGTGAACTGAGTTCTTTTGTTTGTTTGTTATATCATTTGCGTTTTGACCACGAAGAGAATAAAATAAGAAATAACTAGAGAATCCAACTCAAATGTGTACTAATAATATCCGTTCATTTCAACCAAAGATGACAACGACCTCAAACGTGTGTTATTGCACCTCTGTTGGCTACGGAGGAGATTGTAGTCCTTCAGCCACAGGTCGTGTAATCCTTCAGCCACAGGTCGAATGTATATGATCAAGGTTGAACATGTTAGGGTTGTGTGTTTCGTGAGAAAATTTAACTAAAATGTATTTTTAAAAACACCTCTCGTTACTGCCTGTGATACCACTTGTTTGGTCGGTGAGGGACATGAACCTGTGGAATTTAATGGTTGCATGGCTAGTGCAGTAGCCGCGAAACTGTTCTGGTTAGGCTGTTTTTTTTATGCCCTCAATAGGCCCGTCTGCCCAGCGTATTCGTAGCGCGTTGGACTACGGTGACTATCCCTCTGTGTGCGGGTTCAATTCCGCAGGATGGCAGAAAAAGCCACATATTCCTAGATTTCCGAAGTTACATGTCCATGGCACCGAACCGAAGGCTTACGATGTCCATGGCACCGAGACGAAGAGCTGAAAAGCTCAAGTGCTTCTGGATCGGGAAAAAATGCCTGACAGATAAAAACTCATTGGGCTTACCGGATTGAACCCAGAAATCCCGCGTGGAGCTGCGTCCTAATCCATTCGACCAGTCGCACCACTAATATGTATATAACTCAATAATTGACAGTCATCATTATTATTTGTCGTCTCAACATCGAATTTTAACTCAATGAATTTCCAGTAACAACATTGTTGTCTTGTCTTTTAATGTGTGCAAAATACTTTTTTCTTTAACGACATTTATTTGAGTTATATTTTAACTCTTAGTTATTGTATCACTTTTATTTATTATTTTAGCCCGCCTGCCCAGCGTGTTCGTAGAGCGTTGGACGACGGTGTGACAAGCCATAGCCAGGCTCCAGTATATGCTAGAGCCTGGCTGTGGACAAGCCCCATGTAAGTGCTGTTCAATTCCGCGGGCTGAAGGAAAAGCCACAGGTTCTCCAGATGTACTATGTTCGTGGCACCGAACCAAAGGGTTACGATGCCCATGGCACCGAGCCGAAGAACTGAAAGCTCAGGTGCTTCTGGATCTGAAAATTTTTAAAAATTATTTTGCCTTTCTTTCAGTAACACTATCCCGACTCTTATATATATATCCACATATGGAAAGTCTCCACTCTGTTCTGTATTTTCATTGTCCAGGTTTCTGCCTCATACAACAACGATGACTATATGTAACACTTAATGATTCCCATGTTCTATTTCTGTGTTATTTGAATGAATGCTAATGCCATTAATGACATATTTGTCTATTGTCTTTATTCAGAACTTTTATTTGACTTCTTCTATCTTCCAATATCATATTTCCAAGGCATGTTAAACTTGATACTGATTGATTTTTGTTGATTATTTGCCACACAAACAAGAAAAATCAACAACAACAAAAATGAACTCACGGAAAAGCCAGTTAATTATAACTTTAGCGACTTGCTGTTTTTAAAAAGGTTAATTTATGGTAAAATGTGATGACGCACATTTGCAGCATACATTATACTTTTCTACTAGCCAAAGGCGAAACAGGAAAACATAAATCAAGATAGTTTTACAAAACATGAAAACAAGATCAATCGACGTTTCGATCAAAAGATCTTTATTAAGTCACGGATACAATAACAACGCGAGATACAAGACGACACCGACGTTCCTATCTATATGCACTATATCTTAGACACAGTGAAATACAGAGGTCTCATTCATAACCAGCGAACATCATCATGTGCCGTCTCAACATCGAATTTTAGCTCAATGAATTCCCAGCAACACCTTCGGTGTCTTATCTTTTAATGTGTCCAAAACACTTTATTTGTTTAACTCTTTATTTCTTTGAGTTTTATTTTAACTCCTAGTTGTTGTATCACTTATTTTTTGTTGTTGTTTTTCTTGGAGCTGTACAGTAGCTACATGTGTTATTACTAATCTTCATCACCCTGTTTATTTGTTGTGGGATTAAAGCTTCTTTAATCTTTAATGTGACCTGTGACCCTCCAACACTATGTAGGAAATAAGTATTTGTAACAGGATAGAGCGGAAAAATCAATTTCAAAATGTAAATCTTAACATAATATTTTATGTTATGTGTGTACTTGCATCTGGACTTCCAGCATCAAATTTCGCGACTGTATCTTTGTTAATTAGCCGAAATTCTGATGTGCTAATACGGAAAAGATTTGTCGGTATTATAAGTCACTATGACAGGACCAGCCAGTCAGAGCCAACTATAAACTTATGGGCCTTCTGACTCAGGTAAGAATTATGGGAAATCAGACCACAACTACACCACGTCACCTCGCATTCCAGTATTGGTGTATATAGACTAATTCATTTTAAAATCAACACAAAATGCTAAATCGAAGTTATATAAACAAGTTAAGTTTAACAATAAGGAATATCAATATGAATATTTTTCACCAGTAAATAAGCATAGACTCACAGAATTGAGTTAAATTACAAAAAAAGCTTGCAGTGCTCTATCAAACATGTCAGGAATTCCCCGGTCAGTTGTCTGGCCTAGTTATCTAGAGTTGGCTGTGAGCCAGTCGACTATTATCGCATTGATACATCGTAACGCCGATGACAATCCCTTCGACAACACAATCTCCTTCGACAACACAAAAATTGTCGGATCACTAGTACATTTCTTTGCATCTCCACACGAAATTAGGAGTTTCCACTCTGTATTGTTTTCCTTTATGGGGTGCAAAGACGACAGCCAGTGGCTTACATTTTAAATGGCACGTATTTTAACATGACCAAGCAGTTTAACTGTCAGGTCCGGGTTACCTTGACAAACCGACGGCCATGATAGTTGTCACCGACATAACTATGCAGTAGCTGCACTGGAACTCGATCTTCAGACGGCCATCTGTCGGTCAGGAAAATCTTTAAAGCGGATCTGGTATACAAGAGAATTTTGTATACTGCGCGCAGCTGCACTTAAACTTCTATCACATAACTATCCCAAACATTGGCGAATTCCGATACTTTTCGAACGCGATTGTCCTACACATGTAGTTTGAGACCGACAATTGCGAACAATCCCTGTCTTAGATCAAACAGGCCAATTAAAAAGCCGAAAATTGATCATTCGAGTGAAGCAAACGTATGTCCATGCAGGTTGTTAAAGCGTGTGTCCGTGCAGGTCAGATACGATATTACATATCTGAGATTTAACATAATTTAACCATACTAATTGCCATAGTTTCAATGTCGGTCACATTGCTGAAAATATAACAGTTGACTTGGTATGCAGATGTGATATAGTGCACCGTTTGGTATAGATGTTACATGATACAGTACAAGTAGAAGATTGAATGCGATGAGTGGTATTTTAGAAATAATTGAAGGAAATGAACTAATTTAAAATTGATTACAATTTGAACAAATCTGAAGTTACAATTTGAACAAATCTGAAAGTTACAATTTGAACAACTCTGAAAGGAAAAGTAATAAAATATATGAATATAGACTTCTTCGAACGCTCCATATCGATCACTTGTCAACCAATCTGTGTGATTTGTTTGTGATCTGAGTCTAATAGCGATTGTACGTTGTGCCTGTTATGCGCCTACAAGTAGGCCAGCAACTCTGTGTGATTTGTATGTGATCTGAGCCTAATAGCGATTGTACGTTGTGCCTGTTATGAGCCTACAAGTAGGCCAGCAACTCTGTGTGATTTGTATGTGATCTGGGCCTAAGAGCGATTGTACGTTGTGCATGTTATGCGCCTAAAGTAGGCCAGCACTCTGATTTTTGCGCTGTTATTTATTTACTAGGTAGCATCCCTAAAGCCCAACATCCGTCGCCTCTTACGACATGCGTTGTAGGTTGCAGTGGTACTATTCTTTGCTTTCCTTTCGGGCCCGGCACCACACAGGCGTGAATATAGACAATTTATTTTCGTTATTACGACGGGCTCTCGTCTAGTTAGTATGACATATTTGAAATCGAACATTATATGACAGATCGATAATGATATAACATATCTGAGATGGAACATCATATTATTCATATGCGATTTGAGCAGTGGCGACTCGTCATTAAAGGCCAGCGGGCCCCACCAAAAATAATGTCAAACGTGTATTTCCTTTTCCTTTGCGTTCCCGAAACGTGTATTTATTATTTTATAAATTAAAATATAACCTAACCTAAAACCATGATTTTTTCGAAAATGTGTGTCTGGCGCCACCAACAAATATGAGCACGAGCCGCCACTGGATTTGAGTATAGTATGTTAAAGAGACGTTGAAAGACGAAGTAATGACTTCATTACACAGGGTTTCCCCATATGGATCGCTCCCATTCCGCAGAAATGGCACACCACATGCTGATAGTTTTGTGGATAACACGAACTCCGTCAACAATTCTTGGCTTCTCCAGAAAATATGCACACGTGAACCACAGCCAACTCTAGATAACTAGACCAGACAACTGACCGGGATTCCTGACCTAGATCAGAAAGGGGCTGGAAAATAGAGATGTTTGATAGAACACTGCAAGCTTTTTTGCAATTTCACTCATTTCTGTGAGTCTATGGTTATTTATTGGCGAAAAATAGTAATAATATTGATATTCGGTATTGTTAAACTTAACTTGTTGCATAATATAACTTCAATTTAGCATTTTGTGTTGATTTTAAAATGAATTCGTCTATATACACCAATACTGGAATGCGAGGTACGTGGTGTAGTTGTGGTCTGATTTCCCATAATTCTTACCTGAGTCAGAAGGCCCCAAATTTTTAATTTTTATCTCTGCGTGAACCGAACGACGCGGTACAAATTCCAGCTCACGACATTCGGAATGCAATGCAAACAGCTCAACCACTTCACAACAGAGGGACACCCCACCACACTCAGAATTACAGGTTATAAACTAATGACCCGGCCTCTGGTCGGTTATGCGATCCCACACAATTGCACGTCTCCTATCTTGACTTGGAGATAGAAAGAGGATATGAGATAATTATACACAAGTTGGCTGTTTTCAACAAAATAGTGTGGACGTTTAAGAATCTGAAACGTGGAACACACCTGCTTGCCTATGGTGTATGGTGTGTTTGTGATATACCTGACATGATCCCGTGTAACTAACTACACAGGTGTATAGGCAGATTGGGTGGCCAGATGACTATTTTTAACTTCGTGTAAATCACATGTTTGTATACTGCTCCCACGTAACATTGTCGCACGTAACCTCAAGTTGTATGTGTTTTGTGTACATAGGTTTTATCAGTGGCGGCTCGTGATCATTTCTGTTGGTTGGGGTCAGACAAAAATTATCTGAAAAATTTGGGCTGTTATGTTTTAATTTATAAAATAATAAATACACGTTACACATTATTTTTGGTGGGGTCCGGCCTCAGTGGCCCTTAATGACGAGCCGCCGCTGGGTTTTATGTACATAGGCATTAGAGGTTGAAATATGCCACTGGTTTTTTTTATATACCTCTAGAGAAGTGCCGTTCCAACGCTTTTATGTATTGGGGCACATCTGACAGATTGTTATGGAGGCGCGGTCGCCATGTGATGGTTGCAATACAACTACTACTTTTAATAACATTAACATTGTAAACGATACAAATAGACCCCACCGTTCAGAAAACAATGGTAAACTACTGAACGTATAAGTGGTGCCTAGAAAATCAGCGACTCTTTTACTGTGGTTGATAGCTACGTCTCGTAAAGGATATGCCGCTATTTTTATTTCAATATTAAAATGGTTGAGATGTCGACGCTGTTTCCAGTGAAAAAAGCAACAGGATGAGATCAAGGGACAGTAGAATGGTTGCAAAATAAAACAATGTTGCAGGTAGAGGCTTATATCTGCCAAGACAACATAGCATGTGTATTCGTAAGCATACTTTTACACGAACTATGTCAGAATGGAATTTATGAATGAGTCAAAATATGAGGTTCCCACAGGAATGTGAAATTCTACATAACGACCTAGCCAATCCCTTTCATTTCTAACTTCTTTTCTCGTAATAGTTTAACTAATGTGCTTTTTTTACCTTTTGACTGGCTAACATTTAACTTCTTGCCTGTCCATTTGACTGCTGGTTACTTTCGTGTTGTTTGTCTTAGATTGTGGAGATTTCAGCTTGTGATAATAAGAGTTGGATGGATGTTTTAAATAATAGTTTAGTCGTCGGATCATGATCACTGCACGTCGAACCAATTAGTCCATAAGTGCTCCTATCTCCTCCTTAGCATGTCGCTCAGCTTGTGGCGACTAACGACCCCGGTTCTTTGTTGGTTTACTAATCTTCTTTGGCTACCAGCATAGTGTTCTTGTCTAGCTACATCACACTTGACTTTGAATTCTTTTAAATAATAATACATGTGTACTTTATGTGTGTATCGAGCTCGAAATATAGATAAACAGAAGCAACTCTTTAGCTCCACAGGGAACGTAAAGAATATCTAAGTTACATGTTCAGCTTTTCTCTTGCCCTGTTAGCGTGTTCTGATATCAATTATACCCATAGCTGTACCCTTAGGCTAACAGAAACAGTACTGGATTCCTTTGACGTCAGCAACGACGTGGTTGGGCAACTCGCCAGCCATTATGTGGTCGATAACATGCCCAGGGTGACTTTTCAGAAGTCGGCGTATACACACCTAAAACAGCACGTCCACCCCTCCATCCTGTTGATTGCGCACATTACTCCGCCTACTTCGTTGTCAATATAAACCACCGAGGCGGTGCTATTTCTGACTTTCATCTTGAAGTCATACATTTACAGTTGTTTATTACTATGAAAACAGACAACAAATAATTGTAAGAAGAATGTAGAAGACTGATTCAAAGTTTAGTGATATCACCGGGGGATGAGTGAAGAGAAACATCAGTATTAATGGATACAAATGGTGAAGAAATACATAAAGTAGGGCAGCTTGATAAAAAAAAAGCAGAAAGTGAGGACGACTAAAGTATTTACTCCTTAACAGAAGAATCAACAAATATGTGCGTGCGTGTGTGTGTATATATATATATATATACATACGGCTTACATTATATTTTGAACGTTCACAGTAGCTTCTTCTTCTTCTTTGCGTTCGTTCTTTACGACCAATTTTAATCACTCTTTGTGATATGTTTGATCTTTGCCAAGAACGTGTATACGTTGCACATTGGTTTGTAGGCCCCTAAACGCATAGACTTCTACACGTTTAGGACACATGCATCCGGTTTCAGCCAAACCTCCTTAGTCGCCTCTTATGACATGCATGGCAGGTAACAGTGGTTCTATTCTTTACACTCCAAATTTGAGCCCCGGTAACCACTCGGGCGTTCACAGTAGCAAAAGTCGAATTTGGTTGTTTTTTTTACTTTTCTGTGTCTAAACTACTCTAAACCCGGCCCACAACATTTCGTGTTTCGTCATATCTAAATGTTGACATTTTACATTCCCCAATAGAGATTGGGCTAGTTACATACACCATGCACGAACTTTTCTGTTCGTTTCTCTCTCGTCTAAACCGAAATTATTCAAGGACGATTAGGTCATGTGCATTGTTTCTATCAATATGTTGTACCCTTTGATAAATAACTCTCCTAGTACATAGTCAGCCACTATTCATTGTTTCTTTCAATATTTTGTACCCTATGACTATATAGTTCTCATAATACACAGCCACTATTCATTGTTTCTTTCAATATTTTGTACCCTATGACTATATAGTTCTCATAATACACAGTCAGCCACTATTCATTGTTTCTTTCAATGTTTTGTACCCTTTGACTATCTCTCTCTCTTTAGCCTGTTACGCCCTTGGCGTTTAGGCCAGCAACAAACGTACACCATTCTTCCCTGTTCATGGCCTTCCTCTGTATTGTGTTCCAGCTATGATTCATTTCCTTCAGCTCTTGCTCTATCGTTCTCCTCCAGGTCGTCTTGGGTCTTCCACGCTTTCGCCTACCCTCTGGAGTCCATCTCAGTGCAGTTTTCGTGTCGGAGCCAGTCTCCATGCGCATCACATGTCCAATCCATCTCCAGCGTCGTCTTCGGATGATAGTGCCCATATTCTCTTGTTGGCATCGTGCAAGCAATTCTTGATTCGAGATAGTAGTCGGCCAGTACACGCGTAATATTTTTCGCAGACAAGTTGTATGAAAGGCGGAGAGTCTGGACATCTCCTGTTCTGTCATTCTCCAGCATTCCGATCCGTACAGCAATGTTGACAGCACACAGCTGTTATAGATACTAGTCTTGGTTCTGATGCTGTATTGGGCAGATTTCCAGGCGGTCTGAAGGGTCATGAATGCACTTCGTGCCTTACTCAGTCTGTTTTTAATCCTTTGACTATATAGTTCTCATAATACACAGTCAGGCACTATTCATTGTTTCTTTCAATGTGTTGTACCCTTTGACTATATAGTTCTCATAATACACAGTAAGACACTATTCATTGTTCACACCAGCTAATATCAAATTTAGTCAGATACTTTATATGGAAAGATTGCGTTGGACGACGGGTGACAAGCTCCCTGTGAGTGTGGGTTCAATTCCGTGGGCTGGCAGAAAAGCCAAAGGTTCACCAGATTTACTGTGTTCGTTGCACCGAGCCGAAGAGCTGAAAGTGCTTCTGGATCAGAAAAAAAAATTAAGGAAGGATTGAGTTCATTGTACCGGGTTGCCAGCATATTGCTCGGTCTATCTTCGCAGAAATGGCACGCCAGCTGCCAAGAGTATTGCACAGAATCCGAACTCCGTAGCTTCATCAACAATCCTAGGTATCTCCGGGAAAAATAAATGCACCCGTGTACAGAAGCACAGTATAGTTGGCTCTGACTGAAGTCACAACTTTCAGAACGCAAGGCAAACGGCTTGACCATTTCGTCACAAAGACCACCCACAAATAATTGACCAACAGGACAGTCTGTATTCAAGAATTGTTGCTTCAGGTGAGAATCACACCAATGCACAATTTAAGGCTACGTTTGACTTGAGGTGTAAATAACCACAGCCAACTCTAATATATGGGTTTCTAGTTGGCTGAATTAAATAGTTAACATATTGGAGAATACTTAACCGTCTTTCATCTTCGATGTCTCCGCAAGATTATGAACAACAGTTGGTATGACAAGACACGGCCAACACTAACAATAATAGAGTTAGCTGTGGACAAGATAACCAATTCTGAAGTACTGCAACGTGCAAACTTGCGCATTCGATCATGGGAATGCTCAATAGTAGAAGACTAAGATGGCTAGGGCATATGAGAAGAATGGAAAATAGCCGTATACTCTAACAGGTGTTGTTATGTGAACTTTTGGAAGAGAAGAGGCTCCAAGGCAGACCACTGCTTGGATAAAGAGTCTGCAAGGCCCGAACGAAAAGCTATTCTATCGGTACCAACAAATGGGGAAAAACACTAGCTGATGACCGAGTTATGTGGAAAACATTACCCAAGGGTGCAGTAACCTTTTTAAAAGACAGTGTTGAGCTGAAAGGCAAGACACGAGCGCAAACTCAGAAGTCGTCACAGTGAAACCCTTGTCAGTACACACTGGAGGAAAAGAAAGAACTGTGAATTCTGTGTCACATTAGGAAGTATTGAAAGAGTTTTGTTGCAAGGAAAACAAACGCTAAAGTGACATACAAATAACGTATACGCCATGCAGTTGTTTGTTTATATATTGAACTTGGGATTTCATCATCAGCCATTTCTGCGCAGTACCAGGATGAGTTATTTTCTCCGTGTGTACCAATTAGATCCCAACGGCCTGGTTTGTTTGCCCTCTGTATTATGTATGCGCCAAATTCAGCCAATCGCAATGCTGCGGTTTTGTTCCCCCCTCTACTAGACGGGTCCACTTTGTAGACATCGATTGACACACCCGGCCCGCCTCCTTGTTGTATGTGACCTGGTGACACACTGTGTTGGTGTGTACAATTGAGCTGCTAGACCGCCAACTGGGTTCGCGCCAGGTCTTGTGATTGCGTCAGCCACACAAAATCGTGCTTACTGGACTTTTAGAATGTCACGGTAAACAGAAAGTAGACCATGGGGTAACCAGACTTCTCTAATGATTATCTTGTTCGGTATCGGTTATCGATAATGAGTTATGGCCGAGTACAAATACGCAGTACTAGGTGAATGTCCTTCAATAGTGACGGAAATACATAAGCAACCACTGGCATATATTTCGTTATCTGTCCATTAAATTAATTTAAAAAAGAATCAATATGTTTTTTAGAAGTCTAGATAATATTTATCTGAACACGACCCATGTTATCAAACTCGCTAATAACGCAGTAGCATGTAAAACATCAGTGCTATTCAGTGCACTCTACACATCATATACATATCACGACTTCATCGTTTCTATTTTTGGCATTTTAAACGAAGTACACACGACGATAATTATTACACGAAATAAGTACACACGACGATAATTATTAGTACTTCCTATTACATAGAAACAATGTATTGATAAAAGTCTAAATAAAATATGGAACTGCAAGTTATATAGTATTACATGTAAAACTAAATTACGAATATTCAATTCAAATGTTGTATCAATCCTAACATATGCTAGCGAGAGTTGGAAAATGACTAAAGATATAGAAAGCAAGTTGAATGCATTTGAAAATAGATTGCAAAAAATAATGAATATAAAATGGAATGAATTCAGAAGTGATGAAATCAGAGATATGTCTGGTCAACCACTAGTGACAACTGTTATAAGAAAGAGAAGATGGAGATATGTTGGGCACACCTTGAGGAGAAATGATCAACGAATATCAAAGCAGGCATTGAAGTGGGATGCAAAGGGTTCAAGAAAGAGAGGTCGACCTAAGGAGACCCTGAAACGAACTTTGCTGAGAGAGGCAGGAAATATCGGTCTCAGTTCCATGGAGGAGATTGAGCGGTTGCCCAGGATAGAGCGATATGGAGAAATTACTTGCAGGCCCTATATAACGTATAACGGTACGAGAGGAATTATTATAATGTATTGATCGAGGTCTGGCGAATTGGTCAAAGCGTTTACTTTTGGCTCTGAGGGGTCGTATGTTCGAATCTGGACAGAGTCGTTCGGTTCATTTTCCTCAGAAATCTTTACGTGCATTTTGCCCAGAGATCTTTACGATTGTTGTTGGAACTAAAGAGTTCGGTCTTTGACTCACGATAGGTGGCATTTTGTCGAGAGGGGCCGAGTCATATAGATACAACTCAGTACTGAAAACTGTGACAGGGCTCCAGCCGATGGGGACAGACGGGACATGAAGGTTCTTCAACAAGGAGAAAAATTCAAGAGACTGACGAACCATCCAATGCACCCCCGAATCAACAGCTAGGGTAGGGGAAATTAAAAGAAGTAACTTTTGGCAACTCCAAAGAACTTGCTCACAAGGATGCAATATTGGCACTGGCTCAACCAAGACACATTCAACCAGCCATCACCTCCCGTCCCTGGGCATGCAGTCTCCCAGAGCTCTCAGAAGAAATAAGTGGCATTGGCAAGAAAGGAACACAGACAGACCTGGAGAGTAGGCTGATCGCAGAAAAAACACATAAACGAAAACTACCCAATGGACACATGCATACACGGATGGCTCGGCTACAGATGCCACCCACAATGGAGGAGGGGAGTTGTCCTCAGACTAAAAAATGAAGTAGAACTAACCTTAGCTCTGGCTACCGACAAGTTCTCAACCAATTTCAGGGCTGAAGTAGAGGCCCTCAGTGCAGCTGCAAAATGGCACTACAAAATATGAACCAAATACATGGAAAAAGAGTGATGTTGACTGACGCATTGTTCGCTATCACAGCACTGAAATCTGAAAGGAACACAGAACTAAGTGATCTCAGGTCAACCTTAGCCCAGTTATCCCATGAATCGGAGAGGGTAGTAATCCAGTGGATATCCTCACACTGCAAGATCAAGGGAATGAAGATGCTGACAGACTGGCTAAAGAGGGAGCAGGAATGCCCCAAGATGACAACCTGGTTAGCTATGAAGAAGCAAAAACTATCGCCAAAGGGCACTACAAAGCAAAATGGGATAATGAACACCCAAAACACAACAAGAACGATGGATATTACCAACTGTCCAGAAGGGACCAGACAACTATACTTCGCCTCCGGACGGGTCACAACAGAATGAGACACCACTTGTACACTAAATTCAAGATAGGCACCAACGACCTGTGCCCCTGTGGCTTGGCAAGTATGGCAATAGAACATATCCTACAGAACTGCCCCAAGTATGCAGACCTGAGAAGAAAGAGGTGGCCCACTTACAGCAGCGTCCAAGACAAACTATGGCGTGGCTGATAATCTGAGGCAGACGGCTGCCTTCATTAGAGAATCCGAAATCCCAATCTAGTGAGAACGCAGAAGAAGAAGAAGATACAACTCGGAACAAAGAAGTCAACCCTTCGTCCTTAGTCCTTAAATGTTTTGATAGCCCTTTGTATGCGACTAATATGTATACGTATTTTATTCACAACAGTGTGTATATATATATATATATAATATCATACATGATCAAGGTTAGACATGTGCGGGTTGTGTGTTCAGTTTTCGTCTTTTTCTCTGTGCCTCAACGGCACGATGATTCTCAGCTATGCTAGTTCCTTTGTGTTTACAGCTCCACACATTTGACGATCTTGCGCAAGGGATTCCCAGCACATGGTGTCTATATCGAAGCATTTCAGAGACACTTTAAGCACAGCCAGTATAAACTCATAGGGCCCTGCGGACTCGGGGTAAAAATTATGGTAAATCAGGCCACAACTGGTATATATAGACGAATTCATTTTAAAATCAACACAAAATGCTAAATCAAAGTTATATTGTACATTGTACAACAAGTTAAGTTTAACAATAAGGAATATCAATATTATGAATATAATACCATAGACTCACATAATTGAGTAAAATTGCAAAAAAGCGTGCAGTGTTCTATCAAACATATAAACATTACAACCCTTCCCCCACCCCTCTGAAACTAGGTTAGGAGCTTCCCGGTGAGTCCGCAGGCCCATAAGTTTATTGTTTTCTGTGCTTTAAGAGTGTCTTTCAGAAGGTCTGCCCCCTTCAACTTCGCTATACATCAACTGTTTTATGATGAAGTGATGGACAGAAACATATTCTGGGGAAGGTCTATAGTTAGGATGTGATACAGTTTGTTTCATGCTTTAAATAGCGTCTGGCTGAATGGATTAGACCGCGACTCCCATGCACGAGACCCGTGTTCAATCCACAGTAAGGTCAATTATTTTTTTTCTATCCGGGGGCATAAAAGAAAAATCATAACCTGAACACTTTCTCAGCAACTGCACTAGCCATGTGGCCATTAAATCCCGCAGGCTCTCGTCCCCTCTCTTCTGTCCTGCACCGCCAGAAAAAGCTGTAATACAGGCAGTAACGACATTAACATGCTGTTTCAGTACAGTACAATAGGACACATTCTTCTCTTGAACTGTCGAACCATATTTCTTGGAAGAAACTACTATATATAGTTCCGTATTAAGTAGAGAGAGTTGTGAACAAACATACGAAGTCGTGTTTCCTGTTAAATCAGCTGCCAGTAGCGGCTCGTCGTTAAGGGCCAGTGAGGCCTGGCCCCACCAAAAATAATGTATAACGTGTATTTATTCTTTTATAAATCATTTGTTGGTAATCATTACTTTTGACGTGATACTAATTAGCGTTGAAATGAGAATATGTAACGCTAAATTATCACATACAGTTTTAAATTCAACGTCGTTTCTCCCTAATTGGTATACTTTACGCATTTCTAGCGCACTTTTTTATGACCAGTAGAAATGTGGTCTATTTAGACAATGATTTTTGCAAAAACTGTGGTCTGACCCACCAACAAAATTATCACGACCGCCACTGTCAGCTGCTACACTTAGCACTCAACAGATGGAGATCAATCAGTCTGATTTTCAAGAGTTACATTATTCAATTTTGTGATAACAATGAATGTGATGTTTTATGTTTAAATAATATACGCTCATACAATGTTTAGTCGCACAGTTTGTCCGGAGCTCAGTTTTCTTTAAAACATTTCTAAACTTAACATAAGCTCGTTAATTAATAATAAACTATGATACAAGCAGAATTTAAGAACACTGGAGGCAAACATCTACCAAATGAAGACAGCACATGGTACTCGACCACTAAATATCACACAATTAACAAGCTATTATACACAGGACTCCGAACAGGACACACCAGATTTAGAAGAGATATGTTTGTATAGAAAAATGAAGTTTAGTGAGACAGTTTGTGGACTGAGTCAAGAGACTGCAGAATATATTCTTCATGCGTGTAGACTCTACAGGCAGGACTGGAAGAAAAATGGCAACTGCAACGGCATTTCTTGCAACCGATGTATGAACGATCTGAAGCAAATCATGCAGTTCATTGAAGCTGTTAGTGCTGGGATCTGATAACTGACAGAAGAGCAGCGAAGGAGATAGAAACGCATATTAATGTCAACAAAACGTTGTTATGATCAACAGCATTTTCATGCCTACTCTGTGTTGACAGGACCAAACATGGACAATGAGCAAAGCACAGTCGCAAAAAAAAACTGCATGGAAAATGCGATGCCTACGAAAAAGTTACCAACACCACCAGGAAAGACAGTCACCAACATCAGCATAAGAAAGAAAGTTGGGACAGAACCTTGCTTGAATTACATTGAGAAAAAAGAATGAAGTGGTTAGGCCACTTAATAAGAATGCAACCAAACCACACTATACATAGCGTCTTCTACAACAGAACACCCGGAAAGAATGCGAGAGGAAACCACAAAACGATTAAAAGATGGCTTCGCAGAACCATGTCAGAAAAGCAAAAGTAACCCTAACCACTAGAGCAGCACAAAACAAAAACATAAAACTACAACACTGGACAACAACCCAGTAACAATGTGACGACGAAAGAAGAAGAAGAAACTTTGTATTGACTTGATGACCTGACATGATGTGGTATCAAGACCACGTGATGTATTTAAATTAAGAAATGTAATATCTTCAACTTTAGCAAATAGCTTTTGAAATAGTTGATCCACTTTTCGTGTTCTGCTTTGATCCACTTTTCGTGTCCTGTCATGAGATCTAAGCTGTTGACGAAATATTTCTTGGAAATTACATCTTGATGTAACAACAGTTGATGAGAACATGTAGATGACTTGCATCACTTTACAGTACTTGCTTTGTTTGTACAACGATCGGTAAAGTGTAAGATAACTATCGGTGGCCTATCCCTGGTCCTTTGTACATGGTATGTTATGAGCATTTCATACTCTATAAATAACATACAGAAGAATGATGAGAATCCCATGGACTGCTAAAATAACTAATGTGGAGGTTTTGATTGGGGTCAAGACAGTGGAAAGCGTATCATTTTATATAAGAAAGAGACAGACATCATTTTTCGGGCATGTGATGAGAAAGGGGGGTTTTGAACACATTGTAACAACACGGATAAAATCGAGGGGAGACGGGACAGAGGAAGACAGAGAGAAAAAAGTTTGGATAGCCTGTCTTCATGGCACGGAAGAGCGTCAATATCTGAGATGATAGCAAACACAAGAGACAGAGATTTGTGTAGATCCATGATTGCCTTCGCCAGCCGGCAAGGCACCTGTTGATGATAATGATAAATAACATTTTTAGAATGACTTTCACACCGTTAATGTTCACTTTAATGTAGTAATATAATTATACAATACTTATAATCGTTATAATGCCAATATAAAGTGTACAAAATACGTTTCACACTATATGCACAAATATATTATATATGTTCTCCATAATAGCAAATAAACTAGCATGTATAAGTCTTAATATAAAACAAAACTCATGTTGAAAATTTATATCAATGCTGAACTGCTTGCGCGCACATGCCCCTAATTATTATTTCGTCTTATTTAATACCATGACGTCACAAGCTCTCTCGCATATGATGTAAATCGATGTGGTCTCGATTCTCCCCGCACTCAAGTAAAGTTCCTCAACTTGCTGATTCTGTGAACTAATGTGCTAGGTTTCTCGCTTATATCAACCATACATTGTCAGTTCAAGAAACAATATTAGCAACATTGTATTCTTTCTTTCCCGATCCAGAAGCACTTGCGCTTTCAGCTCTTCGTCTCGGTGCCACGAACACCGTAAATCTGGGGAACCTGTGACTTTTCTGCCAGCCCGCGGAATTGAACCCGCACACACAGAGGGTTAGTCACCCGTAGTCCAACACGCTACCAACGCGCTGGACATGCGTGCAACCAACATTGTCTTTAAAACTGCAAAAATGTGTGCGAAATAATCTATCTATTAATTAATCAAATAAAAATATCATAATATACTATTAAACTAATTGTAGGAAGTGTCACTTGAACGTAAGGTGCACAGTTAGCACACATTGACTATACGCCACTGATAACTTCACTTTTCATTAGATTTCTATATATGAGTTGAGAGGTTGAAACGTATCTAGTAACACCGTACACATTTCTATTCATCATTATTTGAATTGTATATATCATCGCTGTATCAGTAACACGAACAGACCACATCCTAGAATTTTAATTATAGCAGTGTGTATTATGAGGTCAAAAAAAGAAGCTGGCACTAGATAGGACACATCTTGAGAAAATCCTAGGGGAGTATAACAAGAATGACCCTTTCCTGGAACCCACAAGGAAAGCGAAGGGGTGGGGAGGCCTAGAAATACACGGAGAAGAGATTTGGAGGCAGAGATTAACAATATACAGAAGAGCTGGAGGGAACTGCGTGAGATTGCTACATATAGGAAAACTTGGCATGGATTGTTTGAGGGCCTATGCCCCAATCTGGATTTCAAAATGCACGAGAGAGAGAGAGAGAGATGAAGAGAGAGAGAGAGAGAGAGAGAGAGAGAGAGAGTGAGTGTTTATTATGAATGTTTCGGTTAAACGAAAAGTATGGTCGGTATACATCACATATGTCGGTATGTTTCAGCTTGACGGATATACCAACCCTAATATAGCAAATTCTAAAATTAGTACATGTCGTCATCAATGGAACCTTGTTTCTTTCTCCTCTTATAATTCTCAAGAAACTACGAGCTTGCACTCTTTTTCCCTGTGCAAGACAGTAGAGTTTGTACTTCGACTCCATGTTGAATCTCCTGAGGACTCTCTTTTTTTGATGGTGTGTATGTCCATAGCATTAATAAAAAATCTTATTGAAAGTCTCATAGGGCTTCTTGACTCAAAGTAACGCTAGGTGCAATGGGATAAACCACAGCCAACTCTAGATACTAGATAACTAAGCCAGACAATTGACCGGTGATTCCCTGACCTAGATCAGAAAAGGGGCTGGAAATTACAGATGTTTGATAGAACACTGCACGCAATTTTGTTCAATTTTACTCAGTTCTGTGAGTCTATCGTTATTTATTGGTGAAAAATATTCGTAATATTGATATTCCTTATTGTTAAACTTAACTTGTTGCATAATATAACTTCAATGTAGCATTTTGTGTTGATTTTAAAATGAATTTGTCTATATACACCAATACTGGAATGCGTGGTCACGTGGTGTAGTTGTGGTCTGATTTCCCATAATTCTTACCGAGTCCGAAGGCCCATACGTTTATAGTTGACTCTGGATAAACAGACAGTCAAAGTGTATGCTAGTCACAAGAACCCGGACACAACTGCAGATTTAGTCTTGTTTGTTTGTTATGTAAGGAATTGAAGCCTCTTTAAACCTCGAGACGAACCTTGTTTTGGTTATATCATTGCGTGTAAGAAAGCAAATATGAAAATAAGAATTAACTCCTTTCGGAGAATCCAGTTAGTCTGAAGAAAGTCCTAAATATTTATCATGAGCAATGTTAATCGTGGGTGGATCACTCTATAACTGGCAACGAGACAGCGGACTTACTGACAAATGCAGGTAGCAGGCTACCACAGACAACAGTATGACATACGAGGAAGCAGAGCATGGATAAAAATGACTTACTGAAACGCCCTACTGACCTATGCACATGCGATACCAACAAGGCGACACAAACACACACACTGCAATAATGTCCAACATGTCGTACAATGAACAGAGAAAGCACGTGGTCAACCAATGTCAGTCCGTGGTCCCCGGCAACATAAGACCGACTAGCCAGAGCCAACTATAAACTTATGGGCCTTCGGATTCAGGTAAGAATTATGGGAAATCGACCAACTACACGTGACCTCGCATTCCAGTATTGGTGTATATAGACGAATTCATTTTAAAATCAACACAAAATGCTAACTCGAAGTTATATGATGCCACAAGTTAAGTTTAACAATAAGGAATATCAATATTATTAATATTTTTCACCAATAAATAACCATAGACTCACATAAATGAGTTACATTTCTAAAAAGCTTGCAGTGTTCTATCAAACATCTATATATTTCCGGCCCCCTTTTCTGATCTAGGTCAGGGAACATCCGGCCAGTTGTCTGGCCTAGTTATCTAGAGTTGGCTGTGGACTAGGTTAGACGGGAAAGCAAAAATCCCAGTGTAATGGGGGCTGGTTTTTATAAGTGTTTGATAGAACACTGTAAGGTTTTCTACAATTTTACACAATTCTACAAGACTATGGTTATTTATTAATAAAAACTGTTAATACTACTGATATTCCGTAATGATAAATTCAACGGATAACATAATATAACCTTGATTTAGCATGCTGTGTTGTTTTTCAAATGAATGTGTCTATATCTAACAATAGTGGAATGCGAGGTCACGCGATGGTTGTCGTCTGATTTCCTAGAATTTTCACCTGAGCCCGCCGACTTTATATTATCGTAGGCCACGATCAGTCCAAGACAAGACATTTGCAGATGTATACCGTCTCCATTTGACCATTAAAGTATTTAAATATATAAGTCGATGTCTGAAAACATTGAAAGAAGAGGGAAAATGAACAAAATCTCAGCTTGGAATAGGGAAGACGTCATATAAAGGAATCACATCTAAAACACAATACAGAGGACGGCCAAGAAGATTGTCGTGCATGTGTTACTGCCCTAAGAAAGAAGAATGTCGTGCATGTGTTACTGCCCTAAGAAAGAAGATTATCGTGCATGTGTTGCTGTCCAAAGAAAGAATGTCGTGCATGTGTTACTGCCCTAAGAAAGAAGAATGTCGTGCATGTGTTACTGCCCTAAGAAAGAAGATTATCGTGCATGTGTTGCTGCCCAAAGAAAGAATGTCGTGCATGTGTTGCTGCCCAAAGAAAGAATGTCGTGCATGTGTTGCTGCCCAAAGAAAGAATGTCGTGCATGTGTTACTGCCCTAAGAAAGAATAATGTCGTGCATGTGTTGCTGCCCTAACCACAACAAACGTCACATGTTATAGAGTATCGTGACATTGTCGCGTTGTTATGTTATCTAACAGTGAGCTGAATGTTGACCGCCGCTCTAGAAATTAATCAATGAATAAATCAAGTCACAATTAAGATAGTTTATCTTTGTGTTGACACTTCACACCTAATCTGTATTCCCTCAGCGGGGGAGGTATACAGCTTAAAGGTCAAGAACTTTGGTCATATTGTCAGAACTACGTTCGATATTTGTCATGTTACTAGTTACATTACGTTTAGTCATGTTACGTTGATTTGACTATGACTATGATAATCGTTGAATAAATGTGACTGTTTCATCATTACGTCTCTCTCTTCTCTCTCTCTCTTTGTCTTTTTAACCTCAGATTGGAGCATACCAAGTCTCGACCAACTCATGCCAAGTCTTCCTATCTCTAGCTATCTCCTGCAGCTCCTCCAGTTCTTCTTTATCATCACGTGGTACGAGGTTATTTATTTAGTGTTGGTACTTTACAATCATTTCATCTATTTTTCCCCCAAATCTTTTACAATTTGATTTCATCAGTGATACATGCTTCTGTGCTGATGCATGTTTCTGTGCTGATGCATGCTTCTGTGCTGATGCATGTTTCTGTGCTGATGCATGTTTCTGTGCTGATACATGTTTCTGTGCTGATACATGCTTCTGTGCTGATGCATGTTTCTGTGCTGATGCATGTTTCTGTGCTGATGCATGTTTCTGTGCTGATGCATGTTTCTGTGCTGATGCATGTTTCTGTGCTGATACATGCTTCTGTGCTGATGCATGTTTCTGTGCTGATACATGCTTCTGTGCTGATACATGCTTCTGTGCTGATGCATGTTCTGTGCTGATCATGTTTCTGTGCTGATCATGTTTCTGTGCTGATACATGCTTCTGTGCTGATGCATGTTTCTGTGCTGATACATGCTTCTGTGCTGATGCATGCTTCTGTGCTGATGCATGTTTCTGTGCTGATGCATGTTTCTGTGCTGATGCATGTTTCTGTGCTGATGCATGTTTCTGTGCTGATACATGCTTCTGTGCTGATGCATGTTTCTGTGCTGATGCATGCTTCTGTGCTGATACATGCTTCTTCTGTGCTGATGCATGTTTCTGTGCTGATGCATGTTTCTGTGCTGATGCATGTTTCTGTGCTGATACATGTTTCTGTGCTGATACATGCTTCTGTGCTGATGAATGCTTCTGTGCTGATGCATGTTTCTGTGCTGATGCATGTTTCTGTGCTGATGCATGTTTCTGTGCTGATACATGCTTCTGTGCTGATGCATGCTTCTGTGCTGATGCATGTTTCTGTGCTGATGCATGTTTCTGTGCTGATGCATGTTTCTGTGCGGATGCATGTTTCTGTGCGGATGCATGTTTCTGTGCTGATGCATGTTTCTGTGCTGATGCATGTTTCTGTGCTGATGCATGTTTCTGTGCTGATGCATGTTTCTGTGCGGATGCATGTTTCTGTGCTGATGCATGTTTCTGTGCTGATGCATGTTTCTGTGCTGATACATGCTTCTGTGCTGATGCAACTTTAACACAGATTCTTCTTCTTCGAACGCTCCATATCTACCAATTGTTAAACCACTCTTTGTGTGATTTGTATGTGATCTGAGCCTAAGAGCTATTGTGAGTTGTGACAGTTATGCGCTTACAAGTAGGCCAGCACATCCGATTTCTGCGATGATTTTTATTTAATGGGTTGCTTCCCTATGCCCCTACCTCAGTCGACTCTTACGACATTCCTTGTATGTCGTCATATTTGATTGCGTGTAATGAAATTTTGAAGAAGTTACCATACAGACTGCAATATAGGTATGAACTGGGGCAGTATGTTGACAAACGGACGTGGGATAATCATTTACAGTATCTCACCGTACGAGCAGAAAGCCTTTGCGGGTGCTTTGTCTAAAGGTGTGCCAAATATTTTCAAACGGTTCAAAGGTCAGGTGTTCAGAGTTCTACCACCTGTCATTGCTGCTTACATGATCTACGAGGAAAATCACAGACTCAAAGAGCCCAATGACTATGTTAATGATGAGTAAATTGTTGACAGTCATCTTCTGTCACTGATAATATTCTTCTTTGACTGATAGTCTTGTCATCGATTTTGTTTACGTTTAGTTAATTGTTCAGTTAAAGTTTGGCCAGTATCAACAAGAACTACATTTTTATATTGGAGGGCGGGGCGGCTAAGTGGTTAAGGTCTTGCGAGTCAAAAGGTCGTGGGCTCGAATCCGGACCGCACCGCTCTATTCACGAGTGCATTTTTTCCAGAGATTCCTAGGATTATTGCCGGAGCTACGGAGTTTAGGCTTTGTGCAACATTCTCGGCAGTTGGCTTGTCATTTCTACGGAGAGGGGCCGGGCTATATGAGGTAAAACCCGGTGCAATGAAGCCAATCCTTCATCTTTAAACCTCCTTACGCCTTGTAGATCGCAGTGTTACTATTCTTTGCTTCAATTGAGGACCCCGGCAAAACATAGGCGTAACGCAGATGATAATATTCTGTTTGTAAATATTGATAGAAAGTTCATTTGTAGAGCAATATGATACCTGTTATTGATATCATCAAATTAATTGGGTTTTTTAAAACTGAACATTGTTCTTGACTTGGATCTTGAAGGTTCATTTGCTTGGAAGTCTTATGAATTTCTCTAAATAAATGAAGGTTAAATAGCTTGTCCTGAGCAGAACTGTGCCACACTACAGTCATTCGTAATTTCTTTTCTCTCATAGGCCAAATACCCCGACTCTGCAGTTGTCATGCTCAAATCTACAGTTATATCATTCGTAATTTCTTTTCTCTCATAGGCCAAATACCCCGACTATGCAGTTGTCATGCTCAAATCTACAGTTATATCATTCGTAATTTCTTTTCTCTCATAGGCCAAATACCCCGACTCTGCAGCTGTCATGCTCAAATCATCAGTTATATCATTCGTAATTTCTTTTCTCTCATAGGCCAAATACCCCGACTCTGCAGTTGTCATGCTCAAATCTACAGTTATATCATGAACCCATCTTTTCCTTGGTCTTCCTCTTCTCCTCTTTACCCGGATGTCTCCTTCCATAATGGTCTTCTCCAACCCTTCTTGTCTTCTCCAACCCTTCTTGTCTTCTCCAACCTTTCTTGTCTTCTCCAACCCTTCTTGTCTTCTCCAACCTTTCTTGTCTTCTCCAACCTTTCTTGTCTTCTCCAACCTTTCTTGTCTTCTCCAACCTTTCTTGTCTTCTCCAACCTTTCTTGTCTTCTATTATATGTTCAATAGAATCATTCGACCAATGTATCCAAGTATCAACTCCCCGCGCGACGCCAGGTCATCTTTGTATACTACTAGCTGACGGTCAAGTTGACCAAGATCGTCACGAAATGTAACTAAAGACGAATGTCTTCAATCTACTTTGCCAAGAATACAGAATCGTCTAAATCTGCAATATATGGTTGTCAAGTTCACTTAGGTTCACTAGGGGACTATACCACGCTTCTGTATACACTTCCAGAATCTCTAAAAATAGATTATGACATATTGATCTAAAATCTGGCCAGTTCGAGTCACATGTTTACCTTGCACAAAAACACCAATCACACTACTTCGTGAACTATGTCGAATTCGTTATCTGGCGATATGAGTCAAGCCGGCAAACCTCCAAGATCTAAATGGGGATATACACGCCACGTTTGTCAACTACTACACTACTTTGACACATAAGAACTTAATTCCGAACCAGTTCATGGAAGATAAGTAGTACATCTTTATTGTTAATATATTGAACTAATTGCTAAGATGCTTTAACTACGACATGACAGCGCCATGTTATGTTATGCGATCGGCGTCATGGCACATTGGACATTCCCATTCGTGCTCTGTCCTCCGCTGCAGCAGCCACCCTAACGTCTATTTGCTCACCGTACCCATGAGAAATTGATTAGTATACATTTTCTCTCTACCACGAACACGCCACTCTCTGGCATGTCCAAACTTATAGCAGTATATATGCAGTAAATAAATAGAAATATAAGTGACATATAAACGACATGAGTGCATAGAGAAGATAATTTTGGAGGGAATGGTGACTGGAAGAAGAATGAGAGGAAAACCTAGAAGACGATGGGTGCAAGATGTCATTAACGATCTGAGAAGGACTGCTGCTGACGTCAGTCAACTTGCACAGAACAGAGTTTTCAGGACTGCTGTCATGGGAGCCACGTTCCGGAAGGGACAAGCTACTTGATGATGATATAAGTAAAACAGAAATCTTAATTTCATTCCATGTAATAGTTTTATTTATGAATGTTTTCTGTAGTACATTGAGAGCAGTGGTTCGTGCACTCTGCTTGGTAGGTGCATAGTACCAGGATCAAATCCCGCAGTTGAATTGAGTTTTTTGTCCGACCGCACCAACTCTGTTAAGTCGGACCCATCCTCAAGTTAGATAACAAAAGAAACACTTGGAAGTGAAGACGACAGACGTTATCTTGACCACATCAATCATCTTGTGCTGTCGGTAACAGAAACGTGCTGTCTCAACACTGTATTCTACAATATATTTCTTTGTATAAAAACGAGTTCTTTACTTTATTGTATGGAGGTCTCTGTAGCTAAGTGGTTGCCTTGCGAGTCGAAAGGGCGTGGGTTCGAATCCGGGTCGCGCCATTCTGTTCACGAGTGCATTTTTTTTTTCCTGAGACCCCGAGGATTGTTATCGGAGCTATGGAGTTTTTGCTTTGTGCAATACTCTCGGCAGGTGATAGAGAGAGAGAGACCGAGCCATATAGGGTCAAACCCGCTGCAATGATGTCAATCCTTCGGCTGAAATATACCCCCCTCTTTTACTTTTCTAGTTAGTTATACTTTAATGTTTTCTTGTTATTTCATATGACAGTTAGCGTATGGGTCGAGCATACCATACGGAAGACACAGTCGAATGTAACTAGACAAACAATTGAGTGGAACCCCAAGGAAGCGGAAAAGGTGGAATCTTAAACAGCAACGTTTAAAACGTTGCTGTTTATCGTCACTGTTTCTGTATTTTGTAAAACTATAGTACTTTGTTTTATGTGTTTCGCTATTTTTCCAAGTTTTACTGCAGTCTCCACCCTTTTTCGATAATCTTAAACAGACATGGAGAGTGTGTTTTTGTTGAGGAACTGAAGGACGCTGGAATATCATGGAAAGTCATAAAGAAAACAGCAAATGACTAGGAAAACTAGAGAATAACTGTTGATGCCCTATGCTCCATGAACAGATTATAAGAATAAATAATATAGTATTAATAATGCACATTTCTTTCTAATGAAAAAAAGGGGGTCTAAAGGCGAGGTATCCACTTCATTGCACTGCTTTTACCCATACAGCTCGCCCATTCTTCACAGAAATAGCACGTCAACAGCTGAAAGTACTGCACAGGGCACATACTTCGTAGCTCCATCAACAATCTTAAGGGATCTCCATACCCGTCTGCCCAGCGTGTTCGTAGCGCGTTGGACTACGGGTGACTATCCTCTGTGTGTGCGGGTTCAATTCCGCGGGATGGCAGAAAAGCCACAGATTCCCCAGATTTACGGTGTTCGTGGCACCGAACCGAAGGGTTACGATGTCCATGGCACCGAGCCGAAGAGCTGAAAAAAGCTCAAGTGCTTCTGGATCGGAAAAAAAAAATTAAAAAATTAAATACACTCGTGATCCGAACGAAGGATTCCGGATTCAAACCAACGACCTCCAAAATGCAAAACAAACTGCTCAACCACTTGGCCACACAAAAAACCCCCGACTTCTTCATATTTATATTTCTTTTAAATTGAGATCTGATCTGTCCTATTTCTATCAGACAATCCATGCTCTACTTATAATTAAGTTATGACTAACCACTTAAACGTGAATGTCTATTTACTGGAAATACCGGATCTGCCGGTACTTGCTGCACAATATCCTTAATCCTGTTCTGAACAAATTTCGGTTCTCACATAGTATCCTAGTTTTAATGTTTGATCTCACATATAACTCTTAGATGAGACAACATGTATATATGTTCTCAATATGTAAGTAAAGAATCCGTTTTCATACTATGAGCAGATAATATTTTGCAAATATTCGGTTAGGTCTGTGCTTTTTATTTGACTAACATCAAGCCGGCCATCTTTACTTGATAGATGTCAGTAATTACTTCACACATTTTGTTATTCAGATACTTCACTTCTATTCTGGAGTGCAGAGGTCAACTACTTCACTTTTGTTTTGAACGATATAAGGGAAGACTGCCGAAAAAAAAGCAAAGACGAAACACGTAAAAACAAATTAATATCGTTTTACAAAGTACAAAAATAATATAGAGCTACGTTTCGACCAAAAGTTTTTTATCAAGCAAAGACGCTAATATTTCTTAATTTCTTCGCTTCTTTCAATCTTTGCTTGATGGTTTAAAGGGTTTTCAAGCCGAAGGATTGACTTCATTGCACCGGGTTTCACCCCATATGGCTCGGTCCTCTCCGCAGAAATGATACACGCCACCTGCCGAGAGTATTCCACAAATTACGAACTCCGTAGCTCCGGCTACAATCCTAGGTGTCTCTGGAAAAAACTGCTTGATGGTGTTTTGGCCGAGACGTCGCTGTGTAGTTTTTGTACTTTGTAAAATTATATTACTTTGTTTTTACGTGTTTCGCTTTTGTTTTTAATCAAATGTATACATTTGTTCACAACACAATTTACTTTAATGTTGATTTTTACGTACATGTCATTGGTCATGTAAGATCATCTAATTTTGTTGTTGTTGCCAGAATTAAGTCTATAGTCTTCACTGTTGAGTTTTACACACGTTTGTGCAGATGCGTTACGGATACCATTTTAGGAACATAACCCACTATATGACTCGGTCTATTAACTCCGACGTTCTGAGTTCGAATCACGCTGCGGACAGTTTGGTTGCACATTGTTTCGCATGGATTTTTACAAAAAGGACGATGGCACCACCCGTTCAGAAAGCAATGGCAAACTACTGAACGTAATAATGCCTAGAAAAATCACAAACAGCGTTAAAAAGCTGGGGGTTGATTCGCAAAGTCCTGTAAAGGATATGCAATTAACTAACTTAACTAACCCACTATAATATCACATCTACTGAATTATACTGTATCAGGGTGTCACATCTGATCAATAATAGTGGAGACCGTCGGAGCTGATGCATGTCCAGTAATAGTCTCTATGTAGTGCCAATGACCAGGATAAATTATGTTTTAACTCTTTTGTCCTTTTAAACCGATAGACTGGCTCGCCTCTGTAGCTCAAGCGGTAGTGAGCTCGATCACAAACCCAAGCGTACCTGGTTCAAACCCCATGGTGGGCAAGTTTGGAAGTAAATTCGTGGGATTTTTACAAAAGGTAAAATAGACCTCACCGTTCAGAAAGCAATGGCAAATTACCAAACGTATATGTGTTACCTAGAAAATCAACGACTCGTTTACTGTGGTTGATGGCTACGTCCTGTAAAGGATATGCCACGATTTTCATTTCATACTGGCTCGCATTATTGTTTCAGGTGACACAAAGCCAACATACTGGCTAATTAAGTATATATTGCAGGGGCGGCTCCATATATCGAAAGGGGGAGTAACTTCCCAGAATAGACATAATAAATACTCCAAGAGCCATGATTTTTCAGAAAATTTGTGTCTGGCCCCACCAAGAAAAATGACCACGAGCCGCCACTGATATATTACATTATAAATATGCTGGAATGTACAATAAATTACTTAGCGAATAGGTTCAATTGCAACATTATTTATGCAGACAATTCTGTCAATCGACCAACTCTTATAAATTGGGATATTAGATGCGGTCCGATTTTTTAATAATATGGCTTTTACATTGTGTCCAACAACACAAGAATCGACAGAGTAACGAATACCAGCATAAGAGAAAAGCTTGGAACAAGACCATGCTTGAATTATATAGCGAAACAGAGAATGAAGTGGTTTGTCCACTTAGTAAGAATGCGAACAGACCAAACTGCCTATGAAGCTTTCCACAACAGAATATCAGGAAGGAAGGCGAGAGGAAGACCGGGAAAAGGTGGATAGATAACGTAGTTTAATCCTACCACGAGACTAAGAAAACCATCACACAATTCACCAGAGAAGCGCAAGACAAATACATAAAACCACGACACTGGGTTAACAACCTGGTAACAGTGTGCTGACAAAAGTTGAAGATTGGGTAATCTTTTACGTGAGTCTCCTAAATGTGGCCCTCCTTTACGTGTGACTTAGATTTGGCCTAGTTGTAATTGGGTCTCCTATATTCGGCTAACTGTGGCTCTTACGTGCAACCCTCTTTTAAAATAAATGCTTCTTTTATAAATGCAGCTCCTCAAAAAGTATACTGAGTACAAAACAAGAGGAAGACCACACAAAAGATGGAGCGACGGCATCAAGAACAGCCGTACGAACATAAATATCAGCTTACAAAGTGCCTTAACCCTTTCACTGCTACATACTTTCCAAAGGCAGAGCTAAAAATAGCTACTCTTTGTTTCTAGGTCACAAACGTGAATGTACGTCTCTAGCAGTGACAGTAGAAATGTATAACGTGTTAACACGTCTTTAGCCCACAGAGAAGAGATAATAACAGACGTGCTAATGCGTCTTTAGAAGTGAATGGGAACAACGTATATATACGTCCTTAGCAGCTAAAGGGTTACGACAAGCACACACAAAATCACTACGTTTCACCCCCAACCAGGGCGGCTCGTCTATAAGGGCCAGTGGGGCCGTGCCACCAAAAATAATGTATATCGTGTATTTATTAAATTAAAATATAGCAATCTAAAACCATAATTTATCCGGAACAAAATGTCTGGCCCCACCAATAAATATTATCACGAGCCCACTGCCCCAACACTTCTATAAAGAAGTAAATGGTGGAAGAGAAGAAGAAACTCTTCATTCAATGTTGCTCATTTATGTTGAAATGTTGATTACCTTTGGTATACAGGGGACCCGGTCCCTCAGATGTGTCTAGTCAATCAAAAAGACAATCTTTATTGTTTATAGCAACTATAACGGCAACTGGCAGACTTTGTGACTGATTATATTATGCATTGTGTTTACCGTAGTCATTGTGATTGTCTTGAGTATTCGTATTAGAAAAAAAGAAAGATCACTGATGTCCTGAAAGAACTAAATGTTAAAGAGAATTGACTGATAAACAACATACTATACAGAAAAATTACATACTTTGGTCACATCAAGCGTCACGATGGCCTGGATAGAACAATACTAGAAGGCAGGGTCCCAGGACGCAGAGGCAGACCAAGAAGAAGATGGTTACAAGATATTAAAGAAACCATGAACATGACCATCGACGGTGAACTGGCAAGAGACAGAGTGAATTTCAGATGTGCTGCAAAGAGAGCAACGTCCTATAAAGGATACGCACCTTGATGATGATGATGATTCGTTTTATGCTTGTGTCACTGTGTGTTAGTTAATGTGCGAGGAGAGAGAGAAAGAGAGAATTGTGATTGTGTGTATGTGGTACAGAGAGGAGGATGAGAGATATTGTATATATGGGATAGGCAGAGAGTGAGAAATGTTGTATACATAGGGTGCTAGAGAGAGAGAGAGAGAGGAGAGGAGAGATTGTATATAAGGAGCTGGAGTTAATTATTCTGTATGTGTACTAGAAGTATAATGAGTGTTTGTGAGTGAAGAACAGTATGTATTTGAGATAAAATAATTATGTGTGATTAGATCAAGTATCATCTTCACATAGATCAGTTGTAATTGATCTTCGATATTTTCGTTATCTTGTGATGATGGTATATTCTGACATTTGGTATGCACGTATATTTGTGAATACTCACGCGGGTCATACTCGGTAACAGGTACCCCTTTTCATACCATGTGACATATTGGGGGTTACGGGGGAGACCAGACAACTGACTCGGGGTTCCCTGACCTAGATCAGAAAAGGGGCCTGGAAAATATAGAGGTTTGATAGAGCAATGCACGCTTTTTTGTAATTTTACTCAATTCTGTGAGTCTTTGGTTATTTATTGGTGAAAATATTCATAATATTGATATTCCTTATTGTTAAACTTAACTTGTTGCATAATATAACTTCGATGTAGCATTTTGTGTTGATTTTAAAATAAATTCGTCTATATACACCAATACTGGAATGCGAGGTCACGTGGTGTAGTTGGGGTCTGATTTCCCATAATTCTTGCCTGAGTCCGAAGGCCCATAAGTTTATAGTTGGCTCTGGCTGAGCCGACCTGAAAAACTAGTCGGAAAAATGTCACTTTAACTGGGTGTCGAACCGAGACTAATAATATTGAAATCAAATGCACTAACCACGGTTTCGCGTAATGCCTAGAGCTTTCGCTTGTTAAATCGAACACCCGAAAGACGTGTGTTCATCTTCAGCACCATCTACAAAGCAGAACTCTCAGCTCTCCTGATGGCAATACAGCACATGAATAAGTTGCAAACACCTGTAAGCAAGATGGTCTATTTTACAGACTCACTATACAAGCTCTGGAGGCTAAATCCACTGACAACACAGTGCAGAACCTAGAAAGAGAACTTGCTCAGCTGTCAAAAAAGACATACATTCATCTGCCGTGGATTGCAGTAATAGTGCCGATGTGTTGACTAAGGAAGGGAGTGCCAGGTAAAAATCTTCATAAAGAGACAATCTGCAGTTGACTTGATGACAAACATTGAATATGATAATTGAAAAAAGGGTTTTAAAGCCGAAGGATTGACTTCATTGCACCGTGTTTTACCCCATATGGCTCGATCCCTCTCCGCAGAAATGACAAGCCACCTGCCGAGAGTATTGCACAAAGCACGAACTCCGTAGCTCCAGCAACAATCCTAGGGGTCTCTGGAAAAAATTGCACTCGTGAACAGAATGGCCCCGGTCCGGATTCGAACCCACGACCTTCGACTCACAAGGCAAAGGGCTTAACCACTAAAGACATCACCAAAGACCTCGGCAGAACAGACCTGGTCATTTTGTTCGCATACAAACGAGACACTGCAGACTCAACAGACACTTATTTTTACAGTGTCAACAGGCGGAATAGACACCAGAAGCATTTCTTGCAATACTTCTTTTCTTTGACAGCTAAGAAGCAACATGTGGCCACATCTATTTGATCTCTCTCTCTCGCGATCCCTACCTAGACTGATGAACCAACTTTTATCATGAATTTTACCGTGGTTTTGAGGGACTCCGTTCCTCCGTACAGCTTTTCGCGAAGCTCTGTGTTTTGTGGCCAGGTTTCGTTTCTTAAACCTGCTATCCGTTGACAATCCTGCAGAACGTGTTCTGCCGTCATGTCCGCTTTTTGCATGGGCACAGGCTAGTTGTGCCTATTTTGAATTGTTGTATATGTGGGCGCGTAGCTTGCAGTGGCCGGTACGGAGGCGAAGTATGGCAACTTGTTCACTACGGACAGACCATAGTATCCGTCACTGTTGGAATGCTGGGATGGTCTTTGTCCACTTGTCTCTGTAGTGCGAACCGATGGTTATTCGGGCTTCCTCATAACTGATCTCGTGATCAGTCTGAGGTAGTCGCCCATCTTCTTTAGCTAGTTTGTCGGCACTTTCGTTTCTCCTTATATTACAGTGGGATGGAATCCACTGAATGACGGTGCGTTTAAGTGAGCGCGTTAGTTCATCAAGGGTCGCTTTGAGCTCATTGAGCTCTGTTTTGCCTACACTTTTGAGTACCGTGATGACCGATAGAGCATCGGTGAATATCACGACCTTGTTGGAGAGGTGCCTCTTCTCTCTAGGATCATTTCGGCCGCTGTTCTTATTGCCTCCGCTTCTGCTCGGTAGTTATTCGAGTATTTGAATGTGGAAATCGATTTTGTGACCGTCACTTTCTTTGATAGTTTAAGCACTATTCCTCCTCCACCATCGCTGATTGCGTTCCTGGCCGACCCGTCAGTGTACACGTGTATCCACTTATTTTCGGGATATTATGTCGATATGTACTGTTCTGTGGCTGCTCTTCTTTCGAAGTTTTCTTGCTGACATTTCTTAAGTATGCCTGGGATTTTCCCCTTAGTTCTGGCATTATGGTTTTCCACGGCGGGCACTTATCAGTTGCCGGGATTGGTTTGATTTTGCATTGTGCAAGGACCGGATGGTCTGCGGTCAGTGCTTTAGCGTTTTTGCGAAGCTAGATCTCTGTATCCTGCTTCTTTCGAATTCGTACATTCTTTCATGCATAGGGTGGGAATCGAGCCGTTTAAGTTTTTAGCTAATACTAAGACTTTTCTGTCCCTTCGATCTGACATTGGTTGGATGCCTGTGATTGTTTCCATCGCCTTGATAGGCGTGGACTTCATGGCTCCTGTGATAATGCGCATTGCACGGTTCTGACTATTGCTTACTTTGGCGAATTGTTTATTGGATGCATTACTCCATGCTGCAATGCCGTACTCCAAGACCGGTCGCACTCTACCAGAGTTGAGTGTTTTAAGGACTCTGGCGTTTGCTCCCCACGTGGAGCCTGTGAGTTTGCGCATCATCGTGAGCCTGTGTCTCGCTTTTGACGTAGCATTTTCAATTTGGGCGCACCAAGTCAATTTTCGGTCGAGTGTGACTCCGAGGTACGTTGGAGTCTTGCTTTCTGGAAGATCATACCCATTGAATTTAAGTTTAATTTTGTGGTCCTGGCTGTTCTGGGAGAACACAGTGTAAGTGGTTTTAGACGCATTTATGCTCATATTCCACTTTATTGTCCACACTTCCAGGTTATTTAACGTAACTTGTAGTCGATTTGTTGCTGTGGGCATTGACTTTTCCTCACCCATATTGCCAGGTCTTCGGCATACATGGCAGATTGTACTTGCTCTGGTAGGCATATAGCTAAGTCGTTGACAAAGATTAGGAAAAGAGTTGGTGAGAGCACTCCTCCTTGGGGGACTCCTTGCTCTAATGTGACTTTAATGCCAGTGTACCCCTGAACCTGAACCCTTGCTGTTCTCAAGGTATCTATCAAACCAATTGTACATTCTTCCCTTTATGCCGAGGGTGAGTTTTAGTTTTAGGCCTTCTTTCCAAACCGTGTCAAACGCATTCTCCATATCTACCAGGACTGCCAGTGTCTGTTCTTTTTCTTGGAAACCATCCTCGATTTCTTGGGCGATATAGTTGATCTGAAGCTAAATACCATGTGCATGGTTCACAGTGGACTAAGCGCATGCCCAGAGATCGCCAAAAGAAGACGAAGAAGAATGTTTCACACCCTACGAATCAGACTTGAGAAAAGAAATTGGTCCTCCCACCTACAGAATACTTGGATCTATAAATGGGAAATGAGTCATCACATACCCTGCTTTCTTGCAAAAGTGACGGAACATGTTCATCTATATATATGTGCAAGCATAAATGCACGGTGACACACTTTATATATATATATATATATATAAAGAGAGAGAGCGAGAGATGTAGATAAATAGAGGCATATGCAGAAAAGGAGCATGTACTGTACAATGCATTAAACTTACACATCGCATATCCTATTTACAATACATTCAGTTCAATGTCGTATATCTTTCTAAGTAAAATGTTAGTATATGTTAGTTAAACATCTTATATCCTGTAATTATACTCGTCTCACGCTCTAAAAGTGCTCTAATCGTATCCTGGGGAAAGCTGTCTGGTTTTTCCCACTTATTGATGATCTCAGTAGATGTGAAATCTAATATCTAGTCCTATTGAAGTCGGACAATGTAGCGTATTCCGGTACTACAGTGTAGCACGTAACAAAACGTGCGGTACAAATGAAAAGAAAAAGAGCAGACCGTATAGCCGCTGCCCTGACAAGATCAAAATATCTAAATTTTCCCTACCAAATCTTCTGAAATTCTTCTTCTTCAAACGCTCCATATCGACCACTTGTTAACCACTCTTGTGATTTATATGTGATCTGAGCCTAAAAGCGATTTTACGTTGTGCTAGCTATGCGCCTACTAGTAGGCCATCACATCCGATTTCCGCGATACTTTTTATTCACTAGGGTAGCTTTCCTAGGTCCTACATCAATCACCTCTTACGATATGCCTTGTAGGTCGCAGTGGTACTATTCTTTGCTTCTTGCGGGGCCCGGCACTTCTAAAATTAACATCAACAATGTTGTTGGGAAAGAAACCGGAGTGAATTCACTAATTTCCCATCAATATACTGCATTGCCTTTTTTTTTTTTTTTTTTTCCGTCCGCTTTCAACTCAGACGAAGTTTCATCTCTGAAACTGATTTTGCGTGAAAATCCGTTTTCCAATTCTCAATGGCTACACTGGCAGCCGTGTGCTCAATGTACTCGTAATTAGTATTCCCTCGCCATACAGGCAGATTTTCTCCGACTTCAGAGGTACTCACGTTATCGTCCTGAGTAAGACCAGGGACTCGAACAAATGCCGGACAGTAGGTTCGAACCCGAGCTATGAGGCGTCTCACCGCTAGCAGGCCGAGCTACTATCAACTACTCTAGGCAGTCCCCACTGCATTGCCTTGAGACGCAGTCTGACAATGTTAATGGTTCCATAACAATAACACCACAACATGCCGCCTGCATTACCAGTATAACAGTCTGACAGTTGCAGATAGTTTCTTTTACAAGTTATACAAACTCATATCTATATGTATCATCATCATGTGATATGACGATAAGCGTTGGTCGTCATGGTTCGACATCTCACACGATCACCAGAGTCCGTGATACGGTCTGTGTTATTGTATTGACCATGTCATGCGACCAAGCCACCTAGTTATTTATGTCTTTGTCTTCCTCTTGCCCCTTCCCTATCAAGTATGTCTTTGTCTTCCTCTTGTCCCTTCCCTATCAAGTATGTCTTTGTCTCCCTCTTGTCCCTTCCCTATCAAGTATGTCTTTGTCTTCCTCTTGTCCCTTCCCTATCAAGTATGTCTTTGTCTCCCTCTTGTCCCTTCCTATCAAGTATGTTTTGTCTCCTCTGTCCCTTCCCTATCAAGTATGTCTTTGTCTTCCTCTTGTCCCTTCCCTATCAAGTATGTCTTTGTCTTCCTCTTGTCCCTTCCCTATCAAGTATGTCTTTGTCTTCCTCTTGCCCCTTCCCTATCAAGTATGTCTTTGTCACCCTCTTGCCCCTTCCCTATCAAGTATGTATAAAGGGTCTAAAGACGAAGGATTTACTTCATTGTATTTGGTTTTATCCCATATAGCTCGGTCCCTCTCGGCAGAAATGGCAGCCACCTGACCAGAGTATTGCACAAAGTACGAACTCCGTAGCTCTGACAACAATCCTAGGGGTCTCTGAAAAAAATGCGATTGGGAACAGAACGGCGCGGTTCGGATTCGAACCTTCGGAATGCAAGGCAATGGGTTTAACCACTTAGCCACCGAGACCCCGTAGTATGTGAACACAATATACAAGACTGAGCGGTACACACATCTATTCAGGTGTTCTCACCCTTACTCTCATACAATGTGTACTTAGCCACCGAGACCCCGTAGTATGTGAACACAATATACAAGACTGAGCGTTACACACATCTATTCAGGTGTTCTCACCCTTACTCTCAACAATGGTACTTTGTAGACTACGTCACGTCTCTGCTTGTTGTATGTATGAATGACAACAACAAAAGTAGATAGATCTACTGTGGTGGGAAAAGCATACAGTAGATTGTTGTAGATATTGACTAGTGACAGTGAGAAACCAGGTCCCGGAACTATCGAAAGTCGACGGCCGTTGTTGTCAAATAAATACAATTGAGATAGCCCACTCCTTCTGAACCCTTCTTTCCGTCTTTGCTTAAGTTAAAATCCTTGAAGATTACATCCTAAATGTGAACAATTTCAAGATGCTTATAGGACGGATATATTCAGTAGGCGATCATTAATGTGTGTGGTTAGGTATCGGACACAGTTGCCAATGTATAGTGCGTATATTTGAATCGAACATTTTCTATAGCTGACTGAGGAGACCGGTTTAAACAAAACAATTTTAGCTTTAGAATATTTGGTTATTAACGCTGATAGGTGATTATTTGTGATATTATAATTAGTTGTGATATTATTATATGACGTGGTATGATGTTATTATAATATGATATTGGTTGTAGTTGCACATTAGAAACTACGTATATGTATTCGACATTGTTTATGTTTATCGTCACTGAATTCTCCCAATCGGAATTAGTTAGGCAGTTTGATTTCATTCATGAAAAATTGCTTTTATTTATAGTAAAAACATAATATTGAAATGATAACATTAATCAAAGGCAATTTTTATTTATCGGTAATGGTTGTATTTCTATTTATAAACAAAAGGTTAAATACAAATTTCATAGATATTTTGGTTACTGTAAACAAAAACACGTATAGTTTATATCCCGGGTTAACGGCGTAGCTAGATGATTGTATAAAGGCTGGAGATTTAAAGACTGCTGTGTAAACATCCTTTGCCGTGCGTTACGAAAGTCGGGGGTTCGGGTCCGGATCGCGTCGTTCTGTTCATAAGTGGATTTTCCCCCAGATAATCCTAGGATTGTTGCCTGAGCTACGGAGGTCGTGCTTTGTGCACTACTCTCGGTAAGGTGACAGGGCATTTCTGCTGAGAGGGACCGAGCCATATGGCGTAGCCTTTTAGCTCTCGTCGCGTAATGTTTGTGATAATTTATTTTGTATCCATGATCCCCAAAATAATCTCATTTCTTACCTGGGATTCGAACGCGCGTAGGTGTCCTCATAACTGAAAGACAGGTGTTCTCATCCAGTCGGGCTACACGCTTCCCGTACCCTCCTCCGACTGTGATAGTCCCAGTTACTTGGCTCGTTGTTTAACATTAGAGTTACACGTGAAAGTCTATTTTAGTGTTGTGTGTTACATTATAAAATCTCACCATCTTTTCTTATAAGATCGCAACGTTTGAACTTTCATTACAGAACATCTAATGTTGTGCGGCTATGATTATGACTGTGAGGATAACAATCTCAAAGTTTGGACTTTTATGATAACATACCACCTTTTGGACTTTCTTTTTTTACAATCTCGAAGTTCGAACATCCACGATCTAATATTCAAGTTCGAAGTTTTATTGTACAATCCTAAAGTTCGAATTTAGATTATACATTCTCAAGGTTTGGACTTTGATTATAAACTTGTGAGGTTGTTGTAACGGGTTCATACGGTCACTGCAAGAAAATGAAAACACAAGTTTACACACACTTCAACGGTATGGCAGAGACTGAGCTGAAATTGGTAAGGTTTCTTCTACACACACGATTGTTCTTTAAAAAAAAAAAAAATTTTGCGGATTCTAAGCTATTTCTGTTTATTTATCTATCGTTTAGGTGTGTATCTATCTTATTTATTCATTGTGTATGGCTGTCAGTTATATGTTGTCTGTCTGTGTCAGTTATATATTCTGTCTGTCTATCTTAGTTATTCTTTGTGTACGCCTGTTATCTGATTTATTCCAGCTATCTATCTGTATGTTTATATATATATGTGTTGATATTTATGTGTAGTATTACGTCTTTGTGAAACGGATTAGCGTAATGCTCAGCGATTGCATATCGACACGGACACAAGAGGGTTGTGGGTTCAATCCTTCACTCGACATTCAGCACGTGAGAGAAGTAATTGGTCCTCCTACCTCCTGCTCAATAGGATATAGAAATGTGAAGTGACAGGCACTTCATCTAAGGTCTGAATAGGCAACGGGAAATTTTATTTTATTATATTCTATCTTGAGACCTTCTATAGAAATGTATATCTATCTATCTATAATTTCTGTGTTTGGGACTGAATGTCCTTTCTGACCTCGTTTTTTTTTCTCTATATCTCCGTATGACGATTATAAAAAAAGACATGCAAAAATATATTATTTTGAAAAAATATACTTTTATTTAAGAGCGAGGCAAGCCAAATACAACATATTGAACATGTAAATATAGACATGGAATGGGAATTCTGTAGGAGCATCGAGTTGGCTAATGAAAAGACATGATAAAAGCGAACTATATGCTAGACAGTTTATGTGAAATTTGCTAGCAAACATTCCTAAAACAGATAGGAAATGTTCGAAAGCTTGAAACCGGAATCGATTACTGGCGCGTCCGAACGACTTCTTGTCAGGAAAAGAAAATGTGTCAGCGAACTCTGTTGACCCCCAAAGATTGTTCATTTTAAAAGAAGAAAAATGGTAAATATATCAATTAAGAATTGATACTTTTTTTTTTTAAAGTGAAAGTTACTGACCACTTTAAATCTCAAATCTGTATTGATCTACATTTTAACGTACCGATAGTTTTTGTTTAAATTATAACATTTATTTTTAGAATGTGTACATAGTTTGAGCATGACGGCTGCAGAGACTAGCCTATGAGAGAAATTCCGAAGGACTTTTAGGGTGGCAAAGTTCTGCTCAGGACAAGCTATTTGATGATGACATAATTCAAAATCATAATATAGCACAAATGATTACGTCATACAGTATATTGTTACATATCCGAAATGTTGGGCTTGTCTAATTAGTGTGAGAACTATACTATAACATAATTTTCTCATGGTAAAGTGTATGCTACCGAAGTTCAAACGGGCGAGTGTTGGGTTCCAAGGCTGTCCCTTGTGTAATCTTCTTCTTTTATTTTAACGTTTTACGCAGTTATATAAATTAAGTGATACACTTTCCACCCGTGTGTGTTGCTGGGGCCCGCAAGGGAAACGAAGAATAGTACCCCTGGACCTACAATGCATGTCGTAAGAGGCGACCAATGTAGGCATTAGGATGCTTCCTAGTAAATTGGCCTACTTGTATGCGCATAACTGGCACAACGTACAATGCTCTTGGCTCAGATCACATACCAATCACACAGAGTGGTTGACATGTGATCGATATGGAGCGTTTGAAGAAAATGAAGAAGTGATATACAAAAGATAGTTTACGGTTTATAAAATCGATTAAGCACACTATATTACATATATACAATTATAGTGTGATTTGTTTCGATCCTAACAGATGTCATCTCGACTCTGCTTCAGTTGTGCACCAGAGAAACACTGGGAAGTCTTCTTCTTGTGATCGCTATTTTGATTATACCGTCAGACGCGCTCTTATGATGAAGTCTCCGGTTGTCTGGAGCTCATCTCTGGTGCCATGTAGTTTTGAATGTAGTGTTGTGTTGTAGAGCCAGCATCCCTTTCTAGGGAGGACATACAGGGACAGTCTTGCAGGACATGTTCTGTGGTTTGATCAGATATGACATATGGGAAGTAATGGCGAGGATGTTGACTATATCAAGTATTGTGTATCGTTGACAACGAAAATATTAGCCTAACATCCTATTCCTGACATATACCTCAAGGTATGAAAACGGGATCTTGATTTTACTTGTTGCAAAACAATCAAATGTAGAGTATTACTAGAGAACACATAGTAATAACAGCAATTGAAAGCAATATGTTCAGCATATACTATCAACCATAATTGGAAAATAATAAAAATATAAAACATGTGACGCCTGACTATGCTTTATTTAGATTCTAAACTCGTATGATCACCATAACTTATCTGAAAACTCTGCTAAGGAGTGGTGTTTGTATCCTCGTTGTGTCAAACTTGTTTAAGGTATAAAACAACCACGAGTGCATGACCATGTTAGGGGCTGAGCGCAGGTCTTTCTCAAAGGATGTCAACTACAGTGGTAGTTTTGTGTTCTCAGAAGGAACAAAGATGAAACAAGTGGAGGAATAATGTTCAGTTTATACTTCTTCGAACACTCCATATCGACCACTTGTTAACCGCGCTGTGTGATTTGTATGTGATCTGAGACTAAGAGCGATTGTACGATGTGCTAGTTATGCGCCTACAAGTAGGCCAGCACATTCGATTTCTGCGATGCTTTTAATTTACTAGGGTAGCTTCCTTAGGTCCTACAGCAGTCGCTCTTCGACATGCCTTGTAGGTTGCAGTGGTACTATTCTTTACTTCCTTGTGGACACCGGCACCATACAGGCGGTTCAGTTTCTACAAACATTGATGACTGTCCAATAAGTTTCAGTTTATGTAGATTGATTGATTGCGCTCACTGCGAGAGTACAAGTCTGAACTCATTTGGCTAGTTCCAGGTTCTTTGAAAATTTTCTTCTCCCAGAATATAGTTATTCCTGGTGGCACATTTGAATGGGGGGATATTCCAGAGCTTTCTTTCACATTCCACAAGACTTCTTGACCCGATGTGGCCAAGGGTTCAGTGCCACAAGCCTGACAGTCATCTACCTCAAAGAGGACATTGCTGTGACTCACTTACAACCTCAAAGGTTATGCAGGAGACAAATGTATTCTCTTCCAGCAGCCAGACAATGGGTCTTCTCCAGCAATCTTCATCACAGCAAAGATTATATCAATTCTTGCTTTGTTAGCCAGTCAAATCTGTTTCAGTTTGGAACATCTTTATTGCGATTCGGTCATGTCCATAGGTGTTCCGAGCTGCTTCGCAATATCTCTAAAAGCATCCAGTGCTAGACTAACCATACCAGTTCAATGTTGATTGATGACCCAACACTTATATTCCTGTTGTGATGTTCTTTTCTGGCCATTCCAATCTTCAATCCAAGCTCTTGCAATCTAGCAGTTGACATTGAGTGGTGTAAATAAAAGAGCTTTTTCCTGATGAGGCATTAAGAAAAATCCTAACCTGCACAGTTGTGCAGCAACTGCACTAGCCATGTTGTGGCCATTAAATTCCACAGATGCATGTCCAACACTGTCCTAAAAGGCGGTATTACAGGCAGTAAAGACACGTTTTGTTGTTTAAAAAAACTAAATAAACATGCCTCAACTTACACATGCTTTAAGTACCTAACAAAACAAACAAAACCATTGGTTTCATGATGCACATCAACTTTTCTTTTATTCTACTCAGGTGGAGAACATTCTACGGCCGTTGGAGCTGTCAGATGACCACTACAGGAAGGTGGTTGATCTTATGGCAAATGATTTCAACAAAGGATTGTCACCTCAGACTCATGCTACTGCCAATATAAAATGTTTCCCAACCTATGTTCGAACTGTTCCAGATGGGTCAGGTACAGTCACTTTATGAAATATTTTTACTTGTTAGAGAATGTTTATATTCTTCTTTCTTATAGTTTCATTTTTATCATTATTCACAATGATACTTCAATTCATTTTTTCTTTAACTTTGTCTTACAGTTAGTATTTCTAAAAACATTTCCGTAGGCTTTTTCAGACCATAGGGTTTGAAGACACTTCACTTTCATCATTCTATGTCCTCATGTTTGTGCCATTGTGAAGGTAGCAGCGTTAGGTCAATGTTCTTTTCAATCATGTGCTTGAGGACGAATGTCCGGCAGTGCTAGGGTTTGGGAACTCCAGCAAACCTTCTCTTGTCTCCAAGTTAAATGCCCATGAACAGTCTATATGCACTTAGCTCGCTAATCCCTCCCACCACAGTTAGTTTAATGGACTCAATTATTTGAACTAGTTTCACTAAGCAAAGAAAGTATATACTGTCTGTCTCACAAGAATGTCATATAATGTAACTAATGAGAGTCACAGGTGGAGATAACATGTCTGTGATAGGTTAGAAGTTACACCTTCATAAGCAATGACTGCTCATCAATCAAAATCGAACTGGTATAGTCAGTTGCTGGACGCTGTTGGAGATATTGCGAAGGGGATCAGAGCTATGGACATGTCTGGAGTGAAATGAAGATATTCCAAACTGAAACTGAAAGCAATGATTACAGGAATGTTTATTTGAAAAAGAAATAATTATTGAGGCACAAAATGGGACATTCAGAAACCGAATTCCTTAAGAGGCATTATGTCTCTTTGTTTTTTTCTTAAATAGCATTCTATCCACCACATGGGTGTCGATGGCAACAAGATGGTTGACTAGCTCTGCAACCATATTGGGGGTCAGGCAATGGATACTGACATTGTGAACATTTTTATAGAGTGTGGCTGCAAAGATGACTTTCATCCAAACCCATCCATATCAACTACTAGATTGAAGTGGCCAAGAAAGAGCAGCACAAGAGGCGTATAAATAGGCTCAGTATCGAACTGGAATGGCTAGTCACTGGATGCTGTTGAAGACATTGGGAAGTAGATCGACACACCTATGGACATGTCCAGAGTGCAGTGAAGATATTCACAAACTGAAGCTTCGTAATAATAAAACCAATAACCCGCTAGGATCCTGTGGCCATCACTGTGAAGACATCAGCACAAAAAGCATGATATAGTCTATAAATTATTGAACAAGCTTGCAGCTTGCTGATATAAAGAAGAGAGCAACTGATACAAAATCCCATTCACTCACTATATACATTGCTTCTCAAGACGTAGCAGAATACCATCATCATAACATGAAATTGATAAAAGTGACCAAGGACAATTCTTTGATGTAAGAAATCACCTGTGCGGTTTCTTGTGGTCACTGACACAACATACAATTGCTCTTAGGCTCAGATCACATACAAGTCACACAGAGTGGTTGATATGGAACTTTCAAAGAAGTAGAAGATGATGTTAAAAATATCATTCTGCCTAATTTGTCTCATAGATTACTTGATATTGCTCATAAATGTACACATTTTTTGTTACTGATCCTGAAAGTCCCTTATCTCCTTCATGAACACACATCCTTCCAAATCATATGCTACTATTTAGTCAAGCAAGGGAAGGTATTTCCTAACTGTGAATCTATTTTCTATCTATTACAGAACAAGGAGATTTTCTTGCCCTAGACCTTGGTGGAACCAACTTCAGGGTGCTACTCATTAATCTAAAGGGTCAGGAGGTGACAATGGAGAGCAAAATATTTATTATACCACAACATATCATGTTAGGATCTGGTGCACAGGTATGTTTTCATTTTGACTGTAGCATTGAAACTTGACATTTTGGTTTGTTTGTTATTTATGTTGAGAATTAAAGCCTCTTTAACCCTTTCTTCTTCTTTGTAGAATGCTTCATACCACTTGTTAAACCACTCTTTGTTATATAAATATGATCTGAGCCTAAGAGTAATTGCACGTTGTATCAATTATGTGCCAGCACATCCGATTTCTGCATTGCTTTTTATTTACTAGGGTAGCTTTTCTAGGCCCCCACTTCAGTTACCTCTTACGAAATGCCGTGTAGGTCGCAGTGTTACTATTCTTTGCTCCCTTGCGAGCCCTGGCAACACACGGTGACACCTCTTTCAAGCTATGGACAAACCTTTTAGTGGTTATATTAGAGCGCTTAGGCCAACAAACATGAAAAATAAGAATTGACTCCTTTCGGAGAATTCAAGATTAGACTCCTTTAGGATAGACAATCCAAGATTATTCGCGATTATCTTAAAATTTAACATACATGTGCACATTTATTATACCTCAGCATATCATACAAGTATGTGATGTACATATCAACATACTTTGATGGAAAACATCTCTGCCATCTAGTTACATATGTTTCTAAGGTGGGTGATACGGCTTGAAGGCTATTCAGGAGAGAATTATAATTTTAGGAAATACTTTATATGCAACAAAAACATGATCCTAGACTCATTCATAAATTTGGAAACACATGATGCACTTGTTTAGAAAATGCATATTAGACATTAACAATGAGAGCGGTTGACATAATTATCTTCTTCAGCTGTGTCTGAGGTTATGACCTCATCTTCTACTGTTATGTACCCGTATTCTAGACATTTCAGTTGACATAATTGTGTTCTTATTTATTTAATTAATTAATTGAAAGAGCATTGTTTAACACAATATTTCTCCCTTCATTATGCTATCAGTGCCAAACCTGGACACCAGCATCAAATAGTAGAAGAAAACTAGTCACAACAGAGGTGAAGTCTCTCAGTAGAATGCTAGGAGTAGCAAAAAGACAAGTTATGCGAAAAGAAAACGGTTTAGAAATGAAGTGACCTCAGAGAAAAAGGGAACAACACAGTACTGAATTCACAAGAAAGAACAATTATAAATGGTTCTACCCTAAGCTGTTAGGCAAATCTGGAAAGTGAAAACAATCAAAGAGCCAATGTCTCGACCGACTAAAGGGAAAAGGTTAGGCATGATAAAAGTTGGACCTCAGCGATAGAAGAGCACTTCACAGTGTTTATGAAGTGCACGACACAGGCATATTGCTTCTTCAGTCTCCTGTTACCTCTCGAAAGTGTTAGGCAATATCTGGAAATTTAAAGTGAAAGGTTCATCAGAATACTTCTATTCTCCAGATCCTACTTCTTTTCAACTGAAGCATGAATTTTGGTTAAGAAAGCAGGATTAGAGAATGATCAGATGATAATTCTTCTTCTCCACTGTTGGGATTTGATTCTGACATTTCCAAAATATGAGCATACAGTTTTTCTTCTAGTCAGCTGTGCCTCGAGTCTGCACCTGACAGTTCTTAAGTTAATTTGTCTGCTTGTTTTGGACCTCTCCACAATTTTAAATCTGGGAGTTGAAATATCAGGAAACTTCATGCAGAATGACATTTACTATATTTATAAACTCAACCTTTTTATCCATACATTTCATTTCTAAATGAAGGTATATTCCTACATGTGATTTAAAAAGTATTAATGGGCAACAGTGGTCTTTTTTGCATACAATTTGGACCACTGTGTATGATTGACTTGCCTGTATGCTTTTCTGACCTTAGAGTATGAAGTGCCTCTCACTTCACATTTCTAGGTTCCTAGTGTGCAGGAGATAGGAGGATCAATTCCTTTCATCCCACAAGGAACATTGAGTGTTGGATCAAACCCACATCCTTCTTGTGTCCTAGTTGCTAGGTGAACGTGTATGCATTGCACTAATCCATCCCACTATAATTTGACAGAAATGAAAATCGTGGCATATCCTGTACAGGACTTAGCCATCAACAACAGTAAACGAGGCGTTGATTTTCTAGGCACCACTTATATGTTCAGTAGTTTGCCGTTGCTTTCTAAATTGTGAGGTCTATTTTAACTTTTCGTAAAAATCCATTGCTTCCAAATTTGCTTCCAAACTGCCTGCCGCAGAGTTTGAACCAGGTATGCTTGGGTTGTGATCAAACTCACTACAGCTTAAGCTACAAACGCTTACATGAAATTTTAAATACTATTGTCTTATTCATTGTTCACTTTCAGACTTCCATATTAATTACTCTGATAAAGTTAGTAGTTAACTCTAGGCTACTAGCATTACCACAAAAACATTTTGTGAAGAAAGACAGGACATGGCCATGTGGTTCTCATCTGTTCACTATCATATGATAGACAGATACGCAATAGGCATTCAGCTGTCCTAGAACTATCCTAAACAGACAACTTGTTATCCATAGCATCAAAAGTTGAACTGCAGATAAGATATGGAAAGATAAATATAATGATGACATATATGACAAATAATGCAGATATCACGCTGGAATCCAAAATTATAAAATAACAGAACAGTTCACTTGTTTGGTTAGCAATTTTTACTGCACTAGAGTTACCAAAAAGAAATTATGATACGAATTGTCAAAGCAACATCAGCTTTTAAAAATCTAAACTCAATTTGGAACTCTCTAAGTTATATAGTTTTAAGACCAAATTACAATTCCAATGTTGTATCAGTCCTAAGTGTCAGCGAGAGTTGGAAAATGACTAAAGATATAAAAGTTAAGTTGAACACATTTGAATGTCTGCGAAAAATAATGAACATAAAATGGGATGAATTTAGAGAAGTGATGATTTCAGAGAAATGTCTGGTAATAAGCAGCTGTTAAAAGAAAGAGATGAAGAAATGTTTGTTGAACTCTGAGTAGAAATTATCAAAGAATCACAAAGAAATCTCTGTAAGTTCTTGTTGCTGAAGACATTCACATTTTTAGCATGATTTCTCCACCCTTAGATTTACATTTCCTGTACTGTAGTAAGTTTTCAATATATTTTGTATCTTTGCAGCTTTTTGACCACATTGCAGACTGTATCTTCAAGTTCATGTCAGATCATAAACTTCAAGAACGTCATCTGCCTCTTGGCTTTACCTTTTCCTTCCCTTGTCGACAAGAGGGCTTGGACAAAGCCATTCTAACAACATGGACCAAGGGTTTTAAATGCGAGGGTGTGGAAGGACATGATATTGTACATCTACTACATGAAGCTATAGCAAGACGAGGGGTTAGTTAGCATTTCTCATTTGATTCATTTCTGTTTTTCAGTTTATTTCAATGTTTGAAATTGAAAATTGTGAATTAGTTTTATTGTTTTAAAACTTTTATTTTATTTCTCGAAATAAGGGATTCTAAACAAACAGTCGAGCACACTATAAGTTTAACAGCTGTAGAGCAGGATAAAATTGTGTACTTTGTAGTATTTTTTTTATTAATGGGATACTACATTGTAGCATCTGTCTCTGATAGGATTGCCAACTCAATTTCACTAATATTGAAATGAGGGATCTCTAGCAACATATCCCAATCATTCCACTCGGAACAAAAAAGTACCTTTGTGATGAGATGTAGTACTTTACCTCCATGCCACAGAGATCCCTATGCAATGAGAAAGCCACCAACTTGAGGTGACTATCAAACTATGAACATGATTGGAACAAGCTGTCATTCTATATCTCAGAACATGACACAGTTGATTTCACATCCACATGTACATAAATGCAAGATTGACAATTCATCTACATAGATTATGTACCACAGACTGCAGAGCACATACTTCAAAACTGCCCTGATTATGATATGATATACTGTGACAAACTCACTGGCCCAGCAGTCATACAACATTGGAAATAAAACAACACTGCCCTCTGTATGAACTACCAAAATAAGTTTATGCAAGAGATATTGCAGATGTAGACAATATATATTGAGGGAATGAAAGGAAGTATTGAAGTCAGCTGCAGTAATGAGTTCAAGTAGTTAAGCCATTGCAGTAACAATACAATGCTGCAGTTATGACTAAGAGAGTCTGTGACTAACTGGTTAAACTGTTGCATTGCACTCTGAATGTCATGAATTTGAATCCAGATCATGTCATTCTGTTCGTGAGTGCATTGTTTCAGCGATCCCTAGGATTATTGCAGAAGCTATGGATTTCATGCTTTGTGCAATACTCTCGGCAGGTGGAGTGCCATTTCTGCGGAGAGGGGCCTAACCCTATGGTATAAAACCCAGCACAATGAAGTCAATCCTCCAGATTGATACCCTTTTTATTATTGATTAAAAGATAGGATAATAAAATGTATTATACTTCTAAGTTTGCTGAAGTCAGTGTTATCGAAGCAGAATGTAGACATTAATAGTGGAAATAATTGATTATAAACTGTATCTCTTTCAGGATATGCATAATGTCAAATGTTTGGCAGTTATTAACGACACAGTTGGAGCTCTCATGTCATGTGCCCATAGTGACCGACAATGTGCTGTTGGTCTTATTCTTGGTAAGTTATCTCAGTCCTGCATTATATTTTTCATGATAGATTTCTTGTTTTTATGATAGAAGTCTCTTATGTTATTGTCATTTATTGCATGTACATTACTACTACAGATTAAAGTTGAGTTGAATTTTAGTCAAATGTTACATAATGTATGCATTCACTTCTTAGGTACTGGAACAAATGCTTGCTATATTGATGAGCTGGATAAAGTTAAGACATGGGATGGGGACCATGATGAGCCTAAACAGGTCTGTTTATGTAGGAAAATCTCAAGCTGTGTTTCAACATTGATTAATAATGTTGATATTTGATAAATTTATACAATTAAATTTGTTAGTTCAATTTTTTTTGCAGGAGACTAAAGTTAATATTCTTTTGTGTAGCTCACAGCTTTATAAAAATGGTGAAACGGTTTTTTGTGTGTATTTTTTTTACTATAAGTACGTTAGCCAGCACCAATGAAACTACCAGATAAAATCTTTGCAAATACAACTGCCTTCATATATCTTGGAAGTGTTATCAACCACAAAGAAGGAGCTGGATTTGGCAGAATGTAATAAAAGCAGACCAAGTAAGGCACACTGTGCATTCATGATGCTATAGATGGAAATCAGCCTAATACAGCATTAGAACCAAAATTAATATACAACAGCTTTGTGGTATCAATTTTACTGAATAGAGCAGAATGTTGAAGGTGGTGTCAGTAGGAAAATATGAATAGAGCAGACATGTGTTATGTATGGAGGCACACTCTGTCTGATACTACCAGAAGTGAAGTAGGGTATAAACACAGCAAATATTAAGATATTTTCTTTGGTTATTGGTTACTAAACTGACGTCATTGCACTCGGGCAAACCCATAGGTGCTCAGTCTCCCCAACAGATATCGAAGAGTATGCATACTGATGGTTCCTGTGGCTCGCTGATTAAACACACCTCTCACTCTGCCTCTCAGGCATCCAGTTCGACTTGAACAAAGGGTAATTCCAAACTGCTTAAATCGCTTGATCGATTCAACATCGATTTTAGTGTCCTCATCCAACAGAGAGTCTCGAAGAGACCGAAGAATATCCCCTTATCCATCTTCAACTCCCCAACAATCGATGCTGTTGATGCAAGCCTGTCCGCTCTCTCATTACCGTAAACACCCGCATGCCCAGGACAGTATATCCACGTAAGCCGCTGGAGGTTAGAAACTTCTATAGACGACATCCACTCATACCGAAACCTGCCCTTCTGGATCTTGTGAAGCATCGACTGAGAGTCAGATACAACAACTGCCCCAGTAAATGAAGTCCCAGAAATCCAATGGAGGGCAGCAATATTTTCTTTGAGACAGTTTGAATTAAAATTTCACAACTCAAACACCCAGATTACTATCACATATCTTTGGCAATATTTCTTGTATTCATTTGAACGATATGACACTTTAAATGAAGTACACAGACATGCACAAATTACACATATGAGCACCAAGTACACAACAAGATGGATTTGGAATCTAAAGTGTCGTACGTAGGAAGAATCAACTGTGAAGATGACAGAAAACATGTTTAACCACAGTAAGCTATAATAACATTCAGTATGCAAACCATTTGTTACCTGATAAACAAGACTAAGCACCTTTGGGTCTGCAAAGAATACTTTGAAGTTGATTCTGGTAATGAATAACACAGATTTAGTTTGGGGGTCTTTGTTGCTAAATGGTTAAGTCTTTGACTTGCGTTTCGAAGGGCGTGGGTTAGAATCTGGATTGCTACGCTCTGTTCATGAGTGCATTTTTTCCAGAGACTCTAGGGTTGTTGCCGGTGCTACGGAGCTCGTACTTCTTGCAATACTCTCTGCAGGTGTCTGTCATTTCTGCCAAATGAGGTAAAACCCATTGCAATGAAGTCAACCCTTCGGCTTTAGCCCCTTTTTTAAAAGACAGATTAAGTTTGACTTGGTTATTTTACTCATTGGTCCTGTTTTTGATAACTGTCATGTGGTTAAAATGTTGCTAAAATAGTGATTACTGTGTTAAGTTTTAAAAACTGCTATACTTGATTTTGTTTCTTATGCTAAAAGTTGTACAGCATAATAGCAATACATATTTACAACAAAATACTGTACAAAGATGATGGTGCCTTGCTAGGGAAAGAAAACAATTTGTATCTATTTTCTGGAGGGGGATATAAGACACAATAAATGTGAGGACAAAAGTCAGCAAATCTGAATTAGCTAAGTTCCTACTCCACCTCCAAAGGATAACCGTAATGTTAGGTTGAATCACTTTAGCCTTGTAGCAGGTTGCATCCTGGCTAAGTGAGTAGGGATCAAAGGGGGAAGACAAACATAGTATTTAAAATGCTGTGTTGAAAGCGGATGTGTTGGACAAAACAGTGCAAGATATCACAATCTGGCTGTAAACTGCAGCATAATATAACACACAGCGTTCTCCTTGTAAACAAGCAAGACGAAGATATATAATAGTCTTCTTCGAGCGCTCCATATCAACCACTCTTTGTGATTTTTATGTGATCTGAGCCTAAGAGTGATTGTACGTTGTGCCGATTATGTGCCTACAAGTAAGCCAGCACATCCGATTTCTGCGACACTTTTTATTTACTATGGTATCTTCCTTAGGCCCCTACCTTAGTCGCTTCTTATGACATGCCTTGTAGGTTGCAGTGTTACTATTCTTTGCTCCCTTGAGGGCTATGGCAATATATGGGCAATATACTAGTCTTACAATGGTTCAAAGTTTATCATGTTAGCATAACAGATATGGGAGCAAGGATACTTGAAACAAGATATGAAACCTACTTAGTACTGTCGTAGCATCATAAGTGCTGTAGCATAAGGAAAAGTAGATATGAGAGCATAGATGTCATATATCAGTAGGAGATATTTTTGTTACTGGATTCATGTTTACTTATTGTGATCTTGTCTGTTGACATCAATCAGGTACTAATCAATACAGAATGGGGAGCATTTGGCAATGATGGATGCCTGGACTTCATCTTGACAGACTTTGACAGATCAATTGACAAGCATTCCATCAATCCAGGGAAGCAGATGTAAGTTGAATTGCATAGAGCCTGACAAGCCACCAAAGGTCCCACTATAATAACTGATGTTACTGTGATATGAATACTTGTTTTCAAAGTGGAATTAACATTGTTTTGCCTCAAGCCCACCAGATTCATGTTCTGTCAAGGTTCTTCTTTGTTCACTGTACATTAACCACTTATTAAACAGCACTTTGTGTTCTGTATTTGATTTGCACCTTAGATTACAAGTTTGTTGTGCAAATTAGACCTATAGGTAAAAAAAAAAAAAGTAAAGGAACCCTTTCATACCTCGTGGTATATAGGTCAATACAGTGTTAGGCCTGTATTTTCATTGACCGTCGGCACACGATGGGTGATGTGGTCAGCATCACGCCGGCCGTCTTTACTTTCCCAGAGCATGTCTGGTACCCAGTTGAGGCTGGGTCGACCTGAGAGCCGTCGCGGTCGGGAAAAATTCCACGCACATTGCGGAGCTGAACCCAGACCACCAGCCTTGCGAAGCGAGTTCACTAACAACTACGCTACAGCGGCTCTCAGACCTATAGGTGAGCAAATGCAATTTATGCATTTTTAAAATTCAGATTCGCCTCTCTAAGTAGGGCAGCAACAAAAAAACAACAACAAAAAAACAGCATGACCTAGGAGAACCCATCTCCCTAATTGAGCCAGAGCCCAGTAAGCCTTGAACCAGGCGGTCAAAGCTACTTGGTCTACATCACTGTGTGTGAGGTGGGGTTAGCTTGTGTCTTCTATGGGTCATCAGCAGCTGCTAATTTTCACTTTTTGCCCTTCCTAAGAGAGACTAGTCAACCCCAACTCTGATGGATGCAGAGCCAAATGCAGAACATACTTTGTAGATCATATTAGATTTCAGACATTGCTTTTTCCACCTGACATGAATACATTGTTCTAGCCCCTCTTTCTTTCTCTCCCCCTTCCTACATATTCTTAATTCACTCTGTCTTCATACCTTTTTCCTTGTTATACTTTGTTACATTTCTGTCTATCTATTTTGCCTGTGTGTTGCCGGGGCCCACAAGGGGAGTAAAGGATAATAACACTGCGACCTACAAGGTGACCTATAAGTAAGAGGTAACTGAGGTAGAGGCCTAGGGAAGCTACCCTAGTAAATAAAAATGTTGCAGAAATCGGATGGGCTCGTCTACTTGTAAGTGCATAACTGGCACAACGTACAATCGCTCTTAGGCTTGGATCACATACAAATCATAAGGAGTGGTTAACAAGGATCGATATGGAGCATTTGAAGAATAAATCTATTTCTCTAAGTGAAATATTAAACAAAATATAAGTTCACAGAAAGATCCTGAGTTCATTTGTAATATGATGCAGATAATTAAAATTTGGTCATGAGTGAACTAGTGGAATTTTTGTTATGTTCAGACAAATCTGATTCATAAATGTTTGACATGTTGTCACAGCCAGCTGTACTTTCTATTAACTGTAATATTTATGAATACCTTGTTTCAGTTATGAGAAGATGATTTCAGGCATGTACATGGGAGAGATTGCCCGCCTGGCCATAGAGAGACTCAGAAAAGCCAATCTTCTATTTGATGGAGAAGGTTCATACCATTTGTCCACAAGGGGAAGATTCTACACAAAATATGTCTCTGAAATTGAAGGGTACGTTTAGGTCTTGAAGATTGTTGTCATTATAGTTTTCCAGTTTGTTCTACACCATTTTTAATTAAGAGAAAATATTTACTTCATGTAAGTTTCATTGAGATATGCATGCTTTTATAATCTCTGTTTCATTCATTCATTTCATTCCAGAAAATGTTCTCTTCATGCTATTTCTATTGATAGATGCCAGTATTTTTCTGTTGTATTTATTTCATTCAAGAAAATGTTCCCTTCTTGTGATTTTCATTGATATGCTATTATTCTTATGCTTCATTGACCCTGAGTGTTTCTTACTCAGTCCTTGTCAAGCCCAAGGACACATAAGACGAAACCTGTCCAGTCAGTTCGATCTTGTGCCTTTTCTTTTTACTTCAAACCTAATCCCGCCGAGTGGTTACGAGGGCCCAAATTTGAGGTATAAAGAATGGAACCACAGTTACCTGCCACGCATGTCGTAAGAGGCGACTAAGGAGGTGTGGATGAAATTGGATGCACATGTCCGCTAGGGAATGCTAACCCAAAACAAATGGTTGCAGAAAACGGATGCACCAGGCCATAAGGCGCATAACATGGTGCAACGACCCTCACAATGAGGAATGGGATAATGGACTTACTGCGGGAAGAGGTCAGCACAAACGGGGAAGCAGAAATCATAGAAATTATATCCTACAGAACTGCCCCCAGTATGCAGACTTGAGAAGAAAGAGGTGGCCCACACACACCAGCGTCCAAGACAAACTGTATGGCGTGGCTGATAATCTGAGGCAGACGGCTGCCTTTATTAGAGAATTTGAAATCCCAATCTAGAGAGAATACAGAAGAAGAAGTATTCTCAGCTGTAAAAATTGTATCTATCTATCTTATATTCATATTCAGTATATATATATGGAACTGCAGTAAAACTATTTGATTGGCAAAACACGTAATTACAAAGTACTGTAGTTTTACAAATTACAAAAACAATGACAAAATACAGCAACGTTTGACCAACAAGGCCTTTATCAAGCAAACGAACAAACAGGAGTGACAAATTGAAATGAAACACAAATGGACGACCAAATACAAACGTATCTAAGGAAATTCTGGAATAAAAACGAATAACGAAATAAATGTAACACAAAAACACACATAAAAACTAGAAATAGAAAGGAAAGAAACAATGAAACATCTAGTAAATATATAACTTGAATACATGCAACATATACCCATATAGATTACAAAGCAGGGAAGAGAAAGTACTAAGAAGCATAAGAATGGAATATAACATGAATACATGCAACATATACCCATATAGATTACAAAGCATGGGAAGAGAAAGTACTAAGAAGCATAAGAATGTAATACGTTGAGCCGCGTGGTCGCAAGGTACCATACAAAGAAATCAACGATTCTCCAGAGCAAATCGACTGCGATCATCCGAGGAACATGATCGGATGGCTGTGACCTGGACATCGTGAGCACCTAAATGGCCAGTGTCATTGAAATGGGTGGCTACAGGGTCACAGAGCATTGGCGTATGTCGCGTAAGTGTTGGGCGAATCGGTCACTGAGCCTCTTGCCTGTCTCGCCGATATAAGCCTTGTTACACGCTTACAGATAATAGCATAGATAAGATTACGGGACTCGCATGTGAACCCATCGTCAATGAGAAACGTGCCTAAAGGAAAAGATACAGTACGCGTCTGTATCACATAAGCACCGTGTTGCACGCGCGACCACACTGGACAGTGCCAAAATGAGTCTGGATATTGGACTTAAGGCGACTGTGTACCAACATATCCTTAAGACTTCTGTCCCGTCTGTAAGACACCAAAGGATAGTTGGGGAAGACAGAGCGGGTCTCAGGATCTGATCTAAGGAGAGACAGATGACGGAATAAAACATTTTCACCAGGGAACTATGGGGGTGGTAAGTTAAGATAAGTTTTACTCTGTCAGAGTTAGTAGTCCTATGCTGACTGGTAAGGGCCTGCTGGCGAGTGATTTTCTGAACTCGATGCATAGCCGAGACAAGCACCCTCAGTCAGCATAGGACTACTAACTCTGACAGAGTAAAACTTATCTTAACTTACCACCCCCATAGTTCCCTGGTGAAAATGTTTTATTCCGTCATCTGTCTCTCCTTAGATCAGATCCTGAGACCCGTTCTGTCTTCCCAACTATCCTTTGGTGTCTTACAGACGGGACAGAAGTCTTAAGGATATGTTGGTACACAGTCGCCTAAGTCCAATATCCAGACTCATTTTGGCACTGTCCAGTGTGGTCGTCGGCGTTGCAACACGTGTGCTTATGTGATACAGACGCGTACTGTATCTTTCCTTTAGGCACGTTTCTTATTGACGATGGGTTCACATGCAAGTCCCGTAATCTTATCTATGCTATTATCTGTAAGCGGTGTAACAAGGCTTATATCGGCGAGACAGGCAAGAGGCTCAGTGACCGATTCGCCCAACACTTACGCGACATACGCCAATGCTCTGTGACCCCTGTAGCCACCCATTTCAATGACACTGGCCATTTAGGTGCTCACGATGTCCAGGTCACAGCCATCCGATCATGTTCCTCGGATGATCGCAGTCGATTTGCTCTGGAGAATCGGTTGATTTCTTTGTATGGTACCTTCGACCACGTGGCTCAACGTATTACATTCTTATGCTTCTTAGTACTTTCTCTTCCCATGCTTTGTAATCTATATGGGTATATGTTGCATGTATTCATGTTATATTCCATTCTTATGCTTCTTAGTACTTTCTCTTCCTATGCTTTGTAATCTATATGGGTATATGTTGCATGTATTCAAGTTATATATTTACTAGATGTTTCATTGTTTCTTTTCCTTTCTATTTCTAGTTTTTATGTGTGTTTTTGTGTTACATTTATTTCGTTATTCGTTTTATTCCAGATTTTCCTTAGATACGTTTGTATTTGGTCGTCCATTTGTGTTTCATTTTAATTTGTCACTCCTGTTTGTTCGTTGCTTGATAAAGGCCTTGTTGGTCAAACGTTGCTGTATTTTGTCATTGTTTTTGTAATTTGTAAAACTACAGTACTTTGTAATTACGTGTTTTATCTTATATTCATACAGAGATGATGTTAATAATTTCACTGTGACCAAACAAATCTTTGAAGAGTTGGAACTGGTGACCCACAACGAACAAGACTACAGACTTGTCAGGCATGTATGTAGTCTTGTGTCCAAGAGGGCTGCATACTTGGCTTCAGCAGGTGATCACTTAAAACTTGTTCAGTACTATAATAATTTATGTTTTAGTTTTAGTACATTTTTTCTGCGTAAAGATGGTAACACTTGGTAAAAGTAAATTTACAAAATGGTATTATTTTGTTTAATACCTAAAAACTAAGCTTTGGGGAAACCAGACAGACCTGAAGCTCACTGTCCAGTTTGTGGTCCATCGTAAACTAATCGCATGACCAGAGATTGCTGAAGAAGTTTAATGACTAATTGTTGTAGTAGTTGTAAGAAATTTGGTGAGGTATGAGACATTGTGGGTAAGATCTTAGTTGTTGTTGAACAATATACAATTTGGTACTGATGATGTACAGTGTGGATAATAATTGATATTTATAGAATATGCATTATCTATTGTACTTAGTTGTGGATTGCGTGTTACAGTTGTGGATTGCGTGTTACAGTTGTGGATTGTGTGTTATATTCGTGGATTGTATGTTATTGGTTATTAAACTGACATCATTGCACTCCGGGCAGACCCATAGGTACTCAGTCTCCCCAACAGATACCAAGAGTATGCATACTGATGGTTCCAGTGACTCGCTGATTAAACACACCTCTCACTCTGCCCCACAGGCATCTATGTATGTTACAGTCATGTAATGTATGTTACAGTCATGGATTGTGTTACAGTCATGTATTTTGTCTTCCAAGTGTCCTAGAGAATAGAAAACACATCCCTGTACATCTATTAGTCATGGAATATTATTTAACACAACTGTATTCACTTCTCAGGTGTAGCCTGTCTACTGAATAGGATGGATAGGAAGGAGACAACAGTAGGAGTTGATGGATCATTGTATCGCTTTCACCCATTCTTCCATGAACTCATGATAGAGAAGACAAAAGCTCTGATAAAGCCAGGCTTACACGTAAGTTTCATTACAACTTTGTGCATTTTTCTATAGTAAACTATTGTTTGAGAATTGTATTCATTGATTGTTACTACTTGAAGCTTAGTGTAGACTTTTTCTTAAACTTTCTTAGTGATTCACAGCTTAAGAAAGACTTAGCCTACCTGTCCTTGTTAGTGATTCTCAACTGCATAAAGTCTTTTCCATCCATTCTTTGTTAGTAATTCCTGGCTCCCTGAAGACATATTTTCATTATTTTTTTAGTTATTCACAGCTTCATTTAACAATTTTCCTTCCATTCTTTGTTAATAATTCACAGCTTCATGAAGACTTTTTCCTTCTATACTTTTTTTGGTGAGTCATGTCATTATATTGACAATTATTTAGTTCCATCTATCTAGACAGACTTGTGTGTCACTAATTCCATCTATCTAGACAGACTTGTGTGTCACTAATTCCATCTATCTAGACAGACTTGTGTGTCACTAATTCCATCTATCTAGACAGACTTGTGTGTCACTAATTCCATCTATCTAGACAGACTTGTGTGTCACTAATTCCATCTATCTAGACATATTTGTGTGTCACTAATTCCATCTAGCTAGACAGACTTGTGTGTCACTAATTCCATCTATCTAGACAGACTTGTGTGTCACTAATTCCATCTAGCTAGGCATACTTGTGTGTCACTAACTCCATCTATCTAGACAGACTTGTGTGTTACTAATTCCATCTAGTTAGACAGACTTGTGTGTCACTAATTCCATCTATCTAGACAGACTTGTGTGTCACTAATTCCATCTATCTAGACAGACTTGTGTGTCACTAATTCCATCTAGCTAGGCATACTTGTGTGTCACTAATTCCATCTAGCTAGGCATACTTGTGTGTCACTAATTCCATCTAGCTAGGCATACTTGTGTGTCACTAATTCCATCTAGCTAGGCATACTTGTGTGTCACTAATTCCATCTAGCTAGACAGATACAAGGTCCGCTCTTCCTTAGGGATTCAGAATATCAGCCTGGTCCATTGCTCGCCCACATTTTGCAGCAGTCATACATGGAAGCATATTGGTGTGTTCATTTTCCCTTACACCTGCATACACCCTGTCATTAAATGTGTATAGTAATATATTTCTATTAATTAAGAGCTCCAGCCGGTGCTACAGGGTTCGTGCACCGTTGACTGGTCCTCAGCAGATCAGACAAGAAAATATGCATACAAAAGAAGAGGTAGAGGAGAGAAAAGAAATGGATGTAAGAGATGAGCTGGACAGAGACGGTTTAGAAGAAAGACAGGCAGTTTGGAGTTACCGTTGTACAAGTCGAACTGGATGCCTGAGAGACAGAGTGAAAGGTGTGTTTAATCAGCGAGCCACGGGAACCATCAGTATGCATACTCTTTGAGATCTGTTGGGGGAGACTGAGCACCTATGGGTCTGCCCGGAGTGCAATGACGTCAGTTTAGTAACCAATAACCAATTTCTTTTTTTTTAAAAACCGTCATTGATATCCTTCTTTTCTTCTTTAGTTTAAACTGATGCTGTCACATGATGGCAGTGGTAAAGGGGCTGCCCTGGTTGCTGCAGTAGCAAACAGACTGTTAGAAAAGAAACGTCAGCTAACTCGGGATGGAACTTCAGTCTAGATCCTACACAAACACAGAACCTTTCTGCCGCCATTGTGGTAACATACTCAGCTCGACATGACCCTACAGGGTGAATGACATACATAGAGCAGCAGCTGTGTCCTGGATATTAGCAATCATTTTTGGCAACTGTTTTCCTGGTTAATAAAGATATGATAATCTACTTGTTGAAGCAGTGGGGCTGAAAAAAAACCTGTTTGTTTTGTATCATGTGTATCTTACAGAATGCTCATAAAGTGGCAAAATGAATTGTAAAAAATTTGCAAAGGCATATCAGCTATATTGATGTTAACTCTTAGTGGACCAGTGCAAAGGCCATGTTTTTACAAGCAATTTGATTTTAGAATAATAAACATCCTTTAGTGTGGATCTTGGTAAAAAGGTGTCTAGCCCAAAGCCATGTAGTGTGGCGTTTGGCCACAAGGAGTTAATATTGATCAGCCTTTTCTGTAGTATATGCTTTAAAATAACATTAACAATTGTGTGTGGAGGGAGATGATGCCTCTATGCAAACAATAATTGTGGCTTTCAGCTACCTGGAATTAGACTATTCAACAAACCAATATTCTAAATGTGATGTACAAGACTATAAACAATATTTGTTAATGAAAAGAAAGATATTCTTCATTGTTACATAGAGTCAATCTTGGCATGCAAAAGTGAATCATGGACAATATATAAAGAAATAGGAAGATAGACCTGAGACGGTACAGAAGGATCAAGTGTCTGTCAAAGATACATAATGTCTGTTTTTTTACATTGTTGTATGTGGGGTAACAAACAGCTAAAAAACAGAAATCAAGGCTTTCGAGATGTGGATATACAGAAGAGTAAGGAAAATATTATATTAGGGAAAAAAAACTAATAAAGAAGTGTTGCAACAATTAAGAGTGAAATTATAATTACTTAAAAGAAATCAAAGTTAGATAAATATGATATTTTTGTCACATTAAAGCAATGGTAGGTTATTGATGATGATAGCAAGGGGAAGATAGATATATATATAACATCAGGAGTTGGACAGGCAGCGAGACAGCAGCCTGTCAGAGTTAACATCAGTGCAAGAAACATAATTTGTTAGAAATGTATTGCAACCAACATTCGATGTGGAGATGGGACATGCTGTTAACAAGAAGCAGTGTTACTGCCCTGCAAGCAAAACTCGAACATGCTGTCTCTTTGATAACCATCAGTGGCAGGACATAGATTTCTGGACAGATATGACTGCAGTAAAACTATGAAAAAATGGCGAAACACATAAAAAGGTACTATAGTTTTACAAAAAACAATAACAATACACTTTCTAAACAGGGATTTTTGGACAGACTTTTGACTTTCTCAACAATCAGTTTAACACTTGAAAACAAAGATGATGATGTTTAGTATTTGAATGTCAAATAAAAGAAATGTTCATCTGTGTCTACTAATAAGCAGGATAGTTTTTTCTTTCTCAGTGGAACAACCATAATGTTAGATTTAGATACACACATCTAGAAGCAGTTTTATACTTATTGTTGACTTAAAGATTCCAGATATTGGTGAAGCCTTGTTGTATGCCAGTTTTCATGATATAATCTTGTGTACAAACAAACAAATAAACAAACAATTGCAGTTCCTTGTACTTACTGTACAGAGATGATGGTTTAATTATATCTCATATACAGTGATATCTCCCTCCTTCTTTACGATGAAGGGTTCTTAACAGTGTGAGGGTTTATGCTGAGTGTAGGCAAGGGACTTTTTATCAAGGGTATTGTTGTGTACAGAATGAGACTTGTTTTGTCTCTTTGTTTCTTTCTTTGTTTAACTTTCTGTCCTGCTGTATTGTAGTAGTTAGCTGTGTTATATTACTGATTTCACCACTGTATTGTAGAACATTGACTGCTATCTTAGACAAGAGAAGCTAGTATTGCAATTTTTGATGTCATGGATTGCATTCAAATAATGTTCATAATGATTACAATGCAATTTTTGTGTGTGGTCCTTGCTGTGATATTAGGCATTCATTTTGTTAATCTCATGTAAATGTTACAGAATAGGTGGCTTATTGACACTGTCATAAAGATGGTCGTGTCACAAAGATGACCGTTCATCTATTCGTCTACTATATACAATGGTCATTGTTCCATATAATAATATTTCAGATTGAGATGAAGTATTTTTTTAATGTTAGCTTTTTGATACATTGTAAACTGTTTATGATAAACATAGGGGCCTCCTTCAGTCATGTTATATTGTGTCGCAGTTTATAGCGAAGCTGTGATGTCTCCACCTTTTAGTCCGGCACATCATTTTTCAGCACTGCATTTTTTGGACCAGGTTGGCCTTCCATCATTGTACCCTACTCACTTAGCCAGACTGCAGGGATGCAGCTTGCCACCAGGGGCCACCACTTAGAGATGAAGTAGGATCTTGGTCAACTCTGGTTCATTGAGCCTGATACTGACTTTAACCATTATCTTATTGACTGTATATTAGTCCTATATTAACTAAATGATAATAAATCATGTTTATTTATATGATGTAGAATAGATGACTTATTGTTATAAAGACAACAAGCTACCTACTTTTCAAATAGTCATTGCTTTGCATCAAATCTCACTTTTAGATCCTGAAATATATAAGTATAGGTTTTTCTATTATAAATTGTAAATTATTACAAACGAAGGTTTATGTAAACGTTGCAGTATAAGTGATTCATCTAAGTTTAAAATGATAAAATCTGTTATCATACTATGTTGTATACAGTGTTGGGCCATATTTTTCATTGACCAGCGCCATGCGATAGGAGGATGTAGTCGACATTTTCCACCTTTACTTGTCAGACAAGTCACTAAATTTCAGATCATTTTTTGAAATAATTTTCTTGTAAATTTGCTATAAAAGCAACATTTTATTTATGTTAGAAGTAAACTTTACATTTTACAAATATTTATAGTTTGTAATCGACAGTACAAAATATATAGATATCAAACATTCAAGTAAAGTATGTTTCTTGAAGGCTTTGACCAGCATTATCAAGATTAATTCAAAGTCAAACAAGCTAAAGAGTTAACACAAACTTCAGAAATAGTAAAAAAAATAGTGCTAGTTAATCATGGATAGATTTTAAAACATGGAACACAGGAAATTTGTTGAAAAAATTAACCATAGGAAGAATTAGAAACATGGAGTATTAGAAAATTTAGAAATGTATACCGTGAAACAATTTAGAAACACGGACTATGGTAAGATTGAGGAATTTGGACAAATTGAGATGATTTAATCATATTATATCGTATAAACAAGTCATATGATCATTAACTCTTTTATTGTCTCATACAAGAATTCTGACTCATTTTTTGTATTAGATGTATTTGTTTTTAATATATATTTTTTTGGGTTAGTTTTTCACTATTTGATGCACATTATATAATTTATGATTGGTTATATGATGTTTTAATCAGATGAAGAAATGCAATGATGGACACAAACTAATATTATCATTTTTAGAAGGATGTTTACATTTGTTGTCTCTGATGTATTGTCAATGTATAAATTTGGACAATTATAAATTGGAGGTGGGAGGGGGGATTTACATTTTTATGGCAAATTTCCCCCGAATCTTTATTCAGTCTGAGTGATTCCATGAATTTGAAGTATTTATGTATTTTGATGTATTATTGAATAATATAAAGTGTATACATTAAAGGAAAGAAGCAGATTTGTTTCTCAAGATATCAAAACTATCTAACGATGACCATTAATGTTTTGGTTATGTTTGTTTGGTTCTTGTGTGTATAATTTTGTCATCAAGTCTATGTATGTCCTAGAAAACTACTGGCTCAGAGAATGTCAGAATGTATGTATTATATACACTACATGTAAGCAGGGAGTTGTGTGTGTTTGTGTGGGGAATGTCTTTTGTTTATTTGTTATGTTATGACATCATATTTGTTAATAGCAAATGAAAGTTATCACTATAGAGATGATATACATGATCATGTTCAGTTTACCAGTGCTTTGCTTCCATGACAACACTCGCCCCAATGCTGTACAGCTGTTCACATATCAGAATTAACACATTTATTGATTTATTGCCTGCTATGCAGGTCAGCGTCTGGCCGAATAGATTTGATTACAAACCAACCTGCTGCCTTGCAGGCCTGGCTGTGGGACAGTCAAAGACTGACAGAGAGCGAACCCAGTGAACGCTGGCTAAAACTAGACACATTGCAGAAGGATAAGCACCAGAGCTCCAAATGGTGCTGAAGATGTGATGTACAAACCACACCAATGCTAAGGCTGTATGAATCAGATTTCCACATGAATAGAATTTATGGGGAAATTTGGTACACCACTCTAAGCGGTGATCGCGAAGAAGAAGAAGGAGATTACAAACTAAATGGAGCGTCTGGCCGAATGGATTAGAGTGCTGGTTCTCAATTCAGGAGACCCAAGTTCAATCCCTGATAAGGCCAATGAGTTTTTTGTGTCAGGGCATAAAGAAAGGATTATAACCTGAACAGTTTCGCTGCAACTGCACTAGCCATGCGAACATTAAGTTTCACAGGTTCATGTCACCCCCCACATCCTACACCGCCCTAAAAAGCGGTATTACAGGAAGTAACAACAGTTTTTTTATGCAGGTCAGCCAGATAAGGTTTCTCTATTCTTGAAGCACTCTTTTATCCTCTGACTTTGCTGTGATTTTTGTGTGTCAAGTACTACTTCAAGTTTACATTTTACAATCATTTGGGGCTTGCATGCCATTATATGGTGTTCAGTTCCTTTTACTGTTGATTCTCTAGTCTCCCAGATGAAAATAGGTACCTAGACTATCTTCTTCTTTGCGTTCGGTTTCGTATGCTCGTCTAAATCATGAGATAGGTTGCCTCTATGAAGCTGCATGTCAGTTGGAGTTCTTCGAGAGTTCCCCATAGCTTGATCTGTAAGCTTTGTTCATGAGGTCATGTTTCATTTCGTTGGTGTATGTATGATGGATGTGACTGCAGGATGTGCTCTGGAGTCTGTGTTTCTGTCTGGCATGCACACTGTGCAGTCTGAGCAGGCTTTATTCTGTGCATGTGGTGGTTGAGCCTACAGTGACCTGTTCTTAGGCGAAAGATTGTTGTGTGCTGCTTTCTGTTTAGTCTGCTGATGGGATCTTGTGGGTGTTTGCTGTGGGTTTGTTGCCTCCATACCTCTTTATACTTTCTTTTGATATGTGTCTTGATTTCTGGTAGTGACACTGGGTGTTTCTGTTGTGTAAGTTTTGTTCCCTTCTTAGCCAGCATGTCTGCTCTTTCATTTCCTGGTACGCCACAGTGGGCTGGTAGACTATCTGAATTTGGGGAAGTTAGAAAATGTCACCAGAGCACAGCTACTGTGTAAGTGCTCTGATACTTTCTACTGCTGAAACAAACTGAGCACCTATTGGGTCTTTCTGAGTGCTGAGACATCAATTATATCCATATATATATATGATAGTTCTGGCTTTATATATACAAGAACACAACAAGTATGAAATAGCTAGTCATAGTGCTGGCTTTATATACAAGAACAATTGTGAAATATCTAGTGATATTACTAGCTTCATACACAAGAACAAGTATGAAATAGCTAGTCATAGTCTGCTTCAACACAAGAACAAGTATGAAATAGCTAGTCATAGTGCTGGCTTCATATACAAGAACAATTGTGAAATAGCTAGTGATATTACTAGCTTTATATACAAGAAAAATTGTGAAATAGCTAGTGATATTACTAGCTTCATATACAAGAACAATTGTGAAATAGCTAGTGATATTACTAGCTTCATATACAAGAACAATTGTGAAATAGCTAGTGATATTACTAGCTTCATATACAAGAACAATTGTGAAATAGCTAGTGATATTACTAGCTTTATATACAAGAAAAATTGTGAAATAGCTAGTGATATTACTAGCTTCATATACAAGAACAATTGTGAAATAGCTAGTGATATTACTAGCTTCAATACAAGAACATGAAATAGCTAGTGATATTACTAGCTTATATACAAGAACATTAAATAGCTAGTGATATTACTAGCTTATATACAAGAACACTGAAATAGCTAGTGATATTACTAGCTTCATATACAAGAACAATTGTGAAATAGCTAGTGATATTACTAGCTTCATCCACAAGAACAATTGTGAAATAGCCAATATACTTAGCACATACATACATGTGACTTACTACCAACTTTATTCTGTTAATATATATATATATATAATCTATTATTCTAAATAATGTCCATGAATGATAATTCTTGTGAAGTAAATGTATTATGAATACATTCTATTGATTGATACATGAATGCACAATGTTGAGTCTTTATCATTGTTTAGGTCTTTAGCCATATTAGATGACCAAACATGTCAGCAATGACAAAGTTGATTGTTTTCAAAGTTTAGACAGCAGGCCCTTAGCCATATTAGGTGACCAAACATGTTGCCAAGGACAAAGTCGGTTGTCTTCGAAGTTTAGACAGGAGACCTTTAGCCATATTAGGTGACCAAACATGTTGCCAATGACAAAGTTGATTGTTTTCAAAGTTTAGACAGCAGGTTCTGCGGCTGCTGCTCTCTGATTGTAACTGATAAAAGTAACATTATCATGATAGATCAGGTTACCATGTCCTGTATTTCCTTGGGAGTTATGGTTTATTTATTCTTTGTTTTTGCTGACATTCTCCATATTTGAGAGATAAGATTGCTTTCTGTCTGGGTTATCTCCCAATGGTCATCACAACGTAACAGATTGGTGTGTTTACCAAGGTTTTCTTCACAGTGATTAGATCTTATACACATTTTTTACTGATTTGATGTTACTGTCATTGGTCATGTGAAATATTTCATTAGAAGAGAATAAGGAGGTTTAAGAATCCCAGGGAAGTACCGAGCCAATGTTGTTAATAAATAGTCAGTGAACAAGTATTGGGGCTTCGGGAATTTTTTTAAACTAAACACCGATTTGAATCACAAACTCTTATTTTTGAACTAAGAGTTTGGGGTTTGAATCCTGGGTTTGGTAATTTGATATTTCATTAGAAACATCGGTGTCACATGTTGATGGACACCCATCTTTCTGTGAAAACATTGTTATTTGCACCACAACTTCTTATTTAACCAGGTTGAGACCGGATAATGTTACAACTAGAGGATCTAAAACTATCAACCACTATGAGTAGTACGCTTGTTGTCACTTCTGCCAGAAATGTTAGCTTAATTCTAGACTAATAATTTCTCTCGAAGTCATGATATGAATTATAGCAGCACATCATATAATAGTCATGTTCATAGCACAGATTAGTTTAGTTGTCGGATTATCATCACTGCACATCGAACCAATTAGTCCATCAGTGCTCCCATCTCCTCCTCAGTATATCTCTCACTGTGTGGCGACTAACGACACCAGTTCTTTGTTGGCGTATTCTTCTTCTTTGACTACCAGTTTAGTGCTCTTGTCTAGCTACACCACCTTTGACTTGAAATTCTTGCTGTCTGGTTAGTGTTGTAGATTCACCACTATTACTTAAATCATTTACACATCCTCTCTCCCTTAGGGAATTTAGAATATCACAGTGTGGGGAGGAAATTCTGACATAAAATGACATCAGAAAAAATAAGTGGCTAAAACAACTAGTAAAACAATGCTTAGATCAAAGTTGGGTAGAGATCACCAGGTCATATATCTTTTTTTATTTGAAATACACCTGCCATCATCTTTGCAGGTTTGAGTAGGTGTTTATGTTACATACAAAAGGCTAACTATACTACAATTACTAGATTGAGACAACCAAGCTATGTACCTGTAACATCAAAACACATGTTTGCATGTTTTACACACACATAATTGCTAAAAAAAACACATGGATGGCTCATTACCTGTTTCCTTTAATGACATACTTATGTGACAATGTTGGGATTCAAGGGATGACTGCTTCTGTTTTGTTTAACTCGTGCGTTAAAATATTTTCCAAAGATCTGAGAATGATATCTGTATTATTATTTGTATCCAGTGATTCCTACATTCTGTTCTTGGAGCTACAGAATTAGTCTTCTCATTTATTGATGAAAGAAAGCATGTAACTAATTTTATACTGAACCTTCACATCAATATCAACATTTTGTATGACATCAACATTTCACATGCTAGATTTGGCTTTGTCCTTCTTGGTTTTACTTGAAACACAGGTCTATAACTGTCACTGTTGATCTGTTTTGAAATGAGCCACTTTTGGCTAAGTGGTTAAGCTGTTGTCTTGCGTTCCAAAGATTGTGTGTTCGAACCTGGACTGTGCCATTCTGCTCACAAGTGCATTTTTTTTTCAAATATTCAAAGAAATGTTGCAGGATCTACGGAGTTTGTGCTTTGTGCAATACTCTCTACAGGTGGCATGCCATTTCTGCAGAGAGTTGTCAAGTCACAAGTGAATCCTTTATCTTTAGACTGCTTTTCTTCTATTTTATAATCAGAATAGAACATGATCATTTCCCACATTGATATACACTACAGTTTGACCCAGATGAAATTTGGTCTAATAAGTTAGGACAGGAACTTTTAGCAAGCAAAGAACAGAAGCATTTAGCAAGGAAAGAACAGAAGCATTTAGCAAAGAAAGGACAGGAACATTTGGAAAGGAACATTTAGCAAGGAAAGGAAAGGACAGGAACATTTATCAAGAAAGAACCTGATCCAGACTACCTGATTGTCTCTTGAACTTTTGTACATCTCTACATCAGCAGATACTAGTTATTCATACAGCAGTACTTGGTACATGATGATGAAAGTGGAACAGAGATGTTTAGTGGAAATCACTAGATAGTAAGATGGAAATTAAGTATTAGAAAAAGTAGCAAGCATACCCACAAAAAATACAGCAGCAAAGAATTGAATGTATCAAAAAGTCATTCTTCTTCCTTTCTTTAGCCTTTTCGCTGCTACATACTTTCCGAAGATGGAGCTAAAAATAGCCACTATTTTGTTTCTAGGTCACTAACGTGAATGTACGCCAATAGAAGTGACAGTAGAAATGTATAACGTGTTAACACATCTAGCCCACAGATGAGAGATAATAACAGACGTGTTAATGCGTATTTAACAGTGAATGGTAAAAAACGTCTATACACGTCCTTAGCGGCTAAAGGGTTAATTCTGTTTTGCTTCACAGCATCAGGATAAGAAGAGATTTCAACCTCTGAAGTCTGAGACGCCTGTATGGCGGGGAACACCGATAAAAAAAGGAAAGCATTCCTTCACGCAAAAATCGGTCAGAAACTCAATAACCAAATAGCCCTGGCTATGCCCGAATTCAAAGCGGGCAAATGCAAGTAGTAGAAGAGATTTCTAGAAAGAGCTTTTGTCTGCACTTCATAAACAATGTATTTTGTCACCTCTGTTATCTCTGAGGTCCATTACCCATGAAGACATTACTATACTGCATAAAATGCTCTGATATTTCTCTGCTTCTGTTAAACATATTTTGTTGAACTGTATTGCTTTCTATTTTGTCTGTTGATCTAACAAGAATTGTATATGATACAGTCATATTGTTTATAGCATATTTGTTTATACATTGATTATAATTGTTGTTGGTTATGCATTTAATTTGTGATTTATGTTGTTGAAGTTTCAACTGCTCTTCTTGTCTGTTTTATGTACAATTTAATTGCTGTTTAATTTAGTCATAGATAGTGATGGTTCTGTTGTATCATTAGAGTAGTCAACAACACAATTCCTCAGATGGGTAGATTCTGATCAGATTCTATGTGAACATGATCCCCCTCAGATGTGTAGATTCAGGTCAGATTTTATGTGAATATGATTCCCCCTCAGATATGTAGATTCTGATAAGATTCTATGTGAATATGATGTTCAGATTGTAGATTCAGTTTAGATTCTATGTGAATATGATTCAGATGTGTAGATTCTGATCAATTCTATGTGAACATGATCCCCCTCAGATGCGTAGATTCAGATCAGATTCTATGTGAACATGATCCCCTCAGATGTGTGAAAAATTTGATTCAGATCAAAATTCTATGTGAACATGATCCCCCTCAGATGTGTAGATTCAGATCAAATTCTATGTGAACATGATCCCCCCTCAGATGTGTAGATTCTGATCAAATTCTATGTGAACATGATCCCCCCTCAGATGTGTAGATTCAAATCAGATTCAATCTACATATCAAAGATTTACTGTCTCTCCCTCTTATTCCTGTCTGTTCACAATGGAATATAGGTCTGCAACATAACACTAACATTTATATTAGTTGTTTAATTCAGCGTTTCCTAATGCAACATAATGCTGAAATTGTTTTGGTCACTATGTTAGTCCTTCATTCCTGTTTCTGTATCAATCCCTATTTTTAAACACATTTGGATTGTTATTGCATACCCAACCTAGGATAACTTGGTGGGGAATATTGTCCAAAATGACTATCAATTTGTGCAGATATTTACTCATTAGATTTGGCAAACATGACATCCTCACTTAATAGTACCACATCTACATAGTTATACTGTAACATGATGTCACTGTCTGATTGGTCATAGGGGAAAACCATCAGAGCTGACTCGGTTCGAATGATGCCTTCTGTAGTCTCTGAGCTCAATTTGAAGTTTTCTGCAGATATGACATCCCAGTCTGTCTTTTTATTCCAGATCTTAAAAGATAATGGTCTGTTGTTTGTGTGACATTCAAAGGTAGGGGATTGATTGTTTGATAGGGACATCATCATTGCACTTTGGTGAGTAATCATGTGTGCTCCGATCTCTTTCTTACCAGTAAGATCTCAGTGGCAGTACACAAACTCCGTAGCACCAACAAGGATCCCCGATGTCATTTTGAAGATGGTGCAGATATTTTGTAGAAATTTTATTTAAAAATCTTTTGAATAAATTTTGCCAGACAGAAGCTTTCTAGCTCTTAATTCCACTGATTAGATTTCCATCATCGTATTTCATTAGATGTTTCCCCATAAGATACATCTTCTGTGTTCTCGCTAGATTGGGATTTCAAATTCTCTAATAAAGGCAGCCGTCTGCCTCAGATTATCAGCCACGCCATACAGTTTGTCCTGGACGCTGGTGTAAGTGGGCCACCTCTTCTCAAGTCTGCATACTGGGGGCAGTTCTGTAGGATATAATTCCTATGATTTCTGCTTCCCGTTTGTGCCGACCTTTTCCCGCAGTAAGTTTTGGCCACCCTCGTGATGGTAGGTCTGACATTCTTACTGTGCGGCTAAATCTCCAAGTCAGATTGGCGACCGTAGAATCCGTTATCCCATTCCACATTGTGAGGAGTCGTTGCACCATGTTATGCGCCTTACGGCCTGGTACATCCGTTTCTGCAAGCATTTGTTTCGGGTTAGCATTCCCTAGCGGACACATGCATCCGGTTTCAGCCAAACCTCCTTTGTCGCCTCTTACGACATGCATGACAGGTAACAGTGGTTTTATTCTTTACACTCCAAATTTGTGCCCCGGTAACCACTCAGGCGATAAGATACTAAGATACTATTGGTGACATGATACTATGAGATCTGTAACTTGTTGACATATCTGATGTATACAACAATGTAAACAAATAATACTGTCATTTAGTAAACAAAATAATAGTGTTCAGAGATGTTTGTATTTTATGATAATTCATTTTTTCTGGTATCAGATTTGATATCTTACACATGTAAACAATTATCTTGCAAAACATGTCTAATTTATTAGCAAATGTTAACCATCTCTAAGCAACTGCCACCAGCTATGTACACCAAATGTTTCTCCTACATAATGTTAGTTGTCACATATCTTCAAGTACACAGTTTTTAAATATCTTAAAGTGCACAGTTTTCAAATGTCTTAACTCTTAGTAGACCAGGGCAAAAGCCATGTTTTTACAAGCCATTTGTTTTAGAATAAAAACACCCTTTAGTGTGGCTCCTGGTAAAAAGGTGTCCAACCCAATGCCATGTAGTGTGGCGTTTGGTCCACAAAGAGTTAAAGTACACAGTTTTCAAATATCTCTAAGTACACATAGCTATGTACACCAACTGTTTCTCCTCCATAATGTTAGTTTACCAGATATCTTTTAGTACACAATCATTTTATCATTCTCCAACTAGTTTTATCACCACTTTCTAATTGTAATCAATTCGTGTCACAGTTTACATTGTAGTCATTTATTTGTTACTAGTTTGAAATCTTTGAACAACATTTCTATGTTAAAATCACCCCTATAACCTCTTGTGATTATTTACTTTATAGCATATCACATTTATCGCAAGTGTGATAAGTACTCGTCTGTGTAATATGATGTCTCGGAGAAATGTAAAACCACATTGGTCTGGACAAATGAAGACTAAGATTGAAGATTAGCTTGTACATGCTATAATATTCATATTTTATTCAATAGAAAACAGTGACGCTGTAGGACCAGTTCTGGGGCAGTGTGAGGCTAGTTTAGTGGATAATAAAGTTTCCTATTCTTGAATTGACTTACTTTGTTTAAATGTGTTTGTTTAGAAGAGTTACTATGATAGTTTGAAATCATTTTTACATACAGTCTAGTTCAGAATCTGCTCTCCTTATTGTTGATGTTGTTTTAGATAAATTGGGAACATTTTACAGAATAATTCTATCTGATGTATTTGTAACTGGAGGTTGGGGACATCGGACTGCAAGAATTTCAAGTTGTGAGTTAGGAAGAAAGAAGAAAACTGGAGGTTGGGGGGACATCAGACTGCAAGAATTTCAAGTTGTGAGTTAGGAAGAAAGTAGAAAACTGGAGGTTGGGGACATCACTATCAGACTGCAAGAATTTCAAGTTGTGAGTTAGGAAGAAAGAAGAAAACTGGAGGTTGGGGACATCAGACTGCAAGAGTTTCAAGTTGTGAGTTAGGATGAAAGAAGAAAACTGGAGGTTGGGGACATCAGACTGCAAGAATTTCAAGTTGTGAGTTAGGAAGAAAGTAGAAAACTGGAGGTTGGGGACATCACTATCAGACTGCAAGAATTTCAAGTTGTGAGTTAGGAAGAAAGAAGAAAACTGGAGGTTGGGGACATCACTATCAGACTGCAAGAATTTCAAGTTGTGAGTTAGGAAGAAAGAAGAAAACTGGAGGTTGGGGACATCAGACTGCAAGAATTTCAAGTTGTGAGTTAGGAAGAAAGAAGAAAACTGGAGGTTGGGGACATCAGACTGCAAGAATTTCAAGTTGTGAGTTAGGAAGAAAGAAGAAAACTGGAGGTTGGGGACATCAGACTGCAAGAATTTCAAGTTGTGAGTTAGGAAGAAAGAAGAAAACTGGAGGTTGGGGACATCACTATCAGACTGCAAGAGTTTCAAGTTGTGCATTAGGAAGAAAGTAGAAAACTGGAGGTTGGGGACATCACTATCAGACTGCAAGAATTTCAAGTTGTGAGTTAGGAAGAAAGAAGAAAACTGGAGGTTGGGGACATCACTATCAGACTGCAAGAGTTTCAAGTTGTGAGTTAGGAAGAAAGTAGAAAACTGGAGGTTGGGGACATCACTATCAGACTGCAAGAGTTTCAAGTTGTGAGTTAGGAAGAAAGTAGAAAACTGGAGGTTGGGGACATCACTATCAGACTGCAAGAGTTTCAAGTTGTGAGTTAGGAAGAAAGTAGAAAACTGGAGGTTGGGGACATCACTATCAGACTGCAAGAATTTCAAGTTGTGAGTTAGGAAGAAAGAAGAAAACTGGAGGTTGGGGACATCACTATCAGACTGCAAGAGTTTCAAGTTGTGAGTTAGGAAGAAAGAAGAAAACTGGAGGTTGGGGACATCACTATCAGACTGCAAGAATTTCAAGTTGTGAGTTAGGAAGAAAGAAGAAAACTGGAGGTTGGGGACATCACTATCCGACTGCAAGAATTTCAAGTTGTGAGTTAGGAAGAAAGTAGAAAACTGGAGGTTGGGGACATCAGACTGCAAGAATTTCAAGTTGTGAGTTAGGAAGAAAGAAGAAAACTGGAGGTTGGGGACATCACTATCAGACTGCAAGAATTTCAAGTTGTGAGTTAGGAAGAAAGAAGAAAACTGAGGTTGGGGACATCACTATCAGACTGCAAGAATTTCAAGTTGTGAGTTAGGAAGAAAGTAGAAAACTGAGGTTGGGGACATCACTATCAGACTGCAAGAGTTTCAAGTTGTGAGTTGGAAGAAAAGAAAACTGGAGATTGGGGACATCACTATCAGACTGCAAGAGTTTCAAGTTGTGAGTTAGGAAGAAAGAAGAAAACTGAGGTTGGGGACATCACTATCAGACTGCAAGAGTTTCAAGGTCGAGTTAGGAAGAAAGTAGAAAACTGAGGTTGGACATCACTATCAGACTGCAAGAGTTTCAAGTTGTGAGTTAGGAAGAAAGTAGAAAACTGGAGGTTGGGGACATCACTATCAGACTGCAAGAGTTTCAAGTTGTGAGTTAGGAAAAAAGTAGAAAACTGGAGGTTGGGGACATCACTATCAGACTGCAAGAGTTTCAAGTTGTGAGTTAGGAAGAAAGTAGAAAACTGGAGGTTGGGGACATCACTATCAGACTGCAAGAATTTCAAGTTGTGAGTTAGGAAGAAAGAAGAAAACTGGAGGTTGGGGACATCACTATCAGACTGCAAGAGTTTCAAGTTGTGAGTTAGGAAGAAAGAAGAAAACTGGAGGTTGGGGACATCACTATCAGACTGCAAGAATTTCAAGTTGTGAGTTAGGAAGAAAGAAGAAAACTGGAGGTTGAGGACATCACTATCCGACTGCAAGAATTTCAAGTTGTGAGTTAGGAAGAAAGTAGAAAACTGGAGGTTGGGGACATCAGACTGCAAGAATTTCAAGTTGTGAGTTAGGAAGAAAGAAGAAAACTGGAGGTTGGGGACATCACTATCAGACTGCAAGAATTTCAAGTTGTGAGTTAGGAAGAAAGAAGAAAACTGGAGGTTGGGGACATCACTATCAGACTGCAAGAGTTTCAAGTTGTGAGTTAGGAAGAAAGTAGAAAACTGGAGGTTGGGGACATCACTATCAGACTGCAAGAGTTTCAAGTTGTGAGTTAGGAAGAAAGAAGAAAACTGGAGGTTGGGGACATCACTATCAGACTGCAAGAGTTTCAAGTTGTGAGTTAGGAAGAAAGTAGAAAACTGAGGTTGGGGACATCACTATCAGACTGCAAGAGTTTCAAGTTGTGAGTTAGGAAGAAAGTAGAAAACTGGAGGTTGGGGACATCACTATCAGACTGCAAGAGTTTCAAGTTGTGAGTTAGGAAGAAAGTAGAAAACTGGAGATTGGGGACATCACTATCAGACTGCAAGAATTTCAAGTTGTGAGTTAGGAAGAAAGAAGAAAACTGGAGGTTGGGGACATCACTATCAGACTGCAAGAGTTTCAAGTTGTGAGTTAGGAAGAAAGAAGAAAACTGGAGGTTGGGGACATCAGACTGCAAGAGTTTCAAGTTGTGAGTTAGGAAGAAAGTAGAAAACTGGAGGTTGGGGACATCAGACTGCAAAAATTTCAAGTTGTAAGTTGAATATAAAAAAAAGAACTGTCTACTAAACACAGCAACAAAACAAACTTGACAAAATGTCTTACTTCCTCTTTAGTTCTGTTATCAATAATATATATTTTCAAACTACTTTGTTACTTATTTGTTCCTCTTCTACCTTGAAGTCTAGAGATCAGTATAGTTTTGAACAAACAGCAAATACCTGGAGACTACAAAGATATAATTTGATAAATGAATATTGAGAATCATTGCTAAAGAAAGGATAATGTTGATGTTTTGTAAGAATTCAACTCATAGAGGAAGCTCACCAACACAACCATCATATTTATTACATCCCTTGAGAAAAAGGTTTAGAAAGCATAATGACAACCAACAAAATTAATGGGGGATTGCCCAAGTGGTTACCGGGCCCAAATTTGGGGTGTAAAGAATAGAACCACTATTATCTGCCATACGTGTCATAAGAGATGACTAAAGAGATTTGGCTGAAATTGGATGGATGTGTCCTAAATGTGTAGAAGTCTGCAGGGTTAGGGGCCTACCAAACCAATGTGCAACGATACACGTTCTTGGCAAAGATCAAACATCACAGAGTGATTAAAATTGGTCGTAAAGAACGAACGCAAAGAAGAAGAATGGGGAATGAGAGATTGGATGACAAGGTGAGTAAATTTATGGATTACATAACTTCATGGCATGGAGAAATGTCAACATCTGAACTGTTAATCAACGGAAACACAGACTCCAGATCACATCCTACAGTCATGTCCATCATACTTACACCAACAAAACGAAATATGACCTCATGAACAAAGCTTACAGAGCAAACTATGCGGAACTCTTGAGGAACTCCGACCGACATGAAGCTGCATAGAGACAACCCATCTCATGGTTTAGACGAGCATATGAAACCGATCGCAAAGAAGAACTCTTTATCAATATTCAAGAGAGACAATTGTGGAGATCTATGATCGCTTACACCAGCTGATATATGATACATAATTTTTACATCATTACATCTAGTATTCAAGTTATTAGTGCTGCTTATGGTATATATATATATATACAGGGTGTTCAACTTAAAAGCAGCCCCAGTGATAAATAGAAATTTGCCAGGTACGCATTGCATCTAGTCTATTTACTATTTAAACCGGTTCTGACTATCTTGTCCTACATCACATTTGTTCATTGCCCCTTCCCACACTACAATTACATACCATCACACAACCTTGACCTATACTACATCATAACTGAACCTTCTCATTTCCATACATATATGCCAGATTAGCTCCATTCACAGGCTGCTTTTATCTTGAACACCCTGTATATATATATATATATATGTGAATGAAAATCGTGGTATATCCTTTACAGGACATTACCATTAACCACAGTTAACGAGTTGTTGGTTTTCTTAACACCACTTATATGTTCAGTAGTTCGTCAGCAATTTCTGAACATCGAGGGCTATTTTTAACGTTAGTAATAATCAAAAATTAAATATATCGGTCACATCAAACGACATGAGTGCCTAGAGAAGATAATTTTGGAGGGAATGGTGCCTGGAAGAAGAATGAGACTAAGACCTGGAAGACAATAGGTGCAAGATGTCATTGACGATCTGAGAATGAATGCTGTTGAGGCCAGTCAACTTGCACAGAACAGAGAGTTTTCAGGACTGCTGTCATGAGAGCCAAGTTCCGGAAGGGACAAGCTACTTGATGATGATGATGAATAATCCACAGGAACCAATTTGCATCCATATTGCACATCGCAGAGTTTGAACCAGGCTCTCTTTGGTTGTGATCGAGTTCACTACCGCTAAGCCACAAACACCCATATATATATATATATATATATAGCAAAATTAATACAACAATTGTATTCATGTCCGTGAAACTGACAACTGACTCATAAATTTCTCTGAAGTGTCCGACCATATAATATATATATATAGCAAAATTAATACAACAATTGTATTCATGTCCGTGAAACTGACTCATAAATTTCTCTGAAGTGTCCGACCATATAATATATATATATATATATTCTGCACTGAACTGTTAAAGTCTGCTAATTTATATTACAATATTGTATAGCAGATGTGTTATCTTTAGATTAAGATTGTCATAATCAGATGCTTATTTCTGCTTTCTGAGTTATCTGGAATTGAAATGTGTACATAAACGTGTAACACATTATAGAATTCAGTCTTAATGTTTGAAACAGCAATTCCATTTTTTAGTTGAGAAAAACATGGAAATTAAAATAAGCATGTACATTTTTGAAACATTAAAATATTCTTGTTATATTTCTAGTATATGTTTGTTGGATTCTCTGCAAGGAGTTCATTCTTATTTCTCATGCTTCTTTTTCTCCTAACACTTCATATTGACTATTTGTTAACCACTCTTTGTGATTTGTATAGGATCAGAGCCTAAGAGCGATTGTACGTTGTGCCAGTTATGCACCTTAAAGTAGGTAATTCTGCTCACAGTCTGACAGACTGCCTTGAACTAGCAGAAGTTTAAATGAAAACAAAAGATCTGACATGCTAGCTAAACAAAAACTTATTGTGAGGATAAACTTCTTGACTGTCTGCATTTTAGATAATGGCACATGGATTTAAGAAAGCAGTCATCCTGATCTTCAAAAAATTACATGAATTATGAGTAGGTAGAGATGCATGGGAAGATGTCTCGGAAGAATTCTCGGAATTTGGTGGGACCAGAGAATACCAAATACGAGATCATCCGGCGCACAAATATCAACAATATCAAGGAGGAAATAAAAAGGAGATGGTTGGGACGTACATAAAGAATGCAGAAGACCAAACACCTACTTGTGGCTCTGAAATGGAATTTGAGAGGCAAAAGATGACCAGAGAGACGAACTGTAGACAGGGAAACGAGAAGAGGCGGGGAAAGACCTGAATAACTAAGCAGGCTTGCTCAAAATGAATCTATTTGGAGAAAATTTGTTGATTCCTTAAGCTTCAAGAGGGAGTTAAGAGAATAAGAGATACATAAGAATAGAAGATTTGGAGTGTTCTAACTAACAAACTAGAGAAACCATTAACACTTGTATATACTTTGCAGAAATAGACTGCATCTTGAAGTCTAATGAATTCTTTCTTTAAAACAATAACTTACTTTATATTGAAACTTGCAACCTTTTATCAACACATACACAATCAGTCCATGCAGTTATCTAATCATTTAAGAAATCTATTCTTCCTTTCAAATAATAACTACTGATATCCCAAGTATTCCTTGGTGTACATTGAAGAGATACTACTCCAAGTATTCCTTGTTGTACATTGAATACTACTCCAAGTATTCCTTGGTGTACATTGAATACTACTTCAAGTACTCCTTGGTGTACATTGAAGAGATACTACTACAAGTATTCCTTGGTGTACATTGAAGAGATACTACTACAAGTACTCCTTGGTGTACATTGAAGAGATACTACTCCAAGTACTCCTTGGTGTACAATGAAGAGATACTACTACAAGTACTCCTTGGTGTACATTGAAGAGATACTACTTCCAAGTACTCCTTGGTGTACATTGAAGAGATACTACTCCAAGTATTCCTTGGTGTACATTGAAGAGATACTACTTCCAAGTACTCCTTGGTGTACATTGAAGAGATACTACTACAAGTACTCCTTGGTGTACATTGAAGAGATACTACTTCCAAGTACTCCTTGGTGTACATTGAAGAGATACTACTCCAAGTATTCCTTGGTGTACATTGAAGAGATACTACTTCCAAGTACTCCTTGGTGTACATTGAAGAGATACTACTCCAAGTATTCCTTGTTGTACATTGAAGAGATACTACTCCAAGTATTCCTTGTTGTACATTGAAGAGATACTACTTCCAAGTATTCCTTGTTGTACATTGAAAAGATACTACTCCAAGTATTCCTTGGTGTACATTGAATACTACTCCAAGTATTCCTTGTTGTACATTGAAGAATACTACCCAAGCTACTCCTTGGTGTACATTGAATAGATACTACTCCAAGTACTCCTTGGTGTACATTGAATAGATACTACTCCAAGTACTCCTTGTTGTACATTGAATAGATACTACTCCAAGTATTCCTTGGTGTACATTGAAGAGATACTACTCCAAGTATTCCTTGGTGTACATTGAAGAGATACTACTTCCAAGTACTCCTTGGTGTACATTGAAGAGATACTACTCCAAGTATTCCTTGTTGTACATTGAAGAGATACTACTCCAAGTATTCCTTGTTGTACATTGAAGAGATACTACTTCCAAGTATTCCTTGTTGTACATTGAAGAGATACTACTCCAAGTATTCCTTGGTGTACATTGAATACTACTCCAAGTATTCCTTGTTGTACATTGAAGAGATACTACTCCAAGTATTCCTTGGTGTACATTGAAGAGATACTACTCCAAGTATTCCTTGGTGTACATTGAATACTACTCCAAGTATTCCTTGTTGTACATTGAAGAGATACTACTCCAAGTACTCCTTGGTGTACATTGAATAGATACTACTCCAAGTATTCCTTGGTGTACATTGAAGAGATACTACTCCAAGTATTCCTTGGTGTACATTGAAGAGATACTACTCCCAAGTATTCCTTGGTGTACATTGAATGGATACTACTCCAAGTACTCCTTGGTGTAGTCTTCCCAAGGAACACTATTATAAGATAAACAGGTTATATCCTTAACAAGGGACAGATTAGCGTAATGCATAAGTGTTCACCGATTGACTCGGACACACGAGGGTTGTGGGTATAATCTCTACATTTGATGCTCCACACTTGAAGAAGTGAATTGACCCTGCTACCTACTGTACACTAGTACAATAACTAAAACTAGGGCCTATAAATGTGAAAGGACTTCATACCACAGGGTCTGAAAAGGCTATGGAAAAAGTTATTTATTTATCCTTAATAAAACTGTTACACTTGTGCTATACATAGTAATGAACACATTGCTGGAAACAGTTGAGAAATGATATAGCTATTACTTCAGGAGCACATTATCCTTGTGAATTATGACTGGAAAAGGCAACAATAATGGCTACTTGGTATGTCACCTTGAATTCCTTTTCACTGCCTGTATGGCATCATTTTCATGAGATTTTCTGATAGTATCACCAATGCAGTTCTCCCTTCATTTTTGTAATGTAATGTGTTTATGGTTTGTATTGCTACACAAGTCCGACTACTTGATTTATCATATGCTGAAAATGGGCTGCTGCTAAGATTTTCAAAACTATAACAAAATTCAAAGTAAAATAGTGTTGAATCTTTACATCAGAAATGCCTTTATTAAAGCTGTCAAATAATCTCATTTCTTCACTTCAAAGCACACATATTTGTATAGATAATATTGTATCTGACAATGAGAGTGCCGATGTCTTGGCTAAGGAAAGCAGTGCCAAAGAGCAAATTTACCAACCTGTCTTTTCAAGAGGTCAAAACACTCACACTGAGAAAATCTGCAGTAGACTGGAAGACAAACACCGGATAGGATTATGGAAAAGACTTCCTCAAAGACCTAAGCAGAACAGACCAGGTCATTATATTTCCCCTACATACTGGACACATAGACTAGAAATAAGTCAGCTCTCTGCCAGTGTCAACAGGTGGAATGGTCACCGGAGCATGTCCTGCAAGACTGTCCTCTCCTGGGTGAGCTGAGAAGCAACATGTCACCACACCCAATCAACCTAAAAACTAAGCTTTGGGGAGACATGTCAGACCTGAAGCTGACTGCTCAGTTTGTTGTCCACAGTAAACTAAGCGGATGACCAGAGACCGCTGAAGGAGATATTGCATCTCATCTCTGTAAGATTAAACTTGTAAGATTATATTGACGACTGTAAAAACTAAGATAGATTTTAACATATGTACCCTCTCCAGCCGCCCATGTGTTGCAGGGCCCTCATGGGGAAAAAAAAGTAACTGCGACCTACAAGGTATATCTGAAGAGGCGACTATGGTACGGGTCTAGGAAACTACCCTAGTAAATAAAAAGCGTTGCAGAAATCAGATGTGCTATCCTACTTGTAGACGCATAACTGGCACAACATACGATTGCTCTTAGGCTCAGAACACATACAGATCACAAAGAGTGGTTTAGCAAGTGGTCGATATGGGGTGTTTGAAGAAGTACCCCTCCAGCATCACTTATTCCTTTCAATAAAGTAACAAAGGATTCATGAGCTCCTCAAGTGATGCCGCTATATTTACTACTATTGAATCTACTCACTTCAAGATCTTAACAAAGTTTATTGTTGGATGAAGAAGGTCTCTGTGGTTACGTCTTCACTTTGTGTTCTGAAGGACATGGGTTCAAATCCAAATCTCTGTTCCCAAGTGCATTTTTTTTCAGAGACCCCTAAGATTGCTGCTGGAGTTTAGGTTAAAGCTTTCTGCAATATTCTCAACAGGTGGTGCAACCTTTCATGGAGAGGGACCAAGCTATATGGGGCAAAACCTGGTGCAATGAAGCCAACCTTCGACTTTACACCCTTTAGATTGTTCAGTGAAAAAATAATAAAATTTGCAGGAAGCAGAAGCCAGCTTTAATAAAGTTTTTATTGTATTTATTTTTTCATTTTTACAACAAGTATCAAATTCACAAAACATTAGAAATAAAGACTTAACAATGTCTATTACCACCACTGTCTGAAAACCACTTCAGAGCAGAAACAGAAACCATTTTTTGGTCAGATCTTCATCTCTTAATAAGTGAAAACAAAAAGTTTATATATATATGTACAGTTGATCTGAAAGCATAATAAATTAGTCTACACTTGCTTCAAGATTGATAATGCAAAGTAAGAAGTTTTATCAAGTTCTCACACAATATTAAAAAATATTTCAGTTAGACTGTGTCTCTCTCTGTTAGGAACAAGATAATGTTATATCATAATTGGTAGTAAAGTTTCCTTGTGGTCAGAGAGAAGTCTTTCAAGTGAAAGTCTGGTAAAGCTTCCTTGTTGTCAGTGAAATCTTTCAAGTGAAAGTCTGGTAAAGTTGCCTTGTTGCCAGAATGAAGTCTGAAATCTTTCAAGTGAAAGTCTGGTAAAGTTGCATTGTTGCTAGAGTGAAGTTTGAAGTCTTTCAAATGAAAGTCTGGTAACGTTTCCTTGTTGCCAGATTGAAGTCTGAAATCTTTCAAATGAAAATCTGGTAAAGTTGCCTTGTTGCCAGAGTGGAGTCTTGAAATCTTTCAAGTGAAAGTCTGGTAAAGTTTTCTTGTTTTTCAGAGTGAAGTCTTTCAAGTGAAAGTCTGGTAAAATGTCCTTGTTGTCAAAGTGAAGTCTATCGTTAAAATGAAAGTCTAGTAACGGTTCAGTTTTGCTGCTAACTGGTTGCAACTAATAGGAGCAACACCACGGAGATCTGTCTGACTGTTTCATGTTCTCATCTTCATTCACAATCTGTCTTTCTGAGTTGTATTTAACACATTCTGTCTTCAGCAGATAAGGTTTGTGTTTATGTACATAAACAAAATACAAGCTTCACTTGACATATTTGCCTCAAAACTAAAAGAAAAACAACAAAAACAAGAAACACTTCGTTTACTGTAACGTCTGGCACATATTTATTCTTCAATAGTTTTGCAAAGGGAAGCCATCCATGAAGTAGAATATTATAAAAGTTTAATCTAATTAAAGACAGTCATTTTCTTCTTCTTCTCAGAATGCCCCATGTTGACCACTTATTAATCCACTTTTGTGGTTTGTATGTGATCTGAGTCTAAGAGCGATTGTGCCAGTTATGCACCTATGGGTGCCTAGGCCAGCACATCCAATTTCTTGCCACGCTTTTTATTTACTAGGTAGCTTTCCTAGAGGACTGTCACTTTGATAATATGCACAATTTACTGAAAGCATATCTGATTTGAAAGGGTTTGATTTGTTGAAAAATTCCTTGATATCAAACATATACAAGATTCAATGACAGAATCCTTCAGACAGCAGAAGAATATTTTTGTATACACAGAACATAAGGTAAGATAAATCTGTAAACTGCTTGCAAATTTGGATGAAAAAAACATGACAACTCTGGACAAAATCTTAGCTTGGGTGATAATACAACTCTGTGGACACAATCTACGCTTGGGCAGTAATTAGGTCTTGCAGGATGAATGAGTTAAACTACAATATTGATTAAAAAATATGACAAAATGTAGTCATGTGACAATAACAAAGGCATCTCTACATGTTATTTCTGTAGTTCATTGTAACATCTTAACACTTTTTGAGATTTTTATAAAGCTTTGATTTCTTGCATAAACGTTGCTACATACATACCCTGATTATTTTTGTCCTTGCTTTAATACAATGTCTACAAATTGATAGATTACTGTGTAGTAAACAAATTGATAGATAGATTACTGTGTAGTAAACAAATAGATAGATTACTGTGTAGTAAACAAATTGATAGATAGATTAGTGTAGTAAACAAATAGATAGATAGATTACTGTGTAGTAACAAATAGATGCATAAGTTACTGTAGAGTAAACAAATAGATAGATAAGTTACTGTAGAGTAAACAAATAGATAGATTACTGTGTAATAAATAAATTGATGGATAAGTTACTGTGTAGTAAACAAATTGCTAGATAGATTACTATGTAGTAAACAAATAGATAGATAGATTACTGTGTATTAAACAAACTGATAGATTACTGTGTAGTAAACAAATAGATAGATAGATTACTGTGTAGTAAACAAATAGATAGATTACTGTGTAGTAAACAAATTGATAGATAGATTACTGTAGAGTAAACAAATAGATAGATTACTGTGTAGTAAATAAATTGATAGATAAGTTACTGTGTAGTAAACAAATAGATATATTACTGTGTAGTAAACAAATAGATATATTACTGTGTAGTAAACAAATAGATATATTACTGTGTAATAAATAAATTGATAGATAAGTTACTGTAGAGTAAACAAAGATATATTACTGTGTAGTAAACAAATAGATATATTACTGTGTAGTAAATAAATTGATAGATAAGTTACCGTGTAGTAAACAAATAGATAGCTAAGTGGGTGGTAAACAAACATTTTAATAACAGCAAGTCACACTGCTTCTGCTATGTATTTTTAGAAACTCAAGTCTCAGTTTGTTAGCACTGTAATAAGAAAACAGCAGGTTATTTGTCTACAATGGAACAAACAGTCAGGAAGATCCACTAAAGTCTGCAATAGCACTAAGAGTCACAGTAGAGAAGTGGTTAGTCTACTAACTTCCTAGATGGGTGATCTTATTTTCATCCCCAGTTAAGAGTCGAATTATTTCGACTGTAAATGGATCATAGTTCAACCCAGCATCAATTGAGCATCAGAGAAACATCCAAAGTACAGATGCCCGATGTGATGCTGAACACAGCACTAATGGTGCTTCGCTACTTAAAAGAAAAATACAGGACCTAACAATATTCTTCAATACACGATACCAAAGTGGGTTCTTCACTTCATTGGTACTGTTACAATATATAATTTAAATATGTTCTATGTTTTTATTTGAATAAGTATACATCAAAGCAACCTTTCATCAATTGCATCAAGTGGTTGATTTTTACAAATAAGGTTTTACAGAATATAAGAAAGATTGTAAATGATCTTCAAGTTCAAAGATTGCCATTATGTTTATAATCCTGGTTATAAACCAGCTATAGGTGTTAAACTGTAATTATTTATTCTGATGCTAAAATTATGATGATGTTTTGATAAGTTTTATTGTATGAAATCAGTTATCAAACTATATTTTTAGTTGTTGATTTGTTAAATTATTATTTAAATATGAAACATATAGGTATTCAAATGTGTCCATTTTACTGTACAAATATAGTTCTTTACTATGTGGGTCTCTGTGGCTAATCCCTAGACTTGTGTCCAGAAGGTCATGGGTGCAAATCCAAACCGTGCCATTCTGTTAACGAGTGCGTTTTTTCCCCTATAGACCACCAGGATTGTTGCAGGCGCTACGGAATTGGTGCAAAACTCTCGGCAGATGATGTGCCATTTCTACGGAGAGTGGCCAAGCCATATGGGGTAAAACTCAATGCAATGAAGTTTAGTTATATTGAACAATCAATCATCGATCAAATTTGTATTCAAGAATGAGTATTGAAGAAACAGTGGAAATACAATCTCCACTTTTGAACGATCAAAACATTTGACTGTCTGCTCTGTTCAACTCTGGAAAACCTCGACAAATCTGAATTTTCACCAAAATATACAAATGTGATTATGGTTTTATTGGATAATTTCTACTGCTATGTTAAGACAACTGAAGGAGACTACTGTATGGTTTCTCACAGTAACAGAGGACAACTTAGAGGTAACTGTGGTTTCTCACAGTAACAGAGGAGACAACTTAGAGGTAACTGTGGTTTCTACAGTAACAGAGGAGACAACTGAGAGGTAACTTGGTTCTCACAGTAACAGAGGAGACAACTGTAGGAGGTAACTGTATGGTTTCTCACAGTAACAGAGGAGACAACTGTAGGAGGTAACTGTATGGTTTCTCAAACAGAGGAGACAACTGAAGGAAAACACAATATGGTTTCTTACAGTAACAGAAGTCAAGTAAGGTTGCATAGCCTTTCTTATTTAATATAACCACAGTTTATGAAAAACTACAGCAATAAGGATTTAGACATCAACTGGATAAATAATCAAAGTAAATCTTCATTTTATAAATGACTCTCTTGCCATACAACTGAAGATCTACGAGCCAAATTTAACCAGCTATCCCATATTTTAAAACATTAAGACTCTCAAGTAAACACTACAAATGCCACGGTTGTGAGTTCAAAAAAAAAAAGAATGTTTTAGTTATCAAAATAATAGAGAAACCTTACAAACAGATGGTAGTTACTAGGATACAAATTGACACCAAGTGGTGATACAGCAAAAAGAAATTTCTACACAAACTACCTTGGTCTTTTGACGTTCAAACATTTATAACTAAAACAAACATACTAAACTTAGCTTATTTATATCATATATAATAATATATGTACTGATATATATATATATCCAAATTCAAGTTGAAAAATAACAAAAGATATTAGAGAATAAATTGAATCATTTGAAAATAAATTCTTGAGAAGAGTTTTAAATGATAGAGTTTGCTGGGTAGATTTCACAACCAACAAGTAAATAAGAGAAAATACTTAAGAAATAATATTTCAACCACTATAAGATAAGAAATGTATGAGTGTTAATGTAGTAAAGAGGTCATAACTCCAGGCATGTGTTCATAATGAAAAACGAACTTCCTTTATGATAACTTAAGTGGGCATCAAAATGAAAGACAGTAAGATCAAGGAAAACTCTTCACTGAATGATCAATGAAGAGAATACAATATGAATCAGAACTGTATGGAAGAATTTTTGTCAAAAGTGGTGTCAGATGGTTCACACTGAAGAGCACTGATTTCTCCCTTACATACTACATTTGGTGATGAAAGAATATAGACAAGATTTTTCAATGACTGGATAGTTTATGAACCAATTATTTGCATAAAATAGCAGTTAAAATTAAGCAATTGCTGATATTTGCCTGGTCACCCATGAACATGTTGTCTACTCCTCTTGGGCTGTCAAGAATTAAAATAGAAAACAAAATCAAAGAAAACAATTATGTGACATATATATTCACTCTGCTGGATAATGATACAATGTGCCAGGTTGTCCACAAACTAGAAGACTCCATGTTGTGTAAAGTAACATAAGATCAATTTATCTCTCTTCCTCCTCATGGGCAGTAGTTGCAGAATGATAAAAATCTGACAGAACTTTTGACAGGTCAGTATTGCTTGTTTCTGTGCATTAGATCTACAACAGCTGATACAGTCCACCTATTAATTGTGTATATGTTATAAATATTCCTACTCACACCTGCTGATAACTGGCTAATAACTTCCCATGTTTGAAATACTTCAACACACAGACAATCACAGAGGTCTTAATGAAAGAATGGTGCACAAAGTAGCCACTAGATGCTGGCATACAATGGCTGCCATATTTCATTTCCAGCAAGTCCCAGTCACAAATTGAAATAGCTAGTTTCTCCATGGATCTGTAAAGGATGAAGAAGCGGAGGGTCCCATAGAAGTGGACGAAGAAGAGGAAGAGGCAGCACCACCACTACCTTCAGCTGCAGTTTGACGGAAGTTAGGAGTGAATTCTGGTTCATTTGTTGAGGTGTCCTCTCCATTAAGGTCTTTTCTACACACTGGACATGTACCATGCTAGGGAATGATAGGAAAGACATTGTAAAAATGACAATTGGCAGATATCAATAACAAAGCTTTCATACCTAATCATTAATCTCTCTACAAGGGGAATCCACCAGTCTTCAGCAGCATAACACTAAAATTCTGATCACAGTTGTTTCTTTTGTAGCCACCTCTAAATATACACATGTCTAAACTACAACTTTAAAAAAACATATCACTCGTTTATGGTTAGTGTTATTCTTGTGGAGAAGTGTGATACCAGATTTGAAATCTGCAGTTGGAGTGGGCCTCTGTGATCGCAACGGTTTTCTTCTCCTTCTTCTTCTTCGTCCTTTCTGCCGTTTATCAGTCAAATGTGATATATAAACGGCCAAACACCAAGAACGGGTGTACGTTCACAAACCTTCAGTACCATTTGAAGCTCTGGTGCTTATCCTTCAGTGGTGTGTTCAGTTTCAACCAGCTGTTTATTTACTCGGTTAGCCAGCCTAGGCATCCATTCTGCGTATATTTGGCCGGATCTCGTCTTTTGATCATTTTGCCAGTGTAGTGGATAGCATTTCTCCCAGTGAGCTGAGAACAGACAGTTAGCCAGATAGTTAGTGTAGTATAATTAGATATTATATAGTTGAGACTATGTGTTGCACTCTAAGTAGAGTGCAACACATAACTGACAATGGCGCTTTTGTGTAGTTAGTGAGTGCGATTGAGTAACTGTTGCTAGTGAGTAAACAAACATAGAGACAATCGACATGAATCCTTGCATGGACAGGACGTGTTTGGTCTATTGTACAGAAAACAACATAAATAAAATCTGGATGTAATCATCGACTATGTCTTAGTCATTAATACTACCATCCATCGTACGCTAGTGATCATCAACGTAAATTAGTTGCCAATCCTGACTGTCTGGCGGAGTGTGGGCATTCTGTTCAATAGCATTTATCTGATCTGAGTCATGGTGCTTGGATGTCATCACACTCTGTGTAGGATAATCGACATCTGAAAAGTATTGCCCTTAGTCAATGTTTGGGTCAAGCCTTTGCATTATCGGCTTTACTTTTCTATCCACAGTGAGTTTATCCTGAGTAGGAGTATTCTCAGATGTTTTGGGGCACGTATCGGCACTTGGCAATTTGCAAGTGTTTACTCTGCATTTTCCTGTCCCTGGGAAACACTAGACTGGGACTGAGCACAGATATTCTAGAAGGTAGTTTCAATTGGCGCTAGCAACGCAACTGAAATTTTGCGCGCACACATCACCCACCCAGTTCTTCCAGGGATGTTAGTTGTAAATGCAACAGTACCTTGCCCGGTTGTCCCAGGGAGAGCAGTTTCGTTAGGCACTTAAACGCAACTTTAGAATTTGCACTCCAACTTTACCAATAGGTTTCTCTGCGTTTAGCCTCATGCACGGAGTTTACCACAATCTTCCCATGTATCGACATCATGCGTAACAGTGTTTTCCATAGATACTTACCAAGCGAGACCTTCTTTGTTTTGTACTGGGTTCAAGCCTCTGCTGTGCTTTCCTGTTTTCACCTGCTCATCTGGATGGTCCGCTCACTCTTACGTTTGCCACGCATTCCCATCTAACAATCAACAGCCCCTTGCGTGTCTGCCCTGTCTTTGGACTCAGCCGAGACTTGTGATTCGTTACGCATCGTTCTTATTGATTCTTGCCCCACAGCTGGCAATTTGCTTGCGACCCTTTACTCCGGGGAGTTGGGATTCCTTCACTGATGACTACTGTTTCTTACGTTTCTGTTGTTTCTCACCATGCACACCTTCACATTGCTTCTAGCTTGTCCGAACACTGAACTAAATTTGGGCCCCCTCCATGCATCTGCGTCGTGCATGTCCGCCCACCTGTGGGCCCACCCGTGCATTATTCGCATGCGTGCTCGCTCTGCCCTGGTGCCTGCCTCACCATCTCCATCAATTCCCATCGTGCTCACACTTGCCTCAGGGCTGTCCGGACCTTGAGCTTAACTCAAGAGGTATCACTCTGTACCACTCTAGAAGGTGTGATTAACTTGGTTGCAAACATTTCTAACTTTTAAATGATCCATACTTTCTTTACACCGTACAATCCTTACTTTCTTCCCTAGATGTATCTGAGCATGCTACAATTTGTTAAACTATCACTACATTATGTTTTAAGTGATATGATTTATATATTAAAGATAATTAAACCCATACCATTTCTAACCACTTGACAATGCACTCTGAATGATACAGATGATCACAGGGCAGTTTTCTGGCTTCCATAGCCAACTCAAAGTCATCCATGCATATAGAGCATTGGAGAGTATTATCTATTATTTGGAAGACATCAAAGATGTTCATGTATCAATGACATCAGGAAAAGCATCAACAGATATATACACATTAAATTATTCAAAATTACAGGGAATAATTATGTCACATGATAGTTTAATCTCTTAACACTATTGCTGCCATAGACGACAAAAGTTGACCAAATACAAACTCCCTTTGACTGCCGTGGTCGACTTTTATCGGCCGCAGTATGTCTTTTTCATGGGGAGTTTCGCTGACTGTACACCGGTATTACATTAAACAATACTTAAGGTTTGTTCAGAAGAGCTCTCCAAAATGGCAATCGACGACATGTGTTTACACTTATGGGTAGTCCGTTTAACAAATTTATATCAAATTTTAGTTAGCAAACAATGATTTTATAAATGAGCGATGTAGCTTATGACAGTTAGGTATAAAATGACTTTGATTCGGACTTCTTAACCAGTGATAGTGATAAAAGAGGCTCTGAATGTGAAACAAATTTGGACTTTGATTCAAGTGGCATTGATTATAGATCAATTGCAGATATAACCAGGGATACAGGTGATAGACCCCCACTGCTAGACCAAATCAAGCAGAAAACAAATAGAATTGGAGCGTTTTTGAGACTGAAAATGACTTTTAACAGAAATGGTGCTACAATATGGTCCTGAACAGACGGTCAAGTTTTATTTTTAATGATTTTTTGAAATTATCACGCTGAAAACTGATCATGCCCAAAAAATAGTGTGGCAGTGAGCCAGACTTGGTTGAAAAATGGGTGACAGCGAAAGTGTTAACAGATCTTATGATCTTTACTGCGGAGGAATGAACAGAACAAGTGAACATTTACTTACATTATTACATCCACAAATACTACTAATTACACATCTGATCTATTTGTAAGCAGTAACTAACAGTAATATTGTATACTCACCAATATGGCTCTGCTCAATTACAACTTTTGGCAATTTATCTATCTTATCCCTCTGTGCTGGTGGGGCACCTGTTCCTTCTAAGTGATTTAACAACTGGAATTTAAAATGTTATCCATCAAATTAATAGAATAATATAATTCAAATTTATATGCCAGAAGCATTTTGGTATGTGTAAATTATCCATTCTTCTTCTTCTAACGCTCCATATTGACCCCTTGTTAACCACTATATGTGATCTGAGCTTAAGAGCAATTGTATGTTGTACCAGTTATGCGCCTACAAGTGGGTCAGAACATACAATTTATGCAATGCTTTTTATTTAATAGAGTAGCCTATCTAGGTCCTACATCAGTTGCCTCTTATGACATGCCTTGTAGGTCACAGTGGTACTATTCTTTGCTTCCCTGCGGACCCGCACCCCACGAGAAAAAGTATCCATTCAAATTCCTGGTAATAGTGTTATCAAATCACATATATGATTCAGGAAGACTGACACAAAGCAATGTTAAATTTAAAAAATACTGTTTAAACATTGTATTTTAAATTATCGAATTGAAAAAACCCATCAAATATGGTTGTTAGGGAAGTAGGAAGGTGTAGTAGCTCATGGAAAGCGACTCATATCTGTTTTGTGAATAGTCATGATCCTACTTGGTATCCATCTCCTTACTTAACTCATATATGGTTCCTCATGCCACAGACCCTGGCAACAGTATTGACTGACTTCTTCTTTGGTCGTCTTTACGACCAATTTTAATCACTCTTTGTGATATGTTTGATCTTTGCCAAGAACGTGTATATGTTGCACATTGGTTTGGTAGGCCCCTAAACACATAGACTTCTACACGTTTAGGACACATGCATCCGATATCAGCCAAACCTCCTCAGTCGCCTCTTACGACATGCATGGCAGGTAACAGTGGTTCTATTCTTTACACCCCAAATTTGGGCCTCGGTAACTACTCGGGTGACTGACTGACTGACTAAACTGCATGAGTGAGATAGGAAAAAATCAAGTTAACTTTCCTACATCCCCTTTTACTCCTTCATGTCCTTTGAGAGTCTGCATTAAAAAGTAAATGTGCTGAAGTTGAAGACATCTAGTCATGAGGAGCACTACAACAATCCGAATGTCACGAAACAATGCAATAGAAATATGTCTAAATGTTACGCACAAATGTATGTAGTTTGCACAAACCAAATTGAACGAAGATATAGCCTTCAAGTTCAGAGACTTTCAGTGCTGCTGAAAAGACAGGTGAAAAGGTGGAATACCGGCACTTGTGTGAGAAACAAAATCAGTGCCGGTGAGCTTGAGAAATACACAGTAGGGGCAGAATACCAAATTTTTCATCTCAGAAGAGAAAGTTCCGCCCGAGTGGCTACTGGGGTCCAAAGAATAGAACCAGTTACCTGCCATGCATGTCGTAAGAGGTGACTAAGGAGGTTGGTCGTGGGCCAGCCACCTCACGCCGTAAAAAACACTAGATGGCTACAGAACAGAGCGCGAACTGAGTAAACGCTGACTGAAACCGGACACATCGCCGAAGGATAAGCGTCAGAACTCCAAATGGTGCTGAAGATGTGACATAAAACACCTGAAGATGTGACGTAAAACACACCAATGCTAAGGTGCATGAATCAGATTTCCACATGAATAGAATTTATGGGGAAATCTGGTACAACGGCCTGGGCGGTGATCGCGAGAGAGAGAAGAGAAAGTTCAGAATTTAACTTGCTTATTTACTACTGAAATAACCACTCAATAACACCAGAACCTGAGCTGTGAGTTTTCCCTCTTGTGCAGCTTAATGCCAGTCTATAAAGTCTGCACATTTTCTGTAGATGGGATAGACTATCATATACAGTGTTTTATATAGATGGGCATGTGGAGAGGTCTTGTTGAGCGCAACTGATTTCAGGACACACTAATGAGATGTACTGTACTTTTCCGTGTTGGTAGTTGCAATTTCTACAATGTGACGGATGAGTTGTGTTTAATCTGTTTAGGGGACCAATATAACATGCATGTAAAATATGTCTATCAACCACTTGTTAACTAACCACTATTGTGATTTACACCAGAAGGGGTATGTTTGCCCCTGTTGGGCATCTACAGCCCGTAGGCAAGGCACATTCTAACTTCAACCATATGTGATATTCGAGGTCACCTCTCACAAGTCTAGAGAGCCGCTGTAGCGTAGTTGTTAGTGAACTCGCTTCGCAAGGCTGGTGGTCTGGGTTCAGCTCCGCAATGTGCGTGGAATTTTTCCCGACCGCGACGGCTCTCAGGTCGACTCCAGCCTCAACTGGGTACCAGACATGCTCTGGGAAAGTAAAGGCGCCGGCGTGATGCTGACCACATCACCCATCGTGTGCGACGGTCAATGAAAAATACAGGCCTAACACTGTATTGACCTATATACCACGAGGTATGAAAGGGTTCCTTTACTTTTTTACTTTCTCACAAGTCTCCACACTGACTACTGGGCACCATCTGTTCTAGTCTGCACAGATTGGCATTCACTTTATACTATCACTTGTCAGCCAATGTGGCTTGTATGTCTGAGCCATAGAGCATGGGCACAATGTGACAATGTTTTGCAGCATGCAGGCCATTCTGAATAAGAAACATGCTCCATCATTTTGGTGTGCAGATTGTTTGCGTAACCCCAAGGATTCAGAACTTTATTCTTATATCCTTTTCCTGTGAGGAGAGAAGAAACATTGGACATGCAGCATTTATGTTTGTATCAGCACCACTAACAGGACCATTCAGTAGACTGTACAAAACCTCTCTGTTTGGACAGCATTTTCACTCTGTTCTGTGAAGGACCAGGCAATTTGGCACAACTAACAAAAGATAACTGGCAGTGTCACATTGCTTTGGTCGGCAGACAACAGGTGGTGCAGGTTCTATCTGTGCTGGTATTGACTTCTAGACAAGCAGACCTAATCACTCTGACTGAGATGTTCACCTGTTCTGTGAGCCAAGTTCACATAATGTGCAGCTGTATGTACAATAGAACCTCTCTGCCGGTACTTTCCCCTTAATCCCTACTCATTTAGCCTTACTCAAGCATCATAAGCTGTTTCCAGTAGAACCACATGGAGGTGGAGTAGGTTGTTGATCAGTGCCAGCCCAGACTGACTTGATTTCCTAAATTCAGCAACCCCACATGTAAAGTACAAAAGACTACTAAATAAACAGACAGCAGCGAAGTAAGAAAAAACTACAGTACATTTTAATTTTTCAAAATCTCTACAGCAGTTGTAAAGATTTTTAATAAGCATGAGGTAATCTAGTCCATAGTTGCATACACAGGAATGTACCACAAATTATCATTACCTGTGATATTATTGTATCAAGACCACCAGGTCCCCAGGCATAATCTGCTGGATTGCCATGTAAAATTCTGTTAAGAGGATAAGAAAATATTCTTAAAATAAGAGCACACATTTGATCCTTCTACAATTGATGCAATAATGAAAATAGAACCAGATCTACTACTATCTGTAGTTACTGCCTGCAATACCATTCTTTTGGTGTGGTGGTGGTGGTGGTGGTGGGGGGAAGGACCACACACACACATGAGCCTGTGGAAATTAATAGCTGCATGGCCAGGGCAGTCACATTGAAACTATTCAGATTTATTCTTAATGCCCCAGACAGGAAAACTCCTTGGCGTTACCAAGGATTGAACCCGGGTCTTCCAAATGGGAGTCCGCGCTCTAATCCATTCAAGCACACACTCCACTCTACTACAATCACATGCCTATAACAATTGACAACACTGCCTAAGGGCATGAAGGGAGAATGAGAACCTGGTGGATGGATAACATCACAGAGATCCTACATCAACATGGACTAACAACTACAGATGTAACACATCATGTGCATAAATGTTCAGGTGCATAAATGTCAATTTCATAGTTAGAGCATACCTCTCCCTACGTACTAAACAGCTTGAATGATGATATTTCTGTAACCTGCTCTAATTGTGGCTTTAAATGCAGATCCGTCAGATTAGATCTCTATCCATTCTTAGGGATAAGTATCAATGGTTCTCTGAAGCACAAAATTGTATGCTTTTATTTTACTATAACTAACTGGTTTCTTGACTTGATAAGCATTCTATTTTCTTGATGAAAGGTGATTTTAAATAAACTATACTTGCAATGATCACAAGTTGGACTCTGGATAAGCTATGAAAAGACAAATATAATGAAGACACATATGACAAGCAATGTAGATATCTATCCGGAATTCTAAATGCTAAAAACTACAGAACAGTTCACTTATTTGGGTAGCACTTCTGATTGCATGGGAGATATAAAAAATAAGTTATACTACAAATTGTTAAAACAACATCAACTGATTGACTGATTTGATACGGCCATCATCCTTGTACTTCGGTGAGTAACCATGTGTGCTTTGATATTTCTTACACAGGAAGATCTCAGCTGCAGTGCAAGAACTCTGTAACACCGGCGAGGGTCCCAGATTGAATTTTGAAAAGGGCGAAGATATTTTACAGGAATTTTTATTTTTAACCTTTTCTAATGAATTTTGTCAGGACAGCGGCTTTCCAGCCTGCTCTTTACGATTTTGAACTGTAAAGGGTTCTTTTACGTGCTCAAATTCAATACGGGTCCTACATTTTATCGTCTGTCTCCAATAGGACTAGGAACTCGAGCTAACCTACACTGAGATTAGGGAATTCTCTGAAAAAAATATCCAGATGGCTCCACAAGGGAGCGAACCTGGTACCCTTGGCAAGAGAGATGAGCACCTAACCTCTGCGCCACGGAGAGCCCTCACTTATCAGTTTTTAAAGTTTAAATAAAATATGGAACTCTAAAGTTATATAGTTTTAAAACTAAATTACAAATTGTCAATTGTAATAAGAGATATCAGACTCAATTCCATAGAAGATGTTGAGTGAGTTGCCCAGGATAGAGTGGTAGGGAGAAATTGCATGAGACCCTATGTAATGTATAATGAGTATGAGAAGAATATAATAATAATATAATACTTACAATGGACCTCGTCCCCCAATATCACTGCCTAGGTGTTGTATCATATAATTGATTATTCTGAAACATCAAGGAAAAAAATGATAAAATTGTACTAGCACAATAAGAAATGTTAGTAAATTTAAAAATGAATGGATTAGTATTTTGTTTTTCTTAATGCTTGCATTTACAAACTTAAGCAGCATAAAAACAACTTAAGGGTTACTTGAGAAAAATCAAGGGTTACTAAACAGTCTGAACCAAGTACAGAAACTTTTCTTTGCATTCGCCGCTAAGAATTCAGACGTAGCCATGGCGTCTGGTGTGGCGCTTCTGACTGATTTTTGCATGAAAGCCTGCTTACCGTTTTATTGGTTTCCTTGCCATACAGGCAGTCCTTCTCCTACTTCAGAGGTCAAAGTACAGAAACTCATACAATATGCAAAACACACTTAATTAGAGTTGATTGATGGTAGGGGTATTAATTGCTTCATCCTTTGAGAATACGTTTTATATTCACACCAACAATTCTTTGTTTGTCTACAATGTGCGGGCATCAAATGATGTTACTGAGTATATTGGAGCAGACTTAGTAAAGGAAATAAGTATTTCTTCATCGGTCCTCAAAAGTAAAATTGAATAGGTCTTTAAAAAAGCAGTGATCCATCTCGCGCTGAGATCTCCAAAGAGCTTGTCATACCTGCAACATACTTGGGCAATGATGAGATAGACATATTGGTAAAGGAGGGTGGCAAAACTAGCACAGCTTGATATCAACATGAACTACAAAGAGGCAAAGATTTGTCGCAAGAAAATACATGAAGAATTGGGAAACAGAACATCAGGCCCACCAGACAAACAAGCAATATTACTAGTTCAATAGAAAAAGGTAAGTTGTAACATTCAGACTTATCAAGCACAGCAGACTAAGATACCCATTTTTCAACAAACTTAAGATAAAACATACACATTACAACATACTTGAGTGCACATATAGAATATGAGAGAAATGTAGAGACCGTGAACGGAAGCCGTATACACACTCATTAATCATAAATATTTAGTACAAATATACAAAATGTTTTCACCCATGGAAGGTTTGTTGACCTGGCTGTTGAGGGTCTCCTGAACTGAAATGAAAAACAGCACTAGGTCCCACACCTCGCATATCATCATCTTCACTGTCAGCACCATCATTCTGAGCTGCTAAGCGTGTATTGTATCTGTGGTGATGTGGTGGTGGAAGCCCAGTGGGTCTTAAAAGGTCAAACAGTGATGTGTTCAGCAGCTGGAAAAAAATTGTTAAAAATTAATAAAGCAACCACAACATATCTTATTTTTACTTTTTAAAGCATATTAACCCTTTCTCTCCATAATTTTTGTTACCTCCGGATGCATTTATATTGCAATGTATACCGAATTAACCAGTATGCTGGTTTTATGTCATCTTAAAAGATACCTTGAGCCAGTATATAGACCCAGAAGGTTATCATTTGGTACAGTTCTACTGTAATCTGTCATTGTATTGTACACTGCATTATATAAAGGACACTGAGCAGACGGGATGATACACTAATAGCAGAAGCAGATAAAATAGCGCCCGAGTGGTTACCGGGCCCAAATTGGGGTGTAAAGAATAAAACCACTGTTACCTGCCACAATTATCGCAAGAGGCGACTAAGGAGGTTAGGCGTGGGGCTAGCTACCCCACACCGTAAAAACACTAGATGGCTACAGAACGGAGAGCGAACCGAGTAAAAGCTGGTTGAAACCGTACACATCACCGAAGGATAAGAACCAGAGCTCCAAATGGTGCTGAAGATATGACGTAAAACACACCAATGCTAAGGCTGCATGAATCAGATTTCCACATGAATAGAATTTATGGGGAGGTCTGGTACATCGGTCTGCGGTGATCGAGACAGAGATAAAATAGGCCTACAAATCACTGTGAACAAAGTAAAGCTTGTAGAAGGATAGATCAAAGAGTTTGAAATGTTTTTCCTTGTAAAACAAACCCAGAGTTTGCTCTGTGATCTAACTAGGGTACATATACGCACACAAAAACATTATTGCTTCAAAATGGACATGGGACAATCAGATCTATTGTGATGGCATTGCTCCTATCCAATACTTTACAAAGCATCCAAATGGACCTGCAGAAGACTACAGACTTTATCCTCGTAACAAACATGATGATCTGACATGACCAATGACAACAGGTGCCAGATCTGCTTTCATTTTTCATCACAGCTTTCTCCATGCAAATAATATTCAATGTAAAATAAGTCATGATATATTGTTTACAGAAACGGCATGGAACCAAGAATATCCCATCTAAACTGTAGTCTTCACCATAATCCTCTGTACCAGATAGAAGTAATAGCAAACAGACTTGTAGGAAAACAACAGAGACAACAAATACAACTGAAGATTAAAAATGGAATGCTGATGGATTGTATATACTCTCAATAAACAACTTAATATAATCAGACAACTCTGACAAAAGCTGTAGAAGATAAGGCCAGAGACACTGAATTATTAAGACACCTGTGTGGTCTGCAAGGGAAGCAAAGAATAGTAATACTGCAACCCACAATGCATGTTGTAAGAGGCAACTTATGTAGGCCCTAGGGATGCTACCTAGTAAATAAAAAGCAGCGCAGAAATCGGATGTGCTGGCTTACTTGTAGGCACATAACTGGCACAACGTACAATCACTCTTAGGCTCAGATCACATACAAATAACACAGAGTGGTTGACAAGTGGTCGATATGGAGCGTTTGAAGAAGAATTATTAAGAAACTGGCTTACTTGTAGGCACATAACTGCAAAGTAACACTCTAGGCTCAGATTACAAATAACACAGAGTGGTTGACAAGTGGTCGATATGGAGCGTTGAAGAAGAATTATTAAGAAACTGGCAAAGAGTAACAGCTGTAGTCTTAAATTACACTGGGAACAAGAAGGACCAAGTCAAATTTATGTTCCCCCCAAAAATGATTACCTCAGCAAACTGTAGTGCAGGATCTGGGTTACGGGGATTCGCTGGAGATTGTGAGGGCACAGGTGACCTGCTAAGAAACAAAGAAAATTATTTCAGAACTGCATCATCTGTAGTGCTTATACAAGAAAATAAAACACATACCGTCTAATAAATGTTTAATCAGTGTGCATGCTAAAATGAGAACATTCTTAACAAGATTTCAACACTTAAAAAAGTCACTACTGATTTGTCACAACTTTCTTTCTCCTTTTCTTGCATGCAGTTAATTGGTTTCGCTACATTCACAGGGATGACACGAGGACAAAAAAATCAGTCCTTTCCAGGTTCGGAAAGCTGTCATATACTACAGCAGTTGACCAGGTTTGACAAATATTTTATGCCAGGCAGTCTTGTAGTGTATGGGTCAGGGGTCTACATTCCAATTAAGTGGGTATATTCATTTGTGTGTCATATTATAAGCATGTTTCGACATGCCAGACAGTGTTGTCTTTGTGGTAGAGAACGAAGGTTTATTAATCAAATTCTCATGGGTACAGACTTTAGGATGGTTGTGCAGCGGAGAACAGAGCATGAATGGGAATACCCAATATGCCATGACGTCTATCGCATAACATAACAATGATAAATTAAGAAACAATACCTTCTCGTGAAGTCATAAAGATAACATTAAAGCTTCTTCTTTGCGTTCGTTCTTAACGACCAATTTTAGTCACTCTTAGTGATATGTTTGATCTTTGCCAAGAATGTGTATACGTTGCACATTGGTTTGGTAGGCCCTAAACGCATAGACTTCTACACATTTAGGACACATGTATCCGATTTCAGCCAAACCTCCTTAGTCGCCTCTTACGACATGCGTGGCAGGTAACAGTAGTTCTATTCTTTACACCCCAAATTTGGGCCCGGTAACCACTTGGGCGAGCATTAAAGCAATATACATTCCAGAATGAGAAAGGAGAACAGCACAGCTGACTTACAATAGCAGCGACATCCTACCTACCTTTCCATTTCCTCTATGAACTCGCCATTGCATCTTGAGCATGTGAGAGCCTGAAAAACCAAATTCAAAACAATGAATATTCAGTTATTATGGAATAACAGTGAAGAAAACTAAGTATATGTTTAGCCTCTACAATGAAGACACCATTTAGTCTTAATCTGATGTTTATAAGTGCATTTTATTCTGATGAAGGTTCAACATCGAAGCGTGTGCCTGTTCTCTAATAATTAAATAACGCTCTTCAAAGTAGCTTGACATTTAAAAATTATAAAAAGGTTCAAAATGGAAAGAACCAAACCACTATATATAAGTAGTACTTTGAAAAAGAATATATACGAATAATGCTATTTGATTTCTCTATGAAAAATCATGCAAATGTTGTCTAAGGAAATATATCAGTCCACTTATCTGCTATATTTCACGGTTTTTACTTATTTTTCCAATGGCTCAGCAATAGTGATTAGGTTTAAAAACTGGACAAATTGATATCTTGTAAATAAATGCACCAGTGCCTTTCCCATCTATGGGTGCCCATATGTTAAGACAAGGAAAATGACTTAACTAGCTATGGTTTCAACATTTATAAGAAGTTACTATACATGGAGTCAGTAATCAAAATCCGATCTGAATCTGGTCTTCTCCATAGTAATAGTTAGTTTGTTCCTTTCGTGCCAAAGGCGGCACATAGGGCAAGGTTTTAGATCTCCATGTGATGCGGTTCTTTGCTAGCAGTTGGAGATCTTGTATGGTTTTACATCCCAATAGTTTACTTTCTTGTTGGATGGTTCTTCGAAGAGTGGTCTTTGGTCTTCCACGTTTTCCATAGTAATAAACTAATTAAAATTTTTCAATTCATTTTGCCCCCACCTATGGAAAAATGTATGTGGATGTCCATGTTCGCCCTCTTTATCATTTTGCTATTATTCATCATCATCAGGACAGGTGTCATCTTCGCATTGATGGTTGGTTGCAAGAATCTCCAGCATCCTGTCTTTCGCCTTGGTGTTGCACTCTGCCAGACTGTATCCTGTCCATTTCTTTAAATTTCCTCCCACTTATCTCTCGGTCTTCCTCTTCAACTTTCCCCTCTAGTAAAGATTTTATCAAGGTGTTACATGCAAAAATATTAGAGCTAGACTTAACTAGTCACTGTAATTTTAAAATGTAGTGGAGATAAATAAAGACAGAATCAATCAATGACTTAGTGTTAGAACTTGGTACTTACTTTATAACTTTACTAATTATAGTACTATACTAGTGTTGTTGCTAAGTATTCTGCACTTACCAGTTTATTGTAATTGAGTTATGTCAAACAGTAAACTGCAGAACAGTTTTGAACACAAATTTTAGTGCATATACTTAACTTGGTAGTTTTAATTTTAAGCGTTACTTAACTATGCCACAGATCTTGTTGATCTAAATAAATGAGTTCATGTGAAATTAAATTTTACAAAACAGGTTTACTTTATAAATAATGTCTATGTCTAAAAGCGAGGACTTAATATTTTCTTAGTATTTTATGTTTTAAATATTATTAATATTAGTCTTAAAAGTTAATTTGTAAAATAAAATGTAACATTAACATGATTCATTCAACATGCCAGCCAGGGCAGATGCCTCTTTAGTAGACTTTACTAACTTAAAGTTTACATTTACATGAATTGACTCTTGAGCCATTTCCTGTATTTTCTGAATTTTCATCAACAGCTGAAAGTAGTAATAGTAATAAATAACGCTTCCTGACCTCGTTATACCATTTTATAAATAATACTTAATAATAATTATTGCGTCTATGGTCTACTCAACTCGCTCTGCAATCTAATAATGGTCACAATGGACATTCAATGGTGCCTCACTCTATAGTAACTCTATACTCTTATGAAGTTATTACTCAGTGAGTCAGTGAAGTTGTGAACTATCTTCGATAATTATGGGCATTCTTATTAATAGCTTGAGCAGATTATGTTTTTATACTCAATTTTATTACATTTTTTAATCAGAAGTACTCATAATAATTATATTCTTAACTTTATAAAGACACGATCAATCATCAATGATCTGATAAGTCGGGACATGGACTCAAAATTGTAATCACAATTGAATTAATTGAAATTGGGATGGGTCGAGGACCTGCTGGTGAATCATTGTTAAAACGAAAAAATTGAGGAAGCTTAATAGTTTGAAATATATTAAATATCTAGTTATTTAAACCTACGTATCATAAACTTAAATTTACCGGTATATTTAGCTGAACTTCTCTCATACATTCGTGACAGAAATATACACCATGAGGACGTTCTACAGTAGCTTCCGCCATTTTGCTTCTAGAATTGAACTAGAAGAAGTGTATGACGTCACGATTCATGAACTATGAACGTCAATACAAACTTTCTTCCTCCATCTTCCACGCCCCCCTTTTTCGGAAATTTTGTTAGTATAGTTCATCAACGGTCAAATCTAAGTGCACTATATTTACTACTGCTTACTATATTCATGATTGTTTACTATGTTTTAATTTTTACTAGATCACCTTTATGAAAGCAAAATCGAACATCAAGACGAACTGTAAAATTAGGAATTACATTTAAAAAAAAAAAACAACGCAGTAAAATACTAAAATAGAAAGAGAATAGAAACATAAAATGTCTTCAGCAGATAATAAAAAAAAAACCCAACAACGCAGTTAAATAGAAAGAGAATAGACACAATAAATATGTTGCGCAGATTTAAAAAAAATAAAAAGTTGAGAATAGAAAAAGGAAATGTGTAATATTTTTGTGGATTTCCGAAAAGCACACGATATTTATAGGAATCTTCTTTTCTCTAATCTCGTTTTGTCCCATAGCGTCAGGATAAGAAATTTCTAGAAAGCGCTGTTGTATGTGTTTTTCATCGCCTCTGTTATTTCTGAGTCCACTTTTTGCGTGAACGACCTTTTACTTTGTAGCCACTGTATAAGCAGCACTGTTCTTTGAGACACACTGTGTTAATAATCTGCGTATGTGGCATGATCTTCGGCAGTGCCATAACTTTTAAATGATACAAATATTTGCTACTTTGTGTTTATTTTTGTCGTTTTTTATTGTTTGTTCCCAAGCATCAAACATTCTTTTGTGTCTATGAAATTATGTTTTCTAGTACACTTTACGAGTTTTAGCAAAAGGAAAATGTATAACTGAAGAGAAAGAAAAAGTGGAACGATGGAGTAACCCTCAGAGGCAGCGAAAGAAGGGGATACCAAGAAATACACGGAGACGAGATTTGGAGGCAGAGATCAACAATATAAAAAAGAGCTGGAGGGAGCTGCAGGAGATATGAAGAGTTGACATGAGTTGGTTGAGGGCCTATGCCCCAATCCGGGTTTAAAAGGCAGAGAGAGAGAGAGAGAGAGAGAGAGAAAGCTAGATTATCCAAATGCATTTATACTTGTCAATATTGTATTTACAAAGGAAGAAGCGGATACAAACCTGTAGCTATTCTCAGAAATTGAAGGAAAAATGTAGGTAATAAAGGCTCAAAGCACACGGGAAAGGGGGTGTAGGTGGGTGCGATATCTGTCAAGAGATGTTGAAAACAGACCAAAAAAAAAGAAGAAAATTGCATATCACTGTCAACCACGATCAGAGAAAGATGATAAAGACAACTGATGTGTGTGTAGAATGAATGACACTGAGTAGTTCATTCCTGACGAACTACCGACGGAAGGAGACGACGAGGCAGATCAAATTCAACATTAAGACGGACGGTGGCAAGAAAAACAAAAAGTGTATTGACATGAAATACCATGGGACGAAAGGCGTTAATCCAGCAACAATGATGTGCAACACTTATGGATAATGCCTTATGTCAACAGTGACAAACAAAGGATATATATAGTTGAGTGGGACTAAGTAAGATACCCAAAGCTTTTATTATGCACTTCAGCTGATCATTTACTTTTTATCCTGCATCATTTAATCAATATAATTATAACAAAAAAGATCGCCCTTGTGGTGCCGGGCCCCGCAAGAAAAGCAAAGAATAGTACCACTTCGACCTACGATGCATGTCGTAAAAGGCGATTGATGTAGGCTCTAGGTATGCTACCCTAGTAAATAATAAGCAGCGCAGAAATCTGATGGGCTGGCCTACTTGTAGGCGCATAACTGGCCCAACATACAATCGCTCTTAGACTCAGATCACATACAAATCACACAAACAGATTATATCTCATTTGTATACAATAATTATTAGTTGGTTGTGACGCTCCGTACACATACGTTACAACGTTTGTTCAGTTTAATTAGAATAATCCATGCATTTATACGTGAAAACTACTAATAGTTTTAATAATATAAAAATGATTTAATTTTACGAAACAATGTTTATTGTGAGCCGGGCCCAAATAAATACAATAACAATTTATTAACAATAGTTTAATAATTTAATAGTGCGCACTGCACATTTTCACTGAGTAAGTGCAAATATAATAATTAGTACAATGAAAATGTAGCACCACATTATAAATTGGTTGTTGTAGCGACTTATTAAGTTATTATTATTGTATTATTTAAATTATTAATTATTAATATTGACGTGACGGGTGACGTTCCGACGTTCGTTCGGCGGCCCGGCGTTCGCGTCGTCGGTTTTATTTTTTTTTAATGTTTAAGTTTAATTCAAGTTTAAGTTGTTAAATTAAAATTATTAAATGTTAATGATTAACATTGATGTATGTTATAAACAGCAGTGGGAGAGCACACCCTGTCTAACTCCTGTGTTTAATGTGACATTTTTTTGTTTTTAATTTTAATGTTCCGGCTTGTCACTTGTGTTCTTATACAGGGTGTTCAAGATTAAAGCAGCCCCATTGACAAATCGAAAGTTGCCAGATAATCTATTGCGTTATGTTTATGTACTATTTAAACCGGTTCTGACTAGCTCGTTTTACGTCACATTTGTTCATCGCCCCTTCCCGCACTACAATTACATACCGTCACATAACCTTGACCTATACTACGTCATAACTGAACCTTCTCATGTTCATACATATATGCCAGATTAACTCCATTCACAGGCTGCTATTATCTTGAACACCCTGTATATGTAAATCCGAGAACGCAAGAGAGAGAGAGATATATGTAAATGTAACTTTTATTTGAAATGTAAACACAGTAAACAGTATTACTATTGTATAAACTCTTGTCTTGCAGACCTTGAGGATATGTTTGCTGATTCCATATTTTCTTAGACAATCCCATAGTTTGTTTCTATTGACTCTGTCGAAGGCCTTTACCTGATCTATGAATGCCACACTACAGGTAGGGTTACAGTTACTACAGGTCTTGTTAAGTTGTTATATTCTATTGCGCTTTCCGTCAGTTGTCTTAATGTGAATATTGCATCGGTACAGCTTCTATTTCGTCTGAAACCCATCTGCTTCTGAGAGTTGTTCTTCAATTGTTGGTCTTAGTCTTTTTCAGTTATCTTGGTATACATTTTTCCAATGTGACTTAGTAGTGAGATTCCCTATAGTTATTACGTTCCTTCTTGCTGCCTTTGTTTTTCCAAATTGGTGTGATTATTGCTGTTTACTGTTTGCCAATCTTCTGGTTTGGTTCTCCCATATGATTTGGAAGATTCGTCTAACCCATTTTGCACCTGCCTCTCCAGCTGCTTTGATGGCTTCTGCAGGTAAATCCTGTTGCTTTGTGTTTTGGTGCCAACTTTATTACATTTTCTACTTCTGCTAGTAGTATTTCTGGTTCTAATTCCTCTACTTCGTCCTCTGTGTTATAGCAGTTAAAAGGTATGGTATATTTTTAATTGTTTTAAAGCTTGAAAAGCTCATATGAGTTCATTGCACACTTTATGAAGAATGTAACATTGTCATAATCTACTTCTGTAGACAATCTGCTTCTGTAGACAGTGCAGTAAGTTTGATTTTTCTACTTCAATGAACACCTGTACAGAAAGTAAGAAAGTATGTTTGGCTATAGGTCACTTGTATTAATTCTAGTTGTCATATATTTTCCTGATATAAGGGAAGACTGCAGTAAAACTATGTAGCAATGGCGAAACATGTAAAAACAAAGTACTATAGTTTTACAAAAACAATAATAATACACAGCAATGTTTTGAACAAAAAGACCTTTATAAAGCAAAGAATACAACAGAAATGAAGAATTTTACTTCTTACACGGCACAGAATATATAGAATCAATAAATTCCTAACGGCCCTAAAATGAAAATCTGTGACTAAAACGAATAACGAAATAAATGCAAAAAGTAGAAGTGGGAACAAACCACAATTTTGCTAATATAATCTTATTGTAGGCTCTAAAAGTTAAGCTTGTTGAGTACCAGGTTAATAGTTTTTAAAATTGGTTATTGGTTACTAAACGGACGCCATTGCACTCTAGGCAGACCCATAGGTGCTCAGTTTCCCCCAACAAATATTGAAGAGAATGTATACTGATAGTTTTTATTATTAATTGCCTTTAACCCTTTCACTCCGTAATGGTTTTTTTTACCTCCATAAGCACTTATTTTTTGCAATGTATACCATTTAGCCAGTATACTGGCTTTGCGTCATCTTACAAATACAGTGAGCCGGTGTTTCAGCTCAGACTGGTAAAGTCGTTAAGAAATATATAATAAAAAGAACTAGTTTTTTTAAAGTAAGATATCATTCAAGTAATAGATGATGATAGTGTTTGTACTATCCGAATAAAGGAAACAATGATATTATCTTGCTCTCTTGTCTGTACAATATTAATATTATTCAATTTCTTTACTTATTATTAGGTTAAGCATTCATAGACAATGTCATTGACTGTACTTCGTGGATGTGGCTATAATGGATTTTCACAACTTGATGGTTTTAAATTCCTGGATTTTGATAAATTGGGACAAGTAGTTCTAAGTAAAGACTGTACTATAATCAGGTCAGAGCAAAGGAAGAAAGTAGTATTACCAGAAAGACTTGTTAAGTTGAATAGACAATATAACTTGCATAATTTGCTGTTTACATGGTCAAGGATAGCTCTTACATTGAAAAAAGGTAGGTTAACAGTTTTTAGTTGAACAAAATTGTTATACGATTTCTTCTACATTCTCACTAGATTGGGATTTTGGATTCTCTAATGAAGGCAGCCATCTGCCTCAGATTATCAGCCACGCCATACAGTTTGTCTTGGACACTAGTGTAAGTGGGCCACCTCTTTCTTCTCTAATCTGCATATTGGGGGCAATTCAGTAGGATATAATTCCTATGATTTCTGCTTCCCTGTTTGTGCTGACCTCTTTCCGCAGTAAGTTTTGGCCACCCTCGTGATGGTAGGTCTGACATTCTTACTGTGTGGCTAAATCTCCGAGGCAGATTGGCGGCCGTAGAATCAGTTATCCCATTCCTCATTGTGAGGGGTCGTTGCACCATGTTATGCGCCCTACGGCCTGGTGCATCCGGTTTCTGCAAGCATTTGCTTCGGGCTAGCATTCCCTAGCGGACACATGCATCCCATTTCAGCCAAACCTCCTCAGTCGCCTCTTACGACATGCTTGGCAGGTAACAGTGGTTCTATTCTTTACACCCCAAATTTGGGCCGGTAACACTCAAGCAGTTATGAGATTTTAATTTAATTAAAGAATTGTATTTGTGGGCATCTGTTTAGTGTGTACACTATTATCATTTAGCAGAATGCTAGGCATTATGTACATAGATCACCAGGCCACACACCAAGAGGTATGGGGAGTCTCAGATACTGGAATAATTGCGAGAATTAGGAGTTAAGTCTGGGCAGACCAGACAGCATTGTCTTTGCGTAGGAGAGCAGATATAAAAATTCTCATGAGTACGGTGAGCAGGTGGAATTTAGGATGGCTGCTACGGAGGTGAACGGAGCACACATGGGAATACCCAATGTGCCTTGATGTTGATTGAATAACATAACTAACAGGTCTATATAGACTTTCTGATAACCCAACAGGTCTATATAAACTTTCTGATAACCAACAGGTCTATATAAACTTTCTGATAACCAAGAGGTCTATATAGACTTTCTGATAACCAACAGGTCTATATAGACTTTCTGATAACCAACAGGTCTATATAGACTTTCTGATAACTCAAACTGGTCTATATAGACTTTCTGATAACCAAGAGGTCTATATAGACTTTCTGATAACCAAGAGGTCTATATAGACTTTCTGATAACCAACAGGTCTATATAGACTTTCTGACTTTGAATTGCTAATAACCAGATTAGATCTGAATTAATACACTAAACAGAAAAACGCAGACCACAGTCTTCAGACTTAGAACTGGACACTGCAATCTCAGAGCGCATCTCCATAGAATGGATCTCAGGGACTCGTCTGTCTGTACTTGTGGAGCACCAAAGCAGTTCCCAGAGCACATCCTGCAATACTGCCCCAGCCTGAGCAGTGTGAGAATGGAAATCTGGCCAACAGAAACAACCCTTCAGAACAAACTATGGGGACCGGTGCAGACCTCAAGTGCACCGCCCTTTTATGACACATACCTGAGTAGTCGCATAGCAGAAGTTGATCACAGAAGAAGATCTGAATTTACATGATTTGTGAGCCATTAAAAAAACATATAAATCAGTTATATTGTTATCATATTTGTAATATAGTTGAGATCTCTTCACGTTCATTTGTAACAAAGATTGCAAAGTCTAGGGATGTAGTGATCTTGTGTGTGCTTGTTATAAGGTACTTTGTAAGCTGTTATTAATTTTCATAAGGCAGTTCTTGATGCTGTTGTTCCATCTTTTGCATGGTCTTCCTCTTGCTCTGTACTCGTTATACTTTTCAGTGTGGCTCTCTGTGGTAGCCGATACCAGGACATTATTGTCAGGTGTCCAAACCATTTATTTTGTTGCTCTTTTATGAATTGCATGACTGTTTTCCTTTAGGAGCAGAAGATAATTGCAATTCAACTGATTGAAATAGAAAAACGCAGGTTTCCTGTAAGAGATGTGTGTAATTTGTCATTGAGAAAAACTCTTACATCTTCAGGTTTAGATTTCAATGGCTACACATCTGTTATATCTGGATTTACAAACCTGGCAGTTCAAGAGAAAGATCATTGTGGCATAGTGACTGTTGTGGATGAGCATATTGTTTCAGCATCAACTGATACAGATATTCTTCTAAGTGAACTAAAAGACACACACAAAAAGAAGATTGTACATGAGAAAAGTGATGAATGTAAAACAGTTATCATCAATCTTCCCAGCCAAGCTTCAACAGTGCAGATTGTTTGTGGAGGACATCAAAACTTTTTTGCAGTGTCTGGTTTGTATGTTTGCAAGTTTTGATGTTCATTATCGTCTTCTTCTTCTGCATTTGTCCGCTATGAATTCAAACGTAGTCATGTGTCTGGTGTAGCGCTTCTGATTTTTGCATGAAAGCCTGCTTACCGTTTTATTGGTTTCCTCACCATACATACATTATCTGAAAATAGATTTTCATATTGATTTATGATTTGTGCCGTAAGAACATGAGTTTGATGTGACAGTTTCGCTCTTACAGCCTGTGTGTTACTGGGGCTGCAAGGGGCAAATATTAGTAACACTGCGACCTACAAGGCCTGTCATAAGAGGTGACTAAGGTAGGGGCCTAGGGAAGCTACCTAGTAAATAAAAAGCGGTGCAGAAATTGGATGTGCTGGTCTGCTTGTATGTACATAAGTTGCACAGTGAACAATCGCTCTTAGGCTCTTAGGCACAGAGTGGTTTAACAATGGGTTGATATGGAGCGTTCGAAGAAGAAGAAGCTCTTACAGACTTGTAGAACAACACATCCGGTTTCTGCATGCTTTTTATTCAGTTTTGCTTTCTAAGTCGCTTGCAAAAAAAAACTTGCCTAGCGGAGTTCATCTTCATAGGTGAATCAGAGCCTCATTAGCCTTGGACCTCCTGGTCAAAGTTTCCTGGAATACACACTAGGAGGTTGGGACTGGTTTGTGGGTTATATGGGTCTATAGCTTCTCGGTTCTATTAACACATCCCATACTAACTGCAACAGAATGCACCAAAATTATCTAATAAAATAACCCAACTGCTGTACATTGTACTTTAAAAATTAGTGTTAAATTTGCATTAAACATTCTTATCAAATTTCCAATTTTAATCTTCAGCAGCGCTATCTATTTTGCATCAGGTTCTATTGAGTTTGGCTAATGGGATCAAATGTACATTTTTCAAGCTAGTTACCGAATCATAGAAAATAATTTACCATGGAAATCAGTGATAGTGTCACAAACAGCATATGTACACCTCAAATTTTAAAACAGAACACATATGTTTCTGACAGCGTTGACAGTTGACAGATCTATCAATAACAAGCAGAGCTAAAGCAACATAGACCTAGATTCGAATTTGTTATTTTCACCCGAGTGGTTACCAAGGCCCAAATTTGGGGTGTAAAGAATAGAACCACTGTTACCTGCCACGCATGTCGTAGGAGGCGAGTAAGGAGGTTTGGCTGAAATCGGATGCACGTGTCCGCCTGGAAATGCTAACCCAAAACAAATGCTTGCAGAAAACGGATGCACCAGGCCATAAGGCGCATAACATGGTGCAACGACTCCTCACAATGAGGAATGGGATCGCGGATTCTACGGTCGCCAATCTGCCACGGAGATTTAGCCATGCATTAAGAATTCAGACCTACCATCACAAAGGTGGCCAAAACTTACTGCGGAAAGAGGTTGGCAGAAATCATAGGAATTATATTCTACAGAACCACCAGTATGCAGACTTGAGAAGAAAGAGGTGGCCCACTTACACAGCGTCCAAGACAAACTGCATAGCGTGGCTGATAATCTGAGGCAGACGGCTGCCTTTATTAGAGAATCCGAGGTCCCAATCTAGTGAGAATGCAGAAGAATAAGAATTTGTTATTTTTATAGTACTCAAATTATAGTAGCCAGAGGCAAGTACATATGGTGGACATATTTATAAATACTACAACTTCTCTAATAAATACGTAAATCTTAATAAAAATTATACATGGGACAGGATATATTGAAATTTAAGCAATAGAGTAGTTGTTTCCATTGACTGAATGTGAAACATGTAGTAGTCACTTTTACCAGCGAAAAACCAGGTCTACTTATCAATTTATTACAATCTTTCAATATGTTTTTAGGAAGGGAAGTACATGCGTAAACATGTTACTAATAACGTAAAAACTAATTAGATTGTGTATTCTGATGCTTTTCCACCCTCATGTTGGATATACTGGGTGATTATTTTCAGGAGAAAATTCTTAAATGTCTAATGCAATCAGAATTCGACTGTAAGTTAAATGTTTAAATACAATTTTACAGCACTTTTGTTTGTAAATCACATTCAACTTGAAAAAAAATTAGCACACCATCTTTGTGTACGATTTTTAGCATTTTTTATAATCCATTTGTTATCTACGAAGCAACCTATAATTCATAAAAATTTGTTGAAAAGTAAGAAAACTAGAAATTAATTTATGCAGTCATCCATGGAATGAAAATGTGAGGTAGTATAATTCGGCCACAGCGTGTTTTACAATTTTTTAGTGAATGTGTTGAAGAAAGAGATAAAGATTCATAATGTCACTAGTTTGCTTCTCTGTCTTGTTAAAGGAAGAAATTCTGAACCCATAATTGAGAATAGAATGCAAGATAAGATAGGTCATGGAAAAGAGTGCATCATCCAAGACTTTGTCATTTCTGGTATGCTTCTTGTGATTTACAATATCTTCCAGCATTAATTAATCTTTATCTTTTATTATCAGATTCTATAACGTTTGGAAAGTTATGTCCAGCAACTGCCAAGAACACTGAAGTAAAGGAAAATGAGGACAATAAAGTCATACACCTAATGATATGTCCTATTGATTCAGGCATTACTATAAATGAAATTAGCTGTGGGAAGGATCATACATTAATCTTAAGTCAGTTTGGCACTGTTTACAGTTATGGACTTGGAAGGTAACTGGTAGATGGTAGTGCAAGGAATTTTGTTAATGACTACTACTAATGCTACTGCTACTACTACTTCTATTAGCCGTCCATCGTAGGAAGTGATAACAATAGCATCAGACATGCATTCTTGCACCTCTCTAGTGTGTCTGGAGGTCACTAGAGTTAAATTCTGGAGCACAATCCCTTACCATACATGGTAATGGTTGGACATGTGGGTGTTGTGTGTTTGTATTTTCGCTCATCTCGTTTATATGCTCCTCAGCATTACGACAATTCTCATCTATACGTGTTCCTCTTACATTGTTGCAGCACCACATTTGGCAATCTTTCGCAAGGAATTTCCAGCACATGCTGTCTATATCAAGCAGTTTAGAGAAATTTTAAGAATGTATTTTAAGAGAAACTGTATGAAAAAATTGAAATTCTGATACCGTAGACTGTTTTAGAAAACCCATAATCCCCAGTGTAATATGAGGGGTGATTGCAGAAGAAGAATATAGATAGATAAAAGCAATAATAAAAATAGCTTAAAGGAAAAGCAGCATAGAGAACACCAAAATCTGATCTATAACAGAAGCATACTATTTCATACTAGCAATTGCATAGCAATATTCAGAATAAGAACTGGTCACTGTTTTCTTTACACTTTGTAAAAATATGTATGTAAAAACAAAAGTAATGAGAAATAACCAGAAATGGAAAAAAACCTATTATATTACAAAATGAAATCATTAAGTTCAAGATTTTGTATACCTGGGAAGTACATTGTCACATTATGGTGATTTGTAAAAGGACATTATTGGAAAAGCCAAGGAAAAAAGTCAACCTTTCGCCATGCTCAACAAAATAAGAAAAGCAAAAAGATTAACACTGTAAACAAAGCTTAAAATATATAAAAACAATGTCCTGTGAGTGTCATTATATAGTAGGGAGTGTTGGAAAATGACTCACAACATCTTACACAAGCTGGAGACATTTCAAAATAAATGTTTATGAAAATCCTGCAATTTTTCTGGCCAACTACTATAACAAAAGAAAAGCTTTTAACATGAATAAACTCTGCATCAATGGAGACAATCATTAGAAGATGGAGGTAGATTGGGCATATATGTTGTATGCCAGTAGGTACATTGACTAGCACAGCTCTTCCATGGACAGGGAATGGGAAAAGAAGGCTTGGTTGTCCAAAAGTAAAATGGAGAAGAACTGTGGAAAAAGAGTTGAAAGATTGTGGTCTGATGTGGGAAACTTCTTCTTTGCATTCGTTCTTTACGACCAATTTTAATCACTCTTTGTGATATGTTTGATCTTTTGCCAAGAACGTGTATACGTTGCACATTGGTTTGGTAGGCCCCTAAACGCATAGACTTCTACACGTTTAGGACATGTGCATCCGATTTCAGCCAAACCTCCTTAGTCACCTCTTACGACATGCATGGAAGGTAACAGTGATTCTATTCTTTACACCCCAAATTTGGGCCCGGTAACCACTCGGGCGATGTGGGAAACAATTAGTAGTAAGGCGACAGAACTTCTGTAATGGAAATCTCTTGTGGAAGCCTTATGTGTCAAATGGGAAATGAAGAGAATATAGATAGATAGATTAGATTAGATTTAGGATTAGATTATATAAGATAAGATAGATAGATAGGTATGTCTTTTTAAAAATGACAACCAGCAAACTCTTTGATTTCAGTCGAGGACAACTTGGCCATGGTAGTGTTGATCCAGAATCATCTCCAAGATTGCTGGAAGCATTAGAAGGTGTTCGTATGAGAAGGGTATGTGCTGGAGCCTGGCATTCAGCTTCTCTTTCAGGTACAGCTATTTATGTAATACCCCATCTGAAAGTATAGCATGTTATTTGTAGATTTTGGTTTACTTAGACTTGTTGATGTAGATTTTAGTTTACTTAGGAGCTTGTTAATGTAGATTTTGGTTTACTTAGGAGCTTGTTAATGTAGATTTTGGGTTTACTTAGGAGCTTGTTAATGTAGATTTTGGGTTTACTTAGGAGCTTGTTAATGTAGATTTTGGGCTTACTGAGGAACAACTTAATGTAGAATGTGGGTTTACTTAGGAGTTTGTTAATGTAGATTTTGAGTATTTGGGTTTACTAGGAGCAACTTAATGTAGATTTTGGGTATTTGGGTTTATTTAGGAGCTTGTTAATAACTCTTTTTTTTTTTTTTTTTTCCCCAATCCAGTAGCACTTGAGCTTTTCAGCTCTTTGGCTCAGTGCCATGGACATCATAACCCTTCGGTTCGGTGCCATGAACACCGTAAATCTGGGAAATCTGTGGCTTTTCTGCCATCCCACGGAATTGAACCCGCACACACAGAGGATAGTCACCCGTAGTCCAACGTGCTACGAACACGCTGGGCAGACGGGCTTAATAACTCTTTAAGGACCTAAGATGAAGTTAACAAGATAACAGAAGTCAGGGTCAGCAAACCAGTGTTGAGCAAGACCCTTCTTCACCTCTAAGTGATGGACCTGGAGTCAGACAGCATTCCTGTATTCAGGTCAAGTGAGGAGGAATAGAAAACAAAATGCAAGCCTAGTCATAAAAATGTGTTGAATCACTTCCTTGCTGTAAACTGGGACACAATGAAAAATACAGTATTTCTAACTCCTTGTGGACCAAACGCTACACTATGTGGTGTTTTTTACTCTAAAAACGTATATGCCCTGGTCCACTAAGAGCTCGGCAAATGAAGAATAACTCGTTATATAAATGTTATATTTTGTAATAACTGAAATCACCTTGTCTATCTTGTGCTTCTTGAAATATATGGTGCTGCAACTGTTGCTCTCTGTAGTTTTCAGGTCAACTGGATGTGGCCACATGTTGCTTCTCATCTCATCCAGAAGAGGACAGTCTTTCAGGATATGTTCCCGAGTCTGTTCTATCTGTTGAAACTGGTCAAGACCTGTCATTCTAGGCTTAGATCTTTGTCATTCTAAACTGGAGACCTTTGTCATTCTAAAATGGAGACCTTTGTCATTCTAGGTTTTGGAGATTTGTATCTATCACTCTAGACTTTGAGAAACTTTAGCCTGTCAATCTGACTTTGAGAACTCTAGCCTGTCAACCTAGACTTTGAGAGACTTTAGCATGTCAATCTAGACTTTGAGAAACTTTAGCCTGTCACTCTAGAATTTGAGAGACTTTAGGCTGTCAGTCTAGACTTTGAGAGACTTTAGCCTGTCAATCTAGACTTTGAGAGACTTTAGTCTGTCACTCTAGATTTTTTATTTCTTTACCCATATCTCTAGACTTTGGAGATGTTTACCTGTGGGGCTGGAATGAAAGTGGTCAGCTCGGAATGTCAACCTTGTCAAAAGATGACAACAACTACCAGTCAGCTGAAGAGTTTACTGGAATTCAGGCACAACCTAGAAGCATAACTTTACCAGATGATCTCAACATTTCTACTGTTGCTTGTGGCTCAAGACATACTGTTCTTCTCACTGGTATGACAACATGTATTGCTGACAATCTTCTTATCATGTATTATTTCTATATTTTTGATCATTTTGTTCAGATTTTAAAATATTTAAGACTCAAACTTCATCACAATCAGATCGTAATATGAAATATTTTCTATGCACACTTAACAAATTTTATTGAAGAACAGATCACAGGAATTAAATTTTTGCTGCTTTAAAAGTAAGTATCCCTGGTAATAATACTGACATACGGATGCGAGTCATGGACAATGAACACACAGATCGAAAAATCTCTGAGGGCCACAGAAATGTGGTTTTATAGAAGAATGATGAGAATTCCATGGACTGCTAAAATGACTAATGTTGAGGTGCTGAATGAGATCAAGACACAGAAAGCTTATCATCAATATAAGAAAGAGGCAGTCATCATTTTTCGGGCATGTGATGAGGAGGAGGTTTAGAACACATTGTGACAACCGGTAAAATCGAGGGTAGACGAGACAGGGGAAGACAGAGAGAAAATGTTGGATAGCCTGACTTCATGGCACGGTAGAGCGTCAACATCTGAGTTGATAGCAAACACCAACGACAGAGATTTGTGGAGATCCATGATTTCCTACGCCAGCCGGCACGACACCTGATGATGATGATGATCCCTGGTATAGTTTTGTTAAACATAGAGCACATAGATGATATCTGAACAGTGACTAACTTGTTCACCATTATGTGTACATGTCTGTAAGTAATGCTCTACCTAGTCCATGATACTCCCATGGAATAAAAGAACAATCTTAAAATAGTTTAAAACAAGATCATATGGGAGATTTTGCTACAAATTAAAGGATTATCATTTGTGTTGTCAACCTTTTGTAATAGCTTTTGATCAGGATTATTAGAAAATTCATTTAAAGTGAGTTTGGTTGGTGTTTTGGACTTAATTACAAGACCAGCCAATTATAATTATTATATTAAAGGTGTTTGAGTAAATAGGATATATATATAGTCGAACCAGCCTAATCTGAATAACTGGACAAAGCTAGCAATGTGGACTTAGCATAAATGGGGTTAAAATAAACACAACTGTTTATGACCATTTGTCCCTCAAATATAAAATAGCACATTAAGAAATTGTGCGCTGTTTAAAACTGAATATATCTGAGTTCCTTTAAAACTGGAAATACTTATTTAGAATCAACTTGACTGTGTACATTAACATTTCTAAAATTCTTTTATTGTAGACATCCATCTAACTATTACATTCTTCAACAGCTCAATGATGTGACTGTAATTACTGTAAGTCTCTGTTTTGCATCAAGTGTAATAAGGACAGAAATCATAGCTTTGAATACAGAAGAGTAGAGATCTATTCCTCCCCAGGATCAATGTCTGCAGACTCGCATACAAGACAGACAATATCCTTTGCTCATCCCATCCATGATATGCCACTCTTCAGTTAGTTATCTATTGCTCTACTGAGTTCCTGGTGAAATGGTTGAAACATATTTGAACTTAACTTAAGATTAGCTCTTGCTTGCCACATTTTCTTCTTCTTCTTCTTTGCGTTCATTCTTTACAACCAATCTTAATCACTCTTTCTTCTTCTCTTCTTCTTTGCGTTCGTTCTTTACAACCAATTTTAATCACTCTTTGTGATAAGTATGATCTTTGCCAAGAATGTGTATACGTTGCACATTGGTTTGGTAGGCCCCTAAACACATAGACTTCTACACATTTAGAACACATGCATCTGATTTAAGCCAAACCTCCTTAGTCGCCTCTTACGACATGCATGGCAGGTAACAGTGGTTCTATTCTTTACACCCCAAATTTGGGCCCGGTAACCACTCAGGCTTTTTATTCTTATAATCTAGTGTTGGGAAATCAAGGAGATGTCTCAATGACATGCTGGGTGTGTCCTTAGTAAATCCCAAGATAATGCACATGTCCTCTTTCTGAATTCTTTCCAACCTTTTGGTTTGCATATGGCTAACATTGATGATAGCACACACATACTCTACCGTAGCAATTCCTAGTCCATATTCCTAGCTGTATGAGAAGGTGGACAAATTATCCTTGGCTGCTGTTATTCTTAATGCAGAAAGACCCCTCTTGTGTTATGATTAGGTCAGCATGTTCTGTGAAATACTTACTGTGATCAAACTTCAACCCTCATATAGCTTATTAAAAGTTCTCTAGAAATTTTGTCGCCTGTAAACTCAACTGCTGATGTTTGTCTTGACAGTGGGATTATTCATTGAGAACCAAGTCACCACAGCCTTCTCATGGTTGATCAGTTATATAAATAATTTTTTTCTTCTGTTCATTCGCTATGAATTCAGATGTAATCAGAGCCTAATAATGTGGCACCTCTGACTGATTTTTGCTTGAAGGCTTGCTTTCTTTATCACAAGTATCCTTCGCTATTCAGATGAGCCTTACTCCAACTTCAGAGGTATTGATCAGTTCTTCAGAGCCAACACACCAGGTAGCAATATAATCATACTATATTATATGCTAATAGAATTACTGATCTCCTTTCATTTTACATGTCTTCAAATATAATATTTCTGAACAGATGCTGGCAGGGTGTTCTCCTCGGGATGGAATGCCTATGGTCAGTTGGGCTTAGGTGACACAGAGAGCAGAGACAGATTCACTGAAGTTGTCACAGTTGACTTTTGCATCAAAATATTTGCTGGACACTGGAATTCTATGTTTGTTTGTAATTCAAATAAAGAGCAACCCACTTGATGTCTTATACGTTCAATTTCTTTCCCTTTCTTATAACACATTTAAGACCTCCGATAGTGCAGCAGGCACCATATAGTATTTCAAGGCAATTGCATAGTTAAATATTATTAATAAGAGAGCCACGCTAGCATAGTCGTTTGTGCACATACTTCATAAGTGCATGGTCCTAGGATTAAATTCCCCAGTTGGAGTGGAATTTTTGTCAACAGTAATGCTCCCAGGTTGACCCAGCCTCATTTTCGGTACCAAAGAAACACTTAGAAATAAGGATAGCCTGTATGATTTTGACCACATCACTTAACATATGCCACTGGTTAATGAAAAATATGGGCCTAACTGTTTTTTCCACTAGATCCCTTGGTTCTTTACTTTTACTTACATCTTCACTTCTTGAGGATCAATACTTGAGGATCTTACCTACAAGTACCTCTGAAGTTGGAGAAGGCACCGAAAGTACAAAGAGTTGTGGAGGCAACAAACCAACAGCAAACACCCACAAGATCCCATCAGCAGACTAAATAGAAAACAACACACAACAATCTTTCGCCTAAGAACAGGTAACGGCAGGCTCAACCACCACATGCACAGAATAAAGCCTGCTTAGTGTGCATACCAGACAGAAACACAGACTCCAGAGCACATCCTGCAGTCATGTCCATCATACATACACCAACGAAACGAAACATGGCCTCATGAACAAAGTTTACAGAGCAAGATATGGGGAACTCTCGAAGAACTCCAACTGACATGCAGCTTCATAGAGGCAACCCATCTCATGGTTTAGACAAGCATACGAAACCGAACACAAAGGAGAAGGCATGCAAGGAGAGACTCATAATAAGGAAAGCAGGTGTTTATGGAAAAATCAGTTAGATGCGTCATACAAGACTATGCCCAAATTCATAGTGGGGAACAAAGAAGAAGAAGAAGAAGACTTGCATTATTAATAATGCTACTACTGGAAAACTTATTTGATTCTGGCAACAGTATAAGTTTCAGAAAACCAATAATACTAACACAGTGTGACTGTTATAATATGAGCAACTTAGAACAAGTTCTTGTTCCGTAGCCCAGAACAGGACACAATTGACTCTGCAGCCGCATGTACAGAAAATTAAAGGTTAGTACTTCAGTCATGGGTATATGGGAACAGGCACCCCAGACTGTGAAACACAAACTTCAAGATTGTCTGAAATGTGATATACTGAGGCAAACTCACCGACCCAATGAAACATCACTGAAAACTACACATACTTCTGTGTGAGCTATGAAAGACATTGAACTGATATACATTATTTCAAGTGAACAAAAGTAAGGAAGAAACTGAATGTCCTTTCAACGGTCTAAGATCTCTAGCTCTTCTATTATTATTTGAAAAATTCTTGCAATGGATGCAGCTATTTATGTCACATTTACTTGACAAGTAAAAGGATTTACAAAAGGAACAACCATTGACATGATGATAGTGAACTGTTTTAATCTTTTGTCAAACTGCTCTTATGCTGCCCGACCATGTGTTGCCAGGGCTCGAAAGGAGCAAAGAATAGTAGCACTGTGACTTACAAGGCATTTCGTAGAAGGTGACTAAGGTAGGGCCTAGGAAGCTACCTAGTAAATAAAATGTATCACAGAAATCGGATGTGCTGAACTACTTGTAGGCACATAACTGGCACAACATGCAATCGCTCTTAGGCTCAGATTACATACAAATCACGAAGTGTGGTTTACCAGGTGGACGTTATGAAGCATTCGAAGAAGAAGAAAAAAACTGTTCTTGTAACACTTAAAGATGGATTAGAAAAATAAGATGATGTACCTAAAGTCCAATAATTCTGTTCATATCTGAGGAAATATTCAAGAGACGTCTTGTACAGGTGATACATCCACAAAACCAGTCTCACTCTAAATGAGTTTACATTACAGCTACATGTTTATCTTTTCCCTGTAGCTCTAAGCTGCCCATCGTGTTCATAGCGCGTTGGACGGCGGGTGAGAAGCCCCCTGTGAGTGCGTTTCAATTCTGCGGGTTGGCAGGAAATCACAGGTTCTTCAGATTTACGGTGTTCGTGGCACCGAACCGAAGAGTTACGATGTCCAAGACACCAAGCTGAAAGCTCAAGTGCTTCTGGATTGGAAAAAAAAATTCAAACTTCTTTTGTGGACTGGTCAGGTTGCTGGCTTGCACTATAGCAAGTGGTCACCCCGGATGAAATGAGTCCCCTTAGACAATGTGTTGAAAATATAATAGAATTTCCAATATTATTAATGTATGCAACTAAAATTTACGTTGTACTACCATTTTAATAAAGATTTAATCAATAGTTTCTCAAGAAAGCTAATATTGGGATAATCATAAAAGATGGGAACAAACTTTGATTGAGTTATATCCCTTTATATTATTGTTATGAGTGACCTACCCCACCTCTTGTCTCCTAGCAACCAACATTTTTAGACCCAGTTTTCTAGTGAATATAACTAGAAATAGAAGAGTAACTATGATGAATTTACATCGAACTAACACTACACTGTGGACATATGCATAGTATGGGATTCAGAAGCTGCAAATATATATATACATAGTGGCAGAGTAGGTTCAGCTAGCTAGTTACGTGCCTCCACCTTACAATATTATTTGTATTGGCAGATTTTATTGATAATATGATGCTGGGATGATGATAATACTGGTCTCTCAATATTGATATTATGGATTTGAGCCCTGGTACATTGTTTTATTTTTCTGCAACTAGTTTAAAAAAAAACTGGTTAAAGGGTTTTAAAGCCGAAGGATTGACTACATTGCAGCGGGTTTTACCCCATATGACTCTGTCCCTCTCCGCAGAAATGGCACGCCACCTGCCGAGAGTATTGCACAAAGCACGAACTCCGTAGCTCCGGCAACAATCCTAGGGTCTCTGGAAAAACTGCACTCGTGAACAGAAGGTCGCGGTCCGGATTCGAACCCACGACCTTCGACTAGCAAGGCAAAGGGCTTAACCACTCAGCCACAGAGACCCCCAAAAACTGGTTAGAAACCCACGATGACCCAGGTTAAGAGGAAAAAATGGTGATGCGTCGGGCATACCCTATGGAAGACACAATAGGGTTCACTAGACAAGCACTTCAGTGAAACCAGCAAGGAAAACAGAAAAGGGTCATTCTAAACAGAACTGGCGATGGAGTCTTCTTGAGGAACTGAGGGGTTCTGGACTATCCTGGAAGTCCATAAAGAAAACAGCCAGAGAGTGGAAAAGTGGTGAACAATTGTTGAGGTCCTATGCTCCATGAGGGGCGAAGAGGAATAAGTAAATTATTTAGTAAAGTACCTCTGAAGACGGCGAGGGACACCAGTCAAATGGTAAAGCAGGCTTTCAAGCAGAAATCAGTCAGAAGCGTCATACCAGGCATCATGGCTAACTCCCGAATTCACAGCTGGCGAACGCAGAAGAAGAAGAAGATTTAGTAAAGTAAAAATTTCAAACTGTGCACTACACAGTAATAGCACAGGTAAGCAATAATTATTTCATATATCTAAAAAACCATCATAAAGCGGAGAATCGTATAGTGAACATATATTTTTACCATATTGAAAGTAAACTTTCTAAAATGATAACGACTTTTCAGAAGTAATGATACTAAATTGTCACTAAAATTAAAAGTATATATTTTAAGATGAAAACACGTAGAATTTACTTAATTGCTCCAGGTTTTCCCATATCACTCAGTCACTCTCAGTTGAAATGACACACTACCTGATGAGAGTATTACACACAACACTAACTCTGTAGCTCCAGCAACAATCTTAAGAGATTTCTAAGAAAATAAATGCACTTATTAATAGAACAACAATGTCATATTAAAACCCATGACCTACAGAATGCATGGCAAACGCTTAACCACTTTGTCACAGACAGCCCTCCCTCCCACAATTGTCAATTATAAAATAAATGATAAGATAGCTCACATGTAGCAAGTTAAAATTAACAAACTTACTAAGAAGATGGATGGATATGTTTCTTCAGAAAACTTGAGCTGCAGAGCTTATTGCTCTTTTGCAGCAATGGTCAAGTCCAAGAAGGAGATTGTATGTGGCATTATGTAAATCTCTGGGTTTTTGTTGTTGCTTCTTTGATATTCTAGAAGATATGGACAGGGTCGTGCGGTATATTTTCTCAGTATGATGCAAGTCTTCGAAATGCCGTCACTGAAATATTTTTTTCTTTAAAATAACCTTCGATTGTGATTATTTTAAAACTGCATAAAATGTACGAATATTATTTTTATTTTGAAAATATAAACTACTTTGAAATAATGATATCAACTATCAGCTACAACAATCTACTACAGTTTTACCATTCTAACTTTAGCAAATTCATTAATTAGTGATGTGTAGTCTAGAGCGACAGCCAATGTATCGGAATAACATAGACAAGATAATATAGAAAAGCGTTGCGTAAAGATTTTCAATTCTTCTTCTTTTGTCGTCACACTGCTACCAGGTTGTTGCCAAGTGTCGTGGTTTTTTGTTTTTGTCTTGCACTGTTCAGGTGGCTTGTGTGATTGTTATTTTTGCTCTTTGACAGGATTCTGCTATGCCATCTAAATATATATGAGACGGCAGTAAAACTATTTGATTGGAGAAACACGTAATCACAAAGTACTGTAGTTTACAAAAACAATGACAATATACAGCAACGTTTCGACCAACAAGGCCTTATCAAGCAATCGTGAGCTCCTAAATGGCCAGTATCATTGAAATGGGTGTCGCGCAAGTGTTGGGCGAATCGGTCACTGAGTCTCTTGCCTGTCTCGCCGATATAAGCCTTGTTACTGTAAGCAGTCTATTTCTAGTTTTTATATGTGTTTTTTGTGTTCCATTTATTTCGTTATTCGTTTTTATTCCCAGGCTTTCATTAGAAACGTTTGAATGTCTCCGTATCTAGTCGTCTATAAGTAATTGTTTTTTTTAAATTCGTCACTCCTGTTGTTCGTTTTCTTGATAAAGGCCTTGTTGGTCGAAACGTTGTTGTATATTGTCATTGTTTTGTAATTTGTAAAACTACAGTACTTTGTGATTACGTGTTATGCCATCTAACCATCTTTTAGGTGGTCTTCCTCTCGTCTTCTTTCCTGATGTTCTGCTGTAGAAGACTGTATACTGTGGAGTTTGGATGCATTCTTATTAAGTGGCCAAACCACTTCATTCTTTGTTTCTCAATGTAATTCATGCAAGGTTCTGTGCCAACTTGCTTTCTTATGCTGATGTTGGTGACTCAGGCAGCGCATTTTACGCGTAGCTATATTTTTGTGACTGCGCTTTTTAATTATTGAATGGTTCAAATTGTATTTTGATTTCGCTGATTATATCGCTCCCTTTCGGTGCTGCCTGATGCGGCCGCCTCTCTTTGTCAAAGCACAGCACATCCCTTACTGAGGTAGGGGCCTAGGGTAGCTACAGTAGTAAATAAAAAGCATCGCATAAATTGAATGTGCTGTCCTACATGTAGGCGCATAACTGGCACAACGTGCACTCGCTCGTAAGCTCGGATAACATACAAATCACAAAGAGTGGTTTAACAAGTGGTCGATATGAAGCATACGAAGAAGAAAAAAAAAACGGAAGTGTTTGAGGGTAATGACATTTGTTCCGTTTTTTTCAATTCAAATTCCGCGGTCATGTCAATCACACATACATGAAACAAATGAAGCACGTCCTCATGTCAATCATACATACATCAAACAAATGAAGCACGTCCTCATGAACGACGCTTACAGAGCCAGCTATAAGGAACTCGTGAGTTAAAGTTACGGTAAGAGTAATGATGGTAGTGTTATCTTAGTCGTCCTTGTTGCTTTGTTTACTACTTATTTGGTTTATGAGCTCTTAATTTCTTGTTTGGTTTGTTGAGTTTGTAGTTTTTGGGTTCGTTGACTTTTCCAGCGTAATAGCTAGTGGTCTCCATAGCGACATGCCTGGCGTTCTGAATATGTGAATCCTGACTGTGGTTCGAATCCTGAATGAGAAACAAAAAGGATGAGGATTATTTAGGGGGTTGGGGTTAGTGGGTTGGCGTTAGGGTTAGGGGCGTTCTATGGGGCGTTCTAGGGGGCGATTGTGGGTTTAGAAGAATTTGGGGTAGTTCAGACGATTAGGGTTCGGTGGCTCCTTAAAAAAGAAATTAATAATAAATATATTAAAATAAATTATTTTCGATTGAATAATCATTTAAAATTTGAATTCTGCAATTTTAATTCATCTTATGCCCGTCTTACACGATACATTTTTCATCAATTTTCTATTTCATGCGTATAATCATTTAAAAATTGACCATGCACGACAGAAATATATATCAATTTGCTATGTCAAGGAGAAAATAGAACATATATATAGTGGGGTGGGTGGGGCGTTTCATCGTTTCTTACATATTTGCACACACATCCTATTGACATCATCGTCTCTTACATGTTTGCACACACATCCTATTGACATCATCGTCTCTTACATGTTTGCACATATACCCCCTATTGACATCATCGTCTCTTACATATTTGATATAGTAAAGGGACAATCTCTTCCTGACCTGACGCTGTGAGGCATACAGGATTCGAGAAAGAAAGAAGAAAGAAAGAAAGGACAATCTCTAACATTTTCCACCAGAGAAAGTGGGCAATAAATATTCACATCCGATAAGTCATTATTTAAACAAGGCAAGGCATTTTACACGCTTTTGAAAGTAGTAGTTCACTAATATTGTATGACGTGATCGTCGAACCTCGAACCATGGCAAGCATCATGTTAACCTACCTTACACAGAGCAACCAAGTTAACAAGGATCTATAAAATATTCACTCTTCTGTTTGCGGATACAGTGTACACATTGCAAATACTTGCCATAGCTGACAATCCTGCAGTGTTCACACTCAATGATTCGCGTAACCAAACGTGTGTGTGTGTGTGTGGGTGTATATATAGGATATATAGGATATATATACTGTACTGAAGTAAGAGAGAGAGATAGAAAATGTGAACGGTTTTGAATATCTTCGTTTACCTATCAAATCGAAGAAGACACACCTGTATAGCGGGGGGACAATGATAATAAGGAAAACTCCATACCAGGTGGTTTGAATACGCCTGAATTCATAGCGTGCGAACGCAGAAGAAGAATAATATCTCGGTTCACTGGTTGCAAGAGATAGAAATGGGATGATTAAAGGAAATTTAAAAAAAGAATGAAAACACAATCTTACAACTGCTTTCATATATCTTGAAAATATGATTTATCACGAAGGAGAAGTTGAGAGTGACATTAAAATCAAATTGAGTAAGCAGATAGAATATCAGGAAGGAAGGCGAGAGGAAGACTGAGGAAAAGGTGGATAGATAACGTAGTTGAATTCTGCTATGGGACTAAGAAAACCATCACACAAGTCGCCAGAGAAGCCCAAGTCAAATACATAAAACCACGACACTGGGTTGACAACTCGGTAAAGGACAAATGAAGTAAGCAAGATATAATATCAGAACAGAACGGAGTGAAACCTGAGGAAAGGTGGAATAAAGCTAGTTGAATCAGCAATGGGACTAAAACAGACCATACACAACAGTCTGCAACAGAGAAGGCAAGACAAATACATAAAACCACGACACTGGGTTGACAACTCGGTAACAGTGTGCTGACAAAAGCAGAGAAGCGCAAGACAAATACATAAAACCACGACACTGGGTTAACAACTCGGTAACAGTGTGCTGACAAAAGCAGAGAAGAGCAAGACAAATACATAAAACCACGACACTGGGTTAACAACTTGGTAACAGTGTGCTGACAAAAGCAGAGAAGCGCAAGACAAATACATAAAACCACGACACTGGGTTGACAACTCGGTAACATGTGCTGACAAAACAGAGAAGCGCAAGACAAATACATAAAACCACGACACTGGGTTGACAACTCGGTAACAGTGTGCTGACAAAAGCAGAGAAGCGCAAGACAAATACATAAACCCACGACACTGGGTTAACAACTCGGTAACATTGTGCTGACAAAAGAAGAAGAAGAGTAAGCACAAACTGCATTCATGACCCTTCAGACGGTCTGGAATTCAACCAATACAGAGCAGAACCAAGTTCATTAGATACCACAGCTGTGTGCTATCAACTTTCAATCAATCAAGTGCCATGTCTGCTGGCGTAGACGATCATGTCTCTCCACAACTCTCTCTTCTTGTCGCATTTAATCAGTTCTGACGTCGCTCCTTTGTCGAACCACGATGTGAGACCATCCAACATTTTCTCTATCTGTCTTCCACGATCTCTCTTCCCCGAATTCTACCTGGTGTCGCCAAATGTTCTAAACCTCCACTTCGAATTATCTGAGAGAAGAACATTGATTGTTTGATTCTTATTATTTTGATCAGGTTTCTTTGTGTACAGTTTGGGTTTGTCTCTCCTAATTGATTAAATCTAATTCATGGTCAAAATATATGATAATTTTATCATGAATAAATGATATCTCGTTCAAGTTTGTTAAACGTTTCTCATAATTTAATAATAATATAATTACTAAAATGTATTATACTTTGCAACATTATAATAATAATATAATTACTAAAATGTATCATACTTTGCAACATTATAATAATAATATAATTACTTTAAAAAGTATCATACTTTGCAACATTATAATAATAATATAATTACTAAAATGTATCATACTTTGCAACATTATAATAATAATATAATTACTAAAATGTATCATACTTTCAACATTTAAAAATAATATAATTACTAAAATGTATCATACTTTGCAACATTATAATAATAATATAATTACTAAAATGTATCATACTTTGCAACATTATAATAATAATATAATTACTAAAATGTATCATACTTTGCAACATTATAATAATAATATAATTACTAAAATGTATCATACTTTGCAACATTATAATAATAATATAATTACTAAAATGTATCATACTTTGCAACATTATAATAATAATATAATTACTAAAATGTATCATACTTTGCAACATTATAATAATAATATAATTACTAAAATGTATCATAATTTGCAACATTATAATAATAATATAATTACTAAAATGTATCATACTTTGCAACATTATAATAATAATATAATTACTAAAATGTATCATACTTTGCAACATTATAATAATAATATAATTACTAAAATGTATCATACTTTGCAACATTATAATAATAATATAATTACTAAAATGTATCATACTTTGCAACATTATAATAATAATATAATTACTAAAATGTATCATACTTTGCAACATTATAATAATAATATAATTACTAAAATGTATCATACTTTGCAACATTATAATAATAATATAATTACTAAAATGTATCATACTTTGCAACATTATAATAATAATATAATTACTAAAATGTATCATACTTTGCAACATTATAATAATAATATAATTACTAAAATGTATCATACTTTGCAACATTATAATAATAATATAATTACTAAAATGTATCATACTTTGCAACATTATAATAATAATATAATTACTAAAAAGTATCATACTTTATAACATTATAATAATAATATAATTACTAAAATGTATCATACTTTTTCAACATTATAATAATAATATAATTACTAAAATGTATCATACTTTGCAACATTATAATAATAATATAATTACTAAAATGTATCATAATTTGCAACATTATAATAATAATATAATTACTAAAATGTATCATACTTTGCAACATTATAATAATAACATAATTACTAAAATGTATTATACTTTGCAACATTATAATAATAATATAATTACTAAAATGTATCATACTTTGCAACATTATAATAATAATATAATTACTAAAATGTATCATACTTTGCAACATTATAATAATAACATAATTACTAAAATGTATCATACTTTGCAACATTATAATAATAATATAATTACTAAAATGTATCATACTTTGCAACATTATAATAATAATATAATTACTAAAATGTATCATAATTTGCAACATTATAATAATAATATAATTACTAAAATGTATCATACTTTGCAACATTATAATAATAATATAATTACTAAAATGTATCATACTTTGCAACATTATAATAATAACATAATTACTAAAATGTATCATACTTTGCAACATTATAATAATAATATAATTACTAAAATGTATCATACTTTGCAACATTATAATAATAATATAATTACTAAAATGTATCATACTTTGCAACATTATAATAATAACATAATTACTAAAATGTATCATAATTTGCAACATTATAATAATAATATAATTACTAAAAAGTATCATACTTTTGCAACATTATAATAATAACATAATTACTAAAATGTATCATAATTTGCAACATTATAATAATAATATAATTACTAAAATGTATCATACTTTGCAACATTATAATAATAATATAATTACTAAAATGTATCATACTTTGCAACATTATAATAATAACATAATTACTAAAATGTATCATACTTTGCAACATTATAATAATAATATAATTACTAAAATGTATCATAATTTGCAACATTATAATAATAATATAATTACTAAAATGTATCATAATTTGCAACATTATAATAATAACATAATTACTAAAATGTATCATACTTTGCAACATTATAATAATAACATAATTACTAAAATGTATTATACTTTGCAACATTATAATAATAATATAATTACTAAAATGTATCATACTTTGCAACATTATAATAATAATATAATTACTAAAATGTATCATACTTTGCAACATTATAATAATAATATAATTACTAAAATGTATCATACTTTGCAACATTATAATAATAATATAATTACTAAAATGTATCATACTTTGCAACATTATAATAATAATATAATTACTAAAATGTATCATACTTTGCAACATTATAATAATAATATAATTACTAAAATGTATCATACTTTGCAACATTATAATAATAATATAATTACTAAAATGTATCATACTTTGCAACATTATAATAATAATATAATTACTAAAATGTATCATACTTTGCAACATTATAATAATAATATAATTACTAAAATGTATCATAATTTGCAACATTATAATAATAATATAATTACTAAAATGTATCATAAATTTTCAACATTATAATAATAATATAATTACTAAAATGTATCATACTTTGCAACATTATAATAATAACATAATTACTAAAATGTATCATACTTTGCAACATTATAATAATAACATAATTACTAAAATGTATCATACTTTGCAACATTATAATAATAACATAATTACTAAAATGTATTTATACTTGCAACATTATAATAATAATATAATTACTAAAATGTATCATAATTTGCAACATTATAATAATAACATAATTACTAAAATGTATCATAATTTGCAACATTATAATAATAATATAATTACTAAAATGTATCATACTGCAACATTATAATAATAATATAATTACTAAAATGTATCATAATTTGCAACATTATAATAATAATATAATTACTAAAATGTATCATAATTTGCAACATTATAATAATAATATAATTACTAAAATGTATCATACTTTGCAACATTATAATAATAATATAATTACTAAAATGTATTATACTTTGCAACATTATAATAATAATATAATTACTAAAATGTATCATAATTTTGCAACATTATAATAATAATATAATTACTAAAATGTATCATAATTTGCAACATTATAATAATAATATAATTACTAAAATGTATCATACTTTGCAACATTATAATAATAATATAATTACTAAAATGTATCATAATTTGCAACATTATAATAATAACATAATTACTAAAATGTATCATAATTTGCAACATTATAATAATAACATAATTACTAAAATGTATCATACTTTGCAACATTATAATAATAATATAATTACTAAAATGTATCATAATTTGCAACATTATAATAATAATATAATTACTAAAATGTATCATAATTTGCAACATTATAATAATAATATAATTACTAAAATGTATTATACTTTGCAACATTATAATAATAATATAATTACTAAAATATCATATTTGCAACATTTTAATAATAATATAATTACTAAAATGTATCATAATTTGCAACATTATAATAATAATATAATTACTAAAATGTATCATACTTTGCAACATTATAATAATAATATAATTACTAAAATGTATCATAATTTGCAACATTATAATAATAATATAATTACTAAAATGTATCATAATTTGCAACATTATAATAATAATATAATTACTAAAATGTATCATACTTTGCAACATTATAATAATAATATAATTACTAAAATGTATCATAATTTGCAACATTATAATAATAATATAATTACTAAAATGTATCATACTTTGCAACATTATAATAATAATATAATTACTAAAATGTATTATACTTTGCAACATTATAATAATAATATAATTACTAAAATGTATCATACTTTGCAACATTATAATAATAATATAATTACTAAAATGTATCATAATTTGCAACATTATAATAATAATATAATTACTAAAATGTATCATAATTTTCAACATTATAATAATAATATAATTACTAAAATGTATCATACTTTGCAACATTATAATAATAATATAATTACTAAAATGTATCATACTTTGCAACATTATAATAATAATATAATTACTAAAATGTATCATACTTTGCAACATTATAATAATAATATAATTACTAAAATGTATCATACTTTGCAACATTATAATAATAATATAATTACTAAAATGTATCATACTTTGCAACATTATAATAATAATATAAATTTCTAAAATGTATCATAATTTGCAACATTATAATAATAATATAATTACTAAAATGTATCATACTTTGCAACATTATAATAATAATATAATTACTAAAATGTATCATACTTTGCAAAAATTATAATAATAATATAATTACTAAAATGTATTCATACTTTGCAACATTATAAAAATAAATTACCTAAATAAATCAAAATTGGAACAAATATAATATTTAATATTTCTAAAACTTTTAAATAATTATTGTCTTTATCATTACTTTGTAACATTATAATAATAATTTTTGAATTTCTTAAAAATTTTATCGTTTTAAAAAAAAATACTATAATAAAATATAATTACTAAAATGGGATCATAATACTTTGGCAACATTATAAGAATTTAATCTAATTTACTATCAATGTTTATAACTTGGACTACATTATAATTTAATAATATAATTACCTAAAAATGATATCATACCTACACCATATTATGTAAAATAAATTACTAAAAATGTAGCATGACTATTTGCAACATTATAATAAAAATATAATTAAAAAAATGTATTCATACTCTTTAACATTCTTAATAATATATAATTTATCAATAAAATGTATCATTTAATTGCAACATTATAATAATAATATTTTGTTACCCTTTTTATGTGATTTTATTTGTTTTGCAACATATAATAATTTAATATACTTACCCTAAAATGGTACAAAACCTTGCCCAAAATTATAATAATAATATAACCACTAAAAGAACATACTTGTGATCCATTATATGTAAGAATAACCAATTAGTAAAAATGCATTATATCTCCATTGGAAATATAAAATAATAAACTTGACATAAAATGGTATTATACTTTGCAAAAATTATCAATAATAATTTTAAAATTTCTAAATGTGATCACTTTTCAAATATCAAGTATCTAATATAAGTTACTAAATGGGGAGGACATAGTTAGCAACCCTTCGTAATAAAATATAATTACCTAACCATGATCATACTTTGCAACATATAAAAAAATAAAAAATGATCAAAACATTATAATAATACTTATATTACCTTTTAAAATTGTGTTCATACTTTGCAACATTATAATAATATAATTACTAAATGTATATATTTAACTTATAATAATAATATAATTTTAAATGTATAATTTTCTTATACATTAAAATAATTACTAAAATGTATCATTTGCAACATTATAATAATTAATTACAAAAAGTAATAACTTTGATTTATAATAATAATATAATTACTAAAATGTATCATATTTGCAACATTATAATAATAATATAATTACTAAATTTTAAATTTAAATTTTCAAATTTTAATAATAATATAATTATAAAATGTATCAAAAACTTATAATAAAAATTTTAATTTTAAAAAATTATAATTTTAAAAATTTTAAAATTAATTACTTTTTAAATTATTAAAATTTCAAAAACAATTTTAAAAAATAATAATATAATTATAAAATTTTCATAATTTGCAAAATTATAAAAGAAAAGGCCAAAAAAAAAAAAATATATAGAACAAAAAAAAATTTTAATATTTCAGAAAACTTTGAACAATGTATTGTCTTTTTTTCGGGCTTTCCTAAAGTTATGATATGTTGACAGTTTTTTGGACTTTCTTTAAAAAATTGTGGTTTTCGAAAGAAGAAGAAAGATGATGAAAACACCGGAAATGGTCCAAACCCGGGAAACAGTGAATTACTTAAATTTACATCGGCATCTGTAGAACTCGGGCCCAATTTTTCCCAATCTCGACTTCAATACGTTTCGGCAACGCCCCTTGGGGGCTGCAGTTACATTGCTTCCGTCTTCGTCAGGGCGTCAAGATCCATTTTCCTTTAACCCCAACCGAAAGATTTTTTTTTGGGGTATGAAACCTAAATCCGTGGGTGTGAAAGCAAAATTGACTGTGAAAGCCGGTTTGCATTCACACAGGTACTTAGGTACATTCAGAAAAAAAATGTAAATTTAAAAAATTTCATTTGTCGTCTTTTGGCATTCTTTCTGTTTGTTATATGGCAATCAAAAATGAACTTTTGTTTTTATTTTGTAATGTTAACAAAAAAATTTTATATATATATATATATATATATATATATATATATATGTGTGTGTGTGCGTACGCGTGTGTGTATGTGCATCTTCCATGTAGTTTCCGAGGTAGCGAAGCATATAATAACTCTCTCCTCAACGCATACCGTAAAAGTCGACTGAGAGGAGCGAGAGACAAGGGCGTGCCACACTATTAAAAAAAAAAACCCCAGCTACAAGGACAGAAAAACCCAAACTGATCTTCATGATCCGGATGCCATAGTGGTAGGAGACAACCAACTGTCAGTGACAAAATGCATTGAGCATCGAGGTCACAGTGGAAGAAAGGGATGCATAGAAAATTACTTTTAAAGGAGAGCTTGGCCACAGCCAACTCTAGATAAGTTTATATTTGGCTCTGCCTTGCCAAAAAATGTTTGGTGTGCACAAAGTACGAGGTTAAATTACAGGAAACCCTGCCTGATCACTTACTTAAGGATCCAAATTGCAAGTACCTCTGAAGTCGGTGTAAGGCTCGACTGAATGGCGAGGGACACTAGTGATAAGGAAGACATGCCCTCGCGTAATAAATCAGTCAGATACGCAATATTACGAGCCATGACTACCCCTGAATTCAAAGCGGACGAACGAAAAAACAGGAAAAAAATCAAATACATTGGAGCATCGTCCTTATTACTTCTCTGTCCTTATTGGAGATATATTTGTGTTACTATTAGAGCGTCTATAGCTAAAGTATATTTGTGTTCTATTAGGCTCTATAGCTAAAGTATATTTGTGTTACTATTAGAGCGTCTATAGCTAAAGTATATTTGTGTTACTATTAGAGCGTCTATAGCTAAAGTATATTTGTGTTACTATTAGAGCGTCTATAGCTAAAGTATATTTGTGTTACTATTAGAGCGTCTATAGCTAAAGTATATTTGTGTTACTATTAGAGCGTCTATAGCTAAAGTATATTTGTGTTACTATTAGAGCGTCTATAGCTAAAGTATATTTGTGTTACTATTAGAGCGTCTATAGCTAAAGTATATTTGTGTTACTATTAGAGCGTCTATAGCTAAAGTATATTTGTGTTACTATTAGAGCGTCTATAGCTAAAGTATATTTGTGTTACTATTAGAGCGTCTATAGCTAAAGTATATTTGTGTTACTATTAGAGAGTCTATAGCTAAAGTATATTTGTGTTACTATTAGAGCGTCTATAGCTAAAGTATATTTGTGTTACTATTAGAGAGTCTATTGCTAAAGTATATTTGTGTTACTATTAGAGCGTCTATTGCTAAAGTATATTTGTGTTACTATTAGAGCGTCTATTGCTAAAGTATATTTGTGTTACTATTAGAGCGTCTATAGCTAAAGTATATTTGTGTTACTATTAGAGAGCTATGTTAAAAGTATATTTGTGTTACTATTAGAGAGTCTATAGCTAAAGTATATTTGTGTTACTATTAGAGCGTCTATTGCTAAAGTATATTTGTGTCTACTATTAGAAAGCTGTCTATTGCTAAAATATATTAGTGTTACTATTAGAGCGTCTATAGCTAAAGAAATATTTGTGTTACTATTAGAGCGTCTATAGCTAAAGTATATTTGTGTTACTATTGAGAGTCTATTCTAAAGTATATTTGTGTTACTATTAGAGCGTCTATAGCTAAAGTATATTTGTGTTACTATTAGAGCGTCTATAGCTAAAGTATATTTGTGTTACTATTAGAGCGTCTATTGCTAAAGTATATTTGTGTTACTATTAGAGAGTCTATAGCTAAAGGGATCTCGTTTCTAGGTTGTTCGAATAGCTTGTGTAGTAATTAATTCACTTCTCATTTATAATTTATTATTCAATCACTCTATTGTTATTCCCCCCTTTTCATCGTACCCTACACACAGCTGTTCAATGTTAATCAAATACCACAACACGCACGAACGCACATCTGAAGTCAGAAAATCAGTTTTCAATCTGACAATGTGGTCTAATCTTTTGATATATTCTAAGGCTAAACAGGGTCTAAAGGCGACGGATTGATTTCATTGCACCGAGTTTCCCTATATAGCTCCGTCCTTGTCGACAGAGTTGGCAAGCCATCTGTCGATAGGGTTGCACAAAGCACGAACTCCTTAGCTCCAACACCAATCCTGGGGATCTCAGGAAAAAATTTCATGCGTGACTCGGTCAGGATTCTTCTTCTTCTTTTCTCGTTCGTTCTTCACGGCCAATTTTATCATTCTTCTTGTGATATATAATTGATTCTTTGACAATAACACTTGTTCTACGTTGTGCAATTATGCGCCCATGGTGACTAGGCCCGCCCACCTGGTTTCAGCCAGCTATTTATTTACTAGGGTAGCTAGTCTTAGGGAACGATCCCTTCTGCCGTATATTTTGGCCCGGATCTACGCCTTTTCGATTATCTTTTTGCCGTATATTTGGGCTTTGTGATCTACGCCAAACAGTGAGTTTCCACTGCATACCCTTTCTGACTGTGAGGTCGTTCCGGATTAGGAACATTTCACGGGCACATAAGCTTGTAATGGGACGGCGTCTTAACGTATAACACAACGTGTAAAGTCTCGGCCTTCGCCAATGTTCGGATCCGGACAGCCTGTCAGATCTTTGCATTATTGGCCTTACTTTACTGACCACTTTGAGTTTATTCTGGAGTAGGAACATTCTCAGCCTTTTCGAGGCGTGTGTCGGCATGTGGCAATTTTCCAATTTCTACTCTGGATTTTCCCTGGTCTCGGAAAACACCTTACTGGGACTAAGCACATATAATGTAGAGGGTCGTTTCAATCGGCGCTAGCAACGCAACTGAGATTTTGAGTTGGTCACCAACCATAGTTCTTCCGGGATGTAGTTGTAATTGCAACAGTACCTTGCCCGGTTGTCTCAAGGATGGCAGTCCCGTTAGGCATCACCCGCTTCAGTTCTTCCGGGGATGTTAATTGTTAATGCAACAGTCCTTGCGCGGTTGTCACAGGGAGGGTAATTTCGTAAAGCACTAAAACGCAACTTTAGGATTTGTGCTCGGCCAACCTTATCCAGTAAATGTATCTGCGCTAAGCCTTTGATACGGAGTCTACCGCAATCTTCCCGTGTGTCGACACGATACGTTACAGCGTTTTCAGAGACATTTGCCGAGACTTTTATCGTGCTTCGAGATTGACTGAACAAGCAGCTCAACTCGGGCACAGGGCTCCAAGTTTCGCGCAATGTGGGCCCTCGTCTCTACTATGGGTGCACCTCTCATCCCTACATGTTCGTTTGAACGCCTTTACCATCAGCCGGGAAGCTGATAATTGTGGTGCGACCGTTATGTTCACAATTTCCTTGCATCGAGACTGCCCTGACACGCAGCCCGACTCGGGCACATGGCTTCAAGTTTCGCCACATGTACTATGTGGGCCCGCGTCTCTACTATGGATGCATCTCTCATCCCTTTAATTTTGGTGCGGTCATTTACTCAGGAGGAGTTAGCATTCGTTCGCAGACGACTCGTACACTGTTTCTTACTTTTCGACAACTTGGGCCCATTTTATCGGACATCGGTCAGGAGATACGTGCTTTGTTCGTAGATTTTGGACCTGCATTGCTTTCCGTGCTTGCACAACTACCACTACCTGTAGCTCTCCCTCGATCCTTGCCCCCTTAGCCAGACTGGAACCAAAGTCTGGTACCAGGGTCACCGCGTGGAGGTGGCGCACAGGGTCTTGATTAGTGCCAGCCCACTAATCCTGACTCAGCGTTGTCCCCATGCGCCTTTGACCCCGGTCAGGATTGGAACGCACAAACTTCATAATAGCAGGCAAACGTCTTAACCACTTAGCCATAGGACCCCGGCGTGAGTGCACCATCACCCATTGTGTGCCGAGTCAATGAAATACAGCCTAACACTGTATTGCCTATATACCACAAGGTTGAAGGTTCTTAAAAAAAAAAAAAATAGAGACCCTATATCTTAGTTACCTTATTGTCAGTTATGAATCAGGAGAGAAGAGAGAGAGAGAGAGAGAGAGAGAGAGCTAGAGACAGAAAAAAGTGTGGAAGTGTTTTTAAAAAGTTACAACTAAATTCTTTCTTATGAATCTAACGTATTTCGTTTGATTTCATCCATACTCGCCAATTCTCTCGTTCTCTCTCTGTTTTCTCTTCTCACCCTTTCTCACCCTTTTCACTCCTCCGCTCTAACTTTATTATCTTCAAGTTCTCATGTGTCATTAACTACCTTTTGTCACAACGCTCAGCAGACAAGGTTACTATCGGTTTTCGATACCTTGTAAGGTTTGATTTGCTGTGATGTTTGCCATCTGCCAACACAGTTTCTCTGTGTGCATTTTCTGCTTGACTGAATTTGTTTCACTAGCTTCCTCTTATAAAAATATCATCTAATTTGTCCTCTTTTGTATTTCTTGTGAATCTGCAGAATATTTTTAATGTCATACTTGAGAAAAATAATTTGTGTCTTAATTGTTCAAAGTGGATGCTCATCAGTTCTAACTTCGAAATGACACAGAGCACGAAATCCGTAGCTCCGGCAACAACCCTAGTGGTCTCTGGAAAAATGCAGTCGTAACAGAACTTGCAGTCCAGATTCGAATCCACGATCTTCGAAACTCAAGGCAAAGAATTACTGTCGGCCGGTGGCGTGTCATTTCTGTAGAGAGGGACGGAGACATATGGGCAAAACCCAGCGCAATGAAGTCAATACATAGGCTTTAGACGTCTTATAACTTTGAAATAATCTTTGATGTACTTGAAAAATTGAATATAACTAATTGTTAATGTACTTTGAAAACTGTATAGAAATAGTCATAGTCTTTGATGTACTGGAAAAACTGAATAGATTCGATGGCTATACACTAAGTCTCTAACCCCCACTCCCCGCCATATGTGTTTGGTGCCATTTAGCAAGTTGACAATCTCAGTGGCACAACACTTACTAAGTAGTCTCGGCGGTGAATCGGGGAATTTACATACAACTTGGAAAGCCAGGATTTACATTTTAAGTTAAATGACTCGCCTGCGTGTTGCGGGGATCTCAAGAGGAGCAAAGAATAGTAACACTGCTACCTTCAAATCATGTCGTAAGAGACGGCTAAGGTAGGGGCCTAGTCAAGCTACCTAGTAAATAAAATCATTTGCAGAAATCGGATATGCTGTCATACTTGTAGGTGCATAACTGGCACAACGTACAATCGCTCGTAGACTCAGATCACATCAAAATCACAAAGAGTGGTTAGCAAGTGGTCGATTGGAGTGCTCAAGAAGAAGAAGAGTTAAATGACTGGAGACTGGGAACGCGAGAGAGAAATGACTGGAGAGAAATGAATGAAGAGAAATGAATGAAGAGAATCAACTATGTCAAGATTTGACTATAATTCGTTTTTGCTCAAGTCCATCTCACAGTCACGGATGTGCGCAGACTATCATTTAATTTATCGAATTCTGGTTTATTATTGTTTCGACTAGGCATGAAGAAACAATTATTAAGAGAAATAAAATTCAGATAAGTAAAGTATTTTGGGCACATAAAAGACATGACACCATGATAAAACATTTACTAGAGGGGAAAGTTGAGGGGTGGGAGAGACAAGACCGAGAGATAAGTGGGAGGAAACTTTAAGAAATGGACAGGTTACAGTCTGGCAGTGTGCAACACCAAGACGAAAGACAGAGGATGCTGAGATTCATTGCAGCCAACCTTCGATGTGGAGACGGCACCTGATGATGATGATTGTTTCGATTCCTTCTCGTTCTCTTTCATACACGTCCACATATTATTTATTTCATTCTTTTATTTCGTTCATCTCTCTCTCTCTCTCTATTTGTCTCTCGCTATTTCACACTGTATCTCTCTCTCTCCCTCTCTCTCTCTCTCTCTCTGATCACTGTTACCATTTGGTGTTGACGATTATAATGCGCTTGAAACAGGTGCTATTAACTCTTTCCACGCTTTAAGCCGCACACTGCCTCACGGCGGAAGTCCGTGACGCTATTAGCCGCACACTGCGCCATAGAGTTGCTTCCTTATAAGAAGTCTTTCTAGTTTTACTTCTACTGTTTTACTTATACTACTTTTAACCTTGTTATTCTATTGGGTTGTCCAGTTTCTTCAATTTAGTATATAATGTATATAATGTTTAGTATATATACTACAACTACTACTACCACTACTACTACTACTACTACTACTACTACTACAACAACAACTACTACTACTACTACTACTACTACAACTGCTACTACTATCAGCTTACAAAGTGCCTTAAAACAAGCACACCCAAGATCACTACGTTCCCTCCCCAACACTTCTATAAAGAAGTAAATGGGGAAGAGAAGAAGAAAAAGACACAAATACCACCACCATCACTGCCACGTGTAATATTCCCCTCAGGTTTTCGCAAAGTATGTCCTATCCAGCGCCAGCGTTTATTTTTAACCTCTTGGTATATATCACACGCAAACAGATGCATCAGATGCTGTCACCTTTCTTTCATCGGACATGGATATCATCACTCAAATAAAGAGATCCTATGTGCAAATATCTTTTGATATCACCAGGAGACATCGCAAACAATGTATGCAAGCAGATTTGAAAATAACTGTTATATTGTTCTAACAACGTTTCATTTCTGTGAACATCCTGTAATCTGACACTCACATCTTCCAACACATTCTAGCTATTTGCAGTGTGCAGTGTCATTTCATGTATACTGTGTGACACATCCGCAGTGTAATACATCTTGTCGAAGCAAGCTGTTCAGTATCACCACCAAACATGACCAGCATGAAGTAGCAAGGCTTAACGAAAACAATTTTAATAATAATAAAAAAAATCCAAACAAAACAAATTCGCACAAAAAGAATAATAACACATTTTAGTTGCCTTATATGTATAGTTATTGTTAATGATATTACGTGGTACAAGCAAGATACATTTTATTCAAGCTGTAATCATTTTATACTTTTAACTGTACTTTTAACAAGAACAGTTTAAAATGAAGGACAGCAACAATAATAATATCATATATCATAAACGCTGAGTAGATGACGCCCAACAATCCGGGAGGGTAGGTCGTCTAAGGGTCGCTGCCCTGAAAGAAAATAGCAACCTACTGCCTTATAGGTCGGCTGGGGACAATCAAATACTAACGGAGAGCGAACCTAGTAAACGCTGATTGAAATCGGACACGTCGCCGAAGAACAAGCACCAGAGCTCCAAATGGTACTGAAGATGTGACGTAAATACGGACGTGGCTCGGGCTATTATATCATAAAAAGAATGATAAAAATGGCCACAAAGAACGAACGAAAGAAGAAGAAAAAGAAGAAAATATATCATAAACCAAAAACAAATTGTTAAATACTAACTCGAGTCTCGCAAGGACTAGGGTTCCATGCAGGAGACAGATGACGCGCAGCAGTCAAACCCGAAACCCCTCGCAGAGAACCACTACTGCCTTGTAGCTCGATTGCAGACAATCAAAGTCTAGCGGAGCAAACCGTACACAAAACTGGACGGCAGGCAAACAAAGTAGTCCAAAAAAGACTGGTAACCTGGGCAGATGACGATCAACAACCCGGGAGGAAGGTTGTCTAAGGGTAGCTACCCTAAAAGAAAATAGCAACCTGCTGCCTTGCAAGTCGGCTGGGGACAGCCAAAGGCTGACGGAAAGCGAACCCAGTAAACGCTGGCTAAAACCGGACACATCGCCGAAGGATAAGCATCAGAGCTCCAAATTGCGCTAAAGATGTTGCGAAACCTGCATGAACCAGATTTCCACATGAATAAGACAAGAATTTATGGGGAAATCTGGTACATTAGTCTAAGCGGTGATCGCGAGGGAGAAAGAGAGAGAGAGAGAAAGAGAAACCCGCAATAATGCTGATGTGTGACGATCCTTTTTTCCTGGGAGACCATAAAGAAAACAGCCAGAGACCGAGAAGAGTGGCGAACAACTGTTGAGACCCTATGCTCCGCGAGGAGCGAAGAGGAATAAGTCAAGTGGTCATCATCACTTTATCATCATCATCATCATCTTCAACATCTTTATCATCCTCATATTCATTACCTTTATCGCCGAGTGGTTACCGGGGCCCAAATTTGGGGTGTAAAGAATAGAACCACTGTTACCTGCCATGCATGTCGTAAGAGGCGACTAAGGAGGTTTGGCTGAAATCGGATGCACATGTCCTAAGCGTGTAGAAGTTTATGCGTTTAGGGGCCTACCAAACCAATGTGCAACGTATTCACGATCTTGGCAAAGATCAAACATATCACAAAGAGTGATTAAAATTGGTCGTAAAGAACGAACGCAAAGAAGAAGAAGAAGATTACCTTTATCATCTTCATCATCCTGATCTTCCTTATCGTAATCGTCATTATAATCATCATCCTCAAGATCGGTGATAAAGTTGTCTGTACAGACTGCCACTCTAGAAACTAAAGGGTTACTATAAAATCTCGCGCATAACACGCACTAATGCACGCTTGATTTAAGCCTAACATCTTCTTTTCTCTAATTCTGTTTTGCCTCGCAGCGTCAGGATGGGAAGAATTTTTTATAACGGGCTTTTTCGTTCGCTGCATAAATAGTGTCATTTACTTCCTCAGTTATTTCTGTGTCCACCTTTTGTATTAACGACCTTTCGCGTTGTACCCACTTTGTTAGAATATTATTGTTGTTTGATGCGGACTGCCTGTTGGTAATCTGTTTATGTGGCGAAATCACTTAATTTGTTATGTCTGGATGAAATTCAGTACTGATGTCTTTTTTCATGATGCTTTTATTTCGAAACTGGTCTATTCTTGACACTGCCAGCATTCTGCATAGACACTTCATCTCGGTAGGGGCTAGTTTTCTTCTATTGTTTGATGTCAACGTCCAGGTTTGGCACTGATAGCATAATATTGAGAGAAAGATTGTCACATTCTTCTAGTGTTGATGGTGACATGTTTGCATTTCAAAACTGGTGTCATATATCCTATGTGTTTTATTGCATCTATGTTGGATTTCGTTAGTTATTCTTCCATTTGCTGAATTGGTTATTGGTTATTGGTTACTAAACTGACGTCATTGCACTCCGGGCAGACCCATAGGTGATCACTCTCCTCCAACAGATATCGAAGAGTATGCATACTGATGGTTCCTGTGGCTCGCTGATTAAACACACCTCTCACTCTGCCTCTCAGGCTTGAACAACAAGTAACTCCAAACTGCTTAAATCGCTTGATCGATTCAACATCGATTTTAGTGTCCTCATCCAACAGAGAGTCTCGAAGAGACCGAAGAATATCCCCCTTATCCATCTTCAACTCCCCAACAATCGATGCTGTTGATGCAAGCCTGCCGCTCTCTCATTACCGTAAACACCCGCATGCCCAGGACAGTATATCCACGTAAGCCGCTGGAGGTTAGAAACTTCTATAGAAGACATCCACTCATACCGAAACCTGCCCTTCTGGATCTTGTGAAGCATCGACTGAGAGTCAGATACAACAACTGTCTCCCGTAAATGAAGTCCCAGAAATCCAATGGAGGGCAGCAGTAACGGCCTCAACCTCCATCCTCATACTAGAAGTAGTTGTCCTGTATGCCCCACTTCGCTCTGCAACAACCCTACCATGCGCATTAGCCAAGAAACCCCAGCCGGATTTCTCACCACGTTGAACCGACCCATCGGTATCTACAACAACATCATCATCCCTTACATTATCTTCTACCATTTGCTGAAAAAAATACTTACTAAGGATGTAGTCTTCTTTATTGCTTTAATTAATCTTGTCGATGAAGATGTTTGTTGAATTGTCTTCTCTAGCAAATGTTATTACTTCGGTTTTGTCAATGTGTATTCTCATATTGTATTCATTGCATGTTAACTAGAGTCGGTTAATGGGTTTCAGGATAAATCCCATCGATAAGGAACTCGGATCCACGCTGCATAGAAGACTGTTTTCCTCTTGTGAACTATGGTGCAGTTACGTTTGTATCCCTACTGGCTGTCTGGTTGATTCCGCCGATACTATATGCTTGTTTTTAAGTTATACGGAACACTCTCCCATCAAAAATAGATAACGCTTGAACAGTGATGCTACGCGGAGTTCTACTGAAATGAAAATCGTGGCATATTCTTTACAGGACGTAGCCATCAACCACAGTAAACGAGTCGTTGATTTTTCTAAGCACCACTTATACGTTCAGTAGTTTGCCATTGCTTTCTGAACGGTGAGGTCTACTTTACCTTTTGCAAAAATCCCACGGAAACGAATTTGCTTCCAAACTTGCTCACCGTGGGGTTTGAACCAGGTACGCATGAGTTTGCGATCGAGCTCACTACCGCTTGAGCTACAGACGTGTTGCAAAAGATCTAAACTAGGTAGAAGGCTTCATCTATCGATATTGCTAACATCACCAGGAATGGAAGTGCTGGAGATACCACCTAGATATAATAAAAGGATCCTAAAAACTAATATCTTATTGGGATCAGGGGCGGCTCGTCATTAAGGGCCAGTGGACCAAAAATAAAGTGTAACGTGTATTTATTATTTTATACATTAAAATATATCCTAACCGAAACCAAGATTTTTCCGAAAATAACTGTCTGGCCCCAACAACAAAAATGATCACGAGCCGCCACTGATTGGGATCATAAGAAGAAAAAGTAGAAGTTGTCAGGTTGAAATAAAGCGACGCTTCTGTTTATTCAATGAAAGAAGTCGTCAGAGTAAAATTATCCATGTGCTAGATGTATCTGGTCTAGTTCCTATAGGGTGTGTCATTCATGGTATCTGGGGCTTTATTCCTCCCTCCACTATCTTCCAAGTTTGACTGAGATCAGTATCCCATGCACGACGGTTGGAAGAGAACGAAGTAGATTATTATGAAGAAAAAAATGAAATGCGTGACATATCCTTTAACATGACTTAGTAATCAACAACAGTAAACGAGTCGTCGATTTTCTAGGCACCACTTACACGTTCAGTAGTTTGTCACTGCTTTCTGAAAGGTGATGTCTATTTTTATCATAAAACAAAATCCAAGAAAACTAATTTGTTTCCAAATTTGCCACCGCTGAGTTTGAACCAGGCAGGCTTGGGTTGTGTAAACTATTGACTTTCAGTTCACCACATAAGGTTTGATGCTATTGTCATGGAGATATTTACATGATCCATTTGCGTATACTGCAACATGTTGCGAAAGATTATAATTGCTTAACGAAACGTGTTGCGCCTTACACCATGGTATATCTTCTATTATTGAAAGATTCAACCAAATCTATGATCTTTCATTTTCTTGATCTTCCTCTCATGTTTTCTAATTATGTAACAAATTATATGTGTATTGTATACTTACAAATGTAGGACATATTAGTGTAATGTATAAGCGTTGACTTATCCGCTCAGATACAAGAGTGTTGTGGGCTCAATCCTACACTTGACGTTCCATACGTGTGGAAAGTAATTGGCACTCCTACCTCCTACACACAAGGTCCTAGAAATGTAAAGTGACAGACGCACCCTCCCTTAAGGTCTGAAAAGACTACGGGACATTTTATTATTTATTATACTCCCAAATGACCAACTTTAGTTCTGGCAATGTGCCCAAACCAATTAAATGGTTGTTATTCTATACATTTGAATTAAGAAGCATGACGCGTGTTTGTATCAATTTATTGGCTGTGTTACGTGTATCAGATTATGTTCTCTATATTGTAGTTTTATTGTCATTTCTCGGTAAATTTATTTCGTGTACAGTAATATTGATTTTCCACAGATGTGTTTGTTGAATGACAAATTTTTCCAACATTTATCGCCGTGCAAATCTTTATTGTGGTGATTTATTATAGAATATATTATGACAATGCTAAACGTGTGGCTGTGAGTCATATAATGTGATGGGCAGAGCGTCGCGAAAGTCTTCGAAAGGTTGGGATAACCCTTTATCACAGCCTGTCTTATAGACATCAAGATTACACAAAACGTACAACGTTACAAAAGTGATCTCGCAAGTCTTAAAGATATGATAGATGTCCTATAAAAACACCGACTACTTGTTCTCCTGTTCTATCAATGGTTTTGTTATTGGTGAATTATGGGCTTGGCATGCTCATGAGATTATGATCACATGCAGCCATTAAATTCCTCAAGATCTTGTCCCATCTTTCCTACACCGTCTTACAAAGCGGTACTACAGACAGTACGACAATTTAATGTGAGTATTTAAAACGTATTCAGAATGAAAACATGCGTATAGTCATCGGCTGCACTAGAGATGCTCTCATTGTAACGATAAGATATAATCTGGTCTCCTGCAGGGTCGAGCGGTATATTTTCTCAGTATGATGCAAGTCTTCGAAATGCCGCTCCTGACATGTTTTTTCTTTAAAATAACCTTCAATTGTGATTTTGATATCACTGCTTATGCCACCTCTCTTACGGTCCCGCATGATGTGGTCGCCTCTCTGTATCATAGCACGGTACTGGTCTCCTGTTACTTCGTTGACGTTATGCTATTGTTCAAACCAAAGTCTTTAAGCGTATTGTCGCGGACTAGAGTGTCAATTGGTGCACAAAAACACAAATGATAATAGGAATACGAGAAGCATGCTCGGTATGTCGTTGATGATGTGAGCCGAGAGAACTATCGGTCAGGTAACCCTAACGATAGGGAAATTATTGATCTCAGTATATGGGAAAGGACAAACTTCCACGTCATCCTTACTCGTCGAAAGCTATGTAGAGATTTGGTCAATGTGAAAATGGACCTCAAAATTAAGCATCTCATGTCAAATACCATATGAATGAGGAGATTATGTGTCTACGCAGAATGCTGGGGGTAACAAGAAGAAACCGGTTGAGAAATGAAGACATCAGGAAAAAGTGGGTACAACATCAGCACTAACTTCATCAGAAACAACAAATTAAATGGTTCGGTCACACAAGCAGATTACCAACAGACAGTGCACCTCAAAGAGCAATGCTGTTCCGATACAATGGGTACAAAGCAAAAGGGCAGGCCACGCAAAAGATGGACTTCAGAGATAACAGAGGTGCTATCTACGAAAGACACGTAGAAAGACACTATCTACGAAGCGCACACAAAGGCCCGTTTTAGAAATCTCTTCTTAACCTGATGCTGTGAGGCAAAACAGGATTGGAGAAAAGAAAGACCTTATGAATAATGAATGATGTTACTATGTATGCGAATGGGGCCTGCGCATTGTATTGAGAATTAAGATTTGGGTTTTTTACCTACTGAGCGTGGTGGGGTCGTCGTCGAGTTCAGCGGATCATACATGACAACTACAACCAGCGCGTGAATGGAGGTTGAGGTCACTTCTGATAATCTCAAATGGCCTTCTGATACTCCGTGTATTACTATGTCCGATTTTCAGGCCATGTTACGGAAGGTAAAAAAAAGATCCGCAGTGGAACAAATGAATTTCGTGAATCTAGGCTTAAACCTTCAGGAGCTAATGTGAATGTACTAGTCTGTATAGTACATTCTCTGCGAGAGTAGAGACAGACGTGCATAAGAAACACAATCATCGTGGTAGGTGCTGAGGATGGATAAGAGAGTAAAGACAGACGTGCATAAGAAACACAGATCATTGTGGTGGGTGCTGAGGATGGATAAGAGAGTAAAGACAGACGTGCATAAGAAACACAGATCATTGTGGTGGGTGCTGTGGATGGATAAGGGAAAAGAAATACGGCTAAGATATACATTTCAGTGGACGCAACAGGGACCGTGGAAAAAAGTGAGAAATAAGGGCACATAGAGATCTTTTCAAGAAGAGTTGAAATACATGTTAGGTTTGAGGTAGAAAGAGAGGCACAAGATCAGATTGAATGACAATTGGGAGCGATGAGGACTGGTGATGATAAAAATGTATATACTTTCATCTTTTGAATGTACTCTTTTCTTTTCTCATGAAAGTTTATTTTCATGTCAAATAATTGCAACTGTTGCTTACATAAGGGGCTTAAAGACGTCAGACTGTTTCCCCAACATGGCTCAGTCCCACTCCCCATAAATGGCACGCCACCTGCCGAAAGTATTGCCCAAAAGAATGAACTTTTTAGCTCCGGCAGAAACGATTCTAGAAATCTCGCGAAAATCCACTAGTGAACAGAACGGCGCGGTTCGGATTCGAACTTACGACCTTCGGAACACAAAGCTAACGGTATTAACCACAAAGACCCTGTTTTTTCTGCCTACATAAAGTTTTAATTAGAATCCTCAACCACGTCTATTTGTTGAAGTACGTCGTCACTTTTACTATCAATGTAATGCTTTTCCCTTGTGAACTATAATACTTTTTAACCAAAGCATTTTGGCAAACAGTGGCCACCACTGAGAGCCTACCGATTGTAGACACACTCAGCAGTTCGATATGCGAGTACACCGGCAAGGTGTGCTGCTGTCACGTGACTGAGAAAACGAGCGAGCACGCGTTGCCTACAGATGCTGTCTAACATTGTGATTATACATTTCAGATTGTGGTAACACAACAGAGGTTGTATCTCGGAGCATACTTTGTGATTGTTGGAAGATTATTTAAAAAATGGCTAGCAAGCACATAAAAAGGACTACAACTACCACGTATTCAGGTGGAGATGGAGCAAGTACTAGTTTTAATTCAACATCTAGTCGTCGTTCAGGCAGCAGAGCTCCTTCCCCAACAAGAATTTCACGTTTACAGGAACAAGCAGAACTTCAGGGATTGAATGATCGTTTGGCGGCTTATATTGATAAAGTCAGGAGTTTAGAAAACGAAAACAATCGCCTTTCATTACAGATAAAGTCGACAGAAGAACTTGTGAGAAGAGAAGTGACAAATGTCAAAAGCCTTTACGAATCGGAACTTTCCGAGCTTAGAAGATTGCTTGACGAGACTGCTAAGGAGAAAGCACGTCTGCAAATCGAAGCAAACAAATACAGAGCTGAATATGAGGATTTACTGGGAAAGTAAGTTATATTTTATTATTTAATGAATTTCTTGGCAGATATATTCTTGTCTGTAGAAATCAATTGTCTACTTACACGTTAGTAAACCGAAACGACGTGTGGGCACAAGGTGCAGACAGGTTGAAGCTGTTTCTACCGTATAGTTTTAATATTTCACTAAGATTAAATGTGCTGAGCCGGTAACAAAACAAAACACCGAACAATCTTTACTATTTTTAGTCTTAGATCCGTAGCGCGTATAAGACTAAATAATTCAAAACAATAAACCTTGTGTGTCTGCTTGCAGTGTTACGTTTATATTATTAAATAAAACTACACATGGAGAATGGTCAGTGTTGAGTGTGATTATCATTAGTTATTAACTTTTCCCTGCTGTCTTGGTACATAATATTATATATAATTTTGCAATATAAAACATATGAACAAAAACATACATTAATTTAGTGATCTCTTTGGACACTTGTCGTTAGACAGCTTAAGTATATGTAGATTTTTATTAGACTGCGAGATTTTTATTAGACTAGAAGATAAACTCTTTAGTTTATTTTAGCTATGCAGACAACACATTATGCAGCAGGTTAAACCCAGTGACAGTTGATGAGCTGTGTCATATTTTGTTTTGTTTAATGAATAATAATGTTCTAGGTCTGCTTGAACACAACATGCAATTAATATGTTATTAAGGACTTATATATTATACAAAAATATATGTTGTTATTGAATCTACCACCCCTGTGTTGCCTAGGCTCGGAAGGGGAGCAAAGAATAGTAACACTTGGACCTACAAGGCATGTCGTAAGAGTCGATTGAGGTAGGGGCCTAGGTAGCTACCCTAGTAAATAAAAGCGTTGCAGAAACCAGAGGTACTGGCGTACTTGTAGGCGCATAACTGGCATAACATACAATTGCACTTAGGCTCAGATCACATACAAATCACAAAGAGTGGTTGATATGGAGTGTTTGAAGAAGAAAAATCTGAATCTACATAATAGCACTCAGGCCATAGCCTAGTAGGACATAGGTGCTCATTCAGGGAGACTGCAGTTGACAAAGGGTGTTAATTATTATGCAGTTTGTTTAATAAACTCCTTATTCTACATTGTATGGATCACAGCATGGAGGTTAAATTGATTGTGATAGGTTTGTATCCACTTCGAGGTGATTAAGAAAAATTTGCAGAGACTACTGACTTCAGGGTAGGTGAGGCTCAGCATATCGCCCTATACTATAGCAGATTTTCTTCGTTGCCGCTGTGTTCGCTTCTAACTGATTTTTGCGCGAAATGCCTGCTTTACAATGTGACTGGTGTCCCTCGTCATGCAGGCGGGCCATCACCGACTTCAGAGATACTATTTTTTTCTCGAATCCTGTTTGCCTCACAGCGTCAGGTCTGGAAGAAATTTCTAAAATGGGCCCTAGTATGCGATTTGTTAAAGAGATAATATAGGAGATGAAAAAAAAATGTGGAGTTCCAGTATACAAGTTGTGCACTTAACAGATGCATGTATTGTTAAAAAAAAAAAAGAAAGAGTACGCTTTATACCACTGCTTGGCCAAACTTTGAGATGTTAAAAAAGTTGAATCTTATTTCCTATAAAATTTGCTATAATGACATTACCAGGAGTGCATACCTGAACAAAAATTGCATGGTGAAATTGGATATGCTATGCCAAAAACCACATACTGCAGATTTGATATAAACATAGCACTGCATACTTAAATCACAAAGATTAGTTTATAGGTGGTTATACTAAAGTGAATTAAGAAGAAATCAAATTCTATCCTGCAGATGCCTAGTCCTATCTGTACAACATTTGATCTTAAATTTTCTCATTGACAGCAAAGATATATAATTACTTGCTGTGCCCTTATCTAACAGTCAGTTGCTAAGCAACTATAACAAATTCCACATATCTCTCTTTTGAGTGATAGTAGCGTAGTTGCTAGTGATTTCGTTTCTTAGGCGAGTGGTACGGGTTCAATTCCACAGTGGGCATGGAATATTTTCAGACTGTAACAGCTCTCATGTCGACCCAAGATCAACATCTTTTATGTATTCTCTAGCGATGATGGCAAACATATATATATTTTTGATTGTTTAATTGATAATCATCATTGTACCAGTGTCTCCCCATGTCTGCTCCAATATCTTTCTTACACAGGAATATCTCAATGGACAGTTATGATCTACATATCACTGACAAGGATTCCTGATGTAATTTTGAGGATTGTGAAAATTTGTAGTTTTTTTTAAAATTGGTATTTGTTACTTTTTCTCATGTATTTGCTTTCCAGTCTACCCGTCAAATTTTGACTGTCAATGGTTCTTTTATGTGCACAATTTTTGTTTGGATTTGGAACCTTTTGTATCCAGACATATTAGACTTTCATTTGCTATTTCATCTTTACCTGGTGATTTGTTTGTCTATAGCCATCTCATTGCCTCTTTTATCTTTTCCATAGTAATATTTGATATCATTTGCTTCTCTCTTGCAAACTTTAAGTTGTCTTGGGTTTGTTCATCTGTTATGGCTTGTTTTCTAAGTGTTGATATATCAGTGTTGTGTGTGCTTTCATAGTGCTAAATTAAAAAACCTGCAACCTTTTTAAAGTTACCTATTTGTGTATGTGCCATTTATTGTGAGATCATTTGTAATGCTTTGGCTAGATTCCATAGTTTGTTTTCTTCTCAGTCCAAGTTGAGATTTTCATTTTTCCCTTCCAGCATTACCTTGTTTGGTTTAGGGTTTTCCTATTTTGTAGCAGGTGACTTAACCCGATGGTATGTTAGCATTAAAACTGACAAGTGCAGGATTAACTCTTTCCACACTTTAAGCCGCACACTGCGCCACAACGGAAGTCCGATGGTATGTTAGCATTAAAACTGACAAGTGCAGGATTAACTCTTTCCACACTTTAAGCTCGCGAAGTCCGATGGTATGTTAGCATTAAAACGACAAGTGCAGGATTAACTCTTTCCACACTTTAAGCCGCACACTGCGCCGAATCATGTAGCATTAAGACAGTGCGATTAACTCTTCCCACTTTAAGCCTCCTCGCGATCTTGACACCTTAAGCCACACACTGCGCCATAGAGTTGCTTCCTTATAAGAAGTCTTTCTTGTATTACTTCTACTGTTATACTTATACTACTTTTCAACCTTGTTATTCTATTGGATTGTCCAGTTTTCTTCAATTTAGTATATAATAATATATATATATTTATTTATTGACAAGTAGTTGGGATCGTTTTATTTAAAAAAATTATTATTTTTACTTCTCTTGTATTAACTGCTTAAAAATTGAGGAAATAACTGTGCGTGGAAAGAGTTAAACTCTTTACTCTCTCTCCGCAACAAAAAGCTGGTGTCATCAAGATAAGGAAGAACGGCTGAGAGAGCAACAACCCACTTATCTTAGTGTTGAGTTCAATGTTAAACTGTGATGAAATCAGCACATAAACAAAGAAGTCGCGCAAGAAAGTTCATAAAATTGCAGTTGTTCATAGAATGAAATAGAAAAACCCAGATTCTTTTCCAGAAAAGGAGAAAACAAAATCTTAACAACTTGATGCATTTTCAGATTTACGAACGTGACCGTGAAGCTGCTGCTCTTGAAAGACGAGTGCAGATTTTGGAGAGGCAGTTGGCTGATACCCAGGCACGAGAGCTAGAAAAAGAAAATCAGGTAGGTGATCCAATCCATAAATATTATTACAAGAGTAAGGAAAAGTTACAGCAACAGTTGACATGCTAGTTATTTGGTTGTATGTATAATGTTGGCTTATCCGTTTGAATTCCAAACAAGTGATCAAACCATATAATGTTATTCCATATATATTTTATGTGTATCACATTTGTTCTGTTAACTTTTGGAAGGAAAGTGGCACCAAGGAAGACCACTGCTCAGATATACGGATGTCTGCAAGGCTTCAGTAATGAACTTTTCTATCAGTCCCAACAAATGGGGAAAAAAAGCTAGCTGATGAGCGAGTTATGTGGAAAGCAACATTGCACAAAAGTGCTTAATCTTTTAAAGAGACTTTTAGATGAGCTGAAAGGCAAGAGAGACAAGCACAAGCTCAGAAGTTAGCATAGTAAAACAATTGCACTATGCACATATATGAACAGGATTTCTTTACAAAAAGCTGACTGCTGTCATGGGCTACAAGTGTATCACCTGCTTTCTCCATAAAAGTTTAAAATTTGAATTATGTAATTTGGGTTAACGCTAGCAATCCAAATCTAAAAGATGACGTAATGAAAACAGCAATGAAAAACTGACATTTCATTATGAATAAGAAAAAGCTGCATTGAAAAACTGACATATCATTATAAGTAAGAAGAAAATCTGCATTGAAAAACTAATATAAATGTTAGTGATAAGTTACAGCCATGTTTCATTTGGAAATGTGAAGGAATAAATAAGAGAGATAAAAATTGAATTTAATTAATATGATTTTAGAGCTGCAATAGCACAACAGTTAGTGTACTTGCTTCGTGGATATTTGGTCCCAGGTTCTCAAATGCACAGTTGGATTGGAGTTTTTCTTGAATGCAATAGCTTTCAGGTCAACCTGTCCTCATTTGTGCAATAAAAAAAAATTAGGAAGTAGAGGTGGTCTGACATATATTCACCACATTACTCTATGGGCAGCTGGTTGAAGAAAAATATGGGCCTAACATTGTATTATATAAAATACCTCATGGATTTTCTTTTCTTGAAGGCTCCATATCGACCACTTGTTAACCACTCTGTGTGATTTGTACATGATCTGAGCTTAAGAGCGATTGTACATTGTGTCAGTTATGCACCTACAAGTAGGCCAGCACATACGATTTCTGTGATGTTTTTTAATCACTGGGGTAGCTTTCCTAGGTCATACATCAGTCGCCTCTTACGACATGCCTTGTAGGTTGGAGTGGTACTATTCTTTGCTTCCCGTGCGGGTCCGGTACCACACTAGCGGTATTTCTTTTCTGTAACCAAGATCTAATTACATGGTTGAATAGTTTTAATAAGTTAATAAAACTAAAAATAACAAACAAAAGAAACAGCAAATAAAATAATGAACACCAAAAACTGGATAAAATAAACAGAATGAGAATGAAAGGGACCGAAAGAAATCAATAGGTAAAAAAAAAATAATTGTGCTACTTTGATGATGACAGTTCATCAAGAAGGACTATATTTCTAATGGCTGAGACCAAAACTGATAAATTAATACAGCACAGAAGAAACCTTACAAAATGCACCTTGTATCCACTACAAGGGAGGACAAAGTGACCACTTGACCTGTCCAACTCATTCTCTTCCTTTCCTACCACAGATTGGCAAAAAAACAACTCATTTAATTCCCGTAACTCATTTCAGGACAAAAATGTGCTAAACTAGAAATGATAATACCACAGCTACTTTATTGTCCCTTTGTTTTCTGCTATTTTATAAAAGAGGGTGTGTGTGTGTTGTGAGATTGCAAGTAAGCATGAATAATTGAATCAAGCACTGGAACTGGTAGCAATTACTGTAAAGTGCTTGTTTTGAATGGTCTGCTAATTAACATGAGAGTTGCATGTCAATGGACTACTTTGGTGATTGCCTGTCAATTTATTTGCTGTAATTCATGGAAACAGAAGCAAACAAATCAATACATCCTGGAAAAAGGAGAATAGAAACATACATTCTAAAACAGATACTAATTAGATAAATAGAACAGTGTTGATATTAAAGTGGGGCACTATGTTAAAAATCACATAAAAAGGAAAGAGGAAGACATGTACGTGGGAGGTACACTTGAAGAGGTGGGCAAATAAGTCCTATCATACATGTGTAATCATTGAAAGAGGCAGACAATGTTGAAGATCCACTACATCAAACAGTTGAAAGCAACTGCTCTTGAGGTGATTTCTTCTTCTTCGAACGCCCCATATCAACCCCTTTTTAACCACTTTTTGTGATTTGTATGTGATCTGAGCCTAACAGCGATTGTAACTTGTGTCAGTTATGCGTCTACAAGTAGGCCAGCAGATCCAATTTCTGCGACGTTTTTTTTTTTAACTATAGTAGCTTCCTAGTCCCCTACCTCAGTTGCCTCTTACGACATGCCTTGTAGGTCGCAGTGTCACTATTCTGTGCTCACCTTGAGCTCCATTGTGGATTTGATGTACTTATTCTGTGCTTTATTTATACTGAGTTCTGCCTTGTGAAAGTCTGTCGCAATGTTGCCTTTATTATAAATTTAGCATTTTGTAGGTTGCAGGTCAGTATTCGGGTCAATGCTCACTCTTATGACATGCTTGTAGGTCTGCAAAGATACACTCTTACTGTAGCTCAACTTGTCATCCATCATAGAAATCCCAGCAGTGAATTCGCTCACCTTACGACATGCCTTGTAGGTTGCAGTGTCACTATTCTGTGCTCACCTTGGGTCCCCAGTATGATGTGATTTGAATTGTATACTTATTTTAGAAGCGCCTTTATGTTATACTTTGAGTTTCCTTCTTTTCTTTTGTGTTAAATATATTGTCTGTCTGCAATGTTGCCTTTATTATAAATTTTAGTATTTTGTGTAGGTCATACAGAGGTCTGTGTAGTTATACTTCAGTGATTTTTACTGGATCAATGGGTTTACATCAGTATATACGAGACATTAGGTGCTGCAACAAGATAACCAACTCTGAAGTACTGTAGCGTGCAAACTTGCCATCCATCATGGAAATACCCAGCAGTAGAAGATTAAGATGGCTGAGAATGTGAGAAGAATGGAGAATAGTCGCATACCATAACAGATGTTCTTCTGTGAACTGGAAAAAACTGGCCGATGACCGAGTTATGTGAAAAACAACTTTACGCAAAAGTGCAGAATCTTTTGAGGAGATCAGAGCACTTATGGACTAATTGGTTCCGATGTGCAGTGATGATGATCTGATGACTAAACTGAACTGTGGATCATCACTAGATTTGCGAAGACAACTCATTTCTCTATTTGGACTCTTAGTGAGCATGAGAAACTGATTCAGAGGAAGAACTCAATGTGGAAGCTTCCTGTTACCGGTACATTTATCTTGAAATTGACTGATACACCTGTCCCAAGTTAAATTTCTGCAAATTAAAACAAATTTCCAATACAATATTTGGGCACTGAAATTTTGTTGTGGGGAAAGAATAAGATAGTAAGGTATTAAATGGGGGTGTTTGTGGCTTAGAAGTAGTGAGCTCAATCACAACCCAAGAGTACCTGGTTCAAACTCCGCAGCAGGTAGTTTGGAAGCAAATTTGTTCCAGTGGAATGTTATGAACGGTAAAAGTAGACCCCACTGTTCATAAAGCAATGACATACTACTGAATGTATAAGTAGTTATTAGTTATAGTATTTTTGTAGCCATCATACCACTTTTCTTATTGAAGATGTGAAGTCTGGTTGCAATTTATAAGTTCGACTTCACGTTGTCCTCTAGATACCTCCATTTATCAGCTATATTTTGATTTATTTGTGACAGCATCTGAAGAATGAGTTCACTAGACTAGAGAATCTTTTGGCAGTTTCCCAAGAAACAGCTAGAGGATGAGACTTTATTGAGAGTTGATTTAGAAAACAGAGTGAAAACTTTGAAGGAAGACCTTCACTTTAAGAGTCAGGTGTATGAACAGGTAATTTTTTAAACCCTATAATTATAAGCATCATCAAATAGAATAACCTCATGCAACAAGAACAGTAGAATATTTATATAAAAATAGGTTCAAAGACAAATGATGAACTTCATTTCTCTGAGCTTCCCCATAGGCTCTGTCCACTCCCCACAGAAATGACACACTACTTGCAGAGTGTATTGCACAAAACATGAATGCTGTGCCTCCAGCAACAATCCTAGAGATCTCCGGAAACAAATGCACAAGGATGTGGTCCAGATTTGAACCCATGACCATCAGAATACAATACAAATTGCTTAACCACTTTTACAGAGAGGACAAATACTCCTACCTTCTCAATCCCTACAGAATATGTATATTTGCAACTAAAACCTGTCAAAAATGTTGGGCTGAAAAACGGTACAGTAGATTTAAAAAGACAATGTTTTGTATATCTAAATTCTGGCTAAAGAATCACTAGGAAACTATTTTATGTGTAAGATTAAGAACAGATTACCAGACAGTGTTGCAGGGGATGCTTTTGGTTGTTGTTAAAAAAACCTATAGTTACTGTCTGTAGTACCGCTTTTTAGGGCAGTATAGTACAGGCGGGACGAGAGCCTGAGGAATTTAATGGCTACATGACTAGTGCAGTGCAGCTGAAGCTGTTCAGGTTAGGGATTTTAATTTATGCACACAACAGAAAAAAAATCCATGTCCTTACCATGAATTGAACACAGGTCTCCCGCATAGGAGCAATGCTCTAATCCATTCGGCCAGACACTTTTGGTTGTAACCTCATCCCCATGGGAAAAACATGAACATACCCAGGTTTGAATCTACGTTCTCATGACTGATAGACCCATCGGCCTAACCACTCAGACACCCAAGACACCCATTTCTGAAAAGTAAATAATGAGAAGGTAGTCTCTGATTTCAAACTTCCACTGTCTTATGACTATATCCAGTCATCCACATCTTGCACATGGTGAAATGTTATATTTTCCAAGATTCTGTTTTATGGAGAACTGATCTTAGGAAAGACACCAACCAAAAAACTCTAATTGCTATATAAGGATGCCTGTTGGCAAGATCTGAAGGCCTTAGATATAAACACATGCACATAGGAAACAGTTGTCAAAGACAGCTGTACCTGGAGAAAGGTTTGTAGTGGGCTGTTGCATTTGTAGCACAGTATGATCAGTATGCCCCTCAGATGTCCATTTTTTTCCAGATGCTAAAGAGCGTTGACCATCAGATTAACTATGCTGTTATAATAATTATTGTAACATTAAATTTGTATGCTTTTAAAAAAAAAAGAGTACACATTGCATTTCTTGTGTTTCTCATAAATAGCACAGTGTTCATTACAGTTGATCCTGTTCAGGAAGTCGGCACCAGAGCACAGCATGTACACATATAGTTATGGTTTTTGTAGCTCAGCGTATGTAAATTTAATTCAATGAATCTTTTACCTTACCAGGAGCTGGAGGAATCTCGTATTCGGACTAGTACTCAACTGGAAGAAGTTGATGGCAAGATTGAGCAAGAGTATGAAGCTCGTCTCCAAGATGCTTTACGTGAAATCAGAGCCCAGCATGATTATGATCTACAATCTGTGAAGATGGAATTAGAAACTTTGTATGAGAGTAAGGTAAGATAGTAATATGGTTCATTATTTTAATGCTCATGTGCTGCAAATTTGTGACATTTTAAAAGCTACAGAGGTTACGTTGAGGACATAGTCGTAGTCTGCCTGTCATGTGTTGTACCAGCTGGTATAAACATTTGTTGAATTTTATAACCTTCTTTCCTTTATAACTTTATATTGGTTGCTTAACAGAAAGCAAAAGAGGATGCATTCTTTAATGGCATAAGCTGCGGATACTGTTACTCATGTCTGTTCTCGAAACTTGAACATGACGCTGAAGGAGGCATGAGTACTTGCTAGAGACGAGAGTTCTTTGGGCGGGCTGTGATGAAAATGATGTTGCGGAAGGAACATGCTACTTAATGATGTAATCTGTGTGATGTAATCTGCCATGACAATGAATAGACTGAAACTTTAACAAAGTTGTGTGAACATACGGAGGTAACAGTCACCTTGGGGTGCCTACTTCATGAAATTCCCCCAGACAACTACAGATGGAGAGATAAGAAACTTAATTGATAGGCATGCCTACCCAGATGATCAACTTTGTCATTTACACAGTGGGCTTAGTAATTCAGGGAGAATGATCTGAATGAGCTGAAAGAACTATCATGGACATTAGAAAAGAACCTACACCATCCAACGATGACTACCACACACTTGACCGACAAGGACAGACTATCATCTTCCGACTCAGGATAGGCCATAACAGACTGAACAAACACCTCCACAGGCTGCGATTGTCCCAACCCCTCTGTGCCCCTGTGGCTCCGCTGAACAAACCACAGAACATGTCCTGCAAGACTGCCCCTGTATGTCCTCCCAAGAAAGGAATGCTGGCCCTACAACACAACACTACATTCAAAACTACATGGCACTAGAGATGAGCTCCAGACTACAGTCGATTTCATCATAAGAACGCGCCTAACGGTATAATCATCAAAAAAGAAGAAGAAGCTTATATGTTGCAGGTGAATGGAAGAACAGTACTGGAGGGAAGCTGTTCATTCAATTCAAGCATAACAATAAAGATAGCTATGGTGATTTCATGACTTGGAAACAACAAGTATCTCATACAGTGATAGTAACAGACTCTATGAGTATGCCTAGAAAGATTGAAGCAGGTGTGCCTCATACTTCATGGATAAACTGCATTCAGCAGTCCTGTTTTAAGAAGCTGTCTTGGTTTTACATACTTGGACAAGCAGGGGTGAAGGCAAATAAAAAGTTAGAAGCTGGAATGCATATATCAAAAATGGGAGAAATATGTACTGGGCGGACATCCAAGTGTTGTCTATAGGTTGACGAGAGAAAATATCCCATAGCTAGCAACATTTGAGAACATTAAGATGACTGCATTATAAGATGAAAGATTTATGAATTTGTCCAGTGTGTGAGGATGTTGATTAGAAGAACTGCACTGAATGGTTTTGTGTCCCAAAAAGGAGTCAGCAAACCAGAACTGAATTAGACCTCATTACAACCCAAGAGGTGAACCTGAGGACTTGCTTTTCACTACAGTATGGTTAAGCAAGTATGGATCGAAGATAGATGGCAAACCCGGTCTCAATAGTTCTGTGCTGAAAACAGACATGTCTAGTTGAAATGTGCAGATATCTCATTCTCATTGTAAACTTTGACACAATGTAACAAATGGCTTCTTAATGATGATTAAGGAAGATTTAGTTTCCTCATTATAAAAGATCATGTTTTAGAAGTGTTTTATGTCTGGTAACCATGTGTACAAACAAATTTTCATTAACTCTTAGTGGACCAGGGCAAAAGCCATGTTTTTACAAGATGTTTTAGAATAAAAAATGCCATTTAATGTGGCTCCTGGTAAAAGGGCATCCAACCCAAAGCCACATAGTTTGGCATGTAGTCCACAAGGAGTTAATTCCTTCTCTAGTGTGAACACCTTAGACAATGTTTTCTCAGTTAGTTGCCATTTTCGCCCATGTGGAATCCAGGGCCTGCAAGGGATGCAAAGAATAGTACCACTGCAACCTACAATGCATGTTGTAAGAGGCGATGCTACCCTAGTAAATAAAAAGCAGCGCAGAAATCAGATGTGCTGGCCTACTTGTAGGCGAATAGCTGGCACAACATACAATCGCTCGTACAACGCTACAATCACATACAAATCACACAGAGTGGTTGACAAGTGGTCGATATGGAGTGTTCAGAGAAGAAGAAAGAAGTTGCCACTTTCATTTACTTTCCCTACATTTGATCTTATATTATCTTCTTTTGCTGTTGGTGCTTATGGTTATTGGTTACTGAACGCATCACAGCACTTGAGACATATCCTAGGTGCTCAGTCTTCCTTTGCAGATACTGAAGGATATGCATACTAATGGTTCCCATAGCTATCTAGTTAAATACACTATTGTACAACATGTAATTCCAAACTTCTTAAATAACTGGATAGACTCAATATCAAATTTAGTGTCTTTATCGCATTGGCTGTTGTTGAGAAACCAAATGACGCTCACCACCCTCTATCCATCATCAGCTCCCCTGCGATCAGATGCAAGCTTGTCTGCTCTCTTATTGTCACAATCACCCGAATGTCTACGACAGTAGATCCAGCAAAACCTTTGGAGGTTGATAACCTCAATAGATGACATCCACTCATTCCCAACCTGACTTTTGAACCTTCCAAAGCATAGACCGAGAGTGAACACAACAATGGCTGCAGTAAATGGAGTCTCAGAGAGCCACTGAAAGACAGCAGTAATGACCTAAACCTCCATCTTCCTACAGAATTTAGTCCTGTATGCTTCGTTTTGATCAGTAATGGCCCAACTATGTGGGCTTGCTTGTAAATCCCAGCCTGACCTGTCATCACATGTGGGTTCTATGTTTATAATTGAGTGGTAATTTCTTTCGCTCTAAACACATTACATACACCTGCAATATTGTCACTTGCACAAACTTCACTTAATTTTTTTGGGGGAAAAAGCTCAATAATTGATGTACTTTGACACTGTTTTGTTACTTTTCTTCTAGATTGAAGATCTGAGAGGACAAGTAGCCAGAAGTGGCTCTTCTTCAAGTGCAGCATGGGATGAATTGACACTTGCTCGGAAATCAGTTGATGATCTACAATCTGAGCTCAGCAAACTCAGTTCAGAGGTTGGTTTAGGAAAGTTGCTCAATCTCTATCCTTTAGACTGTTAATAAATGTTAGACAAATTATTAAATCAGTCATGTTTGTTGGTATGTTGTATTATATCAGTTATTGTGGTACAATCAAACTTGCAATACTATTTATTATGTCTTGCCCGTGTGTTGCCGGTGCTCTCAAGGGGAGCAAAGAATAGTAACACTGTGACCTACAGGGTATGTCGTAAGTAGCGACTGAGGTAGGGCCTAGGAAACTACCTAGTAAATAAAAAGCATTGCAGAAATCGGATGTGCTGGCCTACTTGTAGGCGCATAACTGGCACAACATACAATCGCTCTTATGCTTGGATCACATACAAATCACAAAGAGTGGTTAACAAGTGGTCGATATGGAGAAGATTTGTAAGAAGAACATTTATTATTATATCTGATCTTGTAAACCAGACATGGAAAAGTAAAGGTAGCCGGCGTGATGCTGACCACATCACACATTGTGTGCCGACAGTCAATGAACGATACAGGCCTAACACTGTATTGACCTATATACCATGATGTATGAAAGAGTTCCTTTACTTACTTACTTTTACTGATCTTGTAATATTTGTTGTCTGTGGCTGGCATTGTATGATTAGATTGATATAGTCAGGTATTATTTCTAAGTTAATTAATTGTTGTGGTCAACATTTCATACACTTCTTTGTTATGTTAGCATTATTTATTTCTTGCCAGAGAATAGTAATAGACAAACCAAGCAGGAATTATGTCTATGTCTTAGGTATTGTTTCATATAGTTTGTGTCTTTGATAAGGATGTGAATTGTAACCTGCTAAATAAAATAGAACTAATCTTTTAAAAAATATACTGTCCCTAGTGTTCAGGCAATGAAGCTCGCATCCATGATCTTGAGAAACAACTTGCAAGAGAGCGTGAAGACTTCCGCAGTCGGTTACAGCAGCGTGACTTTGAGATTACTAATTTGAGGACTCAAGTTGAAGATCTTGAGATAGAATATGCCAATCTCTTGGAGATCAAAATTAAACTGGATAGAGAAATTGAAGCATATAGAAAATTGCTTGAATCAGAGGAGTCAAGGTATGTTTTCTGATCACAGTAACCAATATTTAATGTATTTTTGTATCAAGAAAATAATTACAAATATTTATGATCAATATAATTTACTGTGTGTATTTACTATGTTGAGTCAGTTGAAAAGAAAATTGATCCTCACATTATGCAAAGTTACAAAGTGCATGGATGACCATGAAATAATAATAATTCCTTTCGCACCGTTATACGTTACATAGGGCCTGAAAGCAATTTCTCCATACCGCTCTATCCTGGGCAACTCACTCAATCTTTTCCATTGAACTTAGACCAATATTTCTTGAATCTCTCAGCAAATTTCGTTGCAGGGTCTCCCTATGTCGTCCTCTCTTTCTTGAACCCTCTGCATCCCACTTCAATGCCTGTTTTTATATTCTTTGGTCATTTCTTCTCCAGGTGTGTCCAACATATCTTCATCTTCTCTTTCTTATAACAGTTGTTACTAGTGGTTGACCAGACATTTTTCTGATTTCATCACTTCTCCTGAATTCGTACCATTTTATGACCATGGAATGCACAACAGAATAAGAAAGCTAATGTCTTGGCAAGATAGGGCGAAATCACACAAAATGGATTGAAAAGGGCATCTCTTATGAATCAGAAACTAAAAATCTTAAGAAACACTGGGAGAAGACTCCAAAGACTGTCCGCCTAATGTCAAGCAAAGAGCATACCATTATCTTCAGACTCTGAGCGGCACACACACATGTTCAGAGAGAAGCAAAAATTGGTGAGACTTGTGAACTGAGCCCAGGAGCTGTGTAACGCATCCTTCATAGATGTCAAACTCTATGTCTGAACCTGATGAAACATGTAGCAATTATTACAGTTCACGGAAACTATTGGTGATGTGATCTGGTGACTGTTTTGGAAGAAGAAGATGAATATAGTTGACTATAGCTGATTCATTGCTATGATAAACTAGTAGATTTATATTGTAGAAATATACTTATGTAATGGGGCTCTCTATCTTTCTTTCTTTCTCCAATCCTGTTTGTCTCACAGCATCAGGTCAAGAAGAGATTTCTAAACAGGCCCTTGTATGCACTTCGTAGATAGTCTCTTTCGTCACCTCTGTTATCTCTGAGGTCCATCTTTTGCGTGGCGGCCTTTTGCTTTGTACCCATTGTATCGGAGCAGCATTGCTCTTTAAGGTGCCGTCTGTTGGTAATCTGCTTACGTGGCCGAACCATTTAATTTGTTTCTTGATGAAGTCTAGTACTGATGTTGTACCCACTTTTTCCTGATGTCTTCATTTCTCAACCGCTCTCTATGACAAAGTGGTTAATAAGACTTTTTCTTAGTGTTCTGAAGGTTTTATTTCAGACAGTCACATGTGCAATTTTTCCGGTGATCCCTAGAATTGTTGCTGGAGCTGGAGTTCATGCTTTGTGCAATACTCTCGGCAGGTGGCATGCCATTTATGCCTAGAGGGATGTAGCTATATGGGGAAATCCAGTACAATGAATTTTATCTTTCCTTTTTAGAATCTATGAAATACAACTGCACTTGTAGTAAATAATAACGGAGATTACTATACTAGTGGTTGTACTTATGAAACATGTTTAATACAGAGGTTATATGATGACAATCATCATAGCACTCTTGACATGTCCATAGGTGCTCCAATCTCCGCCTCAACAAATCCAGCAGCGTCCAGTCCCCCAACTCGCCAGTTCAATGTTGATTAATCTCTTTGCACATTTGGTATGTCGTTCTTTTCGGCTGCACCAATATTGACACCCATCTCTCTCAATCTGGTCAGCGAGCTGGATTCACAGCCCTGAAACTCCTCTGTTTGGAAAGACTTTCATTGCGTGAAGAATGTCATTTCAATCCATGACAGTTCCCTCTGATATTGTAGCCAAGCCAGCCAATTTATCAGCTCGTTTATTACCACTAACTCCTGCGTGCCCAGGGACAAAAATGAAGGTGATTTCTCTGATCATTGTCTGTACTAGTACCTCCACCCAGTTTCGTCTCACCATTCCTGATTCGACTTCATGAATTATGCTCATGGAGTCACTGAGTATGAAAACATGAGAATAGTTACAGAGGTTACAATATTGCAACAGGCTATCTGTAAAAAAATATTACATGTTGTTTTATTTGAAGTGTTTACTTATTGTAACCAAAACTTCATGTCATCTGTTGTTCAGATTGAATTTGTCAACATCATTTGGATCTGAAAGATCCGCAACTGCTTCATCAAGTGGGGCTAAGAAGAGACGTAGAGCAGACACTGGTCAAGATGTGGAGGAATACACTCACGAAGCTCCTCCAGTGGCTTCAGTCGTTCTGCCACATCCTCCTGTGGTATTGAAATATCAGAAGTTGATGTTGATGGGAAGTTTATCAAGCTGACTAACACCACAGACAAAGTATGTTAGATCGCATTAAGATAATTATAAACTTGGTGAGATCTTTACATGATAATATTTGTGTTCATGGAATACACTAAAATTGAAATTCTATTTATACATTTCATATTGTAACTTATAATATCTGAAATATAAATAACTAGTGTTTATATTCAGCTTGTAAAATGTTTTGGTTTAATTATACACATTCCATTTTTGGCTTTAACTTGTCTCAGGGAAAAAATAAACGAACACTATTTGGTAACATGCAGCTAACTTTTGATTGTCCTGGAGCATATTAAGCAGTTTTACTGTCTCAACTTTTATTATTATAATTTAACTGGGTATGTGACAACCACAAATAGTTTGACAATGGAGGTCTGGCAGTTACAGAGTCGATGACATGGTTGGCATCTCATAACTGCTCTTGCGTTTACATACTCTGTGACTCCATGTATAAAGTCGAAACAAGAGTGGTGAGATGAAATTGGGTGGACGATGGTACACACAGGGATCAAAGTAATCATCTTTGTTTTCATCCCTTGGCATGCAGGAGTCAGGGGTAATGAACAGGCTAATAGATTGGCTGGCATGGCTACAATATCAGAGGGAGCTGCAAAGAAACGAAATGACATTCTTAACACATTGAGAGTGTTTTTCAGAACAGAGACGTTTTAGGGTTGCTTTTCGTCTTCTTCTGCGATCAACCTCTGCTATGCAACTACTCTGGTATGTGTCATAAAAAGGGTGGTACACTTGAGGTCTTCACCGGTCCCCCATAGTTTGGTTTCAGGGTTGTGAATCCCAGTCACTGATCAGATTGAGAGAGAGAGGCGTGTCAATATTGGTACAGACCGTAAAGAACGACATACGGAACATGCAAAAAGATTGATTAATCAACATTTCACTGGCGTGTTGTGCCACTGGACGCTGCTGGATTTGTTGAGGCGGGGATTGGAGCACCTACGGACATGTCTGGAGTGCTATGTTGATAGTCCTCATATAACTGGTAACTGGGAAGTAATGGCAGCTGACGCAATGTTGACCTCACAACCGATCATGATATACGAACTTGACAATGTATTCCTCAATGTACCTCATGGTATGCAAAAGAGGCTATTTACTTTTGTAGTCATTTTACATCTTAATATTTGGTAATTTTGTCATGTATGTATGAGTCACAGTGATTTTTGTTTAGTAAGCATTTAAAGTTGACATATTATAGTGAGTAATTTAAACGTTGACTGTATTGCATCATAACTTTAGCAATCATGACACATCTTTCTTATATTTCTTCTTCTGCGTTCTCACTAGATTGGGATTTGGATTCTCTAATAAAGGCAGCCGTCTGCCTCAGATTATCAGCCACGACATACAGTTTGTCTTGGATGCTGGTATAAGTGGGCCACCTCTTTCTTCTCAAGTCTGCATACTGTGGGCAGTTCTGTAGGATATAATTTCTATGATTTTTGCTTCCCTGTTTGTGCCAACCTCTTCCCACAGTAAGTTTTGGCCACCCTTGTGATGGTAGGTCTGACATTCTTACTGCGTGGCTAAATCTCAGTCAGATTGGCGACTGTAAAATCCGTTATCCCATTCCTCATTGCGAGGGTCGTTGCACCATGTTATGCGCCTTACTGCCTGGTGCATCCGTTTTCTGCAAGCATTTGTTTCGGGTTAGCATTCTATAGCGGACACGTGCATCCAATTTCAGCCAAACCTTCTTAGTCGCTCTACGACATGGTGGCAGATGACAGTGGTTCTATTATTTAAACCCAAATTTGGGTCCCAGTAACGACTTAGGTGATCTCTCTTATATAAAATTCTCATATTAAGATATATTTCTATTTGTTTCCAGTTTTATATAACCTTGACTGATACCTTTTATATTTAAGTGCAGGTATTGATTTAGCAAACTTCTTTTATTAGATGTTTTCTCATTTCTTTGTATAGGACATTCCTCTGAATCAGTGGCAGATTAGACATGTTGCTGAGGAAAATGAAACCAGACACAAGTTTGCAAAGAATATTATCAAAGCTGGCCAGTCTCTTACTGTAAGTTTTGCTGTATTTAAATTTAGAGAGGCAGAACACTGATCCAAATTACTCTAGTTTCATAAACAATAACTTTTTCATTTGAAACTGTTTTTTGAGATGAGATAGTGTAACGATATTATTGCTTTTTAAATTTGTATTGTTCCATGACCTGCATATCTAGGAAAAGTGGCTCATAAATAACATCATGTCCCGGAAGATGAAATATTTTGGCCACATTAAACGTCATTGTGGTTTGGAGAGAACGGTAATGGAAGACATGGTTCCTGGAGTATGAGGTGGGCGATGACCATTCTGAAAGATGAAGCGTGCAGCAGGAGCTCAATAATCTTAACATGACTGCTGAGAGGAGAACTAGGTGGAGTTTTTCAGGCAGACTGGGATGAAAGGGACATGCACCTACTTGTATTGTTGCATGAGCTCATGTTATGCTAGATTACATGACTGTTAGCAGTTATATTGAGAAATAATTGATAGTTGAGGAGTATTCATCAGATGAAGTCTGGCAAACAAAGCAGGAAGGGGATGCGCTGTTGGTAGAAGACAGCATCTGTTCGGCTGGTCTCGGTAATATACAGATTTTATATTCAAAAAACAATGATGCCATGTAAATAAATATTTTTTAATAAAAATAAATTGCAAAAGCATCATGAAAATTCTACATTTGTCACATATTACCATTTGTAGAAAATCAGTGATGCAAAACAATATAGAATTCCTGATAAACAACCAAAATCAGCAACTTTATTTGTTATTGCTGTGTGCGTTTGTTGAAATATATCCAGGAACAGAAAACTACATTTATTTTAAAACAATTTCTTCAAGAGAGTGCAATGGTTGCTAGCTACTCAAATCAAGAGCTCTGGTCATCACTATGTAACATCGCTCACATTTTACTTTTTTCATGGAACTGGCGTGTTGGGCTGCTGGACTGCTAAATTTGTTGAGACTGGAATCAGAGCACCTATGCACATGTTCGGGGTGTTATGATGATAGTCCTCATATAACTGATACTGGTTTATTTACCATAAATAAATGTGGACATTCTTGTGGATATGATTGTACGGTGGTAAGCATTTTGTGTCACATTTGCTTGGGACACTGTATTATGAAGCTGTCAATGAAACCCAAATACACCAGTTGCAAGAGCGTACAACCTGAAAATGAAATCATCAAGAGGAAAGGATAGACCAAGAAAAAGATGGGTTGATGGAGCTACAGATATCTTAAAACTCCACAATGCCACATCATGTCAAGCGACAGAGCATGCACTATCTCGGAAACCAATCATCAGTTAAACCTGCTATGCCTAATGTCAAAAAAGCAGAGAAGGACAAAAGAAAAAGAAGGAATGATACACAGGGGTCTCTGTAGTAAAGTGGTTAATATATGTTCACAGTGCGTTCTGAAGATTGCGGGTTTGAATCTGGATCAAGTCATTTAGTTCACATGTGCATTTTTTTCTGGAGATCTCTAAGATTGTGACTTGAGCTATAAAGTTTGTGCTTTGTGCAACACTTTGAGCAGGTGACATGTCAATTCTGTAGAGAGAGATGGAGCCACATTGGGAAACTCGGTGCAATGAAGTCAATCCTTCACTTTAGACTGCCATGATAATCGCATGTAGAGTAAATTTAAGTAACTTTTAGCTCCTGATGTTTTTAAATCATTTTTTTATATAACTTTAGATATCAATATAGTAATAAGTAACTATGACTTGAATGAAGTTCATAGTTCATAAGTACGGTTCCAACTTCACTGCAACGGTCACCCCATAATTGCTCCGTTCCTGTGCCAATGAAAATCACACAAAATGCTAACAACTGTGAAATGTTTCCTGTGTAAACTAATTCCAGAATGAAACAGCCAAATACCACCACAAAAAGCAACCCGCACCATATAAAATGCATATGGCTGTTGCTAATGTAGCAACACAAAACTGTTCATCACTTGAATTGCAATTCTTGTCGAAGGAACATCAATCATGACAAAATCCAGCTTTCTGCACTCGCAATATAACTACATACGGCAGATTGAGCGTGTTCGTCATAACCGCTGTTCGCCATTTTCTGAATACACACAACAAACGCACGGTTGACACAGCAAAAAGCATTCCATGTAACAGTCATAGCTCACAGTGTTGCTCAAGCACTAACTCAGTAGCTCGGCAAACGAAACCGGAAAATACCAGACCAAACATGGCGAAAATGCACTTGCAAAGTCGTGTTCAGAATCAAACAGTTCTGACTCTGAATGGCCATCCGAATTCCGCCATTGCTGGCCAGATTTTTTCACTTACTTGAATGAAGTATTTCCTTGCAGTGATTAAGATGTTCTTTGTCTATGAGTAATGTTTTCATTATAACAATCTATTCAGCTATGGAGTTCCGACTCTGATCAGATACATAATCCACCACATGACCTGGTGATGAAGGGAAAGAGATGGTTTGTCAGCAGTAAAATGATCACAACACTTCTGGATCAAGACGATGTGGTATGTTAACACATTAACTAACGAGGTGAAAAAAAACTAGCTGACAAAAATAATTTTTACTCATTTTTTTCTCCATCTGGGAATATATAACTCGATCAAGTGCCATGTCTGCCAGTGTAGGCGATCAAATATCTCTACAACTCTCTCTCTCCTTGGTGCAGTTAATCAGTTCTGATTTCTATTTTTATCAAACCACAATGTTAGGCCATCCAACATCTTCTCCCTCTGTCTTTCATCATATCTCCTTCCCTGAATTTTACCTGTTGTCACCAAATGTTCTAAATCTCTTCGCATTATATGCCTGAAGAACCTTGATTCTTATTCTTTTGATATAATTTCTTTGTGTGCATAATCATTTTTACTCATTTTTTCACCATGTGGAATATATGCACAAATGAAACTAGTTTTCTGAATTTTCAACGTTTCATAAATATGTTGTATCATTTTGTGCAAGTAGATAAATATTTGTAATATTATCACAAAATAAATGGATGTTGTATTTAAATGATAAAGTAAATTTAAAGTGATTTACGACAACATTACAAATTGGGAATATTTTGTCAACTTAATCAAATTTTAAAACGCGTTCTCCTGATGATTATCATATTCAGTAATTGCCTGTGTGTTGCCGGACTCGCAAGCGGAGCAAAGAATAGTAACACTGTGACCTACAAGACATGTCATAAGAGGTGACTGAGGTAGGGTCTATGGAAGTACCCTAGTAAATAAAAAGCGTTGCAGAAATTGGATGTGCTGACCTACTTGTATTTGTATAACTGGCATCACTTACAATTGCTCTTAGACCCAGATCTCATACAAATCACAAAGAGTGGTTTGACATGTGGTTAATATGGAGCATTTGTCGAAGAAGAAGAAATAAGAAGATATTCAATAACGGGGAAAAATATTCAAGAACAAACACAAAGATAATATCTATATAGGAAATAAGATGTGCTTATAGGTATTTTTATCATTCATACTCTGCATGTCCACAGGAAGTAGCATCCTGTACAATGACCAAAAACATCAGAACTGTTTCTTCTTACAGCCAGAGAAGGTCAGGACTCAGAGATCATGTAGATTCAGGAGAGGTTAGTATTCTAAATAACTACTAGTTTGTACTTTGTGTTTGCTGCCTTTCCATCTATGACTTCCTTCTGAATATTTACTTGGATGATTGTTGTTATCATTTATATGAGGACTAACATCACAGCACTACAGACATGTCCATAGGTGCTCCGATCTTCGCATCAACAAATCTAGCAGCGTCCAGCGGCCGAACGCACCAGTTCGATGTTGATGAATCAATCTTGTTGCATATATGGTATGGAGGGTGATTGTTGTATGTGATTCTGTCCATGCCTCATAAGGTACAAAATGGCATGTTGCAATATAAGTCAAGGATTCCATCTTTCAAAGACTTCTTTCTATCTACTGTCCGGAACATAAGATGCTCATAGTGATGATAAAGCAGGCATATTTGCATCACAAGCATCTGTAATTGGTATAGTGTGTTCCAAAATTTGTGAACACACTAAGGTTTAATTTGACAGAAATCTACCGGTACTCTAACAGTAATTTTTTTGCAGGCAGTATATATACGTTACGAATTCGTGTTTAACTAATTGGTCTTTGTTGCTGCACAGAGCACTTTTTGTTATATTGTTTTGCAAAAGCAAAACAAAATGATAATCAAAGTTTAGAATTTATAGTATTATACATCACTGTTTTACTAATAACAAATAAGTAAAATCTTATAGCACTAAAGGTTTGGGTGGGCAAAAATACTTTATGCAGGTCGACTGCTATCAATATCAAAATGTAATAAACAATGATTTCTGTCAAGTGGATGATTTTATATCAGCCGGTAAAGATGTTCATGAAATTTGGAATGAACTATAGTTGGATATGGATAATAAAAACATGCTTCGTTTGCTCAATAACCATCTGTTAAATAAATACATTGTATTTTCTTTACAGTCTGTACAACTTTTCAGGGAATTTAAAATCAAAACATTGCCTGTTTAGGACTGGTATATGAAGGATACTAGGAGCAGTCTGTTTAATCACTGAGTGGAACCATCTACATACATATCAGTTGACATCTGCTGTGAGAGACTGAGCTCCTATCGGTCTTTCCGTAGTGCCATAATGTTAGTTCAGTAACAAATACTTTTGTCGGCTCATTGTAATGGATGATATAGAAAGAAAATCACAAGTACTGTTTATAAATATGTACTGTTTATAAATATAAAATATAATCATTACGTGTAGAATGTACAAATATTTCAAGTTTTGAATATGTTCCATAGTGTAAAATTTCCTATGTTAGATGCCAAAAGTGATCATGGATGGTCCTTAGAAGGCATGGGGCAAGAAAAGGATATTTTGAAAAACTTAAAAAATTGTTTAAATACACAAGGATTAGTGTAATACATAAGCGTTCGCCTATCGACTCGAACACAAGAGGATTGTGGGTTCAATTCCACACATGACATTCCACATGTGAGGAAAGGAATTGGTCTTCCTACCCCCTTCATACTAGGACCTAGAAATGTAAATTGACTTCATACCCTTAGATCTGAAAAGGCTACAGTAAATTTTATTATTATAAGCATTATTCTTATTTCAAACTTGGAATTAAATGTTTATCATTTAGTGTACACATATAGTGTTAAATACCCCATGTTATGAAAACAGTTTTTAAAACTATATATCGTGGATGAAATGTGGAATAGAATAGACTAATAGTGATTTCTTTGGAAATGAAGGGTAATCTTCTGTTTTGAACGCTCCATAACAACCACTTATCAACCACTCAGTGTGATTTATATGTGATCTGAGCCTAAAGCGATTGTCATTGTGCCAGTTATGCGCCTACAAGTAGGCTAGCGCTCCGATTTCTGCGCTGCTTTTTATTTACTAGGGTAGCATCCCTAGGCCAACCTCAGTCACCTCTTACGACATGCATTGTAGGTTACAGTGGTACTATTCTTTGCTTCCCTTGTGGAACCCTGGCACCACACGGGCGATGAATTGAATCAACTAATAATGCGATATCTGCTGTGAATTTATTGTATTTCAAAAGAATGTTTAACATGTTAATTAACAAATGCTGCAACTTGCACCAGTGTGTCAGTTTTGTTTCGCATATGTTGTAGACTGTTTTGCTAAATCATTCTAATCATTACTGCTTCTTGATTTATTATTTCATATTCTGATAACCTGAAATAAAAGTATATTAATGAAATTTATCTCCAAAATGACATGATATTAATCAAATTTTGTTAAAATTTAAGAAAATTATGTTAAGACTTTTTATACATACATCTGAGAGGAGAAAAAGTAAACACAAACTAATTTGGCAATTTCATGTTTTTCAATGTGATAGTTAATGTGTTAATTAATATATAATGTGTAGATCCTTCTGTTATTGTGTTTGCTTGTTATACTAAGTTTCAAATCTTATTGATCCTCCTCAGCTTCAAGATAAAGACAAGTGTCGTGTCATGTAATTGTTTCTCTAATTGGATATACTGAAGCTGTCTTAAGTGATGCATTGGTTCCAGTCAATAGCTTTTAAAATATTTATTCATAGAGCTTGTGCGACTTTGTCAAATGTAGCATTTACTCATATAGTTGCATATATAAGTTGGTAAATATTGAAACCTTTATTTCATAATCTTCTGTGCAAATATGTAACCATTTATATCTTTCAACTGCTATATTTTCCTTGAGTTACAAATAAACATTTCCAACTTTCTATATTTATTATTAGATACATATTCTCATTCCAGCCTTGATCAATGCTATAAGACTGGTGTTGTACAACCTCATTTTTCTGTTACTATTATTTTCTGCTGTTTTGAGTTTATATTTAATTTGATTAGCAACATATTTCCAATAAAAATCGCTAGGTTGTGCTGATATTCCTATTATTATTTTGTTATGAGTAAATTTTATGAAACACATATTTTGTTCAATTCATTAACATCAAATATAAAATCATATCACTACAGTTCAGGAAGAATAAGGGAGGTTAGTCTTAAAAAAGACTCAGTATTTACCACAGTTATTTCTCTTTCACTCTTGTCTGTATATGTTGTCTAGAGGGGTCACCATACAATATTATTGGCTTTTCTCTTTCTGGCCTAGTTTCATTCTATTCACAGTGTTTGATACTGGTTTCTTAGCAGACTCGTATATGTCTTTTAGCTTCCTGTTTCATGGTATTTATTCTCATGTTTAGTCTTCATATCATGATATGAACGCTCCATATCAACCACTTGTTAACCACTCTGTGTGATTTGTATGTGATCTGAGCCTAAGAGTGATTGTATGTTGTGCCAGTTATGTGCATACAAGTTGGCCAGCAAATCCAATTTCTGTGATGCTTTTTATTTACTAGGGTAGCTTCCTAGGTCCTACATCAGTCGCTTCTTACGACATGCCTTGTAGGTCGCAGTGGTACTATTCTTTGCTTCCCTTGCAGACCCCGGCACCACACCAGTGTCAAGTTCAGTAACATGTTTTATGACCTTTGGAAGTGTTGTTAAGTTGCTTGCGTTGTGATCCGAAAGCTTGAATCAGGACTGCACCGTTCTGTTCACAAGTGTATTTTGTCCAGACTCCTATGTCTGTTGCTACATGGCACCAGAGATGAACTCCAAACAACAGTCTAGCGCATCTAACAGTATAATCATCAAAATAGCAATAGTGATCTCAAAGAAGAAGAAGATGACTGTTGCTGAAGCTATGAAGTTTGTGCTTTGTGTGCAATACTAACAGCTGGTGGGGTGTCATTTCTACCAAGAACCAAGTATATTTGGAAAACCCAGTGCAATGAAGTCAACCCTTTGTCGTTTTGGAAATAAAATTGTAGGTATGGTAAACTGAAAACTTAATAACTACAGAAATCGACAATTTAATCAAAAGTTCCTTCTCCGAACTTCAGAGATATTACTAACGGAAAGATCATTAAATCCCGTTTGATAAAACTTATTTTTAGTATCATGTTGACCAGACCTTACATTTGTGATCTTTTCCCCCAACATTCCTATTCGTCTGGATGTTTTTGTCTTTTTGTTTCCTCTCACACTTGTGATTTAAATTCATTCCTGTGATGTCCTGTATATTCCTGCAGTTTGCATCATGAACATTTGTTAATATATCTTGTTTAAACTTTGTATTTGTCTACAATTCCTGATATAATCTATTATTCATTCTCTTTTTGTAGTCTCACAGCCTCTCTTATCTCTCCCTCTCTTTCTGTTTTGAAATAATCTTACTAACCAGGTAAACTTCAGTTATAAATGTTAAAAGAAATCTTGTACTCAATGAAAAGGCGACATTTGAATGTTGTAAGACTGGCTGTAAAATGATCGTCATTAACCACCACATTTTCTGCTATGTATAAGTTATCATTTACATCAGTTACACACATCAGATAACAAGCAAAAGGTGGACCTCAGAGGTGACAAAAACACTGTTTATGAAGCGCACACAAAAACCTGTCCTATAAATCTCTTCTTATCCTGATGCTGCAAGGTAAAACAGGCTTAGAGAAAAGAAGAAGACTACATCCATGTTGAAGTGCACAAAATATGTCAACTAGAAATTGTGAGAATTATCTGCTTCTGTTAAAAGACAAAACATCCCTAATAAAACTGTTCTAACATTCTGGAATTGAAATAAAAGAAGTCCTATTGTTAAGTGCATCGTCACAGACACATCAATTAAACGATCATATTTGAAAGACTATATATTAAATAGACCTCACCGTTCATAAAGTACTGGCAAACTACTGAACGTATAAGTGGTGGCTAGAAAATCGTAGACCCTTTCACTGTTGTTGATGGTGACGTCATGTAAAGGACATGCCACAATTTTCATCCATAAGTTTGTATTTACTTGTCTTAGAAGAGTCTAGTCATTACTTATGTTTATTTTGTTCTTTCATTTTTTCTGTGATATTTTATTCTTATCATAGTATCATTACAACTTGCAGATTTCTATTCCTTTTCAAATTTTCTTATATTGAATGTGCAAGTACTTTCATAAATATTCTTATTCAACCATGTTGTTTTTCTCAAAATATGATTTATTGCTGCTTTCATTATTATTATTTTTTTTACTGCTGATGATTTTTATATGTATTTCTTTGTAGATTTAAATATCATCAATAATATGATGTAGTGTTACAAGTCAGATTGGTCTGATAGTTTTAGAAACAGTGCGTTTGGAAACAATATTAACTTGTAGTGGACCAGGGCAAATGCCATGTTTTTACAAGCCATTTGTTTTTAGAATAAAAACCGCCTTTTAGTGTGGCTCCTGGTAAAAAGGCATCCAACCCAAAGTCACATAGTGTAGCGTTTGGTCCACAAGGAGTTAATGATCATTCTGACACGAATTTGTTTCTGTAAGATTCAAGACTTCTCAAGGTGATACAGATCTATTCATTATTTGATTTGCCATAATGAAACATTTAACTTGCATACCTGAGTTTTAAAGTAGTGCCGAAAAAGCATATACTCCTGAGAAGTCGCACTTCATATATTTAGATTATGATAATTAAATATATCGAGATTTTTGTATACTGCACATGAGCAGTTTATGAAGCGCAATCAAAAGCCTGTTCTAGAAATCTCTTTTTATCCTGAGGCTGTGAGACAAAACAGGATTTGAGAAACAAAATGGCAAGTTGATGCTAAGTTGTGCATGCACGAAGTCAAAAATATGTCTGATTAAAAAATGGAAAAAGTACAGTTTGTTTTCCATCTTTTCATCAGTCACCTCATTTATCAAAAGTGACATATTTTCAAATATCGTATTTATTTATGAACTATAAATATTATAGTAGTTAGCCTACCTGTTACCCAGACAACTCTGATATTTTGGACAGATAAATCTCTCTTTGCATTTCCTTCCTTCATTCCTTATTCCTCTCTGCTTCTCCTGGAGCATAGGATCTTAACAGTTGTTCGGGCCCGTCTGCCCAGCGTGTTCGTAGCTCGTTGGACTACGGGTGACAAGTCCTCTGTGAGTGCGGGTTCAACTCCATGGACTGGCAGAAAAGCCACAGATTCCCCAGATTTACGGTGTTTGTGGCACCGAACCGAAGGGTTACGATGTCCATGACACCGAGCCGAAGAGCTTTCAGCGCAAGTGCTTCTGGATCTAAACAAAACCAGTTATTCGTCACTTATCCCGTTTTCCTCAATATCCTCCCAGGATAGTCCAGAACCCCCTCAGAAGAGTTTGTCTCCAGGTCTGTTTATGACTCCTGCCTCTCTGCCTTTCCCACGGGTTCCACTCAAGTGCCTGTCCTGTGACACACGACTGTTTTCAGCAAGGTCATACCCGACCCACCGGCATCTTCTCCCTCTAACCTGCGTCCTCATGGGGTCCTGTTCTTATATTTTGACATTTACTCTTAGTTTATTAAGATTATAGTAGTTAGCCTACGTGCCACCCAAACAGGTCTGATATTTTTGTTTGTTTTACAGATAAATCTAACTTAGCATTTCCTTCCTTTTTCCTTTCTACTTATCTTGGAGCATAGGGCCTCGACTGTTGTGCGCTACATTTCCCGGTTTATGGCCTTACAGGATAGTCCAGCACCCCCACAGTTCGTCAGAAGACTTTGTCTCCAGGACTGAGTAGGATAGCCCCCCTCTCCTTCCCGCTGGTTCTACTCAAGATCCTATCCTGTGACACATGACTGTGTCTTCCACAGTGCATCCAGACCACCACCATCTTGTCCCCATCACATGCGTCATCATGGACTCCTATCCTGTTCTTATATCTTGGCATTTAATCCTAGTTTATTTTCGAAAAGACCATACAACATCAAATCGATTTTATAATGTAATATCATATATTATCCATTTATATCTTGTATACTAGATCTAGTCTGCTTTGGTGTTTGATGGTTTCATATTTGCTGACATTGTGTCTGCTGGATATTACCTTATAGTTAGCATACATTATTGATGCAATTCTCAGTTGGTGATCTCACCACATAATCATTATTATTATAAATATATTTATATCAACCATAACTGCACATTTTATGTTCTTTTTTATTATGTACTTAATGGAGTTATTTGAACTCCAATATTTTAATGAACACACAATCACCATTCACAATGGTGTTTCTCCACAATCTCCTTAATTTAAATTTATTATATTTGTGGTGCCAAATTTAGATAAGATCAACAACTGTCATAAATGGTAATTTATTGTATTCGAATGTTGGATCTTATACATTTATGTCCATTAATTTGATATAAATACCTAACAATATAATGAACATTACAATACATTTCATAGATTTATCAAAATATGCACATATGTTTCATCTTGTATCAGAATACATTGCTAATAAAATGTCATGTTGAAATATGTGCATGAAGTTATTTTTGTCAGCTATAATATAAAAATCATCAAATCATTGGCTGTTTGATTGAAATGAAGGATGTTTAATGTAGCTGGTGTAATAAGTTAACAAGAATTAAATGTATTTGTTTAACTTTAAGAATAAACCAACCAAACATCTGTGGAGCAAGACCGTAACTTTTTCTGTATGCAGTTATTTCCTCAGTTTTACACAGTTAATTCAAGGGAGGTGAAAAAAAAAAGCAAATAAAATTATTTTAAAATACTACTCACCAAAAAATATACATATATATATATATATATATATATATATATTTGATTATATACTAATTTTAAGAAAAGTGGACAACATATTAGAATAACAAGGTTAAAAAGTAGTAGAACTAAAATAGTAGAAGTAAAACTAGAAAGATTTCGTATAAGGGAAACAACTTTAATGGCACAGTGAATGCGAATTGCGTGGAAAGAGTTAAGAAAATATACATTAAAAATACTAGCTAATGTGTTCTGGAATCTGTCTGCACTGAAAAATAAACAGAGAACAACCAGAAAGATTCTTAGAGAAGAAAAAACTGGAAATATATGTTAAAGAAATGGGTAGAGATGGAAAGTATAACACAAAACAGTAAAGAATTGTGTACATTTGTTCCAGACTTCTTCTCCAAAAGAAACTGAAAAGTTTATTCACTTAAAAATGACCAGTGCCATTTTCCTAACAGACCTCTTGACATCATTATCTTTTGTAGGTAATGTTTGTGATTTGTAAGAATGTTCCTGATGCTACAATAATTAAATAACACATACATCACTGACCACTCAGCCTCAGGGCTTTTTATTTGCTATTTCATTTGAAATATTTTCATACCAGAATCAGTCTCTGTGGCATAGAGGTTAGGTGCTGCTCTCGTGCCAAAGGTACCAGGTTCGTTCCTCTTGGAGCCATCTGGATATTTTTCCAGATATCCCTGGCTTCAGTGTAGATGAGATTGAGTTTCTAGACCTATTGGAGACAGACGATAAAATGTAGGTCCCATGTTCAATTTGAGCATGTAAAAGAACCCTTGGCAGTTCAAAATCAAGAAGAGCAGATTGGAAAGCCGCTGCCCGAGCAAAATTCATTAGAAAAAGATTCGAAATAAAATTCCTACATAAATATCGTTACAATCTTCAAAATTTCAACGGGATCCTCACCGTACTACAGAGTTTGTGCACTGCAACTGAGATCTTCCTGTGTAAGAAAGAGATCATAGCACTCATGGTTACTCACCAAAGTGCAATGATGATGGTTCTGTCAATCAATCAATATCATATCAGAAAAGGCTGTTTATGAACGTTTGTTTTCATTACCTAACTTGACATCTTATATTTATTGATATAGTCATAATCTTGTTCATTTGGTAAACATTGTACACTTTTTTATTGATTTATTGTATGATCATTTATCTAGTGTAACTGATAACCACATTCATCTGTCTGCAATAATCAAGTCATATCCTGGGTGTTATGTGAAACTTATCATTCTCTTTTTATAATAAAATATATTCTCAACATTCTGTGTTGGTTAACATTATGTTTATATTTTACAAGCTAGATTTATGTCTTCTTCTTCTTCCATGATCCAGCGGCACTTGAGCTCTTGCCCTTCGGCCCAATGCTTTGTAGTGGTATCTGCATGTGTTTGTAAGTTGTTATTTTGTTCCGTATAATGTGCTCTATTTATCCTAGGAGGAAGGAGGATCTTCCCGATGTCATCTAGCACTTGGCACCTGAAGAGGGGTGGTGTACTGTTTCATGATGATGTACACACAGCTGGTTCTCTGGAATATGTTGTGGATGAATTCTGTTCAAGTGATTATTAAGTGTTATGTGTTGGGTTCGGAGTCTAAAAATGGTGCTCTGATCTCTTCTTGTAAAGTGGTTGATGTTGTCATTAAGGTTAGGGCTGGCCATATGATCAACGGAATGTACACCTCTCTTCCCGTGTCTCCCATGGCCCATCTGTTCAGTCAAATTTCTTTATTTGTTGTTGTTAGGTTTTGCTTTACTGTATGGACTAGATTTTTGTCAAATGTCATACAAAATTGTTCTTGATGACTCTTGAGAATCAAATAAAAAATGAAGTCTGATTTTCTCATCACATTGTAAGCTATTTTAATGTAGAGTTTTACTTTGCTTTGATATGGACATTTGTTAGCTTGTGCCTCTGCCTTTTGGTCATACACATCCATTGTCAGCACATATATTTTATGTCTGAGTTTGTCTTCTCTCTTTGATGCATATTCACATAAATAAATTAAACAGAAAAGTGTAGTCTTCAGACTTTGAACAGGTCACAGTGGTTTCTGAGCACACTTCCATCGAAAGGGTCTCAAGGACTCATCAGCTTACCTATGTGGAACACCAAAGCAGACAATGGAGGACATCCTACAAGACTGCACCAGTTTGAGCAGCAGAAGAATGGAAATCTGCCTAACAGGTACAACCATTCAGAACAAACTATGGGGATCGGTAAAGACTTCAAGTGCACCTCCATTTTTATGTCACATACCGGAATAGTCGCATAGCAGAAGTTGATTGCAGAATAAGAATAAAAGATCCACACTCACTAAACCAGACTGTACCGATGCAACCTTTTTTATGAAGATACCTCCTGAAAAAGGAAAAGGGTTTCTTGATCTCTGGTTTGCGGCCTTCTGTCATCTTATTCATATCTTCTTTTTATCTGAAGTGAGATCCGTTTGTTAAATCTACCATTTTCATATTCTATTCTATTTTGTCATCTTATCTATCTTCTTCTATTGAAGTGAGATCCGGTGTTAGTATCTACATTTCCTATTCTTGTCAAGAAAACAAGTGGGAAAATCTCCAGGCCAGTACATCACATACATTTACGTTGTACCATCATTTACAATTTGAGAATGTCGTCTTTGGACGCTCCATATCGACCACTTGTTAAACCACTCTTTTGTGATTTGTATGTGATCTGAGCCTAAGAGCAATTGTACATTTTGCCAGTTATATACCTTCAAGTAGGTAAGCACATCCGATTTCTGCGACGTTTTTTATTGACTAGGTAGCTTTCCTATGCCCTACCTCAGTCGCCTATTACGACATGCATTGTAGGTCACAGTGGTACTATTCTTTGCTCCTTTGCTAGCCCCGACAACACGCAGGCGACAATTTGAGAAAGTTGTGATTACTCTTGCATCCTAGATGGGTGGTCTCGCCCGAGTGGTTACCGGGGTCCAAATTGGGGTGTAAAGAATATAACTACTGTTACCTGCCACGCATGTCGTAAGAGGTGACCAACAGGTTGGCGTTGGGCTAGCTACCCCACACCGTAAAAAACACTAGATGGCTACAGAACGGAGAGCGGACCAAGTAAACGCTGGCTGAAACCGGGCAGATCGCCGAAGCATAAGCATCAGAGCTCTAAATGGTGCTGAAGATGTGACGTAAAACACACCAATGCTAGGGTGCGTGAATCAGATTTCCACATAAATAGAATTTATGGGGAGATCTGGTAAATCGGTCTGGGCGTGATCGCGAGCGAGATAGATAGATAGAGAGAGAGAGAGATGGGTGATCTCGGTTCGATTGCAAGTTGGAATTGAATTTTTAGACCATTGTCGTCTATGAAGTAGTCACACAGTCACAGTATCAGAGATACACTTGCAAAAACAGACAGTATGATATTGACCACATTACACATCGTGTGCTATTGACCAAAGAAAATATGAATCGCACTTCCTATTATAGTACACAGTAAAAAAAGGAACCCTTTCATACCTCGTGGTATATAGGTCAATACAGTGTTAGGCCTGTATTTTTCATTGACCGTCGGCACACGATGAGTGATGGTCAGCATCACGCCGCGCTTTACTTCCCAGAGCATGTCTGGTATCCAATTTGAGGCTGGGTCGACCTGAAAGCCGCGTCGGGAAAAATTGAACGCGCATTCCGGGAGTTGAACATAGACCACCAGCCTTGCGAAGCGAGTTCACTAACAACTACTCTACAGCGGCTCTCATAGTACACAGTAGATAGTCTTTATTGTTTTATCGTTGACATTTTTGGTTGTGTTGATGGTGGTTATATTAATCTTGATAGGAGACAAGGGTCACCCTACAAGTGTCTCAAGATGAATGATAGATTTCATTGCACCGGGTTTACAACATACGGCTCGGTCCCTCTCTGCAGAAATGTCATGCCACCTCCCAAGACTATTACACAAAGAACAAACTGCGTAGCTCTGGCAATAATACTAGGAGTACCTGGAAAAAATGCACTTATGAACCGAACGACGTAGTCCGAATTTGAACCGACGACATTTCGAACGTAAAGCAACGGCTTAACTAATCACTTAGGTCAAGAGACCTCCCATTTCATGTTTAATACTACATAAACAGTCAGTACAACACATCTCGCACTACATGCGACATCTTAACTAATCACTTAGGCAAGAGACCTCCCATTTCATGTTTAATACTACATAAACAGTCAGTGAATACATCTCGCACTACATGCGACATCTTAATTAATCACTTAGGCAAGAGACCTCCCATTTCATGTTTAATACTACATAAACAGTCAGTGAACACATCTGCACTACATGCGACATCTTAATTAATCACTTAGGCAAGAGACCTCCCATTTCATGTTTAGTACTACATAAACAGTCAGTGCAACACATCTCGCACTACATGCGACATCTTAATTAATCACTTAGGCAAGAGACCTCCCATTTCATGTTTAATACTACATAAACAGTCAGTGCAACACATCTCGCACTACATGCGACATCTTAATTAATCACTTAGGCAAGAGACCTCCCATTTCATGTTTAATACTACATAAACAGTCAGTACAACACATCTCGCACTACATGCGACATCTTAATTAATCACTTAGGCAAGAGACCTCCCATTTCATGTTTAATACTACATAAACAGTCAGTGCAACACATCTCGCACTACATCCGATATCTTAATTAATCACTTAGGCAAGAGACCTCCCATTTCATGTTTAATACTACATAAACAGTCAGTGCAACACATCTCGCACTACATGCGACATCTTAATTAATCACTTAGGCAAGAGACCTCCCATTTCATGTTTAATACTACATAAACAGTCAGTACAACACATCTCGCACTACATGCGACATCTTAATTAATCACTTAGGCAAGAGACCTCCCATTTCATGTTTAATACTACATAAACAGTCAGTACAACACATCTCGCACTACATGCGACATCTTAATTAATCACTTAGGCAAGAGACCTCCCATTTCATGTTTAATACTACATAAACAGTCAGTGCAACACATCTCGCAATACATCCGATATCTTAATTAATCACTTAGGCAAGAGACCTCCCATTTCATGTTTAATACTACATAAACAGTCAGTGCAACACATCTCGCACTACATGCGACATCTTAATTAATCACTTAGGCAAGAGACCTCCCATTTCATGTTTAATACTACATAAACAGTCAGTGCAACACATCTCGCACTACATGCGACATCTTAATTAATCACTTAAGCAAGAGACCTCGAATTTCATGTTTAATACTACATAAACAGTCAGTGCAACACATCTCGCACTACATGCGACATCTTAATTAATCACTTAGGCAAGAGACCTCCCATTTCATGTTTAATACTACATAAACAGTCAGTGCAACACATCTCGCACTACATGCGACATCTTAATTAATCACTTAAGCAAGAGACCTCCCATTTCATGTTTAATACTACATAAACAGTCAGTGCAACACATCTCGCACTACATGCGACATCTTAATTAATCACTTAGGCAAGAGACCTCCCATTTCATGTTTAATACTACATAAACAGTCAGTGCAACACATCTCGCACTACATGCGACATCTTAATTAATCACTTAAGCAAGAGACCTCCCATTTCATGTTTAATACTACATAAACAGTCAGTACAACACATCTCGCACTACATGCGACATCTTAATTAATCACTTAAGCAAGAGACCTCCCATTTCATGTTTAATACTACATAAACAGTCAGTGCAACACATCTCGCACTACATGCGACATCTTAATTAATCACTTAGGCAAGAGACCTCCCATTTCATGTTTAATACTACATAAACAGTCAGTACAACACATCTCGCACTACATGCGACATCTTAAAAAAATTGAACAACCTAAGTATCACACTGGCAGTATTTACTCAATTTGATATGTCACGATTTTCATTTCAACCATGGTTCGGGAATGCTTTTTGCTGTGTCAACCGTGCGTTTGTTGTGTGTATTCAGAAAATGGCGGACAGCGGTTATGACGAACAAGCTCAATATGCCGTATGCAGTTATATTGCGAGTGCAGAAAGCTGGATTTTGTCATGATTGATGTTCCTTCGACAAGAATTGCAATTCAAGTGATGAACAGTTTTGTGTTGCTACATTAGCGACGGCCATAAGCATTTTACGCGGTGCATGTTGTTTTTTTGTGGCGGTACGCGGCTGTTTCATTTTGGAATTAGTTCACACAGGAAACATTTCACAGTTGTTAGCATTTCGTGTGATTTTCATTGGCACAGGAACGGAGCAATTATGGGGTGACCCGTTGCAGTGAAGTTGGAACCGTACTTAGAACTATGAACTCAATTTATTATTGAACTTTCTTGGATACTGGAATATATTATGGAACTAATAGGAGATACATGGACAATGAACAAGCAGTTAGAAGACAGAATTGATGCATTTGAGATGTGGATATATAGAAGAATAAGCAGAGTTTCATGGACAGAAAAACAGACAAATAAACAAGTTTTAGGAAAACTAGGCATGAAGAAACAATTATTAAGAGAAATAAAATTCAGACAAGTAAAGTATTTTGGGCACATAAAAAGGCATGACACCATGATAAAACATTTACTAGAGGGAAAGTTGAGGGAGGAAGAGCAAGAGGAAGACCGAGAGATAAGTGGAAAGGAAACTTTAAGAAATGGACAGGTTACAGTCTGGCAGTGTGCAACACAAGGGCGAAAGACAGAGGATGCTGGAGATTCATTGCAGCCAACCTTCGATGTGAGACGGCACCTGATGATGATGATGAATAGGAGATAATAGAGATCTAAGAGAGATAATAGTGAAATATTGTTTTAAAATAAACAAACTTGTTGTGTCCCTTTGAAAAAGAAACCGCGTTTCTTGTATCAACAATTCGCTTTCCATGATTGGTGTTAACCGTCATTATTGCACTTACATGAATAACTATGTCTGTTAGGATCTCTTTCTTATTCATGAATATTACAGAAACGGTGCACGATCTGCGTAGCACAAGCGAAGGTCTCTTGTGTAATTTTGATGATAGTAATAATTTGTAGAAATTAAATTGATATAGTGATTTTTGCTCGGGCAACTGGAACCTGTTTTTGTACATTTTTCACGTGTCAATTTTTTTTACGCACTCAATTTAAATACAGGGCCTAGGTCTTAATCGTACGTTTTCCATAGGGATAGTCATTCAATCTCATTTACTGTGAGTTCACAGAGAAACAGCACTATTGTTCCACATGGAATGTGAACTGAAGACATTTGGAACGAGAAGCGAGAATGTGATCTCAACGAACTAGAGATCATGATGTGCTGTATGAGGTTGATAGTACATTGAACTGTTTATTTTTCGAGATTATGATGTCATGTATGAGGTTGATAGTACATTGAACTGCTTATTTTTATTCGTATTTGATGACATGTTCTATATACATCAATAGTGCTCTTATTCCTTAATTCTCAATATCATTGTAAGGGATTCACCAGTCATTCAAAGTCAAAGTACCCATAAGTTGCACAAGTAGGACATACTAATAAGTTGCAAAGTAAACAGGAGAAAACTGTATAAGCGTTGACATCACGCCAAAAATACAGTATATAGCATGAATATGCACATGTGAATATAGCAGCATGTGAATATAGCAGCATGTGAATATAGCAGCATGTGAATATATCAGCATGTGAATATAGCAGCATGTGAATATAGCAGCATGTGAATATAGCAGCATGAATATAGCATGTGAATATAGCAGCATGTGAATATAGCAGCATGTGAATATAGCAGCATGTGAATATAGCAGCATGTGAATATAGAAGCAATATTAAGCTCTGAAAAAACCGAAAGAAAGAAGAAAACAACAATATCAGCTCTAATATCACTTCAAAAATCAAGCAGAATGTGAATAATACAGTAATATTAAGCTCAGACAGAACGAAGGATATGAATACAGCAACAATATTAGTTCTGATATCGCGCCAAAAATCAAGCAGGATATAAATGAAACAACAATATGGGCTCTGATATCATGCCAAAATCACCTAGGATAAAAATAAAACAGCAATATTAGTTTTGTTATACCAAAAAATAAGGAGGAAGTGAATGAATCAGTAGTTTTATCTGGAATTATTGAAGAATATCGTAAACAAATTACATGTTTCAGACACAAAAAGATGCAATGACACTGTTGCAAACGAGCTTGAAAAGAAAGGCCGAGAATAAACAGACAAAAGGAAGAAAGTAATATAATTAGGAAAGAAACTTTTAAAGATGGATGGACAACCAGCAGTTTGACAGAATACCGAACTATGGTTGAGTTGAAAATCGTGACATATTCTTTACAGGACGTAGCCATTAATCACAGTAAACGAGTCGTTGATTTTAAGGGCACCACTTATACGTCCAGTAGTTTGTCATTGCTTTCTGAACGGTGAGGTATATTTTTTCCTTTTTGTAAAAATCCCACGGAAACGAATTTGCTTCCAAACTTGTCCACAAGAATCACAAGAAATGCATTGAAATGAGAGACACAGGTTCCAAGAAAGAAAATACCACCAAGGGAAACTCTGAAAGGAACTTTACTGAGAGATGCGAGAAATATCGGATTTAATTTCAAAAATGAGGTTGAACTAGCTACCAAAGTAAGAGTGGTATGCTTGCAGACCCTATGTAATAGATAATGGTACAAGAAGAAAACAACACAATTGTTATACCGTAGCAGGCTGTAAGACGTTGTGAATGAGTTAACAAAGCCAATCTGAAGGGACAAGAAACCAAAGCGGACCAAGATCCTACTCCGACTCCATGTAGAGGCTCTGGTAATAATCTTCTTCACTACAGTTTAGTTTAGTGAATATAGATCGATGAGGGACAACTAACCTTTCCCAAAATAGTCCGCGAGGGGCTCTGTGGTGTAGAGGTTAGGTGATCGTCTCTCGTGTCAAAGGTACCAGGTTCGACCCTATGGAGCCCTCTGGATTGTCCCCAAATATTCCAGATCGAGTTTCTAGTCCTATTGGAGACGGTCGATAAAACGTAGGTCCCGTGTTCAATTTGAACACGTAAAAGAACCATTGGCAGTTAAAAATCGAGAAGATCAGGCTGGAAAGCCCCTGCCCGGGCAAAATTCATTAGAAATGATTTAAATAAAATTCCTATAGAAATATCTTCATCATCTTCAAAATTACATCGGGGACACACGCCGGTGCTACGGAGTTCATGCACTGCATTTGAAATCTTCCTGTGTAAGAAGAGATCGGAGCACACATGGTTACTCACCGAAGTGCAATAATGATGTTCCAATCAATCAATCAATCAATCAATCAATCAATCAAACGACTGTGTCTTTCCGAGAAACGTAGACATCGTAGCAAAGCTTTGACTGTAAAGAAGATAACTAACGATATTTTTACAGCGAACAAATAATGATGTCTCAGCAGTTCTTCCCTGCTTGTCGATGTAGACACATCGAATGACGTAGACACATCGAATAATGTTGTTGCAGCAGATAAAACTGACATGTCAGAGGGTCACACATGAAGTAAAATCTTGATGAGACGGTTAGCACATTAAGAGCATTTCTTCTGTTACATGTACAGCAGCCGTTTTGTAAGCGATCAACTTGAACGTAAATATGACACGCCCACCAGACATGTTTTTGTTACCAGTCGAGTGTAAACCATTGAGTTGTTGACTCAACATATTCAGAGTAGTGTACCTTCTCATAACACTTGATACTGAGCAACATGTGAAGACAACTCACTTTGAAAAGGTTTAATTTTTCTAGCTGAGTGTCTGTTTAAACGCTGTCTTAGACTAGCAACGGATCATTATAACAGTAACACTACGCCGAATCAGCTTAGCCGACAAATCGGAAATTCCTGTTAGATGGGGATTGGTTTTTGTATATGTTTGATAGAAAACTACGCTTTTTTTGCAATTTTACTCAATTCAATGTTTTAATGGTTATTTATTGGTGAAAAATGTTAATAATACTGATATTCCTTAATGTTAATCATAACTTGTAACATAATATAACCATGATTTAGCATGCTGTGTTGTATTTAAAAGGAATTAGTATATATACAACAATACTGAAATGCTAGGATCACGCGACAATTGTGATCTTTATTTCCTAGAAATTTTACTTTTGCCCACCGGTCGTATGCTTATCGGAGGTCACGGTCTGATGTTCCGAAAATCTTGGATTCGAAATCTTTGGAAACGATATTGTCGACATTTTATTCGACTTGTTTTGTTTCTGACAAAATGATAAGGAATAAATCAGCGTGAATTGGATATATATATATATATATATATATAACATTGCATTTATGCATATTCCTATGTCGACAGTTCCTTTAGATACGCTACCCAGGAGCACCAATAGTAAATTATATCGATATCCAGGCGAACATCTACATTGATCTATTTTTCCATTTTTTGTTCACATGAATATTCAAAGAAATGATAATTTACAGTGGGATGTCATGCGTTTCCTATGACCCCGAAGAATACCAGAAGAATCTCCCAGCTTGGACAGATTGAAAGAAAGAGCTCAAACTAACTGAGACACTTCATTCCACGTCGAGGATTGATAGAGTGTGGCGTACTAAATACTTCTTCTTCTTTGTTTGTCGTCACACTGTTACCAGATTGTTACTCAGTGTTGTGGTTTTCTTTTGTCGTCACACTGTTACCAGATTGTTACTCAGTGTTGTGGTTTTCTTTTGTGGTCACACTGTTACCAGATTGTTACTCAGTGTTGTGGTTTTCTTTTGTCGTCACACTGTTACCAGATTGTTACTCAGTGTTGTGGTTTTCTTTTGTCGTCACACTGTTACCAGATTGTTACTCAGTGTTGTGGTTTTCTTTGTGTCACACTGTTACCAGATTGTTACTCAGTGTTGTGGTTTTCTTTTGTCGTCACACTGTTACCAGATTGTTACTCAGTGTTGTGGTTTTCTTTTGTCGTCACACTGTTACCAGATTGTTACTCAGTGTTGTGGTTTTCTTTGTGTCACACTGTTACCAGATTGTTATTCAGTTTGTGGTTTTCTTTTGTCGTCACACTGTTACCAGATTGTTACTCAGTGTTGTGGTTTTCTTTTGTCGTCACACTGTTACCAGATTGTTACTCAGTGTTGTGGTTTTCTTTTGTCGTCACACTGTTACCAGATTGTTACTCAGTGTTGTGGTTTTCTTTTGTCGTCACACTGTTACCAGATTGTTACTCAGTGTTGTGGTTTTCTTTTGTCGTCACACTGTTACCAGATTGTTACTCAGTTTGTGGTTTTCTTTGTCGTCACACTGTTACCCAATTGTTACTCAGTGTTGTGGTTTTCTTTTGTCGTCACACTGTTACCAGATTGTTACTCAGTGTTGTGGTTTTCTTTTGTCGTCACACTGTTACCAGATTGTTACTCAGTTTTGTGGTTTTCTTTTGTCGTCACACTGTTACCAGATTGTTACTCAGTGTTGTGGTTTTCTTTTGTCGTCACACTGTTACCAGATTGTTACTCAGTGTTGTGGTTTCTTTGTCGTCACACTGTTACCAGATTGTTACTCAGTGTTGTGGTTTTCTTTTGTCGTCACACTGTTACCAGATTGTTACTCAGTGTTGTGGTTTTCTTTTGTCGTCACACTGTTACCAGATTGTTACTCAGTGTTGTGGTTTTCTTTTGTCGTCACACTGTTACCAGATTGTTACTCAGTGTTGTGATTTTCTTTTGTCGTCACACTGTTACCAGATTGTTACTCAGTGTTGTGGTTTTCTTTTGTCGTCACACTGTTACCAGATTGTTACTCAGTGTTGTGGTTTTCTTTTGTCGTCACACTGTTACCAGATTGTTACTCAGTGTTGTGGTTTTCTTTTGCCGTCACACTGTTACCAGATTGTAACTCAGTGTTGTGATTTTCTTTTGTCGTCACACTGTTACCAGATTGTTACTCAGTGTTGTGATTTTCTTTTGTCGTCACACTGTTACCAGATTGTTACTCAGTGTTGTGGTTTTCTTTTGTCGTCACACTGTTACCAGATTGTTACTCAGTGTTGTGATTTTCTTTTGTCGTCACACTGTTACCAGATTGTTACTCAGTGTTGTGGTTTTCTTTTGTCGTCACACTGTTACCAGATTGTTACTCAGTGTTGTGGTTTTCTTTTGTCGTCACACTGTTACCAGATTGTAACTCAGTGTTGTGATTTTCTTTTGTCGTCACACTGTTACCAGATTGTTACTCAGTGTTGTGATTTTCTTTTGTCGTCACACTGTTACCAGATTGTAACTCAGTGTTGTGATTTTCTTTTGTCGTACTCTGTTACCAGATTGTTATTCTCAGTGTTATTAGGTTTTCTTTTGTCGTCAACTGTTACCAGATTATTACTCCAGTGTTTGTTTTGATCTTTTGATCGTCGACACTGTTACCAGATTGTTACTTCCAGTGTTGTGTCTCTTCTTTCTTTTTTACTTTGCTCATGTATTGTGTTGAAATTGTTTTGATTTTTGACAGATTGATTATTCATTTCACTTGTCTTATATATATCATATAGATACATATCTTTTTGTCCTAAAAACATCAAGTTTTAATTATCACCTTATCATCCCTCAGGTTTTTTCTTCAATCTGATTATTCCAGATCGTTTATTACTTATCATCAACACATATTCCAAGTCGTTATATTATTACTTATCATCATAAACAACATATTCCAAGTCGTTATATTATTACTTATCATCATAAACAACATATTCCAAGTCGTTATATTATTACTTATCATCATAAACAACATATTCCAAGTCGTTATATTATTACTTATCATCATAAACAACATATTCCAAGTCGTTATATTATTACTTATCATCATAAACAACATATTCCAAGTCGTTATATTATTACTTATCATCATAAAACATATTCCAAGTCGTTATATTATTACTTATCATCATAAACAACATATTCCAAGTCGTTATATTATTACTTATCATCATAAACAACATATTCCAAGTCGTTATATTATTACTTATCATCATAAACAACATATTCCAAGTCGTTATATTATTACTTATCATCATAAACAACATATTCCAAGTCGTTATATTATTACTTATCATCATAAACAACATATTCCAAGTCGTTATATTATTACTTATCATCATAAACAACATATTCCAAGTCGTTATATTATTACTTATCATCATAAACAACATATTCCAAGTCGTTATATTATTACTTATCATCATAAACAACATATTCCAAGTCGTTATATTATTACTTATCATCATAAACAACATATTCCAAGTCGTTATATTATTACTTATCATCATAAACAACATATTCCAAGTCGTTATATTATTACTTATCATCATAAACAACATATTCCAAGTCGTTATATTATTACTTATCATCATAAAACATATTCCAAGTCGTTATATTATTACTTATCATCATAAAACATATTCCAAGTCGTTATATTATTACTTATCATCATAAAACATATTCCAAGTCGTTATATTATTACTTATCATCATAAACAACATATTCCAAGTCGTTATATTATTACTTATCATCATAAACAACATATTCCAAGTCGTTATATTATTACTTATCATCATAAACAACATATTCCAAGTCGTTATATTATTACTTATCATCATAAACAACATATTCCAAGTAGTTATATTATTACTTATCATCATAAACAACATATTCCAAGTCGTTATATTATTACTTATCATCATAAACAACATATTCCAAGTCGTTATATTATTACTTATCATCATAAAACATATTGCAAGTCGTTATATTATTACTTATCATCATAAACAACATATTCCAAGTCGTTATATTATTACTTATCATCATAAACAACATATTCCAAGTCGTTATATTATTACTTATCATCATAAACAACATATTCCAAGTCGTTATATTATTACTTATCATCATAAACAACATATTCCAAGTCGTTATATTATTACTTATCATCATAAACAACATATTCCAAGTCGTTATATTATTACTTATCATCATAAACAACATATTCCAAGTCGTTATATTATTACTTATCATCATAAACAACATATTCCAAGTCGTTATATTATTACTTATCATCATAAAACATATTCCAAGTCGTTATATTATTACTTATCATCATAAACAACATATTCCAAGTCGTTATATTATTACTTATCATCATAAACAACATATTCCAAGTCGTTATATTATTACTTATCATCATAAACAACATATTCCAAGTCGTTATATTATTACTTATCATCATAAACAACATATTCCAAGTCGTTATATTATTACTTATCATCATAAACAACATATTCCAAGTCGTTATATTATTACTTATCATCATAAACAACATATTCCAAGTCGTTATATTATTACTTATCATCATAAAACATATTCCAAGTCGTTATATTATTACTTATCATCATAAAACATATTCCAAGTCGTTATATTATTACTTATCATCATAAACAACATATTCCAAGTCGTTATATTATTACTTATCATCATAAACAACATATTCCAAGTCGTTATATTATTACTTATCATCATAAACAACATATTCCAAGTCGTTATATTATTACTTATCATCATAAACAACATATTCCAAGTCGTTATATTATTACTTATCATCATAAAAAACATATTCCAAGTCGTTATATTATTACTTATCATCATAAAACATATTCCAAGTCGTTATATTATTACTTATCATCATAAAACATATTCCAAGTCGTTATATTATTACTTATCATCATAAACAACATATTCCAAGTCGTTATATTATTACTTATCATCATAAACAACATATTCCAAGTCGTTATATTATTACTTATCATCATAAACAACATATTCCAAGTCGTTATATTATTACTTATCATCATAAACAACATATTCCAAGTCGTTATATTATTACTTATCATCATAAACAAATATTCCAAGTCGTTATATTATTAATTTATCATAAATATTCCAAGTCGTTATATTATTACTTATCATCATAAACAACATATTCCAAGTCGTTATATTATTACTTATCATCATAAACAACATATTCCAAGTCGTTATATTATTACTTATCATCATAAACAACATATTCCAAGTCGTTATATTATTACTTATCATCATAAAACATATTCCAAGTCGTTATATTATTACTTATCATCATAAAACATATTCCAAGTCGTTATATTATTACTTATCATCATAAAACATATTCCAAGTCGTTATATTATTACTTATCATCATAAACAACATATTCCAAGTCGTTATATTATTACTTATCATCATAAAACATATTCCAAGTCGTTATATTATTACTTATCATCATAAACAACATATTCAAGTCGTTATATTATTACTTATCATCATAAAAAATATTCAGTCGTATTTACTATCATCATAACAACATATTCAAGTCGTTATATTATTACTTATCATCATAAAACATATCAAGTCGTAATATTACTACATAAATTCAAGTCGTTATATTATTACTTATCATCATAAACAACATATTCCAAGTCGTTATATTATTACTTAATCTTAATACAACATTTCAAGTGTTATATTATTACTTATATCATAACACATATTCCAAGTCGTTATTTATTACTATCATCATAAATATTCCACAAATCGATCATAAACAACTATATTCCAAGTCGAATTAATTATACTTATCTCATAAAAACGAATAAAGATAAGAACGATCCAAGAAGAAGGAAAATACATAAAACATACACATGGATGCAAAGCAGAACAAGAGATTTAAACGATCCTTGATCCGAAGCAAATTAATTTATTGATCTGAAACTAGACATAACAGCAAATTTAACATAGATGATTGTCAAATGTCAGAATTTGACAGATCTAGAACTTGAATACAAGCATTGTCAGAGATGTCCAATAGCTAATATTTACTCATTTATTGGGATCTGCAAGCGTTAGGAAGGCAAGCATAGGTTCACAGTGATTTGTCCTAAGCAATATTTGACATTTATTGGATCTCAACGTTAGAAGAGAGTGGTTCATGATTTTCTATAGAAATCATTGACCATTTTTGGGATCTCAGTTGAAGCAAGCATGGTTCACAGGTACTTGTCCATATAGCAGATATTTGACCAGTTTATTGGGATCTGCAAGCGTTAGGAAGAGCAAGCATGGTTCACAAGTGATTTGTCCATATAGCAGATATTTGACCAGTTTATTGGGATCTGCAAGCGTTAGGAAGAGCAAGCATGGTTCACAAGTGATTTGTCCATATAGCAGATATTTGACCAGTTTATTGGGATCTGCAAGCGTTAGGAAGAGCAAGCATGGTTCACAAGTGATTTGTTCATATAGCAGATATTTGACCAGTTTGTTGGGATCTGCAAGCGTTAGGAAGAGCAAGCATGGTTCACAAGTGATTTGTCCATATAGCAGATATTTGACCAGTTTATTGGGATCTGCAAGAGTTAGGAAGAGCAAGCATGGTTCACAAGTGATTTGTCCATATAGCAGATATTTGATCAGTTTATTGGGATCTGTAAGGTTAGGAAGAGCAAGCATGGTTCACAAGTGATTTGTCCATATAGCAGATATTTGATCAGTTTATTGGGATCTGCAAGCGTTAGGAAGAGCAAGCATGGTTCACAGTGATTGTCCATATAGCAGATATTTGTCAGTTTATTATGATCTGCAAGCGTTAGGAAGAGCAAGCATGGTTCACAGTGACTTGTCATATAGCAGATATTTTGCCCAGTTTATTAAAATCTGCAAGCGTTAGGAAGAGCAAGCATGGTTCACAGGTGACTTGTCCATATAGCAGATATTTTGTCAGTTTATTATGATCTGCAAGCGTTAGGAAGAAAGACACATTAGAATTCAACAATAAATTGTCAGTACATTTGTTTACCACAGTGGGCGTGGAATTTGTTCCGACCGTAACAGCTCTCTGGTTGATCCAGCCTGAACTGGGTGCCAGGAAAATCACTGAGAAGTAAAGGCGACCGGCATGATGTTGGTATCATCACTCATAGTGTGCCGAGGGTCAATAAAAAATACGGACCTAACACCATATTACCCTATATACCACGTGGTATAAAAGGGTTTCTCCCCTTAGATTTGTTGAATATTTCTAAACTGCAGAGACTGGCGATGAAGCTGGTTGCTGTAGCCGTATTCTAGACGATGTATGTAACAGAATGTGCCACTAATCTCTTATTACTAAGAAAACAAATTCAACTGCATAAATATAAATTGTTTAGTTTGGTATTCTACTTTGATCATTCGAAATTGAATCTGAATTGTTTTTGTTTCTTTTTGCAGTATAAACATGACAATGTTTAATCTAAAACTATTTCACATGAAACTATTCACAACAATTAACGACTTCAATCAGCTACATCAAATCGGCAAAACTAAAAGAAGCAATTTTGTTTTTCAATTCAGTCACACGGAAACACTGTTTGATTAATTGTGGTAAAAAAACACAAAAGAAACACACTTTTCTTTGAAGTCAAAACTCTCAATTACGTAAAGATTAATTAAGAGTAGATTGTATAAATGACTGAACAGCAGGAGGAAACACAATAATAATAATAATAAAGAAACACATTAAATTAATCAAATTAGATCTGCACATTTTAGTTTGTAAGTTACATCACAGCCAACTCTAGATAACTAGGCCAGACAACTGACTGGGATATCCCTGACCTAGGTCAGAAAAGGGGACTGGAATGTATACATGTTTGATAGAAAACTGCAAGTTTTTTTGTTGTTGCAATTTTACTCAATTCTGCGAGTCTATGGTTATTTATTGGTGAAAAATATTCATAATATTGATATTCCTTAATGTTAAACTTAACTTGTTGCATAATATAACTTCGATTTAGCACTTTGTGTTGATTTTAAAATGAATTCATCTATATACACCAATACTGGAATGCGAGGTCACGTGGTGTAGTTGTGGTCTTTAGCATAATTTTACCTGAGTTGAAGGCCATTAGTTTATAGTTGGTCTGTTAATAGTAGCCTACAATAAAATATATTGCCGGGGATCACGGTTACATTTTAATTCTTCACACTGTTTTATTTCAATATTTTCTACTAGTCGGAAATTCTATATCTTGTTTTGTTATTGTAAATTCTATATCCTGTTTTGATATTGTAAAATCTTCCTATCTCGTAAACATAATCATCACATCATATACACTTTTCCCCCACAAACATTCTTCATGTTTATCCTATTATTTTCTGCCTCTGCCACTCTATCTCGTGCTTTTCATTCGTTTGTCTGTCTGCCTCCGGCTCAAATACAAGCACTCAAACAGAGATGAGTTCTTAATATCATTTCCACGATTTTACACCAGAAACACTTTCATTCCGCAGATATAGACCAACATGCTGGCAGCCAGAATCGACAAGCCAAGCTTTCAATTTTTCCAAAGAAAACTTGACAAAATATACAGTTTCTCTTGTTTAATATCAATATCACATCTGATTGATTTTGCAATATTTACATGCCTTTCGAAAACGCCATCTTTCACTGAAGGTAAAGATAGTTTTTCTTTCCCAAACGCCCGCCCGAATGAGTTATTGTTTGACCGAAAACTCCTTAACTTAGATTACATAATATTGTTTTGCAAGTTTGCTTTAGAATTACAACTTTATAATAAAATTGAATGCATCTGGTAGTCTATGGGAAAAAACATTCTAAACATTTTATTCTGTCCCTCAGGCGTCCAGTCCTGCTCGAGCAAAGTGTGATTCTAAACTCCTTACAACATTGTGTTGATTTAACATAAATTTCCGCGTCCTTATTCAACCGATAGAAGCGGAGAACCTGATATACATTCTCCTTTTTCAACAGCTGATAGCGGATAACATCCCTCATGTTTAACACGTGGTAACAGAGATCACAAAGACTTCCTTTATCCAACACATAAGTAGCATAGCATCTCAATAGATGGCAAGTCACCTGTCGTAGATCTCAATAGATGGCAAGTCACCTGTCGTAGATCTCAAATGGCAGATGGTCAATAGTCCACCTGTCGTAGATCTCAATAGATGGCAAGCCACCTGTCGTAGATCTCAATAGATGGCAAGCCACCTGTCGTAGATCTCAATAGATGGCAAGCCACCTGTCGTAGATCTCAATAGATGGCAAGCCACCTGTCGAATCTCAATAGATGGCAAGCACCTGTCTAATCTCAATAGATGGCAAGTCACCTGTCGTAGATCTCAATAAATGACAAGCCACCTGTCATAGATCTTCAATCAGATGGCAAGTCACCTGTCATAGATCTCAATAGATGGCAAGTCACCTGTCGTAGATCCCAATAAATGGCAAGCCACCTGTTATAGATCTCAATAGATGGCAAGTCACCTGTCGTAGATCTCAATAGATGGCAAGCCACCTGTCGTAGATCTCAATAGATAGCAAGCCACCTGTCGTAGATCTCAATAGATGACAAGTAACCTGTCGTGAGTGTAGCACAAAGCGCAATCTCCGTAGCAAAAGCAATAATCGTATTGATCTCCGGAAAAAAGTGCACATATGAACTGAACCAAGCGATACAGATTTGAACTCACAACCTTCAGAACACATGGCAAACGCCGTAACCACGTCACCACAGAGATCCCCAAACCATCAGTTGGTTATGTCCGTGACGGTTTATAGACTTGATAAACCTCAATAGATAACAAATGATAACTTTTTCTTGAAAGCAGACAAGTACGGATTGTATACAGAACGTACCAGAAACAATCAACAATCTGTGGACATGGTATAAGAAAAAAAGAGATTGAATACATTATAACAACTGGCAAGATACATAGGAAGAGAGAGATAGAGAGAGAGAGAGAGGTTGAAAAATAATGGAAAGAAAAGTATTGATATCCTGACATACTAACATTATGTAACAACGGGAAAGCAGTATCAGAACATATAGCTAGAACAAGAGACATGATGTTGTGGAAGAACATGACAAACTACGTCAGTTGGCATGTCACTTAATGATGGTGATCATGTGTCAGAAACTCACATGTAGATTTATGGTTTTATTAATTTATTTCGCACATTTCAAATATTGTTAACTCGAGAGAAAACTACTTTCCCATTTATTTTATGTGATTCTACACTTCATATTTTTGGTCGTGGCATTCATATTGTCTTTGCCTTGTATTGTATTTATCTATCTCTCTTCAACGAACGTATGATTACTCATTTGTCTCTGTTAACAAAACCCATTCCGTACGTTCCTATAGACAGCTATTATCTTTACATTTCCGTTGTATATTTCTGTACGTTGCAAACTTAACAGTGGGATTCAGTGATTGTCTACTGTTGGTAGTGAACGTTGGTTGTTTTATGTAAGAAAATGAACACAAGTCATGTTCTATAAACATTTAATGTTGACTAGAAGATTCACACTCCGTGACTTCTTATGCTTGTTTGGTCTAGTTGGTCAGCAGCAAATTCATATTTCATTAAGACTGGACCCGTTAAGAAGTGAGGAAAAGGCGAGGAAGGGTCGAAAAGTGAAAGTTGGGCTATATGAGTGAAGATTGGGGTATTTAGAGTCGGGGAGCTGAGAAAATTGACCAAATGCGCAATAGAGTCATTTTGATGCTGTTATAGTGGGAATAGGTATTTGTGGGAAAAGTGGTTACAAGTCGTTGTCTTGACTTTCAAAGGTTGTGTGTTTGAGTTCCGATCTCATCATTCTGTTGATGATCGCTTTTATTCCCAGACATCGTGCATTGTGTAATACTCTCGGCATGTGTCGTGCTGTTTCTGCAAAGAGGGACCAAACCATAAGGGGGGAAAACTCGTGCAGTGATGTAAATCATCCACTCTTTAGACCACTTACTCATTTTTGTAGAAGAGGCTCCGAAAGTGCTTCACATAAATCCTCATTTCACCGAGAAGTCCTGATTTCAAAACAAGTAGATTGACAATTTATGAAATATATACTCAGTACTACGGCTGTTTTGATTTGTTTTTTTTTTTCGATCCAGAAGCACTTGAGCTTTCAGCTCCTCGGCTCGGTGCCATGGACATCGTAACCCTTCGTTTCGGTGCCACGAACACCGTAAATCTGGAGAACATGTGGCTTTTATGCCAGCCCGCGGAATTGAACCCGCACTCACAGGGAGCTTGTCACCCGTTATCCAGCGCACTACGAACACGCTGGGCAGGCGGGCACTACGGCTGTTACTTGGATACAGGATACAACTGTTGAATATACGAATCAATCCAGTTGTATTTACAAACAGTTTACAGCTGAAGAGCACACGCTAACATTAGCAAGTGTAGCATCATTTTACAGTTTGTTAGTAAAGTAAAGTAAAGGAACCCTTTCATACCTCGTGGTATATAGGTCAATATAGTGTTAGGCCTGTATTTTTCATTGACCGTCGGCACACGATGGGTGATGTGGTCACATCACGCCGGCCGCCTTTACTTTCAAGAGCATGTCTGGTACCCAGTTGAGGCTGGGTCGACCTGAGAGCCGTCGCGGTATGGAAAATTTCCACGCACACTGCGGGAGTTGAACCCAGACCACCAGCCTTGAGAAGCGAGTTACATTTTGTTAGTAGTAGATTTAAAATCAACAATAATAACACAAATTAATTATTGTCAATTGAGATTCTCAAAATACAGCAACAACAAGAAAAAATCGAATATCATGAGAACAAATCGTGAATGGATTGACAAAACTACTGAAAGAAAACCATGTATTTGTCATTAAATTACTCTTGTACCGATATACGTTACATAAGACCTGCATGCAATTTCTTCATACCGCTCTAATAGTGGCAACTCTTAAATCTCTTGTATGGAATTGAGTCTGCTATTTCTCGCCTCTCTCAGTAACGTTCGTTTCAGTGTTCTAAAATCTAAATCCTCCAGTTTTCAAATGTATTTGCTAAACTGAAGTGGCTAATATACATATATATATATCGTTGCTAGATATAACATATCTTCATATAGTAGTCATATTCTAAGTCTTATACCCTGCCGTTACGTACGTGTGGTGCCGGGGCCCGTATGGGAAGCAAAGAATAGTACCACTGCGACCTACAAGGCATGTCGTAAGAGACGACTGATGTAGGAACTTGGGAAGCTACCCTAGTAAATAAAAAGCATCGCAGAAATCGGATGTGCTAGCCTACTTGTAGGCGTATAACTGGCACTACGTACAATCGCTCTTAGGCTCAGATCACATACACATCACAAGAGTGGTTAAAAGGGGTCGATATGGAGCGTGCAAGAAGAAGAAGATGAATATTCTGCCGTTCACAATTACTGTGAATGGCTAGGCTTCTTATTCCCGTTTTTAGTTCTTTTCATTCTACAAGTAAGGAATGAAATTGTGCAGTGTTCACCGACAGATACAACTGTTTGTCATGCTGGCCCTTTTTACGAGTCGTTAAAGACACCATTTTTTACTGATCAGCAGATGGAGGCAGTCAAAGTGAGGACTGACCATATCTAGACAGTGATGTCCTTTTCCTTTCTTTTGTCCCCACCATTGATCGGGAACACGAAGAACTGCTCCATTGCTCAAGTTCTGAATACAGTGTGACTAATTGGTAACCGTTTTGTGTCAGAAATAGAAGTGAAGGATTTCCGAAGAGGGTGCCGGCTTTTGTTGAAGCTTCCAAGCTGAGGGTGGTAAGTGGTAAAATTGCCAACACTTCTGCAGAAAGTGAAACCAAATAAGAATAAGACTGGGGTGGGTGGAGAGAAATGTTAATGTCAGTATCACTATTCTTGTATGTGGGGAATTTGGGAAGGGTATAGTCTCTGTGTGTGTAAGAGGGGTGGAAAGGAGAGCTCAGAGGTATACTCTCCTTGTGTGTAGGAACTGTGTTAAGGGAAACACTGAGGTATATTCTCCTTGCGTGTGTAGGAGATGTGATGGGAACTCCTATGTATACTATCTTTACGTGCGGAAGTGATATGTAGGGGGAAGACATCGGTATACTCACGGCCTTCTCTATAATGGCCGCAGCGCAGACGGCAATATTGCCATGTGACGTCACAGGCTGAGGCGGTGTATTCGCACAGACTAACTATTGACTGTTACTATTGGGAAACGCCGATCTAGACAATACATCTTGCAGATGTTAGAAACTTGTTGTTGGATGCATGTGTGTATTACAGAAGAAGTTTTATGATGAGTAGCTATAGTTGTTGCTCTCACATACTATTTTAGTTTAATTTTATACAGAATACTTCAGAGTGAGGAGTAATTTTATACAGAATGAGGAGTAATTTATATATGATTACTAGTGTACTTACATCAGCTTATGGTAGTCTCTCATCAGTTATCCATGAATAAGTAAGCCACATGTTTGTACAACACCACAGCTTCTGGTTTGTCGTGGCCAAGAACTTTTGTTACATTATGTCGAAGGAGATCAATAGTCTACATACCAACATTTATTACATTATGTCGAATGAGATCAATAGTCTACATGACAACTTTTGTTACATTATGTCGAAGGAGATCAATAATCTACATGACAACTTTTGATACATTATATCGAAGGTGGTCAATAGTCTACATGGCAACTTTTGATACATTATGTCGAAGGAAATCAATAATCTACATGCCAACTTTTGTTACATTATGTCGAAGGAGATCAAGTATATGTGACAACTTTTGATACATTATGTCGAAGGAGATCAAGTCTATGTGACAACTTTTGATACATTATCTCCGAAGAGATCACTAGTGATACGGATTACAAGGAAAACAAATGCGCCAATCAATTTTCACCACACTACAACTTGTTAGCATAAACTAAACAGTATTACAAAATCAAGTATTTATCTACTACTGAATTTTTCTCTTTTCCTTTTTGTGAAGAAACAGCTTGCTGAACATTGCATTGAGCATTCCTTATTTTTATATCATTGTTGAGGAAAATGTTGGAACTGCAGACAATAAAATATTTTTTGAGCTCCGCAGACATATACAGTACTGTCTAATGAGAATTTCATGTAACTGGTAGTTACAATTTGTATGCCAATCTTTTTATGGTTCGACGTGGCTAAAAACGTATCTTCATATCCAGATGATATGAGGACAGAAATGCAAAACACTAAGTGTTATTGCTATACCAATTTCTTTTGTCTGGAGTTTTGACCAGATGCAACTGTTCAGGGAGGAATTGGAGTTTTTTTTCTCTGGCACAAAACTAGTGTTTATTGTGGTGGATGATAAACTAATTGCTTCAACCAGATTATCATGTGCCATTGTCATGTTATAGTCAACAGTTGGTGCTCTTCTAAATCTTTGCATGATTTACTTGTTAAATCAACTTAAATGCTACATATATAATTATAAGCGTAATTTGATCTACATTTTGGTACACATCACTTACTAGCTGGGCATCGTTATTTTGTTGTTATGTTTACAACAGTAACATTTACTGAAGAAGATACTTGTTAAATTAACTTAAATTATACATATATAATTATAATAGTAATTTGATCTACATTTTGGTACACATCACTTACTATCTAGGCATCGTTATTTTGATGTTATGTTTACAACACTGACAACAGTTATGTTTACTGAACAAGTACTTGTTAAATAAACTTATATTATCATATATATTACAATCAAATTTGATCTACATTTTACACAGCACTTACTAGGCATCGTTATTTTGTTGTTATGTTTACTAAAGAAGTCCGTTTGAGTCCGTATGTTTACTAAAATGTCCATATGTTTACTAAACACATTTGAGTAATCCGCCTCACCCTCCATCTTGAAAAATATTGCGCGAAGGCCAGTATTTACGATGACCGCGGTATACTCTCCGTCAGTGTGGAAGAAGTGTGACGGGAGTGCCGAGATATGCCTCATCAATGTGAGAATATGTGGTGGAAAACTCTAATTTTCTATGGAAGGCATCGGTATACTCTCCGTCAGTGTAGAAGTGTGATGGGAGTGCCGAGATATGCTCTCATACACTGTGAGAGATATGTGGTGGAAAACTCTAATTTTCTATGGGGAAGCAAAACACAGGAGACACCCCAAAAAATAAATAAAAAATAACCTTAATTTCGTTGAGATCAGAATGTACAGAGTATAATGTACACTATCCTATTCTATGTTCAGGATGTGGGAAAAGATGCACCGTCCACTAGATCTACAGATACGTGTTAAAAATACAGCAATAGCTAACACAAATGAAGAAACGTTGGACAAGACCAATGAACAATTAACGAACGTTTTTTTTCCATGCAGATCAGACCTGAGGCGATTCTTTGTTTTGTTTGCGGAGGCTGACAAGGGGAGCAAAGAATAGTAACATTGCGACCTACAAGGCATGTCGTAAGAGGCGACCGGATTGGGGACGTAGGAAGCTACCTAGTAAATAAAATGCGTCGCAGAAATTGGAAGTGCTGGCCTACTTGAAGGTGCATAACTGGCACCCCGTACAATCGCCCTTCGGCTCAGATCACATACAGATCACAAAGAATGGTTTAACAAATGCTTGATATGAAGCGTTCGGAGAAGAAAACTTATTATTATTATGATTATTTTGGGATTATTATTGAAATTGCCACACATCACCCACACCTACACAGCCATTAGTCAGATGTGCCACAATATATAACAATCTTGGACATCACTGATCTAACATTTCAGTACCGTACAATTCCGTCGAGGTGGCGTCTGTGGCTTAGGGGTTAATGACTCGGTCTATTAACCCCGACGTTCTGAGTTCGGATCACGCTGCGGACAGTTTGGTTGCAAATTGTTTGCGTGGACTTTAACAAAAGGACGATGGCACCACCCGTTCAGAAAGCAATGGCAAACTACTGAACGTAATAATGCCTAGAAAAATCACAAACAGCGTTAAAAGCTGGGGTTGATTCGCAAAGTCATGTAAAGGTATGCAATTAACTAAACTTAACAATTCTCTCTCCCTTACTTCTCAATAACTATAGATAATTAAAGTAAAATAATACTCAAAGAAATTTAAACAAGTAAATAAAATAACAACTAGAATAGCGTCTAAATATTTAAATTCAGCGAGAGAACTCAATAAAACTCAAGTACACGTGTGTGTTGACTTCAATGGCAACACTAAAACTGTCGCAACTCTAATAGCTCATGTCTATGAGGTGTCATACCTTGCTGTCTGTGACCTTCACAAATGAAACCATGCCAGTGGACGTAGTTTAGTTTAGAATGTTAACTGTAAATTGGCTTCAGTCGTTTTCTGAAGTGTTTCAAAGAAAAACAAAGATCAATGAGAGTACCACTAAAGAAGGTACCAACTAGAAAGGGAACTGCAGTGGATCCAAATGAAACGACAATTTTTATATAAACTTGATAAAATCCTTACAACATAGTTTTCTTACTAGTAACTTAAATTATTACAGTTCAATCTTGATTCATTCAGTTAAAAACGCATCCATTATTTGGGTATTACATTTCGTGAAAAGATGAATTATTTTCTCCTTGATCTCTGGATTAAGAAAACTTTTCTCCATTGTGAGCATTGCAAGTTCATTTAGTCTTTTAAGAGTTCATAGTGCTCCTTAGTATAGTTATTATTTTCAGTGTTGAAAAGCAGCATTCTGGCTTTGATATTGTCATGGGAATTATCAAAATAATTTTTATCACTGTCGTAATTTCACTAAGAACATCATCTAGATTATTTTCCAATATAAATTTAAGAAACTCAATTAATTTGCAATATTCATGCATATCGGATCTACAATAGAATACGTTTAGTTCTGTTTCAAGCTTTTCTTTGTCAATCATGGGACATTTTTAAAACTAAGGAAGATTTTCTTGTTGAACAATTTACCAGCTACTAAATGTTTAGTGGAAGAACAGAATCCTGTCAAGAAGCAAAAATAGGTCGTAGTTATCACTCAAGCTACAAGAGCAGTGCAAGACAACCCCCCACCTCTCCTCAGATAACCACGACACTGGACAGGAGGCTGGTAACAGTATGACTATAACAGAAGAATAAAGAAAAGAAAAACATAGGCGTCAGCTTAGATACTGAAAGTTGACGATATATAATATTGACGGAAACAGATGGTAATCAGGTTAGAAAGTAGAATAAGGCGGTAATTGAGAGTTATGAGAACAATGAATGGCAATGAGGAACCGTGCTAGTGAAATGGTTCAGTTGGTGATGTTCATCTTTGGCACAGCCCGTTCTCCAGTCATCCAGCAGAAAATTGGTTCTCGACTATTCTACTTGAAGATAAATTCGGAGTCTTTGCGGGAGCTACTGTGAAAGTGTTGAAAACTGTTGCGTCCTAGACTAAGCTATAAGAATAATTTACTTTATAAACGACTTGTGATTGCGCAATAGCTGAAAAAATCCAAACAAATAAATCTTTTAAACAAGCTGGCTACATTATTAGGATTTTCATTAAGGTGGCTGATTTATTGTTAGATGTACGAAACTTTCACTAAAAATCTTTCATACAAAACATTAATGTAGGAGATTTAAAGTACTTCAATTTACAGCATAAATATTTCAGCTTTCAAATTCCATCCTAGGAGTACTCAAGTCACTTTCAGTGAAATGAAATACTTGTTTTATTGTATTAAATAAATACACTGCAATATCAGACATACAAAGTGTAGATGAAAATAAGACAAATACTTAACCAACTACATTAGGAGATAAAAAACAATAGCAACAACACATTGAAATATAAATGATCCGTAGTTAATGGCTGCACGTCCGTGTGGTGACGGGACCCACAGGGGAAGCAATGAATAGTACCACTGCCAACTCTACATAGGCATGTCGTAAGAGGTGACTGTTGTAGGACCTGAGGAAGCCTACACTCAGTGAATAAAAAGTATCGCAGAAATCGGATGTTGGCCGCCACATGTAGGCGCAGCTCTACTGGCACAACGCTACAATCGCTCTTAGGCTCAGATCACATACAAATCACAAAGAGTGGTTAATAAGTGGTCGATATGGAGGTTCGAAGAATAAGAAAGATAATGGCTGCAGATAGGAAAAGGAAAAATGGGAAAGAAGAAGGTTAAATAAAATGTAGTGACAGGGCATTTTAAATGAAAAAAAAACAATGACAAAAATAGAGTAAAACTATACTGATTAGAAAGCTATGTACAAATCAAATCAGAAACTATACTGATTAGATAGCTATGTACAAATCAAATCAGAAACACTATACTGATTAGATAGCTATGTACAAATCAAATCAAGGAAACACTATACTGATTAGATAGCTATGTACAAATCAAATTAAGGAAACACTATACTGATTAGAAAGCTATGTACAAATCAAATCAAGGAAACACTATACTGATTAGATAGCTATGTACAAATCAAATCAAGTAAGAACGTAGAAACTATGACATTAATGCACCAAGAATGAAATCAAAGATTGGAGAATGTTGAACATATGGAAATATGTTTGAAGTAGATAAAAAGTCAAAATTTAATAGAAAAAAATGATTCACGGAGGAATGTGTGTATCTGAGGGAGAGTAGTAACTGAATTCACGGAGGACTGTAACTAGGGGAGAGTAGTAACTGAATTCAGTGAGGACTGTAATTTCTTCTTCTTCTGCGTTCTCACTAGATTAGGATTTCGGATTCTCTAATAAAGGCAGCCGTCTGTCTCAGATTATCAGCCAGGCCATACAGTTTGTCTTGGATGCTGGTGTAAGTGGGCCACCTCTTTCTTCTCAGGTCTGCATACCAGGGGGCAGTTCTGTAGGATGTGTTCTGTTGTCATACTCGCCAAGCCACAGGGGCAGAAGTCGTGCACGAACTCCGTAGCACCGGCGATAGTTTCTGGTGTAATTTAGAAGATAGTGAAAAATATTTTGTGGGAATTTAACTCTTGAAAATATTTTATCATTTTAATTAATTTTGTCCGGGCAGTGGCTTCCCAAACATTCATCAACTTGTGTCTGCGCAGAAGAGGGACTAAGATGGTATGATAGGGTCACAAATGAGGACCTTATGGAGAGAACAAAACAGATTCCAGTGGACCAAGAGGTTAAAAAAAGACGCTGGCGCTGGATAGGACCTACTTTGCGAAAACCTAAGGGGAATATAACAAGAAGGGTTCTTTCCTGGAACCCACAGTGCCAGTGAAAGAAGGGGAGGTCGAGAAATACACGGGACGAGATTTGGAGGCATAGATCAACAATATAAAGAAGAACTGGAGGGAGCTGCAAGAGATAGCTAGAGATAGGAGGACTTGGCATGAGTTGGTTGAGGGCCTATGCCCCAATCCGGGTTAAAAGGGCAGAGAGAGAGAGAGAGAGTGGCTTCCCAGTCTGCTCTTCTCGATTTTGAATTGCCAATGGTACGCTTACGTGCTCAATTTGAAAAGAGACCAACGTTTTATTGTCCATCTCCGATATGACTAGGAACTTGATCTCATCTACAATGATATCATAGATATATGGAAAAAATATCCTGATGGTCCCACAAGGAATCGAACAGAGTACCTTTGCATCGAGAGGCTAGTACCTAACCTCTACAGCACAAAGATGCACTGAAAGGAAAAGAATGAACCTCTATGGGTAGGAGCATGGCTAAGTTCCACAACTTTATCATTACTCTTGAAAATGGAATATAGTGATTTGGAAAATATGAAAACCAACCTTGAAATGACATAGCTGGCAACAGAGAACATAGGGAATAATTACGTTGTTGTATATAATCGTCTGTAGATCTGCATGAAAACTCAGGCTGGAGTTTTCTAGAAAGCACGTAGTAGGGTCGCTGCCGAATGGAATTCAACACATGTGCAACTACTTCCAGTATAAGGATGAAAGTTGAGACAGGTACAACTACTTCCAGTATAAGGATGAAAGTTGAGACAGGTACAACTACTTCTAGTATAAGGATGAAAGTTGAGACATGTGCAACTACTTCCAGTATAAGGATGACAGTTGAGACAGGTACATCTACTTCCAGTATAAGGATGAAAGTTGAGACAGGTACAACTACTTCCAGTATAAGGATGAAAGTTGAGACAGGTACAACTACTTCTAGTATAAGGATGAAAGTTGAGACAGGTACAACTACTTCTAGTATAAGGATGAAAATTGAGACATGTACATCTACTTCCAGTATAAGGATGACAGTTGAGACAGGTACAACTACTTCCAGTATAAGGATGAAAGTTGAGACAGGTGCAACTACTTCCAGTATAAGGATGAAAGTTGAGACAGGTACAACTTACATCGTCGAAACTCATTTTATTGGGGCCATGCATCTGCATGCATTCCATCGAATTTGCAAGGGAAGATTGCGCACCTATGGGTCCCAAGTAGTGCTATGATGTCGGTTCAGTCGTCGTCTCCTTCTTCGAACGCTCTATATCGATCACTTGTTAACCACTCTATTTGATTTGTTTGTGTTCTGAGCCTAAGAGCTATTGTACGTTGTGTCCCGTTATGTGCCTACATATAGGCCAGCACATCCGATTTCTGCGATGCTTTTATTTACTAGGGTAGCTTCCTAGGTCCTACATCAGTCGCCTCTTACACATGCCTTGTAGGTCACAGTGGTACTATTCTTTGCTTCTCTTGTGGGCCCCGGCACCACACGTCGGTTCAGTAACACATACCTAATCTTTCACTGCAGAAACGTAAACAATAGGATTCAGTTCAACTTTACGAAATACTAAAGATCTTCTACCAAAACGCTTCAATGTTGTTCCTTACACAAGTCGTATTGACTCATAGAAGGTCATTCGTTATATGAAGTATTTCAGCGCAAGGCTAATGTTCTCTAAAATTAAATTGAAAATGTGGATCTGGCCCAAGAGAGGTGATCTAAGATTGTAGAAAACTGATAAACATGTAAATGTGGTGCTTGTGTGGAAGAAACGAATGGAAGTAGATTTGGATAAATGGACGTGAAATTCTGTGATACAGGTATTAGAGCTAATTGTCTTTAAGAGCTGGGATAGAGTTTAGAAATAAATACGTCAACTTTCAGTTAAATGCATACAGGATATTTAACTTAGCAGCACGATTCTGAACTGTTGTTTTAAGTAACTTAACTCACCAACATGATTCTGAACTGTTGTTTTAAGTGACTCACCAATAAAATAGGCTGGAGCTTAATCTGTAGTGTAGATATTTATACAATAGCAATGTGCGTACTTTAGAAATGAAAATGACATGTTCTGTAATATGTATTCTGTGGGAACTGAAGGTGACAAATTCTGTAATATGTTTTCTGTGGAATAAGATGTAAAGGTGAAGGAGTTCTGTAATATGTTTTCTGTGGGAACTAAAGGTGACGAGTTCTGTAATATGTTTTCTGTGGGAATTAAAGGTGACAAATTCTGTAATATGTTTTCTGTGGAAATTAAAGGTGAGGAGTTCTGTAATATGTATTAAGTTGAAACCGAAGATGAGACCATGAATAACGACAATATGCTATATACACTACTGCCAAAAATGACCACATATGCACGAATACGCCTGAATAAGACGCTATCATAAGAATGGTGAGATTTGGCATGAAAAACCTCATGAATCAGATGAGAACATTTGCTAGGACAAATTAGACTCATGCATAACCAGAGCATAGCAGATATTATTAGCATTTATACAAGAGGCAAGATATCTCTGTTGTTAGTGCATTAACTTTGTTAACGTGGGGTTCTAAGTTTGAAATCCTCAAGCGGATTTATATTATCTCAATAATAACGAGTCTATAGACGAAGGATTGACTTTATTGCACGGGGTTTTATGGCTTGTTCCCTCTCCGCAGAAATGGCACACCACCTGTCGAGAGTATTGCACACAGCACGAACTCCGTAGCTCCGGCAACAATCATAGGGCTCTCTGGGGAAAATGCACTCGTGAACAAAACGACGCAGTCCGAATTCGAACCCACGATCTTTAAAACGCAAGGCAAAGACGTAAGCACTTAGCTACAGACAACCCCTAAATAATAACAGATTGAAGTCGAATAATCCTCAAGTTGGTAACAGAGGAGCACTGAGTAAGTAATTAAGGCGGCTGACATGATGGAGACTACGCGTATAAGAAGAGAGTTGCATTATATGTTCTTTGTGAGAAATCAATTCATCAGGACATGATACCAAACTTCAGCTTAGAATAAGCTACTGGATGAATTCATATATACTTTTTTTGTATTCCTTCATACATTTTGTTATATTTGTTCTTTCTTACTTACTTTCTTTCTCTCCCTCTCTCTCTGCGCATTTTACCATAACATTTCTTTATTTTGGGTGGTCTGTTTCAGTTATATTATTATTATTAGATTTCTGAATCACTTGAAGCTTCTTCTTCTTCTTTTGTCGTCACACTGCTACCGGGTTGTTGCCCAATGTCGTGAAGCTTACTTGTGGCAAATATCTGATTCTTAGTCATATCTTCATCTTCTTCTTCTTCAGCGATCTCTGGTCGTGCGCTTAATTTATTGTGGACCACAAACTTGGCGGTCAGCTTCAGGTTTTTCAGATTTCCCCAAAGCTTAGTTTTCAGGTCGACTGAGTGTGGCCACATGTTGCTTCTCAGCTCTGTCAGGAGAGTACAGTCCTGCAGGACATGCTCCGGTGTCTGTTCTGCCTGCTGACACTGGCAGAGAGCTGTTTGACTTATTCCTAGTCTATATAAGTGTTTGTTGAATCTGCAGTGTCCGGTACGTAGTTGAAATATAATGACATGGTCTGTTCTGCTTAGATCTTTGAGGAAGTCTTTTCCATAATCATATCCAGTGCTTGTTTCAGTCACATCTTCAAACAGTCTTTCTTTTGTCTCAACATTTGTATTTCATCTTCTTGTTGAAATCTGATACTTGTATTGTTCTATACTGATTTTGATCTTATCAGACTTCAGATAGATTACATTATTATCATCATCATCAAATAGCTTGTCCTGAGCAGAACTTTGCCACCCTTACAGTCCTTCGGAATTTCTCTCTCTCATAGGCCAGATGTCCCATATCTGCAGCTGAACAAACCATAAGTTACATCCTGAATCCATCTTCTTCGTGGTCTTTCTCTTCTCCTCCTTGCCAGGATACCTCCTTCCATAATGGTCTTCTCCAACCCTTTGTGTCTCTTTCATCATCATCATCAAGGTGCGTATCCTTAATAAGACGTTGCTCTCTTTGCAGCACATCTGAAATTCATTCTATCTCTTGCCAGTTTACCCACTTCGTCGATGGTTCATGGTTTCTTTAATATCTTGTAGCCATCTTCTTCTTGGTCTGCCTCTGCGTCCTGGGACCATGCCCTCTAGTATTGTTCTTTCCAGGCCATCGTGACGCTTGATGTGACCAAAGTATGTAATTTTTCTGTATAGTATGTTGTTTATCAGCCAATTCTCTTTAACATTTAGTTCTTTCAGGACATCAGTGTTCTTTCTTTTTCCTGTCCATGGTATTCGTAGGATCTTTCTGTAGCATTTAGTTTCGAAGGACTGGATTTTCGTTCTTAATGTTTGTGTAATAGTCCATGATTCACAACCATAAGTAGCCACTGGGAAAATGTATGCACTCAATATTTTTAATTTTAGAATTTTGCTGGTGCTTTGCCACATGTTCTTCATTGTGTTCTTGATTGCTACATCAAGTTCTTGACAACATACAATCAGTAGTTTGCCATTGCTTTCTGATTGGTTCTGGCCACTTAACCATGGCTGATCTCTGATCTGCCCTGAGCCCGATACCAGACTGTTCCAGCTCCCGCCTTCGAAGCCGTTGTTGACATTGTCAATCTTCCGCCTTTTCTGCTGGCAGCCTTGTGTACTGTAGAAGGGGACTTCCTTCGAGTTGTGCTCTACGTAGTTTCGCCGGCTAGTCGAAGCCGTTGCCCGGGGTGGCACTGCTGTACACAGACTCGAGGAGCCATACGCGAGCTGGGCAGGATGGGGCAACCAAATAGGCTCCAGACCGCCTAAAAAGGAGCGACTGCCTCTCACCGTGAGGTACTATCCCTACCATTTTCTGCCCTACCCCCCAATCTCTTTATATGTCTAAAATACCCCAATTTTCTCATTCTTATTTGTAACATCAGCCAGTTGCATCAGATCATTTTGATCGTATCAGACGTTTGGGAGACCAGTACTTGTATAAATAATACAAAACATATTTGTGGCAGGAAAAAAAGTCACAGAGAGAAGAGAAATGTGATAGTTAAACCTTCACATTACGTTTGATGTTTGAGAAATTTGTTCCCTCTCTGGAATAACTACTTCCTTTAATAACCACACAAGCGACTAATGTGTACCTATCCTCAAGTAATAGACGCTCGGAAATTTCTATTTTATACCTGCTAGAAGATGGGCTTGAATAAGTTAATAATCGGATCAAAATTATTCAGTTCTCCATCCTCTTGTGAAAAGCTTCCCCCTCGATAAATTAAAAAAAACTACAGCGTGTAATAATCTTCCAGGGCCACAACATGGAGGTGGAGCAGGTCTTGGTCAGTACCAGCTTACTGGCACAGGAAATGCATTGTTTCCTTATTACATTACGCCTATGGCCCGGTATTGAGATGTTAAGTGTTACAAACTTCATAGTATTATCGACATTTGGAAATAAGCTAATTAGTTCCCTTAGACTTGTCTCTAACCCACCAAATCAAGTACATTTACAACATATCGACTGGAGCCTACTAAAACCGTCAGGGAATAAAACCAGACCTATATTTAAATCCGACAACGGAAAATCTCATTTCATTAATTATTTGCCCAGTTCGAAACCTCAAATTTGACTCTTTGTTTCCAGAACAAATCCAGTCATTAGGGATTCTCTCTCTCTCTCTCTCTCTATATATATATATATATATATATATATATAAATATATATATATATACATATATATATATTATATATAAGGTTAATTAGACCTTTTTGTTAGCGATCCAATAGAGATTTGGGGGGAAGAAGAGGGAAGGGAGGGGGAGAGGGGAGGGAACGGGTATCTCGCTAACCTATTTGAGAGCAACGATCACGATATTTATCTAGTATTTTATTTTTAAATGACGCAGTTAGAAGACGTGTCTGTTTTTTCCACCTCGGAGATTTATAGATGTCTCTGTCCAGCGCAGGGGTAGGGTAAATGCAACAATACATATAGTGTTCACCGTTCGCATGCTGCTGTCGCTGGTTGCATATGGACACCAGTTGATGGAACACTTTTTGTGTGAAAGGTGGCATATGATTGATTGATTGATTGATAGGACCATCATCATTGCACTTCGTGGAATAACCATGTGTGATCCGATCTCTTTCCTCCACAGGAAGATCTAAGCCGCAGTGCACGAACTCCTTAGCACCGGCGAGAGCCCCAATGCAATTTAGAAGATGGTGAACATATTTTGTTGGATTTTATTTATTAAACTTTCTATTTGATTGTTTTCCCGGGCAGCAGCTTTCCAGCCTGATCTTCTTGATTTTGAACTGCCAAGGGGTTATTTAATAGAGTGTTATTTAACGATTTATACAGATAATTTATTTCGATTATGATGTTGTTATCGGTGATTTTAAACTGTTCTTTTTTTGTGCCCGTCTGCCCAGCGTGTTCGTAGAGCGTTGTCTTCTTCTTTGCGTTCGTTCTTTACGACCAATTGTAATCACTTTTGTGATATGTTTGATCTTTGCCAAGAACGTGGATATGTTGCATCATTGTTTCAGGAAGATCTAAACGCATGCAGACTCTTAGCACGATTTAGGAGTACACATGCATTTATTTAGTCAAACTTTCTTTATTGTCGCCACTTCAGCTGATCTCTGTGCTAGGTTAAATAGAGTGTCTATTTCTTTACACAAATTGTGGTGTATCTTTTAACGCTTTTCCTCTCCCAGCGGTTCGTAGAGCGTTGGACTACTGGTGACTATTCTTCTGTGTGTGCGGGTTCAATTCCGCGGGATGGCAGAAAAAGCCACAGATTCCCCAGATTTACGGTGTTCATGGCACCGAACCGAAGGGTTACGATGTCCATGGCACCGAGCCGAAGAGCTGAAAAGCTCAAGTGCTTCTGGGTCGGAAAAAACAAAAAACTGTTCTTTTCGCCGTGTGGTGCCGGGGCCCGCAAGGGAAGCAAAGAATATTACCACTACAACCTACAATGCATGTCGTAAGAGGCGACTGATGTAGGTCCTAGGAATGCTACCCTAGTAAATAAAATGCAGTGCAGAAATCGGATGTGCTGGCCTACTTGTAGGTGCATAACTAGCACAGAGTACAGTCGCTCTTAGACTCAGATCACATCCAAATCACACAGAGTGGTTCACAAGTTGTCGATATGGAGCGTTAGAAGAAGAAGAAACTGCCCTTTGACAATATATTAAACTATTCTTAACTGCAAACCCCACGACCATGACTATTCATGTTCTTTCTGTGATGTTGTCGTATAATAACACCATCCATTTTTTTAAACGTTCAGACCTCCCTCCGATTTCTCTTCTCCTCCATTCTTCTCTTGAATATTGACAGACTAGCAGTAGTCATTATTACACATGGCGGCTAAGAATCTCATTAAGCTAAGTAGACTGTACTAGAAAATCGAGTGCTGGTGAAGTACATTCTTGTCGAATTCCTGCACTCTTTAGAAGTGGACAAGAGACGTATAGTTACGCACTTTAGCAGTTAGTTGTTAAGAATATGTGTGAGCTCGGTCACAAAGGCTCCCATTCAATTATATGAAGTACTCATTGTGATATTTCCAACAGTATACATAATTTAGTGGGTCGAAACTGTTTGATATTTGGTCAGAAAAGCAATATGCTTCAAACATTTGTGACCGCGCTAGCTCCTCTAGTTATTAACTTTTCTGATTGAAGTCGAACAAGTCCATGCAGAAAGGGCAACTGATCCCGAACGATGCTGATTCGCGTGTTGTATAATGAGATGACCACCAGAAATATAGTGATTGTTGCGATATAAGCTAGTTTAGTGCTGGACGAATAAGCAGCCGCGGATTAAACAGTGGCGTATTTTCAGTAGGATGATGTGGGACAATAGTTGACGTTGGCGTTCTCAATGAAATATCTCATAAGTACAATGACGAAAACATCAAACAAGAAATAGTCATCATGCAGGGAACAGGAGGACATCATGCAGGTAACAGGAGGACATCATGTAAGGGCGACATCATGCAGGGAACAGGAGGACAGCATGTACGGGCGACATCATGCAGGGAACAGGAGGACAGCATGCAGGGAACAGGATGACATCTTGCAGGGAACAGGAGGACATCATGCAGGGAACAGTAGGACATCATGCAGGGGACAGTAGGACATCATGCAGGGAACAGTAGGACATCATGCAGGGAACAGTAGGACATCATGCAGGGACAGTAGGACATCATGCAGGGAACAGTAGGACATCATGCAGGGAACAGTAGGACATCATGCAGGGAACAGTAAGACATCATGCAGGGAACAGTAACACATCATGCAGGGAACAGTAACACATCATGCAGGGAACAGTAACACATCATGCAGGGAACAGTAGGACATCATGCAGGAACAGACATCATGCAGAACAGTGGACATCATGCAGGGAACAGTAGGACATCATGCAGGGAACAGTAGGACATCATGCAGGGAACAGTAGGACATCATGCAGGGAACAGTAGGACATCATGCAGGGAACAGTAGGACATCATGCAGGGAACAGTAGGACATCATGCAGGGAACAGTAAGACATCATGCAGGGAACAGTAGGACATCATGCAGGGAACAGTAGGACATCATGCAGGGAACAGTAGGACATCATGCAGGGAACAGTAGGACATCATGCAGGGAACAGTAGGACATCATGCAGGGAACAGTAAGACATCATGCAGGGAACAGTAACATCATGCAGGAACAGTAGGACATCATCGGGAACAGTAGGACATCATGCAGGAACAGTAGGACATCATGCAGGGAACAGTAGGACATCATGCAGGGAACAGTAAGACATCATGCAGGGAACAGTAGGACATCATGCAGGGAACAGTAGGACATCATGCAGGGAACAGTAGGACATCATGCAGGGAACAGTAGGACATCATGCAGGGAACAGTAGGACATCATGCAGGGAACAGTAGGACATCATGCAGGGAACAGTAGGACATCATGCAGGGAACAGTAGGACATCATGCAGGGAACAGTAGGACATCATGCAGGGAACAGTAGGACATCATGCAGGGAACAGTAGGACATCATGCAGGGAACAGTAGGACATCATGCAGGGAACAGGAACACATCATGCAGGGAACAGTAGGACATCATGCAGGGAACAGTAGGACATCATGCAGGGAACAGTAGGACATCATGCAGGGAACAGTAGGACATCATGCAGGGAACAGTAGGACATCATGCAGGGAACAGTAGGACATCATGCAGGAACAGTAGGACATCATGCAGGGAACAGTAGGACATCATGCAGGGAACAGTAGGACATCATGCAGGGAACAGTAGGACATCATGCAGGGAACAGTAGGACATCATGCAGGGGAACAGTAGGACATCATGCAGGGAACAGTAGGACATCATGCAGGGAACAGTAGGACATCATGCAGGGAACAGGAACACATCATGCAGGGAACAGTAGGACATCATGCAGGGAACAGGAACACATCATGCAGGGAACAGTAGGACATCATGCAGGGGACAGTAGGACATCATGCAGGGAACAGTAGGACATCATGCAGGGGACAGTAGGACATCATGCAGGGAACAGGAACACATCATGCAGGGAACAGGAGCACATCATAAGGGAATAGTTGGACACCATGCAGAAAACAGACCATCTTCCCATATTCACAGCTTTTTGCAACATCTCTCTCTGCCGATAATGTTTCGACCTCTTTAATCTCCTCTTCAACTGTTCTTGGCTAGGATGCATTTTCTACATTTCGTGTTAAATTAATTGATAATTGGAGGATCTTTGTGACAAAGTGGTTAAGACGATTGCCTTGCGCACTGAAGATTTGGGATTCGAACCCGGATCACGTCGTTCAGTTAACATGTGCAAGAACTATTAGGGTGCCGAAGTTCTACTGAAAGGACAAGTGTTTGGATGATATTACAATAACTATAGGTGGTTGGAAGCGGTTGTAACTTAATACATGTTCTCTTGCTGGCAGGGACTCAATTCTTCACAACAAATCGGGATCCGTAGACTATTCCGTATTAATGAGTTATTATTTTTAGCAACAATATTAATTAAAAATAACATTGGAACCTGCTAATAGATAAAAAAAATTGATTCAGCAAATATGAAGAGAATTATTAAAGCGTGGAATGAAAAATTCGAAAAATATTGACGACGGACATATAAAATGCAGATCGGAGACCACAGAAAACATCATTTCAAATTGAGAGATTTGTGTAAAAATAAGTGAAATTATAATTAAAAAAAAATTAGACATCATTTTTGTTTTTAAAAAAGGTGATAGCTAATTGAAGATCGTTGCAAAAATAAAACACATCATTACGAGAACTAAACAAAATGTGCACAAAAATGAGTGGATTTGCTTGGAAGAAAACAAAAGTTAAGAAATGTGTAGGAAGACAAATAAACGTTGAAGGTTAATGAGAAACGATAACACAGTCGAAAAATGTACAAAATTTGTAAATGAACTGTATGGTAGTACAATTATTTGAATTTGTAGATAGATATGATCAAATCACTGAGTGTTGGTATACATGAAAAGGAGTTGGCGTTTTCAGCACGCCGCTCAGGAGGAAAAATAATAAGAGAGGCCAGTGGGGCCTACGTAACAACAATGAGTAGTTTCACAATGGAGGTACGCGCGGTTACAGAGGCGGTGACGTGGTTGGTATCTCATAACTTCTCTCGTGTTTTTATACTCGTTGGCTCCATCAGAATGATTCATAAAGTCGAAACTGGAATAATGAGACAAAACTGGTTGGAGTTATTGGTACAGACAGGGATCAGAGAAATCACTTTAATTTCCGCCCCTGGACACACAGGTGTCAAGGGTTAAAAAATCATATTTATAAATTGGCTGGCATTCTACAATATCAGAGAGAACTTCAATGACTGAATGACATTCTTAATGCATTGATAGAGTCGTTCCGAATAGAGGAGTTTCAGGCTTGTGAATCCCAGTCGCTGATCAGATTTAGAAAGTTGGGTGTTGATATTGGTATAGGCTGAAAAGAACGACACACCAAATAATCGAATAGATTGATTAATTAACATCGAACTGGCATGTTGGGCCACAGGATGCTGCTGGATTTGTTGAGGCGGGGATCAGAGCACATATGATGATAGTCCTCTGATAACTGATGAAAATGATTAGAAAGCTAGATTCTCAATAGAAAAGCACACCGAGATTGGCCTGACCGATCTGTGTTCAAGTTGAATGAACTGTGAAATGTTACAGGATTACACCATTTTTGGAAAGAGAATTACAATTTCATTTAAAGCAAAGAATATCAAACTTATTGTTGTTGGTATCTTCAAGCAAAATGTATGATTAAAGTGACAGAAAGTTGTATGATTAAAGTGACAGAAAGTTGTATGATTAAAGTGACAGAAAGTTGTATGATTAAAATTTAGAACAACAAGGAAGTATTAGTTTTCACTTTTTTCTCTATCTAACACCGGGTTGGTGTTTTTGTGTAGCTGTTTTGCATACTCATTAGATTTCAAAACTTTCCCTGCGATGTGCAAATGTTGTTAGCTGTGAAAGCTCATACATGGGGGAGAGGGGGTCTATGAATATCTCCTTCTGCAGTTTCCCAGACATACATTAAGTCGTTGTCTCTACAAACGTTATTAGTAGATCCTTATCACAGATGCTCAGAACAGACATTGCTCTCATCAAAAGACAATGCTACTGTTGATCCGCATTATCATCATCTGATAGCTTGTCCTCAGATCAACTTTGCTACTCCAAGAGTCATTCAAAATTTCTCTTCTCTCATAAATTAGATCCTGTCTCTGCTGGCGCCACTGTTAGATCATCAGTTACATCATGGATCCATAATCTTCGTGTTCTTCCTCTTCTTCTGTTACTCAAGTGATTCCCTCCATAATGATCTTTTCCAACCCTTTATGTATTTTTATGTCTAAAATATTTTAATTTGCTCATTCTTATATGTAACATCAACCACATTTTAAATATTCTGATTTTCTTCTGAATAATTCTATTTGTTTTTCGTGTCTGTCCATGGCATACACAGGGCCCTCATGTAATACGTTATATTAAAAACCACATATATGCTTTTCCTTTGCTTTGCTAAATGTCCATGCTTCCCTCATACATTCATTTGTTATTCAAATTCATACGGCTACTTTAAATATACATGCTCTTAATATTCTTATATTTGTTTTCTTATCAGTTCCATTCCATACATTTTTCAGTTTAACATTTTGCAAGATCATATGTGTTCTTTTAATTTCCTTCATCCCATGTCCATCTCCTCTTAGTAGTGAACCGAGACAATAAAAATGTTTGACATTTTATACTTTTATTCTTATAGGTAGCTTACTCAAATACATTTTTGTGCTTCTTTTTGGGTAGATTTACAATATAACGCTGATGCACGCACTTGATAGCTGTCTCTACTACATGTGAGAGTTTACAGTGATATTGTTCTTTCCTTATCAATAAGTAATAATAGGTGAATGAGGGAATGTAATGAAAGATAAATGTAATGTAGTATCATATTTTAGAGATGTCTTACTTTAGACAAATTGTATTACAAGCTCGCAAGAAAAAAGGGGGTTACTGAAAGACACACAAAAGTAACGATATCAAATATTGTAGACTGGGATCAGTAAGCTTTGACTCACTGTCTATGACCACTCACACATCAGATAGTAGTCTACAGTTATAAAACTAGATGTGCGACTTTAAAGTTTATTAAATCGTAGTTACCCGTCTGTACAAATTTGTGTGTTGTTGGATAATATGCCTACAGTATGGTAGAAATTCAAATTCGGACTTTGCTGCATTGTCTTGTATTGTTTTCTGGACTTTGCTGCAATGTCTTGATGTGTTCAGACTTTGTGCAGTGTCTTGTATTTTTTTCTGAACTTTGCTGCAGTGTCTTGTATTGTCTTCTAGACTTTGCTGCAGTGTCTTGTATTGCTTTCTTGACTTTGCTGCAATATCTTGCAGTGTGTTCCAGACTTTGATGCACTGTCTTGTAGTGTGTTCCAGAGATTGCTGCATTGTCTTGTAGTGTGTTCCAGAGATTGCTGCAATGTCGTGTAGTGTGTTCCGGACTTTGCTGCATTATCGTGTAGTGTGTTCTAGACTTTGCTGCATTGTCTTGTAATGTGTTCCAGACGTTGCTGTATTATCTTGTAGTGTGTTCCAGACTTTGCTGCATTATCTTGTAGTGTGTTCCAGACGTTGCTGCATCGTCTTGTAGTGTGTTCTGGATACACATTCGTTGAACATACATAGCAAGATTGGACATAATCATCCGCTGTGGTGGCTGCTGTTGATGATCCATGCCGGGTCCGCTGATGGAGAATCAGTCCCTTAACTTCTGAACGTCTTCAAAGTTGTAAGAGAGTCACATAAACGTTCCATGTTGAGTAGAAGACTGTACAGTTCGTGACATTGGAGAGTTCTGTACTTCCAAGACAAGCAGACTTCTTTAATTTGAAAGCAAGCTCCGGAAACCTACTCAATCCGAAAGTGTTTCTGAAAGATCAACCAACCTGGTGTCAAAATACAAACTCTACTGCCTGGTCCAGGGAACAAGAGTACAAACTGGTACAACCTTGAGGTTGGAAACAACAATAACACCAATCTTTGATATGTCGGTGAGACCTGTTATGAATATCTGACACAATAAAGAAATAAACAAAACCAGTAATAGAAATTGGTTTTAAAAAAAGTATGATATAAATTGATGGAAAAAATGGATAGTAAATGTACAAACAAGAATGAATGTCGGATATAGATCCCATAACGAGAGAAACACGTTTAAACAAGATAAAAGAAGAGAGAAAAGATTAAAGTGAGTTAGGAAAAACATACAATAGTGAACAAAAGGCTTAATAATGTAATTATTTTGTCTTATGCTGGGACTAACCTTATTAACGATCTAATGTTATGACTGGGAGCCTGATTATTAAGTTAGTTCTGTCTTAACACATCTCACGTCCAGCAAACTCTACAGAACGTGTTATCCTTGTCTCATTCGAAAGTCAACTATTTGTTATAGTTCTCTACCAAAACATCAGACAACAGTCAGGAAACAAGGAAGTGAGGCTTCTGAAGTACAGTTTTGGTAGAGTGTAGTTCGGAGAAGTATCTATTGATTGTGTGCAAGTTTTAGAAAACAACTTCCATTCATTTCTTTTTATTGAACCCTGAACAAACAGAATATATAGATACATCTGTTATATTTTATAACCGATCCAGAAGCACTTGAGCTTTCAGATCTTCGGCTCAGTGCCATGGACATCGTAACGCTGCGGTTCGGTGCCACGAACACCGTGAATCTGGTGAACCTGGGGCTTTTCTGCCAGCTCACCGAATTGAACCCGCGCTCCCAGGGAGCTTATCACCTGTAGTCCATAAGCTGAACAGACGGGCAAATCTATTTTATAAAGCAGTGTATATACTATATGCACATGTAAAGTTAAAGTTAATTGCATATCCTTTACAGGACTTTGCGAATCAACCACAGCCTTTTTAACGCTGTTTGTGATTTATCTAGGCATAATTACGTTCAGTAGTTTGACATTACTTACTGAACTGGTGGTGCCATCGTCCTTTGTAAAATCCACGATAAACAATTTGCAACCAAATTGTCCGCAGCGTGATTCGAACTCAGAACATCGGGGTTAATAGACCAGTTACTATCCCCTAGGCCACAGACGCCACCACAAGTAAACTACAAGTAAACTACAATAAAGTTTATCTATATTATTGAATAGACAGATGGGACACGCGTTGTTGTTCTCCTCTGGTATCATTCTACGCTGCCTAGGGCCTGCACGCAATTTCTATATACCGCTCTATCCTGGGCAACTCGTTCAATCTCATCTATCGAAGCGAGTTCAATATTTGTTGCCTCTCTCAGTAAAGTTCGTTTCATGGTTTTATTATTGCATCCTTATTTTCTTGAACCATTTGCCTTCCAATTCCATTGCTTTTGATATTCTTTGATCGTGTTTTTTTCAAAGTATGCCCAACATATCTTCATCTTCTCTTTATTATAACAGTTGCAACCTCATGTTATACACGTAAATACAAAACTCAAAGGCTGCAATGTTTTCTCTAGACATTTGTTCAGTGTACTACAATATAATATATCCATATTATTTAAAAGACAGATGGAACATATGCAGCAGGTATTTCTCACTACCACCGGAACGTGATGTTTTCATAATGTAGAGTTTCAAGTTGACATAAACTAACTGACCTTTGAGCAGAACTTGTGCCCTCGTACCGTATTTGATTTTACATAAACAAATGTTAGGAAGGTTTCAAGATGAACAAAAAATAATATTTCAAGATGAAGGTAATTAGCAGATCAAAGTTTGAAGAAAGGTAATGAGAACACCAACACCAGAACAAAAGTAATGAGAACACCAACATTAGAACAAAAGTAATGAGAACACCAACATTAGAACAAAAGTAATGAGAACACCAACATTAGAACAAAAGTAATGAGAACACCAACATTAGAACAAAAGTAATGAGAACACCAACATTAGAACAAAAGTAATGAGAACACCAACATTAGAACAAAAGTAATGAGAACAGCAACATTAGAACAAAAGTAATGAGAACATCAAAATTAGAACAAAAGTAATGAGAACACCAACATTAGAACAAAAGTAATGAGAACACCAACATTAGAACAAAAGTAATGAGAACACCAACATTAGAACAAAAGTAATGAGAACACCAACATTAAAACAAAAGTAATGAGAACACCAACATTAGAACAAAAGTAATGAGAACACCAACATTAGAACAAAAGTAATGAGAACACCAACATTAAAACAAAAGTAATGAGAACACCAACATTAGAACAAAAGTAATGAGAACACCAACATTAGAACAAAAGTAATGAGAACACCAACATTAGAACAAAAGTAATGAGAACACCAACATTAGAACAAAAGTAATGAGAACACCAACATTAGAACAAAAGTAATGAGAACACCAACATTAGAGCAAAAGTAATGAGAACACCAACATTTCAACAAAGATAATGGGTAAATTAGCTTTAGGGATAAAATCATGGTTAACAATAATATATTAATGTATTATGTAAATTAGCGTTATGATTAATGTATTATGTAAATTAGCGTTATGATTAATGTATTATGTAAATTAGCGTTATGATTAATGTATTATGTAAATTAGCGTTATGATTAATGTATTATGTAAATTAGCGTTATGATTAATGTATTATGTAAATTAGCGTTATGATTAATGTATTAAGTAGATTAGCGTTATGATTAATGTATTATGTAGATTAGCGTTATGATTAATGTATTAAGTAGATTAGCGTTATGATTAATGTATTATGTAGATTAGCGTTATGATTAATGTATTAAGTAGATTAGCGTTATGATTAATGTATTAAGTAGATTAGCGTTAGGTGTAACTTATTGCGAAGACTAAAGCTAGGAGTAATGAATTGAGTAGATTAATAATTGGGTTTCAGGTATGGCTACTGTAAAAATCTGACCAGCAATGGTCCATGCTGATATTCTGAATTCGTTAACGGAGAGAAGACGTGTAAATGAGTCAAGAATGATGGTGAACCTAAAACCCGAATCAGACTGTAAGCATACCTAGTCAACTATTGTGTAGTTAGACAAGAAGGTTATACAGGAAAACAAAGAAGGATAGTAAAGCCACATAGAATTAGTGCTGTTAGTTGCCACATGCTGAGACACATACTGAGGAGGAGATGGAGCGTATATCGACTAATTGGTTCTATGTGAAGTGATGACGATCCGACGACTAATCTAAACTAAAGATGATTGACACTGAGAACTATTTGCAATATGTATTTGTTAGGAGACTCAAGAAAGTATTTTAAATTATTTTTTAATGTAGTACTGGGGGAAGTGTTTAATGTAGTACTGGTGGAGGTGTTTAATGTAGTACTGGGGAAGGTGTTTAATGTAGAACTGGGGAAGGTGTTTAATGTAGTACTGGGGAAGGTGTTTAGTGTAGTACTGAGGAAGGTGTTTAGTGTAGTACTGGGGAAGGTGTTTAATGTAGTACTGGGGAAGGTGTTTAATATAGTACTGGGGAAGGTGTTTAAGGGTAGAACTGGGGAAGGTGTTTAGTGTAGTACTGGTGAAGGTGTTTAGTGTAGTACTGGTGAAGGTGTTTAGTGTAGTACTGGTGAAGGTGTTTAGTGTAGTACTGGTGAAGGTGTTTAGTGTAGTACTGGTGGAGGTGTTTAATGTAGAACTGGTGAAGGTGTTTAATGTAGTAATGGGAAAGGTGTTTAATATAGTACTGGGGAAGGTTTTTAATGTAGTACTGGGGAATGTGTTTAATGTAGTAATGGGGAAGGTGTTTAATGTAGTACTGGGGAAGGTGTTTAATGTAGTACTGGGGAAGGTTTTTAATGTAGTACTGGGGAAGGTTTTTAATGTAGTACTGGGGAAGGTGTTTAATGTAGTACTGGTGGAGGTGTTTAATGTAGTAATGGGGAAGGTGTTTAATGTAGTACTGGGGAAGGTTTTTAATGTAGTACTGGGGAAGGTTTTTAATGTAGTACTGGTGGAGGTGTTTAATGTAGTAATGGGGAAGGTGTTTAATGTAGTACTGGGGAAGGTTTTTAATGTAGTACTGGGGAAGGTGTTTAATGTAGTACTGGTGGAGGTGTTTAATGTAGTACTGGTGGAGGTGTTTAATGTAGTAATGGGGAAGGTGTTTAATGTAGTACTGGGGAAGGTTTTTAATGTAGTACTGGGGAAGGTGTTTATTGTAGAACTTGGGAAGGTGTTTATTGTAGTACTGGGGAAGATGTTTAATATAGTACTGGTGGAGGTGTTTAATGTAGAACTGGGGAAGGTGTTTAATGTGGTACTGGGGAAGGTATTTAATGTAGTACTGATGGAGGTGTTTAATGTAGTACTGATGGAGATGTTTAATGTAGTACTGATGGAGATGTTTAATGTAGTACTGATGGAGGTGTTTAATGTAGTACTGATGGAGGTGTTTAATGTAGTACTGATGGAGGTATTTAATGGAGGTGTTTAATGTAGTACTAGTGAAGGTGTTTAATGTAGTACTGGTGAAGGCGTTTAAACTTACCTTTTTCAGACCAAGGAGTCCCTAAAATTCTCGTTGTGATGTGCAATGTTGCGATGTTCAATGTCGTTAGTTAAAACATTTACCGAAATATATCAAAAATATTTTGAGATTGAAACTGCAATACTGCAGGGATTACTTTTTTCCTTCATTATCTTCTTATTTGCTGTCGATTAGATTACTCAAACACAGATAGGTTATAACAGACAATCTGACAGACTCGTATAACAGACAATTATTTCAATGTAATAGAGTCAGCCAGGTACAGACTTTGCAGACAATTGTCTGGTATTTCTAACAACAGTTCCCAGAATCAAGACTAGGACAAATTTAGTATGAGATTTTATCACCTCAAGAGTATTTGATGCTATTACGGATGGTATTATAAATTCCATAAGGAAGAGAGGACGTGCACATGATTCAAGTAATAGTGGTGAATCTACAACACTAACCAGACTGCAGGAATTCCTAGTCAAGTGTGGTGTAGCTAAACAAGAACGCTATGCTGGTAGCCAAAGAAGAATAGTAATTCAACAAAGAACCTGGGTCGTCAGTCGCCACCCGCTGAGAGACATACATATGAGAAGATCGGAACACTTATGAACTAATTGGTGTCGACTTGCAGTGATGATGATCGGAACACTTATGAACTAATTGGTGTCGATGTGCAGTGATGATGATCGGAACACTTATGAACTAATTGGTGTCGATGTGCAGTGATGATGATCGGAACACTTATGAACTAATTGGTGTCGATGTGCAGTGATGATGATCCGACGACTAAACTAAACTCTTAAACTAAGAATGTTTAAAAATAAATAGATACAAAACAACAATATGAAAATAAATGTATCTATAGAAAAGAAAGACTGCATTAAAATTATATAGTAAAGGTAAAACGTGTACAATATAGTAAAGGTAAAACATGTACCCACAGACCCCAAGCGTACCTGGTTCAAACCCCACGGTGGGCAAGTTTGGAAGCAAATTCGTTTCCGTGGGATTTTTACAAAAGGTAAAAAAATAGACCTCACCGTTCAGAAAGCAATGGCAAACTACTGAACGTATAAGTGGTGCCTAGAAAATCAACGACTTGTTTACTGTGGTTGATGGCTACGTCCTTTGGGATATGCCACGATTTTCATTTTTCAAAACATGTACAAACTAAGTAAGGTAGTTTTACCAAGTACCAAAAACAAGATACAGCAACGTTTCGACCATACACCTTTATCAAGCAAACCATACAGAACAAATACAGAACATCACGGACACATTCAGACGATAGATTTCTTACTGATCTAAAATGAAAATATGTGATTAAATATTAATAAAGCCAAAATATATGTGAAAAACTAGAAATGAAAAGTAAAAAATATTAAACATTAATAAACGGAACAAATAAAAATTATATTACATTACGAGAACGAACTTTACAAAATGTGGATCGATAAATACATCCAATCATTAACATAGATCCTAAACATGTAGAAGTCTATGTGTTTAGGGGCCTACCAAACCAATGTGCAACGTATACACGTTTTTGGCAAAGATCGAACATATCACAAAGAGTAATTGAAATTGGTCGTAAAGAACGAAAGCAAAGAAGAAGAAGAAGGAATCAACATAGAAAGAATAGAGAATCTGATATAAAAATTAAATGAGAAATATACAATATAGTTTCAGCACACTATAAAATATAAGGAAACAAAAGGTCATAAGATCCAACATTTAGCTAAGTAACGTTAGCAAAAATGTTCACGTTATTCTTTACACACACTTCTGAAACAAGACGAAAGACAACTATTGAAAGTATAACACATTTATTTTTTCTTAATATATGCTTGTGGAGAATTGCTGAAAGTATAACACATTTATTTTTTCTTAATATATTACTTACTTACTTACTTAATCCCGTCATGCCTAGTGACACATGGGGTTTCAGAAAGGACTTTCCATGCTCTCCTGTCCGTGCAACCTTCAGCGCAGAGCCCCACGTCAGAGATGCGGTGTCCAGTTCCTCTTCCATCATGCGCCTCCATGTTGTCCGTGGTCTGCCTTTCTTTCTCTTTCCCTCTGGTGTCCAAGTGAGGGCTATCCTTGCAGGCATTTCTTGTCTCATTCTCATAACATGTCCGAGCCATTTCCATCTTCTCTTTTTGAGTATGTCATTCATTGCCTCTTGTCTTGTGTCTTGGAGGAGTTGGTTATTGGATATTTTTACTGGCCAAAAGATTCCCAAGATTCTGCGAAGACAAGAGTGGTGAAAAACTGACAGCCTGCTAGTATCTCCTTTGGTCATCCTCCAACACTCCGATCCGTAGAGCAAAACTGGCAAAACAATGCTTTTATAGAGTTTAAGCTTTGTGGTCCTATTGTATATTTTGGACTTCCATACTGGTTTCATTCTGGCAAAAGCGGTTCTGGCCTTACTCAGACGTGATTTTATATCTTCCTCTGTGCCACCATTTAGTGTCAGTACGCTACCAAGATATGTAAACTGCTCAACCCTTTCCAGTGTTTCATCTTCTAACATTACTGGTTGTTGGATTTCACTGTTTGTCATAATTTTGTTTTTCCTGTGTTTGTTTTGAGGCCTACTGTCTTTGCCGTGCTGTGAAGTATTGTACTTTTCTCTTGTATATGTTCATATTTGTGTGACACCAGGGCTATATCGTCTGCAAAGTCCAGGTCCTCAAGCATCTCGAAAGGGTCCATCTTATTCCTCTTGGTGCTTGTTGTTTTATGGCATTTTTAGCACCCAGTCAATTGTAATACTAAACAAAGAGAGGACATTACGCATCCCTGTCTTACACCAGATTTTACTGGGAATGTTTTGTTGGAATTCTTTAGGTTGCAGGAGAAATCTTTATAGAAGAGGGCTATGATGTTGACAAGCTTCTGCGGTACGCCGTATTGTCTCAGTATCTTCCATAGGCTGTCTCTGTGGACGCTGTCGAATGCCTTTTCAAAATCTATGAAGTTGATATATATAGTCCTTTGCCACTCGCTACATTGTTCTAAAATGTTACGCAGGGTAAATATGTGTTCATTTGTTCCTCTTCCTTTCCTAAAGCCTGCTTGCTCCATTCGTAGACACTTGTCTACTGCTTCTTGTATTCGCATTATGACAATTTTGCAGAATATCTTACTTGGGATTGAAAGCAACGTGATTCCTCTCCAGTTATTGCAATCTGTTAGGTCTCCTTTCTTGGGGATTTTCACCACAGTACCCCTAGTCCAATCCTTAGGCAATTCTTCTTTCTCCCAGATATCTGCAAACAATGGCTCTAATATGTTTGCAGCTAAGATGGAATCGATCTTGAAAAGCTCTGCTGTCATTTCATCATTTCCCGGTGCTTTGTTGTTTCTCAGGGATCCAATAGCTTTTACTATTTCTTGCTTTTCTGGCAATTTGAGGTTGATATCAATATCCTGTGCGGCCGGTGGGATATCCGGTGGATGTTCAGGATCAGGTCTGTTTAGCACATCTTCAAAGTGGGATGTCCATCTCATATCCTGCTCCTGCTCTGTTGTCAACAGTTGTCTTAGGCTGTTTCTGACTGGCATGTTATGGTTGTGTCTTTTGCCTCCGCATAATTGTTTGGTAATCTTGTACAGCGTGTGCAGATCATGTACTTTAGCAGCTTTTCTGCTATTTCTGCTGTCTTTTCCATAAATTGTCTCTTGTCTGTTCTAGCACTTCTTTTACCATTTTGTTTAGTTCTGTATATTCTTTTCTTGCCTTATCTTTTTGACGTTCTGATCTAATGCTATTGATGAGATTTTTTCTCCTTTCGCTTTTGAATGTATTCTAAGGTCTGGCCACTTATCCACTCTTTATGTTGTCCTTTACTGGTTCCCAGTACACTACTGCTAACTATTTTATATGTGCCTTTGATCGCATTCCATTTTTCTTGGATACTTTCAGTTGGTGTTGTGTCTGATTTCTTAATATATGCTTGTGGAGAATTGCTGAAAGTATAACACATTTATTTTTTCTTAATATATGCTTGTGGAGAATTGCTGAAAGTATAACACATTTTTTTCCCTCTTAATATATGCTTGTGGAGAATTGCTGAAAGTATAACACATTTATTTTATTCTTAATATATGCTTGTAGAGAATTGCTGAAAGTATAACACATTTATTTTTTCTTCTTCTTAATGTATGCTTGTGGAGAATTGAAGGGATACAGTGGTAGACTCCATAGATGAAAACTAATGGAAAAAAAAACAAAAAAACAAAAAAACAAAAACAAACGAGAATAAGTAGAATCAGTTTTGAACAAAACAAACAATCTGATTTATAGCATAACAAGGTGGACCTTGTTCTGGAATCCACAGAGAAATAGACATAGAGAATGATGTACAAAAGCTGAGAGGGACAATAGTTGATAACACATATCATAGAGAATAGAAAGACGTGGAAAGATAGATAGAAGAAAACACATATCATAGAGAATAGAAAGACGTGGAAAGATAGATAAGAAAACACATATCATAGAGAATAGAAAGACATGGAAAGATAGATAAGAAAACACATATCATAGAGAATAGAAAGACGTGGAAAGATAGATAAGAAAACACATATCATAGAGAATAGAAAGACGTGGAAAGAAAGATAAAAGAAAACACATATCATAGAGAATAGAAAGACGTGAAAAGATAGATAAAAGAAAACACATATCATAGAGAATAGAAAGACGTGGAAAGATAGATAGAAAACACATTAAATAATAACTACAGCATGCTGAAAACATGGGATACATAGGCGTATCTGTGGCGTAGAGGTTAGGTACTCGTCTCTCGCGGCAAAGGTACAAGGTTCGCACCCTCGTGGAGCCATCTGGATATTTTTCCAGAGATCCTGATCTCAGTGTAGGTGAGATCGAGTTCCTAGTCCTGTCGTAGATAGACGATAAAACGTAGGTCCGTGCTCAATTTGAACACGTAAAAGAACCCTTGGCAGTTCAAAATCGATAAGAGCAGGCTGGAAAGCCGCTGTCCGGCCAAATTTAATTAGAAAAGAATAAAAATAAAATTGCTAAAAAACTATCTTCTCCATCTTCTACATTACATCGGGTACCCTCGCCAGTGCTACGGTGTTCGTGCACTGCAGTTGAGATCTTCATGCGTAAGAAAGAGATCGGAGCACACATGGTTACGCACCGAAGTGAAAAATATGATGGCCCTATCAATCAATCAATCAATCAATCAATCAATCAATCAATCAATCAATCAATCAATCAATCAATCAATCAATCAATCAATCAATCAATCAATCAATCAACCAATCAATCAGTCAGTCAGTCAATCAATCAATCAATGCAAAACATATGATGTGACACGCGTTATTACTATTCTTACTATTATTATTATTTATACTAGCATTACACACATGATAAATGACAGAAAGATATTATAATTTGGAAAAAAGTTGACAACAAAATGTGATATTTTCTTTTAATATAATTTTGTTGTATTAAAATAAAAGATCAGAAGTTTTAAATTATCAGAATATGAGAACAAGTAGCGTGGCTATCTATAGATAGACATATGAAGGACAGATAGAAGATGAAAGGATAGATAAATACACAGACGGACAGTCAAACAAGTAATGAAATTACCAAGAAAGCGAGCAACATTTATATTATTAAAGCAATTTTGACTCAGTGCAGACGGAATCACCAGATTAGAATCGATCATGCTCCAATTTGTGTCTACAAGAACATGAACCTGTGTACTTCAACAGAGAAACGGCGAACAATGTCAACAGACAACGTGATGTTGAAGAAAATAACCTCCGCAGACAACTATTACCGAAGAAAAGTGATTGTCTTGAGTAATTCTCTCGGGGTTTTCTTGGTCTGAGCAAAGATGGAACAATGAGGTGTTGGTGACTTCCAAGTTGAGTGTTGCTACTTAATCAGTTGTCAGAAACAAAAAGGTCGTCCCAATTGTCTGGCGGTCTGGGAATATAGAAATCTACACAAAAGCGGATTGGTGAGTCAATTTGACTGGCAGTTAGATTTAACAGTCGGTAAGTTGGTCTGTTAAAACGGAAGTAACTGATACTTCAAAAAGTTGGAAGTGAGTACCATCCGTATACAGCTATATAGTAGAATTTCTTGTGACTTCAGACGATGCCATACTAACATTGACTAATTCATTGTGACTTCAGACAACTCCATACTAACATTGAACAACTCAGCGACTCTAGACAACTCTATACTAACATTGAACAATTCAGCGACTCTAGACAACTTTATACTAACATTGAACAATTCGATGACTCTAGACAACTTTATACTAACATTGAACAATTCAGTGGCTCTATACAACTCTATACTAACATTGAACAATTCAGTGACTCTAGACAACTCTATACTAACATTGAACAATTCAGCGACTCTAGACAACTCTATACTAACTGAACAATTCAGCGACTCTAGACAACTCTATACTAACATTGAACAATTCAGCGACTCTAGACAACTCTATACTAACATTGAACAATTCAGTTACTCTAGACAACTCTATACTAACATTGAACAATTCAGTGGCTCTAGACAACTCTATACTAACATTGAACAATTCAGCGACTCTAGACAACTCTATACTAACATTGAACAATTCAGCGACTCTAGACAACTCTATACTAACATTGAACAATTCAGTGACTCTAGACAACTCTATACTAACATTGAACAATTCAGTGACTCTAGACAACTCTATACTAACATTGAACAATTCAGTGACTCTAGACAACTCTATACTAACATTGAACAATTCAGTGACTCTAGACAACTCTATACTAACATTGAACAATTCAGTGACTCTAGACAACTCTATACTAACATTGAACAATTCAGTGACTCTAGACAACTCTATACTAACTGAACAATTCAGCGACTCTAGACAACTCTATACTAACATTGAACAATTCAGCGACTCTAGACAACTCTATACTAACATTGAACAATTCAGTGACTCTAGACAACTCTATACTAACATTGAACAATTCAGTGGCTCTAGACAACTCTATACTAAGATTGAACAATTCAGTGACTCTAGACAACTCTATACTAACATTGAACAATTCAGTGACTCTAGACAACTCTATACTAACATTGAACAATTCAGTGACTCTAGACAACTCTATACTAACATTGAACAATTCAGTGACTCTAGACAACTCTATACTAACATTGAACAATTCAGTGACTCTAGACAACTCTATACTAACATTGAACAATTCAGTGACTCTAGACAACTCTATACTAACATTGAACAATTCAGTGACTCTAGACAACTCTATACTAAGATTGAACAATTCAGTGACTCTAGACAACTCTATACTAACATTGAACAATTCAGTGACTCTAGACAACTCTATACTAACTGAACAATTCAGTGACTCTAGACAACTCTATACTAACTGAACAATTCAGTGACTCTAGACAACTCTATACTAACATTGAATGTCTGTATGAAGGAAACAGTTTGTCTACTTCTTTCAGCGTGTTAAGTCTGTAGCGTCTTTTCGTTTCTTTCATAAAGATGTTATGTTATGTTATGCGATCGACGTCATGGCACATTGGACATTCCCATTCGTGCTCTGTCCTCCGTTGCAGCAGCCATCCCAAAGTCCATTTGCTCACAGTACCCATGAGAAGTTGATTACTATATCTTCTCTCTCTACCACGAAGACGACACTGTCTGGCATGTCCAAACTTAACACCTAATTCTCGAACTCGTTCCAGTGTCTGAGACCCGCCCATGTCACACAATTGAGAGCGTACCGCATTGATGATTTCGGCTCTGTCTATGCTTCTGCCCACTTGAGTCAGGGCACTGTTTGCAAGAGAGTCAGCACGCTCGTTACCCGCACTCCAGCATGTCCAGGAGTGTACATCCAAGTCATTTTCTTGAGATGTGATCTCCGAATGATGTCCATCCATTCCACACGCATACTTCCAGATTCAATCAGTTGAAGCATATTCATCGAGTCTGATATGATGATCGTATGGGTAACCTGTTGCTCAGCCACCCATGACAGAGCCCTGGAGGCAGCAGTGATCTCCATAGTCATGCTCGATGTCGTTGTCTCAAAAGCCCGCAGTCCTCATGAAGTGTGCGACCGTTTCGTTGTGCTGAGTAAGCCCACGATGATCTGGTGCCACGCTTGACAGAGCCATCGGTGTAGATAATGATATCACCTGGGTGGAAGTGCTGATCCACGAGTGCAAGAATTTCCGCATTGACGACGCCCGGGGCCATTCTCTACAGCGGCGTCCAAGTGTCCTGATAACCCTGGCATAAGCAGTCATATTCTCTGATATAGGCATCCATTCGTCACCGTGCCTCAGCTCATCTAGAGTACAGACCTGTTTAATAACATCCTCTGCCTCGGCCATTCAGGATCGACCTCTCTTCAATCGCCTTCCCTTGTTCTCATTTATGGCTTTGTGCAGAGGATGATTTGTGTCCGCAGAAACTCTCAGATACGCTTTTACCTGTGCGACTTTGTGTCTCGTGCTATCGTTGGCAATCCAAGGACATAGCGCATTGCCTCACAAGAAGTGTCACGTGTGCAACCGAGTATAAGCCTCATCGCTTCATTTTGGATCCTTTCTAACTTATCCATCGATGTTCTGCTTACTGTTAGAAGACCAAGGCCATAGTCCACCACGCTCAGCACTAGTCCTTGATAAAGAAAGAGTAGCAGGCGTTGCTCAATATCCGCCCCCGCCATAACTTTGAGAGCGGTTAGCCCTTTTCTTGCCTTTATGATTACGTTCTCAACATGGCTCTTAAATGACAGGCTTCTGTCAACTGTTATTCCAAGATACTTTAGTGTTTCGCTTCTGTCAATGTCTTTGTTACACATGCTGACAACCGGGGTAGGTGTCTTTACTATGTGAGTGTTAAGAGAACCATGTCAGAGAGGCCTTTGCTGGGTTCACATTCGCTTCGAATTCGTTGCACCAGTCACCAATCCTATTCAGCTCACACTGTAATGCAGATGCGATCTCGTTTCTGTCCTTGCCCATGCGATACACCAGAATATCATCGGCGTACGACATTGTTCTGCCAACTCCGACCCTTTGTGTGCTGGTTACCCCGACGGTGTATACATTGAAAAGGACTGGCGAGGTGGTGATCCTGGGAAGGCTCATTAGGACCTGTTGTGGTTGTGATGCCCATGAACAGCAACGCATTGATAACGTGCGCTCAAAAAGTTCAGCAGCAATCCATTTGACCAAGCTTGTTTCCACCTTTCATAAAGATAAGTCTGTATTGTGTCTTTGCACATTTCATAATTTCTTCATTTACCATTTTTCTCCCACCATGATATCAACGGCAATGTGTAAAATATCAGCATCAAATATTCCACACTATGTAGCAGAAATGATACCCCAAATTGTATGCGAAAACTGTCGCTTCTGCCAGTAGTACCGCATTTTAGAGCGGTGTAGTACAGGTAGCGCGAGAGCCTGAGGAATTTAATGGCCACATGGCTAGTGCAGTCGCCGCGAAGCTGTTCAGGTTAGGATTTTTCTTTATACACACAACAAAAACAAATCCTTAGCCGTACCGTGAATTGAACACGGGTCTCACGCCTAGAGTCGCGCTCTAATCGATTCAGCCAGATTTTCCTCATAACTGTCTTGCAGATATCACAAACCGTATGACAGAAGGCATTAGCTTAAACTACGTAGCAGAAAGGATATATTAAACTACATAGCAGAGGGATTAGCTTAAACTACGTAGCAGAAAGGATATATTAAACTACGTAGCAGAGGATTAGCTAAACTACGTATCAGAAAGGATATATTAAGCTGTGTAGCAGAGGGATTAGCTTAAACTACGTAGCAGAAAGAATATATTAAACTACGTAGCAGAAAGAATATATTAAACTACGTAGCAAAAAGGATATTTTAAACTACGTAGCAGAAAGGATATATTAAACTATGTATAAGAAAGGATATATTAAACTACGTATCAGAAATGATATATTAAACTACGTAGCAGAAATGATATATTAACTACGTAGCAAAAAGGATATATTAAACTACGTAGCAGAAAGGATATATTAAACTATGTATAAGAAAGGATATATTAAACTACGTAGCAGAAAGGATATATTAAACCGTGTAGCAGAGGGATTAGCTTAAACTACGTATCAGAAAAGATATATTAAACTACGTAGCAGAAAGGATATATTAAACTACGTAGCAGAAATGATATATTAAACTACGTATAAGAAAGGATATATTAAACTACGTAGCAGAAAGGATATATTAAACTACGTAGCGGAAAGGATATATTAAACTACGTAGCAGAAAGGATATATAATACTATGTATAAGAAAGGATATATTAAACTACGTAGCAGAAAGGATATATTAAACTACGTAGCAGAAAGGATATATTAAACTACGTATCAGAAAGGATATATTAAATTACGTAGCAGAAAGGATATATTAAACTACGTAGCAGAAAGGATATATTAAACTACGTAGCAGAAATGATATATTAAATTACGTAGCAGAAAGGATATATTAAACTACGTAGCAGAAATGATATATTAAATTACGTAGCAGAAATTATATATTAAATTACGTAGCAGAAAGGATATATTAAACTACGTATCAGAAAGGATATATTAAATTACGTAGCAGAAAGGATATATTAAACTACGTAACAGAAAAGATATATTAAACTACGTAGCAGAAAGGATATATTAAATTACGTAACAGAAATGATATATTAAATTACGTAGCAGAAAGGATATATTAAACTACGTAGCAGAAATGATATATTAAATTACGTAGCAGAAAGGATATATTAAACTGTGTAGCAGAAAGGATATATTAAACTACGTATAAGCAAGGATATATTAAATTACGTAGCAGAAAGGATATATTAAACTACGTAGCAGAAATGATATATTAAGCTGTGTAGCAGAAAGGATATATTAAACTACGTAGCAGAAAGGATATATTAAGCTGTGTAGCAGAAAGGATATATTAAACTACGTAGCAGAAATGATATATTAAACTACGTAGTAGAAAGGATATATTAAACTACGTAGCAGAAAGGATATATTAAACTACGTAGCAGAAAGTATATATTAAACTGTGTAGCAGAGGGATTAGCTTAAACTACGTATGGGAAAGGATATATTAAGCTGTGTAGCAGAGGGATTAGCCTAAACTAAGTAGCAGAAAGGATATATTAAGCTGTGTAGAAGAGGGATTAACTTAAACTACGTAGCAGAATGGATATATTAAGCTGTGTAGCAGAGGGATTAGCTTAAACTACGTATCAGAAAGGATATATTAAACTATGTATCAGAAAGGATATATTAAACTACGTATCAGAAATGATATATTAAACTACGTAGCAGAAATGATATATTAAACTACGTAGCAGAAATGATATATTAAACTACGTAGCAGAAATGATATATTAAACTACGTATCAGAAAGGATATATTAAACTACGTAGCAGAAAGGATATATTAAACTACGTATCAGAAATGATATATTAAATTACGTATCAGAAATGATATATTAAACTACGTAGCAGAAATGATATATTAAATTACGTAGCAGAAATGATATATTAAATTACGTAGCAGAAAGGATATATTAAACTACGTAGCAGAAATGATATATTAAATTACGTAGCAGAAAGGATATATTAAACTACGTATCAGAAATGATATATTAAACTACGCATCAGAAAGGATATATTAAACTACGTATCAGAAAGGATATATTAAACTACGTATCAGAAAGGATATATTAAACTACGTAGCAAAAATGATATATTAAACTACGTAGCAAAAAGGATATATTAAACTACGTATCAGAAAGGATATATTAAACTACGTAGCAGAAATGATATATTAAACTACGTAGCAAAAAGGATATTTTAAACTACGTAGCAGAAAGGATATATTAAACTATGTATAAGAAAGGATATATTAAACTACGTAGCAGAAAGGATATATTAAACTATGTATAAGAAAGGATATATTAAACTACGTATCAGAAATGATATATTAAACTACGTAGCAGAAATGATATATTAAACTACGTAGCAAAAAGGATATATTAAACTACGTAGCAGAAAGGATATATTAAACTATGTATAAGAAAGGATATATTAAGCTACGTAGCAGAAAGGATATATTAAACTACATGCAGAAATGATATATTAAACTACGTATAAGAAAGGATATATTAAACTACGTAGCAGAAAGGATATATTAAACTACGTAGCGGAAAGGATATATTAAACTACGTAGCAGAAAGGATATATTAAACTATGTAAAAGAAAGGATATATTAAACTACGTAGCAGAAAGGATATATTAAACTACGTAGCGGAAAGGATATATTAAACTACGTATCAGAAAGGATATATTAAACTACGTAGCAGAAAGGATATATTAAACTACGTAGCGGAAAGGATATATTAAACTACGTAGCAGAAAGGATATATTAAACTATGTAAAAGAAAGGATATATTAAACTACGTAGCAGAAAGGATATATTAAACTACGTAGCGGAAAGGATATATTAAACTACGTATCAGAAAGGATATATTAAATTACGTAGCAGAAATGATATATTAAATTACGTAGCAGAAAGGATATATTAAACTACGTAGCAGAAATGATATATTAAATTACGTAGCAAAAATTATATATTAAATTACGTAGCAGAAAGGATATATTAAACTACGTATCAGAAAGGATATATTAAATTACGTAGCAGAAAGGATATATTAAACTACGTAGCAGAAAGGATATATTAAACTACGTAGCAGAAAGGATATATTAAATTACGTAGCAGAAATGATATATTAAATTACGTAGCAGAAAGGATATATTAAACTACGTAGCAGAAATGATATATTAAATTACGTAGCAGAAAGGATATATTAAACTACGTATCAGAAAGGATATATTAAACTACGTAGCAGAAAGGATATATTAAGCTGTGTATCAGAAAGAATATATTAAACTACGTAGATGAGGAATTAACTTAAACTGCGTAGCAGAAAGAATATATTGAACTGCGTAGTAGAAAGAATATTGTGGACATACGATCACTTGAATAATCTCTGTACCTTTTCTGCTTCAAATACTATTGTTTAAACACATTTATACTACTGTTGAAATCTGCAAGTACAATACTGAATAGATCGATATAGATGTGACCGGCATTAGAGCTAATGCATGCACATAATGCCAGGATCAATTGTTAAAGCATTCCGATCTTGACTAAAGTGGTAGGATTTACAAATCGTCAAGTTATTTGAAGAAACAGATAACGACTTTTAAGAAGTATTTAAGCATGCATTAAACACCAAAGCACTGAACAAAATGTAATGCAAACGAGGACGAATTATCAAAACAAGTTCTACGTAAAAGATTGGAAAATGATGTTGAAATATATTTGTAAGAAATGGGAAGAACAGCGTTGAAGAACAGCTGTCATCCGACGCACATATATGGGAAGGTTCGGTAGCGAAGAGATTCAAAGTCCCCAGGAAAACAATGGATCGTTGAAATAGAACTCTTTTGAAGAAGTTATCGTCAATGTATATCCTTCTTTTCCATCGCTTTATATCACTTTAGTTGTTGTTTGTTATGAATTTCTGTTTTTAGCAGTGTACATTAATTCAATTAAAGACTTCTTAATTGCTGTTGTTAATTCTTTGATATTCCCAAGCAAAATCTCTGCAGCATAATTGAACTTAGTTTGTATAACATTTGATCAACAAATAAACAGTGTACAGGTATTAAGAGCTTCCGAAAAACAAATAGACAAACACTGGACTCGAACCACTTACCCTCATTTCTTACGACACCCATAGCATAGCCTAGCAATACGAGCGTCCTTACGAAAACAACCAGCGAGCCATTCTAAAAAAATGACTCACGGGGGAATGTCTTTCTCAAACGCTTCGTTACAACTAGACACAAAATAATCAGGTAAGGTTCGATGGAACAGTGTTTGCACAAACACATGTTATAAGCTAATTGTGCTTGTATATATTTGAGACGTTTATTTATTGATCATATTCGATATAACATTTGACAAATATTGTCACATAAAAAAATAATCTCATATTTTTGGCAATTATATACATAGTTTTTGTACAGTTTATTTTGTAACAAGATTTGGCTATTCAGTAAAAAAAGTAACATTGTTATGTAGGCTAACGAATGACAACCAATATAATCAGAGGTTAATAGAAAACATTTTCATATTAAAGTGAAATACTATTATTGATACCATTCTTAGATAATCATTTTTGGAACGCTACTAGCCTACGACTTACAACGGCTTGAGGTTTATATGACCAAGTGGTTAAGACATTTGCCTGTTGTTCTGAAGGTTGTGAGTTCAAATCCGGATGAGTAAAATGTGCATTTTTTCATGAGATCCCTTTGATTGTTGCCGGAGTTATAGAATTTTGAATATTATGATTATTAGATGCAGTTTTTAAAACTTACTATTCACGTTTTGATCACAATTTACACTTTTAATGCAGCTTTTGTTGCTAAATCTGGTTCACACTTGTTTTTATTATTCAATGCGTTGTCCATTTAACGCTGAAATCATTCATTACGTATTACTTTAATTTGTCGTCTTATTTTGTCTTTGATGTCCGTGTCCGACCACGCAACTCTATCGCCCATGAGAATGCCATCTCTAGGGATAAGCTCATTACATGTCATTTCTTCAGAATAATCTTCACTTGATGAGAGATTTTGTACAAGCTTTGAAGTATTTTCTCGTCACTTCATGTCCTATGTGGAAGCTTACAGCTTTATCATCGTGTTGGAACACCACGATCTACACATTACACGGTTATATCTATTTTTCTATCTATCTATCTGTCTGTCTGTTTGTCTTTCTGTATCTGTCTGTTGGTAGGTTGGTCTGTCTGTCTGCATTCCTACCTACCTACCTGCCTTCCTATCTACTTATCTACCCACCTACCCACTCATCCACACACCCGCCCGCTACCTACCTACATATCTACCAGCCTACCTACCTAAGTAAATACCTACATACATACCTACCTATCTGTCTATTTGGTCAGCCTTGTCTGTTCTATCTTGTCGGCGGGTCTGTCTGGTATGTCAAAGTGTCTGTTGTCTCTGTCTCTCTCTGTCTGTAGGTCTGTCTGTTTGTCTGCCTCTCTCTCTGCCTGAAGTTTGGCTACCCACTGACCTATCTACCTAAGTGAGCTTGTATACATGAAGCAATGACTTACGTGATACTGAATATGTCTTACTGACAACAATTAGATGATCAGTTACTTTTCGATTGAAATATATCGTAGATTTATAACACATTCAGACAATGAATCGAGAAAGTACAATTTGGAATGGAAAACAATAAGAAATCTATATTTAGTAACAAGAGTGGACAAAAATTAAATGGAAATTGTGGCATATCCTTTATAGGACGTAACAATCAACTACAGTAAGACGTAGATTTTCTAGGCAACACTTATACCTTAAGTAGTTTTCCTATGCTTTCTAAATGATGAGGTATATTTTGACCTTTCGTAAAAATCCCACGGAAACGAATTTTCTTTCAAACTGCCTGCCGCGGAGTCTGAACCAGGTACACTTGGTTTCTGATCAAGCTCACTACCACTTTAACTACATACAAACAGAGTAAGAAAAATAGCTTAGAAAAAAAGTAATCAAGAAATCTCTAAAAGAAAGTTGAATGAAATAATCGCCCGAGTGGTTACCGGGGCCCAAATTTGGGGTGTAAAGAATAGAACCACTGTTACCACGCATGTAGAGACATGCATGTCGTAAGAGGCGACTAAGGAGGTTTGGCTGAAATCGGATGCATGTGTCCTAATCATGTAGAAGTCTATGCGTTTAGGGGCCTACCAAACCAATGTGCAACGTATACACGTTCTTGGAAATGATCAAACATATCACAAAGAGTGATTAAAATTGGTCGTAAAGAACGAACGCAAAGAAGAAGAAGAAGAAAGAAATAATCTATGACAATATAAATAAAAATACTTTCTGTGGTGTGAAGAAACAGACGCTGTTGTTAGAGTCATTATCGACCTAACCCGTACGTCAGAGCTGGGGGATGATAATCTGTTATCTTGAGATGTTATTGCAGTCTTTAGATAACAATATTAACAAGTAAGAATTATGTAATTTTGTAGAACATTTCTACGAAAAATGTCGGTAAAAAATGACGACCAAATTGCAGATGAAATTGAGATAACTAGCGACAGTAACATCACCCTAGCAATCTTATTTAGCGACTAGTAACATCACCTAGCAATCTTATTTTAGCGACAGTAACATCACCCTAGCAATCTTATTTTAGCGACAGTAACATCACCCTAGCAATCTTATTTAGCGACAGTAACATCACCCTAGCAATCTTATTTTAGCGACAGTAACATCACCCTAGCAATCTTATTTTAGCGACAGTAACATCACCCTAGCAATCTTATTTTAGCACGTAATAGCAAGGAAACATCAAACTAGTAATCGTCATTTAGCGACAGTAACATCACCCTAGCATTCAATCTTAAATTTTTAGCGACATAACATGCACACTCAGCAATCTTATTTTAGCGACAGTAAATCACCCTAGCAATCGTATTTAGCGACAGTAATATCACCCTAGCATTCTTATTTAGCGACATCTAACCATCATTGGTTTCAAGCACTATTGTCACAGTTACTGACATCTACCACTTTCAGTATCACATTTCGTATGCACGTAAACGTAAACTACACGTACATAAACGTACATAAACGTAAACTAGAAATGAAAGTACAAGCTGCAAGACGTTAAAACATTGAGGCAGTGAATCGAGAAAATACAATTTATAATGGAAGACGTTAAAAGCACTTTGTCAATTCACAAATAAAAACCGCGTAATTTAGCGACACATTAACCTATTTTGCTGAAAATGATGGTCAGACCAAATTTTAATAAATTGACAGAAACTAAGGATTCTTACCAGGATAGATTTGTTTGCCGAGCACGTAATTAAATATGCTGTCTGGTCTAGGAGGCTATTATTAGTAAGCTTTCACCATCAGTTAGATGATCGCAATTGTTCATTTCAAATAGATATTGACAGACAAGACGATAACATTGTAGTATAACCATTAACTTTAACTAGAAAAGAGGATCAAGTCAAGTAAAATGCACGTTATGAAGGGATGAATAGAATCAAGAAAGCTAGACGGTCTTGGACTCTGGTCTAGGATAGGGAAATAATAATTCCTCTCATACGTTACATAGGACCTACAAGCAATGTCTCCATACTGCTCTATCCTGGGAAACTCGCTCAGTCTCCTCCATGGAACTGAGACCGATATTTCTTGCCTCTCTCAGCAAAGTTCGTTTCAGTGTCTCTCTAGGCCATCCTCTCTTTTTTTAATCCTTTGCAAATCCCACTTTAATGCATGCTTTGATATTCTTTGATCATTTCTTCTCAAGGGTCCAACATTTCTCCATCTTCTCCTTCTTATAACAGTTCCTACTAGTGGTTGACCAGGCATTTCATCACCTCTCACGAATTCTTTCCATTTTATGTTCATTATTTTTTGCAGACATCTATTTCCAAATGCTTTCAACTTGCTTTCTATATCTTTAGTCATTTTCCAACTCTCGCTGGCATATGTTAGGATTAATGCAACATTTGAATTGAAAATTCGTAATTTAGTTTTAATACTACTCCTACATAGCTTGCGATTCCATATTTTATTTAGACTTTTAAAAGCTAATGTTGCTTTAAAAAGCTAATAATTTCGTTATTAACATTTCCTGTGCAATGAAAATGGCTAGGATAGGGGAAATTGATTACAAATTTGATGTTGCATTGAGTTACATAACATACACTAAGCGATCACATCGCAAATGCGCTGTTAATTAATTAAAGACAAGGAGAATGAACAATGACATAATTATCAGCTTAGTTACTGACTGTCATTGCATGAACTTAGGAAACATGCAATATATCACGGATACATGTCCCCGTTCTTGGCAATGATCAAACATACCACAAAGCGTGATTAAAATTGGTCGTAAAGAACGAACGCAAAGAAGAAGAAGAAGACTCCATGGACAAAAACACATTTTGAACATCTTCAAAATTAAACCGGGGACCGTCACCGGTGCTACGGTGTTCTTGCACTGCCGCTGAGATTTTCATTTGTAAGAAAGATATCAGAACACGCATGGTTATTCACCGAATTTCAATGATGATAGTCCTAAAATCAATCAATGAATCAATCAATTAATCAATCAATCACTCACATATTAGGGAAAGAAAATAAGTTACTGACAACTAAGCACAACCACAACCAATTATAATATTAGGCCGCATAACTAACCGGGGAAACCCTGACCTAGATTCAGTTGGCGGGTTGGGGTGGGACTAGATTTTATATGTTTGATAGAACGCAAGTTTTTTTTTCGAATTTTACTCAATTCTATGAGTCTATTTTACTCAATTCTATGAGTCTATTTTACTCAATTCTATGTCTATTTTACTAAATTCTATAGTCTATTTTACTCAATTCTATGAATCTATTTTAATCAATTCTATGAATCTATTTTAATCAATTCTATGTCTATTTTACTCAATTCTATGAGTCTATTTTAATCAATTTATGTCTATTTTAATCAATTCTATGATCTATTTTACTCAATTCATGTCTATTTTACTCAATTCTATGAGTCTATTTTACTCAATTCTATGAGTCTATTTTACTCAATTCTATGAGTCTATTTTACTCAATTATATGAGTCTATTTTACTCAATTCTATGAGTCTATTTTCTCAATTCTGAGTCTATTTATTTAATGAATTCTATGAATTCTATTTTACTAATTTATGAGAATTAAACTAACTTAGCGAAGTCAAAAAACTCAATATCTGTGAGCTATTTGCAATTCGATAAATGTTTATTTATAGTCTATTCACAATCTAATCTATTTTATTCAGATTCTATGTCTATTTTACTCAATTCATGGAATCTATTTTGCTCAATTCAAAATGAGTTATTTAATATGTCTATTTTACTCAATCTATCAAGATTCTAATATTCTCATCATATCATCATATATTCATATACAATTCAACTCTTTTAACATCATATCTCATTCATCAATCAATATCATACAATCTCATCACAATCCAAATCATCTTATCACATACATAATCATCATCATCCATATATCCTCATCATCTATTCGACATCATATCATATCATCATTCATCAATTCAATCTATATTAACTCACATTCTATGATCTATTCTACATCAATCTCTATATATCAATCTATCATCATCACCATCTCTATTCTATTTATACTCAATCCATATAGTCTATATCATATATCATCACATCCATCATATCATATCTATCTCATATTATCTAATCAATTCATCAATACATCATCATATCCAATATCATCAATACATCATCATCCATCATCATCATCACATCCTATATCATCAATCATCAATATATCCATCTCATCATCATCATCATCATCATCATGTCATCATCATCATCATCATCCATATCATCCACATCCCATCATCATCATCATACATCATATTACATCATCATCATCATCCATCATATACATCACTCATCATCATCATACATCCACATCCATCCACATCCATCATCATCATCACATCATAATATCATCATCACATCCATAATAATCACATCATCGTTCATCATACATCTCATCATCTTCATCATCATATGCGTCACATCCATCAATCATCATCAATCCATAATCATCATCCCATCATCATCATCATCTCATACATCATCATCATCACATCTCATCACATCCATATACATCATCCAATCTCATCATCATCCATATCATCATCATCAATCATAAATCATCATCACATCTATCTATCATCATCATCCATATCATCATCATACTATCATACTTCATCATCATCATCATCATCATCATCCACATCATCATCATCACCATCATCATCATCATCATCATCATCCACATCATCATCATCATCATCATCATCAATCATCATATCAATCATCATCATCACATCCCCATATCATCATCATCATCCATCATCATCATCATCATCATCATCATCATCATCTCATCATCTCATCATCATCATCATCTCATCATCATCATCATCTCATCATCATCATACATCCATCTCATCATATCGTACATCGTCTATCATCATCAATCATCATCTCATCAATCTATCACATCCCATATCATCATCATCATCATCTCATCATACATCATCCATCACTCATCATCATCCACATCATCATCATCTCATCCACATCATCATCATCTCATCATCATCATCATCATCATCTCATCATCATCATCAATACACATCAATCATCATCATCAGTCATCATATCCATCATCATCATCATCGTCGTCATCATATCATCCACAACCCATCATCATCACATCCATCATCATATCCATCATCCATCACTATCATCCACATCCATCATCATCATCGTCATCATCATCATCTCGTCATCATCATCCATCGTCATCTCATCATCATCGTCATCATCACATCATCATCATCTCATCTCATCATATGTCATCATCAATCTCATCGTCATCAATCAACATCATCATCATCTCTTAGTCATCATCACATATCATCAGTCATCATCATCATCCCATCACGTCATCATCACACCATCCACATCCACATACCATCGTCATCATCTCATCATCAGCATCATCATCATCATCATCATCATCATCATCATCACTATCAAAATCACTTGCATCGAATCACATCAATATCACTCATATCATTTTCTCATACACATCATCTCTATCATCATTACATCCTCAATCCACATCATTTATCACACATATCACATCTCATCACCATCATCATACGCACATCATCATATCATCGTATCTATCCACTCACCCATCTCACATTACATATCACATATCTTCATCATCATCTGCATCTATATGCTACATATAATATATTACCATATCGTCATCATATCATCATCATATCACATATCACATATCGCATATCATGTCATCTATAACATATATAGCATCATGCTCATCAACATTCACTTATCATATCTATATATCACATTATATATCATATATACTATCATTCATATCATATAATCATCTATCGCATCCACTACACATACATCATCATCATGCATCATCATCACACACGTCATCATCATTGTCATCATGTCGTTATCCATGTCGTCGTATCAGTCATCGCGTTGTCGTCACGCCATCATCGCGTCATCATCATCATCCCAATCACCATCACCACCACCACCACCATCACCATTACCATCGTCATCATCTTCATCATCATCATCATCATGATCAAATAACTTGACAGCATAACCTGCAACTCTAATTCCTTCTGAATTTTCTAGCTCATGCCAGATGTCCTTCCTGCAGACGTCATGCTCTAAATCACAGTTACATCCTGAACCATCTTCTGTGGTCTAACACATATATCATTTCTTCCTTTTTCTACCTTCATACGAACCTCTTCAGTTGTCATACAATTTCAGCTCTCTCTGACCATTTTATCATGGCTTCCCAGGATAATCCGACATCCTAGATATCCTCAAGAATACTCCGTCTCCAGGTCTGTTTAGTGTTTCCCTTCATCCTTTCCTTGCACCACGATTTCCACTGTATTCAAGCAAAACGAATTACAAAAATAGTGACAGTAAGAGTTAGATTAAAAATGATCTTGTCCCCAAAAAAGAAAAAGTTAAATGTAACAGCCACAACGAACGATCAAACAAATCTCAAACATAAAATCATAGAGAATTTAACTATATTATAAAATTATGATTTCAACGATTTACAACATTTGAAAAATTGAAAATCATAGCTACTACGTTGCATCATCTCAGGTCAACCAAAGAATCGATTTCCTGTATAGAAGGAATATAGACCATACATTACTGTAGTCACAAGAAAACAAATAACTATTTTTTAACAATTTGGGCTCATAATGTTTTTTATTTTAAAATAAATAAATAAATGAATTAAAACAATAAGCGATGAAATCGTGCAATCAATTCTTTTGAAATTTTTAAAATAATAGTTTCTGAAATATAAAAAGCCGGAATTATTATTTCGCTGAAACAATTGTTGTTTGTGAATCAAACTTTACCTTCTTGAGTCATGTTGTTTTAAAAAATAGAATAATATACTAAATCGATGTTTCCATCAAAAGATCTTATATATTTAAAAATAGAATAATATACTAAATCGATGTTTCCATCAAAAGATCTTATATATTTAAAAATAGAATAATATACTAAATCGATGTTTCCATCAAAAGATCTTATATATTTAAAAATAGAATAATATACTAAATCGATGTTTCCATCAAAAGATCTTATATATTTAAAAATAGAATAATATACTAAATCGATGTTTCCATCAAAAGATCTTATATATTTAAAAATAGAATAATATACTAAATCGATGTTTCCATCAAAAGATCTTATATATTTAAAAAATAGAATAATATACTAAATCGATGTTTCCATGATCAAAATGATTTTTCATTATATATTTAAAAATACAAGATGCAAAGAAGAAATACGAACTGTATTATTTGTATCTTTCATCTTTTGTTTAGTTGAAACCCAAATTTAATCTTTATTGTATAGTGTACAACTGTCTTTATTAGTGGTTTAATTTCATGTTGTTTGGTATTTAGTTTTTGTTGCAGATTGTAATATTATGATATTTAAAATGAAAGGTTTATTTAGGAAAGTTCACACATAAAAAAGGTACGGTTAAAACTAAAGTCTACAAAGATATTTTGCAGATTGCTGCAGAAGAACAAGAAAACAATGCTTAAGAAGTTTTTTGAGCCGCCTCAAGGAGACTAGTATTGATAAGTAATATTCTTTTGATTGGGTAGATAAATGAACGATATTAGAGCGTGACCACATGAAATACTTTTACAAAATGCAATTATTCATTGTTAGATTGAAATAACATTTAGTATACACATGACTAATTTGATTGTGTCAAATCTAATGAGGAATGAATTAAATAAGATATTTAGACTCGTCTGGTTTTGAACAAAATTAAATCCTATTGACGATCAACAACCCTAACCAGACTGCAAGAATCTACAAACTTTACCAGACTGCAAGAATGTACAACATAAACCAGACTACGAGAATGTTCAACCTTAACCAGACTGCAAGAATCTACAACTTAACCAGACTGCAAGAATCTACAACCTTCAGACTGCCCCAGACTGCAAGAATCTACAACCTTAACCAGACTGCAAGAATCTACAACCTTAACCAGACTGCAAGAATCTACAACCTTTACCAGAATGCAAGAAATCTGACATACCTTAACCAGATTAGCAGATCACCAACAGACAGTGCTTCTCAAAGACAATGCTATTCCGAAACAACGATACAAAGCAAAAAGGGCGTCCTCGCAAAATGTGAACATCAGAAACAACAGAGCCCGTGAAGAACAACATTTATGATGCACACACAAAATCATATTCTAGTATCTTGTCTTATCCTCACGCTGTGAGGCAAAACAATATTATAGAACATAAAGGAAAATTCAAGGTTACTTCTGGAAGTGAACGAATAATAATAATAAGACTGACTGCACAATAAACATTAAATGTACAGGGTGTTCAAGATAAAAGTAGCCCCATTGACATATTAAATGTTGCCAAGTACGCATTAAATAAAATAGATAATTACTCTCGTACAGTTATACGTTACTTAGGGTCTGCAAGTAATTTCTCCATACCGCTCTATACTGGGCAACTCGCTCAATCTCCTCCATGGAACTGAGACTGATATTTCTTGCCTTTCTCAGCAAAGTTCATATCAGGGTATCCTTAGGTTAAGTACGCATTGCGTTTTGTATATTTAATATTTAAACTTCAAACGGTTCTGACTAGCTCGTCCTTTCTCGTCACATTTGTTCATCGCCCCTTCCTGCATCATAAGTATACACCATCATAAAAGATTTGCTAACTTGACCTATACTACGTCATAATTGAACCTTCTTTTTTCATAATCATATGCCAGGTTGATCCCTTGACGGGCTACTTTTATCTTGAACAACCTGTATTTCTGTTCTTGCCATGAACCATGACTAGGTGTTACAGAAACAACAACCGCAAGGAACACCTCCTTAAACAAGTACATTGTTAGTACTCAATAACAGGGAAATAGTGTTCCTGGAAGAATAGAGCACGTACTGCAGAGAACTAGACATTGGCACTGTAGGTGATATCTTCTGTTGAGATATTACAAGTACACTCAGTCAACGGGGACAATTATTTATTATATTGAATCATTGTATACTTGAACTCATAAATATGAGAATTGATGTCGAAGGGTGGCGTATAAGATACAAGTACTCTCAGTTAGATGTCTCGAATTGGATCATTGATATTTAGCGAAAGGTTTATTTATTTATTCATCAACATCATCATCCCCAACATCATAATCATTCTCATCATTCATTCTCAATCCATATCTATCACTCATCATCCTCATCATCATCATCATCATCATCAACTTCACCATCATCATCATCATCATCATCTCATCATCGTCTATCATCATCATCGTATCATCATCATCATCATCGTCATACCATCATCATCATCATCAATTCACATCTCATCTCATATCATCATTCCATCATCATCATCATCATCATCATCATTCATCATCATCGTCTACATCAATTCATCACCATATCACTACATCTCATCATTCATCATCATCATCACATTATCATCATACCATCACCATCATCATCCCATCATCGTCATCATCATCATCATATCATCATAAGAATAATCATGGATGCCATACCTGTTGACGCTGAAGCTCATAGATATCCATAATTTTCTGTTCCCAACATTGGCGATCAACTCAATTGATGACAGTATTCCGTGCCTGGCTGTTAAGTTAATCTGTATATTCTCGCCCTGTCGATCTCTGTCTTAATTCCTAGCAATTATGTTTTCTTTGTCCCAATGTCTTCTAATCCCTGGTTTTGCAATATATGACCCAGACCCAACTCCCCATCAATAAATAAACAATGCCAGCTTCCTTCCAATGTTTTTCAAATGATTGCTATTGTCACTGAAATCACCCAGGACATCTCCTTCAGAGAACATAGCCATCCGAGCCATTGGAGCCATCCGACTTCATACTGTCTAACATGAAATAGTAAAAAAAATAACCCGAAAGCCAGTGTAATTTGGAAATATATGATCAAAGAACTTTGTCTCCCGTTTTCTGGCTGTCTAACTTGTAGAAGACGCTTCAATGCTATCGATAAGATAAATATTATAGATTTCCCAAACGATGCACACTCTTTTCATCCAAAGAACTAAGTGGGCTTAGTTATATCAGAACATGATAATATTAGAAGACATATCTCGTACAAGACTGACATGCTTCAAAGCTCTATGACATTATGTCACCAGAGCAGGACTTGAATCTGATATCTTGAATGATGATCACACTTCTTTTTCTGTGTTTTTCCAATTACACACAGTGTCACCCTGATGGAGATTGTGACAAACATCAATTGCTAATAGCCAAGATAGCGTAGAAAATCTTTTATCCAATGACAATGAAATAACAAGAAAAATGTCTGTTGATCAAGTGAAACCAAACTTGATCGTTTTCGAATGAAATGTCATGTTTTAATGCACTGAACATTATTGCTGTTGCTATTGAAATCATGTTAACATCATGTGCGTTAATAAACTTTATATATTTAAGAGATTTATTGAATTCGTTCATGTAATTTGTTCCTATTCTTTTTCATACTGTCAATTCAGTCTTTTGTCTTGTTTTTTATACAATTTAAATGAAGTTAAATGCTAATAATTTACCTTATCATACATTATATCTCACAATAAAATCAATCACCTTTCATCATTAAACATCATCATACAGCATCGACATTTTAGTTTGGAATATCTCCATTGCACTCCGACCATGTCCATAGATGCTCTGATCTCTTTTGCAATATCTACAACAGTGTCCAGCGACTGACCGTACCAGTTCGATTTTGATTGATGATCGTAGTCATCTTCTTCATCTCTATCAACTATCTAAAATTACCAACAGTAATGAAGACATTGAAAATGTTACAAATTTAGAATATCTTGATTCTGTATTTAGCAACAGTGGAGATTGTGTACACACAATCAGAACAAATCTTGCAATGACATTTCAGAGTATAATTAGTATACATAATCTAGGACATGGTTATTGGTTACTAAACTGACGTCATTGCACTCCGGGCAGACCCATAGGTGCTCAGTCTCCCCAACAGATATCGAAGAGTATGCATACTGATGGTTCCTGTGGCTCGCTGATTAAACACACCTCTCACTCTGCCTCCACAGGCATCCAGTTCGACTTGAACAACTGGTAACTTCAAACTGCCTAATTCGCTTGATCGATTCAACATCGATTTTAGTGTCCTCATCCAACAGACAGTCGCGAAGAGACCGAATAATATTTCCCTTATCCATCTTCAACTCCCCAACAATCGATGCTTTTGATGCAAGCCTGTCCGCTCTCTCCTTATTGTAAACACCCGCAAGCCCAGGACAGTATATCCACGTAAGCCGCCGTAGGTTAGAAACTTCTATAGACGACACCACTCATACCGAAACCTGCCCTTCTGGATTTTGTGAAGCGTTGACTGAGAGTCAGATACAACAATTGCCCAGGAAAAAAGTCCCAGAGATCCAATGGAGGGCAGCAGTAACGGCCTCAACCTCCATCCTCATACTAGAAGTAGTTGTCCTGTATGCCCCACTTCGCTCTACCATGCGCATTAGCCAAGAAACCCCAGCCGGACTTCTCACTACGTTGAACCGACCCATCGGTATATACAACAACATCATCATCCCTTGCATTATCTTCTATCAGCTGCTTAACTGCGAGATTAGTCATGTTGCCCCAATCTCTACATTCTCTTCCAAGAGTAATGATAACGTTGAGATAGTTGGTCATGTTACCATCTGTTGGGATTCATTCTTCCCTTTTAGTAGGGTCGCTACCGTAGTCACCTGACCAATTGTTCTCTCAGCCTGGACCATCCACGACATGCCACGCTTGATTCTCGTGCCCTTAACATCATTAGTGTTCTTGTGTAGTGGATGTCTCTTATCCGCAGTAACCCGCATATATGCCTTGGTTTGGGCGATTGCATGACGGAGCGTAGTGACAGAAGGCCAAGCATATATCTCATCTTCACAATGGGGTTATCTCTAGTGCAGCCCAGGACTATACGCATACCTTCATTCTGAACCCGTTCGAGTCGTTCACATTGTGATCTTGAAATCGTAAGAATAAGTGACACATTACTTTTCTGGCCACTATCTTCTTTAGTAATTTGCCATATTCATTTTGCAAGGTGAGTATGCGGTAGCAGTTAGTGATCCTTCCCATGTTTGTGGAGCGGTCGTAAATAACTATGAAGCCAATCCTCGCGCACCACAGCATTCTGTACACTTTTGTTAAAATTCATCCCAACTGCATTAATAACTGTCTCTCAGCTGTTTGATGTGATGATATTGGACACCATCAGGCCCTGGAGCGGTGCTGTGGCTTGCCTTGAGTGCATTAACAACACCCCCTTGTTATTAAGTCAATGTAAGGTTCTCCAGAGCTAGTAATGTCACGAAGAGCACTCATGATATTATGGCAGTCAGCACATCTATGACATAACATAAGCAAGGACACAAAAGTGATAAGACAGATGATAAAATGTGTTTTTTTTACCAACACTTTGTTTCAAGTGCCAAACTTGGTCTCTGACAGCAACACACCACAAAAAGCTCACCAGTGTTAAATAAAATGCTTGAGGAAGGCAGTGGGGGTCATCATCATCATCTTGTCCTGCGCAGAACTTTGCCACCACATCCTCCAGAATTATTTCTCTCTCTCATATGCCAGATGTCCTGTCTCTGCAGCCATCATGTTCAAACCATCAGTTACATCCTGAATCCATCTTATCCGTGGTCTTCCTCTTCTTCTCTTTGCCGGTATGCCTCCTTCATGATGATCTTCTCAGCCCTTTATATCTTTTATATTTCCAAAATATCCAATTTTCACTTTCTTATTTGTAGCATCAGCCAGTTTTCTTTGATTTTGAGTTCTTTCTGGATAGATTTATTTGTTCTCTTCTCTGTCCAAGATATACCGAGAACTCTTCTGTAACACTTATAGTCGAGCATACATGTTTCACTGCTTTATTAAATGCCATGCTTCACACCCATACGTTGCCACTAGGAATATGCATGCTCTTAGTATTCTGATCTTTGTTTTGTTATCGGTTCCGTTCCATACTGTTTTTAGCTGTTTAATGTTTTGTAAAGCCAAGTTTGTTCTTCTTTTAATTTCCTTCATCCCATTTCCATTTGTTGTTAGCAGTGAACCAAGATGTTCAAAACTATTCACATTTTCTACTTTCTCTCCGTTGATAAAAATATCATTTGTCATGTTCGTTTTATCTGTTGTCATTATTTTTGTTTTTGCCACATTGAGATATAGATTTTTTTTTTCGCTTTTATCTTTCACTTCTCCTAATAATTTATCAATCCCTTTTTGTGATGTTGACAGTAGCACTGTATCATCAGCGTATCTTAGTTCAGGTATTTCTCTTCCACCGATTATAAAAGGATCGTATTGTTCTTTCCGCTATCTTCTGTAACATTCCTCATGATGTTTTCTGCATATATGTTAAACGGACAAGACGACAAAATGCAGCTTTGTCTGACTCCCTGCCTTATGTCAAACCAATCTGATGTATCATCACATGTTTTTACAGCCGCCATTTGATCACTATAAAGGTCTCGTATGATCTGTATTAAATGTAATGAAAATCCCATTTTCCCCATAATCTTCCACAATTCCTGATGTTCTACACATGACGAAAGTGGTGGGTCACCAGGACGAAACGAGGACATTAGAAGCAGAGTGTGGGCATAACATCATGCACCGAATACATTGAAAGACAACAAATGCAATGGTTTGAACATTTAATGAGAATGAAATCAACCAACCACCAATAACAGCATACAATAAAAAGAGATCAGGTACTAAAGCCAAGGGAAGACCAAGAAAAAGATGGACAGAATAATATCAAGACCACATTAAATAAACACGGATATAACACAAGGGTGACTCATCTGGTACTATAACGCAAATTAAAGCTCCCACCCTTACGCTTAACGGCAAGAGTGGACAACCAATTCATCATCCACCTGGGGTCTGACAATAGACAAAAGTGAAACTTCTGAGAACATGCATTAAAAAAAAACAATTTCACAACGATAGTCTGTACTTTCTAATGTTTCTCTGGTACCCAACTGAGGCTAGATCCACTTAGGAACAGTAACAGTTGGAAAAAATAGACTCAACTGGGAAATTTGATCTTGGGATCACCTGTCTAGAAAGCAAGTTTACTAACTACTATGCATTCCTGGCTCTCACATCCTCAGCATGTTATACATAATTTTTAAAGTTGAAATTTTGATGTTGCTTTTTAGCGCAATCCATCCGTAATACTACATTAGCTATTCCTCAACAGGCATACATGAAGATAACTGTCATTACAGCAAGGGATTACCAGTTTGAAACATTTCAGACTTGGAATAATCTTTTGTGTGATTGAAATAGAAAGCAATGCTCTCTCAGTGAAGTTGTATTTTTAAACAAGGACATAGACTATACTCTTGTTTCTTGTAACTGTTTTTCTTCATTTCTGTTCGAAATATGGAATCTGAGACTTAGTTATAATCAAACTTTTAACTTATCCGGAAATATTCTACGTAATGTAGGTGGTTGTTTTCCTCCAAATATCTTGTTTTTAATTCACAATTGTTATATTTCTATCTTGCATATACGCTTTTATGTCCCATTGTCTTTTCTATTCTTTTTATTTCCAAGAATAGTTGATATGGTTGTTTATCGTTCATATTTTATGTTAGTTTATGTCTGTCTTCATGAATGAGGAAATTCTGCATTATCCGTTTCTGAATTTGAGAAGTAATTCCTATCGTTATCTGATGTTATGTTGTTCTGCATATACTTGTTTTATCAATTGATTATTTTGATATACGTTTAGTAATTGTTTTGCATTTCCCGTTCATTGAATGGAAGGTAAGAGTAAATGTCTACATCATCCGTTCATGTGAATGTGTAAGGCAAGGGTAAATGTCTGCATCTCCCGTCATGTGAATGTGGAAGGCAAGAGTAAATGTCTGCATATCCCGTCATGTGAATGGGAAGGTAAGAGTAAATGTCTGCATTTTCCCGTCATGTGAATGTGGAAGGCAGGGTAAATGTCTACATCATCCCGTCATGTGAATGGGAAGGTAAGAGTAAATGTCTGCATCCTCCCATCCGTCATGTGAATGTGGAAGGCAAGGAGTAAATGTCTGCATCTTCCCGTCATGTGAATGTGGAAAGCAAGGGTAAATGTCTATCACTCATCCCGTCATGTGAATGTGGAAGGTAAATATGTCTCATCTATCCCGTCATGGAATGTGGAAGGCACGGTAAAAATCATATCACTCTCCAAGAAATATTTTGAATTAGCATATTGTTCATTGAAAGAATTTCAGAATCTATCGTTTAATAGAAGCAATCGTAAGCTACAAGGATAACTACTGTCAGCTACTGTTATACAAATTAAATTAAGAACACTCATAATAAAGGAACATTAAATGTTTGGTCCCTAGTAGAAGGTGAGAAGCTTGAAAATACCAAGAAAGAAATACACACGTATGGAGACTAAAGCTGTCACGTATACTGCAATGAGATGGACACCAGAGAGTAAACAAAAACGTGCAAGATTACTAAAGAACCTATAGGAGAACGGAAACTGAAAAAAATCAATCACAACTAGAATACAATACAGAGGACAGCTAGGAACAAAGAAGAATCATCATGATCAAACAGCTTGTCCTGAGCATAACTTTGACACCCCAACAGTTCTCCTGAATTTCTATCTCTCATAGGCCAGATGTCCTGCTCTGCATGTTCAAACCGTAGATACATCCTGAATCCATCTTCACCGTGGTCTTCCTCTTCTTCTCTTTGCCAGTATAACTCATTCCATGATGGTCTTCTCCAGCCCTTCATGTCTTTTTATATGTCCAAAATATCTCAATTTTATCTTTCGTATTTGTAGCATCAGCCAGTTTTCACTTTCTCTAATAATGTCTTAATCCCATTTGTAATGTTGACAGTAATACTGTATCATGAGCGTATTTCTCTTCCCCCGATTATAAAAGTATCGTATTGTTCTTTTCTGCTATCTTCTGTAACATTCCTCATGATGTTTTCTGCATATATGTTAAACAGACAAGGCGACAAAATACAGCCTTGTCTGACTCCCTGCATTATGTCAAACCAATCTGATGTATCATCACATGTTCTTACAGCCGTCATTTGATCGCTATAAAGTTCTTTTATGATCCGTATTAAATGTAATGGAAATCCCATTTCTCCCATTATTTTCCACAATTCCGGATGTTCTACACAATCAAATGCCTTTGAGTAGTCAATAAAGCATGAGTATAGATCTACATTATACTCTCTATATTTTTCTATGATTGTTCTCATGTTAAATATTTGGTCACGTGCACCTCTGTTTCGTCTAAATCTGGCTTGTGTTATGTTGATATTTTCTTCCATTTTCCTATACAGTCTCAAAGAAGAATATCATGCATTTATTGCTGCTCTAATCTGAGAAGAGAAACTAACAGAAAACAAAGTGCTGTAGTTTTACCAAATACAAATACAATGACAATACACAGCAACGTTTCGACCAAAAGGCCTTTATCAACAAAACGATATAACAAACCTGACAAAATACTCAACGCTCTACATTCCTATGCTTCTTAGTACTTTCTCTTCTCATGCTCTATATTTTATATGTGTATATATGTTAAATGTATATGAGTCATATATTTACTTGATTTTTTATTGTTTCTCTTATTTTTCCACTTACAGTTTTTCTGTATTTATTTCGTTATTCGTTTTTAGTCACATATTTTCATTCGTTTTTAACGTTGCTATATCTTTGTTAAAGTCTATATGTAGTGTTCTGAATTATTCGTCAGGTTTGTTGTATCGTTTGCTTGATAAAGGCCTTTTTGGTCGAAACGTTGCTGTGTATTGTCATTGTATTTGTATTTCGTAAAACTACAGTACTCAGTTTTACGTACTTCGCCATTAACACTTATATTTAAAAGCACATATTTGTTTTCCCGCTACCTTATTAAATGTCCATACTTCACACCCATACGTTGCCACTGGGAATATGTATGCTATTAGTATTCTGATCTTTGTTTTCTTATCAGTTCCGTTCCACACTGTTTTTAGTTTTTAATTGTTTTGTAAAGCCATGTTTGTTCTTCTTTTGATTTTCGTCATCAGAAACGTGCATGCATTTTTATATTTACAAATATGGTCGTGCGTGTGAATAGTGTACTGCCCGTGTATATTAATATGTGTGTACATACATGTAGTGTCAGTGTACAGTATGTGTGTATGTTATTGAGCCGGTATTATATGTGGGAGTACGATGTGACTTAGAATACATATTCAGACGTAGAGCAACTAACGTGTAACAAGGAGAATATCAACGTAAAAATGGATAGTCAATTGTCTTAGTCACATCAATATTATACATACATACATACATACCATACATACATACATACATACATACATACATACATACACACATACTACATACATACATACATACAAAAATACACATCACACACATCATACATACACACATACATACATACTACTACAACACATACATACATACATACATACATACATACATACACAAACATACATACATACATACACATACATACATACATACATACATACATCATACAACCCACTACACACATACATACATCAACACAAAACTATACATACACAACATACATACACATACACATACATACATCATACTACATATACACACTACACACCATACAACAACAACATACATACATACATACATACATACATACATCTCTACATACATACATATACATCACACACACACACACACAACACACATACATCACACTACATACATACACTACATACATAAAAAATACATACATACACCCAACATACACACATACACCTACACACAACAACACACACACACACACATACATACAACATACATACACACAACATACATACACATACATACAACATACATACATACACACATACATACACTACACACACTACATACACATACATACACATACATACATACACACACATACATACAAACATACATACATACACACATACATACACACATACAACATACACACACATACTACACACACACATACATACATACATACATACAACACACACATACACACAAAACATACACACATACATACATACACACATACATACATACACACATACATACATACACACACACATACATACACACACATACATACATACATACATACATACACATACATACACACACATACATACACACATACATACACATACATACACACATACACACACACATACATACACACTACACATACACACATACACCACACATACAACATACACACATACACACATACATACACAACACATACACACCCACACACATACCATACACACAACATACACACAACACATGGTGTATTAATTCTATGTATTATTCTTCTTCTTTTTCTTTTAACTCTCATTGAAAAAGAAATCAGCAACACATTTTCTTCAAACAGATCTGTCTTGAACAAGCCAGCTTAGTGCATTCCAGGTCATTCTTCTCTTTCTCTGTCTACAGTTGGTCTTTATGTATCTTCACGTCTATCTCTACCCTTCTTGTCTCATTGGTTTCATTTCAGAGGCACATTGTGATGTCTGGTCTTTTGCGTTCTTAGTGTATGTCCCAACCACTTCTTATTTCCTTGTTGATATTGTTGATGTCCACGCTCTTCAAGGCACGCATCAGACTGACAAGTCACCTACGTGTCCATTGTCTGATACTACATTTTGTTTGTTGGATGAAATAACTATGTGGTTATAATCATATTTGATTGACGAACATTATTATTATTGTTGATGACTGTACACTAGATTATCTCAGTATTAAGTATTATTTGATCCCAGTGAGGTTTTTCTAGATTTCTTCATATTTGTTTTACATTTATCACATTATATCACTATCATGTGCCCCTCTGGAGACAATCTGGAATTTCCACACATATCTGTCCCGAATAATGACTACGCTTCGATCTTGATATATGTCTGAGGTATGAAGTTAAGTTGTCCCGAAATGTTTTTCTCTCTCTCTAGTTCTTCATTCATTTGATTGATTGTAGCAATGTATTCCCCATCTCTTTTCTCCTGACAGGCTTGACAAATTGTGATTGTCATTTCCTGATGTTGGTAATTGTGCATTAACTTGGCCGAAAACATAAAAAATAATCATTTTAGCATTGCATAAAATTCTCAATTTAATTTAAAACAATCAATCGTTGCACAAAAGCTAACCAAGTACTGGGACAGTTAACAACACTGTTGTCACATAAAGAGATACCGCTAAAAACTAAAGCAAATCTTATAAGAACGATTTTCTGGCCAACACTATGTTACCAGTGTCAAACATAGCCAATAACATCAGCTAATGAGCGGAAAATCATAACGACAGAGATGAGATGTCTTAGAAGAGTTGCAGGTGTGACAATAAGATACACGATTAGAAATGAAGAAATCAGAAGACTGGATATGAAACAAGTCATGCAATTCATAAAAGAACAACAGATTAAATGGTTTGGACACCTGACAAGAATGCCCTGGTATCGTCTACCACAGAGAGCCACACAGAAAAAGTATAATGAGTACAAAGCAAGAGGAAGGCCACGCAAAAGATGGAACGACAGCATCAAGAACAGCCTTACGAACATGAATATCAGCTTAGAAAGTGCATTAAAACAAGCACACACAAGATCACTACGTCCACCCCCAACACTTCTATAAGAAGTAAATGGTGGAAGAGAAGAAGAAGAAGATCTATATCTAAGTAGCCATTTGAAATGTTGATGTGTGTTTACTTATTGATCGTGTAATATATCTATATGCACAGCGGACAATCTTGAAGCACATAGAAATATCACTATGCACGGAGAACACATTGACAAAATGTATTGATAAAACACACTCAGACAGGAAGATAGTTTCTTGCAAATCTGAAGAATATAATCTCAGAAAACACCCAGAAATTGAAATCTTTGTATAAATATAACGCCATTTGTACGCGGTGCAAAATCAACTGGAACTGTTTCTTAGATAAACAGTTCAATGATGCTGAAATATTGAAGTTGTCTTGAGAATTGGTATTTGCTTGAGTATTAGTTCCAGAGTTCCTTGTTTGTCAGGAAGGAGTGGGGTTCACTGCAAAATATCAATCACGATGTAACGGATTAGTAAATAAAGATGTGAATACGTCTGCAGTCGTTGACAAATTGATGAGTTTAAAGAAGATGTTGAAAGTGTTTAATTCAGGAAAATGAAATAGTTAATTTACGAAAACTCAAGTTTCGACTACAGTCAGAATGTGATATTCGTGTTGGTATCATTTCGTTTTTATGTATTTTAACAACGTCTTTATGAAAAATAATAATATAAATTGGTTTCACTTTTGAAAAGTGTTTTAGGAGACATAAATATCATTTGCGGAAAAATTACACCTTTTTAAGGCTAGAAGTGAATACAGGATAAAGATTCGTGAAAGAATAACCCAAGGTTACAACATTGTTTATTTGGATGCATTTTAGGGTTAATAGTCACGTCACTTATGATACAAGTGTGGCAAACACGTAACAGTGTGAAGCGAAGAACTATTCCAAGCAGCAAAGGGGACTTATTATACTAGTACACACATAGGGTGCATCGCGAATGATCTTGTCAACGGGGCTTACCTTGTATTTCAGACACAATCTACTAATGAAAGAGACTAACATTTCAAAATTGATAGATAGACAAACACAGGATTCGAACCACGTACCCTCATTTAGCCTAGCAATGCGAGCGTCCTATCGAACACAAACAGCGAGCTATTCAGGTCGTATTGCTAGGCTAGGCGATGGGTGTCGTAAGAAATGCGGGTAAGCGGTTCGAATCCTATGTTTGTCTATTTGTTTTTTCGGAAGCTCTTAATAACTGTACACTGTTTACTTGTTGATCATATTCGTTTCTTCCGTTGCTTCCTCTGGGGTTCTTGCAAAAAACTTCTTGTGCTCATAAAATTGATAGATAAGTTTGTCGGGAATGGATGATAAACACTCTCCTCTCTCGTTAGACCGATATGCATCGTACTGGATAATGCGACATATCATAACGTTGAAGCACTGAAATACAATCCTTTCTCGATAGACCGACATGCATCGTAATGGATAATGTGACATATCATAACGTTGAAGCACCGAAATACAAAGTTTCAACTTCTTCAAGCATCAAAGATCAAATCAGGACTTTGCTTAAACATGAAAATAAAACTGAAATTCATTGGGTACTTACTACAATTGGACAAAAATACCTAGTGCTCCAAACCTCACAATGAAAAAATGTGCCTTTAAATTTGTCGAGAAGTTAATAGTGGATTCTTTATATTTTCATTTCAAACACAGAGAAGGGAACCATGTACTACTAAGGTTTACTTTAGAATTTCATCAACCTAGAAGATCAAAACAACAAGGAGGAAATCAAAGTTTATATACACATGCATATTGTGGACTCTGTGATTAAATAGTTAAGCCCTTTGCCTTGTGAGTCGAAGGTTGTGTATATACACATGCATATTGTGGACTCTGTGGTGAAATAGTTAAGCCCTTTGCCTTGCGAGTCGAAGGTTGTGTATATACACATGCATATTGTGGACTCTGTGGTGAAATGGTTAAGCCCTTTGCCTTGTGAGTCGAAGATTGTGGGTTCAAATCTGAACCGCGCCGTTCTGTTCACTAGTGCAGTTTTCCAGAGACCCCTAGGATTGTTGCCGGAGCTACGGTGCTCTGCTTTGTACAATACTCTCGGCGTGTGGCGTGCCATTTCTGCTTAGAGGGACCGAGCTAGATAGGGTAAAACCCGGTGCAATGAAGTCAATCCTTCAGCTTTTAAACCTTTTTAAACATTGTGGACAATTGTAAGAAATTCAGGCTTCAGCGTTCTAAAATATACGGACGATAGAAACATCATTTGTGGGAAGCAACATTCTACATACATAAGAAACAGTTATTGACTTGAAGCATGAGAATTACATAGAGAAAGGTTATGAAAACGTGCATGTAGATGAAACATGGATCGATTACCACCTCACCAGAGAAACAGAATAACGTCAACTAGTTATATTCATTAACTTCATTAACAGGTATTAACTGAGAATATGTGTTTAATTGAAAGAAAACTAAACTAATTGTATTAACAGTTGAGTTACCCATACCAGTTATGTCTTTAATTATATTTACCCCTGTGTTGCCAGAGATTTGTTTTCTGTGAGGCCGCGGAGTATATTTAACATTGACTGCAATGAAAAAAAGTAAAACAAGGAAACATTTTTGCTGAAGATAAATATCAAATAAAGAAGTTAATAAAAACGATTGGCGAGGCTTTGGTCGAAAAAAAATGTTGCGAAATATTTCAGTTCACATTAGAACATTGACACTGAAACAAAATATATAAATTCATCAGTTCATCGATGAATTCATCAAGTCCGGACCGCGCCATTCTGTTCACGAGTGCAGGAGACCCCTAGGATTGTTGCTGGTGCTACGGAGTTCGTGCTTTGTGCAATACTCTCAGCAGGTGGTGTGCCATTTCTGTGGAGAGGGACCGAGCCGTATGGGGTAAAACCCGGTCCAATAAAACCCGGTCCAATAAAACCTGGCGCAATCGGCTTTTAAACCCTTTATATTTAGAAAGTTAAATAAAGAATAGTTGTAAATATAGTTCAAGTTCAAGGGAATTTCAAGGGAAGAGGGCAGGTAAATAACACCATTTTAATCGAGGAAATTCAATAATCTTTCTTGAACATATCGACTCAAATATGCAAAATGTGTTCTAAGAAAGATGCGAGCCGTCAACTGTACTTAAAAGTATACCTCATGGTATAAAACAGGTTTTTTACTGACTTATTTATAGTAGACATTTATTATGTTCTTTGCAGAACATTGTTATCTTTACATATCACACGAAAGACTTTAGCTAGGTTTCTCGTGAGCTTCATTGTCAAGTTAAAGTTTTACTTAATTCCTTGCCGTCATCCTCTTGGTCGTCCATATTCTCCTCTTCTATGAACCGTTTTCTCTGTAATTGCTCTTTCTCTCTCTCTCTCTCTCCCTGTCTTTAAGTCCCAGTGTTGTTTAACATGAAAAAAACCATCATATTTTTGAGACATTTTATTGTTTATGAGATAACATGTTTCATTTTTCAGATCCTGTAGGATGTTTGTACTTTTCTCTTCTTTGGACATGGTTTTCTATTAATATTTCTGTAGCAATTTGTCTCAAAGAAAATGATTTGATTCATTAATATCTGTGTAATGGTTCATGATTCACTCCCACATATTGCCACATCAAAAAATGCTGGTCTTCATTACTTTTTTTTCCATCCATTTTATTTGAACTTGCTTGCCCTATGCCAAATACAAAAGGACCTTGACAAGGTTTAAACCAAGTTTTGAACGATTTTTTATCCACCCTAACATATTATTGTGAACACTGAAGAGTACGTAATTTGCTCAGTGGTAAATGACTGTTATTACTAAATAACGACTGCTGAATTATACACACCATATCTCGTAGACACAAATATTTCAATAAATGGAGAAACGGCTTCTTGTCAGCAGGTAATGTATATTTCACGTATGTCTACATTTTCTGGGTTAGAGCACTGAATTACATAGCCACACGCAATATAATTGGCGTGTTAGGACAAGGTTAAAATTATCGTAAAGAAATTATAACAAAATGTTCAGAATTCTAGAAATGTGTTTCCTTTTTGAGTTAGTTTGCAGAATGTTGCAAAGAAATCAAGATCGTCAAAGAATGACCAGACTTGTCATTATAGAAAAAATGATAAGACTGACAACGACATTTGTTGGCAATTTTGTCAAAGCATATTGGGACTTGTGTTGACTTTTCATTAAGATCTCGGAAGTTGCTTGCAGACACATTTTATTGTAGTTAATAACGTTCTTTGATGTACACAGTTCTTTGATGTTGTTGTAGTTTCTCATCCAAAACACAATTGGTATTGAGCTCTTAATTGATGGCGTGCTGATGTCAATAGGAGACTTGATCGTCTATAAGTATCGCGTTTTCGATTTCATTTTGGAATTTTCCAAAAATATGAAGTCATCACGTTATGGGATTCTAATCATTCAAATGTTTACGAAATAATCTTTACAAACGATCATGCTTTCATCTGTCAGCATCCATTCTTTTTTCTCTTGGTAGGGATGCAACTGTTGTCACCTTATCGACTGTTTTTTCAACTTGGTTCATACACCAATATGTCACGATTGATTATTGTGTCCTTAATATATCAATAGTATACCTGTGTAGTGGGTGTGATGTTACAAAACATGAAACATCTAAACACAATATGATATGGAACTGAAAAGAAAACAAATACATGTACCAGCATACTAAGAGCATGCATATTCCGTGGGCGTGGGTGTTGGTGTGCGTGTGGGTGTGCGTGTGTGTGTATGTAGTATGTAGTATGTATGTATTATGAATGTATGCATGCATGCAGTCTGATAAAAGCATCCCAAAACAGTTGATGTATGGCGAGCTTGAGGAAAGGAGGCAGACATTCAGCTGGTGGACAGAAACAATGCCTTAAAGACATTCTTAAAGTTTCTCTGAAATGCTTCAATATAGACACCACGTGCTGGGAATCCCTGCTCATGATTCTAGATGTGGCGCTGTAACAATATAGAACAACTCGCATAGCTGAGAATCGTCGGGCCGTTGAGGCACAGCGGAAAGGAGCTGCGCAAAAAAACAGAACACACAACACCCACATGTCTAACCTTGATCATGTATGTCCCACCTGTCGTAAAGTATTGTGTTCAAGGATTGAACTCTACACTCACCTCCGCACATACCAGAGAAGTGCAGCAGCACACGTCTGATGCTGATGTCATCATCGCGTGCAATGGACGGCTGTTATGTATGTATGCATGTATTTATGTATGTATATGTAAAGTTGACATATATTTGACTATGTCCAGTAGACGTGCATCAACTATTTCAAACATTGAAATTATAAACAAGAATAGGTAAAGATGAGAAATAACAGAAAGCATTCCTGACTTCAAATAAAACCGACATATCAACCCTCAACTTTGCTTTCTTTTCATCCGTCTTCAAGCACAATCCTTCTCTATAAACTACACAGAATATCACTAGTCCAAAGATAGATTTCAGCTTGCCATTACTGCTTTGGTATTGGTCAATAGACTACCTCCAGTAGTCTTTTTATGTAGGCAAATAGTATCGGAAACTGTTTGTTTAGTTATTCACACGACACAGACAAAAATCGCTGATCTCGATGTTCGTATTTGATCCGATAGTTGAAACCCAAAACTCAAGCCCAGACAGACATGACACCAACGACCCAGGTAATTACATTTTCGGAACACGTACTACCAGATCTTCAAATAGTAATGCGTTACCTCATTAACTCATGACCTCACATCACAGATCTTTCAACAACAGACTAAAGGAAGAATTTTTCACTCTCGTCAGATAATCAATTTTTGTAACGATTGAAGCTATGACTTGTTACCAGTAACGTTCTTTTAATGTAGTCATTATTTTTCTTATAAATAATTTATCGCTATTGAGAGTGTTTCTAGCTATCTTGAAGTTATAATAGAAATGAGTACATTGCAAAGAACACTTTGCCAGAAACAGTTAAAAGTTAATTGCTATATTATTCGTGTCCAGACGAAATGTCTGATATTCTCTGATAGAGAATCTATTGCTAGTATTGAGATACGACTCATGTAGATGGTGTTGGATTGCTAGGGACAATGAATGTCCAATGTCAGTAGGGACATTGGCTAGGTGAGTTTTCCGATAAACAGCGGATGGGGAAAGAATGTCTGCGTGCAAATAAAACATGGGAAATAACTGTGGAAAGAGAGCTGAAAGAATGTGGATTGACATGGGAAACAATTGGTAGAAAGACAGCAGAACGGCATCAATGAACATCTCTTGTGAAAGTCTTATATGTCGAAAGGGAAACGAAGAGGATGTAGATAGATAGTTACATTCTATGTCTATATGTTCTTACTGTAGGTAGTTTTTTTTTCCGATCCACAAGCACTTGAGCTTTTCAGCTCTTCGGCTCGGTGCCATGGACACCAAAAATCTGGGGAATCTGTGGCTTTTTCTGCCATCCTGCGGAAATGAACCCGCACACACAGAGGGATAGTCACCCGTAGTCCAACGCGCTACGAACACGCTGGGCAGACGGGCCCCAACCAGGTAGTTTGTTAAGGGACCATCTTCTTTGACACCTATACTGCATTCCAGCACATAGACACACATCCTGCAAGAATGTCCAACATACTTTGAACAAATGAAACACAAGTATCCAACGTCCATGTCATTACAATACAAGCTATATAAGGGTGCATATGTACTTCATTTGAACACTAACTACTTAACAAGTATACATCTCAATATCATGAAACGTTGAAAGAAAAAGTTACTATACTTGTCAGTACTTAGAGGCGTCATAACTGGGAGAAGGTTGATCTATACTATATATATTTTAATGATATAAACACAAATGTAAGAGAATTATGATTCGAAATATTTGCATTGTTTACAATAATCTGTAGACAATAATACAATATTGAGAGATAGGTACACTACAAACAAAAAGAAAATAAACAAAGTAACCTAACACACTCGCAGCTTGCATCTGTTTGTCGATCCTGTTTGGTGAAGTGTAACGGCATTATTAAGGATTGCGTCATTATTTGTTACTTTGTCAGTCTGATATGTCAATGTCATTGTCAATCCTCGACACATACAACAGCACATACGGCAAAGACAACATAATTCCACTCAATTCAATCCTACCATTATGGTATCAGAATCTTCAAGAGAAATATTTGATTTTTCTGTCTTTGTTTCTATGGCTGTTTCCTTCTTTACAGTGTGGGATCACTGCCCCCACGCCTAAACACTACATGTTGCTATTTACGACATACAAGAAGAGACATTGTTTCATTTCTTAGCAACGCCGGAAATCACACAGGACAATCTGATTTATACAGAGAACAACATACTCTACTTGAACAGTTTATAAGAAATATTTATATTTAGTTTTTTGGTAACAAGCTGTGAAACGGTTCAGTGTTATTGGACTTATATTCTCAGCTATGTTAGGACAACTCATGCTTGGCAGAAAACTGTTTTGCCATCACATCACAGATTATCTTTCTTGAACACACGAAGAAATACAATAAAGGGGCGTTGGTATAAAACTAAGAAAAACTTCTTGTTTCACTGAAAAATTACATAAACAATTTACTTATGTATACGTTTTTTAGTGAAATTAATACTGGTATAAGATTTCAACGTGAAACGTATTTTTAAATCCTGAATAGTGGTTGTGTGTTTCATAGAGTACTCGGACGTTTTTAAAAATACATTCGTAAAAACGAATGAAATGAGCACAAGAAAGAATCTTACATGTACAAGACATCAGACAATTTTATGTTGAAAACTAGCAGCAATAATAACAGATTGAAAGAAAAACTTGTACTTGCCGTATAGTTAGTTATATGACTATGAGCAGCGGATATATATGGCTACTTTACCTATTAAATATATACACATATTTACATCCAGTGGCGGCTCGTGATGCTTTTGTTGGTGGGGCCAGACTCAAATTTTTGGGAAAAATCATGGTTTCGGGTTAGGTTATATTTTAATTTATTAACTAATAAATACACGTTATACATTATTTTGGTGGGCCAAGCCCCACTGCCCTTAATGACGAGTTGCCACTGTTTACATTTATTTATTTGAGTATCCTATGAATGCAATGCTTTGTTACGTGTTGGTTATTCTTTCTCTCCTTATATACTCAAAAATAATATCTTTCATATTTTTAAAGAAGGCAGAAGTTAGTTTCAATTCGTTAACTTTATCTAAGAGCTTGTACCAGAGCGATACTGATGACGGTCATACGAGTTTTTTTTCTCTCGTTATTTTTGAGACACATTTGAACCATATGTACCACAGTCTTTTGGTTGATGTCATAATAATACTTTGAAGACCTATTGGTCGAAATGCTGCTGTGTATAGTCATTGTTTTTGTATTTCGTGAAACTGCAGTACTTTCTTATTACGTGTTACGTCATTTTACATATTTTTTACTGCACTTTCCCCTATATCGATAATAATATTTATTAGAAGTGTCTATCCGTAGCTTGTTGAACAGATGGTACATCAGTGAGTTGTGACATGTGCAAAGTATGTAGAACGTGAGTTCTTCTCTGCTATAGATTTTGCAATATACATACCATGAATGATTATTGTACCGATTGCATAGTTCTCGTGTATACAATCGTTACTGAGTCTCCTGTAGAACTGTAACTGGTGACCTCAAGTCTCGCTTGATGAACAAAGATAGATGCACGCAAGCTTCATATCAATGGACTTTAACGTAACCCGAACTAGACAGTTTGAAAAGAAATTTAAGTTTTGCAAAGTCGAGCAGATAGAACTCCAGGCAACCGAACTCGCGCAGACAAATATTGTTTGGAAAAATCAGGGATTGGGGTTATTTTTTAATTTATGTAATAATAAATACACGTTACTCATTATTTTTGGTGGGGCCCAGCCCCACTGGCCATTAATGACGAGCCGCCGCTGGTCAGAAGTGATGCATAATTGCAAGACTAAATATATTTTGTAGTTTTCTGTTATATACAATTACAAAATTATATAGGAATTGCAGTTATTATCCATATATCTTATATATACAACTCATTATCGGTTTGTCCGTCGGAGACAACAAACGTGAGAAACGTCAAGCTTTGGAGACATGACATTCCTTCCTGCAGAGGTTTGGCAATCAAAGAAATCATTTTCTTCTATCTGCATGCTTTATTTACCGAGTTACGGGCGAGAAGCCCTCTGTGAGGGCGGGTTCAATTCCGCGGGCTGGCAGAAAAGCCACAGGTTCTCCAGATTTATGGTGTTCGTGGCACAGAACCGAAGGGTTACGATGTCCATGGCACCGAGCCGAAGAGCTGAAAGCTCAAGTGCTTCTGGATCGAAAAAAATATATTTAAAACATTTACCGAGTTATTTGAGTTAGGTTCAGTGGCGGCTCGTCATTAAGGGCCAGAGGAGCTGTGCGCCACCAAAAAATAATATGTAACATGCATTTATTGTTTAATAAATTAAAATATAACCTAACCGAAAATCATGATTTTCTCGAAAATTTGTGTCTGGCCCCACCAACAAAAACGATCACGAGCCGCCACTGGTTAGGTTTAAATGCATTCACTTTGTATAGAGTGCTAAGTCCGCAATCATCATTCTAAATTCTTACGTATTAAGACCTCAGAAAAAATAAATGTGAATTGAAATTGTTTAAAAAATCATCAAAATACAAGAATTAAAGTGAGCTTACATTATTGTCAACCTTTACTTATCAGTTTTTTCTAGTACACAATTGAAATTTGGTCGACCCAGGAGCCTTTACAGTTGGAAAAATAATTTCACACGTAAATCCCATGCAAAACTAGGTAATATAACTATTATATACCTCTGTAGTCTGGGATGGCACGCCTGTATGCGGGGGCGGGGGGCAGGGGCGGGGCACTGATCTTCTCCTTCGAACACTCCAAATCGACAACACAATAACCACTCTTTGTGTGATCTGCATGGGATCTGAGTCTAAGAGCGATTGTATGTTGTGCCAGTTATGTGCCTACAAGTAGGCCAGTACATCCGATTTCTGCGACGCTTTTTATTTACTAGGGTAGCTTCCGTAGGCCTCTAAGTAGTCGCCTCTTACGACATGCCTTGTAGGTCGCAGTGGTACTATTCTTTGCTTACCTTGCGAGCCCCGGCACTACACGGGCGGGCGGGGGGAAACACTGATAAAAATAAAAGCAGGCTTTCATGCAAGAATAATTCTGAAGCGTCATACCAAGTGCTATGACCAGGCAAGAATTCATTTCAGATGAAAGCAAGAGGAAGATAAAGCTAGTATACAAATATATATATATATATATTTATATATAGTAGCAAATAACCATTTAACTTTACAACAATATATAAAGATTGCAATAAGGAATGACTTAACAATACAAATCGAAATAGAGATTATAATTAACAGTAAAGTAACACTGCAACGCTGGTTAGCGATTTAATATAATGTTTACCCTGGATTCAAAGAGAGCACCAAATTTACTTCTTTCAATAATTTAAACTACATATACACTGTGCTTGAAAGCCGCTGTATCGTAGTTGTTAGTGAACTTGCTTTTCAAGGCTGGTGGTCTGGGTTCAGCTCCCGCAATGCGCGTGGAATGTTTTCCCGACCGCGACGCCTTCCAGGTCGACCCAGCCTCAACTGGGTACCAGACATGCTCTGGGAAAGTAAAGGCAGCCGGCGTCATGCTGACCACATCACCCATCGTGTGCCGACAGTCAATGAAAAATACAGGACTAACACTGTAATGATCTATATACCACGAGGTATGAAAGGGTTCCTTTACTTTTTTTTTTACACGGTGCTTGTATGTACCTTCATGTGTATATATATTACCTCTCATGTGTATATATATATATATACCAACTAGGACGTATAGTCAGTGCTTGTACGGACATCGCTTGGGAGGAAAATCAGTAGCTAATTCTTTGTTGGAAGTGTTCAAACGTTTTTTGTGTGTCTCAATTATACAATTTAAATCACTGGAATTCTCAGTATTTTTCTGTGTAACCACATCTATGTAGCGTCTGGAGATGTTGCTGTCTAGTTATTGTTCAAGGCTCCCATTTATAAGTCAGTACTGTCTCAATGTAGTAATGAAGAACTCTTTTTCTGATATATAAGCAACGATGTGATGCATTCAATGCACTTTATCTTCTGGGAAGAGGGTTTTGCCTGGCCTAATCTGTTCTTTACTTTTGATATATTTTTGATTTTGTCTTGTATTCACTTTATCTTGACAGCATTTCTCTTATGAGGAACACTGTCTGTTAGTAATCTGATTCTTCTTCTTCTTCTTCTTCAGCGATCTCTGGTCATGCGTTTAATTTACTGTGGACTACAAACTGGGCAGACAGCTTCAGGTCTGTCAGGTTTCCCAAAGCTTAGTTTTCAGGTCGACTGGGTGTGGCCACATGTTGCTTCTCAGCTCACAGAAGAGGACAGTCTTGCAGGATATGCTCTGGTGTCTGTTCTGCCTGCTGACACTGGCAGAGAGCTGTTTGACTTATTCCTAGTCTGTATAAGTGTTTGTTGAGTCTGCAGTGTCCGGTGCGTAGTCGAAATATAATGACCTGGTCTGTTCTGCTTAGGTCTTTGAGGAGTCTTTTCCATAATCATATCCAGTGTTTGTCTTCCAGTCTACTGCAGATTTCTCTGTATGAGGGTTTTGACCTCTTGAAAAGACAAGGGTTGGTAAATTTGCTCTTTGGCACTGCCCTCCTTAGCTAAGACATCAGCACTCTCATTGCCTGCAATGCCACAGTGAGATGGAATCCACTGCAAGTGAATTTCTGCCTTTTCTGGGAAAACTGAGCAAGTTCTCTTTGTAGTTTTTGTACTGTGCTGTCAGTGGATTTAGCCTCCAGGGCTTGTATAGCTGACAATGAGTCTGTAAGAAATACCGGGAAGACAGATCTCGTCAGCAGGGGACTGCAACTGTCTAGAGAACAACCTCAAAAAAGATGTCCTCAGAAACGGAATGTGTCAGCCATTATTGGTGGGGAGGAATCGACACATACGAACAACTCAAATCTGATTATGAGACCGAACTATTTAATTTGTTGTTTTAGTACTGATCTTGCGCGATCATTTTCTTCCAGAAGATTTCACATCTAAATCTGTCTCTTAAAAATACCAGTGCCTGTAGTAATAGTAATAATAATAGTAGTAGTAATATCAGCGCTAGTAGCAGTAGTAGTGGTAGTAGTATTAGTAGTAGTAGTAGTAGTAGTAGTAGTAGTTGTAGTAGTAGTATAAGTAGTAGTAGTAGTAGTAGTATTAGTAGTATTAATAAAGAGACAATACAATTTCATAAAGTAGTAATACAGAAAGCAGAGATTAATAAACGATAAACAAATGTCACAGATAACTTGTGGATACACTTTGATGTTGTTTCCGTCCAGGATTTCAGAAAGAATTGCAGTAAATAAAAGCAGTCAAGTTGTGCATCGCCCGAGTCGTTACCGTGGTCCAAATTTTGGGTATAAAGAACATAACCACTTTTTCCTGCCACGCATGTCGTAAGAGGCGACTAAGGAGACTTGGATGAATTCGGATGCACGTGTCCTAAGTGTGTAGAAGTCAATCTGCTGCCTTGCAGGACGGATGGGACAGCCAAAGGCTAACGGAGAGCGAACCCAGTAAACGATGGTTGAATCCGGACACATTACCGAAGGATAAGCACCAGAGCTCCAAATGGCTCTGAAGATGTAACGAAACCCACCCATGCTAAGACTGCATGAATCAGATTTCCACATGAATGAATTTATGGAGAGAACTGGTACATCGGTCTTTTAGGTGATCGAGAGAGAGAGAGAGAGAGAGAGAGAGAGAGAGAGAGAGAGAGAAAATGTACATTAGTGGCTAAACATTTTGACACATTTAACAACGAATAAAACATAGATTTAGAGACAGTTATCAATAATAGACAGACTGACTCTGAGAGAAGAAATATTAATACTGATATTCATGATTAAACTTGATGAAAGATAGATAAAATAAGTCTGGTCACCTAGACATCTCAACGAAAAAAGCACAATACCAAAAATCAAGATAAGGAAGTGGAATGTGACAATTGTATAGGAAACTGGTAATATAACAACATATGATGTAGGAATTAACCTAATAAACGTAAGTCCGTTGGGAAAAGATGAAAATAAGGAAAATATTGTTGACAACCGCATTACATGCTCCAGAGACACAATAATCTATTGTTACGTAGAGTCAGAGATAGGTCACCGAGATACATACCTGCTATTTCGAAGCAAGTCGAGAAATGAATGTGTGAAGTTGTGGTAGAATTATATAATGATTCAAAGTTAATTGCATATCCTTTAGAGGACTTTGCGAATCAACACCAGCTTTTAACGCTGTTTGTGATTTTTCAAGGCCTTATTACGTTCAGTATCTTGCCATTCCTTTCTGAACGGATGGTGCCATCGTCCTTTAGTAAAAATCCACGCGAAACAATTTGCAACCAAATTCTCCGCAGCGTGATTCGTACTCAGAACGTCGGGGTTAATAGACCGAGACATTATCTCCTAAACATAATGATTACAGCAGTAAAAGTCATAGAAAGAGGAAGACATTCCACAATCATTTAGTGTTGACTTCAATAATCATTGAAGATGAGATCTCAATAGAGTATTTGTCAGAAAAACTCAATGAAGCAATAGACACGATGGTAGAAGGAGTACTAAAACAGTTAACCTCTTGGGTACTCATCAATCTCAGGAGCACATCAGGTAGAAATAAAAACTTAATGTAGTCAGGTATGAAATTAGTTTAGAATGTAGATCTCTCTCTCTCTCTCTCTTTCTCTCTCTCTCTCTCTCTCACTAGCCGGTGACGTCCCTGTTGCTCAGAGCAGCAACAAATGTACATCATTCTTCTCTATGCACGGCCATCTCTACCGTTTTCCTCCAGGTCGTTTTGGATCTTACACGTTTTCGTTTACCTTCTAGTGTCCATCTCAGTACAGTTTTCGTGACATAGTATCCATACGTATCATATGGCTGATCCATCTCCAACGTCTCCGTTGGATGGTGGTGCTCATGTTATTTTCTTCTTCTTCGAACGCTTCATATCGACCACATGTTAACCACTCTGTGTGATTTGTATATGATTTGAACCTAAGAGCGATTGTACCTTGTGCCAGTTAAGCGCCTACAAGTAAGCCAGCACATCCGATTACAGCGAAGCTTTATATTTGCTAGAGTTGCTTCCCTAGGTCCTACATCAGTTGCCTCTTACGCCATGACTTGTAGGTCGCAGTGGTACTATTCTTTGCTTCCTTGCGGTACCATACGGGCGGCTTATGTTTTTTTATTGGCACTGTAAGCGGTTCTGGTTAGAATTAGTATTTGGTCAGAAAACAAGTAAATATATTTTGCAGACAAGTTATATGGAAAGTGAAGAAGTTGAGCATATATTATTCTGACATTCTGATCGATACTGTATTATCGATATGTTAGAAGACTTCAGTAATATTATGTAGCAATGGCAAAACACGTAAGTGCTGTAGTTTTACAAAATACAAAAACAATAACAATACACATCAACGTTTCGACAAAAGGCCTTTATCAAGCAAAGGATACAACAGGAGTGACGAATTTCATTTCTTTCACAGCCCACTACATATTAGTTAGTTAGTTAGTCTTTCCTCTTGGGCCTGTGGGCGGCGCATAGGGCAGAGGTCATAGCTTTCCATGTCTCGCGGTTCGTTGCTATTTGTTTTAAGTCTTTGATGTTTACTAGGCCCATCGTTGAGCCTTCTCTGGTGATGGTTCTACGCAGAGTCTCTCTTGGTCTTCCTCGTTTTCTTTTTCCTCTGGTGTCCATATGAGGGATTGGTAAGGAGTCTTCTCTCATCCATTCTAAGTACATATAGACTACGACGATATCATTTGATAGCAAACAACTGCAGTATAAATTAATCTGGGTTCTGATGCTGTATTTGTTTGATTTCCAGACCGTCTGAAGGTTCATGAATGCACTTCGCACCTTTAGGAATCTCTGTTGCTAAGTGCTTAACTAGTTGTCTTGCATTTAGGAATCTCTGTTGCTAAGTGCTTAACTAGTTGCCTTGCATTTAGGAATCTCTGTTGCTAAGTGGTTAACTAGTTGCCTTGCATTCCGAAGGTAATGGATTCGAACTGAACTGCGCCGTTTTGTTCACGAGTGCATTTTTTCAAGAGATCACTAAAATTGTTTATATAGATTCGAGTTCGTGCTTTGTGCAATACTGTCGACATGTGGTTTGTAATTTCTGCGGAGAGGGACCAAGTATTGTTGGGTGAAACCCGGTACAGCAAAGTCAATCCTTCGTCTTTAGACCATTTAGACTTCGTATCTTACTCAGTCTGAATTCAATGTCAAATCCATCTCCTCCTTCGTATCTTACTCAGTCTGATTTCAATGTCAAATCCATCTTCTCATTCGTATCCTACTCAGTCAGACCGCCTAGTTTGTAGTCTACAATAAATTAAGAGCATGACCAGAGAACGCTGAAGAAGAATATGATAGAAGTAAGTAAAAGTAAAGGCACTCTTAATTTATACTATGCGGTAAAGGTATATAGAAGAATACGGTGTTAGACCCGTATTTTTCATTGAACGTCGCCACACGATGGCTGATGTGATCAACATTACCCCAGCAGCTTTTACTCCCCAGTGTTTTTCCTGTTACCTAATTGATACTGGGTCGACCAGAGAGCTGTTACGGTTGGAGAAATGCGACGCCTACTTGTGGAATTGAACCTAGACCACTAACCTACGAAACGAGCTGACTAAAAACTACGATACTGCGGCTCTCTCTTCATATATCTCTAGACAATTCTTCAGCATTCTTCCATGTCGACGTGGTTGTCCCTTCTCTTGTCTTCCCCAAAATCACGCAGTCCATTATTTATTTTTCTCACTCTAAACCACGGTGACGTTTAATGTGACCACAAGAAATCACTTTCCGAAACAAGATATTGCTATGAGACAATATCCGCATTGTTCAGGTCTTTATTTTCCGCTTATTTTCTCAACACATTATTATCATTTTTGTGTAGCACTTTGTTTCCTCCGAAGATTATATTTTCCTCTCTAGAGCTTGTGTAATGGTTCAGGATTCACATCCATGTGTTACCACGGGGAAAAAAGTATGTCTCTAAAATTTCTACTTTTGTTATCATGTCCATGTTAAGCCGTATGTTTTTCATACAATTTAAATTCTGAATTGCCATGGCCAGTCTTGCCTTCTCCTGATTTCTTTTCTGCATACTTTCGTTTTTAATTGCGGAGACAAGTTGTTCAACATTTTCAAAATTTCCCTTAAACAACAATTTCAATGGTAATTTTGCGTTGGCATTTTATTTTGTCAGTGGGTGGTCATCTTGGTTTTCTGTGCATGACATTACTGTGTCTTATGACAGGAAAAAGGAGCAGTTCTATTCTCTTGACATTATTTGAAAGGACAACTGTGTGACTCTGTCATCTTCTGATCTCAGGTCTTGAAAAATTATTGTCACCAATTGCAAACGGATAATTTAAATTGTGGGTTAGTCAACCCTGATACATCTCATTGTATTGTATACATCATCATCATCAGGTGCCGTACCGGCTGGCGTAGGTGATCATGGATCTCATAAATCTCTGTCGTTGGTGTTTGCTATCAACTCGGATGTTGACGTTCTACCGTGCCATGAAGTCAGGCTATCAAAATTTTCCTCTCTGTCTTCCTTTGTCTCGTCTACCCTCGATTTTACCGGTTGTCACAATGTGTTCTAAACCTCCTCCTCATCACATGCCCGAAAAATGATGACTGCCTCTTCTTATATTGATGATATGCTTTCTCTGTGTCTTGATCTCATTCAATACCTCAACATTAGTCATTTTTGCAGTCCATGGGATTCTCATCATTCTTCTATAAAACCACATTTCTGTGGCCCTAAGAGATTTTTCTATCTGTGTGTTTATTATCCATGACTCGCATCCATAATGCATACATATATGTTAAATAAATATGGGGAGAAAATGTAATCGTGTAATACATCCTCTTTGCACAACTAATTCATCTGATATATTATCATTTATTTTAATAGCTCGTGATACAATATTTCGGTAAGCTGAACCAAATGTGCTGAAGACTCCATGCCCATCATCATGGTATTTCAGAATCTCTCATTCTCTCTCTCGCCACATATATAAATATTTAGCCTGTAACGACCTTGGCACTCGTGGCAGCAATAAATACCTACCATTCTTCTATAGTCGTGGCCATCCTCTGTATCGTGTTCCAGCGGAGATTCATTTCTTTCAGTTTCTGTTCTACTGTACACCTTTCGGTCGTTTTGGACCTTCCACGTTTTTGTTTACCCTCTGGTGTCCATCTCAGTGCCAGCTTTCGTGACAGAGTTAATCTCTATGAGTATCACATGTTCGATCGATCTCCAACGTCTCTGTTAGATGATGGTGTTCATATTCTCTTGTTGACACTGTATAAGCAGTTCTCACAAATTTATATATAGAGATTCATTTTGTACTTTGTGCATTTTTCGAAGATGTTTCTCTGTGTAAAAATGTGTTCCCTGATGTACGATATGTGTCTGATACCTACGTGATGTTTCAGATATTTGCTATACTTTTATCAGCTTCATGATAATGTGCAATATTATTTTGCACTCATGACTTATTGAAGAAGTGGTGCAAGAGTTGATGCTCAGATTTATAAAACATTTCTTTGTTACAGAGCTGTATACAGATCATGTCCATGGTTTGGACCAGTCTGCACTATTTTAAATCATCGCACACATTATATGAAAACGTGAAAGCTGGTTGCACCATCAACTTGAATTAGTTCATTTCATATACAATCCCATTATTGTGCCATCATATTCTTCTGAGCTTGTATTGCTTTTATCACTTCCTTTAACATAGGTTCTGGCTCTCTTTACTAGTCACGATCATGTCTAGATTTGTTATGTTGTTTTTCCACATTTCTCTACAGCTATCGGTCACTGTTTCAAATTTTCACTTAACTCCTGTTAGACCAATATGTAATCCGTCTCCGTCGTGCACAGTTGGAAATATGTATGCGTGCTACCTTGGTTCGCTAGTTAAACACATTTGTGATTCTGTTCCTCTGACATTCAGTTATGTTTACGTAACGTATTATTTCAAACATATTAAATAAACGGATAAATGCAACATCAATTTGAGTACCCGCATCCAATCTGAGGTTGATGAGCAACTGAAGGACGTCCATCTGTTCATATTTATGTTCCCGACGAACTATTCTGTTGATGTAAGTATGTCTGCTACCTCATTGAATCCAACATATGCATGTCCAGAACTTTTTCTTCGCTAAATAATATAATATTTGTACTTGTACATTTTTCAAGGTCTGGATGAATGGATTAGAGCGCGGCTCCAATGTGGGAGACTAGGGTTCAATCCACGCTAGTGGCAATGAGTTTGTGTTCTGTCGGGGGGTATACACAAAATCATAACTTGAACGGTTTCACAGTGACTGTACTAGCCATGAGGCCAAGCAAACAGGACAAGCCCCACATGTCCTACACCACGGCCTTCTCTTCTTATAGAGAAGGCCGTGCCTACACCATCTATAAAGCGGTATACGGGCAGTAACGACAGTAACCTTTTAAGGGTTCTCACAGTGTGATGTTTTGTATTGGTGAAATGTGAACATGCAGTGCTAGTGTATCGGATGTTATGTTAAGTTTTCACAGTGTGATGTTTTGTATTGATGAGATGTGAACATGCAGTGCTAGTGTATCGGATGTTATGTTAAGTTCTCACAGTGTGATGTTTTGTATTGATGAGATGTGAACATGTAGTGCTAGTGTATCGGATGTTATGTTAAGTTCTCACAGTGTGATGTTTTGTATTGATGAGATGTGAACATGCAGTGCTAGTGTATCGGATGTTATGTTAAGTTCTCACAGTGTGATGTTTTGTATTGATGAGATGTGAGCATTTCTCGCATTCAGTGCTAGTGTATCGGGTATTATGTTAAGTAATATGTAGCACTTTTGATATAACACAAACAAGACATATAAAGGAAAACTTTGATGGTAAGCTATTTTCACGTGGCATCATATTTATTAATGTGAATCATGACAGTACAAGAAATTGAATACTATTCTCACCCGTGTGGTGTCGGGGCCCGAAATGATGTAAAGAATATTTCCACTGCGACTTACAAGGCATGTCGTACGAGGCGACTGATGTAGAACCTAGAAAAGCTACCCTAGTAAATAAAAAGCATTGCAGAAATCGAATGTACTGGCCTACTTGAAGGCGCATAGCTGGCACAACGTACACTAGCTCTTAGGTTCAGATCACATACAAATCACACACAGTGGTTAACAAGTGATCGATATGGAGAGTTTGATGAAGAAGAATAATATTCGATTTCGATCAAATTTATCTCTCACGCAACTGTTTCCTCACAGACTCCACCAGGAATCAAGAACTCATTCGCTATCAAAGATCACATTGTGAGATGACTAGTTTCTAGTTGTGGGAATACTATTACATTGTGAGATGACAAGTATCTAGCTGTGGGAATACTATTACATTGTGAGATGACAAGTATCTAGCTGTGGGAATACTATAGAAAATGTAAACAAATCAGATAAAAAAAGTAATAAAAAAAGAAACAAAACTAAAAACTACAAAACAACAGCTGTTATCAAAATATCGAAAGACAAAAAAAAAGTTATAAAGATTGATACTCCTCCCACCCTCAAACAAAAAAAATTTACTGAATATCAGGATTTTGTTTGTGAGCCAAATGTGTCTTTGATGTGGAAGCAAGATAAACAAGAAACGACATTAAAATTGACATAAATTCAGCTGAAAGTAAGCAAAGACATTCTATAAAAAAAATATATGCAATAAAGATAAATACTTAGATAATTGAATAAAAGCAAAGATATGTTGGAGAGATGATATTGATAACATCTTAGAACAGATCAGATATCAGCACTATTAATAACAAAACTACATTTACTTTCAACTGGCATAGCTCAATATAGAACTGAAGAATGTCTGTGGAATTTCAGAACTTGTTTTTATTTTTGTTGATTTATTTGTTTGGTTGCTTATCTGTTATGAATTTAGGCGTAGTCATGGCTCCTAATCATGCCTCTGATTGATTTTTGAGTGAAGACATGCTTTCATTATCACCAGTGTCCAGGGGCGACTCGTCATTAAGGGCCAGTAGGGCCTGGCTCCACCAATAATCGAAAGAGGGGAAACTTCCTGGAATAGACAAATAATAGTAAATACTCCAAAAACCATGATTTTCCGAAAATTTGGTTGTGGCCCCACCAAGAAAATGACTACGAGCCGCCACTGCCAGTGCCCCTCAACATTCATGCGAACCTTACTATAGGTTCAGAAGTAGTTGTAATTTTAATCAATAAAGTAGAGGATATGGGTTTCCTTTAGTTAACTTTGAATGGTTAGCACACCGACAATTTTTGACCTAAGCTCAACTCAAACTTCAAAGTTTCCACGGCCCGTTGTCACTAGCGCTACGTGTTATCAACTTCCATATCCGAGCATGCTTTGTTGTTGATGATAACTTGTGTTGCTGAGCTGGTCTCTCTTTCACAGTCTCTACTAAGTTCAGAAAATTGCATGTAGTTGGTAGTTTGTTGGGCAGCTCTGAATATGATCCTCACAATTGATGGCTTATCTCGGCAATAGCTATCCTCTTAGTTTAGTTTAGTCGTCGGATCACCATCACTGCACGTCGAACAAATTAGTCCATAAGTGCTCCGATCTCTCCCTAAGTATGTCCATCAGCGTATGGCGACTAACGACACCGGTTCTTTGTTGGTTTACAATTCTTCTTTGTCTGCCAGCATAGCGTTCTTGTCGAGCTACACCACACTTAACTTTGAGTTCTTGCAGTCTGGTTAGTTTGTGGATTCACCGCTATTACGTGAATCATGTACACGCCTCTCTCCCTTAAGGAATTTATAATATCAGCCTGGTCCATTGCTCGCCCGCTTTGTACAGCAGCCATACCTGCAAGCCTATCCGCACGTTCATTCCCCTTACACCTGTATGCCCTGGCACAAAAATAAAACTGATCTTTGTCAGCTTAGACCTCCCCAGCGACTCCATCCAATGTCTCCTAGCCCATCCTGTTTCAATCTTCCTGAGCATACTCATTGAGTCACTTATAAAACATGCATGGATAAAAGTCTGTGATTCTAGCCAAATTATCGCTTTGGTAACCGCCATGATTTTCATAGTGAGCTATCCTCTTTATGTGGTGAGTCCCAGGCATGTGAGCAATACACGTTTTGCTGCCTGATATTGATAATCGTATTTGTTTTAATTTGGCTCGTGTGTGAATGTTTTCTGTTCAAGTGTTTGTTTAGTCTGGAATATCCTGTTCTTAGCTAAAAGATACTGTCTTTTCTAGCACAGTAAATTGTTGATGTCCATTTTTATCAGGAAAGATTGTTTCTGAATTCATTATGCATCTGATAGTTTCTCTAGCCCACCAGGACAGTCTTTGTCTTTGTAGTTGCTTTGGAGTAATATTTTAACTTCTTGAGTGTTGGTTTAGCTGCTTATTTATGTAATCTTTGATTTTGTTTTGCTAGTCTGTCTGCTCTCTTACTGCCTGGCATGATATGTTTGTTGACATTCACAGGAGATGGATGATCTTAATGTTGTAAAAAACTTATGAATTGTTTGTGTAAGTTGTGTTATGTTTTGTTCTCAGTTTGAAGTTAACATTGAAATGTTTGCAGTCCTGATTTTACCTCAATGACGATTACATATATGTGCTTTTGAATATATGTGTTTATAGAAGAGCCCTCTGTATACCATGGACTGAGAAGAGAGCAAATAGATATATCAAGAACGAAACGAACTGTTTATTTTCTTTTGAAAAAGCATGGCTTGAGAATGGATAGAATTATTGCAATAGTAAAAGAAAATAGTACTAACTGTTGTAACTTCACATAAGTTTAGAATGTGTTATACACGATATTCAGCTTAGTTTTGCATCATTAATATCATTATTAAATAGAGTAAGTAGTGATGTATCATGTCACATTCTCTTTTTAACATCTACAGAGAGAAACGTCTTCGAGCAGCTTGAAGGACTGCCAGGACTCGAGATCAATGGACAAATAATAAACATACTAGGATCAGAGAAAAAAAACTTCATTTTTGTTCATGAGCACGCAGGAGTTAGTGGTATTGAAAGCGCTGATAGATTGGTTGGCTTGACTACAATATCAAAGGGAGCTACCATGAACCGAAATGACATTGTTAAAGCATTGAGAGAGTCTTTCCGAACAGGAGTTTCAGGGCTGTGAATCCCACTCGTTGACAAGATTGAGAGAGATGGATGTCGATATTGGTTCAGCCCGAAAATAACAACGTATAAAATGTGCAAAGAGACTGATTAATCAACATAGAGCTGGCGTGTTGGGCAGTTAGAATCTGTTGGATTTGTTGAGCGGAGATCGGAGCACTTATGACGTGTCCGGAGTGCCTGATATAACTGATAATTGATACTAGGATATATAGATGACACATTATTAGTAGCCTTGAATGAGCAAGGACTACAAGAACAAGTGAATCAGCTAGACAAAACTAGAAAGAAATATGGATTAGACATTAACATCTAGAAAAGGTGATCTCAAAGATTGCAACAACTGAAGAGGGATCACCCTATTATCTGTAATGACCAAGACTTTCTGCAAAATCATTCTTAATAGAACGAATTCAGGAGAAGTGATGAAATCAGAGACATGTCTGGTCAACCGCTAGTGACAACTTTTATAAGAAAGAGAAGATGGAGATATGTTGGACACACCTTGAGGAGAAATGATCAACGAATATCAAAGCAGGTATTGAAGTGGGATGCAAAGGGTTCAAGAAAGAGAGGTCGACCTAAGGAGACCCTGAAACGAACTTTGCTGAGAGAGGCAGGAAATATCGGTCTCAGTTCCATGGAGGAGATTGAGCGAGTTGCCCAGGATAGAGTAATATGGAGAAATTGCTTGCAGGCGATATGTAACGTATAACGGTACGAGAGAAATTACTATTATTATTATCGAGAAAATGAATACTATAGTTATCAGCAAATTAGAGCAGAAGACAAACATAAATATAAAAATACACTAATAAAATACACATCTGGCCGAACGGGTTAGAGCGTGTTTCCCATGCAGGAGCCCCGTGTTGAATTCACGGGGAGGACAAGGATTTTTTTCTGTTGTGAGCATTAATAAAAAATCCTTAACCTGAACAGCTTCTCGGCAATTGCCCTAGGCATGTGGCCATTAAATTCCCCAGTCTCTCGTCCCACCTGTTCTACACCGCCCTAAAAGCTGTACTACGGCAGTATCAACAGTTTTTAAAAAACTGAAGGAAATATCTTATTTTTGGACACATGATTACAGATGATTACACATGATTACATATGATTACAGATGATTACAGATGATTACACATGATTACATATGATTACAGATGATTACAGATGATTACACATGATTACAGATGATTACAGACGATTACACATGATTACAGATGATTACACATGATTACAGATGATTACACATGATTACAGATGATTACATATGATTACACATGATGATAGATGTGACTTACAGGAAGGAACGATAGTACATATAATGACATGAGTAATTTACTAACATCTAAACATATAGTAACAACTAAGTTAAAGATGGGAATTATCGCGATATATATTTATTCTCTATATTTATATGGTCCGAAATATGGACAATGAACAATCACTTGGAAGACAGAATTAGTGCCGTTGAGATCTCGTATTTCAGAGTGTTAAACCAGACATCTTATAATACTATTTACGTGTCTTACGTGTCTTTACACATCCTAGGATACTTTAAGTCTTCGATCTTTCAACTAGAATGTCGATACCCTAATATCTGAACAATCAATGACATTCGTATTCAAAGGATGTCAAAAAAAAAATGTATAAAATCCAGGACGTTGTCGAATTTCGTTTTTTTTCTGTAAAATGTCAATTGTTGTAATAAATGTACTATTTCATTTAGTAAAATGTCAACTGATGTAATTAATGTATTATTTCATTTAGTAAAATGTCAACTGATGTAATAAATGTACTATTTCATTTAGTAAAATGTCAACTGATGTAATAAATGTACTATTTCATTTAGTAAAATGTCATTGATGTAATAAATGTACTATTTCATTTAGTAAAATGTCATTGATGTAATAAAAGTACTATTTCATTTAGTAAAATGTCAACTGATGTAATAAATGTACTATTTCATTTAGTAAAATGTCAACTGATGTAATAAATGTACTATTTCATTTAGTAAAATGCCATTGATATAATAAATGTACTATTTCATTTAGTAAAATGTCATTGGTGTAATAAATGTACTATTTCATTTAGTAAAATGTCAACTGATGTAATAAATGTACTATTTCATTTAGTAAAATGTCAACTGATGTAATAAATGTACTATTTCATTTAGTAAAATGTCAACTGATGTAATAAATGTACTATTTCATTTAGTAAAATGTCAACTGATGTAATAAATGTACTATTTCATTTAGTAAAATGTCATTGATGTAATAAATGTACTATTTCATTTAGTAAAATGTCATTGATGTAATAAATGTACTATTTCATTTAGTAAAATGTCAACTGATGTAATAAATGTACTATTTCATTTAGTAAAATGTCAACTGATGTAATAAATGTACTATTTCATTTAGTAAAATGTCATTGATGCAATAAAAGTACTATTTCATTTAGTAAAATGTCAACTGATGTAATAAATGTACTATTTCATTTAGTAAAATGTCAACTGATGTAATAAATGTACTATTTCATTTAGTAAAATGTCAACTGATGTAATAAATGTACTATTTCGTTTCGTAAAATGTAGTAACGTTTTTAAATATTTTTTTTCTGTTTGCCAGCTATAAATGTTGGTGTAGTCATGGCGTCCAACATGACACCTCTGACTGATACTTTTTCGTGAAGGCTTGTTTTCATTACCACCAGTTTTCCTCTCGATTCAGGCAGAAGTATTCTGACTTGTAATTTAAAGTTTCAAGTGAGGTGTCTATTTTGTGTTACCAGAGCCAGACATGGACAATGAGCAAAGCGCAGTCATAACAAATAACTACAAGTGAAATGCGCTGCCTGCGAAAAGTTACCAACAACACCAGAAAAGACCTAGTCCCCAGCATCAGTATAAGAAAGAAAGTTGGCACAAAACCTTCCTTGAATTACATAGATAAACAAAGAATGAAGTGGTTTGGCCACTTAATAAGAATGCATCCAAACTTCACAATATACAGAGTCTTCTACAACAGAACATCAAGGAAGAAGGCAAGAGGAAGAGCACGGAAAAGATGGTGTAGTAGAATCATGTGAAAGAGCAAAGATAACAATCACATAAGCCACCAGAACAGCGCAAGACAAAAACAGAAAACCACGACACTGAGCAACTAACCGTTAGCAATGTGACGACAAAAGAAGAAGAAAAAGAAGAGGAGGAAGTGAGGGAACAGGGTTTCCTGCAGTCTAACCACATACCCTTTTTCATGCACACACCAATAGTTTTTCCCAAGCTGGTTTCTAACCTCGGATTTTTCACGGCACGCTGTCACTAGAGCAGCGTGTTATGAACTTCCTATCTGTGACCCTTAGTAATTATAGTATAAAATAGTAACTCAACAATTATTTGATGTTATAAATTATTCAAAATGATAATTTTACCGATTCTCTGGACTAATTTGTGTTCTATTTGATAATGAATATTCCATGATTTCCTGTTAGTTCTCTTGGATCTCTTCAATTCTATGAGTTATATTTGAGTTTATTGGATTTCTACTGACACCAATTTATTCTACAGTTGTGTATTCTTATTAATTATTCATAAGTTATCGCACGGCGGGCTTAATATAGTTTTGTATAATCTCTATAATTGTATGGGCTTCATCTTTCTCGCAGGCTCTTTTCAGGTATTTGTGTTCCGTGCATTCCCCTTAAACTCTTCGGTTACTGAATTAAACTGTTGATTCTTGCTAAGTCTGCAGACTCAGAGATTTTATTCAGTTTTTGGTGTTTTCATTTATTCTTTGGCTTCTTTCTTTGGTTTGATTTGATGAGGACTGTATTTTCTACATTATACCATCAATTATACCTCACATTATACAACATTATACCATCACATTTATACACATTATACCATACACTTATACCATACACATCATACCATACATTATACCATACATTATACCATACACATTATACCATACACATTATACCATACACATTATACCATACACATTATACCATACACATTATACCATACACATTATACCATACACATTATACCATACACATTATACCATACACATTATACCATACACATTATACCATACACATTATACCATACACATTATACCATACACATTATACCATACACAACCAACTCTAATTTTGGGACACATAACTGACCGGGAAAACCCATACCTAGTTTTCAGTTGGGGGCTGAATTTTGTATATGTTTGACACTGCAATCTTTTTTTTTGAAATTTACTCAATTCTATGAGTCTCTGATTATTTATTGATGAACATTATTAATAATACTGATATTCCTTATTGTTAAACTTAACGTGTTACTCCAATATAACTTTGATTTAGCATGACGTATTGATTTTAAAATGAATTCATCTTTATACAACAATACTAGAATGTGAAGTCACGTGACGGTTGTGTCCTTATTTCCTAGAATGTTTACATGAGTACGCTAGTCGTATGAGTTTAGAGTTGTCTGTGATACTATGGGTGTTTGAGTACGCTAGTCGTATGAGTTTAGAGTTGTCTGTGATACTATGGGTGTGAGCCCGCCTGCCCAGCGTGTTCGTAGCGCGTTGGACGACGGGTGACAAGCTTCAAGTGAGTGCGGGTTCAAATTCGCAGGCTGGCAGAAAAGCCACATGTTCTCCAGATTTACGGTGTTCGTGGCACCGAACCGAAGGGTTACGATGTCCATGGCACCGAGCCGAAAGCTGAAAGCTCAAGTGCTTCTGGATCGGAAAAAAAAAATACCATACTAATAGCGTAACCTTAGGGATTACAGCTAGTTTACACTTTGTCTCTTACTACATTATTTATGTTACTGGTGAGAAAGATTTCGGATTGCAATGATATATCCCGTAATTATTTTTGTTTACTATTTCTTAATTAATTAGACCGCTGACAGACAGAACGGTTTCATGTAACAGTAACTTCATTATGTACAATTGTTACTGTAACTGTATTAATACACACGCTACAGACAACGGTATCAATTATCATTAACTTTGTCTTCTATTTTTATTTACAGATTTGACAGGCAAGCAATACTTGTAATCAATAAATGTTTAAAAAATAGATTGTTTAAACGCAATGATTGTTTCCCTTCTACAGTGTTACATGATACTGTTTTCAATTTCTATGTTGGTGTTGTCTGTCCCCCGTATATAGTGTCCATGTTGCTCTCACTGTTTCTTCTACAATGATTCTTCATGATCTTTTTGATAATTTGTTTGTTTGTTTAGTAGGGGATTAAAGCCTCTTTAAGCCGAGGCACGCTCTTTCAATCTAAGGCGAACCTTTTATTTGGTTATATCAGAGCGTGTAGACCAACAAACATGAAAATAAAATTAACTCCTGTCGGAGAATCCAAGAATAACATTGTGATAATTCACTTTCAGGAAACGTTTTGTGTTATGCATGTGTATTGTTTTATGAGAAATTATCAGTTATCCTTAATGTCGCTCAGTAACATGTAGTTAATTGTGTGCTTCAGTTTGTCGCAATCAAATAATAGTATATTTCAGTGGCGGCTCGTGGTCATTTTCTTGGTGGGGCCAAGCACAAATTTTCGGAAAAATCATGGGTTTTGAAGTATTTACTATTATTGGTCTATTCGGGGAAGTTATTCCCCCCTCTCGATTATTGGTGGGTCCGGGCCCCACTGGCCCTTAATGACGAGCTGCCCTGGTATTTTTCCCTATTTTATGTATCTTGAAATTACAAATCCACAAGTTAATATTCAATACAACAAATTGGCATAAGTCAGCTCTGAGGCATCCCCATGACTAGTCAGATCTGATACCAGGCTACAGTATAACATCAGCTGTGGTTATTTAAGTGATGTTTTTATGTTCGTAAAATCTATCTCACAGTTATCCGCCGGTACACAATTGTATTCTCTTTGATCATATGCATACACTTATGGCAGTTTTTCCAGATCCCCTAGGATTGTTGCCGGAGCTACGGAGTTCGTGCTTTGTGCAATACTCTCGGCAGGTAGCTTGCCATTTCTGCGGAGAGGGACCGAGCCAAATGGGGTAAAATCCGGTGCAATGAAGTCAATCCTTCGGCTTTAAACCCTTTAAAACGTATGGCAGAAATTTGAATATGCATGTCCTACGTGTCTTAGAAGTCGTTATGTCGCAAGGGCCTCGAGGGCCATTTGCATGTCTACATGTTTTAGAAGTAATACATGTCAAGGTCCTAGAGGCGTAATATGCATGTCCTACATGTTTTAGAAGTCGTCATGCCCAAGGTCCTAGAGGCGTAATATGCATGTCACATGTTTAGAGTCGTACATGCCGCAAGGTCTAGAGGGCGCAATATGCATGTCCTACATGTTTTAGAAGTCTACATGCAAGGTCCTAGAGGCCAATATGCATGTCCTACATGTTTTAGAAGTCGTACATGCCGCAAGGTCCTAGAGGGGCGTAATATGCATGTCCTACATGTTTTAAGTCTACATGCCAAGGTCCTAGAGGGCGAATATGCATGTCCTACATGTTTTAGAAGTCGTACATGCGCAAGGGCCTAGAGGGCGCAATATGCATGTCCTACATGTTTAGAAGTCGTACATGCCGCAAGGGCCTAGAGGGCGTAATATGCATGTCCTACATGTTTTAGAAGTCGTAATGTCACGGGACTAGAGGCGCAATATGCATGTCATACATGTCTTAGAAGTCGTACATGTCGCAAGGGCCTAGAGGGGCGCAAATACTCATGTTCATGAAACAAGCCCCCACATATCACAATATTTGTTAATTTGCTTGATAAATAGAACGTAAACCAAACAAGCATACAGCACAAAGAATAATTATTGTTATCCATGTTGTGATTTATCACTTCAAATATTTATTGTAATGGTTTTTTTTAAAGCGTTTGTTAATCCGAGTAATTTGTTTGTGAACCAAACAATTAAACAGCAGATTTCACAAGATTGATGTACATGAATGAATGCTGTCGTCCTCTCCTCATCTGATCATCCTTTCTTCATTCTTTTAATATATTGATTAAATAAATGTACTGTTTCCACGTCGATCTATCTGACCAACAAGACAGAAAGAAAGGTGAACCGCTAAGACATTGAAGCATTGTTTGATTCTGAGAACTGTTGCTAGTGATGAAAATGTTTCTTCATGTTTGGACTTGTATGACACGTTTTCGTCACTAATTACTAAGTTTCGTGCTTGGTGAGACACTGTGAGCTGTGAATTTTAATTTGAAATGCTTTTTGTCTGTGTCTATTGGGGTTGGGCTGTAAATTGCATATTCAGAAAATGGTGGGTGGCTAATATTCGGTATCTAGTGGTTGTCGTATGCAGTAATGCTTGTGGGAACTAATGGTATGTTGTGCAGGCTGTTTCATTCGACGGGAATTGCAAATTCAGGTGTCTGACCGCTAGTGTTGACACTCCTGTGACTTTCGTATGCAGTTAATTTGTGAGCAGGCTGTTGGTTTGTGTTGGGACTTCTTTTCTCCCCAAATTACATTGAAACGATGATGACCCTTTGAGTAGTTTTCGCTAGCACACAAACGCAGTAATTATGCAGCAACTTGTTGGAACAATGACTAACTAAAAAACTAGTTATGAGGACCAAAAAAGTGTTGACTTTTGGTAATTAAAGTTACAAACAGAAACATACAAAATTGATGTGAATAAATAGTAACGTTTTAATGAAATGTACAGAGGCAACACAAAAAGTGATCAGATTCAACAAAATTATAGTTGTCTCTTTAGAAGAAATTGTTAAAAACATTTTTACCATGTATTCATAGCATAAACAATATGAGGCCAATAGCAACTAATATAGCTGTAGGTTTTATAATTTATATATTAGAGTTATTCTGAAGTAGAATGTAGAACTATGGTATAAGTACTTGAAGTTTGTTGTTTTTACGTAACTACCAAATTCGATACATATGGTAAGTACAGTGGCGGCTCGTGATCATTTTTGTTGATGGGGCCAGACAGAAATTTTCGGAAAAATCATGGTTTCGTTAGGTTATATTTTAATGCATAAAATAATAAATACACGTTCCACCTTATTTTGGTGGGCCAGGCCACACTGGCCCTTAATGACGAGCCGCCACTGGGTAAGTAGGTATGTGCTTTATGCGATCAGCAGTATGTGTTTTATGTGATTTGCAGCATGTGCTATATGTGATTTGCAGCATGTGCTATATGTGATAATCGTATATATGTGCTATATGTAAGAAATGTGTATGTGCTATTTGTGATCAGCAGTATGCGCTATATGTGAGAAATGTGTATGTGCTATAGGTGATCAGCAGTATGTGCTATGTGTGATAATCGAATATATGTGTTATATGTGACAAACCTGTATGCGCTAATTGTGATCGGCGTGTATATGCTAAATAATATGCTAAATGGGATAAGCGTGTATGTGTATGAATGCTCTTTAACTATATGTCATGAGGTTTCATTTTTATATGTATGAAGTTCATATTTTATATGTTATGAAGTTGCATGTTTTATATGTCATGAGGTTGCATGTTTTATATGTTATGAAGTTGCATGTTTATTTAGGTTGCATGTTTTATATGTCATGAGTTGCATGTTTTATATGTCAGAGTTGCATGTTTTATATGTCATGAGGTTGCATGTTTTATATGTCATGAAGTTGCATGTTTTATATGTCATGAAGTTGCATGTTTTATATGTCATGAAGTTGCATGTTTTATATGTCATGAAGTTGCATGTTTTATATGTATGAATTCATTTTATATAGTTGTTTATTTTACTTGTTTATTTTTAAATTTATTTAAAGTTAAATAAGCAGATACAAATGCGATGAATTAATGCAAATTTACAAGTTATGATTTACAATCGAGTGATTTTTTCGTTGAATAAATGCTCTCTGCTTGTTTTACGAATAATTGATCCGTTGTCCAAGGAATTGTGTGGTTCGTAATCAGACATTTTATGTTTAATTCGAGTACTGTTTGTTCTGGACATTGAAGGAAATGAAGCGTCATCCTGCGACGTTCGAAGAGAGAATACGTTTAAATGCTTCCTGAATTCTGTGTTAAAATACTGTAGATGATAGGGTTAAGACACGAGTTGACATAACCAAGCCAGGTGGATACAACAAACACATTGGGATGAACAATGTCTGGGGCGTAAGCGTTTATTGGGTTAATTATAAAAAATGGAAGCCAACAGCACAGAAACACACCAGTAATGATGCCGAGTGTAAAGGCAGCTTTATGGTCGGACGCTCTCAATGAGTTCCTGCTAGAACCGTTCCTGTTATTTTGCGTACGGTCTCCAGCGGGTGAGGTTGTCACAGGCCGTTTCTGACTTCTTATACTAATAGCGTGCTTTCGAGCAAACAAAAACAACCTAAAGTAGAGTATTAACATGACTAAACATGGAGCATAGAAACTAATTGTAGAAGAGACTATTGCGTAAACAAAGTTCAACTTGATTATGCACTCATCGTCAGAAATGGTAGTTTCGTTAACGTTTGCTACACTCTGATGCCAGCTAAGTTGGATGGGAAGGAAAGAAATAAGAGCGGAGAGGAACCACACAGAAGCTATGAAGGTTAGAGCTTTCCTGGTCGTCATCCAAACATCGTAGTACATTGCATTTTGTATATGTTTGTATCTATCGAAACTAATAACGCATAAATTGAGGATTGATGCTGTGGAACACATTACGTCAAATGAAATCCAAATCCGACAGAATACGCCACCGAAAATCCATTGTTGTTGAATGTCGTTAGCCATAGCAAACGTCATAACCACACCAGAAACCAACAGATCGGCAACAGCTAATGATACTATAAAGTAGTTGTTCTTAATCCTCTTCAGACGCCTCTCCGTGAAGACAGCTGTACACACTAGAAGGTTACCACCGACAGCAATTAATATTGCTACCCCAAAGAAAATGCCAAGGGTGATCTTCCTAACCAGACTGTTCTCAACACTCAGGTCTCCGCCAGCATCTGATGTAGCGTTAAGTGTAGATTGAAACGAATTCTCACCATCTGTGATGTAGGTTAATATGTAGGATGGATTGGACTCATTCAAATCCATCATCCGTGTAGAATGTGCTGGCATTATTGCAACACTTTGTGTATGTCTTGAAGAGAATTCTATGCTAACTGTGACCTTGTTCACTGCTGTGCTAACAAAGATCTTACTATGTACTGCCATAGACATTGTAAAAAGTCATTCATTATCTGAAGTGGTTCTTCCTTTTAAGACTTAAAATCCCATCCATGTGCCAACCGAATCTTGTTTGTGCAACTGTTTGAACGAATGTGATAGTTCTTCAAACATAGATAAAAGCAACATTGTATGTGGATAATCTCGGAACGTTTGTTAAATAGATGTGCTTATATAAAAAAAAAGTAAACGATAATATCTGCGTAGTCGATGCTTAGTTACTTTAAAGTAATCTTTTTATAACAATCAACGTTAGTTATCTCCAACGTTATTATTGCAATCTCTTTTCCCAGCTGTAGGATGTTGTAATGTAAGCCTATATCATGTAGAAGCACTAAGATGTTCATGTTTTTCATGTGCTTGTAAATGCTGACAATGTACTCTCTGACTGTTATCGAAGCACAAACTTGAGCATCTCAGAGTTGAACATATTTGTATGATTTAGCTGCTCAAGTCGTCGATCCATGTCATATCTAAGAATAGAATAGAAGTAAAACATTGATTAATTTTGTTGTAAAACAAGAACAAGTTACTATCGATGACTAGATGAGAGGAGAGATGTATGTGTTGTATTAACTATTATTATATAATCATTAACAAACTAGGCTCCACACATTCTGACTCAATAAAACATAATATATTGTTTGTATACAGTTCTTGTCTATCTCTTCTAATTCTCTCAAAAGTAGAAACGAAGTTTTATTCAATATTGATGAAAAGAAATCTCAGAAAAATAAAGTCAAGAAGATAAATATGCCAAAAAATGTAGGAAAGCAGGAAAATATGGTAGAGATGTGAAATAGACAAATAGATTATTTTACTCACATGTGAAAAAAACGACACTTTTAACAGAAATAATGAAAATGGAACTGAAAGGCAAGAAGTAAACAGTGAGGATATTAAAGTTGTACACATATCAGAATATGGCACCATGACAAGAGATAGAACATAATGGATGTCAGTTGTAATCAATCCTCTCAGTACAATGATTATACGTCATCTGTTATGTAATATTGCAGACAATACATTTTGAAACAAAAACATTGACATTGATATTAATTGTAATTAATATATAATTATAAATAATATAATTATAATAATATAATATAATTATAATAATATAATGTATACATATATATTATAAAATTATATAATTGTAATTAATATAATTGTAAAGATTTTAATGATAGTGATAAAACCTGCTGAATTATATAGATAAACAAAGAATGAAGTGGTTTGGCCACTTAATAAGAATGCATCCAAACTCCACAGTATACAGAGTCTTCTACAACAGAACATCAGGAAAGAAGGCAAAGGAAGACCACGGAAAAGATGGTTAGATGGCGTGGCAGCATCCTGTGAAAGAGCAAAGATAACAATCACACAAGCCACCAGAACAGCGCAAGACAAAAACAGAAAACCACGACACTGGGCAACAACCCGTAGCAGTGTGACGACAAAAGAAGAAGAAGATAAATTGGAGAAGAATTTAAAACTTCATGGAGGAAAAAAAAAATAGTCAATACGTGATTAGTATCTTTAAAAACTGAAGGTAGTATGGTAACTATAGGATTGAAGAGACTGTCAATGAATTCAGAGATGTGTTCGGTGGGGCACGAGCAGACAGAGACGATAGGTCTACCAGTGTTGTTGTGTTTGTGGATTTTGTGGAGCACGTAAAACGCAGGTTTGTCTAAACAGCTATCAATAATACAGAGTGAAGATGCTGCTTTTATCTTCGTTATTATGTCACTATTTCCTTCCTTCTGACAAATAAGAGTGAAGATGAATAATTTATACAGGGTGTTCAAGATAAAAGCAGCCTGTGAATGGAGCTAATCTGGCATATATGTATGAAAATGTGAAGGTTCAGTTATGACGTAGTATAGGTCAAGGTTGTGTGACGGTGTGTAATTGTAATGCGGGAAGGGCGATGAACAAATGTGACGTAGGGCGAGCTAGTCAGAACCTGTTTAAATAGTAAATAGACACAACGCAATAGGTTAACTGGCAACTTTCGATTTGTCAATGGGGCTGCATTTATCTTGAACACCCTGTATAATCTACTATAACCGATATCGCTGAGACATATATATAAATATATATTCTTCATGCCATCACTACTCCATTGTTGTCTATTCCACACATTTTTTTGTCCGAAATAATAAGAATTTTATTGTGCTGTGTTATCTTTTTTGGTATTTCCTTCATTGTCTCAGTTCATCTATATGTGATCCAATAGATGAAAAAGCAAGATCGATCAAAATATCAATCTTTTTGTTTATTGATTGAGCCAGTGATGGCACAAACAACCCGTTGATATTGTAATTGTCGATAATCAGAAACACGAACGTTGCTGTTAGTCGACAAAGAAACATGACCCGTCAGAGAAATATTGAGACAAATCAGTATTTTGACACGACGTTTCAGACCAATTAATTCCTGAAATCGATGGTTGATTAGGTTAGAAATCACCAGTTGGCGTAAGTTGACCACAATGAACTTTCAGGGCGATACAACCTTAACTGCGTACCGGAGATGCACTAGGAAGTACAGATTACCAGAGTTATGTTGATCACACCAGACTGTGTGCTGTAGGTCAAAGAAAAAAACACTTCTAATACAGTGTTTCTGAATATACCTTATTGCTGAAAAACTAGCTATTTTTCTACTTTTGTAATCGATTGTTGGCTTATAAGACTTGACGTGACTTATTTCTCTCGCTCCTCGTGGAGCATAGGACCTTAAGAATTGTTCGCTACTTTTCTCTGGCTGTTTCCTTTATAGTCTTCCAGGATAGTCGAGTACCCTTCAGTTCCTCAAGAAGACCTTCATGTCTAGAACGTCCTCTTTTCGTTTCCTTGCGGGTTCCCTCAATTGCTTGTCTAGTGACACTCGACAGTGTCTTCTGTAGGGTTTGCCTGACCCATCGCCATTTTCTCCTCATAACTTGAGTCATCATGGGTTCCTGTCCTGTTCTTATCCACAGAACTGTGTTTGTAACTCTGAGTTTCAGGGATGTGAATCCCCCTCGCTGACCAGATTGAAAGAGATGGGTGTCAATATTGATGCAGCCCGAATAGAACGACATACTAAATATGCAAAGAGATTGATTAATCAACATCGAACTGGCGTGTTGTGTCGCTGGAAGCTGCTGGATTTTCTGAGGCGGGGATCGGAGCACCTATGGACATGTCCGGAGTTCTATGATGATAGTCCTCATATAACTGATAACTCTGTCATACCATATTAGTCTGAGAATCCGTCGAAGACATTCGTTGACAAAGGTCTCAATATTATTTGTATTTAACCTGGTGACTTGCCTCGTTTCCAAGCCAAACAACAACACAGATTTCACATTAGAGCTGGATATCTTGAGCTTCGAAATCCAGTCCTTCGAAACTAAATGCTACAGAAAGATCCTACGAATACCATGGACAGAAAAAGAAAGAACACTGATGTCCTGAAAGAACTAAATGTTAAAGAGAATTGGCTGATAAACAACATACTATACATAAAAATTACATACTTTGGTCACATCAAGCGTCACGATGACCTGGAAAGAACAATACTAGAGGGCAGGGTCCCAGGACGAGAGACAGACAAAGAAGAAGATGGCTACAAGATATTAAAGAAACCATGAACATGACCATCGACGAAGTGGGTGAACTGGCAAGAGACAGAGTAAATTTCAGATGTGCTGCAAAGAGAGCAACGTCCTATAAAGGATACTCCCCTTGATGATGATGATCTTGAGCTTTGTTTGAATAGTATGGATCTCTATTAATTTATTTATAATTTATTACATTTATACCATACTCTGTGAGGCAATAAGCTTCATAATCTTATGTTTTCTTTACACTTAATTGATCTCTGTATAGCATGAGTCAGATATGACGATGTTCTTAGGCTAATCTAATCTGATATCATGCTACAGTATAACTCCAGATGTGGTACTTTAATGTGGTGTTTTCTTTTTCTCAAATCTTCTTCTTCTTCTTCGAACGTTCCATACTGACCACCTGTTAACCACTCTGTGTGATTTTATGTGATCCGAGCCTAAGAACGATTGTACGTTGTGCAAGTTATACGCCTACAAGTAGGCCAGCACATCCGAATTCTGCGACGCTTTTTATTTACTAGGGTATATTCACTATGCCCCTACCTCAGTCGCCTCTTACGACATGCCTCTTTAGGTCACAGTGGTACTATTCTTTGCTTCCCTTGCAGGACCCGGCACCACATGGGCGTTTGTCAAATCTTACAGTTACCACTCTGTACAAAATGGTGTCATGTTGAATAATATGCATACACTTTGGCCAACATTCAGATGTGCTTGTCATATATTTCGTGGTATCGTAACGGGGCGCAACTTTGCACGTTTGCAAGCGCAAACTACAAAGATCACAAAGAGTAGTTAAATTGATTGATATGAATGAAAAATCAGACAACAAACACTATATCACTGTATTTCGCTTCCAGCTAAACAAACACTTCATTTTTTGTTCAGTTAAACAAACAGTGTATTTTTGCACTTAGATGTGTTCACGCGTGAAGTTAGACTGTCCCAAATTTTCACTCAAATTAAACAAATATCTTCTCGCGCACGAAAGAAAAAAGGAACAGGATTTATAGTGTGACTTCTTTACAATTAATTGCAGTGACAGCAAACAGAGGACAATGACATATGACAGGGTGTTCAAGATAAAAGCAGCCTCATTGACAAATCAAAAGTTGCCAGGTACGCATTGCGTTTCGTCTATTTACTATTTAAACCAGTTCTGACTAGCTCATCATTTCGTCACATTTGTTCATCGCCCTTCCGCACCATAATTGCACACCATCACAAAAGACATGCTCACTTGACCTATACGACGTCATAAATGAACCTTTTCATTTTCATAAACATATGCCAGATTGGCTTCATTGACGGGCTACTTTATTTTGAACACCCTGTATAAGGGCACTTGGATTCTAGTCAAGAAGCAGCAGAAAACAAATAAAAAGTTTCAATTGATAGTTTAAAAAAATATATATAATTCAAAAACCAAATTTGTTAAAATTTACTATCCCAAACGATTGTCCTCTTCAAGGCACAAAATATATTTAGGAAGAGTGGTACAGGAATAAATGAGTACACATTGATAATAAACAAGGGATTGGAAACGAATAAAAACAAAAAGAACAAATTCAACTGAATTTCGGTGCACAAAATTTGAAGTGATGTTTTAGATATGATAGATTGTAGTACCTACTACAGTTACAAATAAAAAATATTTACTATTTACCGCAGACTAACAAAGATCGTTACATTACAAAAACGCGGTTCTATATTACGTCATTACACATATAGTTCGAAATTTATCGATACAAGAGATATATTCGTTATTTTGTTGCAAGTATCCGTCGTGTTGTCATCTAGTTTTCTATTATTTATTGTGTATGTGTCATGTCTGCTCATCCAAGAATTACATTTCTTCGCTTCTGTTGTTTTCTTTGCTTGATAAAGACCTATTGGTCGAAATGACGCTGTATATTGTTGTCGTACTACAGTATTTTGTTTTCACGTGTTTCGCCATAGTTCTAAAGTTATACACTTAAAATATGGACTTTTGCAGTGGCGGCTCGTGATCATTTTTGTTGGTGGGGCCAGACAGAGATTTTTGGAAAAATCATGGTTTTGATGTGGTTATATTTTAATGTATAAAATTATAAATACACGTTACACCTTTTTATTTGGTGGGGACCGCCCCCACTGGCCCTTAATGACGAGCCGCCTCTAGACACTTGTTAAATACACATTTGCATTTTGATATATCTAGACTTGCATATTTTATACAGAAATGGTGTTGACTTTTGGAATAAAGGAATAAAATAACAAGAAAACGGGAAAAAACTCTTCGATCGGTTAAAAAAAAGGAAAACTAGTTTGATACATAGTAATGTAACGTGTGAGACACGACCATTTATAACCCATTTGTCGACGTGATGCATAAATAACAACTCAAAAGCCAATTTCTGCGCCAAAATCATCATTGCAGATGGTGCTATGATGGACAGTGTTTTGACTGGAATTATTAGCCTTGTCTGGAAGCAGACGCGATAAATTGAAGTAAGTTAAATAAGCAAAAAGTCGGTGTTTCATCTTATGCTTTGATTCTGCCAACGGGTCAATTATATATTTTTGGAGTATATGTTCTGATTAGAAGAGTTGTCGGTTGATTGCTACATGCAGAAAGTGCAATAATGGTACTTGTAACGTATTTCAAAGAAAGGTTAAAGACACAAAATGTTAAGGCAGACAGAGACAAGTATAGAGTAACTTCATAAGTATATCTGAACAAAAATAGAATCATTAATTTGTGTTCGTCTAGAATCTAGATTCTAGATGATTTTCTGTTAGAACATAATAAGTATTTAAGAGTCCCGACAGCACAGTGGTTAGTACTGCTTGCTACGTAGGAGTTTGGTCAGAAGTTACATTTCCACAGTGGGAATTTGATTTTTCCCGACCGCAATAGTTCTTTCCATATGTTGTTTCGTGGTTAGTGAAGAGCAAAACCCCTCTTTTTTCTCATGTCGTATAGGCAAATAAAAGTGGCAAATTGTGATTACGGCCATGCGATACGGTAGGAAAAAGGAAACAGCATTATTCATCACGCCAAAAGACTGAATAGGCAAACTTCAGACCTATCAAAAGTTGGCATTCCCTAAAGTCTGTGCCAGAGCAAACCCCTTGGAGAGAGGAGACTGAACCAGAAGTATGTATCCAGACAGAAGTTAAAGGAATACTCGACAAGGATGAGCAGAACAGCATACAACGCAAGACGTCACTCTCAGTTTACTTGATGAAGAACACCCACATGATCTCTGGGTCCGGGTATACACGGATGGGTCAGCAGAAAATGCAGTGAAGAATGGAGGAGCAGGAGTGTACATAGAATACCCAAACAACGCTAGAGATGCGCTTAAAGTACCAACGGGGAAATTCTGTCACAACTATGATGCAGAAATTCAGGCAATCAAGGTGGCAACTGAAAACTGTTGAATACCAGTCCCGATCCTCAACCTGTTGTATTTTTGACTGATGCAAAATCAGCACTCCAAGCACTCCAGTCCAGAAAATTGCCAGGTCTACAGACTCTACTGTCTAAATTGTCCAAGCAGCGCAGTGTCGTCTTGCAGTGGATATCCTCTCACTGTGGAATACCAGGAAATGAAACAGCAGACCGATTGGCAAGGAAGGTGCTGCAGGAGAGCAACCGGATGTGCCAGTTACCTACCACCAACAGAAAAGGATGATTAAATCAATAAGAAAGCCACAAATAACAACACAAGACGATTACTATAATATGAGCAGATTGGAACAAGTTGTTATTCTGCGCCTTAGAACAGGACACAATCGGCTCCGCAGCCACATGTATACAAAATTCAAGATTGGCAATTCAGCCATGTGTACATGTGACAGGCACACCAGACTGCAGAGCACATACTTCAAGACTGCCCTGAATATGATACACTGAGGCAAACTCACTGGCCTAACGAAACAACACTGACAGAAAACTACACAGACCTCTGTGTGAGCTACAAAAGACAGTGAAGTTCATACAAGAGACAACATTGAATATATAGACATATTTCAAGCGAATGAAAGGAAGGAAGGAAGAAGGAAACAGCACAGAAACGGAGAAAGAATAAATCCAAATTATTTATGATGATCGGGATGCGTAGTGACAGACGAAAAATCAACCTTAACTGATGACAGGAAGGTGAACGCCTGCTTAAAGTCATGCATAAGGCTAGGTTAGAGTCAGAGAGAAGTACACAAGATCAAACTAGCTAAGGGAAAATGCTTCTGTGGGTCTTTTGTGTCATTGGTCACGATAAGAACTAATGGTGGTGAACGACTCACGGTGACCAAGTCTCAACTGGGTACCATAGAAACTGGAAAGAAAAAGAAGCTGAGGGGATGTTGATCACATCACTGATTGTGTGCCGGTTATCAATAACAAATGCGAGCCTAACACTTTATTTTCGAATATATGTCATTTTATTAAAACGAACTCCTTATTCTATCCACCTTTTGTCTTTCCCTAGATGGATGATGGAGTTGGATGTCCACTCTTACCGTTTGAGTAGTGGTGGGAGCTTTAATTTTTGTTTCAGGGCTAGATGAGTCGCACTTGTGTTATATCTGTGCTTATTTAGTGTAGTCTTGATGTTATCCATCGTCTTCCCTTCGTTCTATATCCTGATATATGTTAATTGTATTCGGTTATTGGTGGTTTCTTATTTACTTCATTTACTATTAATTGTTTGGCAATGACGAACAAATGAAGAAATCAATAATTACATTGTTAGTGAGAATAATGTTTAGAATATTATCTATATCATATTGTTCCTCTTGTACACATGAGATGTCGAGGTGAAGCATAGGGTGCGGGGGATGTACTGTTATGAGCTTCGTAGATAGATGATTCAGTGTGTCTGTTATTCAATCAGTTTACGACCTGTACGCCCATTCTCTCCTTTTTTTTTACTTTGTCTATGATTGCCAGTTGTTGTACATTTTAAAAATGCAATCGAGTTATATGATCAAATCATCTGACCTGTTGCATCTGGATAAACTCTGTTGCTTCTTTTACTATCTGTTTGTCCGTTAATATTTCCAGGTAGTTTTTCGCGTAAGGCAGTCCGTTTATACTTTTTTTATTTTTTTAAACACTAGAAGATCTTTTACCATTATGCTAGGCTAAACTCGTGTTGTGACAACAAGAAGCTGACCTAGTAACTCCTTCGTCTCTTATATATATAAGTAAAGTAAAGAACCCTTTCAAACCTCGTGGTAAATAGGACAATACACTGTTAGGCCTGTATCGTTCATTGACCGTCGGCACACGATGGGTGATGTGGTCAGCATCACACCGACCGTCTTTACTTTCTTAGAGCATGTGTGATACAATTGAGGCTGGGTCGACCTGAGAGCCGTCGCGGTCGGGAAAATTCCACGCCCACTGCGGGAGTTGAACCCGGACAACCAGTCTTGAGAAGCGAGTTCACTAACAACTACGCTACCGCGGCTCTCTCTCTCTCTCTACCTCTCGCTCTTCTATATATATATATATATATATATATATGCCCGTCTGCCCAGCGTGTTCGTTGCGCGTTGGACTACGGGTGACTATCCCTCTGTGTGTGCGGGTTCAATTCTGCGGATGGCAGAAAAAGCCACAGATTCCCAGATTTACGGTGTTCGTGGGACCGAACCGAAGGGTTGCGATGTCCATGCACCGAGCCGAAGAACTGAAAAGCTCAAGTGCTTCTGGATCAGAAAAAAAATAAATAAATATATATATATATATATATAATGAGAGTTCACCAGACATGAATAATTGTAATAATAAATATCTGCTCGAAATTAATTTAATGAATAGTGAAAAAAACCACATTTTAGAAAAGATAAGATATTATGTTACCTAATGGAATGGAGGTATTTAAATACATTTGAAAAGGTAACTATTTTATCTGACTAATATTGTCAATCAAAAAACTAAATTTGTTAAAAGCGAAATTTTAATTACCATGTTATTATATAAACATTTTAAATGAGAGAAGCAGTCTCTAGGAAACAAAGTCATGTTTCTTCCTTGGATACAGAGCGCGTTTTAGTAATATTTAGCTCAACCTAACAGGCTCAGTCTTCAACCTAACAGCTTCAACCTTCAGCCCAACAGTTTCAGTCTTCAGTCTAACAGACACATTCTTAAGTCTAAAACGGTCTTCATTCTATAGAATTTAGTCTTCAGCCTAAGATGTTCTTCATTCTAATGGTTGCATTCTTCAGTATAAGCCAGTATTCATTCTTACGGTTTTAGCCTTTAGCCTATGAAGATTTGAACCTAAATATTTTTTCGGTTTTTCAGTTTAAGACAGTCTTCAGCATAACAGCTTTAGTCTTCAGTCTAACAGACACAGTCTCCACTCTAACAGCTTCAATCATCAGCCTAAGATGGTCTTCAGAATAATAGTTTCAGTCTTCAGCATACGACGGTCTTCAAACTAACATACAACATCTTCAGCATGAAGATGTAGTCTTAAGGAAGAGATATTCATCATCATTATCAGGTGCCATGCCGGCTGGCGTTGGCGATCATGGATCTCCATAAATCTCTGTCTTTGGTGTTTTCTATCATCTCAGATGTTGACGCTCTGCCATGCCATGAAGTCAGGCTACCAAAAATTGTTTCTCTGTCTTCCTCTGTCTCGTCTACCCTCGATTTTATCGGTTGTCATAATGTGTTCACAGAAAGCTCACCACGTGTGAAATGAAATGCTTGAGGAAGGCAGTGGGAGTACCAGGAAAGACATACTACGAAATGAGGACATCAGAAGCAGAGTGGGCATAACTTCATGCACCTAATACATCGAAAGACAACAAATGCAGTGGTTTGGACATTTAATGAGAATGAAATATAACCAACCACCAATAACAGCATACAATAAAAGAGATCGGGTACTAGAGCTAAGGAAGACCAAGAAAAAGATGGATAGACAATATCAAGACCACACTACATAAACACGGATACAACACAACAAGGGCAACTCATCTAGCCATATAACGCAAATTAAAGCTCCCATCCCTACGCTTAACGGCAAGAGTGGACAGCCAACTACATCTTCCACCTGGGAATAGACAATAGAGAATAGACACAATGTGTTCTAAACCTCCCTTCCTCATCACATGCCCGAAAAATGATGACTGCCTCTTTCTTATATTGATGATACGCTTTCTCTGTGTCTTGACCTCGTTCAATACCTCAACATTAGTTATTTTAGCAGTCCATGGGATTCTCATCCTCCTTCTGTAAAACTACATCTCTGTGGTTCTCAGAGATGTTTCGATCTGTGTGTTTATTGTCTATTACTCGCTTCCGCATGTCAGTATTGGTTCTTAACAACACTGAATAACTTTCATTCTGATCTCAATTGACAAGAACTTGTTGCATATAATGCTTCTAATTTTCTGGAACGATGTTTTTCTTGCCCTATTCTGTTCTTTATTTCTGATGTGCATATGCCATTTGATGTTACCAGGAATCCGAGGTACTTAAATTGCTGCGCTTGTCTTAGCTCAGTCCCATTTACTGTGATTTTGCATTTTGTTAAAGTCTGAATTTTGATCACAAAGCACTCAGTTTTCACAAAGTAATCACAAAGGACTCAGTTTTAATATTAAGAAGACGAGTCCTTTGTGATTACTTTAGAAGGTAGATTACATTACACTATTGGGTTCATCATAAAAGTAGGTTCTACTAATGTACAGTGTAATATATACTGGTTATAAATGCAGAAACTAGAACATTCTACTAATGTACAGTGTATTATATCATTCATCATTAATCCTCTCCGCTCCTCGTGGAGCATAGGGCCTCAACAGTTGTTCGCCACTCTTCTAGGTCTCTGGCTGTTCTTTTTATGGTCTCACAGGTCAATTGAGCACTCTTCAGCTCCTCAATAAGACCTCGTCTCCAAGTCTGCTTAGGGCTTCCTCTTTTCGTTTTCCTGCGGGTTCCACTCGAGCACCTGTCTAGTGACACTCGACTGTGTCTTCCGCAAGGTATGGCCTATCCATCGCCATCTTCTCCTCTTGACCTGTGTCATCATAGGTTCCTGCCCTGTTCTTATCCACAGATCCGTGTTTGTAACTCTATCATACCATCTCAATCTGAGAATCCGCCGCAAACATCCGTTGACAAAGGTCTGGATCTTATTTGTATTTGCCTAGTGACTCGCCAAGTTTCCGAGCCATACAGCAACACCGACTTCACATTTGAGCTGAAAATCCTGAGCTTTGTTTTCGTGGAGATGGCAGCGGACTTCCACACCATGTGCAGGATCGCAAAGGCCTGTCGGGCCTTCCTAATCCTAGCATTAATGTCATCATCTGTACCTCCTGATCTGCTGATCTTACTTCCAAGGTAGACAAATTCATCCACATCTTCTATGTCCCTTCCTTCAATCAGTATTGGATCTTGCTGTATGTTGTTGCTACGCATTACTTTAGTATTCTCTTGACTGATTTTAAGACCGACTCGTTGTGCCGTTTGTGTCAGAGCATCCACTTTTCCCTGCATGTCTTGTAGTCTATCCGAAAGCAAGGCGAGATCGTCCGCAAAGTCCAGGCCTTCTAGCTTTGACATAAGTGTCCACTGTATGCCTTTTCCAGACCTGGCGTAGGCTGTGCGTGTGACCCAATCAAGTAGCACCAAGAAGAGGAGGGGGACAGCAGGCATCCCTGTCTAACACCAGTACAGTGTATTATATACTGGTTATAAATGATTTAAGTCACTACAGAAATAGAACAATGATGTAATCTAATCACAAAGAGCAGATGTATTTTAATAACAAAACGAATAGATGTTACTTTCGAAGTTCACAAAGGAAGACGATGAAGAGAAAGAAATGTAACAAGACAAAGAATAGACATGAGAAGGAGAATAAAACGTATAAATATTTTGGATAAATTGAGACGTGCTGGACGTGTGAATTAAGACGTCAGATGTGGTCAGAAGTCTAGGTTCGTTATCCTTTACCCTCAGTGTTAATGTAAATATGTATATTGGGAGTTGAGAATGGTTATGATATATTCTATCATGATCATGATCATCATCGCCATCATCATCATCATCGCCATCATCATTATCATCGCCATCATCATTATCATCGCCATCATCAGCATCATCGCCATCATCAGCATCATCGCCATCATCATCATCATCGCCATCATCATCATCATCGCCATCATCAGCATCATCGCCATCATCAGCATCTCAATATCATCGCTTCATCATCCTCACAGCCATCATCATCATCAATTTACTTACTATCATCATGGTCATTATCACTATCACCATCATTATATGGATCATCATGGGATGCACCAACCACCCCTCATCAACATTATCAGATCGGAATAAAAATCATCAAAATTATCATCATCGCCATCCTAGTCACTGTAATTTCATTGTCACTACATTACATTATTACCATACTACACTATTTCATATGACACACTGACCGACTACTACAACTGTCCATATTGCACACAGACTACAATGTTCCATATTGCACACAGACCGGCTATTAAAGTTAATTGCATATCCTTTACATGACTTTGTGAATCAGCACCTGCTTTTTTAACGCTGTTTTCGATTTTTCTAGGCATTATTACGTTCAGTAATTTGCCATTGCTTTCTGAACGGGTGGTGCCATCGTCCTTTGTAAAATCCACTCAAACAATTTGCAACCAAACTGTTCGCAGCGTGATTCGAACTCAGAACGTCGGGGTTAATAGAACCACGTCACTATCCCCTAACCCACAGACGCCACTGACCGGCTACTACAATGTACCATATTACACACGGACCGACTACTACAACTGTCCATATTGCACACAGACCAACTACTACAATGTTCCATATTACACACAGACCGACTACTACAACTATCCATATTGCACACAGACCAACTACTACAAATGTCCATATTGCACACAGACCAACTACTACAAATGTCCATATTGCACACAGACCAACTACTACAATGTTCCATATTACACACAGACCGACTACTACAACTATCCATGTTGCACACAGACCGACTACTACAAATGTCCATATTGCACACAGACCAACTACTACAATGTTCCATATTACACACAGACCGACTACTACAACTATCCATATTGCACACAGACCAACTACTACAAATGTCCATATTGCACACAGACCAACTACTACAAATGTCCATATTGCACACAGACCAACTACTACAAATGTCCATATTGCACACAGACCAACTACTACAAATGTCCATATTGCACACAGACCAACTACTACAAATGTCCATATTGCACACAGACCGACTACTACAACTATCCATATTGCACACAGACCAACTACTACAAATGTCCATATTGCACACAGACCGACTACTACAACTATCCATATTGCACACAGACCAACTACTACAAATATCCATATTGCACACAGACCGACTACTACAACTATCCATATTGCACACAGACCAACTACTACAAATGTCCATATTGCACACAGACCGACTACTACAATGTTCCATATTACACACAGACTAACTACTACAATGTTCCATATTACACACAGACTAACTACTACAATGTTCCATATTACACACAGACCGACTACTACAACTATCCATATTACACACAGACCAACTACTACAACTATCCATATTGCACACAGACCAACTACTACAAATGTCCATATTACACACAGACCAACTACTACAATGTAACATATTACACACAGACCGACTACTACAACTATCCATATTACACACAGACCAACTACTACAAATGTCCATATTGCACACAGACCGACTACTACAATGTTCCATATTACAAAAGACTAACTACTAAATGTTCCATATTACACACAGACTAACTCTACAATGTTCCATATTACACACAGACCACTACTACAACTATCCATATTACACACAGACCAACCTACAACTATCCATGATGCACACAGCCAGACTAACTACAAATGTCCATATTACACACAGACCAACTACTACAATGTAACATTTTACACAGACCAACTACTACAAATGTCCATATTACACACAGACCAACTACTACAAATGTCCATATTGCAAAGACCAACTACTACAATGTTCCATATTACACACAGACCGACTACTACAACTATCCATATTACACACAGACCAACTACTACAAATGTCCATATTGCACACAGACCAACTACTACAATTAACATTACACACAGACCGACTACTACACTATCCATATTACACAGACCAACTACTACAAATGTCCATATTGCACAGACCAACTACACAATGTAACATATTACATACAGACCGACTACTACAACGTACTGACTTTCCTCTGACAGAAGACATTTCATCAACAACAGTGCTACTAACTTTCAGTGTTAAATAAGTTATACCACCCTGAGAACATTGGTTATTCAGTGATTTCTCTCCTAGATATTCTTGATTTCTGCAATGATTTGTTTACCCGTGTCTGTCTGTGTATCCAAGCGACCAAATTGTCTGTCCACGCTAGGGTCAGTTTCTCAGAGTTAAAGTGAGGTAGTTTATTTTGTGTGGCTGTGGTATCTGATCATCTCTGATGTGGTTAACTTTCCAATGTGCACGCACATATCGATTTCTCTTGACCTCTGAATGATTTGTCGCGGGCTATGTGTGCTGGTAACGTGTAATCAGTATGTACGTGTGTATGTGTGTGTGTGTGCGTATGCGTGTGTGTATGTGTGTGTATGTATGTATGTGTGTGTGTGTGTGTATGTATGTATGTATGTATATATTGTATATGGCCTTTTTCGCCTTTACAGACGGTCAATTGGCAAGTGTTTTACTGTGACAACCTCTGAATTTTCACCTTTCTCTCTTGTCTTTCAGCCCTTACATAAGTCTCTTCTCAAATGACTCTGCGTCCTTGCGCAATATAGCTTTACACACAACTCTGTCAGCTGCTAGTTTTTCCCATGTGCTGGGACCTATAGAAAAGTTCTTCATTGAGGCTTTGCAGACATTTTTATATTTGAGCAGTGGTCTGCCCTGGCGCCTCTTCTGCTCGAAAGTTTAAAGAACAACATTTGTTTTGGTATGAGAACAAGTTTCCATTCTTCTCACATGCCCTAGCCAGCTTAGTCCTCCACTGCTGAGCATGCCTATGATGGAAGGCAGATTTCACGTTGAGTACTTCAGAGTTGGATATCTTGTCACCACCTGATGCTAATAATCTTGTGGAGACATCAAAGGTTAAAGATGTTAAGTCTCCTCTCGTCCCTTTGGGAGTTGGATGTCCATGTTTCTGAGCCAAATAGTAAAGAACTAATTACACAGGCTCAATATATTTGAATATTCGTCTGCAGTATTTAGTTTTGTGTTGTCCTACGCTCGCTTTGATAGTTTGCCGAATGTATTAGCTGCACTCCCTATTCGAGTGTTGATTTCTTCATCAAGAGAAAAGACTGACAGTGACCATGAACCCAAGACAGCAATATTTTGAGCTGGTGCTAGATCGTATGTATGTATGTATGTATGTATGTATGTATGTATGTATGTATGTATGTATGTATGTATGTATGTATGTTATGTATGTATGTATGTATGTATGTATGTATGTATGTATGTATGTATGTATGTATGTATGTATGTATGTATGTATGTATGTATGTATGTATGTATGTATGTATGTATGTATGTATGTATGTATGTATGATGTATGTATGTATGTATATATGTAATGCAATTTGTGTGTGTATGTAATGCAATGTAATATAATATATATATATATATGTTTCATGCAATATTGGATACCAGACAAAATAATAAACATTATCAAGAGCCTCTATGATGGTTCACAGTGTACAGCCCACACTGACGGTGACACAGCGACTGGTTTATGGTTGAAACCGGTGTAAAGCAAGGCTGTATTCTATCTCAGCTACTGTTTGGAGTGGCCATTGACTGGGTGATGCGAAAATGTTGCAGGGGCTAAACTGGCATCGATTGGGTAGAAAATAGTCAACTAGAAGATTTGATTTTGCAGATGATATTGCCTTGTTAAGTAGAAACAACCAAGATATGAAAAGAAAAGCAGACAACTTGTCATATATAGAATCAAAAGTTGGACTGCAGATAAACTTTGAAAAAACAAATATAATGAAGACACCTATGGCAAGTAATGCAGATATCACCTGGAATCTAAAATGATAAAAATAACAGAGCAGTTCTTGATTTTACCGCAAATTTATTTTTTCTACCTATTCGATGTGAATGGGTCTTCATCCTAGTGAGTGATGAACAAACAAAATAACATTACATAAAGAGACACACACATATATCCTGAAAGAAAGAAAAAGGGAAAGACATAATAGCTATGTTTGTGAAAGATAAAGAGAAAATCATAATATGCAGTGTCGAAAAGAGAGAGAGAGAGAGAGCGTATAATAATGAATGCAATCCAGGATGTCTACTAAATTTCAAGTACTTTTACTAGCAATCCCACGCAGGTCTGTATCAGAAGACGGAAAGCTCTGTCACAATTTGATTTGACATGAACGTGCTTTGCATTTTGCTACTTGCTAAATAAATAAATAAAAAAAACTGATGACAGAAATCATCGTGACAAAATTCAAGAAAATAAACAAGTTGAACACAACAAACAAATCTACGTTTAACGTTTAAAATGATTGTAAACGACCAACAAAGCATTGAAAATGAAGTAGACAAACATATTTTTCCAGTTGTAAAGATACAAGTGTCTAGATCATAGATTCCCACACTTTTTCGGCCCACCGCCAACTTACAAAAGATAAATTTGTAACGCCCTCCACAGTATAACAGTTTGCCAACGCCCTCCACATATATACATGCTCTATTTCTCTTGACATGAAAATTGATATATATGTCTGTAATGATGGCCAATTTTCAAATGATCATATGCATGAAATAGAAAATTGATGAAAAATGGATCGTAAGATGGTGCGTAAGATGAATTTAAATGAGAATTCAAATTTTAAATGATTATTCAATCGCAAAATCACGAAAATAATTTATTTAAAATATATATGATTAATTTCTTTTTAGGAAGCACCAACCCTAATCGCCTGAAACACCCCAATTCATCTGAACCACTATCGCCCCATAGAACGCTTCAGCACCCACTGGGGCGTACCACCCACTTTGGAAAAAGCTGGTCTAGATAAAGATATCGTACAGGTATAGTACAAGAAAGTAAAGTAGACGGGTAGACAATAGAGTACTATTATAAATTGATGAAGGGAAGTGATAATGAATATAAAAACATCTGGGTTGTGCGTCTGCAAACTGTGCCTCCCCGTTTTGAAAATAACCGGACGGGCAAGCCAGTCAGCGAACGCGGTTTCCCAGTGTCGATAACCAATTGCGTGCATAGTCTCTAACGGCTGCGCGTGCCTCCTCGCTTTTCACGCGAACGAGGCTCCCAGCGAATAAGGGACAAGGTAGCGTCTGCTATTAAGACTAGCTCCCTGCTCGCGCGGTCTATTGGTGGTGTGTGTGTCCGTATATCGGGTTTCTCGGTCGCGGTGTGATGCAGTCAGTCTAAAATTTTAAACGCTCGACGGTGTCTCGTTAAAGGCCTCGCTCACGCAACGAGCTTGTGGGTCCGCAGGTAGAACATGGTGTCGTTTTTTTGCTTGGCGAGGCGCAAGTCTTGCCGGCAAAACTGTGGGAAGCGAGCGCTCGGTCGTTTCGCTTCAATTCGCATTTTCGCCGGGGACGTCGGGATCCGCTCTGCACAGAGCGCTGTCTCCTACCCCGAGCATTGTCGGTCCGGTCTCGTCCAGACAGCTATCTGGTTGATCCTGCCAGTAGTCATGCTTGTCTCAAAGATTAAGCCATGCATGTCTAAGTTCACACTGTCTCACGGTGAAACCGCGAATGGCTCATTAAATCAGTCGAGGTTCAATTCTAAAGGCTCCGAGGTCATGGTGGTAACATGAGCCAGGGTAGGAGGGCGCGCTAACCAAGACCCTGCCCTAACCTCCACGCGGGGCCCCTGGAAACAGACTCTGGTTCTGAATCTGGCTAAGAGGCAGGATCGGGAGAGAAACTACTGGTAGTGGTAGCAGTGCAATTACGGAAATATGATAAAGATACATACAAATAAAATGCACAATTCTCCTGACCGATGTCCAACAAGATATTGCCCAAGTCCCTGAACGCAAAGAAACAGCAACGAAACGTCTCAGACAGGGATGAGAGGTGCATCCAGTGACCAAAGTATGCCACGAGGGCGAAGCTCGAAGCCCTGAGGAAGGGCAAACATTGCCAGCCTGTCAGCAAGAAAAAACAATGCAGGACCGTAACGAATGAAAGTCTACCCTCGTGTTGGTGCGAGAGAAGATTGCAGCTGACCCCGCATTGGTAGCCTGGTGCAGATACATGTACTGGGCAAGGTTTGCCGAGCGAAAAAGAACAAGTTGCGTTTAGTGCATAACGAAACTACCCGCCCTGGGAAAACCGTGCAGGTACTGTGCGATTAAAATTAACATCCCCGGAAGAACTGAGGTTGGTGAAGCCTAACGGAACTGCCAGCCTTGGGGCAACTGGGCAAGGTTCGATTGCAGTCGTAACTAACATCCCGGAATAACTGGGGCGGGTGATGGCGGCGAGCGCAAATCCTCAGTTACGCTTATAGTGCCCACTGAAACGACCCTCTACATTGTTTGTACTCGGTCCCATGCCAGTGCTTTCGAGGGAAATTGCAAATTGCCACGTACCGATACGCGTCTAGAAAAGACTGAGAATGTTCCTTCCCGGATCAAACTCAAAATGTACGGTAAAGCAAGGCCGACAATGTACGGACCAAACAGGAAGCCCGGGTCCTGAACATTGGCGAAGGCCGATACTTTACACGGTGTTTTATACGAGTAAGACGCCGTCCGAGGACAAGCTGACAAGCCTGAGAAATATTTCTCAGTCAGAACGGGTAAAGCAGCGTAACTCCCTGTCTTGGCGTAGATCACAAAGCCCAAATATACGGCAAAGTTGATCGAAAAGGCGTAGATCCGAAAGGATCGTTCTAGGAAAGTTCACCTAGTAAATCAAAAGCTGCAGAAAACGGACGGGCGGGCCTAGTCACCATGGGCGCACAATCGTCCCGACGTAGATCACCCGGTTCTTGCCAGTGGACCACTATACATCACAATAAGAATGATCAAATTGGCTGAAAGAATGTTAGCAGAAGAAGAAGAAGATATAAAAACAGCAAAGTATAAGATAACTTTTGTAGTAAAGCTCCCAAAGGGGAAAAAAGTATATATGATGCGATTAGGTATCTGACTCTTCCGTCTCAGGACAAGACATGCCAGACTGATTAAACACATTCACAACCCTACAATTGTTTCCATCTTCTCGTGTTCCTGTCTCTGATCAAACTACAGTATATGTCTTGCAAGACTGCCCTGTTTTCCCCCAGAGATTAGATCCAGACAATCGTCGACTTTATCACAAGAACGCGTCTGAAGGTATAATCATTCAAATAACGATCACAAGAAGAAGAAGTATCAGACATAGAAGATGTCAACAATTTATAGCGTTTTCTGATTACATGATCCGTTGAGATTTGACGTGTTCCCTGATGGGACATTAATGCGTCCTGAGAGGAACTTGAGTTGAAGTGAACTTTGTGGATAATCTGAAAAATATCTGGGGAAATTTTAAGGATATCCTCAGGATATCGTAGGAGATTTTGAAGGAATATTGAGATAATTTTGGGCTGAAGAATATCATATTGTCAACGATCATGCAAATTGGTTTTTTTTGCCATCCGGCGGCAAGTTATACATGTTATTCGGTATCGAACCTGCGTCCTCAGTACTAGCTAATCTGTACTCTATCCATAAAATAACTATCTTCTATGTTTGAAAATACTGTAGTTAATAATAACATTATAATAAAATATAAAGTACATTGAGAACAAATAAATAATAGTTTATGATTCTGTGGGATACATGACTCATTCGGTTGTAATAATTTCGTGACATCAGCATATGTCCACATTACTATGTTTTGATACAAGGCAATAAAGATTAACGTATTGGCATACTATAAAGATAAAGGACACACTATTGGGGGCAGCAAATAGTAGCGCAGGATTAAAGACGAAAGACAGAAACCCCTGGATAAGCGATGACACCTGGAAATGTATTCAAGAAAGATGAAACTAGCAATATTTAATACTAAGAATGCAACAGATGAAATCCAAGCTAAAGAGGCATATAGACTAAAAGACAAGGAAGTGAAAAGAGCAGCTAGAAGAGATAAAAGAGCATATGTCAATCGACTGGCCGAAGAAGGGAAAAGGCAGCTAAGACTGGAAACAGTAAAATGCTATACAACACACTAAACAACTTACTGGAACATTTGTTTCAAAGGGTGGCCCAATCAAGAGCAAAGATGGTAAAGTTCTAACATCAGATACGGAGCAGAAGAAAAGATGGGCAGAACATTTTGAAGAAATATTAAATAGACCTGATCCACCAGTACTACTCAAGTTTGACGAAGAGGCGAAACAGCTCCTACCAATTAAGAAGAAATGATAAGTGTAGCTGAGGTCAAGAGGCAATCAATTCCTTGATAAACAATAAGGCAGGGGTGATGACAACATTACTGCAGAAATGCTCAAAGCGGCTGATGATACAATTTGCCAGGTGCAAGAACTATTTAATAAAGTATGGGAAGAAGAAACTGTCCCAGATCAATGGAAGAAGGGAATAATTGTTAAGATCCCCCAAAAGGTGATCTCAAAGATTGCAACAACGGGAGAGAAATCCCCCTATTATCAGTAAAGACCAAGACTTTCTGCAAAATCATTTTTAATAGAATCAAAGGAGCAGTGGACACAACCCTGAGAGAAGAACAAGCTGGTTTTAGACCTGGGAGAAGCTGTTTAGACCAAATAATTACCCTATGACTAATTTTGGAGGAACATATTGAAAGCAACAACCACTCATACTAAATTTCATCGATTTTAAAAAGCCTTTGATAGTCTACACAGAATCTCTGTGGAATATTCTGAGATGCTATGGAATACCAGACAAAATAATAAACATTATCAAGAGCCTCTATGATGGTTCACGGTGTGCAGTTCGCACTGATTGTGGACACAGCGACTGGTTTATGGTTAAAACCAGAGTAAAGCAAGGCTGTATTCTATCTCCGCTATTGTTTGAGTGGCCATTGACTGGGTGATGCGAAAATGTTGCAGAAGCGAAACTGGCATTGATTGGGTAGAAAATAGTCAACTAAAAGATTTTGTTTTTGAGATGATATTGCCTTGTTAAGAAACAACCAAGATATGCAAAGAAAACAGACAATTTGTCATCTATAGCATCAGAAGTTGGACTGCAGATAAGCTATGAAAAACAAATATAATGAAGACACCTATGGCAAGTAATGCAGATATCACACTGGAATCTAAAATGATAAAAATAACAGAGCAGTTCACCTATTTGGTAGCAATTTTGATTGCATAGGAAATGTTAAAAAAGAAATTATGATACAAATTGGCAAAGCAACATCAGCTTTAAAAGTCTAAATAAAATATGGAACTGCAAGTTATATAGTATTAAAACTAAATTACGAATTTTCAATTCAAATGTTGTATCAATCCTAACATATGCCAGCGGGGTTGGAAAAATGACTAAAGATATAGAAAGCAAGTTGAATGCATTTGAAAATAGATGTCTGCGAAAAATAATGAATATAAAATGGAACGAATTCAGGAGAAGTGATGAAATCAGAGACATGTCTGGTCAACTACTAGTGACAACTGTTATAAGAAAGAAGATGGAGATATGTTGGGCACACCTTGAGGAGAAATGATCAAAGAATATCAAAGCAGGCATTGAAGTGGGATGCAAGGGTTCAAGAAAGATAGGTCGACCTAAGGAGACCCTGAAGCGAACTTTGCTGAGAGAGGCAGGAAATATCGGTCTAAGTTCCATGGAGACGATTGAGCGAGTTGCCCAGGATAGAGCGGTATGGAGAAATTACTTGCAGGCCCTATGTAAGGTATAACGGTACGAGAGGAATTATTATTATTTTTATTGGCATACTGTACTGACCTACGGTTGTGAAAGTTGGAAATCAACAAAGAAAATTGATATGAAACTTGACAGCTTTGAGAATAAATGTCTCCGAAAATTATTAAGAGTAAAATGGAGTGATTTCGTTTCTAACAACACAGTGAGAGATAGAACACAGCAACATCCCGTATCAAATATTATAAAGAAACGAAGGTGGAAATATTTAGGTCATTTTCTTAGATTAGACAAAAAGAGACTAAATCGACAAGTCCTTATGTGGTCACCAGTTGGGAAAAGAAACGTGGAAGACCAAAGACCACTCTTCGAAGAACCATCCTACGAGAAAGTGAGCTATTGGGGTGTAAAAGCATACGAGATCTCCAACTACTAGCAACGAACCGCATTACATGGAGATCTAAAATCTCTGCCCTCTGTGCCACCTTTGGCACGAAAGGAACAAACTAACTAATATTGACTGCATCAGTTCTGAAGCTCTCCACACAAGCAATCAGATTAAAAACCATGTTATAGTATAACTCAGAAGCTGTGGCACTATGGAATTTATTTTCCAGAATGTAAAATCCTACCAGTAACACTTCTGTACAAATTTATACCTTTTGGACAATATGCATGCACTCTAAGTGGTTAGAATAACATGAGAACAGTGCATGCACTCAAAGTGGTTGGAATAACATGAGAACAGTGCTGACTATACATACGAATAAAGAATCAATATGTGCAGCTTTTTGGTTAGTGTCATAAATAGTAAAGAAGAGTGACTCAGGACATGAAAAACCCTTTTTCTCTTGAACAGTTAGACTGTCCGTGCGTTACCAGGGCTCTCAAAGGAGCAAAGAATAGTAACACTGCGACCTACAAGGCATGTCGTGAGAGGCGACTGAGGTAGGGGCCTAGGGAAGCTACTATAGTAAAAAAAAAAAAAGCATTCCAGACATCGAATGTACTCTCCTACTTTTATGAACAAAACTGGCACAAAATAAACCGCTCTTAGGCTCGTATCACATACAAATTATAGAGAGTGATTAACACGTGGGCGATATGGTGCGCTGGAAGAAAAGAATAAAGTATTATACACATGCCTATGGTGAAATCAGCATGATCAGCGGGCAATCTGGTGGCAGGAAATGAGCACAGTTAACCCTAACTTATCTGCTGACTATCATTGAATAGTGGAGATAACTCACTCGTTCCCAAGGGAGAGAACAGTCAATATCTGGCTCCAGGTCGAGATTGAAAGAAAATCTACATACACATCAGTTCTTAAATGATATATCTACATCGCACAAGACCGAAAATATAGAGTCACGAACATCAGCATAAGAACGAAAGTTGGCACATAACTTTGCTAGCATTACATTGAGATACAAATCATCAACATCAGCATAGGAACAAAAGTTGGCACAGAACTTTGCTTGCATTACATTGAGAAACAAGTCACCAACATCAGCATAAGAACGAAAATTGGCACATAACTTTGCTAGCATTACATTGAGAAACAAATCACCAACATCAGTATAGGGTGAAAGTTGACAGAACTTTGCTTGCATTACATTGAGAAACAAAGTCACCAACATCAGCATAGGAGTGAAAGTTGGCACAGAACTTTGCTTGCATTACATTGAGAAACAAGTCACCAACATCAGCATAAGAACGAAAGTTGCACATAACTTGCTAGCATTACATTGGAAACAAGTCACCAACATCAGCATAAGAACGAAAGTTGGCACAGAACCTTGCTTGAGAAACAAAAAATGAAAGTGATTTGGCCACTTAATAAGAATGTATCCATGCTCCAGAGTATATATTGTCTTCTACAACCGAACATTCGGAAAGAATCCAAAAGAGGGAAAATCACAAAAAATGGTAAGATGACATAGCAGAATCCTATCAAAGAGCAAAAATAACTATAAACCACGACACTGGACAACGACCTGGCAGCAGTGGGACAACAAAAGAAGAAGAAGAAAAATGGACCGAAGGGCAAGAGTCTAAGCTTTGTTGAGGTCAGGTCCTAATAACAACAGCAGAATTCATGGAGATCTGGTACATCAGTCTAAGCGGTGATAGCGAGAGAGAGAGCTTTGTTTGATAACTGAAAAATAGGAAGTGAATCAGGTAAAACTGGATACTGAAATGGGAATGAATAATTAGAGAATATAAAAATGCAGAGCTAGAAGTGAACATGCACAGATTCGTTATTTCAAGAAAAATGTCTTTATCAAGATAAAAGACAAAAAAAAGCACATAGAAAACCCTCTATGTATAGAGTAAGATTACCGAGTACTGAGGACGCAGGTTCGATAGCGAATAGCATGTATAGCTTGCCGTCGGACGGCAAAACAAAAATCCATTTTGCACACTGATCGTTCACAATACGGATATTTCTCGCCTAAAATTATCTCCAAATTCCTTCAAAATCTCCTAACGATATCCTGAGGATATCCTTAAAATTACCTCAAGATATTTTCAGATCATCCAAAATGTAATACATTTATATTAGTCTATGAGGCAACTATCTAATTTATCAGTTCTAAGACGACTAGCAATTTCAAAAATATTTGTATGTAGTTGAGAATATCATCATCATCAAGGTGCGTATCCTTTTTTAGGGCGTTGCTCTCTTTGCACCATCTGAAATTCACTCTGTTTCTTGCTAGTTCACCCACTTCGTCGATGGTCATGTTCATGATTTCTTTAATATCGTGTAGCCATCTTCTTCTTGGTCTGCCTCTGCCCCTGCGTCTTGGGACCCTGCCCTCTAGTATTGTTCTTTCCAGGTCATCGTGACGCAGTTAAGAATATATGTCTCTAAAATAACTTAATGAAATTTCTTTTACACTAGTCATCGTGTGTTTGATGATTAATTGAGGGGTTTTTTAAATTTCATTTGTGTTGTAATCACTAGTGTTGTATAAATACATTAAGACTGATTCTTCGTTAATTTGTCTTCACACTGCTACCGAGTTCAATGTCTTGTTCTTCTTTGTTTGTTTTGCACTTCTGTAATGGTTTGAGTGATGTATTTTTTCATCTTTGACATAATATAAACGCTTCCTCTATCCACATTTTTTTTATTACCTCATCTTTCGTTCTGATCAATGCTGGAAAATTGTCGATCATAGAAAAAATAATAATATCAAAATCCTTCTCTATACGAAGATGAACCCCAGTTCATATTATTGAGAGACTGACGTCCTGACCTCTCTGCCAGCTTCCGAGATACTATGGAGTTGAATATTAATATTATATAAGTACACATTGTCGTGGTCATATGATTATACGATTAGATTTAATTATAAATCGGCTTATCAAGGAGATATAGGAAACAAAGTGTTTTGTGTTATTTCCATATTTACACTTATATCAACCTACTTATTAAGCCAAGTCACTGAACAAAACGAGACACTTTTTAAAAAACCAAATATCGATATATTTAACATTGATGTGTATCTATATTTAGATATGATATTTCAAACAGTTTTAACACATCAAACGAATTCCAAGTATCGAATGTTATATAAGTAACACGTACATCCCGAATAACGATTTATGATATTCAAACATACAGTTCATGAATTATTTATTTATTGACAGATGAATGTCAATTGGGTAATGTACAGGACAAATAGATACAAAATAAATGACATTTAAACTATTTTTATTTCTTTTATTTCTATGATCTTCGGTGTCTTCGCGACTCTCTGTTGGATGAGGACACTAAAATCGATTTGAATCGATCAAGCGATTTAAGCAATTTGGAGTTACCCGTTGTTCAAGTCGAACTGGATGCCTGAGGCAGAGTGAGAGGTGTGTTTAATCAGCGAGCCACTGGAACCATCAGTATGCATACTCTTCATATCTTTTGGGGAGACTGAGCACCTAGGGTCTGCCCGGAGTGCAATGACGTCAGTTTAGTAACCAATAACCAAACCAATAACCAATTTATTTCTTCATCTTCTTCTTCTTCTATAGCTTTTCAGGAGCCCGTTGGGGAATATGCTCTCTATCAACTTATTCTATTTCATTGTTAATTAAAAAAACTTTTTTGTACCATGTGGTATATAGGGTAATACGGTGTTAAAATCGTACTTTCATTGACCGTTGGTACACTATGTGGTCAGATCACGCCGGCCACCTTTACTTCCAGTGCCTGAGAGTCATTGCGGTCTGAATAAACATTTCACGCCCAATGAGGAATTGAACCAGGACCACAAGCTTAACTAAGTAGCGAGCTCATTAATTAACAACTACACTACTGCTGCTCACTTCATCGTTAGGATTTTGCAGCTAAAGTTATTTTACCGGGTGGGTATCCAGCCCAATGAACCCGACAGCATAAGGGCGAAACCAATATTTTTAATAAAATATATTGCGTAAAATGTTGGAAGAGAAACGTTTCTGATCATTAAATTTAAATGCGTACATTATCGTAACACAATCAGAACTTTACTAGCATTGAGAAACAAGTCACCAACATCAGCATACATTGAGAAACAATTCACCACCATCAGCATAAGAACGAAAGTTGGTACAGAACTTGCTAGCATTACATTGAGAAACAAGTCACCACTATCAGCATAAGAACGAAAGTTGGCACAGAACTTTGCTAGCATTACATTGAGATACAAGTCACCAACATCAGCATTGACTTCTTTGTCTTTTATTTGTTATCTACACACAATTTAAGAAATGTCAAGCTAGAGTAAGTTTCAGGGAATTTCAGGAATTTCAAGCGAATAAAAGAATTTAAAAGCCGAAGGATTGACTTCATTGCACCGGGTTTTACCCATACGCTGGTCCCTCTCCGCAGAACTGGCACGCCACCTGCCGAGAGTATTTCACAAAACACGAACTCCGTAGCTCCAGCAACAATCCTAGGAGTCTCTGGAAAAACTGCACTCGTGAACAGAATGGCGCGGTCCGGACTCGAAACCCTGACACTCGCTTCACAAGGCAAAGGGCGTAACCACTTAGCCACAGAGACCTGCATTTAAGCGAATTGGTATGTTTCGGATAATAGTAATAGGTCAAAGTTTAAAGACAACTTGTTATACATAACCAAAGACATATGGATACTTCTTAATAATATCACTGATAGTTTTGTCTACTTTATGATGAAAAGTTAAATCACTGATAGTTTTGTCCATTTTATGATGAAAAGTTAAATCACTGATAGTTTTGTCCATTTTATGATGAAAAGTTAAATCACTGATAGTTTTGCCCATTTTATGATGAAAAGTTAAATCACTGATAGTTTTGCCCATTTTATGATGAAAAGTTAAATCACTGATAGTTTTGTCCATTTTATAATAAACAGCTAAATCACTGATAGTTTTGCCCATTTTATAATGAAAAGTTAAATCACTGATAGTTTTGCCCATTTTATGATGAAAAGCTAAATCACTGATAGTTTTGTCCATTTTATAATAAAAAAGCTAAATCACTGATAGTTTTATCCATTTTATAATGAAAAGTTAAATCACTGATAGTTTTATCCATTTTATAATGAAAAGTTAAATCACTGATAGTTTTGCCCATTTTAAGATGAAAAGTTAAAAATGTAGTATTCTTGTTCTAAGCGGCTGCTTGCGTGTAACAACAAACACAACCCACATATTGAATTTCCTTATGCGATTGCCAGCTTGTTTGAAGAATACATTTTCTCAAATAATTGATTTTTCTGCTCAACTACACTGTGATAATTAGAAACATGTAGGCAAATTATTACTAGCATATTTACTTCTGGTTTCTCGGTAGATAACAATTAAAGAAAAAACAAATAGCAAAGACATTTTTAAAATCTTAACGGATCTTGAACACTCGTTATTTAAGCCAAGCCATGCTACGTTGCTAGTTTACTGTATGCTATAATTAATACAAAATAAACTCATTTAGAACGTCGATGTTTTGTTCAGCAATTCTTGCACATCATGTAAATATCACATTTTTCTAAATGAAAGTTTTGTCGGTACAGGATATTTTTGTGTGAACTTTTGTACTGTTAACCTTATTAACTTTGATAAAACTTTAGTTAATTATGATTTTTACTTTAATACTAAAATATATCTGAGTACATTTCAGACGTAGTAATTTTGTGTGACTGTATTTTGTTCATTGTCTATGTCTGGCATTAATAGCAAGCGTATTGTACATTTTGTTCATTGTCTATGTCTGGCACTGTTAGCACAGCGTATTGTACATTTTGTTCATTGTCTATGTCTGGCACTATTGCTATGGGATTGTACATTTTTTTCATTGTGATGGGGAGTATACTAACAATTAAATCCACAGTTACCTTCTATAAATACGTTCAATATTCCTGCTATAAGTACATACACTTAATGTTATTATGTTATTGTAATATGTACATTGTGCGATACCATGTAATTTTCTTCACTTATTGAATTTTTATCATGAACTTTGTACGGTTTTCAGTGCGGTGTATATATATTGGTTTGCACCTACACCTAACTTGATGTGTTTACAGTATAATTAAACAAATAGATTAGTGTTAAAAATGTTATAATTATCAAATTTGAAACTCAAAATTCATGGACAATATGTTTGATGTTTACTTGAAGTAATAAACTAGTGTACAACATATTTGATGTTTATTTGAAGTAATAAACTAGCGTACAACATATTTGATGTTTACTTGAAGTAATAAACTAGCGTACAACATATTTGATGTTTACTTGAAGTAATAAACTATCGTACAACATATTTGATGTTTACTTGAAGTAATAAACTATCGTACAACATATTTGATGTTTACTTGAAGTAATAAACTAGCGTACAACATATTTGATGTTTACTTGAAGTAATAAACTAGCGTACAACATATTTGATGTTTACTTGAAGTAATAAATTAGCGTACAACATATTTGATGTTTACTTGAAGTAATAAACTATCGTACAACATATTTGATGTTTACTTGAAGTAATAAACTAGCGTACAACATATTTAATGTTTACTTGAAGTAATAAACTAGCGTACAACATATTTGATGTTTACTTGAAGTAATAAACTAGCGTACAACATATTTGATGTTTACTTGAAGTAATAAACTAGCGTATAACATATTTGATGTTTACTTGAAGTAATAAACTAGCGTACAACATATTTGATGTTTACTTGAAGTAATAAACTAGCGTACAACATATTTGATGTTTACTTGAAATAATAAACTAGCGTATAACATATTTGATGTTTACTTGAAGTAATAAACTAGCGTACAACATATTTGATGTTTACTTGAAGTAATAAACTAGAGTACAACATATTTGATGTTTGCTTGAGTAATAAACTATCGTACAACATATTTGATGTTTACTTGAAGTGATAAACTAGCGTACAACATATTTGATGTTTACTTGAAGTAATAAACTAGCGTACAACATATTTGATGTTTACTTGAAGTAATAAACTAGCGTACAACATATTTGATGCTTACTTGAAGTAATAAACTAGCGTACACAATGAAATTCATCTTCGTTCTTCTTCTTCGAGCGCTCCATATCGACCACTTGTAAACCACTCTGTGTGATTTATATATGGTCTGAGCCTAAGAGCGATTGCACGTTGTGCCAGTTATGCACCTACATGAGACCAGCACATCCGATTTTTCGATGCTTTTCCTTTACTAGGGTAGTTTCCTAGATATCAGTCGCTCTTAGAACGGCTTGCAGGATGCAGTCGTACTATTCTTTGATCCTTGCAGGCCCCGGCCCATACAGGCGACATAATGAAATGAGTAATATATATATATGGTAGTTAGACTTTAAGAAACTTAAGTCTGAAATAACGAACTAGCGTACACAATGAAATGATGTTATTAATATGGTACGATAACTTTTAAGAAAAGTTAATTAAGTCAGTTTCTATTTGATTGTGTTTCAATATTTTACTTTTCCGTAATAATAAATGGTCGTAACATTTATAAAATAAACATTCAAATGTATTTCAAGATACAATTAACAAATAACAGGGTTTCAAACCCTCCCTCTCTTGACGGTGAAGCAAGTTCCCGGCGCATATAGTATGTACATAAGAGAGGTATAGTTTAAAGGGTCAAACAATTATTTCCCAAAGCACGAGCTCCGCTGCTCAGTCATTAATCCTAGGAACTTTGAAAAAAATGCACTGGTGAAAAGAACGACGAGGTCCGAATTCGAATTCACAACTTTCACTACGCACGGCAAACGGCTCGTCTACGTGATCAAGAGCCCCCAGACACTATATGATTTAATCAAGTGCCATGCCTGCCGGTGTAGGCGATCATGTCCTTCCACAACTCTCTTTGCTTGGTGCATGTAATCAGTTCTGACGTCGATATTTTGTCGAACCATGATGTCAGGCCATCCAACATCTTCTCCCTCTGTCTTCCACGATCTCTCCTTCCTGAATTTTACCTGTAGTCACCAAATGTTCTAAACCTTCTCTTCGCATTATATGCCCAAGAACCTTGATTGTCGGATTCTTATTCTTTTGATAAGGTTTCTTTGTGTCAGGCCTGATTTAAAACCTCCACATTTGTTTTCTTTGCTGTCCCTGGAATTTTCAACATTCTTCTGTAAAACCACATCTCTGTGGCTTCCAATGATCGTATTGATTGTTTGTTCATTGTCCATGATTCGCTGCCATACATAAGTATTGGTTCAATATAGCATTGGAGTACTCGTTTTCGCAATGTCATTGGTAGTGAGTTCACGCAAAGTGTGTTCTTCATTTTCATAAACGCTGCTTTCGTTTGAGCTATTCTACTCCTAATCTCTGTTTAACATCTTCCATCTGAGGTTAGGAATACAGCAAGAATTTTCAATAACAATATATGTATATTGATTTGATAAAATATAATGATTTGCAAATCTTCAGTCTTTATAGTCTGTCGAACGGATTAGAGCGCTGCTACCATGAGGAGATCTGTGCTTAATTCACGATAAGGTCAATAATTTTATTACCGTTGTGGGCATAAATGAAAATTCGTAACCTGAATAACTTTTGCGGCGACTGTATAACCATAAGCCCATTAAATTCCTCAAGCTCTCGTTCAACTTGTTCTACATCATCATAAAAAGTGGTACTACAGACAGTAATGATAGTTTTAATTTTTATTTAAATAGAAAAGCGTCTAGCTACCCCTCTAACCGGGGACAAGCTTATACGACCGACGACAGATTTGAGAGCATATGCTCGCGTTGATAATCTTTTATTTAAATGAAAAACTTACTACCCCTCTAATCGGGGATACAAGCTATACGACCGACGACAGATTTGAGTGCATATGCTCGCGTTGATAATCTTTTATTTAAAGAAATAAATCAATTAAAAAATTGATAAGTGGATGAAAATCATCTTTCTGTTTAAACTAACGCAACTTTTTTTAGTTGTTCCATATCACTTCTGGGACAAATAGTCTATAATGAGTCACATATATATTAATTTTCTTCTTTTTTTTTCATTTCTTCAATCCTGTTTTACCTCACAGCGTCAGGATAAGAAGAGATTTCTAAGAACAGACCTTGTGTTCGCTTCATAAATAGTGTCTTTCGTCGCCTCTGTTATCTTTGAGGTTCACCTTTGTGTGGCCGGTCTTTTGCTTTGTATCTGTTGTATCGGGAGCACCATTGCACTTTGAGGTGCATTGTCTGTTGGTAATCTGCTTATGTAATTGAACCATTTAATTTGTTGTTTCTTGATGAAGTTTAGTACTGATGTTGTACCCACTTTTTCCTGATGTTTATTTCTGGCCGGTCTCTTCTTGTTACCATCAGCATTCTGCATAGACACTTTATCTCTGTCGTGACATGTTTTCTTCTGTCATGTGATGTCAGCGTCCAGGTTTGGCACGATAACATAATGTCATACCTGGACGATGACATCAAATGATAGAAGAAAACTAGGCTAGGATTTTTTCACTTCTAAAAGTATTGTTTCCTTTCTGTTACGCAACCATCAGTCATTTCTATAAGTGCTCTTTCTTTTCAACTGTTATGTAATCACTAGTCACTTAAACAAAATGTCATTTCCTTTCCATTACGAAATCATCATCATCATTATCATCAGGTGCCGTCTCCACATCGAAGGTTGGCTGCAATGAATCTCAAATTCTCTGTCTTTGCCTTAGTGTTGCACACTGCCAGACTGTAACCTGTCCATTTCTTAAAGTTTCCTCCACTTATCTCTCGGTCTTCCTCTTGCTATTCCCTCAACTTTCCCTCTAGTAAATGTTTTATCATGGTGTCATGTCTTTTTATGTGCCCAAAATCTTTACTTGTCGGAATTTTATTTCTCTTAATAATTGTTTCTTCATGCCTAGTTTTTATAAAACTTGTTTATTTGTCTGTTTTTCTGTCCATGAAACTCTGCCTATTCTCTATATATCCACATCTCAAATGCATCACTTTGTCTTCTAACTGCTTGTTCATTGTACGAAATCATCAGTCACTTCTAAAAGTGGTATTTCCTTTCAACTGTTACGTAATCACCAGTCACTTCTAAAAGTGTTATTTCCTTTCAACTATTGCGTAATCACTAGTCACTTCTAAAGTGTTATTTTTTCAACTATTGCGTAATCACCAGTCACTTCTAAAAGTGTTATTTCCTTTCAACTGTTACGTAATCACTAGTCACTTCTAAAAGTGTTATTTCCTTTCAACTGTTACGTAATCACTAGTCACTTCTAAAAGTGTTATTTCCTTTCTGTTACGCAATCTTCAATCACTTCTAAAATAGAAAATTAGGGAAATTCAATATAGCAAGGAAAAGCAATAACATTTTAACAAATGAAATGTTGATTTCAAGTCTAGAATCTTGCCAACTTATGCATGTCATCATTTGGTCTAACAGTATTTTTAGCATTTCAATAAGAAAATGTCATGCAACTACTTTACTTTACTTGTAAATGTATCTCAAATAAATATGGATCAAACGTATTTCTTAGTGACAGAAGGGATTCACCTTTAGCACTTTGTTATATAAATACAATATTTGCAGCACAATCACGTTTTATCCAGCTTCCGTGTGTTTCTATATATCGCGATACAAATGCTTTGGTCGATAATTTAACTCTGTTTATTAGTATTCGGTGGCGTCTGTGGCCTAGAAGTTAGTGACTCGGTCTATTAACTCCGACGTTCTGAGTTGGAATCACGCTGCGGACAGTTTGGTTGGAAATTGTTTGCGTGGATTTTAACGAAAGGACGATGGCAACACACGTTCAGAAAGCAATAGCAAACTACTGAACGTAATAATGCCTAGAAAATCACAGATAGCGTTAAAAAGCTGGGGTTGATTCGCAGTCATGTAAAGGATATGCAATTAACTTTTATTTTTTTATTAGTATTAATTTCATCGACTTCTTCTTCTTCGTACGCTCCATATTGTTAACTACTCTATGTGATTTGTATGTGATCCAAGCCTAAGAGCGATTGTACGTTGTAACAGTTATGCGCACATCCGATTTCTTCGATGCTTTTTATTTACTAGGGTAGCTTCCTAGGTCCCTACCTCAGTCGCCTTTTACGACATGTCTTGTAGGTCGCAGTGTTACTTTCTTTCTAATATAACGTTTTTTCTAATATAAGGCGTTAGTGTAATATAACAACTGTTGTATTGTTTGCTTAATAAACGCTTTTTGGTCGAAACGTTGATGTGTATGTATTGTCATTATTTTTGTATTTGATAAAACTACAATAGTTTGTTATTACATGCTTCGCCATGTTACTATTCTTTGCTCCCCTTGTGAGCCCTGAGAACGCACGGACGTAGTATTCATTTGTAAAACTGTATGTTCTTCCGGTTTTTACCCTTTTAATTATGAATTCATCAATGACATTATAGTGCTCCAAAGCTTAGAAAGAACATAACAAGAGCAACAACTGTAAGACTTAAATAATGCAAGAGTTTAAAAAAAAAAACCCAAAAACCTGTCGTTACTGCATGTAATACAATTTCTAGGCGGTGTAGTGCAGGAGGGGGCGGTGGTACATGTGCCTGTGGATTTTAATGGCCGCATGGCTAGTGCAGTCGCTGTGAAACTGTCTGTTAGATTTTTTCTTTATGCTCCCGACATAAAAAACGATTTCGCCGTAACGTGAATTGAACCTAGGTCTTCCGCACGGGAGTAGAGCTCTAATCCATTCGGCCAGAAGCTCCGATATTGAGCAAGTGATATATCTACCAAATACATGACATCGAAGTGTTAGATGTATGCTCGATATTGAGCAAGTGATATATCTAACAAATACATGACATCGAGGTATTAGATGAATGCTCCGATATTGAGCAAGTGATATATCTACCAAATACATGACATCGAAGTGTTAGATGTATGCTCGATATTGAGCAAGTGATATATCTACCAAATACATGACATCGAAGTGTTAGATGAATGCTAAATATTGCTGGAACATCATTCAATGTTAGCCAAAGCAGAACACTTAGCACTGAATGAAAACTGCCTTTCCAACCTGCTGCTGATGTTGCTTCTACTGCTGCTTCTACTGCTGCTACTACTACTACTACTGCTACTGCTACTACTACTACTACTACTACACCACTATCACTACCACTACCACTCACCACATTACTACTACTACTGATACACTACCTACTCACTACTGCTACACTGCTACTGCTACACTGCTACTGCTACTACTCTACTGCTACTGCTACTACTACTACTACTATTACTCCTACTACTTCTCCTACCACTATTACCACTACTGCTACTGCTCTGCTACCACTGCTACTGCTACTGCACTACTACTACTGCTACTGCTACTACTACTGCTACTACTACTACTATCACTACCACTACCACTATTACTACTAATACTACTATTCCTACTACTATTACTCCTACTACTCTCACCACTATTACCACTACTACTACTACCACTACTACTGCTATTACTACTAATACTACTACTACCGCTGCTACTACCATTACTACTACTACTACTACTACCACTACCACTACTACTACTTATATTACATATACTGCTACTACTACTACTACTACCACTACTACTACTATTACTACTAATACTACTGCTACTGCTACTACTACGAATAATAATAATAAGAGTAGTTATATTAATAGTAACAATAATATAAATAGTAACAAATGAAAACCTAAAACTGACAAAATGTTGTATTAAAATAAAAACATTTCGAGCTTACGAAAGAAACTGAAACCTACTGTTAATTAGAAGAACATATATTTCTTGAAATTCTGATTACCGTTAATGCCAGCTGTGTTAAATAGGGCGCTAAGTATGTATCACACGGCACCATGGCGCCTGCTGGCTTAAAGAGTTACAGAAATGAATAAAATATTGACTTGGCTTGCTATAAAAGATCATTCATTTATCAATAAAATGAAATATAAGTAATGAAACTCTAATGAAAAATATCAAAACATGTTTGTACATACACCTTCAAGGAGAAAAATAAACATGTTTTCGTCCATAGCATGTTTTTCACTTCTGTAGCAATCTGTAATTGGGGCAACCGGTGGCTAACACATTTTTTAGATTTCATGTCCTTCATGAAAAGAAATCAACAAATAACAGTGGTAACGACTTATTATTTAAAAGAAGATCCGTATTTTATTCTTTGAGTTTAGTCATTGAGAAAAACATGTCATGAAAAACCTTTGTCCATAAAGGATGAAATACTAGAGGATACAATTTTACAGTTGCAGATAATAATTTTGGCCTTCAGTCTAACCCACACAATATAGTTGGTTTTTTCGTTTTTTCCCGATCCAGAAGCACTTGAGCTTTCAACTCTTCGGATCGGTTCCATGGACATCGCAACTCTTTGGGTCGGTTCCACGAACATGAAAAATAGTGAAAGAGATTTCTGAAAAATGAATATATGTATATGTAAGATAGTGAGTAAGATTTATAAAAATGAAAAACAAAATCAGCAACGTTACCATTAGATATATAATGATACGAACAAACATCAGATACATTGTATGAGCCATACATATAATAATAATAATAATAATAAAGACCATAACCCATTAGGATTGTAGGGGTGTCACTGTGGAGACATCAGCACAAAAAGCACGTCATGAGTCTCTGTCTTCAACTCTTCGAGCAAGTGTGGAGAAACTCTATCCTGACCAGCTCTTGATGTTGTCAAACCAGGATTTTCTCTGCCCTCCTGTCCTTCTGTCACCCTCGACTGTTCCCTGTAGGATAATCTTGGAGAGTTTGCCATTTCTCATCACATGCCCGAACCACGCAAGTTTACGCCTTTTCACTTGCCGACTGCACAGTTGATTATTTGGTCTCTTACATAGATGTTCGTCTTATGTTCTCTGTAACTAATACGTAGAATATATATATATAATACACTATGTGGAGAGACAGAAAATAAAATGGTTCCATCATCTGATAAGAATGAAGCAAAGTGAATTATTGCCTAAAACGGTCTAAAACCAAAAGATTGACTTCAATGAACCGGGTTTTACCCCATATAGATCGGTAACCCTCCACAAAAGGGACACGCCACCTACAGAGAGTATTACACAACGCATGAACTTCTATTACCGGCAACAATCCTATGGTCTCTAAAAATGCACTTGTGAACAGAATCGCACGTTGCAGATTCGAACCCACTACCTTTAGAACTGGAAGCTAGGCTTAACCAATCGGTTAAGCTATGGTTTTCGAGTACTAACATTTGACGCAACAAAAAGTGCTTATACTTTTCACATTACTGTCTAGTTGGCTAGACAAAATGATACTTAAACATTGTTACACTGAAGTTAAATATTGTAGAATATGAATGAGGATTTAATGTAACATGTCAAACGGAAGATGAATGTTCTGAAACTAATGAAATATAAACCAATGGATAAAGTTCAATCTGTCAGAATATATAATGACGACATAAAAAAATATTATCTTAGAGATTCCTTACAATTAACTTTCTATTCTGAGAAGATATTTAATCTGATCTTGGAAAAAATGATACATTTATTTTACATGATATTTCATGATTTCATTGACGATAGAAACCACACACACACAAAACCAAGCAGAAGTTATAAATATAATAAAAATAATTCTCTGGCAATTAACTGTCTCGTTGTTCAGATTTTTTAAATCAAGCATATGTTATTTATCTTCAACAACAGAGTATATATGTTTGCAACAAATTATATAAAAAAAAAATAATCATCTTTAGATAATATAATTACATTGCCTATGTGTAAGATAAATGACATTTGGAAATATTATTTCCCACAAAGTATGCCAGATGTCTGGAAGATTTACAACACACTATCGAAAGATGAACAAATAATATAGCTAATTGGAAAGAAGGAATAAAGGTAGATATAAAATGTCATGTCATATCGTCAACTAATGTTGATGTGGTGTAATAGGTCAAAGCGCAGTGACAACTTATTTTTAATATAAGAAAAAGGAAATTTGTGGGGAAAGTGATGTAAAATGCAGGTTTAGAGCACATTGTGACAACTGGTAAAATCAAATGGAGGCGAGACAGAGAAAGATAGAGAGAGATACAATTATAGACAATCTGACTTTGCACGGAAGTGTGTCAACATCCGATCTATTAGTGAGCACCAAAGGCAGACGTTTGTAGAGATGCATGATCGCCTATGCTAGACGGTATTGCTGATGCTTGATAATATAGTGAATTGTGTTGAAACCAGAAATTAAGAAACAGAGAAAGTAACACATAGAACATCGTCAGACTTTTTTTTTCCGATCCAGAAGCACTTGAGCTTTTCAGCCCTTCGGCTCGGTGCCATGGTCATCGTAACCCTTCGGTTCGGTGCCACGAACACCGTAAATCTGGGAAATCTGTGGCTTTTTCTGCCATCCCGCGGAATTGAACCCGCACACACAAAGGGATAGTCACCGGTAGTCCAACGCGCTACGAACACGCTGGGCAGACGGGCAACATCAGACTTAAAAAAACATTTCTGAATGCAGAAATTAAGAAACAGAGAAAGTAACACACAGAACCTTTAGATTAAAAAAGAAACCTGAACAACTTTTGATAATTGATTATGCTGAGATTTATAACTTGTGACTGAGTTGATTATATTCAGATTTATAACTTGTGACTGAGTTGATTATGTTCAGATGTATAACTTGTGACTGAGTTGATTATGTTCAGATGTATAACTTGTGACTGAGTTGATTATGTTCAGATGTATAACTTGTGACTGAGTTGATTATGTTCAGATGTATAACTTGTGACTGAGTTGATTATGTTCAGATGTATAACTTGTGACTGAGTTGATTATGTTCAGATGTATAACTTGTGACTGAGTTGATTATGTTCAGATGTATAACTTGTGACTGAGTTGATTATGTTCAGATGTATAACTTGTGACTGAGTTGATTATGTTCAGATGTATAACTTGTGACTGAGTTGATTATGTTCAGATGTATAACTTGTGACTGAGTTGATTATGTTCAGATGTATAACTTGTGACTGAGTTGATTATGTTCAGATGTATAACTTGTGACTGAGTTGATTATGTTCAGATGTATAACTTGTGACTGAGTTGATTATGTTCAGATGTATAACTTGTGACTGAGTTGATTATGTTCAGATGTATAACTTGTGACTGAGTAGTTGTGACAAGTAGAGAACAATTACAATTGTTAAACAGACTCTGTACTTGTGGAGTGAGCCGATGTGGTTGCTGAACACATCTTTCCTACACGCATGTCGGATATACAGACCAGCCAGTGAGAAAATAACTAACAAGCACAGTTCTGAACCTGAGAGGTACTATGAATGATCTGACGAAACCATCCAGTAATTGAAGATATTCAATTGTGTTCTGATGATTGAGAGAAAAATGGTGAAGAAGAGAAAGAACAGAAGAAAAAGATAAGCAGAAAGACATTAATATGTAACAGTGGCGGCTCATGATCATTTTTGTTGGTGGAGCCAAACACGAATTTTCAGAAAAATCATGGTTCGGGGTTGTTATGTTTTAATTTATAAAATAATAAATATACGTTGCACATTATTTTTGGTGGGGTCAGGCCCCAGTGGCCCTTAATGACGAGCCGCCACTGATACGTAAGTAAAGGTAAGGGAACCCGTTCATACCTCGTGGTATATAGTCAATACAGTGTTAGGCCTGTATTTTTCATTGACCGTCGGCACACGATGGGGATGTGGTCTGTCCCGGCATTACTTTCCCAGAGCATGTCTGGTACCCAGTTGAGCTGGATCGACCTGAGAGCCGTCGTGGTCGGGAAAAATTCTACGCACATTGCGGGAGCTGAACCCATACCACCAGCCTTGAGAAGCGAGTTCACTAACAACTACGCTACAGCGGCTCTCCCACTGATACGTACTACATCTTTATCTCGTGCTGAATGCAATCAATTTCTCCATGTCGTTCTATTCAGGGACATCTCATCTATGGAATTAGTCTGATATTTCTCGCATTTCTCAGTAAAGTTCGTTTCAGAGTTTCCTTAGATAGTTCTTTATTTTTGGAACTATTTACTCTCACTTCAATGTCTGCTTTGTAATTGTTTGATCGTTTATTCTCAGAGTATGTCCAACATCTCTCCACTTTCTCTTTCTTATACCAGCTGTTACTTGTGCTTGACTAGATAACAGTCTCTGCTTTCAGCATCTCACATGAATTCTTCGCATTTTATGTTAATTGAAAGAGAAATTACACACATGGACATAAATAAAAATAAAACAACATGAGATTTATAAATCATAAGGAAATCCAAGAACATAGCAGAATAAGTGTATCTATAAGAGCTTGTAATTATACATAAATCATAAGGGAATCCAAGAACATAGCAGGATAAGTGTATCTATAAAGGAAAGGTAAAGGAACCCTTTCATACCTCGTGGTATATATGTCAATACAGTGTTAGGCCTGTATTTTTCATTGACCGTCGGCACACGATGGGAGATGTGGTCTTTCCCAGTTTACTTTCCCAGAGCATGTCTGGTACCCAGTTGAGGCTGCGTCGACCTGAGAGCCGTCGCGGTCGGGAAAAATTCTACGCGCATTGCGGGAGCTGAACCCAGACCACCAGCCTTGCAGAGCAGAAAGTTCACTAACAACTACGCTAATCTAGGCAGCTCAAAAGTGTATCTATAAGAGCTTGTAATTATACATAATTCATAAGGAAATTCAAGAACATAGCAGAATAAATGTATATATAAGAGCTTGTGATTATAATTTTAATGGAGGAATGACTAACTACGACTATTTTTTTTCTTCGATCCAGAAGCACTTGAGCTTTCAGCTCTTCAGCTCGGCGCCATTGACATCGTAACCTTTTGGTTCGGTGCCACGAACACCGTAAATCTGGAGAACATGTGGCTTTTCTGCCAGCCCGTGGAATTGAACCGTACTCACAGGGGCTTGTCACACTCGCTACGAACATGCTGGGCAGGCGCGCAACTACGACTATAAAGAAAATGATATTAGCTCCAAAACACAAACAAATATCTGTGTCTTTGTTATCTATCCCGCCCGTGTGGTATCAGGGGCCCGCAAGAAGCAAAGAATAGTACCACTGCGACCTACAATGCATGTCGTAAGAGGCGACTGATGTAGGCCCTAAGTATGCTACCCTAGTAAATAAAAAGCAGCGCAGAAATCGAATGTGCTGGCCTACTTGTAGGTGCATAAATAGCACAACGCACGATCGCTCTCGCAAGTCGATGCGTATATTGTTAGTGAACTCGCTTCGCAAGGCCGGCGGTCTGGGTTCAGCTGCGCGTGGGCTTTCCCCCGACCGCGCGGCTCTCAGAGTATAGCCCAAAACCTCAACTGCGATACCAGACTGTCTGGGAAAGTAGAACGGCCGGCATGATGCTGACCACATCACCCATCGTATGCTACGACAGTAATGAAAATACAGGCTAACGATGTATTGACCACGAGGTCATGAAAGGCTTACTTTACTTTTACAATCGTCTTAGGCTCAGATCACATACAAATCCCACAGAGTGGTTAACCAGTGGTCGATATGGAACGTTCGAAGAAGAAGAAGTTATCTATCCTTACTTGTCTTGCTCATATACGTCTGTGACTGTCAAGGGAGTTCAGACTGGAGTAAAGCTCAGTTCAGTTAAGTTCTCCTGTCGACAACCTCGTACATGTGTGAAAATTATACGCTTATATTTTTAGAATTAACCGATACATCGATATAAGATATAAAGTCCACAACTGAGAAGCTTAATAAGTGACATGTCAGCTTCAACTTGACAGGGTCAGCTTAAGCTCAGACATTTCTGGGGAAAAATTGGACATCTGATAATATATTCACATGAACTTTATATTCCAGTGTGTGAAGTTCACAGTTACAAGTAGGCAAGAGAAAGTATACATATGCTAATGGAGATCTGGCTGACTAAGAATAACAGGGAAAGTAGCAAGGAAGGCTTCTGAGTGGTTACCGGTGCTCAAATTAAGGGTGTAAAGAACAGAACCACTGTTACCTGCCACGCATGTCGTAAGAGGCGCTAGGAGGTTGGGCTTAGGGCTAGCAACACACGCTGTAAAAACACTAGATAGCTACAGAAACCACAACCAGGAATATTCATAGCTTGCCACCTGAGGAAAGACCACGCAAGGAGGGACTCATGGCAAGAAAATAGGGATAGATCTGGAAAAGATAGCATTGGATAGGCGGGCTTGAAAGGCCTCGGTTGTGGACCTATGCCTCCTAGGGGCGAAGGTGAAGAGAGAGAGAGAGAGAGAGAGAGAGAAAGAGCAAAGAAGGAAACTAGCTCCACACATTAAATTACTAGTCTATTCTATCTCTCTTGTGATGTTTTAGCTACGGGTGGGGCATTCATCTTCAACCAACTCATGTTGTCACAGTGTATATGTGGTGTTCTGTGACATTCGTCACTTTTGTTGTGTCGTTTGCTTGATAAGGCTTTTTTGGTTGAAACGTTCCTGCGTATTGTTTGAATGTTTCCATATGTAATCGTCCATTTGTAGTGTTCCTCGAAATCCGTCATTCTTGTTGTATCGTTTGCTTGATAAAGGCCTTTGGGTCGAAACGTTGCTGTATATCGTCACTGTTTTTGTATTTTGTAAAACTATAGTACTTTGTTTTTACGTGTTTTTACGTATTGTCATTGTTTTTGCATTTTGTAAAACTACAGTACTTTGTTTTTACGTGTTTTACGTATTGTCATTGTTTTTGTATTTTGTAAAACTATAGTACTTTGTTTTTACGTGTTTTTACGTATTGTCATTGTTTTTGTATTTTGTAAAACTATAGTACTTTATTATTACGTGTTTAACCAACTCATGCCAAGTCTTCCGATCTTAGTTATCACATACAGCTCCTTCCAGGTTTTCCATGTATCGCTAACCGATTCATACAAATATCTTCTCCATGCATATTAATGCTTTCTTCTCTTTCTCTTCTCAGTGGGTTCAAGGAAAGGCTAATTCTTGCTATATTCCCCACTGGCTATATTAATGTACTATCTAGCGTTAGCTCCTTTTTTCATATCTAGTTAGTTCATTAATACGATGTTTCTGTATATATATCACATACATATCACATACATATCACATACATATCACATACATATCACATACATATCACATACATATCACATACATATCACATACATATCACATACATATCACATACATATCACATACATATCACATACATATCACATACATATCACATACATATCGCATACATATCACATACATATCACATACATATCACAGAGCGGGGTTAACAAGTGATCGATATGGAGCGTTCCAAGAGGGATAAGAAGAAGAATACTGTGCAATACTTACACAGAGTGTTTTTAAAGTCTCACTACACTTAATATGTACCAAAGACCACTCTTCGAAGATCCATCCAACAAGAAAGTAAACTATTGGGATGTAAAACCATACAAGATCTCCAACTGCTAGCAAAGAACCGTATCACATGGAGATCTAAAACCTCTGCCCTATGTGCCGCCTTTGGCACGAAAGGAACAAACCAACTAACTAACTAACACTTAATATGTAGAACAACTTGAAAAACGGAGTACATGACGTCCTCAAAAATGTGCTAAAACATCATTATGTTTTGAGGGAATAGAATTATTCCAGCAGACAAGAGTCATTGACTGCATATTGCTTCACAATTGACTTTGAAGCACGTTTTGTTGGTGACAAGATGCACTTCGTTTTTCAAGTTCTACATATAAAGTGGGTGTGAATCATGGACTATTACACAAAATTAAGAACGAAAATCCAGTCCTTTGAAACTAAATGCTACAGAAAGATCCTACAAATACCATGGACAGAAAAAAGAAAGAACACTAATGTCCTGAAAGAACTAAATGTTAAAGAGAATTGGCTGATAAACAACATATTATACAGAAAATTACATACTTTGGTCACATCAAGCCTGGAAAGAACAATTCTAGAGGGCAGGGTTCCAGGACGCAGAGACAGACCAAGAAGAAGATGGCTACAAGATATTAAAGAAACCATGAACATGACCATCGACGAAGTGGGTGAACTGGCAAGAGACAGAGTGAATTTCAGATGTGCTGCAAGAGAGCAACGTCCTATAAAGGATACGCACCTTGATGATGATGAGACTTTAAAAACACCCTGTATATACGTATTAACCATCTATGTCGAAAATATGCTGTAAAATGTGAGATTACCAAAACCACAAGTTGTATTCGTTCACAATTGGTGGATTGGTTATTGGTTACTAAACTGACGACATTGCACTCTGGGCAGACCCATAGGTGCACAGTCTACACCAACAGATATAGAAGAGTTTGCATACTGATGGTTTCCGTGGCTCGCTGATTAAAACACTCCCAACTCTGCCCCTCAGGCAGCCAGTTCTACTGTACAACGGGTAATTCATAACTGCCTAAATCGCTGGATCGATTCAACATCTGCTTTAGTGTCCTCATCCAACACAGAGTCGCGAAGAGACCGAAGAACATCCCCCTTATCCATCTTAAACCCTCAACAATCGACGCTGTTGCTAGTCTGTTCGCTCTCTCATTACCGTAAACACTTGCATGCCCAGGACAGTATATCACGTAAGCCTCTGCAGGTTAGAAACTTCTATAGACAACATCCACTTATAACGAAACTTGCCATTCTAGATCTTGAGAAGCATCGACTGAGAGTCAGATACACCAAATTTAGTGGAAACATTGACCACTGAAAGACGTACATGATACAATTCTCCTTTCAAGTAATGTAATTTACTTAGAACATCACACTTCTTCCATCAAAAAAACAAACTCACACAACGAAGAAATGTTTCTGAATACAAAAGAAAAGTTTAAATACAATTATGTCCACTATAAAACAAAATGCGTCTCAAACTACCATCAATAATGAACAAATTAAAAACGATTCAAAATGTGAATTTTCTGGTTCCGTAATTAAAATCAATATATAGAGTACAAAATGTAACAGTTGTAGACTAACTATAAAATATAAGCGATTAAATAGTATTTAGAGTCTATAATGAATTTTATATTCATTAGAAAGATTAATAAAGACAATTCTCACATAATATTTTCACCATCTTCTAAATTACATTGGTGACCCTTGCCGGTGCTACGGAGTTTTGCACTGCCACTGAGATCATTCTGTGTAAGAAAGATATCGGAGCACACATGGTTACTCTCCGAAGTGCAGTGATGATGGTCCTGTCAGTCAGTAAGAAGAGTCTATGGCAATTTAATAACAGTAATATTTTGGAGAATGTGTATTTTAACTGTGGCAGCGTATGGAAGACCACGTAAAAAATAGAGCGACGGCACCAAGAACAACCTTACGAACATGAATATCAGCTTACAAAGTGCCTTAAAAGAAGCACACACAAGATCACTACGTTTCACCCCAACACTTCTATAAAGAAGTAAATGGTGGAAGAGAAGAAGAAGAAGAAGCGTATGGTGTCTAAGCACGTGGCAGTACTTGGCCATTAAAGAAGAAAATCGAATTTTGTGAAACAAAGTGCGCAAAAAATAATTGTCAGAACACCCTGGACAAAGAAAAATAGTAATATAAACATCATGCAAGACATGTACATTGGTTAATAAATAATATTATTTGGAAATTGAAATATTTTGGTTAGATTAAACGCTACGATGGTTTAGAAATACCAATAAAGAAGGATAAATTTTTCAGTAAGAGAAAGTAGGGTTCAACCAAAACGATGGGGTACACAAGACATTAATACAATCTTCAACATAGAGATGGGGAAGGCAGAAGAAGTGGTCAAAACAAAATCGAGATTCGTTCAGTCAATAAAAGCTGAGAATCGCAATAGCGTAATGGATAGTGCATTCGCTTCTCCATCACTCGCTCGCTCGCTCGCTCGCTCGCTCACTCACTCACTCACTCACTCACTCACTCACTCACACACTCACTCACTCACACACTCACTCACTCACACACTCACTCACCAACCCACCCACCCACTCACTCACTCACTCACACACTCACTCAATCACTCAATCACTCATTCACTCACTCACTCACTCACACACTCACTCACTCACCAATACCACCACCACTCACTCACTCACTTACTCACTCCCTCACTCACTCACTCCCAAACTCGCTCAGACTGTTATTCACTAATTCACGCCATCACTCCCTCACTTATTTCCACACTTACTCCCTCACTTGTTCCCTCACTCACTGCTTTACTCGCCTACTCCCTTACTAACTCACTAATTCACTCCCTCACTCACTTCAATAATTTCCTCACTCACTTCCTCACTCATTCCCTTGCTCACTGCTTCTACCCACTCACTCCCTATACTCACTCACTCACCCTATTTATTGACTCACTATATCACTCTCTCACTCACTCATAAAATAACTGAACTTATATTGCTACATTTTCTTCATACAATGATCTCATTATACGTTTTAATATGCATAGACAAATAGACACAGATAACACATAGTTCAGTGTTATTGACAACATTTATCTCCACCGTCTGAACTACATGCACATTTATCTTCCTTCGTTTTCTTGCACTTAAAACAAGTCTAACATGAAAGTAGTCTTTGAAAACAAATCAGACACACAAAGAGAGAAAATAACACTATTTAAATGACAGCAATAAATAAATGACAACGCCTACTGGTGAGCTGATATATTGAAGTGTACTGGCAAACAATGTTATTGAGAATATTTAAATGTATTAGACTGTGAGAAGAACAAAATAATTTACGATATAGTTAAGTGAGTATCTGTAGCTTAAACGATAGTCAGGTCGATCACAATCCAAGGGTACTTGGTTCAAACACCGCGGCAGGCAGTTTGTAAGCAAAATTGTTCGGCGTGGATTTTTACGAACGGTAGCAATAGACATCATCATTAAAAAAGCAATGGCTATGTACTGAACGTATAAGTGGATTTTGAAAACCGACGACTCGTTTACTATGGTTGATGGCAAAGTTCTGTCAAGGATATTCCACGATTTTCATTGTTCAGTGGTCAGAGCGCTGGTTTTGCAATAAAAAAAAAAGGATTTGTCCTCTTATACAGGGTGTTCAAGATAAAAGCAGCCCCATTGAAAAACCAAAAGTTGCCAGTTACTTATTGCGTTGTGTATATTTACTATTTAAACCGGTTCTGACTAGTTCGTCCTACGTCACATTTGTTCGTCGCCCCTTCCCGCACTACAATTACACACCGTCACACAACCTTGACCTATACTGCGTCTAACTGAACCTTCCCATTTTCATAAACATATGCCAGATTAGCTCCCTTGACGACGATGTTTCTTTAACGACGAGGTTGCTTTTATCTTGAACACTCTGTATATGTTGAACAGACCAATAAACACAACTGTATCTGGTGAGAGTCGTTGAATTTGGACAGAGAGAGAAAGTAAGAACTACCTATCTCACTTCGACATGCTAAGGACTACAATTGTAGGGTCTCTACAGTCTTTTGTAACAATAGGCTGTCCAACAGTCACCTGTAACATTAGACCGTCCAACAGTCCACTGTAATATTAAGCAGTCCAACAGTTCCCTGTAACATTAGACCGTCCAACAGACCACTGTAACATTAGACCGTCCAACAGTCCACTGTAATATTAAGCAGTCCAACAGTTCCCTGTAACATTAGACCGTTCAAAGACACTGTAATATTAAGCAGTCCAACAGTCCCCTGTAACATTAGACCGTCCAACAGACCACTGTAATATTAAGCAGTCCAACAGTCCCCTGTAACATTAGACCGTCCAACAGACCACTGTAATATTAAGCAGTCTAACAGTCCCCTGTAACATTAGACCATCCAACAGACCACTGTAATATTAAGCAGTCCAACAGTCCCTTGTAACATTAGACCATCCAACAGACCACTGTAATATTAAGCAGTCCAACAGTCCCCTGTAACATTAGACCATCCAACAGACCACTCCATCGCAAGCGATGATGCCAACAGCCTCAACCATGTATTGTTGCACCTCTCTAGAATGTGTAGAAATGACTGTAGAGTCAACCCCTGGAACAGAATCCCCTACCACACGTAGGGCATACACGAGCAAGGTTGGACATCCGAGTGTTGGGTGTTCTGTCTTTTCGTGAACTCTTTTTTTTTCTTCGCATCAGCAAAAATAATATTTTCAACTATGCGAAGTTTTCTTGTGTTGTTGCAACACCCCATTTGGCGATCTTGATCAATGGATTTCCAGCACGTACAGCCCCTTGTAACATTAGGTTGTCTAACTTAGCTCAAAACTCCAAAAATCATCATTCTCACCTCACGTGACCATTGCATTCCAGTATTGTTAGATTCAATCGAACTCGCTTAAAAATAACGCAACACACAAAAGAGCAGTTATATTATACTACCAACTTAATGTTAAGGTATATACGGTGAAGTGGCTATGACGTGTTAATGTAGTTATGAAAGTTGTTGATTCGAATCCGGACCGAGTCACATGTATAATTTTGTTCATGAGATCCATAGGATTGTTGATGGAGCTACGAAGTACAACTCTTTAACATTTCTGTCACAGGGGCGTAGACATATGGAAACCCGGTGAAATGAACTCAATCCTTGCATTTAGTCCCTTTAAAATAACTTAACACTACGCGATATCAGTCTTATTTACATTTTTCATTAATCAATAAACCTAAACTAAAGGAATCGGGAAAAATTGCATATGATCAATAAATAAACAGGGTACAGGTATTAAGAGCTTCCGAAAAACAAATAGACAAACACGGGACTCGAACCACTTAACCTAGTTCTTACGACACCAATCGCCTAGCCTAGCAATACGAGCGTTTTTACGAACACAACCAATGAGCCAGGTTGTTCTGTGTCTAGTTAAATAACGAGCGTTTGAGAAAGACACCACTCCCCGTGAGTCCTTTTTTAGAATGGCTCATTGGTTCTTCTTCTTTCTTTTGTCGTCACACTGCTACCGGGTTGTTGTCCAGTGTCGTCACACTGCTACCGGGTTGTTGTCCAGTGTCGTCACATTGCTACCGGGTTGTTGTCCAGTGTCGTGGTTTTCTGTTTTGTCTTGCGCTGTTCTGGTGGCTTGTGTGATTGTTATCTTTGCTCTTTCACAGGATTCTGCTACGCCATCTAACCATCTTTCCGTGGTCTTCCTCTTGCCTTCTTTCCCGATGCTCATTGGTTGTGTTCGTAAAAACGCTCGTATTGCTAGGCTAGGCGATTGGTGTCGTAAGAACTAGGTTAAGTGGTTCGAGTCCCGTGTTTGTCTATTTGTTTTTCGGAAGCTCTTAATACCTATACCCTGTTTATTTGTTGATCATATTCGTTACTTCCGTTGCTTCCTCTGGGGTTCTTGATAAAAAAACTCCGTGTGCTCATCGAAAAATTGCAAACGAAGCTTACAATATTATATCAAACATATATAAAAGACAAGCAACTCCAACGGAAATGTTAGTTTCCCTACACAGCTAGACAACTTTATTTTACGCAGAAAAGTAGATCCCTATTACATCACGCCCATTTAACCCTTTACCTGCTAAGGACGTATATATGCGTTTTTCCCATTCACTTCTAAAGATGCATTAACACGTCTGTTATTATCTCTCCTCTGTGTGCTAAAGATATGTTAACACATTATACATTGCTACTGTCACTGCTATTGGCGTACATTCCCGTTTGTGACCTAGAAACAAAGAGTAGCTATTTTTAGCTCAGCTTTCAGAAAGTACGTAACAGCGAAAGGGATAATAATACAACCAACTGAATACAATTTACTATTCATTCATTTGTTGCTGGTACACGTACGTGAATTACACAAATATTACAGTATAGGAAAGTAACAGACACCAGAGAAGATGAGTTCATCAATGCAGGGTCTTGAAATGTAACTTAATGCTGTGATTTATTTGAAGATGCCCTCTATTATACTATAGTTTGACGTGACGAGAGAAAGCGTCAAAACAGCTGGTAATTATTGTGTAATTATCAGTCCATTTGATGTTACATGTTGATGTCTGTGTCTGAGCAATGTTTCAAAATGATTTTTTTTCCGGCTAGAGAAGGTATGTTGTATGTCATTTTTTTTTTCCCGATCCAGAAGCACTTGAGCTTTTCAGCTCTTCGGCTCAGTGCCATGGACATCGTAACCCTTCGGTTCGGTGCCACGAACACCGTGAATCTGGGGAATCTGTGGCTTTTCTGCCTGCCCACGGAATTGAACCCGTACACACAGAGGGCTAGTCACCCACAGTCAACGCGCTACGAACACGCTGGGCACGCGGGCGTTGTATGTCATTAAAGTTTGAATCAGTGAGTTTGCAGTACAACATTTAAGTATCAGTCCGGGAGTTATAATAGGAAATGTGTGTATGAATCAGTGAGTTGCAGTACGATATTTAAGTATCAGTCAGCGCCTACCACAGAGGGCCACACAGGAAAAGTATAATGAGTACAAGGCAAGAAGAAGACCACGCAAAAGATGTAGCGACGGCATCAAGGTCAGCCATACGAACATGAATATCAGCTTACAAAGTGCCTTAAAATAAGCACACACAAGATCACTACGTTCTCTCCCCCAACACTTCTATAAAGAAGTAAATGGTGGAAGAGAAGAAGAAGTCAGCGAGTTATAATAGGAAATTTATGTATGAATCAGTGAGTTGTATTTAGGCATCTATGTATCAATCGGTGAGTTGTATTTAGGCATCTATGTATCAATCAGTGAGTTGTATTTAGGCATCTATGTATCAATCGGTGAGTTGTATTTAGGCATCTATGTATCAATCAGTGAGTTGTATTTAGGCATCTATGTATCAATTGGTGAGTTGTATATAGGCATCTATGCATCAATCGGTGAGTTGTATTTAGGCATCTATGTATGAATCAGTGAGTTGTATTTAGCATCTATGTATCGAATCAGTGAGTTGTATTTAGGCATTATGTATCAATCAGTGAGTTGTATTTAGGCATCTATGTTCAATCAGTGAGTTGTATTTAGGCATCTATGTATCAATCAGTGAGTTGTATTTAGACATCTATGTTTCAATCAGTGAGTTGTATTTAGGCATCTATGTATCAATCAGTGAGTTGTATTTAGGCATCTATGTATCAATCAGTGAGTTGTATTTAGGCATCTATGTATCAATCAGTGAGTTGTATTTAGACATCTATGTATCAATCAGTGAGTTTAGTACAATATTTACGTATGATTCAACGAGTTGTAGTACAATATCCACGTATGACTCAGTGAATTATAGTACATGATCTACGTATGAGTCAGTGAGTTGTATTATAACATCTATTCATAGGCTGTCAATTGGAAAGTGTATTACTGTGATGACTTCTGATCTTGCACTTGCCTCTCTTGCCTTCAAGATCATCCATAAGTCTCGTCCTTTCCACTTTTGTCTAGCCTGGGCAGCTAATATGGGGAATGTGCCTTACCCACTTTGAACAAACTCCTCTACTGTTTTCATACACAGGAAATACAAAGTCCAAACGTTTGGAATCATGCAAGGTTTGCAAGGGATGCCAGCATATGAAAAGAAATACACACCTAACCATCAACTGCCCTAGGGTCCTTCCTATGGATTTATGGTCAATGTTTACTCTTCTAGTCTTCTGCATAACCTTGCTGACCCATGCAAGGCAAAGATGATTTTCTATCAGAACTTATCCCCTTAGTCTCGAGCTCCCTCCATAAGGCAGTGGGTTTAAAATTGGAGGTGATACCTTCTACTGTCATACGGTTAGTAATAACGCAATATATATATATATAATATAATTGACTGTAAACTTAAGGTATGCTCTCAAGCAACACACCTAGGCGTTTTCAACTCTGTACACTCACTTAAAAATCAATATCTTTCAAAACTAAAATGATGACAGTATAAACATGTGTATTTGACCTGAAGATACGTTACAATTGCGAACGTATTATGGATTTTATCAGTGAAGACACGATGATCGTTGCAAAGTTGACTTAGTAATATCGATCAAGGACAAGTGAACTGAAAGAATGCGGTGAAATTATCCCATGTCGGATGAGAAGATCCAAATTAATTCACAAATCAATGAGTATGAGAAGAACAAAATACATGTATGTAGTCTATTAAAAGTAGAACAACATATACACTTCTTACTGACAAATTATAATATATTACAGAAACAGTATGGAATTGTACTGATATGAAAAAATCAAATATGCATACAATTCACATGTGAGAAGCATACATATGAGCATTACCCAGTGCTAAAGTATGGGTGTGAAGCATGCTCATTTAACAAGCCAGTGGAAATCAGAGATGTGCTTTTAAATAGAAGTGTTACATACGAGTCTTCTGTATACTATGGACAGAGAATATAATAAGTGGATATTTCTGGAAATAACTCAAAATTAAAGAAAACTGGTTGATGTTACAAAGAAGAATAACAAAATTGAAGTAGGTTGAACATATAAAAAAAGACATAAAGTGTTGAATAAGACTATTATGAAAAGAGTCGCCTGGCAAAGAAGAGAAGAGGAAGACCATGAAGAAGATGGATTCATGCTGTGACTGCAGATTTCAACATGACGCTGCTGAGGCGAGTCATCTAGTCAATGAGAGAGAAAATTCTGAATGATTGTTAGTGAATCTAAGGTTTGCTCAGGACAATCTATTTGTTGATTGATTGAAACATAATTTAATATACATCCCCGGATAACTACAGTACATCTCTTGTTTCTGAATAAAATAAAATAGTACATAATCGTATAATGCGTCTGATTTCCTGTAGTGATAATTTTTATTTCCTAGCTAAACATGATTTTCCTGAAGGTCTTCTCTAATATGATGTTATTAAAACTAGCAGTTATTGAATCAATGTACTCGTTGTTTGTAATATGTTTATGTTGATGTTGCGTTATGGAGATTTCTGCGTTACTCAGATTCAATCTCCGGTAAGACCAAAAGATTTTTTATCGGGAGCATAAAGAAAAGTTTTAACTGAAGTGTCGCGCAACTACACTAGCCACGCGGCCATTAACTTCCACAGATGCATGTCCTTCCTGTCCTACTAGTCAGTATCGGAGTTAAAATTTTTTTATTCTATATGAATTTTCTATGTCTTATCTAGTGATATATTTCTCGTTTAATGCATAGCTTTTTAAAGGTCTAACACCATTGTTTGTTTGTTCTTGTTTTCATGAAATAAATCATCTGCTTGTGTAGATATCAGTACCACCGCAGTTTCAATCTTATCTTCTATTTGTTTAATAGTTTGCTCTTGTTTCTCTGTACTATTGTTAATTTAGCTGAATATGATCACTTTATAACACACACCAACATATTTTACAAATATAAAAAAATTCTAGATTTTACATTTGTCGGTTCACGTCTAGTATGAACATATAAACGACAGTTAATATATATACACATTTTAGTATTGAATAAATGAATGAAACATACCTGCAAGTAAACGGCCAGCGTCGATAATTAAATGAAATCAATGTATCTATTGCTATATCTTCTTTAATGATCCAGCGGCACTCTTATCACTTGTATATAATAATTGTCAAATGCGTGTATAGACCAAGTACATTTGAAAGTTGTAGAACAGCAAGCTAACACAACGTGTTATATACATCATAACGAAAAATGGCAATACACAAAAGCAAAGATGTACACACTATGCAGTTTATGCCATGTTTAAATGTGATCCTTTATTATCTCGGCTATGACATTTCGAACTATAAAACAATGTGCAATATAGCGAAATATCTTATTCTATAGATATCCACATTAGGAATGTGCATCTTATATCAAGATCGTCTCTTAATATCAATGTCAATAACCTGTACACGGACGAAATCAACAGAGTTGAACCATCAATATTTATGTTATACAAACTTCTTGTAAAACATCAAAAAAATGCTTTGATAATAATCTGTAATAAAAATACATAGATCTTATAATAAATTACCAATCTATTAAAATAATAGATTGAGTATATTTAGCGAAACGAAGTTAAAAATCACACCAATAACCAACTATCAGCTTTCTGAGATTTGAACAAATGAATAATCCAAGTTTTATAGTAGCAATATCTCAACATGTCAAATGGTTCAACTTTTGTCTGAAATGGGACGCCATCTCTTGTTTTATATTTGTGCCGGTTTATGTATTTGCAGGTTATAAGCATGTACGCTCTAGCTCTGCTCACACGCATCAGTGGCGCATGCAATGCATGTTCGTTTGTAATAACTCACATGTCAGTTTTAATCACATCACTGCACCTTCGAAGCAAATGATAGTCTCATCTGTATACCACAGTTACGTTGCGGAACAATTATACAAGCGAACTCATTGACTCATTAATCACGAGATTCATGGTTTCATTCAGATATATATATATATATATATTATAATCAATAATGTGCAAACTTGTCATCTATTATGGAATACTCAGCATTAATAGCTTAAGATGACAGATATGTGAGAAGAATGGAAAATAGTCGCATACTCCATCATGTGTTGTTTTGTGTACTTTTAGAAGGGACATGGGTCCAAGACAGACCTCTGCTCAGATATAAGGATAACTGCAAGGGCTTAATGAAAAACTTTTCTTTCTGTCCTAACATATGGGAAAAAAATAGCTGAAGACTGTGTTTTGTGGAAACAACATTACACAAAGATGTATAATACTTTAGAAGAGAGACCTAGTGGTGAGCTTGAAGACAAGGGAAACAATCGCAGACTTAGAAATAGTCACAGTAACACACATGAGAAATAATCGTCTGTAAAGAGTCATAAAAGAAAGTCATAAATATATACACATATACAATATAATATCGAAATAGGGGGAAGACTGCAGTAAAACTTGATAAATAGAGAAACACGTACAAACAAAGTACTATAGTACTTTGTTTGTACGTGTTTCCTACAAATAATATATATTTAATATGTGTATTGAAATCATATACATAAAACATTTTAAATGCATGGTACGTACAGTTTTTCAGTATGATGATTCGGAAAAAATATATAATTGGAAAAATCAAGAAAAAAGTCATACTTTCGCTAAGCTCAATACTATCTGATCGGCCAAATTATTACATTTTAGAGCAAAAGCTTATAATATAAGTTTTCTGTGCAAGTAGTGTTCTGTGAATGTTATTATACAGTAACGAGTGCTAGAAAATGATCCCCACAATCTTACACAAGCTGGAGGCATTCCTAAATAAATATTTAAGAAGAATCCTGCATATTTCATCAAATACGATACCAAATGAAGATATACAAACTATATATGGGGTCTCTGCTGCTACGGGGTTAAGGTCTTGTCTTGCGAGTCGATGGTTGTGATCGAACATGTGAAACAATTAGTAGAAACGGGCCAAGACGATAACAATGGAAATCTCATGTAGAAGCCATATACGATAATGTCAAACGGGACAAGCAGATGTTATATATATATTTCACGTTAGAAAAACTAAAGCAAATCTTGTAAGAACGATTTTCTGGCCAACACTATGTTACCAGTATCAAACATTGCCAATAACAGCAGCTAATGAGCGGAAAATCATAATGACAGAGATAAGGTGTCTTAGAAGAGCTACATGTGTGACAATAAGAGACAACATTAGAAATGTTAGAAATGAAGAAATCAGAAGAAGACTGGATGTGAAACCAGTCATGCAATTCATAAAAGAACAACAGATTAAATGGTTTGGACACCTGACAAGAATGCCTTGGTATCGCCTACCACAAAGAGCCACACAGAAAAAGTATAATGAGTACAAAGCAAGAGAAAGACCACGCAAACATGGAGCGACGGCATCAAGAACAGCTTTACGAAAATGAATATCGGCTTACAAATTGCCTTAAAACAAGCACACACAAGATCACTACCCCCCGGCCCCAACACTACTATAAAGAAGTAAATGGTGGAAGAGATGAAAAGGAGAAGAATGTTAGAAACAATGACATTGAGTATGCTAACAAATGATATACTAAGAAAGAATTTCTTTTAAAGTGATAGTGATAGATTTTATGAAGAAATAAAAAAAATCCTAAGAATTAGTGTTGACAGTAATGAAAGGTTTAAGGGTAGAGTAGTTGTAAAATAATTGATCATCAACCTCATTTGGTTTTCAACAAAATTGATTATGTTGATATTGATTACACTTATTGATTTAAACACTAGCACATCATATCTATTTATAGTGTGAGGGCTTGTAATAGTTTGTGTACAAACATTACAGATCATACCGTCTGTAGCTTAAGTAGTAGTAAGCTCAATCACATCACAAGATTACCTGGCTCAAACTTCGCTGCAGACAGTTTGGAAACAAATTTGTTCAGTGTCGATTTTTACGAATATAAAATAGAAATCACCGTTCAGAAAGCAATGGCAAACTACTGGGCGTATAAGTGGTGCCTAGCAACTCGACGACTAGTTTACTGTGGCTGATGGTGACGCTCTGTAAAGGATATGCCATGATTTTCATTTTACATGAAACACTTTTCTTTCTTCTTCTTCTTCTTTGTGTTCGTTCTTTACGACAAATTTAAATCACTCTTTGTGATATGTTTGATCTTTGCCAAGAACGTGTATACGTTGCACATTGGTTTGGTAGGGCCCCTAAACGCATATACTTCTACACGTTTAGGACACTTGCATCCGATTTCTCCAAACCTCCTTAGTCGCCTCTTACGACATGCGTGGCAGGTAACAGTGGTTCTATTCTTTACACCCCAAATTTGGGCCCCGGTAACCACTCGGGCGGGAACTCTCCAACTTCAGTAAATGTTAATCAGAAACCACGTTACTTCCAACGTCTTGTGTCAGTCAGTTCAATATACCTCATGACTTAACTCTAGAACATTCAACCTTGTGGATTCTACTAACTTTACAACTGTGATCATTTAAGACAGTAATTGGGACATTGATTTCACTTTAAACACATTAACACAGCGGGTTGCCCCTATTGTACGCTGACAGTAGCAACACAAGTGATTCAACGAATTAGCATAAACGGATTCCGATGCTGCTTTGTAAAAGCACGTCTGAACGATTTTGTGAAAGATGTCAAACTTAAGATGGTCATATTAATACACTGTTTAAAGGAATATAATACGTAGGAGGAGATGTAAACTATTGTTGGTTTTTTACAATCATTAACTTGATACGTCATATATTGTTTTAGAAAGGAGTTGAATTGAGTTTGTTGCAAATTAAAAAGGAAATGTTGGATTATTTTTTTTGCATCAGTTTTAAAAAGAATAGAACTGGAAATAAATACAAACATCTGCTAAAGTCTGCTTCTAGATAAACATTAATATGCAAGATCAATGGTGGTCGTTCGCGTGACAGTTCTTCTTCTTCTTTTGCGATCGACTTCTTCTATGCGACTACTCCGGTATGTGTCATAAACAAGGTGGGGTGGTGCGATTGAGGTCTTCATCTGTCCCCCATAGTTTGTTCTTTAGGGTTGTTTCTGTTGGCCAGATTTCCATTCTCACAAACCTCAGGCTGAGGCAGTCTTACAGGATGTGCTCCGGGGCTGCTTTGATGCTCCACAGGTGACAGAAGCCAAGTTCCTGAGACCCATTATATGGGATAGGGTGTGTTCTGAGACCGCCGTGTGCATGGCAGTATTTATCTGGAACTGGAGAAACCAGCAACCGAAAGTTGGATTCTCCGTAAGAAATTAATTCTCATTTTCTAAAGTTGACATATACGCCCTGATATAACCAAAAATGTTTTCTTAAGTTTAAAGTGACGTGTCTCGGCTGAAATAATCGTTTATCTCCTACATAACAAACATTCAAGTATGGCGGTAGAAATTTGGATCACCTGAATACACACTTGAAGACAAAGAAAGTGAAGTGAGATTGAAAGCAGAGAATGTTAAAAAAATGTTGAAATAGAAAACGTGAGAACAGAAGTAAAAACAGAGAAAAAAGAAAGAAAGGTGAAAACAGTTGAAGATAAGTCAAAACATAGTATTTAAATATAGAGTCAGAACAGAGCACAGGAAAAGAAAGTGAATATAGAGAAAGAGAAGAGAAAGTAAAATTATAAAAAGTTAAAAGCATTTGAAAAAATAATAAAAAACAAAAAGGATCTAAAGACGAAAGATTGACTTCATCGAATCGGGTTTCCACCCAAGGCACCGTCGCTGTCGGACTGAATGGCACGCCAGCTGCAGAGAGTGTTGCACAAAGTCTACAGAGAGTGTTGCACAAAGTCTACAGAAAGTGTTGCACAAAGTCTACAGAGAGTGTTGCACAAAGTCTACAGAGAGTGTTGCACAAAGTCTACAGAGAGTGTTGCACAAAGTCTACAGAGATGTTCACAAAGTCTACAGAGTGGTCAGTCTAGAAGTGTTGCACAAAGTCTACAGAGAATGTTGCACAAAGTCTACAGAGAATGTTGCACAAAGTCTCAGAATGTTGCAAAGTTACAGAGAGTGCAAATGCTCAACTTAAGGTCAAACAACCTAAGGTTCTATGAAAAAATGTGCACATGTAACTTTGTCCAGATTCGAACCCCCAACCATCAGAACGAAGGGCACATGTCTTAAACCACTTCGCCATAACTCCCCCTCTAAAAAAATTAATACATACAAAATTTTTAAAACCCAGATAATGAGAAAAGAAAATGAACACAAAGAAAATGAAGAGAAAGTAAGAACATAGAAAGTTAAAAGTAGTTGAAGATTTAGTAAAAACAGAGAAAGTAAAAACAGAAAATCGGAAACAAGCGAAAATAAATAAAAATAGAAATAGAACGTAAAATCAGGGAAAGTGAAAGAACATAAATTGAATACAAGGTAAAAATTGTTAACGAGAAAGAGTAGAAAGCATGAAAAGTAGTGAAAGTGAAAAAAGAAAATTTGAAAGAAATAAACTCAGAGAAATGTAAAAAAAAACTGAAGTAAAAAGAAAAAAAGAAGAGAATTAAATTACTGAGTGCAAATAAAAGCTGGAGATAGAAACAAACGCTCGTAGACTGGCAACCTAATCTTTATATATGTTCTACCATATCACTACGCACTTATAGCACACATTTATCTAATAAGTTTATAACTCACGTAACGTTACAAATTCTCCCATAAAAATGTCAGTTTTCCCTTACAGTTTTTTCTAAAAGTTAGTTCAGATTCTGTGTACACTATCCTCTATGTCTAGATAGATAATATGGAAACTCAAGGATAAGAAAAGTAAAACAAACAGATCCACACCTACAAATATAAACTGTTTGACTAGCTTTTATTACCTGCGATGTATACACTGGGAAAAGATAATCTGAATTAATCTGATCTAAGGATTCACCTGTCTCATCCCTTCCATCTAGAACTTGAAGATTTGTGACGGATTTTGTGATGCAAATATACTGAGCCAAGAAAGTTTAATCTGCTTCACGTTCCATACGACAATTTTATCCTCCACATATTGAATATAGAGGGAATTACAGCAAGGTAGAAAAAAAAATATTATATCACAACGATCATGCGTATTCAAGGTGGCAGCCAAGGTGAAAATGAGTACAAGATAACACAGATGACTTGAAAACAACAGCAACAGAGAAAGTACATTCATATTTAGCCATGCTGTAAGTTTTAGCGCTAAAACATGGTAATTCAATTAATTATTCAGTTTAATAAACGCGTAGAACAAGGTCAATGAAATGCATCCAAGATCCACAAGAAAGTTTTTACTGAAAGACAAGAAAATTACTGCATAATGCCTATTCAATAGCTTGTCCTGAGAAGAACAATGCTACTTTAACAGTCGCTCAAAATGTCTCTCTCATAAACCATCATCTCTCTTGCTACCATGTTTAAAGCGTCTCTCACGTCTTGAATACGTTTTCTTAGTGATCTTTCTCTTCTGATAATTGTTGAGATGCCGCCTTACATAATTACTTTTTCCAGCCCTTCATGCGTTTTTGTATGTCCAAAATATGTCATTTTATAATTCTTATTTCTGACATTAGCCAGCTTTAAAAATGTTTTAGTTTCATCTGGATATAACTATTTCTTTTATTCTCTGTCTATGTTATCTTCTTCTTTGCGTTCGTTCTTTATGACCAATTTTAATCACTATTTGTGATATGTTTAATCTTTGCCAAGAACGTATATACGAGTTGCACATTGGTTTGGTAGGCCCCTAAACGCATAGACTTCTACACGTTTAGGACATGTGCATACGATTTCAACCAATGTCTATATTATAAAGAGGACTCTTCTGTGAAATTTATATTTAGAAGGAGCAAATAAACGATCTAATTGCTTTGTTAAATCTCAATGTATTTCACATCTACATGATTACTTGCACATTCTCTAATAGTATTCTATCTGTGCTATTATATGTGTTCTATTCCATTCCGCTTAAAGTTGTTTAAGTTTTATTAGGACTACTTTACTCTTGTTTTAATTTTGTACATCTCGTTTTTATTTCTTCTTAACAGTGAAACGAGATATCTGAAACCATTCACTGTTTGCTATTTTCTGTGGTGTGATAAAACTAATAATTTGCCATGTTTGTTGTCTCAGATGTTACATACCTACTTCTATCAATATAGCCACAAGAAATTTGTAAAACAATTCAGTGTAGATTAAAGGAAAACTAACCACGAGAGTAACTTAGATTAAAACCGCCCCAGTGGTTACCGGGGCCCAAATTTGGGGTGTAAAGATTAGAACGCCCGCGTGCCCAGCGTGTTCGTAGCGCGCTGGAGTACGGGTGACTAGTCCTCTGTAAGTGCGGTTTCAACTCCGCGGTTCAAAGCTACAGGTTCCCCAGATTTACGGTGTTCCTGTCACCGAGCCGAAGGGTTACGATGTTCATGACACCGAGCCGAAGAATTTTCAGCTCAAGTGCTTCTGGATCTGAAAAAAAAAGAAAAAGAATAGAACCACTGTTACCTGCCACGCATGTCGTAAGAGGCGACTAAGGAGGTTTGGCTGAAATCGGATGCACGTGTCCTAAACGTGTAGAAGTCTATGCGTGTAGGGGCCTACCAAACCAATGTGCAACGTATACACGCTCTTGGCAATGATCAAACATATCACAAAGAGTGATTAAAATTGATCGAAAAGAACGAACGCAAAGAAGAAGATGACTTAGGTTAAAACAAAATGAGACTCAAACATAGACCATCTACATATAATCAGTTTGTTGATTAATGGTACGGAAAGTGAGCATGCACAGGAGAGTCTTTGAGGGCCTCTACGGCTAAGTGGTTACGCCTTTGCTTTGCTTTCTGAAGCTCGTGGGTTCGAATTCGAACCGCGCCGTTCTGTTCATGAGTACATTTTTTTTCCACATGTCCTAGGATTGTTGCTGTAGCTACAGTGTTGGTGTTTTGTGCAATACTCTCAGCAGGTATCGTGCCACTTCTACAGAGAGGGACAGAGCCATATGGGGTAAAACTCAGTGCAATTAAGTCTACCTTTCAGCTTTAGAAAACTGACCGTATAGAAATAAATGTAATGATAAATATGTTTTTAAAAAACTAATCATTGAGCAAAAAAATACTCAATTTATCGAGAACATAAATAGCAACTATAAAACCGAGATTGCACTCTAATATCAGCCAATTAAAATGGTGGGATGTTCTGCTTCACAGATCTATCAAAGTGGGATGAATTTTTTGTAACCTTTCCTGACGCCACAAGACGATATGCTGACAGTCTGCATCGTCTCTGAATGTTCAGGATCACAAGAAGATAAAAAAAATTGCTTAGTGATTGAAATTTACAGTTGATATTTGCTCAACTTCAAACAGGTAAAACACCTTGAAACCAAATCAGTATTTACAGAAATTATCAAAACCTTGAATTTTTGTAAACAACATGTTTCTTGACTCTAATATTGCTCGTGAAGTAATAATATTTGCTAACCTTTTCTTAGCTTTTGCTCATCTACCTTCAGCAAAATAATATTTTTTTACTTACAAATTTGTTATAAATTATCGCAGGTTATGTATAGCTAGTAAATACTGAGTAGTAACAACTGTTATAAGATAGAGAAGATGGAGATATGTTGGGCAATTTCTGAGAAGATAAGATCAAAGAATCATTGAAATGGGAGGCAAAGGGTTCAAGAAAGAAAAGACGCTCATTTGAAGCCCGGAACGATTTTTAATGAGAGAAGCGAGAAATGCCGGTGTCAATTCTATAGAAGAGATTGAACGAGTTGTCCAGGATAGAGCAGTGTGGAGAAATTATTTGCAGAAATTTTGTAACGTATAACGGCACGAGAGGAATACAATAATACATAATAACAAGTATAACTAACTTTCTACTCAAACATTTGTTATGATTTATCGCAAGATAAGAATAGCCAAACGATTTGTCATGAAACTGGTAAAAATATATATAAATGGAGAGATGTAATTCGCAGGGCAATTAAATACACAATAAAAGAAATTATTAAGCCACATAGAGGGACATTATAATAAAAGTGTACTAGCTACTCTAAGATAGACATTATTAAGCCACCTAGAGGGACATCCTAGTAACAGACTAGTCTACTAGCCACTCTAAGATAGATATTATGAAGCCACATAGAGGGACATTATAGTATAGTCTAGTCTACTAGCCATTCCAAGATAGACATTATTAAGCCACATAGAGGGGCATCCTAGTAATACCCTAGTCTACTAGCCACTCTAAGACAGATATTATGAAGCCACATAGAGGGACATTATAGTACAGACTAGTCTACTAGCCATTCTAAGATAAGATATATATTATTAAGCCTCACAGAGTGACAGTATAGTAACAGTCTACTAGCGACTCTAAGATAGACTGATATTATTAAGCCACATAAAGTGAGTGACATTCTAGTATAGTCTGGTCTACTAGCCACTCTAAGATATATATTATTAAGCCACATAGATGGACATTATAGTAACATACTAGTCTACTAGCCACTCTAAGATATATATTATTAAGCCACATAGATGGACATTATAGTAACATACTAGTCTACTAGCCACTCTAAGATATATATTATTAAGCCACATAGATGGACATTATAGTAACATACTAGTCTACTAGCCACTCTAAGATATATATTATTAAGCCACATAGATGGACATTATAGTAACAGACTAGTCTACTAGCCACTCTAAGATATATATTATTAAGCCACATAGATGGACATTATAGTAACAGACTAGTCTACTAGCCACTCTAAGATATATATTATTAAGCCACATAGATGGACATTATAGTAACAGACTAGTCTACTAGCCACTCTAAGATATATATTATTAAGCCACATAGATGGACATTATAGTAACATACTAGTCTACTAGCCACTCTAAGATATATATTATTAAGCCACATAGATGGACATTATAGTAACAGACTAGTCTACTAGCGACAGTAAGATAGATATTAATAAGCCACACAGAGGTACATCCCCCACATCCTAGTAACAAACTAGTCTGCAAGTGACCCTAAGACATACATTATTAAACCACATAGAAGGACATCCTAGTAACATGCTAGTCTGTTAGCGACTCTAAGATAGACATTATCTATACTTGGCTAATTGGGGAGAATAAACACATTAATATTATGCCCTCCTTCGATGTTACTCTCTCTCTCGCGATCACCGCTCAGACTGATGTACCAGACCACCCCATAAATTCTATTCATGTGGAAATCTGATTCATGCAGCCTTACCATTGGTGTGTTTTACGTCACATCTTCAGCACCATTTGGAGCTCTGGTGCTTATCCTTCGACGATGTGTCCGGTTTCAGCCAGCGTTTACTTGGTTCACTCTCCGTTCTGTAGCCATCTATTGTTTTTTTACGGTGTGGGGTAGCTGACCCCACGTCCAACCTCCTTAGTCGCCTCTTACGACATGCGTTGCGGGTAACAGTGGTTCTATTCTTTACATCCCAATTTGGGCCCCGGTAACTACTCGAGCGCTTCGATATTACAAGAAAGTCACGTCAAATTCCTCCCTAAACTAGGAAACTGCTCACCGTGTGGCATTTACACATGTCGACGTGTTAAGATATGAAAATATTGATATTTTATAAATTTCATGATTACCGCTTTTCATATTTTCCAAACATGTTTAAATTCATATATGGTTTGCAAATATGAAAACTTTAAAAGAATGTAATAAAATATTTCATTATATCCGTCATACCTATTTTTTTTCCTTCTTAGTGACTAAAATTATTTGTCATTTGTAGAATAAATTATTTTTAGAGTTTTCATAAATAGGTCACGGATATCACATATTACATCACACTTATGCTTCAACCACATATCATGTTAACACATCTAACTAGCATTCCAACCACATATCTTGTTACATCACACTTATGTTTCAACCACATATCATGTTAGCCCATCTAACTAGCATTCCAACCACATATCTTGTTACATCACACTTATGTTTCAACCACATATCATGTTAACACATCTAACTAGCATTCCAACCACATATCTTGTTACATCACACTTATGCTTCAACCACATATCATGTTAGCACATCTAACTAGCATTCCAACCACATATCTTGTTACATCACACTTATGTTTCAACCACATATCATGTTAACACATCTAACTAGCATTCCAACCACATATCTTGTTACATCACACTTATGTTTCAACCACATATCATGTTAGCCCATCTAACTAGCATTCCAACCACATATCTTGTTACATCACACTTATGTTTCAACCACATATCATGTTAGCCCATCTAACTAGCATTCCAACCACATATCTTGTTACATCACACTTATGTTTCAACCACATATCATGTTAGCCCATCTAACTAGCATTCCAACCACATATCTTGTTACATCACACTTATGCTTCAACCACATATCATGTTAACACATCTAACTAGCATTCCAACCACATATCTTGTTACATCACACTTATGTTTCAACCACATATCATGTTAGCACATCTAACTAGCATTCCAACCACATATCTTGTTACATCACACTTATGTTTCAACCACATATCATGTTACCACATCTAACTAGCATTCCAACCACATATCTTGTTACATCACACTTATGTTTCAACCACATATCATGTTACCACATCTAACTAGCATTCCAACCACATATCTTGTTACATCACACTTATGTTTCAACCACATATCATGTTAACACATCTAACTAGCATTCCAACCACATATCTTGTTACATCACACTTATGTTTCAACCACATATCATGTTAACACATCTAACTAGCATTCCAACCACATATCTTGTTACATCACACTTATGTTTCAACCACATATCATGTTAACACATCTAACTAGCATTCCAACCACATATCTTGTTACATCACACTTATGTTTCAACCACATATCATGTTAGCCCATCTAACTAGCATTCCAACCACATATCTTGTTACATCACACTTATGTTTCAACCACATATCATGTTAACACATCTAACTAGCATTCCAACCACATATCTTGTTACATCACACTTATGTTTCAACCACATATCATGTTAACACATCTAACTAGCATTCCAACCACATATCTTGTTACATCACACTTATGTTTCAACCACATATCATGTTAACACATCTAACTAGCATTCCAACCACATATCTTGTTACATCACACTTATGTTTCAACCACATATCATGTTAGCCCATCTAACTAGCATTCCAACCACATATCTTGTTACATCACACTTATGTTTCAACCACATATCATGTTAGCCCATCTAACTAGCATTCCAACCACATATCTTGTTACATCACACTTATGTTTCAACCACATATCATGTTAGCCCATCTAACTAGCATTCCAACCACATATCTTGTTAAATCACACTTATGTTTCAACCACATATCATGTTAGCCCATCTAACTAGCATTCCAACCACATATCTTGTTACATCACACTTATGTTTCAACCACATATCATGTTAACACATCTAACTAGCATTCCAACCACATATCTTGTTACATCACACTTATGTTTCAACCACATATCATGTTACCACATCTAACTAGCATTCCAACCACATATCTTGTTACATCACACTTATGTTTCAACCACATATCATGTTAGCCCATCTAACTAGCATTCCAACCACATATCTTGTTACATCACACTTATGTTTCAACCACATATCATGTTAACACATCTAACTAGCATTCCAACCACATATCTTGTTACATCACACTTATGTTTCAACCACATATCATGTTAACACATCTAACTAGCATTCCAACCACATATCTTGTTACATCACACTTATGTTTCAACCACATATCATGTTAACACATCTAACTAGCATTCCAACCACATATCTTGTTACATCACACTTATGTTTCAACCACATATCATGTTAACACATCTAACTAGCATTCCAACCACATATCTTGTTACATCACACTTATGTTTCAACCACATATCATGTTAGCCCATCTAACTAGCATTCCAACCACATATCTTGTTACATCACACTTATGCTTCAACCACATATCATGTTAACACATCTAACTAGCATTCCAACCACATATCTTGTTACATCACACTTATGCTTCAACCACATATCATGTTAACACATCTAACTAGCATTCCAACCACATATCTTGTTACATCACACTTATGTTTCAACCAAATATCATGTTAACACATCTAACTAGCATTCCAACCACATATCTTGTTACATCACACTTATGTTTCAACCACATATCATGTTAACACATCTAACTAGCATTCCAACCACATATCTTGTTACATCACACTTATGTTTCAACCACATATCATGTTAACACATCTAACTAGCATTCCAACCACATATCTTGTTACATCACACTTATGTTTCAACCACATATCATGTTAGCCCATCTAACTAGCATTCCAACCACATATCTTGTTACATCACACTTATGTTTCAACCACATATCATGTTAACCCATCTAACTAGCATTCCAACCACATATCTTGTTACATCACACTTATGTTTCAACCACATATCATGTTAACCCATCTAACTAGCATTCCAACCACATATCTTGTTACATCACACTTATGTTTCAACCACATATCATGTTAACCCATCTAACTAGCATTCCAACCACATATCTTGTTACATCACACTTATGTTTCAACCACATATCATGTTAACCCATCTAACTAGCATTCCAACCACATATCTTGTTACATCACACTTATGTTTCAACCACATATCAATGTTAGCACATCTAACAGCATTCCAACCACATATCTTGTTACATCACATTATGTTTCAACCACTATTCATGTTAGCCATCTAATAGCATTCCAACCAATACTTGTTACATCACATATGTTTCAACTACATCATGATTAACCCATCTAACTAGCATTCCAACCAATATCTTGTTACAACACACTATGTTTCAACACATATCATGTTAGCCATCTAACTAGCATTCCAACCACATTTTCTTGTTACATCACTTATGTTTCAACCACATATCATGTTAACACATCTAACTAGCATTCCAACCACATATCTTGTTACATCCCCTTATGTTTCAATCACATATCATGTTAACACATCACTAGCATTTCAATCCACATATCTTGTTACATCAATATGTTTCAACCACATATCATAGTGAACACATCTAATACATTCCAACACATATCTTGTTACATCACATATGTTTCAAACACCATATCATGTTAACACATCTAACTATGACATTCCAACCTATATCTTGTTACATCACTTATGTTTACCACATATCATGTTAGCCCATCTAACTCAGTATTCCAACCACATATCTTGTTACATCACCTTATGCTTCAACACATATCATGTTAGCCTCATCTAACTAGACTTCCAATCTACATATCTTGTTACATCACATTGTTTCAACCCATATCATGTTAACACATCTAACTAGCATTCCAACCACATATCTTGTTACATCACACTTATGTTTCAACCACATATCATGTTAACACATCTAACTAGCATTCCAACCACATATCTTGTTACATCACACTTATGTTTCAACCACATATCATGTTAACACATCTAACTAGCATTCCAACCACATATCTTGTTACATCACACTTATGTTTCAACCACATATCATGTTAACACATCTAACTAGCATTCCAACCACATATCTTGTTACATCACACTTATGTTTCAACCACATATCATGTTAGCCCATCTAACTAGCATTCCAACCACATATCTTGTTACATCACACTTATGTTTCAACCACATATCATGTTAACCCATCTAACTAGCATTCCAACCACATATCTTGTTACATCACACTTATGTTTCAACCACATATCATGTTAACCCATCTAACTAGCATTCCAACCACATATCTTGTTACATCACACTTATGTTTCAACCACATATCATGTTAACCCATCTAACTAGCATTCCAACCACATATCTTGTTACATCACACTTATGTTTCAACCACATATCATGTTAACCCATCTAACTAGCATTCCAACCACATATCTTGTTACATCACACTTATGTTTCAACCACATATCATGTTAGCACATCTAACTAGCATTCCAACCACATATCTTGTTACATCACACTTATGTTTCAACCACATATCATGTTAGCCCATCTAACTAGCATTCCAACCACATATCTTGTTACATCACACTTATGTTTCAACCACATATCATGTTAACCCATCTAACTAGCATTCCAACCACATATCTTGTTACATCACACTTATGTTTCAACCACATATCATGTTAGCCCATCTAACTAGCATTCCAACCACATATCTTGTTACATCACACTTATGTTTCAACCATATCATGTTAGCCCATCTAACTAGCATTCCAACCACATATCTTGTTACATCACACTTATGTTTCAACCACATATCATGTTAACACATCTAACTAGCATTCCAACCACATATCTTGTTACATCACACTTATGTTTCAACACATATCATGTTAGCCCATCTAACTAGAATTCCAACCACATATCTTGTTACATCACACTTATGTTTCAACCACATATCATGTTAGCCCATCTAACTAGCATTCCAACCACATATCTTGTTACATCACACTTATGTTTCAACCACATATCATGTTAGCCCATCTAACTAGCATTCCAACCACATATCTTGTTACATCACACTTATGTTTCAACACATATCATGTTAACACATCTAACTAGCATTCCAACCACATATCTTGTTACATCACACTTATGTTTCAACCACATATCATGTTAGCCCATCTAACTAGAATTCCAACCACATATCTTGTTACATCACACTTATGTTTCAACCACATATCATGTTAGCCCATCTAACTAGCATTCCAACCACATATCTTGTTACATCACACTTATGTTTCAACCACATATCATGTTAACCCATCTAACTAGCATTCCAACCACATATCTTGTTACATCACACTTATGTTTCAACCACATATCATGTTAGCACATCTAACTAGCATTCCAACCACATATCTTGTTACATCACACTTATGTTTCAACCACATATCATGTTAGCCCATCTAACTAGCATTCCAACCACATATCTTGTTACATCACACTTATGTTTCAACCACATATCATGTTAACCCATCTAACTAGCATTCCAACCACATATCTTGTTACATCACACTTATGTTTCAACCACATATCATGTTAGCCCATCTAACTAGCATTCCAACCACATATCTTGTTACATCACACTTATGTTTCAACCACATATCATGTTAGCCCATCTAACTAGCATTCCAACCACATATCTTGTTACATCACACTTATGTTTCAACCACATATCATGTTAACACATCTAACTAGCATTCCAACCACATATCTTGTTACATCACACTTATGTTTCAACCACATATCATGTTAGCCCATCTAACTAGCATTCCAACCACATATCTTGTTACATCACACTTATGTTTCAACCACATATCATGTTAACACATCTAACTAGCATTCCAACCACATATCTTGTTACATCACACTTATGTTTCAACCACATATCATGTTAGCCCATCTAACTAGCATTCCAACCACATATCTTGTTACATCACACTTATGTTTCAACCACATATCATGTTAACACATCTAACTAGCATTCCAACCACATATCTTGTTACATCACACTTATGTTTCAACCACATATCATGTTAGCCCATCTAACTAGCATTCCAACCACATATCTTGTTACATCACACTTATGTTTCAACCACATATCATGTTAGCCCATCTAACTAGCATTCCAACCACATATCTTGTTACATCACACTTATGTTTCAACCACATATCATGTTAGCCCATCTAACTAGCATTCCAACCACATATCTTGTTACATCACACTTATGTTTCAACCACATATCATGTTAGCCCATCTAACTAGCATTCCAACCACATATCTTGTTACATCACACTTATGTTTCAACCACATATCATGTTAGCCCATCTAACTAGCATTCCAACCACATATCTTGTTACATCACACTTATGTTTCAACCACATATCATGTTAGCCCATCTAACTAGCATTCCAACCACATATCTTGTTACATCACACTTATGTTTCAACCACATATCTTGTTACATCACACTTATGTTTCAACCACATATCATGTTAGCCCATCTAACTAGCATTCCAACCACATATCTTGTTACATCACACTTATGTTTCAACCACATATCATGTTAGCCCATCTAACTAGCATTCCAACCACATATCTTGTTACATCACACTTATGTTTCAACCACATATCATGTTAACACATCTAACTAGCATTCCAACCACATATCTTGTTACATCACAATTATGTTTCAACCACATATCATGTTAGCCCATCTAACTAGCATTCCAACCACATATCTTGTTACATCACACTTATGTTTCAACCACATATCATGTTAACACATCTAACTAGCATTCCAACCACATATCTTGTTACATCACACTTATGTTTCAACCACATATCATGTTAGCCCATCTAACTAGCATTCCAACCACATATCTTGTTACATCACACTTATGTTTCAACCACATATCTTGTTACATCACACTTATGTTTCAACCACATATCATGTTAGCCCATCTAACTAGCATTCCAACCACATATCTTGTTACATCACACTTATGTTTCAACCACATATCTTGTTACATCACACTTATGTTTCAACCACATATCATGTTAGCCCATCTAACTAGCATTCCAACCACATATCTTGTTACATCACACTTATGTTTCAACCACATATCATGTTAGCACATCTAACTAGCATTCCAACCACATATCTTGTTACATCACACTTATGTTTCAACCACATATCATGTTAACACATCTAACTAGCATTCCAACCACATATCTTGTTACATCACACTTATGTTTCAACCACATATCATGTTAGCCCATCTAACTAGCATTCCAACCACATATCTTGTTACATCACACTTATGTTTCAACCACATATCTTGTTACATCACACTTATGTTTCAACCACATATCATGTTAGCCCATCTAACTAGCATTCCAACCACATATCTTGTTACATCACACTTATGTTTCAACCACATATCTTGTTACATCACACTTATGTTTCAACCACATATCTTGTTACATCACACTTATGTTTCAACCACATATCATGTTAGCACATCTAACTAGCATTCCAACCACATATCTTGTTACATCACACTTATGTTTCAACCACATATCATGTTAGCACATCTAACTAGCATTCCAACCACATATCTTGTTACATCACACTTATGTTTCAACCACATATCATGTTAGCCCATCTAACTAGCATTCCAACCACATATCTTGTTACATCACACTTATGTTTCAACCACATATCATGTTAACACATCTAACTAGCATTCCAACCACATATCTTGTTACATCACACTTATGTTTCAACCACATATCATGTTAGCCCATCTAACTAGCATTCCAACCACATATCTTGTTACATCACACTTATGTTTCAACCACATATCTTGTTACATCACACTTATGTTTCAACCACATATCTTGTTACATCACACTTATGTTTCAACCACATATCTTGTTACATCACACTTATGTTTCAACCATATATCTTGTTACATCACACTTATGTTTCAACCACATATCTTGTTACATCACATTTATGTTTCAACCACATATCTTGTTACATCACACTTATGTTTCAACCACATATCATGTTAGCCCATCTAACTAGCATTCCAACCACATATCTTGTTACATCACACTTATGTTTCAACCACATATCATGTTAACACATCTAACTAGCATTCCAACCACATATCTTGTTACATCACACTTATGTTTCAACCACATATCATGTTAGCCCATCTAACTAGCATTCCAACCACATATCTTGTTACATCACACTTATGTTTCAACCACATATCATGTTAGCACATCTAACTAGCATTCCAACCATATATCTTGTTACATCACACTTATGTTTCAACCACATATCATGTTAACACATCTAACTAGCATTCCAACCACATATCTTGTTACATCACACTTATGTTTCAACCACATATCTTGTTACATCACACTTATGTTTCAACCACATATCTTGTTACATCACACTTATGTTTCAACCATATATCTTGTTACATCACACTTATGTTTCAACCATATATCTTGTTACATCACACTTATGTTCCAACCATATATCTTGTTACATCACACTTATGTTCCAACCATATATCTTGTTACATCACACTTATGTTTCAACCATATATCTTGTTACATCACACTTATGTTTCAACCACATATCATGTTAACACATCTAACTAGCATTCCAACCACATATCTTGTTACATCACACTTATGTTTCAACCATATATCTTGTTACATCACACTTATGTTTCAACCATATATCTTGTTACATCACACTTATGTTTCAACCATATATCTTGTTACATCACACTTATGTTTCAACCATATATCTTGTTACATCACACTTATGTTTCAACCATATATCTTGTTACATCACACTTATGTTCCAACCATATATCTTGTTACATCACACTTATGTTTCAACCATATATCTTGTTACATCACACTTATGTTTCAACCACATATCATGTTAACACATCTAACTAGCATTCCAACCACATATCTTGTTACATCACACTTATGTTTCAACCATATATAACATGACTATTTTCAATGTAAATAATGTGTATTGCTAAATATAGAGCAGGACATCAAAAATATCAAACAAAAAAAAAAACACACAAAAACCACGTTAAAACCTGCCAATGTAGGTTAAGATAACAGTTAAGTTAACCAGTCCTCTGAGATTTCAAATAATGTTTTAATCTAATAGGACTCTATCCCGGCAGAAATAGATTGCAAAAAGAAACTCCTACATAGAATAGAAAGTACAAGCTGAACTCACTGACTTACTGATAAGAAATGGAAACTAGAATTATGTCGATCGCAATAGTAACAGTATTAAAACTACCAAGTATTTTTTACACAAATGCGAAATTAAAGTCAAATGAACTAAAACAAACAAACATATATTAACAACCACATTAAATATACGCCTTCGCTTCGCAACAACTTTAGACATTATAGTTGAATAAAAGTACACATGTCCATTTAAGCCTACTAGTCAAGGACTGAGCTGAAAAGGTCGTCTTAGAAGAAATTCTAATTTCAGAAAGGAAACATAGATATTTGATCGATAGTTGATGGCTTGTGTTCAGAAAAATGTAAACAAACAAAACAACAAAGTAATAAAATGTGAATAATTAAAAATTTTAAAGATTGGTTTTATTCATATTTTTACACGAAGTCACCGATCATCTCTCCATCTTACAAATCTATTATGACTTTCTGTCGTTACTGTATGTAGTACCGTTTTTTAGGGCTGTGTAGGACAGGCGGGACGTGAGCCTGGGGGATGTAATGGCCACATGGCTAGTGTAGTCGCCATGAAGCTGTTCAGGTTATGATTTTTCTTTAATGTCCAAAACAGAAAAGAATTCTTTTCTTGGCCTTAACGCGGATTGAACACGGATCACCCGCATGGAAGCCGCGCTCTATCCAACTGGCCAGACGCTCCTCTAGGATTTTCTACCCTTCTCAAATGGGATTCTTGTGGTGAGGTGATTTAGATGTTTACCTGTCATTCTGAAGGTTACGGGTTCTGAAGGTTATCGTTCTGTCTCTTTTAATTGCGTAGCCAATATTTATCATTTCGTCTGTTCTAAGTAAATAACTAACCTATATCACTCTGCAACATCTGATGATACGATCAGCTTATGACACCCTCTCTAAGAATATATTATCTTAAGGTTTTCATGTTTAAGCTGTACAGCTATCATTTAAAAAAAACCCCATGCTTATATCAATCATTGAGTAGTGAATCAGTGATTGAGTGGAGGAAATTCAGTAGTGTGAGTCACAGATTCAGTAGTGTGAGTCACAGATTCGGTAGTGTGAGTCACAGATTCAGTAGTGTGAGTCACATATTCAGTAGTGTGAGTCACAGATTCAGTAGTGTGAGTCACAGATTCAGTAGTGTGAGTCAATGATTCTGTAGTGTGTCAATGATTCAGTGAAATGAGTCATTGATTCAGCACATTGAATCAGTATTTCTGTAGAATGAGTCAGTGATTAACTAGACTGAGTCATTGCTTCTTTCGTTTACGTCAGTCATATAAGTAAGAGCAATAAATATCTGTATATTATATCCTTATACTTTATTCAATACTGTCTACGGAAAGGTAAGAGTTTACCAGGTAAGCATCACTAGCTTTTAGTCGGATCAATCATTGTCAAGTGTTGTAAATAGTAAAAAAAATAAAACTGTCTGTCTATTTGTACTATAAAAATGAAAATTGATTAACTATTTCAAGATTATGAAATTGTTGGAATAGTGTGGAAATAGATATTCGTTTAACGCGAAGTAAAATCTAATCGAAGTAAAAATATTTACTTGATCTCGTTGATAAAATATCACAACTTGATGTACAGTAGTTGTCACAAATAAAAAACAAGATATCGATGACGTTTCCCAAAAAAATGATTGTATAGAACCAAAGTCGTTATTGGTTATTGGTTACTAAACGGACGTCATTGCACTACGGTCAGACCCATAGGCGCTTAGTCTCCCCTAATAGATATCGAAGAGTATGCATACTGATGGTTCCGTGGCTCGCTGATTAAAAGTTAATTGCATATCCTTTACAGGACTTTGCGAATCAACCCCAGCTTTTAACGCTGTTTGTGATTTTTCTAGACGAGAAATTAAACTGCTCGTCAACATAACAAGATAACTAGCAGACAGTACAGCTTGAAATGATATTCAGATATACAGTGAATACAATGCATAAAGCAGCCCACACAAAAGTTCAGATGCAGTGAATACAATGCATAAAGCAGCCCACACAAAAGTTCAGATGCAGTCAATACAATGCATAAAGCAGCCCACACAAATGTTGAAATACAGTGAATACAATGCATAAAGCAGCCCACACAAATGTTCAGATACAGTGAATACAATGCATAAAGCCACCCACACAAAAGTTCAGATACAGTGAATACAATACATAAAGCCACCCACACAAAAGTTCAGATGCAGTCAATACAATGCATAAAGCAGCCCACACAAATGTTCAGATACAGTGAATACAATGCATAAAGCCACCCACACAAAAGTTCAGATACAGTGAATACAATGCATAAAGCCACCCACACAAATGTTCAGATACAGTGAATACAATACATAAAGCCACCCACACAAAAGTTCAGATGCAGTCAATACAATGCATAAAGCAGCCAACAAATGTTCAGATCATGAATACAATGCAAAAGCCACCACACAAAGTTCAGATACAGTGAATACAATGCATAAAGCCGCCATCACAAAAGGTGAACCACACAACTAATAATGACAATAAAAAAACAACAACATTTACTTGAAGCACAAAAGAGTTCGTTCTAGAAATCTCTTCTTATCCTGACGCTGTGAGTTAACCCAGGATTAGGGAAAATGTTAAATAAAATAACCAGTTTATACTCTTGGGTCATGCAGTGGAGTTTATACTCTCGACTGTATGTCGGTGTTTCTTCTAACAACTCTTTCTAACTAGGTAGACTTACAGATAGTTCTTTCTCACAAAACTTCCTGGTTCATGATGGCTTCAAGTGCAATGTTACTTGTTGTATTTTTCATATTTATTTTTATTTGTAGTGAAAAACTGTTATCTAGATATTTTCTCTTTCATATCGTCCTTTTATTTAGTTTTACAGACACCGTATCTTGGTTTTTCTCTAGATCTGATCAAATCTGGTCTCACTGCCTGGGGTCTGTTCGCTTATGTATATCGTTTGCATGCCACTTGTTGATCAATCTTTGAATCCAAAGCAATAAAATAAAAATATCCCTTCTTTTTGTTTATTGTAATGATTTCTTCTTCTTTTCAATCGTTCTTCACGGCCAATTTTATCATTCTTTTTATGATATATAATTGGTCCTTTGATAAGAACGGAATGATTTACGTTGGGTCGATTATGCGCCCATGGTGACTAGGTCCGCTCATCCATTTTCAACCAGCTTTTGATTTACTAGGGGAGCTTTCCTAGTATACGATCCTTTCTGCCGACTATGTCGGCCCGGATCTTCGCCTTTTCGATCAGCTTTACCGTATATTTGGGCTTTGTGATCTACGCCAAAGCAGTGTGTTACACTGTTATGCCCCTTCTGACTGTGAGATCGTTCCGGATAAGGAACATTTCACGGGGCTTATAAGCTTGTCCTCGGACGGCGTCTTACTCGTATAAATCACCATGTATAGTATCGGTCATCGCCAATGTTCGGATTCGGACATCTTGTCAGATCTTTACATTGTCGACCTTACTTTACTGTGCACTTTGAGTTTGTTCCAGAGTAGGAACATTCTCAGCCTTTACGAGGCGCGTGTCGGTACTTGGCAATTTGCAGGTTCTATTTCGCATTTTCCCTAGGCTCGGGAAACATCGGACTGGGGTCAAGCACAAATAATGTATAGGGCCGTTTCAGTTGGCGCTAGCAACGCAATTGAAATTTTGCTCTCACCACCATCACCCACCCCAGTTCTTCCGGACATGTTAGTTGTGACTGCAACCGTACCTTGCCCGGTTGCCCCAAGGCCGACAGTTCCATTAGGCATCACCCGCCTCAGTTCATCCAAGGATGTTAGTTGTTATCGCTACAGTACCTTGCACGGTTTCCCAGGGGGGGTAGTTCCGTTATGCACTAAAACGCAACTTTATGTTTTGCGCTCGGCCAACCTTGTCCATTAAATGTATCTGTGCCAGGCCACCGATACGGAGTCAAGCTGCAATCTTCCTTCGTACCTACACGAGGGTAGACTTTTATTCGTTACGCTTCTGTCTTATTTATTCTTGCCCCACAGCTGGCACTATTTGTCCCCTTCACAGCGCTTCGAGTTTCACCCTATGTGGGCACACGTTTCGTCACTGGATGCACCTCTCATCCTTTCATGTTTAATAATCTCCTCATCGGCAGAGAAACTGGTAATTTGTGGCGGAACCTTTAACTTACACTTCGAGTTTGTGTATGGAGTCTTATGCTGCTCCGGAGATGACAGTTTGTGTTCGGTCCTTACTCCGGGGGAGTAGGGATTCTATCAGAGACGTTTCGCTGCTGTTTCTATTTTTCGGGAACTTGGGCAATATTTTGTTGGACATCGGCCAGGAGATTCGTGCATTTTGTTCGTATAGCCCTGGATTGCATTTTCGTACTTGCACTGCTACCATTAAAAGTAGTTCTCCCCTATCCCTGCCCCCATTAGCCAGACTGGAACCAAGGTCTGTTTCCAGGGTCACTACGTGGAGATAGGGGACAGGGTCTTCATTAGTGCCGGCTCACTAATCCTGGCACACCTCCTCATACGCCTTTGACCCCATTGTAATGATTTGAAATACGCTTAGACACGATAACCTGAACAATTTTAGTGGGGTTAGAATTTACAGTATAATGAACGGATACCGTGCTCAAGAAGTAATGGAAACAATTACCTTTTATTTTTGTTTCAAGATGTCAAACCACACATATTAATACCAGGGACAATTCAGTTGGTGGTTTAAAAAAAAAGATATCAATAATCGGTAAAAAAAACTGCAGTAAAATTATATAAGAAAGGAGGAACCTATAACATGATTAAGACAGTTTTGAAAAAAAAAGCTTAAAGCGGCATTTCAGCCAAAAGACCTTTAGCAAGCACAGACTACACTCCTTGAAAACGTTCGGAATGTTAGGTGTATCCATTGACTGATGCAAATTGAACGACTAGAGAGAATACAGAATTAAACCAAGGGTATCATTCTTGGTTGCACTAGGGATACACTATGCGTGGCGATGAGGTTTCTTCTCAATTTCCCGACCGTGTTGTATCCCTTATCAAGATAGCTAGAGCACGTCCGCATCTCAAAGTAAGTGATTAAAAGGATCACTCACTGCACAAGAAGCTCAGTATCAGAAATGTGAGTCGGTTATCGTGGGTTGGCAATACTACAGACTTTGTTCAGCTTGGTATGTGGACTCATGAATTTTGACCCTGGGGAGCAATGGATACAGGTGCCCTTGATATTCGGGAACACATTATAAAACATCATCAGATTCGATGAAGGGTGCAGAGAGATGCATACCATGGTGGAGAATGCTGACGCCAATGCCATCATTAATCTAGCCATTCATTGCGACCTAGGTTTTGCTGAGAGTACATCATCCGACAGTCCATGATTGACAGAAGACTGAACTAGAACAATACCAAAATGAAAACAGTCGTTAGATAAGTCTGGTGTTTCCTTTAACAAGTCTACACACACCAGGACGAAGATTAAACAAATATGTAAGTTAATCTCCTTACACATTATACTTATAGGTTTGTGGTTTGTGTTATAGGAGGTTTGTGTGAAATCGGAGACGTATCCTAAATGTAGGAAGTCTATGCTTAGGACCTACAAACCATATGTGCAACGTATACAGATTTGGCAAAGATCGAAACTATTAAAAGTTATTAAATTGATCGTAAGAAAAACGCAAAGAAGAAAAGAATACTGATTTCAATCAATATACTTATTACATTGACTGGTAGCATGTCTTTGCTGGCTACTGACGTGTCCTACATATGATTATTGTTTTGTATCCCGTGTTGCCTATGTTTGATAAACGCCTTCTTGTCGAAACGTCTCTTTACCCTGTTATTTATGCTTTATAAAACAAACTACATTTCTTCATGGTCGATATATAGAAGAAAATTGGTAACAAATTCAAAACATAACATTTAATTTTAATTTTATCAAAACAGTAAATTTGTTGTAAAAATTATCAGCATCATCAGGTGCTCTGCCAGCTGGCGTTAGCGATCATGGATCTCCAGAACTACTATCTCAGATGTTGACGCTCTTCTGTGCCATTAAGTCAGGCTATCCAAAATGTCCTCTCTCTGTCTTCGTCTGTTTCGTCTCCCCGCGATTTTACCGGTTGTTACAATGTGTTCTAAACATCCCCTCTTCATCAGATGTCCGAAAAGATGACTGCTTCTTTCTTATATTGATGATAAGCTTACTCTGTGTCTTGACCTCATTGAACACCTCCACATTAGTCGTTCTTCTGTAAAACCACATCTCTTTGGCCCTAAGAGTTTTTTCGAACTGTTTTTTTCCCCAAGACTGGCATCCGTTTGTACACATTAACGAGTCAATAAAACAATGAATGTACAAACATCGTTTTAATATAATTCTAAAACATTCAGCAGTAATTTGACCATCTGTGATTTCCACATGTTTTCATAAATATATTAATGCAGCTACTTAGAATAGTCAAAAATGTTCTATTGTCAGAAACACAAGCACTAACCACTTCTCTCCTGGTCAGTACAGTAACACTAAGCTAGATCAGTCAATGGGAAGTGAAATAATTTTGCTTCATCTTCCACATCGTCAAAGTTTGTCAACTTGAATATCGACCTAATATTGAAAAAAAGCAATAAAAATGCATCTGTTTATAAAAATGTTAGAATAAATATTATTTGCCTATTTAAGTAAAAATATCTGGGTGGAACATAGTTAGATATGAGATGACACACATAAGTAATCTACCTCAATATGAGATGACACACATAAGTAATCTACCTCAATATAATGACACACATAAGTAATTTTACCTCTATAGAGATGAACACATAAGTAATCTACCTCAATAGAGATGACACACATAATAATCTACCTCAATGAGATGACACATAGTATCTCCTCAATATGAGATGACACATAGTAACTACCTCAAATGAGATGACACACATAGTAATCTACCTCATATGAATGACACACATATATCTACCTCATTGAGATACACATAAGATCTACCTCAATATGAGATGACACACATACGTAATCTACCTCAATATGAGATGACACACATAAGTAATCTACCTCAATATGAGATGCGCCATAAATCTACCTCAAATGGATGACACATAAGTAATCTACCTCAATGAGATGACACAATAATCTACCTCAATATGAGACGTACACATAGTAATCTACCTCAATATGAGATGACACAAATAATCTACCTCAATAAGATGACGTACACATAGTAATCTACCTCAATAGAGATGACACATAGTAATCTACTCAATGAGATGACTACACAAAGTAATCTACCTCAATATGAGATGATACAAGTAATCTACTAATATGATGACGTACACATAAGTAATCTCTCAATATGAGATGACACACATAAGTATCTCTCAATGAGATGACGTACAATAAGTAACCCTCAATATGAGATGCACACATAAGTAATCACCTCAATGAGATGACACACATACGTAATCTACCTCAATAGAGATGACACACAAAGAATAAATATAGTTTGACTATTTAAGTAAATAATCTGTGAGTGAACATAGTTTAATATGAGATGACTACACATAGTAATCTACCTCAATATGAGATGACGACACATAAGTAATCTACCTCAATATACGTACAATTCTATCATATGTCTTCTACCTACTATATAGACGCAAGAAAACTAGTGAGTCGTAAAATATTACCTGAAAATGCGTAAGTATACTAATTATGGAAAATGCTGTTTCAACTTATGATATTTTACCTATAGACTCAAAGCTAATCAGTATCACGTTAAAAGTAAGTAATAATTATGAACAAATAATTCAAATAATAAATCAGGTTAAATCAGTTTGGTAGCGACCCAGTATATAAAGTGACGATCCGCATGACAAAATATTACACAGTGTGTGTGTGTGGTTTGTGCTTACTAGCAGGCTTACAATGTTCAGTTTGACGGATTATCTCGGTTTAATAACAATGCCGACCGGATTGAAATTCTAGCCATCTTTCAATCAGTTTACTCAAATTTAATTTGTCCTTTCTAAAAAAGGTAGGATTATCTGGTAAAATCAGAACTTTGGCGATTGTCAGATGCCACATTTAATGTCAGATTAATTTCTATTTCTAAAGACTGACAAGTTGTAAGTTCTGCACTTTTCTTCAAATGTGTTTGTCTAGTTTTGAATTAACTCACATAGTATTGGGGTCGGCGCGTACTTGCCAGGTCCGTCTATAGCCTAGTTCATTCTATTTATTTTGATTAGTAAAGTTAAAGACAGGGCCGTGGAGTGCTATGATACAAAGAGGCGGCCGCATCAGGCGGCACCGCTATGGGGGCGGCATAAGCAACAAAATCAAAATTATAATTGAAGGTTATTTTAAAGAAAAAAGATTTAAGGGGCGGCATTTCGAAGACTTGAAGCACCGTCCTGGTTAAAGGAGCCCTTTTTATACCAAGAGGTATATAGGGTAATAGGGTGTTAAGCCGTATTTTTATTGATCGTCGGCACGGGATGGGTGCTGTAGTCAACATCAAACAGGCCGCCTTTACTTATCAGTGTTTTTTTTGGTACACAATTGACTCTAGGTCGACATGAGAGTCGTTGGGGTCGGAAAAAATGCCACGCCCACTTAGAAATTGAACCCCGACCACTAGTCTTTCAAGCGAACTCAATAACAACTACGCTACCGCGTATCTCATTTTGGTTAGTAGTTACGCACATATGGGGATGGTGAAGGAGGATGGGGGGCAGGGTCTCTATATTTTCGCCATATTATGTGGCCGTTGTCTTTCTTCCAACTTTATTTCTATAAATATTGTGAATTTAACAAATGGTTTTTTTCAGTTTTCGTTTTCGAATAGAGCATGTAAATTAACCTACTACTAAAGTAGAATCATCATTTTGTATAAAAGTTTTTTTGTGAGCATGGTAAAATATGATCATCGTGTTGGGAGTTCTCTATGTGTTTTTGGAGTTAGCTTTGATATTGAACAACATATGCAATATAGTGGCTGCATGATGTGTTTGCATTTGAAAATAGATTTCTGTGAAAAATAATGAATATAAAATGGAACGAATTCAGGAGAAGTGATGAAATCAGAGACATGTCTGGTCAACCACTAGTGACAACTGTTATAAGAAAGAGAAGATGGAGATATGTTGGACACACCTTGAGGAGAAATGATCAAAGAATATCAAAGCAGGCATTGAAGTGGGATGCAAAGGGTTCAAGAAAGAGAGGTCGACCTAAGGAGACCCTGAAGCGAAATTTGCTGACAGAAGCAGGAAATATCGGTCTCAGTTCCTTGGAGGAGATTGAGCGAGTTGCCCAGGATAGAGCGGTATGGAGAAATTACTTGCAGGCCCTATGTAACGTATAACGGTACGAGAGGAATTATTATTATTATATGATGTGTTTTGCTTCATTTGTTAGATCGTCACGATGAGATACTTTTAAATCATAACATTTCATATTTTTTACAGAAAAAAGCTGTCTATTGACCACACTAAGCAAACACGGATATAACAACAACAAGGGCGGCTCATCAGACCCTGGATTGCAAATTAAAGCTCCCACCCCTACGCTTAACGGCAAGAGTGGACAACCAATTCCTTCATGTACCTGGGAAAAGACAATAGACAATAGCTGTCATACTATCTAGTTGACTTGCAGAATAAACTAATTATAATCAAATATGCAAACCACACTTTGTGGATCTCTATATCTATCAGGATACCCCAATTGGTCCTTGCTGCAACTCTAAAATTTATGGTAAGCATTTAATATGATATGCCCACCTGTCCAGCGTGTTCGTAGCTCTTTGGACTGCAGGTGACTAGACCTCTGTGAGTGCGGGTTCAATTCCGCTGGCTGTCAGAAAAGCCACAGGTTCCCCAGATTCACGGTGTTCGTGGCACCGAACCGAAGGGTTGCGATGTCCATGGCACCGAGCCGAAGAGCTGAAAGCTCAAGTGCTTCTGGATCGGAAAAATAAAATATGATTATACATTAGAAAGTTCTTATTTTTTAATAACGAACGTTAATGTTGACAGAAGCGAAACGGATACACAGTTGATCAGTTTCTTGTTACGCGCTACTTGCTGAGAAATTCCATCATACGAATCAGATCATTAGGTCGAGACACTTGTACATCAAATTGAGAAATCAAATATTCATTAATCAGTTTTATAGATACGGCTTATTACGTTGTATTTCTATGAAGTTGTATATAAAGAAACTATTGACATTGATGTAAACTGTTCATTGTGAATATTACTACTTCAAATTCCACTAGCATAAAATCAACTCTCAGCGGTTTTCATGTTGAAAAATCGGAAACGATAACACCTGACACGCACGTAGACGGTGTAAAACAGCGAGCTCTTGCACTTAATAGCAACGTTAATATCGCTGTTAACGTCCGGATACTGACACGAGAGATATAGAAAGAAACAGGAGATAATTGTCTTAAATTGGTTAAAAAAAGGTTGAGCAAATAAGAGTGATCATTTCCTGACATAACAGAAGGCATATGTTATCAAGTTCTTTTACAATTCCTGTCTCTTGGTCAAGATATGAATTCAAATATTGTTGTCACAATGCTACTAGTGTCAATGGACAGTCATACCTAGGACTAATCACAGATGACATCATGCTGTATTACATCCTAATAGACTTAGTGCTACAAAGTGGTGGCATTTTTAGTTTTGCCCTTACGGCCTCTTATACGGCTTTTAATGCGGTCTAGGACAAGGGAAACATGACTCTGCAGTATTGTTTAATATTTCCCCTCAAATAAAATAAGTAAGCTTGAAAACTGTGTAGTGCAGATTTTGAAAGGTCCAAATTCTTCTCCTTCTTCTTCAGCGATCTCTGGTCATGCGCGTTGTTTACTGTGGACCATAAACCGGGCAATCAGCTTCAGGTCTGTCAGGTTTCCACAAAGCTTAGTTTTCAGGTCGACTGGATGTGGCCACATGCTGCTTCTCAACTCCCACAGGAGAGGACAGTCTTGCAGGACATGCTCCTGTGTGTTTCTACTGCTGACACTGGCAGAGAGCTGTTTGACTTATTCCTAGTCTATATAAGTGTTTGTTGAGTCGGCAGTGTCCGGTACGTAGTCGAAATATAATGACCTGGTCTGTTCTGCTTAGGTCTTTGAGGGAGTCTTTTCCACTATCATAACCAGTGTTTGTCTTCCAGTCTACTTCAGATTTTAACGGTTTGAGGGTTTTGACCTCCTGAAAAGACAGGGGTTGGTAAAATTTCCCTTTGGCACTGCCCTTCTTAGCTAAGACATCGGCACTCTCATTGACTGCAATGCCACAGTGAGATGAAATCCACAACAAGTGAATTTCTGCAGTTTCTGAAAGCTGAGAAAGTTCTCTTTTCAGGTTTTGTACTGTGCTGTCAGTGGATTGAGCCTCCAGGCGTTGTATAGCTGACAGTGAGTCTGTTAGAAATACCATCTTGCCTGCAGGTGCTTGCAGCTTATTCATGTGTTGTGCTGCCATAAGAAGGACTAGGAGTTCTGTTTTGTAGTTGGAACATATTCTTCCAGTTGACGCCGCTAGAGACACAGTTGTAGCATCAGAATGCCTAATGTACGCTCCAACTCCACCATTCATAGTTGTCTCTATTGCCGTTCCATCTGTTTAAATTCTTGTCCAGCTGTCTTTTGGAAACATGTAATGGAGATATTGCGAGACACGTACAAACAAAGTACTATAGTTTTACAAAATACAGAAACAGGGACGATAAACAGCAATGTATCGACCAAAAGGTCTTTATCAAGCAAACGATACAACAGGAGTGACGAATTTCAAAGAACACTACACATGGACGATTACAGAAACATTCAAACGTATCTAATGAAAATCTGGGAATAAAAACGATAACGAAATGGAGAACAACACAAAACTATAAGTGGAAAAGAAGAGAAACAATAAACAATCAAGTGAATATATAACTTATATATATGAAGCAAATACACATATAGATTACAAGGCATGAGATGAAAAGTACTAGAAGTATAGGAATGTAATGCGTTGAGTCCAAGAGGTCGCAAGGTACCATATAGCGAAATAAAACGGTTCTCGAGAGCAAATCGACTACGATCATCAGAGGAACATGATCGGAAGGCTGTGACCTGGACATAGCAAGCTCCTGAATGGCCAGTATCATTGCAATGAGTAGCTACAGGGGTCACAGAGCATTGGCGTATATCGCGCGTGTTGGGTGAATCGGTCACTGAGCCTCTTACCGGTTTCACCAATATAGGCCTTGTTGCACCGCTTGCAGATAATGGCATAGATAATATTCCGGGACTCGCACGTGAAACTGTCTTCAATAACAAACGTGGCTTTTGGAAAAGACACAGTGCTGGTCTGTATTACATAAGCACACGTGTTGCAGCGCCGACGGCCACACTGGATGGTGCCAAAATGACTCTTCATATTACACTTGAGGCGATTGTGAATCAATATATCCTTAAGACTATTGTTCCGTCTGTACGCCACCAAAGGATAGTGTTGGAAGACTGAACGTGTCTCAGGATCAGACTGAAGAATGGAGAGATGACGGAATAAGACTTTCTTCACAAGGGAACTATAGGTGTGGAAAGTTAAGATAAGTTTTACCCTGTCAGAATTGGAAGTTCTATGGAGATGTTCCATTGTTGTTGCTTTCTTCACTATATTAGGCTCGGCATCTGTGCATAACAATTTAAGGATGAAGGTTGAGAAGTTTTATGCTACTGAGTCTGGTTCCCAGTGATCAAAAAGTAATTTTTCTGGTATGGAATTATGATTTAGTAGCTCCAAGTATGACGTTCCAATTTCTCTTGCTTTGTGGTTTAGACTTGTACGCTTTAGTCTGTGTTTTTGTCTTAGCCTCCATTTTCCCATGTAGTGGATGGTGAGACATCTTTTTGATCCTTTCAGCGTGTAGAATCACTTTCCTCCTTTGTCTGTCTTCCAAGGGCTAGATGTTGGCTGCCTTTACCATTTCTACAATGTGTGTGGATTTGATGGTTTCCAAAATAGTATGCAGACACCTGTTTTGAGTTTTTTGGTCCAAATTCAAATTCTAAGTACTACAGGGTTGATTACGTTTTATCTTTGAAGTAGAAATAGTGGCAAAGGTACACAATTCTCACCTCATGTATATATATATATATATATATGTATATGCAGTGGCGGCTCGTGGTCATTTTTCTTGGTGGGGCCAGACACAAATTTTAGGAAAAATCATGATTTTTGGAGTATTTACTATTATTTGTCTATTCCGGGAAGTTATTCCCCTTCCGATTATCGGTGGGGCAGGGCCCCACTGGCCCTTAATGACGAGCCGCCCCTGTGTATATGTATAAATAAATCAATAATTATTATCTTCATTATAACTATACTAAGTGAACCCAATATGAAGTGCATAAGTTGAGCGCACTAATTCTACATGCAATAATAAATGTAATGACGTACGTTGATTATATATACAGTGACTATATAAACAGATACAAAAAATATATATTAAATAGCCAAAGAAGCGTGTGACTTCTGTAAATATTAATTAATAAATGACAATGGGACTGATGTAGCAAAGTGTAATGAACTCAACAAATAGTAGGAAACATCAACAATGGAACAGTGATGTTAAGTATGGAATGTATCATATTACACACGTGTCCGACTAGATACCAGTACTTATGAAATTTTGCATTTAATTTCTTCCATGTGGTACCGGGACCAGCAAGGGAAGCAAAGAATAGTACCACTGCGACCTACAAAGGATGTTCGTGAGAGGCAACTGATGTAGACCCTACGGATGCTACCCTAGTAACTAAAAAGCAGTGCAGAATTCGGATGTGCTGGCCTATTTGTAGGCGCATAACCGGCACAACATACAATCGCTCTTAGGCTCAGATCACATACACACCACACTGCGTGGTTGACAAGTGGTCGATATGGAGCGTTTGAAGAAGAAGAAGTATTCAATTTGACAAATGGTTAAAGTATGTATTCAGAGGATAATCTATGTGTGGAGGTGAGCGAGAAATTTTTATTTTTGGGTATAGAACAGTTATGAGAGAGAAGTTATTGTTGGTAGATGAGATATAATGACGAAGTGACTGTTGTTGTCGTACCAAGTATGAAGATGAAGCAGCTGATGTGTAAGTAGAGCAGGTATGAGGACGAAGTAGCTGTTGTGGTGGTACCAGGTATGAGAAGGAAACAACTGTTGAGTTGGTAGACCAGGTATATGATGAAGCATATGTTGTGGTTATAGTAAGTGTTAGGATGAAGCAGCTGTTATGGTGGACGACCAGGTGTTGGGACTCTAGAAGAAACTGTTTTGTTGCTAGACCAGATGTTGGGGGCTCTAGAAGAAACTGTTCTGTTGGTAGACCAGGTGTTGGGGGCTCTAGAAGAAACTGTTCTGTTGGTAGACCAGGTGTTGGGGGCTCTAGAAGAAACTGTTCTGTTGCTAGACCAGGTGTTGGGACTCTAGAAGAAACTGTTCTGTTGCTAGACCAGGTGTTGGGGGCTGTAGACAAAACTGTTCTGTTGGTAGACCAGGTGTTGGGGGCTCTAGAAGAAACTGTTCTGTTGGTAGACCAGGTGTTGGGGACTCTAGATGAAACTGTTCTGTTGGTAGACCAGGTGTTGGGGGCTCTAGAAGAAACTGTTCTGTTGGTAGACCAGATGTTGTGATACTAGATGAAACTGTTCTGTTGGTAGACCAGGTGTTGGGGATCGAGACAAAACTGTTCTGTTGCTAGACCAGGTGTTGTGATACTAGATTAAACTGTTCTGTTGGTAGACCAGGTGTTGGGGGCTCTAGACAAAACTGTTCTGTTGCTAGACCAGGTGTTTTGATACTAGATGAAACTGTTCTGTTGGTAGACCAGGTGTTGGGGCTCTAGAAAACTGTTCTGTTGGTAGACCAGGTGTTGGGGGATCTAGAGAAAACTGTTCTGTTGGTAGACCAGGTGTTGGGGGCTCTAGACAAAACTGTTCTGTTGGTAGACCAGGTGTTGGGGGCTCTAGAGAAAACTGTTCTGTTGGTAGACCAGGTGTTGTGATATTAGAAGAAACTGTTCTGTTGGTAGACCAGGTGTTGGGGACTCTAGATGAAACTGTTCTGTTGGTAGACCAGGTGTTGGGGACTCTAGAAGAAACTGTTCTGTTGGTAGACCAGGTGTTGGGGACTCTAGATGAAACTGTTCTGTTGGTAGACCAGGTGTTGTGATACTAGAAGAAACTGTTCTGTTGGTAGACCAGGTGTTGGGGACTCTAGAAGAAACTGTTCTGTTGGTAGACCAGGTGTTGGGGGCTCTAGAAGAAACTGTTCTGTTGCTAGACCAGGTGTTGGGACTCTAGAAGAAACTGTTCTGTTGCTAGACCAGGTGTTGGGGGCTGTAGACAAAACTGTTCTGTTGGTAGACCAGGTGTTGGGGGCTCTAGAAGAAACTGTTCTGTTGGTAGACCAGGTGTTGGGGACTCTAGAAGAAACTGTTCTGTTGGTAGACCAGATGTTGTGATACTAGATGAAACTGTTCTGTTGGTAGACCAGGTGTTGGGGGATCGAGACAAAACTGTTCTGTTGCTAGACCAGGTGTTGTGATACTAGATGAAACTGTTCTGTTGGTAGACCAGGTGTTGGGGGCTCTAGACAAAACTGTTCTGTTGCTAGACCAGGTGTTGTGATACTAGATGAAACTGTTCTGTTGGTAGACCAGGTGTTGGGGGCTCTAGAGAAAACTGTTCTGTTGGTAGACCAGGTGTTGGGGGATCTAGAGAAAACTGTTTTGTTGGTAGACCAGGTGTTGGGGGCTCTAGACAAAACTGTTCTGTTGGTAGACCAGGTGTTGGGGGCTCTAGAGAAAACTGTTCTGTTGGTAGACCAGGTGTTGTGATACTAGAAGAAACTGTTCTGTTGGTAGACCAGGTGTTGGGGACTCTAGATGAAACTGTTCTGTTGGTAGACCAGGTGTTGGGGACTCTAGAAGAAACTGTTCTGTTGGTAGACCAGGTGTTGGGGACTCTAGATGAAACTGTTCTGTTGGTAGACCAGGTGTTGTGATACTAGAAGAAACTGTTCTGTTGGTAGACCAGGTGTTGGGGGCTCTAGAAGAAACTGTTCTGTTGGTAGACCAGGTGTTGGGGACTCTAGAAGAAACTGTTCTGTTGGTAGACCAGGTGTTGGGGACTCTAGATGAAACTGTTCTGTTGGTAGACCAGGTGTTGGGGACTCTAGACGAAACTGTTCTGTTGGTAGACCAGGTGTTGGGGACTCTAGAAGAAACTGTTCTGTTGGTAGACCAGGTGTTGTGATACTAGATGAAACTGTTCTGTTGGTAGACCAGGTGTTGGGGACTCTAGATGAAACTGTTCTGTTGGTAGACCAGGTGTTGGGGACTCTAGACGAAACTGTTCTGTTGGTAGACCAGGTGTTGGGGACTGTAGACAAAACCTTTTCAATTGGTGGACCAGGTGTTGGATAGTAGAAAAAATACTTTTCTGTTGGTAAATCGGGTTTTTGATAGAGTTGAAGAATTGATTTTGTTATACGATCATGTGCTAGTAAGAAGATACTATTGTGTCATTATACTAGTTATGTGATGTTATTTGGTAGCGAGTTGTCGATCCCGTTGAAACTGTCTACACTAGTTATGTGATGTTATTTGGTAGCGAGTTGTCGATCCCGTTGAAACTGTCCATATCTATGAATATATTAGCATGAGAGCAATTACTTTTCAAATATCTACCGACACAAGATCAGCGCTGTTCATCTTGTAATGAAATTTTTCTTTTTAATATTCATTTTCTTCATTTTTATGTTTCGTTGAATAATTCCATCTGCTAATAAATCTTTCTCCCTTGTTCGATTTTCTTCTTTCGTATTTATTGTGTAACCCAGACGTTCCTACTTTTCTCCTGTTTCAGGTTTCATCTTTTTGTGTGTGTCTAATTCCGGTTATATATCTCATTTTATCTTTCTTTATTTTTATTATATGTCCACCGCTTCTCTAATCCATCTCCTTTATATATATGTCACTTGAAACATTGTTCATGTATCGTGTGCATCTTCAACTCGTTATATATAATCAATAATACATGGTTTCTATATTACACACTAATACATACTCTCCCGTTTTATCTTTCGTTATTTGTCCACTCTTGTAATTTTCTAATTTATTTTTGATAGCTTTTATTCTTATTAAACATGGATTGCTTATTTCATGTCATTGTAATCTATCGGCTCTTATGTTCGCTTTATTTATGTTTTCTTTTGTTTCATCAATACCTCGCTCATTTTGTCTGTGCATTCTTATACTAGCTTTTATAATTTGTTGGTACACAGTGTAACTATTTAAATTGTCATTCATTTTAGTTTTTAACCCTTTAGAATTTGGCCCTAACTACAGTGAACTCAGGAGTCAACTGGAAAAACAAAATTAATCGATCACCACACGCGAGACACAAGCCGAGTATCGTTAAATGGCAAGGCGAGCACAGTATTTAAACGACACATACATTTTTCATCATTCGCAATATGGAGTTCGTGTACTACCTGCTGGATCTTCTTGTGTACTAAAGAAATCAGAGGACACATGATTACTATTTACTAATATTATTATGTTCTACCATACAAGAGTACTACCATATCGTGTACTACCATACAAAGTACTACCATATCGTGTACTACCATATCGTGTACTACCATACAAGAAGTACTACCATATCGTGTACTACCATATCGTGTACTACCATACAAGAAGTACTACCATATCGTGTACTACCATACAAGAAGTACTACCATATCGTGTACTACCATATCGTGTCTACCATACAAAGTACTACCATATCGTGTACTACCATACAAAAGTACTACCATATCGTGACTACCAACAAGAAGTACTACCATATCGTGTACTACCATATCGTGTACTACCATACAAGAAGTACTACCATATCGTGTACTACCATACAAGAAGTACTACCGCTGAGATCTTCTTATGTAAGAAAGAGATCAGAGCACACATGATTATATTTACTAAAGTATAATTATGATGTCTCTATCAAATAATTTGAACAATGAACACACAGATCGAAAAATCTCTGAGGGCCACAGAAATGTGGTTTTACAGAAGAATGATGAGAATCCCATGGACTGCTAAAATGACTAATGTTGAGGTATTGAATGAGATCAAGACACAGAGAAAGTTTTTCATCAATATAAGAAAGAGACAGTCATTATTTTTCGGACATGTAATGAGGAGGGGAGGCTTAGAACACATTGTGACAACCGGTAAAATCGAGGATAGACGAGACAGAGGAAGACAGAGAGAGAAAATGTTGGATAGCCTGACTTCATGGCACGGTAGAGCGTCAACATCTGAGTTGATAGCAAGCACCAACGACAGAGATTTGTGGACATCCCTGATCGCCTACACCAGCCGGCACGGCACCTGATGATGATCAAATAAATAAAACAAAGCTCAAAGACATGCATAGGAAAAGGTTTGAGGTAGAAAGAAAGGCACAAGCTGGAAATGAGTTACTATTTTTTTGTCTCTGCTTTATGTAATCTTGGGGGTGATCAGGACTGATGATTAGTCAATCAATCAATCAATTAATCAAACAATCATTCAATCAATCAGTTAAACAGTGATAGTCTGAATACAAGTACAAACATCATCTCTCTCTCTCTCTCTTCTCATCTCCTGTTCCTCTCTTTCTCTATATATTTATCTGTCTCATGTATGTGAAGGAAAAACTAGATGAAAGCTGGCCTGTTTCAAAGATTATTAAGACACATGCAAGAGTGCTCACGGTGGTTTTCGGCAGATGTAAGATGCATCTTGACAGTTGTCGTTTTCTAAACAGTGTCCAGGATGTTTCTTACAAAAGAGGCCTAATCACGATTGACGTAAACTCACTTTACAGAGACAAGTAAAGAGCGGATGCTGTATCCCTAGAGCTGAATTTTTTCTTCAAAACTAGCTACCGTAAAATGAGTCTTTTCTTTGTACACAAATTCAAGGTGAATACAAAGAGATGACGTCTAACCCAGAGTAAAACAATGGGAAACCTCGTTATGCACGAGTAATAAATGATGAAAGCTTTAGAGAATGGACATACAACAACTGTATTACTTAGAGTTCAAGGTGCACAACCTACATGACCTTAACTAGATATTAGAGAGAGGTTAGGGTGTTAGTTTCTCTTTTTTTTTTGGCTGATCCAGAAGCACTTGAGCTTTCAGCTCTTCGGTACGGTGCCATGGACATCGTAACCCTTCGGTTCGGTGCCACGAACACAGTAAATCTGGGGAATCTGTGGCTTTTTCTACCAGACCGCGGAATTGAACCCACACTCACAGAGGGCTTGTCACCCGCAGTCCAACGCGCTACGAACACGCTGGGCAGGCGGGCTAGTATCTCTTAAAAAACCCTCCATATTAAAGTTTTTTGAAAGAATATACATACTTGGACTTTTTGAAATTTTCTCCCCGAGTTTTAACATCAAGTAGATCATTTAGAATCCTCAATCATAAACGCAGAATCATAAACGCAACTTCATTGATCAATATTTCTGTCTAGGGGTGCCGTCTCTCCTTAATGACAGGTATTCTACCAGATAACATCTGCGAATAAAACTAACAGTATTACATTGCACAAACAAGCCGATTTTAATTGCGTTTATATTTAACCGGTGGCGTCTGTGGCTTAGGGAATAGTGACTCGGTCTATTAACCCCAACGTTCTGAGTTCGAATCACGCTGCGGAAAACTTGGTTGCAAATTGTTTCGTGTGGATTTTACAAAGGACAATGGCACCAACCGTTCAGAAAGCAATGGCAAACTACTGAACGTAATACTGCCTAGAAAAATCTCAAACAGCGTTACAAAGCTGGGGTTGATTCGCAAAATCTTGTACAGGATTTGCCAATTTCTTTAAAAAAAATTTAACTGTGATTAAAACAAAATATATTTAACAGTGGAACGGATAAGCGTAATCCATAAGCGGTTTCATATCCACTCGGACACAAGAGGTCGTGAGTTCAATCCCGCACTCGACATTCCACACGCGAGGAAAAGAATTGGCAGTCCTACCTCGTGGATACTAGGGTCTAGAAAATTAAAGTGACAGGCACTTCAAATGAATTGGCTCTCCTACCACCTGCATACTAGAAATAGATATATGGAGTGACAGACACGTCGTACTCTCTGGTCTGAAAAGACTACAGGCAATTTTATTGATATTATATTTAATGTTAATTTGATCAATAACAAATTCTTCATTTGTATTATTGAACTAAATCTGTATCGATATCAATAAGAGAAATAATCCAGCAGTCCGTGCCCACTTTTAAAACTGACCACAACTAACTTGTCGTCATCAGCACCATCATGTACCACGACGATACGCATAGATAGTCATGGTTGGCAATCTCACACAATTACAAGAATGCCTGATCAGGTTTATGTTCTCGTATCGTCCATGGCATATGGACAAGACATCCAGGTATTTGTCTCTTTGCTCTAACCGTGTCTTGTTCTCATTATGTTTACCAATTGTCAATATCTATTTTAGTGCCCACAAAATGTTGTCTGTCTACATCTAATTTCTCCAACCAGTTTGCGGTTTTCATTTGTTTCTTGTACGACTGCTTCATTTTTTAAATGTCCCTCCATGTTTTTTGGCTTTTTTCTCAGAAACCACATCTTTACAGATTGTATATGTTTCTCCCATTGTTTGTATATTGACCATTTCCAACATTTATAGTAAGTTATATCAGATTGTAAAAATAACTATTATTATACCAAGTCTAAATAATATTTTCAACAAACATCAGTTAACAAAATACTTAAGTTTATTTGAAGGCATATTGTTCTAACGAACTGGAAATATAAACGAGAAGTATATCTATTATCTAGGACACATTAGCATAATGTATAAGCATTTGCTTATCGACCAGAAGACAAGAGGGTTGTGGGCTCATTCACACACTCGAAGTTCCACACGTGAGGAAATGAATTGACCATCCTACCTGCTGCACACTAGGTCTAGGCATATGAAGGGACTAGCACTTCATACCCTAAGACCTGTTAAGACAACTTAACATTTAATAACAATAATATTTCTTACCGCCCGTGTGGTGCCGGGGTCTACAAGGGAAGCAAAGAATAGTACCACTGCAACCCTACAATGCATGTCGTAAGAGGCGACTGATGTAGGACATAGAAAAGCTAATCTAGTAAATAAATAGCATCGCAGAAATCGAATGTGCTGGCCTGCTGTAGGAGCATAACTGACACAAAGTACAATCGCTCTTAGGCTCAGAACATATACAAATCACACAGAGTAGTTAACAAGTGGTCAATATGGAGCGTACGAAGAAGAAGAAGAAAAATACTATTTCTTATAGACATTATTCAAACACAACCGCTCACATTTCTTCAAATGAAACATTATGTAATATATCGTGTGAAAATTATACATTACTAAGCGCAATAACAAATATCACAAAATGACGATTTATGTGACATTCATGTCAAATACTATTACATTATTCACTTGCATTAGTTTATTTGTCCACATTGCGGACATTTAAAGACGGTTTTTGTCTCCTCAAATAATTTTGACAAATGTCATCAAAACTGATATGATAAAATTGCTGACAAACTTTGTAAAACTATTCTCCTTCGTGTTTCGTTTCTCTTCTTAACATGAAATAGAAATGAGCTATCTGACATTTGTTTTCATAGATAAGTTACACAGAAATAAATCAACCAATGTAATTGTACCCTTTTAATTCTCCCACAAGCATAACAGTTTGACCTTTGCTTATTTTCATATTTGACCACATACTCGACGGACACACTTCTGTGCCATTTGAATTCAATTTTTTTATGTGCTCAGTTTCAGTTAATTTTCATTTTTTTATTGTCATGTTTTGTTTTGTATTCAGCATTTGTTGACATACTTTGTTAAAAACACAAACCTTCTCCTTCTACTGTGCACACTTTTAGATGTCATCTTAAATAGGCTCCGAAGAGATTAATGTTCATCCTAAGGATGTTGGCGTTTAGATAGAGCTTTATAAAGGGAAGAATGTACAAATAGCTTGTTAGATACCTAGAGAACAGAACAGCAAGGGTTCAAGCTCAAGGGTACACAAGTATGAAGGCCACATTAGAGCAAGGAGTCCCCCAAGGAGGCGTGCTTTCGCTAACTCTCTTTCTAATCTTCGTCAATGACATAGCAACATGTCTACCAAAGCGAGTACACTCTGCTATGTATGCCGGCGACCTGGCAATATGGGCGAGAGAAGTGTCAATGCCTATAGCAACAAATCGACTGCAAGATACGCTAAATAAGCTGGACGTCTTGTCAAAAAAAGTGGAATATGAACATTAACCTTTCTAAAACCACCTACACTGTGTTCTCGCAGAACAACCAGAATTACAAAATTAAGCTTAAAGTCAACGGGCAAGATCTTCCGGAAAGCAAGACCGCAATGAACCTGGCAGTCACACTCGACCGAAAGCTGACTTGGTGTCCCCAAAATTGAAAATGCTACGGCAAAAGCGAGATACAGGCTCAACATGATGCGCAAACTCGCAGGCTCCACATGGGGAGCAAACATCAGAGTCCTCAAAACACTATACACTGGAAGAGTGCGACCGGTCTTGGAGTACGGCATTGCAGCATGGAGCAGTGCATCCAGTAAGCAATATGCAAAAGTGAGCAGCAGTCAGAATCGAGCAGCGCGTATTATCACATTATCACAGGTACTACGAAGTCCACGCCTATCAAGGCGAGGGAAACAATCATAGTCCTCCAACCAATGGCAGACTGCAGAAACAGGAAAGCTATGATACTGTCAGAAAAACTGAAACGGCTTAACTCCCACCCTATGTATGTCAGGATGAACGGACTAGGAAGGGGCATGATACAGAGAACCAGCTTCGCAAAAAGTGCCAAAGTACTGACCCAAGGCCACCCGGTCTTAGCAAAGTGCAAACCTAAATTAATACAGGCAACTGATAAGAGCCAGCCTTGGAAGATCAATATGCCAGAATAAAGGGAATAAATCCCAGATATACTTAAGAAAGGGTACCAAGAAAACTGCGAAAGAAGAGTGGTTACCGGAAAATTCATAGAGGCTGAGTACCCTGAAAATGAGTGGACACACGTGTATACCGACGGATTGGCAGTGGACACAATCAGAGATTGCGATGGAGGAATAGTACTTAAACTCCAAAAGAAAGAGAAGGTCACAAAATCGATTGCCACAGGCAAGTTCTCAAACAACTACCGGGCAGAGGCAGAGGCTTCAAGAACAGCAGCCCAAATGATCCTAGAGAAAAGAAGAACCTCGTGCAACAAAGTTGTGATATTCACCGATGCTCTATCGGTCATCACGTCCTACAAAGCGAACCAAAACTGAACACACTGAACTGAAAGCGATCCTCGGTGTACTAGTAAACTCACTTGAACTCACGGTCATACATGGATACCATTACACTGCAACATAAGCGGCAACGAAGAAGCCGACAGGCTAGCGAAAGCAGGTGGGTGACTATCGCAGACTGATCACGAGATCAGCTACCAGGAGGCTAGAACAACCATCGGCTGGCAGTACAATAAAAAATGGTCAAAAGACCACCCCCAAAACATCAGCAATGATGGGTACCATGGTCTGTCCCGTAGTGAACAAGTTGCCATATTCCGCCTCCGTACCGGCATAAAGACTCCGAGCCCACATATTCAACAAATTTTAAATTGGCACAACTAGCCTGTGCCATTGGGAAAAGGCGGACATGACGGCAGAGCACATATGTAAGACTGCTAGCTGTTAGCAGCCCTGAGAAAAGAAACTTGGCCCGATAACACAGAGCTTCGCGAAAAGCTGTACGGAGGGAAGGAGGCCCTTAAAGCGACAGTAAAATTCATGATAAAATTTGGTTCATCACTCTAGACGGTAATCGCGAGAGAGAGTGATAGAGCTTGTGGCAGAATGGCATCAAAGATGTATATAAAAGAAGTATTGCAACGTATTGTTTCTATTTGTGGGAGTGCACTGATGGATTATATCATTATCACCAAGTAATTTGTCCTGAACAGAACTTTGCCAACCCAACAGTCCTCCGAAATTTATCTCTCTCATAGGCCAGATGTCCTGCCTCTGCAGCCGTCATGTTCAAACCATCAGTTACATCCTGAATCCATCTTCTCCTGGTCTTCCTCTTTTTCTCTTTGCTGGTATGCCTCCTTCCATGATGGGCTTCTCCAGCCCTTCATGTCTTTTTATATGTCCAAAATATCTCGATTTTCTCTTTCTTATTTGTAGCATCAGCCAGTTTTCTTTTATTTTGACTTCCTTCTGGATAGATCTATTTGTTCTATTCTCTGTCCAAGATATACAAAAGACTCTTCTGTATATGATGGATTATATAGGGCAGAGGAATTGACTTTACTTGTCCGAAACTGTCAACCCTCGTGTACAGGTCAGCCGTTTTATTTTCTCCCAAACAGAAACAACATTTAACCGTAGCGACAGGTCGAACATGGGATGTTTTCATTAAAAAAATTACCACACACCGTTTTAACCAATTCTATGCAGTTGACAATATGTTTCATCTACCTCTTTGTTTAGATACTTTGTTTCACACTTTCTTGTATTTTTAAATTATAGCAAACACTTCTTCTACATTTTGTATTGATTGATTGATACAATCATCGTCATTGCACTTCGGTGAGTAACCATGTGTGCTGTCATCTCTTTCTTACACAGGAAGATCTTAGCGACAGTGTACGAATTCTGTAGCACCGAAGAGGGTCCCCGGTGTTATTTTCAAGAGTGTGAAAATATTTTTGTAGGAATTTTGTTTTCACATTTCTAATGATTTTGTCCGGGCAGCGGCTTTCCAGCCTCTTCTTCTCGATTTTTAGCTGCTAAGAGTTCATATACGTAAAAGGAGGAGGAACCCTTTCATACCTCGTGGTATATAGGTCAATACAGTGTTAGACCTGTATTTTCATTGACCGTCGGCGCACGATGGGTGATGTGGTCAGCATCACGCCGGCCGCCTTTACTTTCCCAGAGCATGTCTGGTACCCAGTTGAGGCTGGGTCGACCTGAGAGTCGTCGCGGTCGGAAAAATTCCACGCGCATTGCGGAGCTGAACCCAGACCAAAAGCCTTGCGAAGCGAGTTCACTAACAACTACGCTACAGCGGCTTTCCTATACGTGTTAAACTAAAACACGGGACCTACGTTTTATCGACCATCTCCGATAAGACTAGAAACTCGATCTGACCTACACTGAGATCAGAAATCTCTGGGAAAACATTCCAATGGCTCTACGAGGGAGCAAACCAAGTACCTAACCTCTATCCTACAGCGACCCCCTGTATTATGTTTGTGTAGAGTTGTGTCCATTTTCTCTCACTTTTGCAAGTCTATCGACCACTTCATAGACACGGATGTCACAATCAGATAGATTTACACAGTTTCTGTTTAAATGATCGAGTAACTTTGAATCGTATTTTTCGTTTAATCTCATCTGTTGGTCTTCAGTGTTATGGTATTTTACCACAAAATATGAAGAACCGTCAATAATAACGGGCGCTCGATTGCTCGCACACGCACACATACATATACATATATAAAATAACACAATGTCCCGTAGCCTGTTCAGATCTTATGGTCTAAAAGTTCTAAAGCCGAAGGATTGACTATGTTGCGCCAGGTTTAAACCGCATACGGCATCGGCCCCTCCAGAATTGGCACGTCATTTATAGAGAGTATTGCACAAAGCACGAATTCCGTAGCTCCAGCAACAATCCTAGAGATCTCTGGAAAAATACACTCGTGAATAGAAAGATACGGTCCGGATTCGAAACCACCCCTTCGGGACGCAACTAAGGTTTAGCCACATACACTCCAAGAGACCTCCATAAGGTATGAAGCGTCTATCACTTCCCAATTATAAACCTTAATGTGTAGGAGGCAGGCAGGCCAATTCCTTTCATCAGTGAGGAACAAGTGTGTGATTGAACCCACAACACTCTTGTACTGTCCGAGTGGATAGATAAACGCTTCCGCAATACGCTAATCCGTCTCTCCTACATATAACACCCACACTCACAAACACCCACGTATAGTTGTTACAAACGTGTAAAAGTTGCAGTATCTAGCAACTTCTGTTATGACTGAATTTGAACTTTAGTAAACAAGAAAGTCACTGCGTTACATTTGATTGATCTTGCTATTGATTTCTATCGTGTTTTCGTGATGCTGTAGAGAAATGTATGTTTATAGTTGAACAATGCTACATTAAGTATTATCTTGTAAAAGTTGTTCTGGTACATCTTTACTTTCAACCTTGGCTATACAGAAGAAAATTATATGTCAGCTATTTTGTTTTGAAATGTTCTCAAGGTCTTGAGCTATTACTTCTATCACTAAACATATTTTTAGTTCAGTAATCAGACCATATGAATCAGATTATTTTTTTTTATTTAAGGACATTATTGCGTAGTTATATAGTATATCATGGAAGAGAAAAGAATAAAAATTAATGTGAATGATTCTTGACGGTGTTTCCTGACATAACGAGGAACTTAAACTATATTTAGCCGTGTCAGTGGCTCTTAATACTACGACTGTTTAACTAACCAAATACAATTCTTTCACTTTGTAATCACATAATGGACTAGTGGCACACAACTATCTTTAGCTGACAGAGGGCTGGCAGTTTGCTTTAATAATACAATCCAAACTTTGAGGAATCGTATTCCGTGGATATCACATATATCTATATAGTTGCAACTATTGAAGACACTGAAAAAATATGTCGTCATATGTGCCATGATTTGGTAGAGACCACATTATAGAACAAATGAAACGCGTCCATTATCAGCGTGTCATAAGCAATATCAGTTTGCAACCGTCGCTATCTGCTGAAAGAGATTGAGCACCTATGGATCTGATAAACAGTGGTATCGGTTCTATTCTTCATTTTCTTCAGTGATCCAGCAACGAGTGTGTTCTTATCTTTCAGTCCAACTCCATGTAGTACTAATATTGTACATATTGAACAGCTGGGGAGGGAGTCTGATTCTTCTCTACAACAAAACATGAACTAGAATTCAGACTGCCTTAGTTCTAGAATTCTTTCTATGTAATGTACAACGATACATCAGCAAAGTATGTGTTACTGGGTGTCAGTGTACTTGTTACCAGATTACCAGACTAGGTATGTACATATCTAGTAGCTCTTGATAATCCGCCTTTACAAAGTGTCAGTGCAGAATGATGCATGTATCGGCTCTCTATCCTTAGGTCTTGTCAGTGTACCTTGTTACCAGATTACCTGATAGTCTTGTACATACCTAGTTCGCTCTATGTATGTGCTCAGATATTCAAGATAAAAGTAGCATCACATTTTGAATAATCACGCCTTTACAAAGGTTGTCAGTGGCAGAATGATTCATGTATCGGCTCTCTATCCTCAGATCTTGTCAGTGTCATTCTAACATCTTTATAACAACAAAGAATGTCAGAATATTTTTTAATAAGACATACGAGATGTGTTACAAGAAAACTTTAATTAAAAACCCACACTTTAAAGTAGCACGTCTAATGCGTTATACTGTAGCATGGTGTCCGATCTCATTTGGGCGTATTGGAGTTTGACAGAATCATACTGGTCTGTTCTGTAAACTAACAAATATTCGTACATGGAAAGCTGATGTCTCAAAAGCCATTGCGCTTTCCACGATTTAACAATGTAAGTTTGTGGTTATATGAATGTATGAAAACTAGTATGTTCTGGTAACTTCTCATACATTTAATACTATTCTGGAATCGTTTATTGCGATGATTGATGGCATGACTCATTGTACATATATGTTTAATGCTAAGCATCTAGTCGTGGAGACGATATGAGTATGAGTGTGAAAGACTTCAGACATATCACGCAGGACAAGGACGCATTTAGAGCTGCTGCCATGAAAATAACACGCCAACACAGACATGCTAGATCAGCGTTAGTGGGCGCTGAAGCGTTCTAGGAGGAGGGGGCGACAGTGAATTCTGAATAATTTTGGGGGTGTTCAGGCGATTAGGGGTCGGTGGCTCCTTAAAGAAGAAATTAATAATATATATTTTAAAATAAATCATTTTCTTGATTTTGCGATTGAATAATCATTTAAAATTTGAATTCTGCATTTTAAATCATCTTATGCCCGTCTTACACGATCCATTATTTTCATTAATTTTCTATTTCACGCATATAATCATTTAAATTGACCATGTATGACAGAAATATATATCTTTTTTCTATGTCAAAGAAAAAATAGAGCATGTATAAATATGTGGGCCGGGAGGGAGGGGAAGCGTTGGCAAACTGTTATAATGTGGAGGGGGCGTTACAAAGTTTATGTTTTGCAAAGTGGGCGGTTGGGTGGAAAAAGTGTGGGAATCTATGTGCTAGATGATGATGATGACGATAATGTGCTGTGGTTCAGTCCAACCTTAATGCATGGTTGTCAATATATCAGGATTACAACACGGAAACGAGATATTCAAACAATGTGTACTCATGCAGAATAAAGCTGAAACCGTTAAGAAGAAGAAGTAACTTTAAAATGTTATCTTTCATCACGTTTTAAATCAAAAAGATGAAATGTAGTTCTTAAAATATCGTAACCATTCATCTGTGTCGTTCCCTCATGCACTCATTTTGTTATTTTTACTGTTTTACACTGTGATCATATTTTTCAGATATCATTCCAGTTCATTTGAGCGTCATCTTGCCATCTACTTGTCTGCTTCTTCCTTAGCTCAAGATGACACAAACAAAGAAAAAACAAACGGATAACATAATGACATCAATAAATCAATAATAAAATATATGTGATTAGGAGCAGGTTGACATAAAGTGAACGATCGATCTCTAGCGAGAAAGATGGACGGTGACAAGAAAACATGTGTGAGAAAGAAACAATATATTTTGCAGTAGAAAATAAGTTTGTGACAGACCAGCACTGTCGACTTTAATACTAGTAGAAATACTGTTACGTGCAGTAACACAGTACTCACTTGTAACGAGGGCCTCTGTGGCGAAGTGGTTACACGTTATGTTTGTAATCTGAAGGTTGTGAGTTCGAATCCGGATCGCGTCTTTCAGTTCACTTATACATTTTTTCCCGGGGATTCCTAGGTTTGATGCCAGAGCTACAGAGTTTGTGCATTCCGCAACACTCTTGACAGTTAGTGTGACATTTCTACCAACAAAGACAGGCCATATGGAAGCCCGGTGAGAAGATCTCGCATCTTAGACCCTTTAATCTTGTGTTATGACATATTTCAGTCACATTAATATATGACGAAATATTAACAACTACATAAAATAGCAGGAGAAGGTGAGCAGGTAGAACAATGAAAATAGCAGATGTGGAGTTGAGCAGGAGAACAATGAAATACAGGTGTGGAGTTGAACAGGAGAACAATGAAAATAGCAGTGGGAGTTGAGCAGGAGAACAATGAAAATAGCAGGATTGCAGGAGAATGAAATAGGATGTGGAGGTGAACAGGAGAACAATGACAATAGCAGGTGTGAAGTTAACAGGAGAACAATGAAAATAGCAGATGTGAGTTGAGCAGGGAACAATGAAATATAGAAGATGGAGGTGAGACAGTGTAGAAAATGAAAATAGCAGTGTAAGTTGTGACAGGCAGAACAATGAAAATAGCAGATGAGTTGAGCGGAGAACAATGAAAATAGCAGGGGGCTTGGCAGGGTTAACAATGAAAATAGTGTCGATGGTCAGTTTAGCAGGAGAACAATGAAGCTAGCAGGTTTGGAGTTGAGACAGAGAACAACAAAATAGCAGGTGCGAGGTGAGCAGGTAGAACAATGAAAATATCATTAGCTTAAGGTTGAGCAGGAGAACAATGAAAATAGCAGATGGAGTTGAACAGGGTGACAATGAAAATAGCAGTGCGAAGGTGAGCAGGAGAACAATGAAAATAGCAGTGTGGAGTTGAGCAGGGTGAACAATGAAAATAGCAGGTGTGGAGTTGAGCAGGGTGAACAATGAAAATAGTAGGTGTGGAGTTGAGCAGGGAGAACAATGAAAATAGCAGTGCGGAGTTGAGCAGGAGAACAATGAAAATAGCAGGTGTGAGTTGAGCAGGAGAACAATGAAAATAGCAGATTGGGAGGTGAACAGGGAGAACAATGAAAATAGCAGATGTGGAGGTGAACAGGAGAACAATGAAATAGCAGGTGTGAAGTTGAGCAGGAGAACAATGAAAATAGCAGATGTGGAGTTGAGCAGGAGAACAATGAAAATAGCATGTGGAGGTGAACAGGAGAACAATGAAAATAGAGATGCAGAGTTGAGCAGGGAGAACAATGAAAATAGCAGGTGGAAGTTGAACAGGAGAACAATGAAAATAGCAGATGTGGAGTTGAGCAGGAGAACAATGAAAATAGTATGTGCAGAGTTGAGCAGGGAGAACAATGAAAATAGCAGATGTGAGTTAACAGGAGAACAATGAAAATAGCAGATTGGAGTTGAGCAGGAGAACAATGAAAATAGCAGAGTGGAGTTGAGCAGGAGAACAATGAAAATAGTAGGTGCAGAGTTTAGCAGGAGAACAATGAAAATAGCAGATGTGAGTTGACAGGAGAACAGTGAAAATACAGATGTGGAGGTGACAGGAGAAATGAAAATAGCAGGTGAGAGTTGAGAGGGAGAACAGTGAAAATAGCAGATGTGGAGGTGAACAGGAGAACAATGAAAATAGCAGATGTGGAGTTGAGAAGGGAGAACAGTGAAAATAACAGATGTGGAGGTGAGCAGGAGAACAGTAAGAAATAGCGAGCATGAAAATGCAAGTTGAACAGGAGAACAATGAAAATAGCAGATGTGGAGTTGAGAAGGGAGAACAATGAAAATAGCAGATGTGAGTTGAGCAGGAGAACAGTGAAAATAACAGAAGTGGAGGTTTAGCAGGGAGAACAGTGAAAATATCAGATGTGGAGTTGAGCAGGGAGAACAATGAAAATAGCAGATGTGGAGTTGAGCAGGGAGAACAGTGAAAATAACAGATGTGGAGGTGAGCAGGGAGAACAATGAAAATAGCACAATACAAATAATTAGGAGTTAATAAATACGTTGAGCATACATCATTGATTCAGAGAAACCAGGCGTTGTTGAATAAAGCCAAAGGATTGACTTCATTCCACCGGGTGTTACCCCAGATGACTCAGTCCCTCTCCGCATAAATGGCTCGCCACCTGCCGAGAGTACTGCATAAAGCACGAACTCCGTAGCTCCGCAACAATCCTAGGAGGATCTAGAAAAAACCGCACTCGTGAACAGAACGACTCTGTTCTAATTCGAACCCACGACCTTTGACTCACAAGGCAAAGGGCTTAACCACTTAACCACAGAGACCCCTTGAAGATGAAGATCATCGTATTCATCAGTGATAACTGCAAGATAAATATAATTTCAAGAATAATGAGATGCCAGATGCAGGCATAAGAAAGCAATAAAGATTGATGTACAGTACGCATTTACCGATGTTACTGGTACTAACATGTCATATCTACAAAAACAATAATACTAGAGATATCCGTATAATTAAACAGACCTGCACTTGAACTTTAGAGAATACCCCAAAAGCCGTTCAGTAACATAAATCACCATGAGTACATTGAATTGTTAGCAAGCATAAATATCGACAGAAACTAATCGTATCTAAGTTTCATTACCAACGCACGTCAGCAACGAGCAACAGCCGTCATCATCATCATCATCATCAGATGCCGTCTCCACATCGAAGGTTGACTGCAATGAATTTCCAGCATCTTCTGTCTTTCGCCTTGGTGCTGCACACTGCCAGACTGTAACCTGTCCATTTCTTAAAGTTTCCCTCCACTTATATCTCGGTCTTCCTCTTGCTCTTCCCCCAACTTTCCCCTCTAGTAAATGTTTTATCATGGTGTCATGCAACAGCTGTACAAGTAAATAAACATATATGACTTTCTCACAGATCACAACGGAATCTATTCATGGTTAAGTATTATCTCTTTATATCTGTTCTTTGTACAGTGAACATAATTTGAGATCACAGAATTGGGTAAACAGTAGCTGAACATAACATATATAACTTGAAATATGCTTACTATACTGTCTTGACAGAGTAAAACAAACCCATTTCTACCAACTAGTTAACACGTTTACTTCCAAGTGCCACAGTCTATGCCCTATTGTTTGTCCCGTTTGACCAATTGACGCAAACTGTTACGTGAATTGTTTCTTACTTAAATTAGCTAACTTTTACCTCAACACATTTTGATCGGAAATGATTATTTATTTATACCTTCTCGTCCTGTTAGCTTGTGATAAATGTACAATCAGTTATCTACAAAATTGCCCTCAGTTTTGTCAATAAATATGAAAACTACAGCTTAATTTGATTACAAACCCGCACAGTGAAAAATGAATAAAATGAATTCAGCAATAGTGTTTTTCCGTGGCCCCGCAACATTAGGCCGAATAGCTCAGACGGGAAAACCAAAATTCCTGTTTAAAGATGGGTGGTTTTTATATATGTTTGATAGAACACTGTAAGCTTTTTGTAATTTTACTCAATTCTATGGGTCCGTGGTTATTTATTGGTGGAAAATATTAATAATACTTATTGTTAAACTTGATTTGTAACATAATATAACCTTGATTGAACACGTTGTGTTGTTTTTAAAATGAATTTGTCTACATACAATAATACTGAAATGTGAGGTCACGTGACAGTTGTGGTCTTATTTCCTAGAATATTTACCTGAGCTTACCGGCCGTATGTTATCGGAGGTCACGATTATTCCCAAAACGGTAGTCAATGTATTAATAAAGAAGTGACAGAAGATGAATACAAAGTCCTCAGTCTGAATAGAAAGAAGAAGAAAATTATGCTCATATGGTACCTTTGAAGACGGCGGAGGCTCGCCTTTACGGTGAGGAAAATCAATCAAATGGTAAGCAGACATCACGCAAAAATCATTCAGAAGCGCAATACCAGGCGTCATGATTACCGTCCGAATTGACAGAGGGCGTTCGTAGAAGAAGGAGAAGAATGTTCATATAAACATATAATGAGATTCCATCAACCAGAACAAACATGTAAATATGACATCTAGAAAATTCGTCCATTAGCTTGAATACATTGTAACTCTTATAACATTAGATTGTAGATATAACTTTGAGAAAGACAAATTGTAGAATATGCCAGACAGAAATAGTAATTCTAGAAAATGAAGACATTAGTAAAAATGAAAGTTACTCAGTGATAATATAGTTGGGATATATGAAAGCACGCAGTAGATTAAAAACTAATAGCAAAATCTATTTAAGTAAGAGATATGTGGTTTGACGTAAAATTGCTGACAGTTCTATTGATTTCTTTAATAACTAATGTCAATGTCCTGAAAATTGTCAAAGCAGCACAAGAGAGTTTTACTATAAACTGCAAAAACACATACCAAGTTTTAGAAAATTCTATGAGAAAAACAGATTTTAAATATTTTAACATAAGTTGGAAATTCTGTAAGAACGACGGATAAGGAACACAGGTATGACAATACTAACCTGCAAATCTTATAGACAATGACAACATTGAAACTTATAAATGTTGTATGTTCGTAAATCCTTATCAGTTATCCATTTATACAAAATGTTGTATGTTCGTAAATCCTTATCAGTTATCCATCAATACAAATGTGCGTCTTATTGTATACATTTCCTTAGATTTTCAGCACAAGAAAAGGTAGACGGGAAGTTTGGTTATGGCTAACAAGCCAAATCTTTAAGAACATGTATGATATGTCAATTTTAAAGTCTTCACAGGGGCCTGAATTCCTTTAATAATAATAATTCCTCTCGTACCGTTATACGTTACATAGGGCCTGCAAGTAATTTCTCCATACCGCTCTATCCTGGGCAACTCGCTCAATCTCCTCCATGGAACTGAGACCGATATTTCCTTCCTCTCTCAGCAAAGTTCCTTCAGGGTCTCCTTAGGTCGACCTCTCTTTCTTGAACCCTTTGCATCCCACTTCAATGCCTGCTTTGATATTCGTTGATCATTTCTCCTCAAGGTGTGCCCAACACATCTCCATCTTCTCTTTCTTATAACAGTTGTCACTAGTGGTTGACCAGACATGTCTCTGATTTCATCACTTCTCCTGAATTCGTTCCATTTTATATTCATTATTTTTCGCAGACATCTATTTTCAAATGCATTCAACTTGCTTTCTATATTTTTAGTCATTTTCCAACTCTCGCTGGCATATGTTAGGATTGATACAACATTTGAATTGAAAATTCGTAATTTAGTTTTAATACTATATAACTTGCAGTTCCATATTTTATTTAGACTTTTAAAAGCTGATGTTGCTTTGCCAATTCGTGTCATAATTTCTTTTTTTAACATTTCCTGTGCAATCAAAATTGCTACCAAATAGGTGAACTGCTCTGTTATTTTTATCATTTTAGATTCCAGTGTGATATCTGCATCACTTGCCATAGGTGTCTTTATTATATTTGTTTTTTCATAGCTTATCTGCAGTCCAACTATAGATGACAAGTTGTCTGTTTTTCTTTGCATATCTTGGTTGTTTCTACTTAACAAGGCAATATCATCTGCAAAATCCAAATCTTCTAGTTAACTATTTTCTACCCAATCGATGCCAGTTTCGCCCCTGCAACATTTTCGAATCACCCATTCAATGGCCACTCCAAACAATAGCGGAGATAGAATACAGCCTTGCTTTACTCTGGTTTCAACCATAAACCAGTCGCTGTGTCCACCATCAGTGCGAACTGCACACTATGAACCATCAGAGAGGCTCTTAATAATGTTTATTATTTGTCTGGTACTCCGTAGCATCTCAGAATATTCCACAGAGAGATTCTGTGTAGACTATCAAAGGCTTTTTTAAAATCGATGAAATTTAGTATGAGTGGTTGTTGCTTCTCAATATGTTCCTCCAAAATTAGTCGTAGGGTAATTATTTGGTCTAAGCAGCTTCTGCCAGGTCTAAAACCAGCTTGTTCTTCTCTCAGGGTTGTGTCCACTGCTCCTTTGATTCTATAAAGAATGATTTTGCAGAAAGTCTTGGTCATTACTAATAATAGGGTGATCCCTCTCCAGTTGTTACAATCTTTGAGATCACCTTTTTGGGGATCTTAACAATTATTCCTTCTTCCATTGATCTGGGACAGTTTCTTCTTCCCATACTTTATTAAATAGTTCTTGCACCTGGCTAATATTTGTATCATCAGCCGCTTTGAGCATTTCTGCAGTAATGTTGTCATCACCCGCTGCCTTATTGTTTATCAAGGAATTGATTGCCTCCTTGATCTCAGCTACACTTATCATTTCTTCGTTAATTGGTAGGTAGCTGTTTCTTGCCTCTTTGTCAAACTTGAGTAGTACTGGTGGATCAGGTCTATTTAATATTTCTTCAAAATGTTCTGCCCATCTTTTCTTCTGCTCGGTATCTGATGTTAGAACTTTACCATCTTTACTCTTGATTGGGCCACCCTTTGAAACAAATGTTCCATTAAGCTGTTTTAGTGTGTTGTATAGCATTTTACTGTTTCCAGTCTTAGCTGCCTTTTCCCCTTCTTCGGCCAGTCGATTGACATATGCTCTTTTATCTCTTCTATCCGCTCTTTTCACTTCCTTGTCTTTTAGTCTATATTCCTCTTTAGCTTGGATTTCATCTGTTGCATCCTTAGTACTAAATATTGCTAGTTTCATCTTTCTTCTTTCTTGAATACATTTCCAGGTGTCATCGCTTATCCAGGGTTTTCTGTCTTTCGTCTTTAATCCTGCGCTACTATTTGCTTCCCCCAATAGTGTGTCCTTTATCTTAGTCCATTTGTCTTCAATGTTCTGTTCATTTTCACTATTGAGTAACTCGAACCTATTCTTAAGTTCGAGCTGATATTCCTCTTTTACCACATTATTTTGTAGCCTTTGACTGTCTATTCGCAGTTGTTCTTTTTAGTATGGTGAATTTTCAATTTCAGTTTCAATTTACCTATGCATAAATTATGATCACTTCCTACATCTGCCCCTCTGTATGCACGGACATCCAGCAACGATGTTCTAAATTGTGTATTTATGCACATATGGTCAATCTGATTCCTGGTCACTCCATCTGGTGAGTGCCAGGTAAGTTTATGAATTTCCTTATGTGCAAAGATGGTACCTCCAATTACTAAGTTTGACAGCATACATAACTCCGCCAGTCTTTCTCCATTCTCATTCATTACCTGTTACATTATCTTTAATTTATATGAATTCCTTTACCTGTTACATTTTCTGGATCACGATCAATTTCTTTCATAAAATGTTTAGATAGTAATATCAATCTCAGATGCAGCAAGTGTTGGTGGTCTCTTTCATGTCTCTGCTATACTGAGTTCTTATCGAACATCATCTTAAATATTCTTGATGTATCCCGTACATATTTCTATTAATTATGAACGCACAGGTGGCGTCTGTGGCCTAGGGGATAGTGACTCGGTCTATTAACACCGACGTTCTGAGTTCGAATCACGCTGCGGACCATTTGGTTGCAAATTGTTTCGTGTGGATTTTTACAAAAGGACGACGGCACCACCCGTTCAGAAAGCAATTCCAAACTACTGAACGTAGTAATGCCTAGAAAAATCACAAACAGCGTTAAAAGCTGGGGTTGATTCACAAAGTCCTGTAAAGGTTATGCAATTAACTTTAACATGAACGCACGTATGTCCCAAAAGTAGACTATTCCTCGCGTTATATGTTCAAAATATGTTCTACATATTGACAAACTGAATAAAAAATGTATACACCATATTCTTGCTTGAAATAATCTTCTCAGGAAGAAATATTTAATAGAAATAAACATAAAAGAACCAAAAACACTAAAATCACTTTAGTTTTTAAAATGAATATTTCATTCTTTAGCTTCTAAGACGTACACAAAAATGTGAAACATAATAATATGTCAGATGTTTCAGTTCCCATTTATCCACTTAAGTATCCGTACAATTCAAACAAGAACACCAAGATTGAAAAAAAATAACATTCAATCATTGCTTCTTTAATTCAGACATGAAAATGAAGAAAAAAAAATCAATCAATTTATGAAATTAATAGCTACACTTCCATTACTTGTCTCCCAGCACTAGCGAATGTTAAACAAGTTCTTGTCTCCCAGCACTAGCGAATGTTAAACAAGTTCTTGTCTCCCAGCACTATCGAATGTTAAACAAATTCTTGTCTCCCAGCACTAGCAAATGTTAAACAAGTTTAGATTGCATGTCAAGATGACACATCTCAGAAAACCTTCTACAGTCTAAGTCGATATTAAGTTACATTTATTCATGTTCTGTTCTGTCGAGTTAAAAATATAATCGATTTGAATAAGAAACAATGGGAGGCAATAACATTACATGTTAAAGAAGGCTACCACTAGTGTTACACTTTGTCTTCACCAGTTGATGAATCTAAACAACGTACTTCTTTATTTTCTATCCAGGACTGACAGTTTGAATATATAAGTTTGATGTATTTTATAGACTAGTCGGTAACAGCATGCTTGCCGTTAGACAGTATACTGCTACTGTAGTTGAATAGAGCCAAAATAAATGTCTCTAGAACTGGCACAATTTGTTTACGGACATTCCTGAGTAACACTTCGATTCTAAGAGATGAGTCAAGTATGGTTTAATTATAACTGCTGACGTGGCGTTTTACCCATATATATATATATTTATATATTTATTTCGAGTCTTTGCATCAGTTTATTGTAGCTAAAATGCAATTGTGATTGATAAAGTGATCGACTGATAGGTCCATCCTCATTGCTCTTCGGTGAGTAACCACGTGTGCGACAATCTCTATCTTACACAGGAGGATGGCCTCGGCAGCGCATGAACTCCTTAGCACCGGCGAGGGTCTCCGGTGTAATTTAGAAGATGATGAAAATATTTTGTAGGAAGTTTATTTCTATATTTCTAATGGATTTTGCCCGGGCAGCAGCTTTCCAGCCTGTTCTTCTCGAATTTTGAGCTGCCAAGTGCTATTTTATATGCTCAACATGAACAAGGGATCTACATTTGATCGTTCATCTCCGATAGCAGTAGGAACTTGATCTCACCGATCTACATTTGATCGTTCATCTCCGATAGCAGTAGGAACTTGATCTCACCGACACTATCTCTGGACAAATATCTCCATGGATCCACGAGGATGCGAACCGAGTACTTTAGGAACGGGAGACGAGCATTTAACCCTCTACGCTACAGAGATTCCTTCGCCGAGTACTTTAGGAACGGGAGACGAGCATTTAACCTCTACGCTACAGATATTCCTTCGCCGAGTACTTTAGGAACGGGAGACGAGCATTTAACCTCTACGCTACAGAGATTCCTTCGCCGAGTACTTTAGGAACGGGAGACGAGCATTTAACCCTCTACGCTACAGAGATTCCTTCGCCGAGTACTTTAGGAACGGGAGACGAGCATTTAACCTCTACGCTACAGAGATTCCTTCGCCGAGTACTTTAGGAACGGGAGACGAGCATTTAACCCTCTACGCTACAGAGATTCCTTCGCCGAGTACTTTAGGAACGGGAGACGAGCATTTAACCTCTACGCTACAGAGATTCCTTCGCCGAGTACTTTAGGAACGGGAGACGAGCATTTAACCTCTACGCTACAGAGATTCCTTCGCCGAGTACTTTAGGAACGGGAGACGAGCATTTAACCTCTACGCTACAGAGATTCCTTCGCCGAGTACTTTAGGAACGGGAGACGAGCATTTAACCTCTACGCTACAGAGATTCCTTCGCCGAGTACTTTAGGAACGGGAGACGAGCATTTAACCTCTACGCTACAGAGATTCCTTCGCCGAGTACTTTAGGAACGGGAGACGAGCATTTAACCTCTACGCTACAGAGATTCCTTCGCCGAGTACTTTAGGAACGGGAGACGAGCATTTAACCCTCTACGCTACAGAGATTCCTTCGCCGAGTACTTTAGGAACGGGAGACGAGCATTTAACCCTCTACGCTACAGAGATTCCTTCGCCGAGTACTTTAGGAACGGGAGACGAGCATTTAACCCTCTACGCTACAGAGATTCCTTCGCCGAGTACTTTAGGAACGGGAGACGAGCATTTAACCTCTACGCTACAGAGATTCCTTCGCCGAGTACTTTAGGAACGGGAGACGAGCATTTAACCTCTACGCTACAGAGATTCCTTCGCCGAGTACTTTAGGAACGGGAGACGAGCATTTAACCTCTACGCTACAGAGATTCCTTCGCCGAGTACTTTAGGAACGGGAGACGAGCATTTAACCTCTACGCTACAGAGATTCCTTCGCCGAGTACTTTAGGAACGGGAGACGAGCATTTAACCCTCTACGCTACAGAGATTCCTTCGCCGAGTACTTTAGGAACGGGAGACGAGCATTTAACCCTCTACGCTACAGAGATTCCTTCGCCGAGTACTTTAGGAACGGGAGACGAGCATTTAACCCTCTACGCTACAGAGATTCCTTCGATATAATGAAATCCATGCAATATTTGTCCCTGTCTAATTCTCCAGAAAATAATTAACAGACAGAAGCAGTCTCCAAGAGTAGAAAACAGGAAACGAGGATAGATGAAAAGAAAATGCCCTTTCTCTCTCGCGCTCACCCTGTTTTCTCTATCTCTAGTCTTGTTTTGTCTCGTATCATCAGGATAAGAAGAGTATTCTAGTATGGGTTCTTGTATTCGCTTCCCGGTGACTGTGTGCACCAGAAACAAATAATGTGAAATGAAGTACTAAACCATATTTTTAACGGAATGGGATCTAAAAATGTATTTTTCACCGTCCCACTGAAGCCGCGCCGCAGCAGCAGTGCGCATTAACCAAAAATGTAAATGTTGATTTGGAAGATAAGAAAAGATAATATGTCGATATCTCATCTGCTATTTTGTTTTATTTGGACTTGATATAATAATCATAATAATAAAACTCACAACCGATTATGGTAGCAGAAGTGTTATGATGAAATCGCCGACACGCAACTCCCTGCAACGATATCATTTCTCAGCGAGGCGGACGACTGTGAAAAAGTCCTTTCCTCAACATTCCACGATGTTTTCAACCCTTTGATTTCCACTTTTCCTACCAGCTTCGACTATTCCATGAAACATTGTTTCTGGGAGGGAGTCATGTCTGTTTAAATGTCCGAACCATGTGAACTTGTGAAGCCTCACAACTGCCTTTAATTCCTCTTGCAGTCCACCAGCGGTTGACATTTTATTCCGAAGAAATGTTTTTTATTTTGTAAGACATGATATCTGTAACAATATTCTATCAAATTTATTTGTCAACATTCTAATTTCTCTTTTATATATCTTTATTTAAATGTACAGCTCTCCCACCAATACAAAAGAATCGATAGTTCTTAAGATTTATATTTGCTGATTTTAACCTAATAAGTAATATTACTATTCAAAATCCAATCTACAGCTACAGTCATTTTAAATCTCGACTGAATTTTTTTAATTGGAACTTCCATCGTTACAATTGAATGTTGACAAGAATGGACGTGTCTGTACTTCTTATAATTTGTGTCAGTTCAAACATAATGTTAGTGTCGATATGATTATATCATCTTCCAGCAATATTTTACCATTTTTTGTTAGTCTTAGAGCAAATTGTAACAACACGATTATGACAATCATGCCGGTTATGACTAACAGTGAGTGAAAGTTATAACTGAAGTACATTTTCAAATTTTAAATAAATGGTACAATTTTGTAGCTAAGATTATATTTGCTTGCAATCAGTGGCGGCTCGTGATCATTTTGTTGGTGGGGGCCAGACAGAAGTTTTCGGAAATATCATGGATTCAGTTAGGTTATATTTTAATGTATAACATAATAAATACACGTTACACTTTATTTTTGGTGGAGCCCGACCCCACTGGCCCTTAATGATGAACCGCCACTGCTTGCAATGATTAAGTTGAACACTTTATTGTGATGAAATCAGAGAAATATCCGGTCAACTACTATTAATATATGTTATAAGAATGAGAAGATGGAGATATGTTGGACATACATTGAGAAGGCATGATCAGAGAATACTAAGGCAGGTACTGAAGTGGGAGGCACAGGATTCAAGAAAGAGAGAGAGGAGACCTTATAGAAACCCTGAAACGAACTTTGCTGAGAGAGGCAAAAAGTATCGAACTCAATTCAATGGAGGAGATTGCGCGAGTTTGCAAGGACAGAGCGGTATGGAGGACTTACTTGTAAACCGTTCGTAACGTATAGCAGTATGAGAGGAATATATGTAAATATTATTGTGACCGTTTCATACATTGAGAAATTGCCAGTTCTTCTTATGTTTGCCTATACTTTGCAATGCAGTGTGTACATTCAAATCAATGATTTTTGGACGATTTATGATTCCAGAGTTCTCCATGAAATCTCATTTGACTTCTTTACAAGTGTTGCTGTATTTGCAATATCACTATATATTAGAAGTCATAATTTCTCGTGGGGCTTTGCCGGAACTAATTTACAAACTGGAAGGTACACTAAGATAAAAGAAAGCTGGTACATCCTGACTAAGTTAGCTCAGTTAAACCGGTCCTTCATTTTTCAGAGTTCCTAAATCGTGCTAATGTCCTTACTAATTATCTTAAACGTACTTGAATTACTTCGTTCCTTCTTGTTATTCTGCTTTGCTCAAATAAACACACAAAAAAACAACTGTTGGCTGATGCCATTATATAATAGATAAGTAATAAAGATCCGACTTTACTACTTAACATCTGTGCATCTGTTTAATTATTTGTCTGTTAAGAAGTGAGCAGTGTGTTATATACATGTCAGAAATTGAAAGGGGTGACAAATATATAGTATGGTACATAGAATATTCCCAGGCCAAACAAACAATTTCTATGCAACTTAGAATTAGAAAACAGTGATTTATATGTACAAGACATCATGCAAACAATGAAAAGACACTGACTTATAGACGAAGAAGATATATTTGACATTTGAGAATGAATATCGAACAATACGAGATAAGACATTCTTAAACTAGGCTGAAGTAGCTAAACGTCACGAGATTTATGAGGTCAAGACATAGAGAAAGATTATCATTAATATAAGAACAGGCAGTCCTCATTTGTTAGGTATGTGATGAGAACGGGAGGTTTAGAACATATTGTAACAAATGGTAAAATCGAGGGTAGACGAGACAGAGGAAGACAAAGATAAAATTTTGGATAGCCTGATTTCATAATACGGAAAAGCGTCAACATCTGAGATGATTGCAAACACTAGAGACAGATATTTTTTTCAGATCCATGATCGCCTAGGCCAGCCGGCACGGCACCTGATGATGATAATAAGTTAAACTAGTTGAAGTTCGTAGGTTCGAAGCTGGACCGAGCTGCGCTGCTAACGAGTGCTTCAGGAGACCTTGTTGCCGGAGTTACGGAGTTCGAGCTTTGTGCAATACTCTCGGCAGAGTTTAGGCCATTCCATTACGGAATGCCCGTGCGATAAAGTCAATACATTGCTTTTAAACATCTTTAAATAGGAATGAAATATATGTAACAATCAAATTAAAAGAGATATAAACGATGAACTATACACAATAAGGATAACATTATGGTTTTATATATATATATATGTAGTAGAGTCCCTGATTAGATACGTTAAGCTGACAAGTGACGAAGTAGACATAATGATGGCTTTCAGATCGAGTGAGAAAGCAGCCATAGAAAAAAGAAATAAATATAATGTTATGTCAGTCTGTAGACATGTATAAGAAATACAAGCAAAAACTTTGACGTAAAATGTAATAAAGTAAAGACACCATACGACAAACATCGAATTAAATTATGAAACATTGTAAGAACTTAAACAAAATATTTAATTTAAAAAGATAGTTTAAAAAAAAAGACTTGGTAATAATTGAATGAAAATGGACAGAACTGAAAAATCGAGGAGGTATTTTTCCAGGTTTAATATTACGTGTAAACACACAATTAGAACATAACACAGGCATTAATTATACACTGAAATCGTTTGAAACAAAGTGCTAAATTAAAAATATTAGAATGTCCTGGACAGAGTCGTGTGATACATTTTCTCAGTATGATGCAAGTCTCCGAAATGCCACCCCGTAGATGTTTTTTACTTTAAAATAACCTCAAATTTTGATTTCGCTGCTATGCCACTCCCACCTCTACGGTGCCGCCCCTCTTACAGAGCCGTCTGATGTGGCCGTCTCTCTATATCATAGTACGGCACGGCCCTGATCCTGGTCGGAGAAAGGGACTATATATATGACCTTTATCGTCTTTACAGACGGTCAATTGGCAAGTGTTTTACTGTGACAACTTCTGAGTTTTCGCTTTTCTCTCTTGTCGTTCAGCTCATATATAAGTCTCTTCTCAAAAGACTCAGCACCCTTGCGAAATATCACTTTCCACACAACTCTGTTATCAGCTAGTTCTTCCCATTTGCTGGTACCTATAGAAAATCTCTTCATTGAGGCCTTGCATACATCTTTATATCTGAGCAGTGGTCTGCCTCGGTGCCTCTTCCCCTCCAAAAGTTCACAGAACGACATTTGTTTTGGTGTGCGAAAAGTTTCCATTCTTCTCACAAGCCCCAGCCATCTTAGTCGTCCACTGCTGATATATATAAATAAATATTCTACACGACCTGAAAACGTAGGTACATTGGCTCATAAACAACATCTTGTCCCAGAACTGATATACAATGGTTAAAAAAAAGAACAGTAATGAAGGGCATGGTTATTGGAAGACAGGGCAGGGAAACGACCAAGTCGACAGTGGATACAGAACATTAAAGAAACGTAAAACATGACAATACAGGTGGAGGGAGAATTTATTGGAAAAGAGAGTTTTCATGTGGACTGTGAGAAAAGCAACATTATGCGTAGGAAATATTGCAGCATGATGGGATACATGAATGAATTAGGAAGGAGCAGATCAAGAAATAATAAAAATACAAATACAATAACAAATAAAGTAATACCTACACTAAACAAGTTATATATATATTTAAATATCACCCGAGTGGTTACCGGGGCCCATATTTAGGGTGTAAAGAATAGAACCAATGTTTCCTGCCACGCACGTCGTAAGAGGCGACTACGGAGGTTTGGCTGAAATAGGATGCATGGGTCCGCTAGGGAATGCTAACCCGAAACAAATGCTTGCAGAAAACGGATGCACCAGGCCGTTAGGCGCATAACATGGTGCAACGACACCTCACAATGAGTAATGGGATAACGGATTCTGCGGTCGCCAATCTGCTTCGGAGACTTAGGCACGCAGTAAGAATGTCAGATGTACCATCCCTAGGGTGGCCAAAACTTACTGCGGGAAAAGGTCGGCACAAACAGGGAAGCAGAAGTCATAGGAATTATTTCCTACAAAACTGCCTGTATGCAGATTTGAGAAGAAAGAGTGGCCCACTTACACTGAGCGTCCAAGACAAACTGTATGGCGTGACTGATAATCTAAGGCAGACGGCTGCCTTTATTAGAGAATCCGAAATCCCAGTCTAGTGAGAACGCAGAAGACAAACTGTATGGTGTGAATGATAATCTGAGGCAGACGGATGCCTTTATTAGAGAATCCGAAATCCCAGTCTAGTGAGAACGCAGAAGAAGAAGATACATATTTAAGTATGAATATATATATACATATATTTATTACATGTACTACATCGCAATAGAAAGAGTATCTAAAAATACATAATAAAATAAAAAGAAAGCCGTAGTCGGAGGAAGACCACCATAAGGAAACCGTGAAACAAACTTAACTGAGGCAAGAAATATCGAACACAATTTCATAGAAACGAACTGCACAGGCTAGAGAGTTATGGAGATATTTCTTTCTTGCCATACGTAACGCATAACAGTACACGATGAATATAATAATATAACAACAAAGCATAACAAGACAGTTAGATATAGTAGAAGCGTAAAATAGAATAAAACGAAGCGTTGAACATACATGAAAAAATAAGCAATATTTGTGTTAAAATTACAATAAAAATTACATGGTGCAACATACACTGAATTGTATACAGTTAGGACGAACTTTAAAAGGGTGATAGGTGATGGGAATACATGCAATGTGAGGGTGAAAACAGATCACCACTTACATGCACACAGATAAGATAAAAGTTCTGACGGCAACACTATCAAAGTTAAAACTAAGATTACTGTCGATATGCAAGAGCACATATACTATTTTAAGACAAGTTGCTGTCACCTAACACATGTAGCCATAGAGTACAGGTAAATCTGTACACTTCATAAAATATCACTTGTAGATTATTACAGGGCAGTAAATATATATTTTCAGAAGCATGAAACAGTAATTGAACATTCCTTCAGCGTCCTTCATTTTGTGACCTTTTAAATGGGTTGTTGGCAGAATTTACTATTGGTATTAGATTAAATGTACATGCTGTGCTGGGACATATTCGTTTCTGTAAAATAGTTTTCACATATTGGATTAGTGAGTTAAATGAAGATATTACATTTGTATTTTAGATAAGTACGTTACGAAGTAGATACTACACTACGTTCGGAAAATAGAGAGATTTAAAGTAGATAATTTACTAGTTTCTTAAATTATAATGTTATGTAGTAGACAATATGGTGGCGTCTGTGGCTTAGGGGATAGTGACTCGGTCTATTAACACCGACGTTCTGAGTTCGAATCACGCTGCGGACCGTTTGGTGGCAAATTGTTTCGCGTGGAATTTTACAAAAGGACGATGGCGCCACCCGTTCAGAAAGCAATGGCAAACTACTGAACGTAATAATGTCTAGAAAAATCACAAACAGCGTTACAAAACTGGAGTTGATTTGCAAAGTCCTGTAAAGGATTTACAATTAACTTTAGGTAGATAATACACTATTCTTAGTTTGCACACACTAGTCTCAGTTTGAACACAGTTATCTCAGTTTGTACACACTAATCTTAGTTTTCACACACTATTCTCAGTTTGGACACACTAGCCTCAGTTTGCACACACTAGTATTAGTTAGCACACACTAGTCTCAGTTTGCCTACTCTGGTCTCAGTTTGCACACACTATTCTCAGTTTGCAAACACTAGTCTTAGTTTGCACACACTAGTCTCAGTTTACACACTCGGTCTCAGTTTGCACACACTAGTCTCAGTTTGCACACACTAATCTCAGTTTACCACACTTATCTCAGTTTGCACACACTAGTCTCAACACCTAAATATCCCTTTTTAGATCATCATTATTATCAAGATTCTTTTACCATCTGAAACTAAAGAAAAAAAATAATATAATCTTCAAATACCCTAAGTATATATATATATATAGTAATCACATTTTCAATACAAAATTCCAGCTTATCATCCCTAACGTGGAGTCACTACTGTTTCTTGTCTAATTTCTACTGTAACAAATTAATTCAGTAAAAATATCATTTTCATTATTAAAGATATTAAAATATCAATTGAAAACAACATACACACAAGAACAAAGCGATGTGGTAAACATCCAATTTTGTTGACAAATTTTTATATTTTGCTTTTGGCAAATTAAAGAAAATAAATAAGTTGTTTTGAGTTGTATTCCTATACGGCATGTTATTATGTCCTTTTAAAACAAGCGTTAGATAATTTGAGTGTTTTATATCCAACATTCTGTAAGAATGTCAGAACAACATGCCATTATTATTTGAGACATCAGGTTCCGGCAAAACTAAGCTCTATTGCTACTTTTATTATATATAAATATATATATATATCTATATCTTTCTCTCTCTCTCATATATATATATAGAGGAGAAAATAAATAAGAACTTAGTAAATGAAGTAAACAATTTAGATACACAATAGAAAGTCTATAGCTGATTATTTGTTCAGACGACAAAATTTGAGAAGAATGAAAACAAATCAAAAAAACAAACTCAATAGATCAATGAAGATCAAATGTGAACAATATGAATAATAGTAAACTATAAGATGACAGACGTGTATATTTTCAGTATGATGAAGCTAAATCCGCTTAATTTGTTTCCCTTAAATAACCTTGATTTTGTTTTGCTGCCCCCTTATACGCTGATGCGCTTCTGTATATACCTGCACGGTAGAAGATAATATGACAATATAAGATAGATATGTGATAATATGAAGATAAATATGATACAATATGAAGATAAATATTACACATATAAATAAATATGTGATCAATTTGAAGATAAATGACACATTTGAAGATAATATGGATCAATTTGATAAATATGGACAAATGAAGATAAATATGTGATACAATATTAAGATAAATATGAAAATTGAAGATAAATATGTGATACAAATGAGATAAACATGAAAGATAAATATCAAGATTGTTCTGTCATTCCTGTGTAGTGAATTGTTGTCCATGTTGCCGTTAAACGTAAGGGTTAAGCTTAATTTGTTTCTAGTCTAAATGAGTTGCTCTGTTGTGTCAATCGTGTTTATTTAGTGTCTTGATATATATACATCTTCGGCTTCCTTGGCTCTACATGATCTCTTTTTATTGTATGCTGTTATTTATAGTTGGTTGTATTCCATTCTCATTAATTGTCCGAACCACTGCATTTGTTTTCTTTCAATGTATTCGATGAATGACACACTTTGAGGATAAACATATTTCACACAATCGTTATGAAAGGCATCAAGCTACCAAGTCTGTATACCAGAACTTTCAACGGTAACAAAACTTAAACAGTGGACAACATTCAAACACATTGAACAATTTACTTTAAAGAGGATGGCACATTAGATAGAGTAATATAAACTCCACGCCAACACAGAAGACAACAGTGACATTTCAAATGAATAAGAGACATTGTCTAAGATGAAAATGAATTTTGTTACAACGTCCACGTTTTATTATTTCAAAGTGATATTTTCTTCGACAATTGAAACAATCATATATATATATGAAGTCCATACTTTCTTGTGTATTGTATGATAAATGAATGGTATAGTACAATGCCTAAGCCGACAAACTAATGGAAAGTGGTTTCATCGACAGAAAAAAAAGGAAATGTTAAAACTCGTGGCTGTGTAGAAATATAGCCAAATACTTTAAACGACATTTTTGGCATGGAAGACACAATATCTTATATATAAAATATATTATAACAATTATTGTATTCCCTCTCATACGTTATACGCTATATATGACCCGTAAGCGTTGTATCCATACCACTCTATCCTGAACAACTCATTCAATGTCTTCTATGGAATTCAGTCTAATAATTCTCACATCTCTCAGTAAAGTTATCGTCAGGACTTCCTTAGGAATCCTTTCATTTTTAAACGTTTTAATCCCACTTCAATGCCTGTTTCAAGATTCTGTGATTATTTCTCTCAGATTATACCCAAAATATCTCCATCGTCTTTAAAAAATAATTTGATACTTGTGATTGGCCAGACATTTCACTGGTTTCATCACATCTCATGGATATGTCCAATTTCATGTTCATTATTTTTCACTGTTATGCATTTTCAAATGCACTCAACTTACATTCTATATCTTTAATCATTTTCCAACTATGTAACCAATAACCAATAACCAATCCAACTATGTATACACAGGAACAAGTTTATTTTGTTTCTATCATTACCGTTGTTTTCAAACATTTTGTAGGAGCATTGATCTGAATGATATGACTGTAGTAATGGTAACATTGCTAATTTAACTTATTGAACTTTCTCTGTCCATAGCAATCTCAGTTTATATATATATATATATATATATATATAAAGAGAGAAAGAGAGAGAGAGTGAGAGAGAGAAAGAGAGAGAGAGAGAGAGAGAGAAAGAACTAGGAGATATAGGAAAAGAGAAGAATGTAAAGTGTTTTTGTAAAATAATGAACGTCTTAGATGAAGTAATGTTTAGAATGACGTACTTGAATTGAAAATGAACGAAGACAAAGCTAACTAAACACACACATATACATCATACATATATACACACACAAACACACACACATATATATATATAGTAACATATAGAGTCATCATCATCATCAAGTATCTTGTCTCATCCGGAACTTGGCTCCCATGAGAGCAGTCATTAAAAACTCGCTGTTCTGTGCAATTTTACCGGCATCAGCAGCAGTTATTCTCAGATCTTCAATGAGCAACAGGAAAGCCCAGCAGAGGCATAACCAGTGCGCGTTTCCGATAGCAGGGAACTACTGCTGCCTTGTAGATTGATTGGGGACAATCAAAGGCTAGCGGAGCAAACCGTAAACAAACCTGAACGGGCGGCAAACCAAGGTGTTCACTAAAACGACCGGTTTTGTTGGGTAGATGGTGCTCATAAGCCCCGGAGGGCAGGCCGTCTAAGGGTCGCTGCCCTGAAAGAAAATGGCAACCCACTGCCTTGTGGGTTTGGCTGTGGACAGTCTAAGGCTAGCGGAAGAAACGAATCAAAATAGCTGGCTGAAATCGAACATCCCACCAAAGGATAAGCAACTGAGCTCAAATAGATGCTGAAGGTGGTGCACGTACATTACGTTCTGATGTTTGGTTGTTTATATATCACAAAGAGAATGATAAAAACAAGCCTAGAAAGAAGAAGAAGATCTTCAATGACATCTTGCACCCATCGTATTCTAGGTCTTCTTCTCATTCTTCTTCCAGGCACCATCCCCTCCAAAATTATCTTTTCCAGGCACTCATGTCGTTTGATATGTCCGAAGTAAGAGTAATATAGGCAAAATAATAAGTCATCACAATGATGGAATAAATCGACGGATGTATAAATAATTAGAATAACAGTAACAACAGAAATGTACATGTAATAGAAAATGTATTGTAAGACAACACAATTAAATAGCAAACACTGTCTTAGATATATCGACAAACAATATGAAGCAGACATAGATGACATTTAATTCTCTGTGTAAAAAGTCAGTCAGGCATAGATGAAAGCTACATGTGAATGTTGTCAGTTAAGTGTATAATCTTATTGAAACTATAGAACAGTTCTTGCAAGTATTTTGTCATCGATTAGTTTATTGTATCTAAAGTAACAAAGTTCTTCCTAATGAGTTTCTATCATTTGTCTACATGTATTGATATCATTGATTGTTTCTGATAATCATTATTCAACGATTCTGTGGTTGTACACGTTATAAAGGTAAATTCAGTGGCGGCTTGTGATCGTTTTTTGTTGTGGGAACAGACACACATTTACGGGTAAATCATTGGTTTGGGTTAGGTTATATTTTAATTGATTAAATAATAATTCATGTTACACATTATTTACGACAAGTGCCCGCCATGGAAAACAAAAATGCCAGAACTAAGGAAATCAATCCCAGGCATAATGAGCAAAAGGGACCAAACGAACCTCGACAGAAAAACTGCAGCAGAAGAGCACATAGAATCAGAGTACCCTGAAAATGAGTGGACGCACGTCTACACGGACGGATCGGCAAATAACGCAATAAGCGATGGAGGAGGAGGAATAGTGCTTAAAATCTCAAAGAAAGTCACGGTCAAGAAAGCGATTGCAACTGGCAAATACTCGAATAACTACCGAGCTGAGGCAGAGGCAATCAAAAAGGCGGCCGAAATGATCTTGGAGAGAAGAAACACTACACGCAACAAGGTCGTGATATTCACCGATGCTCTATCGGTCATCACGGCACTCAAATGCGTCGGCAAAACTGAGATGAATGAGCTCAAAACGTCCCTCGCTGAACTAACGAGTTCACTCAAACGCACTGTCATCCAGTGGATACCGTCACACTGCAACATTAGGGAAAACGAAGCGGCCGACAAGCTAGCCAAAGAGGGCGGGCGACTACCCCAGACTGATCTCGAGATCAGCTATGAGGAAGTCAAAACAACCATCGGTTCGCACTATCGAAGCAAGTGGGCAAAAGACCACCCGCAGTACACAGACAGTGACGGTTACTATGGTCTCTCGCGCTGTGAACAAGTTACCATATTTCGCCTCCGTACCGGCCACAACAAGCTCAGAGCCCACATGTTCCATAAATTTAAAATTGGCACAACTAGCCTGTGCCCATGCAATATGGCAGACATGACGGCAGAACACGTCTTGCAAGACTGTCCACGTTTAGCAGGTATACGAAAAGAGTACTGGCCACAACACACGAGCTTCGCGAAAAGCTGTACGGAGGAACGGAGTCCCAAAAACAACAGTTAAATTCATGATAGAAGTTGGTCCATCAGGCTAGGCCGGGAACGCAAAGGAAAAGGAAAGATGCTGAAGGTGGTGCACGTACATTACGTTCTGATGTTTGGTTGTTTATATATCACAAAGAGAATGATAAAAACAAGCCTAGAAAGAAGAAGAAGATCTTCAATGACATCTTGCACCCATCGTATTCTAGGTCTTCTTCTCATTCTTCTTCCAGGCACCATCCCCTCCAAAATTATCTTTTCCAGGCACTCATGTCGTTTGATATGTCCGAAGTAAGAGTAATATAGGCAAAATAATAAGTCATCACAATGATGGAATAAATCGACGGATGTATAAATAATTAGAATAACAGTAACAACAGAAATGTACATGTAATAGAAAATGTATTGTAAGACAACACAATTAAATAGCAAACACTGTCTTAGATATATCGACAAACAATATGAAGCAGACATAGATGACATTTAATTCTCTGTGTAAAAAGTCAGTCAGGCATAGATGAAAGCTACATGTGAATGTTGTCAGTTAAGTGTATAATCTTATTGAAACTATAGAACAGTTCTTGCAAGTATTTTGTCATCGATTAGTTTATTGTATCTAAAGTAACAAAGTTCTTCCTAATGAGTTTCTATCATTTGTCTACATGTATTGATATCATTGATTGTTTCTGATAATCATTATTCAACGATTCTGTGGTTGTACACGTTATAAAGGTAAATTCAGTGGCGGCTTGTGATCGTTTTTTGTTGTGGGAACAGACACACATTTACGGGTAAATCATTGGTTTGGGTTAGGTTATATTTTAATTGATTAAATAATAATTCATGTTACACATTATTTACGACAAGTGCCCGCCATGGAAAACAAAAATGCCAGAACTAAGGAAATCAATCCCAGGCATAATGAGCAAAAGGGACCAAACGAACCTCGACAGAAAAACTGCAGCAGAAGAGCACATAGAATCAGAGTACCCTGAAAATGAGTGGACGCACGTCTACACGGACGGATCGGCAAATAACGCAATAAGCGATGGAGGAGGAGGAATAGTGCTTAAAATCTCAAAGAAAGTCACGGTCAAGAAAGCGATTGCAACTGGCAAATACTCGAATAACTACCGAGCTGAGGCAGAGGCAATCAAAAAGGCGGCCGAAATGATCTTGAAGAGAAGAAACACTACACGCAACAAGGTCGTGATATTCACCGATGCTCTATCGGTCATCACGGCACTCAAATGCGTCGGCAAAACTGAGATGAATGAGCTCAAAACGTCCTCGCTGAACTAACGAGTTCACTCAAACGCACTGTCATCCAGTGGATACCGTCACACTGCAACATTAGGGAAAACGAAGCGGCCGACAAGCTAGCCAAAGAGGGCGGGCGACTACCCCAGACTGATCTCGAGATCAGCTATGAGGAAGTCAAAACAACCATCGGTTCGCACTATCGAAGCAAGTGGGCAAAAGACCACCCGCAGTACACAGACAGTGACGGTTACTATGGTCTCTCGCGCTGTGAACAAGTTACCATATTTCGCCTCCGTACCGGCCACAACAAGCTCAGAGCCCACATGTTCCATAAATTTAAAATTGGCACAACTAGCCTGTGCCCATGCAATATGGCAGACATGACGGCAGAACACGTCTTGCAAGACTGTCCACGTTTAGCAGGTATACGAAAAGAGTACTGGCCACAACACACAGAGCTTCGCGAAAAGCTGTACGGAGGAACGGAGTCCCAAAAACAACAGTTAAATTCATGATAGAAGTTGGTCCATCAGGCTAGGCCGGGAACGCAAAGGAAAAGGAAAGATGCTGAAGGTGGTGCACGTACATTACGTTCTGATGTTTGGTTGTTTATATATCACAAAGAGAATGATAAAAACAAGCCTAGAAAGAAGAAGAAGATCTTCAATGACATCTTGCACCCATCGTATTCTAGGTCTTCTTCTCATTCTTCTTCCAGGCACCATCCCCTCCAAAATTATCTTTTCCAGGCACTCATGTCGTTTGATATGTCCGAAGTAAGAGTAATATAGGCAAAATAATAAGTCATCACAATGATGGAATAAATCGACGGATGTATAAATAATTAGAATAACAGTAACAACAGAAATGTACATGTAATAGAAAATGTATTGTAAGACAACACAATTAAATAGCAAACACTGTCTTAGATATATCGACAAACAATATGAAGCAGACATAGATGACATTTAATTCTCTGTGTAAAAAGTCAGTCAGGCATAGATGAAAGCTACATGTGAATGTTGTCAGTTAAGTGTATAATCTTATTGAAACTATAGAACAGTTCTTGCAAGTATTTTGTCATCGATTAGTTTATTGTATCTAAAGTAACAAAGTTCTTCCTAATGAGTTTCTATCATTTGTCTACATGTATTGATATCATTGATTGTTTCTGATAATCATTATTCAACGATTCTGTGGTTGTACACGTTATAAAGGTAAATTCAGTGGCGGCTTGTGATCGTTTTTTGTTGTGGGAACAGACACACATTTACGGGTAAATCATTGGTTTGGGTTAGGTTATATTTTAATTGATTAAATAATAATTCATGTTACACATTATTTTTGTGGGGCCGCACCTCTGGCCCTTAATGACGAGCCGCCACTGGGTAAAATATATATCCAATAATAGAGGTAATTGATTACTGAGAAACGAACCAATATCACAACATACAGACACATCTATAAATGCTTTGTTTCAGCAGAGGTTGAACGGTAAGTAAGTTGATAGAGTTTGTTGAACGATGGTTAAACACACGGTATGAGAGATTTACAAAGTTTAAAAAAATCATTAGCTACCGATATCTGTCGTTCGAGATCTTTCGAACAATGAATTGATTGTCGAATTGAAAGTTGTACTAAGTGTAAGACTATTCTCAGATTATGCACAGATAATCACGTTATATATACATATATCACATTATGCACAAATATATGTATATTTTGTTTTTCGCTCCAGAAGCACTTGAGCTTTCAGCTCTTCGGCTCGACGCCGTGGACGTCGTAACCCTTCGGTTCGGTGCCACGAACACCGTAAATCTGAGAACATGTGGCTTTTCTACCAGCCAGCAAAATTGAACTCAATAAGGTGCTTGTCACCCGTCGTCCAACGCGCTACAGACACGATGGAAGCGTATATATGCACAATATACATATATAATAAGTAATGTAGTTTTACAAAATACAACACCAACTAAAGATGAAATATTGAAACTCTAAGTCAGGTAGTTTTATAAAATACAACACCGACTAAAGATGAAATATTGAAACTCTAAGTCAGGTAGTTTTATAAAATACAACACCGACTAAAGATGAAATATTGAAACTCTAAGTAAGGTAGTTTTACAAAATACTGCAGCAATTAAAGATGAAATATTGAAACTCTAAGTAAGGTAGTTTTACAAAATACTGCAGCAATTAAAGATGAAATATTGAAACTCTAAGTAAGGTAGTTTTACAAAATACAACACCGACTAAAGATGAAATATTGAAACTCTAAGTAATGGGAGTTTTACAAAATGCTGCATCAATTAAAGATGAAATATTGAAATTTAAGTAGGTTATTTTACAAAGTAAAATACGAGGTTAAAGTAAAATGGAGTCGCTATAGGGTATCAATTAGTAGTGCACTGGCTTCTAATGAGCATGATCCAGGCTCAATTCTACAGAGGAAATATAACTTTGTATCCGACCGTAACTGCTCTACAATCCAATAACGATTGGTTATGATGTTGAGTACATCGTATGCTGATGGTTAATGAAATATACGGACCTAACACAGCATTCTCCATTATATCTCATGGTATGAAACCGGGTTCTGTTACGTTTTCTTTCAAAAGATAAATTATTAAAACTTCAAGTTATGTAGTTTTACAAAATGCAACGCAAACTACAGGTGAAAAAATTAAATTACTGACGAAATTAAAAAATACGGAAAATCTATACAATCTGGTTACCTATGAGATTGAAGTAGTAAAGTGTAGTTAAAATTTAACAATCAGGAGTTTGAAAACGAAATGTTAACATTCTTTAGTTGCACGTTAAATTCAATTAAAAATAACGACTTAGAAATCTCTTATTTTGGGGATTTATCAAATTTTGGAGCAGAAATATAGTAATAACAAGTGATTTTTTTTATACACGACTGCATTGAGAACTATAATAAGTATCTGGTGAACCGACACTTTTACGTCACCGACGAAGGATGCAAATTCAATTCAGTGCATGTTATATTTTCTTAATATATTGCTAACGCAAAACTGGCAGGTATCCAAACTGAAATGTATGTTCAACACATCGGAAGACTTATTACTCTCAAATGGATAATGAATACTCGTACTAGTTTAAACATATAATCCGCTTAAACTAGTTTAAACACCTGGCTTACCATAATCCGACTTAAGTGAGATTGACTACATGACTGTGGGATATTACATACCGCACAAAAAGTCAAGAAAGTGCGTGCCGTGCAAGAGTTTAGTTACACTTACAAAGACAGTGCTAGAGATTAACGAGACATTAAGACGTTACTGACAATACCGTCGTAGACTCTTCGAACAATATAACTGTACTAAGTCATATTATTTTTAAACTACAAAAGTCATAAAAAACACCAATTACGTTGGAACATATATCTGAAAAATATTACATCTACTAGTGTCTTTGGATGTAACATATGTTTTACAGAACGCTACTTTCATCAGAATTTGACTGAAAGATTCACACGCTGCCTGAAAGTCTCATAATTTATCTGAAAGTCTCATAATTCATCTGAAAGTCTCATAATTAATCTGAAAGAATCATAATCCACATGAAAGACTCATAACCCGACTGAAATACGCATAGTACACATGAAAGACTGACAATACACCTGAAAGACTGACAATTCACCTGAAAGACTGACAATCCACCTGAAAACGACAATCCACCTGAAAGACTGACAATCCACCTGAAAGCTGACAATCCACCTGAAAGACTGACAATCCACCTAAAAGTGACATCCACCTGAAAGATGGCAATCCACCTGAAAATGACAATCCATCTGAAAGACTGGAAATCCACCTGAAAGACTGACAATCCATCTGAAGACTGAAAACTCCACCTGAAAGACTAAAAATAAACCTGAAAGACTGACAATCCACCTGAACGGCTGATAATCCACCTGAAAGGTTGACAATCCACCTGAAAGGCTCACAATCCACCCGAAAGACTCACAGTCCACCTGAAAGACTCATAATTAATATGAAAGACTCATAATTTATCTGAAAGACCTACAAACCGTCCGAAAGACTCATACTCCGACTGAAAGACTCATTATCCAACTGAAAGACCCACCCATGGTGACTCTTTCAGGTATTCATTTACCTGAAAGAGTCACCATCCTCCTGACAGACACACAATCCTTAGGAAAGACTCTAATTCATCGGAAGACTCATAATCCACACGAAAGGCTCATATTTCACATCTGAAGTCTGAAAAAATCCATCTCTAAATACAAGCGTCATACTAGGCGCCCTGACTAAACCTGCATTCATATATCGGGCGAGCGAAAAGAAGAAAGAAAAAGCTATACTAATGACTTGACTAACGAATCAAGCAACCTGAGACATGTCATTGGTTAACGTCAACACTGAGACATGTGATTGGTTAACGTCACACGACACTTGGTTAACGTCAACACTGAGACATGTGTTTGGGTTTAAAGTGAAATAAAAACACGAAACACCTTGAATTAGATCAATGTATGATACTGTTTAGAAGCTTTCTAACAAAAATAAACAAACTGGAATTGTTGTAATAGAGCAAACCATAAAAACAGAGCAAGAGGAAGACCACACAAAAAATGGTACGACGGTATCAAGAACAGCCTTACAAAAATGAATATCAGCTTACAAAGTGCCTTAAAACAAACACACACAAGATCACTACGTCCCCCTCCCCACCCTCCGACTCCAACAACACTTCTATAAGAAGTAAATGGTGGAAGAGAAGAAGAAGAAGCATGTAATAGACAAAATTGTCTAGATCTTTGCCAAAATCACAAAAGGCGCGTACTCAACCTACATTTCCCATAATAGTAACTCGTTTAAGTCTGCACTATACAGTTCTCAATTTCACTAATTTCCGTTAGGGTTGTGTTTTACTTGATTTTTGTTTTTATGGACCAATCTTCTTTCTTTCTTTCTTTTGTCCTTCTCTGCTTTTTTGCCGCTAGGCGTAGCAGGTTTAACTGATGATCGGTTTCCGAGATAATGCACGCTCGGTCGCTTGATATGGTGTGGTATTGTGCAGTTTTAAGATGTCTGTAATTCCATCAACCCATCTTTTTTGTGGTCTGCCCTTTCCTCTTGCTGATTCCATTTTCAGGTTGTACGCTCTTGCAACTGGTGTATTCGGGTTCATTCTGACCAAGTGGCCAAACCATTTGAGTTTTTCAATAAATCTAATAGCAGGTGTTGTTCCGACTGTTCTTCTAATTTCCTCATTTCTTATATGGTCTCTTCTTGTTTTATTTACTGCTTTCCTCAGGCATCTCATTTCGCATGTGGTAATTTTCCTTTCTTGTTCTTTTGTCAGTGCCCATGTTTGGCTCTGGTAGCACAGTGTTGGTATAAAGATTGAATTTATAATCTGTCTTTTAGTCACTACTGGAATGGCTGGGTGTTTCAAAATTGGGGTAAGCTGGTATGTAATGTTGTTGGCTTGCTGGATTCTAGTTTCGATCTCTCTCTGTCCAGTCTACTATCAGATGTGAAGATACTTCCAAGGTATTTGAATTTCTAGGGTCACTTTGAGATTACGTCACATGTTTACTGCATCTTACAAAAACAAATTCAAAGATTAATTAGTGAGATACGTGGAAATCATTACTTGTCGACATAAATGACATTATTTAGCGTTTTTAACCATGAATATTTGACGAGAAACACTAGTTTATGAGATAAAAATAAGAACATAGACCCGCATTATGTTATCAAATATTCATGTTGGGATTACTACGAAATGTTAAATATAATGTCACATGTACGTACTGTGATGGGAAGGGACATTATAACTGCTAAGTCTGTAAACTTAAAAACACAAAGATTAGTTATATATTTACTACATATATATTGTGACAGATGAATACAAGGAATCAATTAGTGTCATGGAAGATCAATATATATGTTCGTAAACTGTATTCAATTTAGAAGAAAGTAGAACAATTGAGTCAATTCTGAAAATAGAACCAACCTACTGAACCATGTTCTCTCGACGTGTACGGTAGCAGTGCATAGAGCAATATAAAAATGAAGCGTACAGGGTAGCACAACATGTACGGTAATAGTATATAGAACAAGAGAAAAATGCAGCCTATAGAGTAGCACAAGATGTACGGTAATAGTATATAGAACAAGAGAAAAATGCAGCCTATAGAGTAGCACAACATGTACGGTAATAGTATATAGAACAAGAGAAAAATGCAGCCTATAGAGTAGCACAACATGTACGGTAATAGTATATAGAACAAGAGAAAAATGCAGCCTATAGAGTAGCACAACATGTACGGTAATAGTATATAGAACAAGAGAAAAATGCAGCTATAGGTAGCACAACATGTACGGTAATAGTATATAGAACAAGAGAAAAATGCAGCCTATAGAGTAGCACAACATGTACGGTAATAGTATATAGAACAAGAGAAAATAGCAGCCTATAGAGTAGCACAACATGTACGGTAAAGTAGAACACGCTACTAGAACAATATGCATGCTCGAACAGAATGGACGATATCAGTAGAACAAGGGACTAGAACAATGTGCCTGCTCGAACAGAATGTACTGCATCAGTAGAACAAGTGACTAGAACAATATGCATGCTATAACAGAATGTACGATATCAGTAGAACAAGGACTAGAACAATGTGCATGCTATAAGAGAATGCACGGTATCAATAGAACTAGAAACGTAAACAACGTACATGATAGCACAAAACCATACTGAATCCATAGTTACAACCGAGAGAAAAATGTTGAAAATTACGAGTAACATCAAACTAAGTTCTGTACCAGTTATCAAACTCAAGAAAAAAACACAATCATGCACCAAAATGTAAGGGACACTTTTTTGGAACCCGCAGAGAAAGACGAGATGGGGAAGGATTAGACATATCAGGAGAAGAGAGCTGGAGGCTGATATAAAAAAGGATATGTAAAATATGGACAGAATTGGAAGACATGGCAGGAGAGAGGAAGATCTGGAAGAAGTTTATTGAAGACCTGTGCTCCGTTGGGAGTTGAAAGATAAAGAAGAAGAAAATATAAGGGCTTTCAAACGACCACAAATGTGAAAGTTTAACAAACTTGTCTTAATGAATAATATTCACACAGAAATCGCTTGCATGTCTATAATCACCCAACAATTATATACCAGATCAATGATACCTGATTCAAGTGATCCAGACAGTCCTATTAAAAATATGTATCGTATTTCAAGTTCATTACACTTTCAATTATTCCAGGTGCAATGTCCTGGCTATTAAACCAGGATCAAAGGTCTGCTTGTATTCAAGTAAAACATGTAACCGTTGAACTATATCCCAAGATGTCTGGGTTACCGATTTGTTATATACACCTTATGTAAACGTCTGGTCGTTAATGATATCAATTACTACACACATCACTTATAAAACGTAATGATTATATGAACAGGTATGCGTAGTTCTGTCGATGAACAAACAATAATAATAAAGGAATGCTTATAATTATTCTTAAGTTTTCGTCCAAGACATTAGTCGGGCATAAACATTACATAATACTTGATGTGATTCTACACTATAGACGTTACTGTACGCATAATACTTGTTGGGAGTCTGCAGGAAAATTTGTTATTTGATTCTAGGTTGGTGAGTTCTGTAGCAAAGTGTTCAATTAAGGTATGGTAGCTGCATGCAGATCGTCGTTTTCTTCTATATAAAGGTGTAACTGTAAAGGTAAAATGGGATCATATAAGTTACGATCTCCACAAAAGGGTTGACAGCTGTCTTTATTAATAATACACTGCAACTTGTTTCTGTCTGTGTGTCACTTGGTGTTGTAATTCATTTATTTCTTTGTTTGTCCTCACTATTGGTACACTATGACTGAGCTAATTTGTTAACAAAATGGTGTTATAATAACACTAGCCGCTCAGTTTGTTCTCGTTCAAGGTACACTATGACTGAGTTATCTTTGTTCGCGTTATGGTGTTATAGCACTTGTTTATTCGTTTGTTCTCACTATTCGTACACTATGACAGGGTTCCATTTGTTCGCGTATTGGTGTTATAATAACACTCGTTACTTTGCTTGTTTTCACTCACATTACACTATGACAGGTTTATGTTTGCTCGGATATTGACGATAAACGTGACAGTGAACAAACAGTTTTAGATAGGACGTTCTTGGTAATATCTCATACGACTGATTTGTTATTATTGGCAATATGTGGATGTTATAGATCATGTTTGTATGCATGTGGCTGCTTTTGAAAATCAAATATCAGTGGATGCTCACCTCTTTCTGGTACACTTTAAACCCCCATCCAACCAACTCGTGACAAGTCTTTCTATATTTAGCTATCTATTCCACAATAGTACAATACTTTACCAGTAAAAGAACAGGGCACGTAGTTCATGCAAGATTTCTTTGTTTCTGATAGTTTTCTACCCTAATTATTTATGAAATGAAAATCGTGGCATATCCTTTACAGATCTCGCCATCAACCACAGTAAACGAGTCGTTAATTTTCTAGGCACCACTAATACGTTCAGTAGTTTGCCATTGCTTTCTGAACGGTGGGTCTATTTTTATCGTTCTTAATAATCCACGGGGACACATTTGCTTTCAAACTTGCCAGCCGTAGAGTTTGAACCAGATACGCTTGGGTTATGATCGAGCTCACTGTCGCTTAAGTACAGACGCCCATATTCTGTATATGGTCTATAATATATCGAATTTCATAAAATGGGATAAAAGATACTCAAATCTATATTTCATATTGATTAAAAAAACACACGAGAGTTAACAGAATGAACAGAAATGTATTACTCTTTAGGGTGTATGTTTAAAAGAACAGAACAAGAGAAGGCAAGATTACCCTTAGGGCGAACATTGTTTGGTCTCTTTCATTTAGAGAAATGAATACATTTTTATGTTCAATCGAACCTGATTGTCAAACTAATTAAAAAACTGTATGACGTTTTGTGTATTTACCTGAGATGCTTTTATTTTTCAAAGGCGGAAATCGATGTTTCAATGGAAAGACATTTTCTTATCTCGGTTCCTCCTGTAAAGTTTCCCTTACATTTCTGTTCTCGCCTTTGATTCAAGGGTAGAAAATCAAATTGTGTGATCTTGTACAAGGAATATGGTGATACAAAAGAAGTGAACTTCTTTAATCTGGTGTACGTTTGCTAGATCAATCTATGAAAGAGGGGAAAAATAGAAGAGAAAGAAGATTATAAGAAGAAAATGAGATTCGATAGTGTAAATGAGGACAGACTTTGAGCCTGGATGATTATATGCCAACAGTAAAGTTATATTGTTGAAAGATTGCTCTGGTAGTTCTTGAGAGAGAGGGAAACAATGTATAGAGGGATTACAGACTTGTGATTGAAATTGATATCTTCAAGTAAAACGTATTTAACACTGTGATAGCAGGAAATATCATATCGATGGAAATCTTTGTGGTGTAGAGGTTAGGTACTCGTCTCTCTGTGGTGTAGAGGTTAGGTACTCGTCTCTCTGTGGTGTAGAGGTTAGGTACTCGTCTCTCTGTGGTGTAGAGGTTAGGTACTCGTCTCTGTGGTGTAGAGGTTAGGTACTCGTCTCTCTGTGGTGTAGAGGTTAGGTACTCGTCTCTCTGTGGTGTAGAGGTTAGGTACTCGTCTCTCTGTGGTGTAGAGGTTAGGTACTCGTCTCTCTGTGGTGTAGAGGTTAGGTACTCGTCTCTCTGTGGTGTAGAGGTTAGGTACTCGTCTCTCTGTGGTGTAGAGGTTAGGTACTCGTCTCTCTGTGGTGTAGAGGTTAGGTACTCGTCTCTCTGTGGTGTAGAGGTTAGGTACTCGTCTCTCTGTGGTGTAGAGGTTAGGTACTCGTCTCTCTGTGGTGTAGAGGTTAGGTACTCGTCTCTCTGTGGTGTAGAGGTTAGGTACTCGTCTCTCTGTGGTGTAGAGGTTAGGTACTCGTCTCTCTGTGGTGTAGAGGTTAGGTTACTCGTTCTCTCGTGGTTAAGATGAAAGTTATCTGTCCTTGGTGTAGAGGTTAGGTACGTCATGCTTGGTGTAGCGGTTAGGGTACTCAGTCTCTTTGGTCTGTAGAGTTTAGGACTGATCTCTTTGTGTGTCAGAGGACTGTTGTCCTCGTAAAGGTTAGAGTTTTGTATTTCCTGAGATGTTTATGTTTTAACGGAAATCGTTGTGTTATGGAAGACATTCTTTCTCTTCGTGTAGAGGTTGACTGTCCTCTTGTTTGACTTTAGTTCAACTGATCATTGTGATTGTACAGGAATATGGTGATACAAGAGTGAACGTTTAATCTTGCTCGTGCTGTAATTAGAAAGTGGAACTGTAGCATCAGTGTAAGAGGATAAGGATTCGTGTTATGTGGTGTAGAGGTTAGCTATGTTTCTCTGGGGTGTAATGTTAGTACTTCTTCTTGTTGTAGAGGTAGATACTGTTCATGTGGTTGAGTTGAAATGATTCTCGTGGTTAAGATTTAGGCTGTCTCGTTCGTGTAGAGGACTCTGTCTCTCGTTCAAAAGTCTTGTTCAGCTCCTCTGAGGCCATCCTGGATCTTTTTTCAGGGATCATGATCTGAGTGTAGGTGAGATCGAGTACTTAGTCCTATCGGAGAAGGACGATAAAACGTAGGTCCCGTGTTCAAGTTGAGCACATAAAAGAACCCTTGGCATTCAAAATCCAAACGAGCAGGCTGGAAAGCTGCTGTCCGTGCAAAATTGATTGTGAAAGATATAAAAAAAAAAACAATTCCTACAACATATATCTTCATCATCATCAAAATGACACAGGGTGCACTTGTCGATTCTACGGTATTCGTAACTGTTGCTGAGATCTCCCTGTGTAAGACACAGATCGGAGTATATATGGTTACTCACCGAAGTGCATGATCATGGTCTATCGAATCACTGAATCAATCAATCAATGAATGAATCAATCAATCAATCAATCAATCAAACACATGATATTGCAAGTTTAATAAATATAATAGTATTTAAACACATGGCAGTAATTATTGATGTACTATAATTATCTGAACTTATTTCTGATTCCAAAGTTATTGTAGTAATGTATTACTTATTTAAAGGATATATGTTCATGTAATTTCGTTCCTTCACATGTTTAAACATGTTGATTTATCGACAAAAGTAACTGTATACTCGATGTATTACTGGTTCTTTACTCAGGATGTCTATTCTCAGGATGTCTATTACTCAGGATGTCTATTCTCAGGATGTCAGATGCTATTGATCTCTAGGTTATAGTCTCTTACTCATGTATTCAGTTCATTCTCAGGATGTCTATTACTCAGGATGTAGTTAGCCTTCAGGATGCCTCAGATGTATTCTCAGGTGTCTATTAGTGCCTCTGTATCTCAGGATGTATTCTCATGGATGTCTCATCATTACTCAGGATGTCTATTACTCAGGATGTCTCTCACTCAGGATGTATTCTCAGGATGTCTATTACTCAGGATGTATTCTCAGGATGTCTATTACTCAGGATGTATTCTCAGGATGTCTATTACTCAGGATGTATTCTCAGGATGTCTATTACTTTCAACAATATAACTTTACTGTTGGCACCATCAGTTCTCGTCTCTCCCAAGGGCACATACGGTAGAGGCAGAGACATCTACATTAAAATGGGCACTTTACAATGTTTTTTATGCCTTTGTTTCTTTAGCTGTTTGCTTGTTTACAGTGTGGACTCGCTGGCCCAACTTGTCAGGCGATCCCACTTGCACCTACCCCACTTACTCGATGTTTACGACATGAGAGAGTAGACAGTTGATCACCATACACTTCACTACCCAGAAAACGAACGATTGCGACTGCATAAATTATTAATTCTGTTACATAATATTAATCAAAGCAGTGATATTAATAACATGAAGGTTTCTTTCATGGAAGCCGCAGAAGATGGAAAAGAGGAAACCGAGAAATACACGGAGAAGGATTATGAAGAAATATTAATGATAAAAGGTATATTTGGTAAGAGCTGCAGGAGATAGCTAAAGATATGAAGGATTTGAATGAGTTGGTTGAGGACCTATGCTCCAACTGGGTTAATAGGCCCACGAGAGAGAATAGATAGAGGGAATATTAAGCTATTCAATAACTTCTCACTTTGTTGTTAAATTTATTAGCAACGTTAACTTATATATTATCCAATATTTTAATACTTATTTTTCTTTCATCATGATGATTCATTCATGTTCCCAGGGAGCATATGCTGCAACTATTTCGTTGTTTGTTTAGTAGATAAAGCTCTTGCGAGGCACGCCTTTCACCTAAGTGAACTATGGGTTATATCAGAGCGTGTAGGAACAACCATGAAATAAGTATCTTCGAGAATCATGAACTATTTCTCATCTTCTTACTTACTATTACAATAAACACAAAATGTTGCTATCTTATCGTTATTGTTCTTTATTTTTTCCCCAACATTTTGTCAGTAATCTCTTTAGTTGTTCATGATGTTCTTGACATTCTTCTGTAACGTAACACAATCATCTATGTAGCTTCTAGTTATATTTGAAATATGCCATACTTCACTTCCATACGACAGGATTGTGTACTTATCAGACTGAGGAAATTTACATCACTTACCTCCCTTTCCTTATCACTAACTCGTTGCTTTTAAACGTCATTAACGTTATGGAAAAAACATATTTGCATTTGACATTATGTAATCATGTATCTCTGTCCTGATATCTTCTTTCCATTTATTTCATTACTGTTTGAATCTACTTAATTGTTTCAATTACATTGTCTTATTAACTTTGTGAGTATGTATTTGAGATGATTCTGTTTCAGACATATGACCATATCTTTAATCTGCGTGCTTTCATAACTCATTTGAATACATTAGATGGAACACATTTCTAAGGTTTCTGTTTTGTGCGTGAATAATTAGATTATTTCAAAGTAAAAATGTATATTTTTGTGCATTAACTTTGCTGATTTCTCAGGATGTCAAATTCTTATTAGACAAATAAGAAGTGAACAAAAAAATTGGATTTTTATTTTTTTTATTACAACGTGCTAACTGTTAATTTAGTTTAGTAGTCTGATCATCATCACTTCACATCAAACTAATTAGTTCATGAGTGTTCCACTTTCTTCCTCAGTATGTTTCTTATCGTGTGGCAGGCAATTAACGACACCATTTCTTTGTTAGTTTAGTATTCTTCTTTGTCTTTCAGAAACAGTGAATCTGAACATGGTTATCCCAGCCTCATTCAAATTAAAAGATAAAATCCATCCAAATACAACTTGCTGTCACATAACTTGGAGTGTTATCAGAGAAATATGGAGGTGGATCAGATATTAAAAGCCAACTAAGTAAGAAACGAAGTGAATTCCTGACTCTACAGACGGTCTGGCAATCAGCCCAATGCAGCATCAGAACCGAGATTAATATATACTGCATATGTGTCGTATTAATGTTACTATACGGATCTGAATACTGGAGAATGACATACCAAGATATGCTCAAAACCTTCCATGCAACATATCTGAGACAGAATTTTAAACGTGTTCTGGCCAAATACTTTCTATAACCAAGAACTACTTGCGCAGAATCAACAAGAGAATATGAGTACCATAATCCACAGAGAAGTTGGAGATAGATCGCACATGGGATACACATGGAGACTAACTCTGTCACGAAAACTGCACTGAGATGGACACAAGGGGATAAACAAAAACATGGAAGATCCAAAACACATAGAGGAGGAGAACCGTAGAACCGGAACTGGAATAATAAATCATAGCTGGAACACAATACAGAGGACGATAAAATGGAGAAGACTGATGTGCATTTGTTGCTTCCTAATCGTCAGGAACGTCGCAAGCAAGAGATAGAGAGAAGAGAATATATATATATATTGTCCACTATAGGGTATATACAGACTGCTTATGGTTGCAGATTTACCACCATGCATTGAATTGTTTAACGGTTCTCTCCTTAGTGAACTCAGACTATTAGCTGGTACATTGCTCGCCCACTGTCTACAGTAGCCTGTCCTGTAAGCTTATCATTCCACTTTACACCTGAGTGACATGACACAAAAATAAAACTTTAAAAATAAATTAGAAGTATTCGTTAGTAAGTACATACAACAATTGAATCTAACATTTTCTGCATCTTATTATTCATGAGTAGGTGTATACACTTGATGTGAGTACAATGCTTTTGTTGTATTACTTCCTTATTATTCATGAGTAGGTGTATACGCTTGATGTGAGTACAATGCTTTGGTTGTATTACTTCCTTATTATTCATGAGTAGGTGTATACGCTTGATGTGAGTACAATGCTTTTGTTGTATTACTACTTTATTATTCATGAGTAGGTGTATACGCTTGATGTGAGTACAATGCTTTTGTTGTATTACTTACTTATTATTCATGAGTAGGTGTAAACGCTTGATGTGAGTACAATGCTTTTGTTGTATTACTTCCTTATTATTCATGAGTAGGTGTATACACTTGATGTGAGTACAATGCTTTTGTTGTATTACTTCTTTATTATTCATGAGTAGGTGTATACACTTGATGTGAGTACAATGCTTTTGTTGTATTACTACCTTATTATTCATGAGTAGGTGTATACGCTTGATGTGAGTACAATGCTTTTGTTGTATTACTTCCTTATTATTCATGAGTAGGTGTATACACTTGATGTGAGTACAATGCTTTTGTTGTATTACTACCTTATTATTCATGAGTAGGTGTATACGCTTGATGTGAGTACAATGCTTTTGTTGTATTACTACCTTATTATTCATGAGTAGGTGTATACGCTTGATGTGAGTACAATGCTTTTGTTGTATTACTACCTTATTATTCATGAGTAGGTGTATACGCTTGATGTGAGTACAATGCTTTTGTTGTATTACTTCCTTATTATTCATGAGTAGGTGTATACACTTGATGTGAGTACAATGCTTTTGTTGTATTACTTCCTTATTATTCATGAGTAGGTGTATACACTTGATGTGAGTACAATGCTTTTGTTGTATTACTTCCTTATTATTCATGAGTAGGTGTATACGCTTGATGTGAGTACAATGCTTTTGTTGTATTACTTCCTTATTATTCATGAGTAGGTGTATACACTTGATGTGAGTACAATGCTTTTGTTGTATTACTTCCTTATTATTCATGAGTAGGTGTATACGCTTGATGTGAGTACAATGCTTTTGTTGTATTACTTCCTTATTATTCATGAGTAGTGTATACACTTGATGTGAGTACAATGCTTTTGTTGTATTACTTCTTTATTATTCATGAGTAGGTGTATACACTTGATGTGAGTACAATGCTTTGTTGTATTACTCCTTATTATTCATGAGTAGGTGTATACCTTGATGTGAGTCACAATGCTTTGTTGTATTACTACCTTATTATTCATGAGTAGGTGTATACACTTGATGTGAGTACAATGCTTTTGTTGTATTACTTCCTTATTATTCATGAGTAGGATATACACTTGATGTGAGTACAATGCTTTTGTTGTATTACTTCCTTATTATTCATGAGTAGTGTATACACTTGATGTGAGTACAATGCTTTTGTTGTATTACTACCTTATTATTCATGAGTAGGTGTATACACTTGATGTGAGTACAATGCTTTTGTTGTATTACTTCCTTATTATTCATGAGTAGATGTAACGCTTGATGTGAGTACAATGCTTTTGTTGTATTACTTCCTTATTATTCATGAGTAGGTGTATACACTTGATGTGAGTACAATGCTTTTGTTGTATTACTTCCTTATTATTCATGAGTAGGTGTATACACTTGATGTGAGTACAATGCTTTTGTTGTATTACTTCCTTATTATTCATGAGTAGGTGTATACACTTGATGTGAGTACAATGCTTTTGTTGTATTACTTCCTTATTATTCATGAGTAGGTGTATACACTTGATGTGAGTACAATGCTTTTGTTGTATTACTTCCTTATTATTCATGAGTAGGTGTATACGCTTGATGTGAGTACAATGCTTTTCTTGTATTACTTCCTTATTATTCATGAGTAGGTGTATACACTTGATGTGAGTACAATGCTTTTGTTGTATTACTTCCTTATTATTCATGAGTAGGTGTATACACTTGATGTGAGTACAATGCTTTGTTGTATTACTCTTATTATTCATGAGTAGGTGTATACGCTTGATGTGAGTACAATGCTTTTGTTGTATTACTTCCTTATTATTCATGAGTAGGTGTATACGCTTGATGTGAGTACAATGCTTTTGTTGTATTACTTCCTTATTATTCATGAGTAGGTGTATACGCTTGATGTGAGTACAATGCTTTGGTTGTATTACTTCCTTATTATTCATGAGTAGGTGTATACCTTGATGTGAGTACAATGCTTTTGTTGTATTACTCCTTATTATTCATGAGTAGGTGTATACGCTTGATGTGAGTACAATGCTTTTGTTGTATTACTTCCTTATTATTCATGAGTAGTTATACACTTGATGTGAGTACAATGCTTTTGTTGTATTACTTCCTTATTATTCATGAGTAGTGTATACACTTGATGTGAGTACAATGCTTTTGTTGTATTACTTCCTTATTATTCATGAGTAGGTGTATACACTTGATGTGAGTACAATGCTTTTGTTGTATTACTACCTTATTATTCATGAGTAGGTGTATACACTTGATGGGAGTACAATGCTTTTGTTGTATTACTTCCTTATTATTCATGAGTAGGTGTATACACTTGATGTGAGTACAATGCTTTTGTTGTATTACTTCCTTATTATTCATGAGTAGGTGTATACACTTGATGTAGGTACAATGCTTTTGTTGTATTACTATCCTTATTATTCATGAGTAGTGTATACACTTGATGTGAGTACAATGCTTTTGTTGTATTACTTCCTTATTATTCATGAGTAGGTGTAAACGCTTGATGTGAGTACAATGCTTTTGTTGTATTACTTCCTTATTATTCATGAGTAGGTGTATACACTTGATGTGAGTACAATGCTTTTGTTGTATTACTTCCTTATTATTCATGAGTAGGTGTATACACTTGATGTGAGTACAATGCTTTTGTTGTATTACTTCCTTATTATTCATGAGTAGGTGTATACACTTGATGTGAGTACAATGCTTTTGTTGTATTACTTCCTTATTATTCATGAGTAGGTGTATACGCTTGATGTGAGTACAATGCTTTTCTTGTATTACTTCCTTATTATTCATGAGTAGGTGTATACACTTGATGTGAGTACAATGCTTTTGTTGTATTACTTCCTTATTATTCATGAGTAGGTGTATACGCTTGATGTGAGTACAATGCTTTTGTTGTATTACTTCTTTATTATTCATGAGTAGGTGTATAACTGATGTGAGTACAATGCTTTTGTTGTATTACTACTTATTATTCATGAGTAGGTGTATACCTTGATGTGAGTACAATGCTTTTGTTGTATTACTCCTTATTATTCATGAGTAGGTGTATACACTTGATGTGAGTACAATGCTTTTGTTGTATTACTTCCTTATTATTCATGAGTAGGTGTATACACTTGATGTGAGTACAATGCTTTTGTTGTATTACTTCCTTATTATTCATGAGTAGGTGTATACGCTTGATGTGAGTACAATGCTTTTGTTGTATTACTACCTTATTATTCATGAGTAGGTGTATACGCTTGATGTGAGTACAATGCTTTTGTTGTATTACTTCCTTATTATTCATGAGTAGGTGTATACACTTGATGTGAGTACAAGCTTTGTTGTATTACTTCCTTATTATTCATGAGTAGTGTATACACTTGATGTGAGTACAATGCTTTTGTTGTATTACTTCTTTATTATTCATGAGTAGGTGTATACGCTTGATGTGAGTACAATGCTTTTGTTGTATTACTACCTTATTATTCATGAGTAGGTGTATACACTTGATGTGAGTACAATGCTTTTGTTGTATTACTTCCTTATTATTCATGAGTATACCTTGATGTAGTACAATGCTTTGTTGTATTACTTCTTATTATTCTATGGTTATAGCTGATGTAGTACAATGCTTTTGTTGTATTACTTCCTTATTATTCATGAGTAGGTGTATAAGCTTGATGTGAGTACAATGCTTTTGTTGTATTACTTCCTTATTATTCATGAGTAGGTGTATACACTTGATGTGAGTACAATGCTTTTGTTGTATTACTACCTTATTATTCATGAGTAGGTGTATACGCTTGATGTGAGTACAATGCTTTGGTTGTATTACTTCCTTATTATTCATGAGTAGGTGTATACGCTTGATGTGAGTACAATGCTTTTGTTGTATTACTTCCTTATTATTCATGAGTAGGTGTATACACTTGATGTGAGTACAATGCTTTTGTTGTATTACTTCCTTATTATTCATGAGTAGGTGTATACACTTGATGTGAGTACAATGCTTTTGTTGTATTACTTCCTTATTATTCATGAGTAGGTGTATACACTTGATGTGAGAACAATGCTTTTGTTGTATTACTTCCTTATTATTCATGAGTAGGTGTATACACTTGATGTGAGTACAATGCTTTTGTTGTATTACTTCCTTATTATTCATGAGTAGGTGTATACGCTTGATGTGAGTACAATGCTTTTGTTGTATTACTTCTTTATTATTCATGAGTAGGTGTATACCTTGATGAGTACAATGCTTTGTTGTATTACTTCCTTATTATTCATGAGTAGGTGTATACAGCTTGATGTAGTACAATGCTTTTGTTGTATTACTCCTTATTATTCATGAGTAGGTGTATACGCTTGATGTGAGTACAATGCTTTTGTTGTATTACTACCTTATTATTCATGAGTAGGTGTACCTTGATGTGAGTACAATGCTTTTGTTGTATTACTCTTATTATTCATGAGTAGTGTATACGCTTGATGTGAGTACAATGCTTTTGTTGTATTACTTCCTATTATTCATGAGTAGGTGTATACGCTTGATGTGAGTACAATGCTTTGGTTGTATTACTTCCTTATTATTCATGAGTAGGTGTATACACTTGATGTGAGTACAATGCTTTTGTTGTATTACTTCCTTATTATTCATGAGTAGGTGTATACGCTTGATGTGAGTACAATGCTTTTGTTGTATTACTTCCTTATTATTCATGAGTAGGTGTATACGCTTGATGTGAGTACAATGCTTTTGTTGTATTACTTCCTTATTATTCATGAGTAGGTGTATACGCTTGATGTGAGTACAATGCTTTGGTTGTATTACTTCCTTATTATTCATGAGTAGGTGTATACGCTTGATGTGAGTACAATGCTTTTGTTGTATTACTTCCTTATTATTCATGAGTAGGTGTATACGCTTGATGTGAGTACAATGCTTTTGTTGTATTACTACTTATTATTCATAGTAGGTATACGCTTGAGTGAGTACAATGCTTTTGTTGTATTACTTCCTTATTATTCATGAGTAGGTTATACGCTTGATGTGAGTACATGCTTTGTTGTATTACTTCCTTATTATTCATGAGTAGGTGTATACGCTTGATGTGAGTACAATGCTTTTGTTGTATTACTTCCTTATTATTCATGAGTAGGTGTATACACTTGATGTGAGTACAATGCTTTTGTTGTATTACTTCCTTATTATTCATGAGTAGGTGTATACACTTGATGTGAGTACAATGCTTTTGTTGTATTACTTCCTTATTATTCATGAGTAGGTTATACACTTGATGTGAGTACAATGCTTTGTTGTATTACTTCCTTATTATTCATGAGTAGGTGTATACACTTGATGTGAGTACAATGCTTTTGTTGTATTACTTCCTTATTATTCATGAGTAGGTGTATACTCTTGATGTGAGTACAATGCTTTTGTTGTATTACTTCCTTATTATTCATGAGTAGGTGTATACACTTGATGTGAGTACAAAGCTTTTGTTGTATTACTTCCTTATTATTCATGAGTAGGTGTATACACTTGATGTGAGTACAATGCTTTTGTTGTATTACTTCCTTATTATTCATGAGTAGGTGTATACGCTTGATGTGAGTACAATGCTTTTGTTGTATTACTTCCTTATTATTCATGAGTAGGTGTATACACTTGATGTGAGTACAATGCTTTTGTTGTATTACTTCCTTATTATTCATGAGTAGTGTATACACTTGATGTGAGTACAATGCTTTGTTTGTATTACTTCTTATTATTCATGAGTAGGTGTATACACTTGATGTGAGTACAATGCTTTTGTTGTATTACTTCCTTATTATTCATGAGTAGGTGTATACGCTTGATGTGAGTACAATGCTTTTGTTGTATTACTTCCTTATTATTCATGAGTAGGTGTATACGCTTGATGTGAGTACAATGCTTTTGTTGTATTACTTCCTTATTATTCATGAGTAGGTGTATACGCTTGATGTGAGTACAATGCTTTTGTTGTATTACTTCCTTATTATTCATGAGTAGGTGTATACGCTTGATGTGAGTACAATGCTTTTGTTGTATTACTTCCTTATTATTCATGAGTAGGTGTATACGCTTGATGTGAGTACAATGCTTTTGTTGTATTACTTCCTTATTATTCATGAGTAGGTGTATACCTTGATGTGAGTACAATGCTTTTGTTGTATTACTTCCTTATTATTCATGAGTAGGTGTATACCTTGATGAGTACAATGCTTTTGTTGTATTACTTCCTTATTATTCATGAGTAGGTGTATACAATTGTTGTGAGTACAATGCTTTGTCTTGTATTACTTCCTTATTATTCATGAGTAGGTGTATACGCTTGATGTGAGTACAATGCTTTGGTTGTATTACTTCCTTATTATTCATGAGTAGTGTATACTTGATGTAGTACAATGCTTTTGTTGTATTACTTCTTATTATTCATGAGTAGGTGTATACACTTGATGTGAGTACAATGCTTTTGTTGTATTACTTCTTTATTATTCATGAGTAGGTGTATACACTTGATGTGAGTACAATGCTTTTGTTGTATTACTTCCTTATTATTCATGAGTAGGTGTATACGCTTGATGTGAGTACAATGCTTTTGTTGTATTACTTCCTTATTATTCATGAGTAGGTGTATACACTTGATGTGAGTACAATGCTTTTGTTGTATTACTTCCTTATTATTCATGAGTAGGTGTATACACTTGATGTGAGTACAATGCTTTTGTTGTATTACTTCCTTATTATTCATGAGTAGGTGTATACACTTGATGTGAGTACAATGCTTTTGTTGTATTACTTCCTTATTATTCATGAGTAGTGTATACACTTGATGTGAGTACAATGCTTTTGTTGTATTACTTCCTTATTATTCATGAGTAGGTGTATACACTTGATGTGAGTACAATGCTTTTGTTGTATTACTTCCTTATTATTCATGAGTAGGTGTATACGCTTGATGTGAGTACAATGCTTTTGTTGTATTACTTCCTTATTATTCATGAGTAGGTGTATACACTTGATGTGAGTACAATGCTTTTGTTGTATTACTTCCTTATTATTCATGAGTAGGTGTATACACTTGATGTGAGTACAATGCTTTTGTTGTATTACTTCCTTATTATTCATGAGTAGGTGTATACACTTGATGTGAGTACAATGCTTTTGTTGTATTACTTCCTTATTATTCATGAGTAGGTGTATACACTTGATGTGAGTACAATGCTTTTGTTGTATTACTTCCTTATTATTCATGAGTAGGTGTATACACTTGATGTGAGTACAATGCTTTTGTTGTATTACTACCTTATTATTCATGAGTAGGTGTATACACTTGATGTGAGTACAATGCTTTTGTTGTATTACTACCTTATTATTCATGAGTAGGTGTATACACTTGATGTGAGTACAATGCTTTTGTTGTATTACTTCCTTATTATTCATGAGTAGGTGTATACACTTGATGTGAGTACAATGCTTTTGTTGTATTACTATCTTATTATTCATGAGTAGGTGTATACGCTTGATGTGAGTACAATGCTTTTGTTGTATTACTTCCTTATTATTCATGAGTAGGTGTATACGCTTGATGTGAGTACAATGCTTTGGTTGTATTACTTCCTTATTATTCATGAGTAGGTGTATACCTTGATGTGAGTACAATGCTTTGTTGTATTACTTCCTTATTATTCATGAGTAGGTGTATACCTTGATGTGAGTACAATGCTTTTGTTGTATTACTTCCTTATTATTCATGAGTAGGTGTATACACTTGATGTGAGTACAATGCTTTTGTTGTATTACTTACCTTATTATTCATGAGTAGGTGTATACGCTTGATGTGAGTACAATGCTTTGGTTGTATTACTTCCTTATTATTCATGAGTAGGTGTATACGCTTGATGTGAGTACAATGCTTTGGTTGTATTACTTCCTTATTATTCATGAGTAGGTGTATACCTTGATGTGAGTACAATGCTTTGTTGTATTACTTTTATTATTCATGGTAGGTGTATACAGCTTGATGTAGTACAATGCTTTTGTTGTATTACTTCCTTATTATTCATGAGTAGGTGTATACACTTGATGTGAGTACAATGCTTTTGTTGTATTACTTCCTTATTATTCATGAGTAGGTGTATACGCTTGATGTGAGTACAATGCTTTTGTTGTATTACTTCCTTATTATTCATGAGTAGGTGTATACGCTTGATGTGAGTACAATGCTTTGGTTGTATTACTTCCTTATTATTCATGAGTAGGTGTATACACTTGATGTGAGTACAATGCTTTTGTTGTATTACTTCCTTATTATTCATGAGTAGGTGTATACACTTGATGTGAGTACAATGCTTTTGTTGTATTACTTCCTTATTATTCATGAGTAGGTGTATACACTTGATGTGAGTACAATGCTTTTGTTGTATTACTTCCTATATTCATGAGTAGGTGTATACACTTGATGTAGTACAATGCTTTTGTTGTATTACTTCCTTATTATTCATGAGTAGGTGTATACACTTGATGTGAGTACAATGCTTTTGTTGTATTACTTCCTTATTATTCATGAGTAGGTGTATACGCTTGATGTGAGTACAATGCTTTTGTTGTATTACTTCCTTATTATTCATGAGTAGGTGTATACACTTGATGTGAGTACAATGCTTTTGTTGTATTACTTCCTTATTATTCATGAGTAGGTGTATACACTTGATGTGAGTACAATGCTTTTGTTGTATTACTACCTTATTATTCATGAGTAGGTGTATACACTTGATGTGAGTACAATGCTTTTGTTGTATTACTTCTTTATTATTCATGAGTAGGTGTATACACTTGATGTGAGTACAATGCTTTTGTTGTATTACTACCTTATTATTCATGAGTAGGTGTATACACTTGATGTGAGTACAATGCTTTGTTGTATTACTCCTTATTATTCATGAGTAGGTGTATACACTTGATGTGAGTACAATGCTTTTGTTGTATTACTTCCTTATTATTCATGAGTAGGTGTATACACTTGATGTGAGTACAATGCTTTTGTTGTATTACTACCTTATTATTCATGAGTAGGTGTATACACTTGATGTGAGTACAATGCTTTTGTTGTATTACTTCCTTATTATTCATGAGTAGTGTATAGCTTGATGTGAGTACAATGCTTTTGTTGTATTACTCCTTATTATTCATGAGTAGGTGTATACGCTTGATGTGAGTACAATGCTTTTGTTGTATTACTTCCTTATTATTCATGAGTAGTGTATACACTTGATTGAGTACAATGCTTTTGTTGTATTACTTCCTTATTATTCATGAGTAGGTGTATAAGCTTGATGTGAGTACAATGCTTTTGTTGTATTACTTCCTTATTATTCATGAGTAGTGATACACTTGATGAGTACAATGCTTTTGTTGTATTACTTCCTTATTATTCATGAGTAGGTGTATACACTTGATGTGAGTACAATGCTTTTGTTGTATTACTTCCTTATTATTGTTACAACTGTTATTATATTATTTATTCTATATTCTTCTATCTTCTGTCGCGTCTGTGGCTTAAGCGGTAGTGATCTCGATCAGAACCTAAGCGTACCTGGTTCAAACTCCGCGGCGGGCAAGTTTGGAATCCAATTAGTTCCCTTGGATTTGTACGAACTTTAAAAATAGACCTCACCGTTCTGAAAGCAATGACAAACTACTGAACGTATAACTGGTGCCTAGAAAATTGACAACCCGTTTACTGTTGTTGATGGCTACGCCCTGCAAAGGATATGACACGACTCTCATTTCATATTCTGTTTGTACAGTCATGTTAACGACATTTCCCATTTCAATCGACGTATTGTCTTTGTTGGAGTCTAATTAATTTCACTAATTCATTTATTCCTTGTTCTTCTTTGTCTCGTGTCTCTTGATTCTGAAATGTTGGAGATAATTAAACTAATGGTATATGTCGATAGGTGACATCTGTGGCTTAGGGGATAGTGACTTGGTTTATTAACCTCGACGTTCTGAGTACGATACACGGTGCGAACAGTTTGGTTGCAAATTGTTGCCCGTGGATTTTTGCAAAAGGACGATGTTTGTTAGCAATCAATGGCATACTACTGAACGTAATAATGTCTTGAAAAATCACAAACAAGTTAAAAGCAGGGTTGATTCTCAAAGTCCTGTAAATCATGTGCAATTGACTTTTTATATGCCTAGAATAGTAATTATTACAATTTTTATTTGCAAGAGCAAGATAAATGTGTAGCTGTAATCTTTTTTTTTATCGTTCTATACATTTTCTTTGTTGTTTACAAATCTGTAACAACTCGATATCAAGATTTGTTTACCTGAAATACTATGCAATGAGATCCGCGATAGTGTAGTGGTTAGTGAATTCGTTTCTTAGGTATGTGATCCGTGTTCAACTCCTTAGTAGGAGTGGACTTTTTATTCGTGATCGTATCGGCTCTCATGTCGACCCCGCTTTAATCGGTACCAGAGAAACACTGTGAATTAAAGGTGATTGACGTGATGAGGACCACATTACCCATCGTGTGCAGATGGGCAATGGAAAATACGGATCTAATATCGCGTTCCCCAGTATACCTCATGGAATGAAAAATAATTTCTTCACTTAGATCTATTGTTTGCTACTTTTGAACTCAATTCATCCCCGTGTTTGTCGGGGCTCATAAGGAGCAAAGAATAGTACCACTGCGAACTACAATGCATATCGTAAGAGGCGGCTGATGTAGGAACTATGGACGCTACCCTTGTAAATAAAAAGCATCGCAGAAATCGGATGTGATGGCCTACTTGTAGGCGCATAACTGACACAACGTAGGCTCAGATCACATACACATCACAAAGAGTGGTTAACAAGTGGTAGATATGGAGCGTTCGAAGAAGAAGAAGAAGAACTAAATTCTGAATCATGTAAACTAGAAAATAGAATTGTTGCTTATGAATAAACTAGAAAATAGAATTGTTGCTTATTGAATAAACTAGAAAATAGAATTGTTGCTTATTGAATAAACTAGAAATAGAATTGTTTATTGAATAAACTAGAAAATAAATTTGCTTATTGAATAAACTAGAAAATAGAATTTTGCTTATTGAATAAACTAGAAAATAGAATTGTTGCTATTGAATAAACTAGAAAATAGAATTGTTGCTTATTGAATAAACTAGAAAATAGAATTGTTGCTTATTGAATAAACTAGAAAATAGAATTGTTGCTTATTGAATAAACTAGAAAATAGAATTGTTGCTTATTGAATAAACTAGAAAATAGAATTGTTGCTTATTGAATAAACTAGAAAATAAATTGTTGCTATTGAATAAACTAGAAAATAGAATTGTTGCTTATTGAATAAACTAGAAATAAATTTGCATATTAAATAAACTAGAAAATAGAATTGTGCTATTGAATAAAGATAATAACACACGTAAACAAGTAAAATAATTCATGTGTTCTAACATTTTTTACAGACAGAATGACAACAAAATAAATCATACAAAACTGAGAAAGATTAAAATACAGTATAGAACGGTTAGAACTTTTCTTTGAAGGACAGATCAGAAGGTGCTAGGGCAAAGAGACAGTAGGGCAGAGCTAGACAGTTAGGGGAGTAAGATGGAAATATTAAAAAACGTAAGAACAGAATTATGTCCAAGAAATGAAACAGATATTCACTTTCACATTATATACAGACAGAAGAACATAAACAGATATTCACTCTCACATCACACACAGATAAAAAGATAAACAGATATTCACTCTCCATTACATACAGACAGAAGAACAGAAACATATATTCACTTTCACATTACATACAGACAGAAAAACATAAACAGATATTCACTCTAACATTACATACAGACAGAAGAACAGAAACAGATATTCACTCTCACATCACACACAGACAGAAGAAGATAAACAGATATTCACTCTCACATCACACACAGACAGAAGAAGATAAGTAGCATCACATCACATACAGACAGCAGAAACATACATTCCCTCTCATGCCACAAAACAAACAGTAGAATAGAAACAAACATTCCCTCTCATGCCACAAAACAAACAGCAGAATAGAAACAAACATTCCTCTCATGCACAAACAAACAGCAGAATAGAAACAAACATTCCTCTCATGTCACAAAACAAACAGCAGAATAGAAACAAACATTCCCTCTCATGCCACAAAACAAACAGCAGAATAGAAACAAACATTCCCTCTCATGTCACAAAACAAACAGCAGAATAGAAACAAACATTCTCTCATGCCAAACAAACAGCAGAATAGAAACAAACATTCTCTCATGTCACAAAACAAACAGCAGAATAGAAACAAACATTCCCTCTCATGCCACAAAACAAACAGCAGAATAGAAACAAACATTCCTCTCATGTCAAAAACAAACAGCAGAATAGAAACAAACATTCCTCTCATCACAAAACAAACAGCAGAATAGAAACAAACATTCCCTCTCATGCCACAAAACAAACAGCAGAATAGAAACAAACATTCCCTCTCATGCCACAAAACAAACAGCAGAATAGAAACAAACATTCCCTCTCATGTCACAAAACAAACAGCAGAATAAAAACAAACAGTCACTCCACCTACCTTTAGATCGTGTAGGTGTTTTTATTTTCGTTCTAAGAAATTGAACAAACATTCTCACCATGGAACAACAATTCAAAGAAAACAACAGCGAATTGTATAATTTAGCCGTCAGATGACAAACAATATATAAATGATAAGGACAAAGTTATATCTTTTATATTTAAAGTACATCTCGAATTTTCAGTTTTCTCGAAAAAAAAATGTCTGGTGTATTATTAAAGTACTAGCTTTTGATTACTGTCTGACATGTCAACAACAGTAACAACAAAAAACAAAAACACAACTTTGGTTAAGTAAATAATATCAGATGTTTCAAAATGTTATCAACAGAAGAAATATGATAAACAAAGATAAATGTTCTTTCAAAGCATAACACGCAATAAACTGATTTCATTAATAGAAGATAAGGAATATACGATTGTTAAAGTAGCAGCAAGTTCCTTGCGAAATGTTGCTTTCATACAGCCGTCTGAAAAACTCTCTGTTACTTGCAAGTTCTCTCGCCTCCTCCAGCATCATGTTAAAGGTTTCTTTGATGTCCTGCTGTCCACCGTCGTCTCTTGCATCATACTTACGGAACCACACCTTCCATTAGCTTTCTCTTCAAGTCACTGTTTGTTTAATGATTGTTTGAATCAATTATCTATATATTTTGTTTTAATATCATGTATGAATAAACTCCTACTAAATAATGACTTATTTATGTTATTTGGTTTTCATGATGTATGTGAATTATTATTTGATCAAGTAACTCGATCTAAGAATAATATTAGAGGGCATGGTCCCAGGATGCAGAGGCAGAGACAGACCAAGAAGAAGATGGCTATAAAATATTATAGAAACCATGAATATGACCATCGACGAAGTGGATGAACTAGTTAGAGACGGAGTAAATTTCAAATGCGCTGCAACCAAAGAAACGTTCTATAAAGGATACGCATCTTGATGATGATGAACTCGATCTTATTATTTGTCGGGTGTAATAATTAACTCTTAGTGGTCACTTTTCTGGTTCTTATATTTATCTTAGTCTAGTCTTGCCCTGTCTGTGTCTTCATTTGTCGGGTGTAATAATTAACTCTTAGTGGTCACTTTTCTGGTTCTTATATTTATCTTAGTCTAGTCTTGCCCTGTCTGTGTCTTCATTTGTCGGGTGTAATAATTAACTCTTAGTGGTCACTTTTCTGGTTCTTATATTTATCTTAGTCTAATCTTGACCTGTCTGTGTCTTCATTTTTTCCTCTTCTCATAGAGAATATATTGACTGTCTATTATCATAAAGGTGCTTATCCTTTATAGGACGTTGCTCTCTTTGCAGCACATCTGAAATTCACTCTGTCTCTTGCCAGTTCACCCACTTCTCGATGGTCATGTTCATGGTTTCTTTAATATCTTGTAGCCATCTTCTTCTTGGTCTGCCTCTGCGTCCTGGGACCCTGCCCTCTAGTATTGTTCTTTCCAGGCCATCGTGACACTTGATGTGACCAAAGTATGTAATTTTTATGTATAGTATGTTGTTTATCAGCCAATTCTCTTTAACATTTAGTTCTTTCAGGACATCAGTGTTCTTTCTTTTTCTGTCCATGGCATTCGTAGGATCTTTCTGTAGCATTTAGTTTCGAAGGACTGGATTTTCGTTCTTAATTTTTGTGTAATAGTCCATGATTCACAACCATAAGTAGCCACAGGGAAAATGCATGCTCTCAATATTGTTAATTTTAGTATTTTACTGGTGCTTTGCCACATGTTCTTCATTGAATTTAACGTCTTGATTGCTATTGCCAATCTTCTTGAGATCTCTTTGGAGCAGTCACAGTTATTGTTAATTATTGAGCCCAGATATTCGTAGCTCTCTATACATTGTAGTTCTTCATTGTTTACTTGGATGTTAGGTGAGCCTTTTGCTTTGTCAGTTGACATGGTTTTTGCTTTTTGTGTATTTAGATATAGATGTTGGTCTTCACTATGTTTCTTGGTCGTCATGATTAGGTTTTCCAAACCTTCTTTGCTGGTGGATAATAATAATGTATCGTCTGCGTATCTAAGCTCTGGTATGCATTTGCCACCTATAGTGAGAGGGTCGTAATTCACATAGTTGGCATCGTCTTTTATATTCCTCATGATGTTCTCCGCATATATGACTGTCTAACCTAGTCCAAATTTATAGGAATAAGCGTATCTTTGATATTATACGTTTCCCGAATATAGTAATGGTTATGTTTTACAGGTTTTGCGTACGAATGCCCAAACGTAACATAAATGAAGTGTGTCAAGACGGAGAAGAGCAACTGTTATAAGAAAGAGAAGATGAGATATGTTGGGTACACCTTGAAAAAAAAAATGATCAACGAATTACAAAGCAAGCATTGAAGTGGGAGACAAAAGGTTCAGGAAAGAGAGGACACATAAGAAAAACCCTGAAACGAACTTTGCTGAATGATGCAAGAAATAGTGGACTCTAATCCATGGAAGAGATGGACTAGCTGCTCAGGACAGAGTAGTATAGAGAAATTACGTGCAGGCTCTATGTAACGCATAACGGTACGAGAGAAATATATATATATATATAAATATACACTCGTTTGTGTTCTTCTTATGATGTTGAAAATATATCACGATGTGTTTCAAACTTATTTGTCATGTCTTCACAGATATTTCGATTTTCCGGTGTCTGCTTGTTCTAGATTGTATTCGTTCTCATTAGATTTGTTCACATAATCTTATAGAAGGACGCAACTGAATTTCTTATATATTTCTTGCCTTTTAAAACATAATAACCAAAAATATGTTAATCATTGGACATTTGATATGTCTGTCTTTTATGAGGTTCTACAAATTATGTTAGATTTTTACATTACCTTCTTTATCTTCATTTCTCTTACAGAGAATTTTAGTTCTTTCTCCGTTGCATTTAATTAATACAAAACACATACACACACAAACACACACATATATATATATATATAAATTGATTTTGTTGAAACTGGATTAATAATTTAAAACATTGTTTTTAGAAATAATAGTAAAGTTTGTGAGTAAATAATTTTTGCACTTTTAAAAAGAGTTGAATTTCTTTTATTAAAATGATACCAACTACTTACATAAATATGCATAAACTGTTGCACTAAGGGCAGTATGTTGTAGATATATGTTATTGCATAAGACTGACGGTTAGAAACTTCTGCAATAAGTTGTAGTAGTCAGTATAAATACATGGGAGTATAGCAATGATATTTGGTTTCATGTAGATAAAGAAATTAAGCGATGGCGTAGTGGTTAGTGTAGTAATAGTAATAGTAGCCGTCCATCGCAAGCAATGATGACAACAGTCTCAGAAGTATGCTGCTGTACCTCTCTGTGTGTGTGTCGGAGGTGATTATAGAGTACAATTCTAGAACACAATCCACTACCACCGGGGATGCATACATGATCAAGGTTAGACATGTGGGTGTTGTGAGTTTGCACAGCTCTTTTCTCTATGCCTCAACGGCACGACGATTCTCAGCTATGCAAGTTCCACTTGTGTTGTTACAGTGTCACATTTGGCGATCTTGCTCCATGGATTCACAGGACGTGGTGTCTATATCGAGCCATTTCAGAGACATTTCAGTGCTCAATTCCTCAGGGAGAAGAGAAGTATTTTTCTAATCGCAACCGCTTTCAAGTCGACCCAGTCTCAATTGAGTACCATCAAAGCACTGGGACGTAAAGCACTGGGACGTAAAGCACTGGGACGTAAAGCACTGGGACGTAAAGCACTGGGACGTAAAGCACTGGGACGTAAAGGTTACTGCGTAATATTGACCACATCCTCCATCGAGTGTCGATAATCAATAAACCTTCCGGCCTAACACCGGATTCCTCAATGTACCTCATGGTAAGTAAAAGAGTTCTTTTCCCACCAGCCATATATATTTATATAGAAGGAACTAAAAATTAATTGCATATCCTTTACAGGACTTTGGGAATCAACCCATCTTTTTTAACGCTGTTTGTGATTTTGCTAGACATTATTACGTTCAGTAGTTTGTCATTGCTTTCTGAACGGATGGTGCCATCCTCCTTTTGTAAAACTCCGCGCAAAACAATTTGCAACCAAACTGTCCGCAACGTGATTCGAACTCAGAACGTCGGCGTTAATAGACCGAGTCACTATCCCATAAGCCACAGACGCCACCATAGAAAGAACTACAGAGAAGTAAACATATCCTCTACATGTGTTTTATAGACAAAACTGCCAATGTGTTGCTGGGGACTCTAAGGGAGCAAAGAACAGTAACACTGCGGCCTACAGGGCATATCGTAAGAGGCGATTAAGGTAGGGATATAGGGAAGCTATCGTAGTGAATAAAAAGAGTTTGGCTGAAATCGGATGCACATGTCCTAAACGTGTAGAAGTCTATGCGTTTAGGGGCCTACCAAACCAATGTGCAACGTATACACGTTCTTGGCAAAGATCAAACATATCACAAGAGTGATTAAAGTTGGTCGTAAAGAACGAACGCCAAGAAGAAGAAGAAGAATAAAAAGAGTCGCAGTAATAGGATGTGCTGGCCTACTTGCAGGCGCATAACTAGCGCAACGTACAATCGCTCTTAGGCTTGGATCACATACAAATCACAGAGAGTGGTTAACAAGTGGTCGATATGAAGCACTCGAAGAAGAAGAAGAAGAAGAAGAAGAAGAAGAAGAATAGAAAGCAAAACAATGGAGCTGCATACAGTCAAATTTATAGAAGCTTTAAACGATATTAGGTTTAAATAACAAAGATTCCAGAATAATGTAAGAACATATATTATTAGTAAGAAACTATATGGTTATTTGCATTACAAATTCAAATGCATATTTCTAACGTATAACAAGAAGTTATACAATCAAACTCAGTTACTCAATAAAAATGGCATAGACTCTCGTCAAGGACACCCAACAGGAGACAAAATTCATGAGTGCCTATTGAAACAAAACTAGGAATGAAAAGAAGACACAATGAAGACCATGTCGTTTTATATGACACAGATTTTCAAAATTGAGAGTCAAAAGTAAATTTTCCTTTTTCTCCAACATTTACTTCTTTTTAGAAGTATTGAGGGGGATGTGTGGAAATTTAGTTATATTGTATCTGGCTGTTCTAAGGCCCTTTGTAAGATGTTATTAATTTTCTGAAGGCTTTTCTGATGCCGTCCTTTATCTTTTGTGTGGTCGTCCTCTTGCTCTGTTATCGTTATACTTTCAGTGTGGCTCTATGTGGTATCGATACCAGTGAATTCTTATCAGGTGTCCAAACTATTAAATCGGTGTTCTTTTATGAATTCCATGACTGCTTTCACATCCAGTTTTCTTGTGATTTTTAATTTTTAATTGAATTCTGAAAATTACCTTTTAGAAAGAGCAATCTACCCCCTCCTCCAATCAACTGGAACGACGTCCAGATATTATTTGTCAGCGATGATTTTCAGCACAATAATGACTTTAAAAAAGTAGTCGCGAAGTAAGCGACGATGATTTTCCAGTAGGAATGTGTAGGCAACTTTGAAGCGAGGCAAGAGTAATGCCTAGACACTTACTGCAAACTCGAGATACAAAACTGTCGTGGAGGACAGCGGTGCCTTTGCTATAATTACGAGCTACCTCCGAATTGAGATCAAAGCGGTAATCATGGATCTCAAGTGTTTGCGCGCACAGTTGACACATGTGTATGCTAATCATCTCAATGAATATGCTCTTGAAAACCCAGGCTTCTACTTTCATCTCTTTCTTTTGTCGTCACACTGCTACCAGGTTGTTGCCCAGTGTCGTGGTTTTCTGTTTTTGTCTTGCGCTGTTCTGGTGGCTTGTGTGATTGTTATCTTTGCTCTTTCACAGGATTCTGCTACCCCATCTAACCATCTTTTCCGTGGTCTTCCTCTTGCCTTCTTTCCTGTTGTTCTGTTGTAGAAGACTCTGTATACTGTGGAGTTTGGATGCATTCTTATTAAGTGGCCAAACCACTTCATTCTTTGTTTCTCTATGTAATTCAAGCAAGGTGTTGTGCCAACTTTCTTTCTTATGCTGATGTTAGTGATTCTGTCTTGTGTTGTTGGTAACTTTTCGCAGGCAACGCATTTCACATGTAGTTATTTTTTGTGACTGCGCTTTGCTCAATGTCCATGTTTGGCTCTGGTAATACAAAGTAGGTATAAAAATGCTGTTGATCATCTGTTGCTTAGCTGCCTGTGAAATTTTGGGTGCCTTAACAGTGGGGCTAGCTGGTAGGTTACAGCATTTGCTTTTGCACTCTAGCCTCTATCTCTCTATCGAGTTTTCCGTCTTCTGTGAATATGCTTCCTAAGTATTTGATTCTTTCACTTGGTTTATTTTAGTGCCATTGACATGGATGTCTAGATTATTATGTTTTCTTCCCATATTTATTATTTCTGTTTTAGTGTTGTTGATTTTCATGTCATGATTTACACAATTTTTGTTCAAGGTGTCAATATGATGTTGTAGATATTGTTCATTTTGATGTATCAGGCACTGATCATCTGCAAAAGCAGTTCATTTATTTCATCATTATCTGAATTTGACTCTTGAGTTATTTTATCCATATATGCAATAAAGAGTAGTGGTGAGAGGACACAACCTTGTCTAAAACCTGATGTAATGGAGAACCAGTCGGTCATTCCTTCTGTTGTTCTTACTGTACTCTGAGAGGACACAACCTTGTCTAACACCTGATGTAATGGAGAACCAGTCGGTCATTCCTTCTGTTGTTCTTACTGTACTCTGGCTATCTTGATATAAGGCCATGATATTTCCTAATAGTTGTCCCTGGACGCCATATTCTTCAAGGATCCTACAGGCTGACTGGATAAATTACATTTAGCATATCCCGAATGAGTCATTTAACCTTTATTTTTGTACAGGACATGCGAGAGTGTAATAAATGACCTGTCTGATACAGCAGTAGATGAAGGTCAGTTAATGAATAGTGCAGATACAAATATTGGCATGAGAGCAGCTGGTCGTATGGATGACTTTCAGACTATTTATAAATCTTCAATCCCTTTCAGAGTGAAGGAAAAGGGAGTGAAATTGGGATCTGTCAAACATGAACATTTTGCTCGATGCCGGAGAAATTTGATTACTCAATACAGAATATGTGTGATTGGTCGTTATACAATAGTAGAAATCAGTTGCGGCTCGTGATTATTTTTGTTGGTGGGGCCAGACAAACATTTTCGGAAAAATCATGGTTTAGGATTCGGTTATATTTTAATTTATATAATAATAAATACACGTTACACATTACTTTTGGTGGGGCCCGACCCATATAACCTTAATGACGATCCGCCACTGGTAGAAATATTGGCGAGGAGATCGTAGTACCTACAGACCTGTCCAGAGTTTAGTGATGGTGATCCTTATTAATCACTAATGACTAAAATATAAATAGTATATTTGAAATCTTATCTAGCAGTGATAATTATGATAAATGAAGTCATCGAATGTTGACAGTAAACATAATAAATACAATTATCTATACACATTACCAGTGGCGGCTCATGATCATTTTTGTTGGTAGGGTCAGGCATTTTTTCCGGATAAATCAGGGTTTTTTGGTTGCTATATTTTAATTTATAAAATAATAAATACACGTTATACATTATTTTTGGTGGGGCTCGACCCCACTGGCCCTTAATGACAAGCCGTCACTGCACATTATCAACAAACAAACAGTTCTACTTAAATACAAAGTAATTATGTCAACACACTGTTCATATTATAAACAAATTGGTTATTAACATCATTTTCTCTTTAACGGGTTAATCGTATAAACAAAAATTTACTAAAGATTCAGTCAGAGTAATTTGTATTAATATAATGTGTTTTTCATAATTCATTTATAAACAGTCTTCGTTCAAATTTATTTTTAAAATGTTCCTGTTAAGCTATATCTGCAAATTGTTTTGTATGTTTGTATGCAGCTAATCTTCTGTAATGTAGTTGTTCAAACTTCCAGGGGCGAACTTCTGTTCGTGTCATCGGGCGTGTTCTATGAATGAAGCATATGTTGTATTCTCTTCATGCTGTTCTTAACTAGCTGCTGACCCTAGTTTGGTTTTATTTCTATTAACTTCTCTCTCTCTCTCTCTCTCTCTCTCTCTCTCTTCTCTTGCCTTTAAATCCTCAACTTGTATGCATTTGTTACAAAGTTTAATTCACCCAGCTTAAACACCTGCATGTTTCACTTATCCAACGTTATAAAGAGTTTGAAGGCAAGTAAAGATATGAAGAGCAATTAAATTCATCTGATGATTCAGTTAGTGACGTCTGACAGTTAACATCAATGAGTGTTTCAGGGGCCGAATTGAGGTAAAGAATAGAACCACTATTACTACCATGCCTATACGAACAGTGAGGTTTGCTAAATTAGCTACTCTACCTGTAAAGCCTAGCTTAAAAGTCAACCAATCGTATGAAGCTTGCAAGGCCTTGAGGAATTTGGGGAATTTGAGGACAGATCTTTGAGACAGATTGTGAGAAGATCTGGTTGAGACAGATCTGGTTGAGACAGATTTGGTTGAGGACATATCTTGTTGAGACAGATCTTAGTTGAGACAGATCATGTTGAGGCACAGATCTTGGTTGAGGACATATATTGGTTGAGGACAGATCTTGGTTGAGGACATATCTTGGTTGAGGACAGATTTGGGTTGAGGACATATCTTGGTTGAGGACAGATCTTGTGACAGTTTTGATGACAGATCTTGGTTGAGGACATATCTTGGTTGATGACAGATCTTGGTTGAGGACATATCTTGGTTGAGGACATATCTTGGTTGAGGACAGATCTTGGTTGAGGACATATCTTGGTTGAGGACATATCTTGGTTGAGGACAGATCTTGGTTGAGGACATATCTTGGTTGAGGACATATCTTGGTTGAGGACATATCTTGGTTGAGGACATATTTTGTGAGACATATCTTGATTGAGGACATATCGTGGTTGAGGACATATCTTGATTGAGGACATATCTTGGTTGAGGACATATCTTGGTTGAGGACAGATCTTGGTTGAGGACATATCTTGGTTGAGGACAGATCTTGGTTGAGGACATATCTTGGTTGAGGACATATCTTGGTTGAGGACATATCTTGGTTGAGGACATATCTTGTGAGCATATTTGTGAGACATATCTTGATTGAGGACATATCTGGTTGAGGACATATCTTGATTGAGGACATTCGTTGAGGACAGATTGTGAACAGATTGTTTGAGGACAGTCTGTTGAACATATCTCTTGGTGGTGAAGGAAGAAGAAGAAGTTTCAGGAAAGGAAATGTTTGAGATGGGGTGGGGTGGGAGTGAGGGGGGTGGGATAGTTCAAGTTGTGTAATGAATAGACTTGTTTATTTACAAGTAAACATAGCGACCATGTGTCCTAAACGAAATGAAAACAGTCATCTCGCAAAGTTCCGTCAATATATACACATTCATACACAATCATTAAACACACATATAATAATGTTTATTTTTGTATAATGACCTTTCTCTGATTTGAAATCACAGTAAAGGTTTTCAAAATATTATTCCAGATCAGAATAGCAGAATGTATACAGTAGATGTAGAGTGATAATATTTTGTATATGTTGAAAGTTTCTTTGACTGTTAATAAAATAGAAAATATAAACACAGAAAATGCACAAAAAAGGAGCATGTTATCTTACATATGCAGATTAGAAAAAATAACTTCCTGTACTTTGTATAAATCAGATTGTGTAGGATGTGGGAAAATGTGTGTGAAATAAACAAGATGAATGAACAAATATACGTGGGAATAAAGTTGTTGAAAAATGCATGTTTGATCCACATGTGATTTCTTTTCCATGCCACCCTGTTTAACTAATCGTGAATGTAGACCAGTTTTCAACATAGCTGCTTTCTTCATTAAATGCGATGTTTAATACTCTTCTGTCGTCTTGAATTTAAAAGTACATTCTAAAAGGTTCTCTGGAAAGTGCATATTGTTACATTCTTGCTAGTTTCTTTTATCCATAAATGTTTTCAATGAAATAATAAAGTCGCTGCTGCTTTTCAGCTTTTTTTTATTGTTTGATATTTCTGTATAGATTCTTCTTCTTCTTCTTCTAACTAATGCTACGTATTTTAACTCTTATGCAGATTATATACAACTTAAGTTGTTCATTCTTTTTTTGTTTCTGAGTTCTCTTTGATCTAGCAACTCGTATCTGTTTTGTGCTTTATAAGCGAAGGATATTGTTAGATTAAGGATGAGCTGAAAGACAAGAGAGACAAGCGAAAACTCAGAAGTTATCACAGTGAAATACTTGCCAAAATTTACCGTCTGTAAAGTCGAAAAGTGCCATATATTGTTAGATATACATATACCTTATTTCCTTGTAGTATATTGTGTGAAAGTCAACTTTCTGTATGTGATGTCCATTAGTATGTCTTCATATCTGATTCTGTTTCATATGTATGAGTTTGTTAATATGTCTGACCATCTAAAAATTACGCATTTGTTGGAGACATATATTAACCTGGGTTATCTTATTCGCTGACTGAGGATATATTGATACTGCAAAAAGTAACAACACAAGAAACAGCAATATTTGTTTATAGCTATGTTATACATCTCATTGTATGTATTCTAGAAAAAAAACCTTAATCACAATAATGGGAAATAACTTTAGGCAAATTGTCTTTGTTACCTGTAATTTATTTACTATCACTTCAATGATAAATAATGTTATTTTTGTAGTTTATAACTTCAATCATTACAAATGTTCTTTCTTCGGTAAAACTTACATTTTTACAAATGTGATTTTCATGGCTACTACTTCAATTCTTACTTCTTCATCTTCCATGATCCAGCGGCCCTTGAGATCTTGCCCTTCGGCCCAATGCTATGTAGTGGTATCTGCATGCGTTTGTAAGTTGTTCTTTTGTTCCGTATAATGTGTTCCATTTGTCTGGTCTTGGAGGAAGGAGGGTCTTCCTGATGCCCAGTGCTTGGCACCTGAAGAGGTGGTGGTGAACTGTTTCATGATGATGTGCACGCAGCTGGTACTTTGGCGTGCGTTGTGGTTGAATTCTGTTCTAGTGATTGCTAAGTATTATGTGTTGGGTTTGAAGTCTAAAAATGGTGCTGTGATCTCTTCTTGTAAGGTGGTTGATGTTGTCATTTAGGTTAGGGCTAGCCATATGTCTGTAAACCTCTCTTCCCTTGTCCCATCTGTTCAGTTAAGTTTCTTTATTTGTTTCCGTTATGATTTACTTTACTGTATGGACAGTTATTGTCTTGATTGGTGGTTGTTCGTGTGTTGACCCTTTATTTGCTAACCTATCTTTTCCGGGTATATTTGAGAATCCAGGAATCCACTGCATAGTTATTTTGATGTCATGGAATGTTCAGTCCTTACAAAAGTTATTGTGTTTGCTATCATTTCATTCTTTACAAATGTTATTTTATTTATTATTTTATTTGTTATTTTATATGTTATTACTTCAGTTTATACTAATATTATTTTTGTTGCTACCACTTCAATCTTTTTAATTGTTAATTTGGTACAACCACAGCAAATACATTCTTTAATAATCTGTCTACGTGCACCCATTTGCGTTTTTCTATATCTCTTACTAATTATAATTTAATTTGCTTTCTTGACATAGAACAAACTATTCCTCCGTGTCATTTGGTAATATTTACACGCCCTGACGGTGACGTAATAGAAGAGATATGTTTGCTTGGAAGAAATGACTAATAATTCGGGTTAACCCGAACACCTGCTCTATTAGGTGCTGTCGGTGCCGCATCACTAGCTTTGTAAATATGATGAAGGTCACGGTTTTCGAGTTTTGTTTTGTCTAGACGCCATTTCCCTAACGTGTCATATTTCAGGTGTGATGTAACATTGCTATTACTCATCTTTGTTACAGTATTTCTATGTTATTTCCATATTTATCAATTTCTCGATATTCTTTGTACCTAAAGTTCAAATCTACTAGTATTGCAACTGTGACAAAGTGAATAACGAGTTAGAAGATACCCAGATAAAGCTCCGGAAGCAATTGATTGATTGATTAACCATCATCATTGCTTGTCATTGAATTACCATGTGTGCTCCGACCTCTTTTCTACACATAACTATCTCAGTCGCAGTGCACTAACACTGTAGCAACGACGTGGTTCCCCGATGTAATTTTTAAAATGGCGAAACATTTGTATAAATATTTATCTTAATTCTTATTTTATAAATGTTGCAATGGCAGCGGTTTGGCAGGCTACTCTTATCGTCTTCTAACTTCTCAGTTGTCTTTAAAGTGCTCAACTTGAACACCAGACCTCCCTTTCATCGTTCATCTTCCATACGACTAATCAATGATTCAACAATTCAACATGACCTGTGGTTCTATGTGAATATTTTCTCCATCTAATCTTCAAAAGCTATAGAACAACCTCCTACCTAACCTTTACTAATGCTAGAAATTCGTATTGCCACTGTACCACGTTGTTGTAATCTCTACTTTACTAAAGTAACAGAAGCCAATGAACATCTAAAAAAGAAAAACGGTAAACATGTATTTATAATTCCGTGAAAAAACAATTGCTAAACATTGAAGAGGTACTCCGAGAGAAATACGTTTTGTGGTTCGACTTTAGTGTTTGGTAATTTTTTTTTCCCGGAAGCTATAAATACTTATTTACTGTTTGTTTATTTACGATCGGTAATATATCTGTTTTCCTGAACGTTATTCTCACAAGATGGAAACACCTTTCTAATACCTGATCGATATAATTTATGGTTGATATGGCTTTTATAAGTCAAGCTTGTTATATTTTTCTTATTCTGATTTATCTGATAATATTGTTGAATTTTCTCAAGCACATCGTCTTTCATTGTTAAAGCATTTGCTTGACAGGAGCCTGGTCTTATGATCAAACTAATCGGATGGATTTAACATTTTTTTTGGAGCGTAACATGGCTGTGATGTCGAGTCTGCTTCAATTTGGTACAGTAGAAATGCTGGAAGACAAAACCGACAGGCATGATGTTGACTACATCACACAACGTGTGCACTTGGTGAAAGCATTACTAGCCTATTCTCCAATATATTATATTGTATGAAAATCCTTTTTTGGTATATTTTTTATTATCGATATAGTGGAAGGCTGCAGTAAAACTATGTAGCAATGGCGAAATACGTAAAAACAAAGTACTTTAGTTTTACGTTGTAAGACCGTTAGGATGTTTTTATCCTAGTCTATATGTAGTACTGTGAAAAAAATTGATATATATGTAGTACTGTGAAAAAAATTGATATATATGTAGTACTGTGAAAAAAATTGATATATATGTGTATGTGAAAATTGATATATATGTAGTACTGTGAAAAAATTGATATATATGTAGTACTGTGAAAAATTGATATATATGTAGTACTGTGAAAAATTGATATATATATAGTACTGTGAAAAACATTGATATATATGTAGTACTGTGAAAAAAATTGATATATATGTAGTACTGTGGAAAAAATTGAAATTCGTCACTCCTGTGGTATCATCCTTTGCTTGATAAATGCCTTTTGGTCGAAGTCTTGCTGTGTATTCTTATTGTTTCTGTATTTTGTATAACTACAAGTACATTGTTTTTACATATGTCGCTTATTTTTTATTGTACATATCGTGATTTACGTTGCCTTGTCATTTATTCAGTTATTTATATCTTCTAAAATATCACCGAGCAAGATTTCATGGTTTTGTTTTCGAACTATTAAAAATGTATGTATACATCCCTGAGCGTTTATGGGGTCATGTATTTTATGCACTGTTCCTTCTATCGAGTACTCCCTCGTTTGTAATTTATTATTAATGCTATATGGTTTTTGCTTACAATTATAACATTACTAGATTGGTATCTGTGAATTTTATTGTTGTGAACCTCTAATAACGATGTTTTATTTAATAAAATAACGTTTATCAAACTTGATTACGATTTCGTTATCATATTTATTTAGTATTACTTGTTTTGTTCTCTTGTTCTCTTGAGTACTCGTTTGATGTTGAATTTTGTTCCTGAATCAGTAAATACAAATAGCGTCAGTATCTGATCGTAACCAAATCTGATATATATATATATATTATTTGTTCTGTTTGAGTTGATTATCTACATTTGTTCATATTTGATACTCTACTGTTTCTTTGAGGTTGTTTTTATTGTTTTATCATTGGGGAGGGGCTGTGGCGAAGTGGTCTAGCTGGTTACTTTGCATTCTTAAAGTCGTGAGTTCGAGTTCGGACGAAGTTGTTCGATTCTTCTTCTTCTGCGTTCTCACTAGATTGGGATATCGGATTCTCTAATAAAGACAGCCGTCTGTCTTAGATTATCAGCCATGCCATACAGTTTGTCTTCTGCGTTCTCACTAGATTGGGATTTCGGATTCTCTAATAAAGACAGCCGTTTGCCTCAGATTATCAGCCAGCCATACGTTTGTCTTGTGCGGTTTCACTGATGATTTCGGATTCTCTAATAAAGGCAGCCGTCTGCCTTAGATTGTCAGCCACGCCATACGTTTTTCTGGATGCTGGTGTTAGATCCGGCATTCTTACTGCATGGCTAAATCTCCGAGGCAGATTAGCGACCGTAGAATCCATTATCCCTTTCCTCATTGTGAGGGGTCGTTGCACCCTGTTATGCGCCTTACGGCCTGGTGCATCCATTTCTGCAAGCATTTGTTTCGGGTTAGCATTCCCTAGCCTTTGATTGCTACACAACGGTCCCACAAGGCAACGGGCCGATGTTTTCAAAACATAGCGGCGCCTATTTTCTTGGATTATTGTTGAAACTACGAAGTCCGTGATCTGTTTAATACTCACGATAGGTGGCGTGATATTTCTACGGATAGGGACCGGGCTATGTGTGGTAATACGGTGCAATGAAGGCAGTCCTTCGCATTTAAAAACAAATAAATATGTCACAAAAAATTAACATGACAAAATTAAATTTCTTTTTACGCATGCAATGTAGTGTTATAAGAACGATTTTCTGGCCAACACTATGTTACCAGTGTCAAACATGGCCAATAACAGCAGCTAATGAGCGGAAAATCATAACGACAGAGATAAGAAGTCTAAGAAGAGCTGCAGGTGTGACAATAAGAGACAAAATTAGAAATGAAGAAATCAGAAGAAAACTGGATGTGAAACCAGTCATGCAATTCATAAAAGAACAACAGATTAAATGCTTTGGATACTTGACAAGAATGCCCTGGTATCGCCTACCACAGAGCCACACAGAAAAAGTATAATGAGTACAAGGCAAGAGGAAGACCACGCAAAAGATGGAGCTACGGCATCAAGAACATCCTTACGAAAATTAATATAAGCTTACAAAGTGCCTTTAAACAAGCACACACAGATCACTCCCCAACACTTCTATAAATAAGTAAATGTTGGAAGAGAAGAAGAAGAAGGTGTTACGATGACTGCAGTTTGTAACAACTGAATGAACATAACATTTCCAGATAAGCAGACATAAATTTGAGAGGGAGAGATATGAAAACAACAACAATATTTACAACAATATTTATCTTTCTAAGAGAAGAAAACATTTCTATCCAATGTTAAAAAAAGAAACAACTACAAAAACATACAGACACAAAACAACACTTCATTAAATGCGATAAAGAAAAGTATATTTAAAAAGGAAATAAGATTAATACAGTTAATTATACGACATTGGAGGCAAAAGTAAAAGCTGGATTTAAAAAAAATATATTTCCATGAAGCCCATTCATTTATAGAACAGTGGCTGTTTCTCTTTCATAGATTCGTCTACATATGTTGAATACGCAATTATCAGAAAATTTCATGGATTTTAAGCAAAGTTTAACGAATCATGTAAAAGTGCATGTTTTCTTGATAAGTACACGTGACATGTCTGGTTGTACAAGTATCAACGAGTGCTTTATATGTGCTTGCAGATTTGATTATTTCTCTGGGATTTCCCGATATTAAATTGTATTTATTTATTAATGAAATACGGTCGCAGAAAGTCGATAAAAGGTTAGGAATAGGAAACGTAGTAAGGTAATTAAAGTGTATTCGTAGTGGCACAATTATTGAGATTTATAGCTTGAACATGTCGTATACCTGAACATTTATAGTTCGTTCATCTCGCAGACATTATCACCCGTCACAAATATCTCATTAAATCTCTAATATAAATCAGGTATATGGACATTTAAACTTATAAGAATTCAAGGAGTTGATTAATTATAATCATATCACATGCACAGACATGTACAGAGTGTTCAAGATAAAAGTAGCCCGATTGACATATCAAAGCTTGCCAATCGGTCTACTTTTTTCTTCAACACTTTGTATAATCATACGCCACGCACATATCAATTTCTAATAATAAATTAGCTTGTTTAATATGTAGATGATTAAAACCTCTTTAAGCCGTGGTATGACCTTTCAACTTAATTAAGAACAATTTGTTTTTGTTATATCAGAGCGCGTAGGCAAATTAACATAAACAATAAGAATAGCTTCTATAGGAGAATTCAAGTTGCATAAATATATGGAAAGTTTTATATATATATATAACCAACCTTTCTCTCTATATATAAACAAGACAGAGAAACGCTATCGCTTATGGAGGTAAAAGCATCCTCTGCATCAGCTCGAGTAACCAGTTTCATCTGCAGAAACTGTGGCAACTATTTCGCCCCAAAATAGGATATTACAACCACAACAGACAAAGTGATTCAGCACAAAACAAACTGAGGAAAATCCTATTGTCTCCTGAGACAAAGAGGCCGATGGTGATGAATATATATATATATATATACCACAGTGTCACGTATGTACTTTCATATTTATAATAATTCAGATGTATTGTAATGTGTATGTCAGTGGCGGTTCATCATAAAGGGCTAGTGGGGCCGGCCCCACCAAAATAATTTATAACGTGTATTTATTATATTATAAATTAAAATATAGCAACCCAAAACCATGATTTATCTTGAGCACCCACCAACAAAAATGATCACGAGCCGCCACTGCTGTATATGTATATCAATTATGATATGAAAATGTGGAATGAGATGAGTAATTAAAGAATGTAGAAATGTATATGTTATATGTCAGATGATTAGGGAACACTAACAAATATTCTACAAGTGCATGAAGGAATAAGACACGTATTACAGTAACTAGATTCATGTAGGTAGATTATAAGATAGAAAAGTTATTGAAAATTAAAAATAGAGAATGAAGAGAGAGAAGAGACAAGATATGTGTTTTACGAGACAGAGATAGAAGACAACAGATAGAGAGAGGAAGAAAGAGAGAAAGAAGAACGGAAGAGAAAGAGAAACACATATTAAGAAAGCATGTCATCTTGTGAACAATTGTAACAACATCCTAAATATACTGACTATTATTAACTGGACAATATTGATAGAAATTAATATTTAGTTTGGTATAATGCCATATCTTCACGAGCAATGATAAAATCAAATTTAATAAAGTAATAAAGTGATACAGTACGTTGTCAAATTGTTAGGGAAATATTGTTGGTAACTATTTTTTAGCTAGACTGATCTATTATTGTAGTAAAAAAACCCATTTAATTAAAGACTTAAATACATTGTGAACAGATTTGTAGTTTAAGAAAAGACATTCAATATTGAGACTAGAAGATTTTTGTCCTAGAGTAAACATATGAGATCAGTATAAAAGAGATCAGTTCTGATATTTAAATAAGTGAAACACGACCAAGCACAATTGTTGTATTGCTATTGTGTACAAACACATAATAGTATTTGAAAGTTATCAATTATTATTGAGTCTCTGAAAGTGTTCAATTATTAATGTAACTGAAAGTATTTCTATCTGAAAGTATTCCTATCTGAAAGTGTTCCTATCTGAAAGTATTCCTATCTGAAAGTATTCCTATCAGAAAGTGTTCAATTATTAATGTAACTGAAAGTATTCCTATCTGAAAGTATTCCTATCTGAAAGTATTCCTATCTGAAAATATTCCTATCAGAAAGTGTTTCCCATCAGAAAGTGTTCCTATCAGAAAGTGTTCATAACTGAAGGTATTCATATCTGAAAGTATTCCTATCTGAAAGAAGTGATCCTATCTGAAAGTATTCATATCTGAAAGTATTCATATCTGAAAGTATTCCTATCTGAAAATATTCCTATCAGAAAGTGTTCAATTATTAATGTAACTGAAAGTATTCCTATCTGAAAGTATTCCTATCTGAAAGTGTTCCTATCAAAAAGTGTTCCTATCAGAAAGTGTTCCTAACTGAAAGTAATCATATCTGAAAGTATTCCTATCTGAAAGTATTCCTATCTGAAAGTATTCCTATCTGAAAGTGATCCTATCTGAAAGTGATCCTATCTGAAAGTGATCCTATCTGAAAGTGATCCTATCTGAAAGTGGTCAATTATTAATGTAACTGAAAGTATTCATATCTGAAAGTATTCCTATCTGAAAGTATTCCTATCTGAAAGTATTTCTAGCTGAAAGTGATCCTATCTGAAAGTGATCCTATCTGAAAGTGGTCAATTATTAATGTAACTGAAAGTATTCATATCTGAAAGTATTCAATACTGACCCACTATATTAGATACTTACATCATTGATGTCTCAGTAAGATTTCATGATTCGCTAAGCTATACAATACTCCCATTGCTACTGTTACCGAATGTATTATTCAAGCTATCAAAGTATCTCAGTATCTTTGAAACAAATACAATGTTACTTAACCATTTAGTTACTTAAAAGGTATATAGTCAGGAAAACAAGTGTCAATATATTCATGCATTGAAAAACAGAACTTTGAACTTGACGGAAAATATTAATGAAGTCCTTTTCGACTCGCATTTGACCGAATCTTTTCAGTACCACTAATTTAATTTGCAAACGTTTTAGACACGGTTTAGACATACACACGGTTTAGACATACACACGGTTTAGACATACACACGGTTTAGACATACACACGGTTTAGACATACACACGGTTTAGACATACACACGGTTTAGACATACACGGTTTGACACACACGGTTTAGACATACACACGGTTTAGACATACACACGGTTTAGACATACAATTCGCCAGTATGTTGCAGGGGAACACTAAAAGAATAGCAGCACTGCGATCTATAAGGCATGTCGTAAGAGGTGATGAGGTAGGGTCAAGAAATCTACCTAGTAAATAAAAAGCGTCGCATAAATTGGATTTGCTGACCTACTTAGGCTCAGATCACATACAAATCTGAAAGAGTGGTTTAACAAGCGTTCCAAGAAGAAGAAGAACACATTTAAGTGACTTTATGTACTTATACTGTATTGCGATAAAACAAACCCAATCAAATGTGTATGTCTCCAACAGAAGATATAACTAGAAGAAGCTCAGTCAAAGACAAGATTGGACGATGTTACAAATAATAATGAAAAATTGAACATATGTTTTGGACACAAAAAGACAAGAATGGTTTAAACAGAACATTATAGAATGAAACATCACGGTGTAGAGAAGAAGAGGAAGACCAAGGGAAATATGGATTAAGGATATGACTGGTGATTTGAGTATGATTGCAGCAGATGCAGGAGATCTAGGCTTTGAAAGCGAGAGAGAGGGAGAGAGAAATTCACAAGGACTGTTATGGTTTGACAAGGTACTTCTCAAGTAAAGCTTTTTGATGATGACAGCAGAAGATATAAGATTAAATAGAATCTTAATGAATTCGTTATTTTTGTCTGTTGTGATATCACATGTAACTTTGGTAAGTAAAGTTGCATATCATTTTCAGATATTCTGAGGTATCTGACTTCTGTCAATCAGACCCTTTAGAAGGTTGAATACAATTTGGATTTTTTAAAAATGAATATGTATATATATTTTTTTTCCGAACCAGAAGCACTTGAACTTTCAACTCTTCGGCTCGGTGCCATGGACATCGTAAACCTTCGTTCGTGCACAACACCAAATCTGGAGAACCTGTGGCTTTTTCTGCCAGACCGCGGAATTGAACCCGCATTCACAGAGGGATTGTCACACCGTCGTTCAACGCACTACGAACACGCTGGGCAGACGGGCGAATATATATATATATATATAAATATACACTTATTATAGTCTGGTAAATTGTATAAAAACTCGACAATTTACTTGAAGTGTTCATAGATTTCCCAGTTATGTACACGGTGCAACGGAGAGATAATAAAATAAATCATTTGTCTGGAAATGACCTAGCGATGACAAAGTAGGTCCTTAGATAATTAAAAATCAACGTACGACTAGATTGTACTGTTTTGGAATATATAAATATATATATATTTCTTAAAATACATTATTGATCTAACATGTTAGTTTCATCATTCTTCTAAAAGTATGTCAATAGAGAAATAACAAATCTCTGAACATATAACAATCAAATAACAACTATAGAAGACACAAACAATTAATGAATAGTAGACAGATAAATCATATAGATAGATAAATAAATAGTGGATAGATCTAGTTCAAGCATGGTCTTGAAAAGGTTGAAATAAGACCGTGCTTGAACTATATAGCGAAACAGAGAATGAAGTGGTTTTGGCCACTTAGTAAGAATGCGAACAGATCAAACTGCCTGAAGCACAAGAATATCAGGAAGGAAGGCGAGAGGAAGACGAGGAAGGGGGATAGATAACGTAGTTGAATTCTGCCAGGGGACTAAAAAAACCATCACACAAGTTACCAGAGAAGCACAAGAAAAATACATAAAACCACGACACTGGGTTAACAACCGGTAACAGTGTGCTGACAACACAAGTCACCAGAGAAGCACAAGACAAATACATAAAACCACGACACTGGGTTAACAACAGGTAACAGTTGCTGACAACACAAGTCACCAGAGAAGCACAAGACAATAATAACCACGACACTGTTAACTACCGGTAACAGTTGCTGACAACAAGTCACAGAGAAGCACAAGACAAATACATAAACCACGACACTGTTAACTCGGTAACAGTGTGCACAACACAAGTCACCAGAAGCACAAGACAAATACATAAACCACGACACTGGGTTAACAACCCGGTAACAGAATGCTGACAACACAAGTTACAGAGAAGCACAGACAAATACATAAACCACGACACTGGTTAACAACCGGTAACAGAATGCTGACAAAAGAAAGAAGTAAGCAGATAAATCAATTGTTATTTCACCTGATAGCAGTTATTTGTGTGACCTTAATCTCATATTGAAAATGGTTGTAAGAAATGTAACGGTTTATTAAACTAGTTCTTGACTCCCTTGTCATAAAAGGTATCATGATTTCACTTCCAGTTAGTTTGTTATGCAAACGCAAATAATCATGTTTGTCTGGACGTTGATGAGTTAATTCTTAGGTCTAGTGACGTTACTCTGACTTCCATTTCTCTTGGATGTAATGATGAGAGCGAAGACAATTTGACAAACACATTTACATAATTTCTATGTCAGTAACACAATTTGTTTTTTTTTAACAAGAAATATTTTTTTTTTTACTTTCTATTTTTTGTATCTCTTGATTCAAAGATGTTTTCTTCATTGTTTTATTCTAAAATATTCATCGTTATTATAGTGATATTTGCGATTCTGTTCTTACTTAAAAAATTAATTATTTCTAATTTTCTGTTGGAATATTATATTTCTTTAGTTTTCTTTTCTTTTCATTACTTCACGGCAATTGATATGTATTAGTCGTTAGGTTTATTTTGAAAGAAAAAGAATTGTCGACCTCATCAAACTTGGTCAATAATTTCCAGTAAACTTTCTGCACTGCTTTCTATACCAATGTTCAGTTTCAGTTTCAAACATATGATTTGTAGCAGATTTCATTTTAATTTCTGTTCAGAAAGTTCAACCTAATCACATGATCGTTCTTCGTGACTTGTTTATATCAATTATATCCCCTTGTCTGTAATATACTAAGCATGCAAATGTCAAACTAGCCAATATCGTCACTCAGTGGACTGGTGATCTTCAAGTTTCCATAATCAACCTACCTTGCCCAGACTATAAATTAGTCCAAGTCTGCATTACGTGGTTTTCGAGCACATATATTTCAGGTATAAGTGATTTATTTTCTACAATCTAGAAACATAAAAATAGTATATGGCCTGTTTGTTTCAATCTATCTAGTTTGCTATTATATCACATGTTTACTGAGCTTAATAAAAGCACAATATTAAATTACTTCATGAAATACTTCATATAATTAATTACTTTGCTGACAACAGAGAAGTGAGCCGTCTTCAGTGATAATTAGATTCTGAGGTGATACAGATGTTTTTATATTCTGCAATTACTGTAGATTTAATTGGTAATGTATGCGTTATGTTTGTCAACTACTAGATAATTTTGATACATGAGAACGTCAACCAGTTTATCGAAAATATGTAGCATCTCTTTGTATTTAATATATTGTTATAATTACTACGCTACTTTCAAACAGACATGATAGCAACAGACGATGCCAGAGGTGTAGCTTAAGATAGCACACAAGCAAACGTGGGTACTTAAAGCTGTTAGCGCCTTAGGATCAAATGTTAGTTAATGTTAAACCTTCTTAATTGTCTTTATTTAATTAAGTGACATCAAATCATTCGCTAACAGCATGAATAAGTGGGGATTTAATACAATTGTCTGAGTGTTGACATAATATAATCTCTTGGCGTAGACTAGGTATATACGAGAGGTTATTTCAGTTGTAGGTGGCATCTGTAGCTTAGGGGATAGTGACTTGGTCTATTAACTCTGACGTTTTGAGTTCGAATCACGCTGCCGACAATTTGGCTGAAAATTGTTTCGCGTGGATATTTACAAAAGGACGATGGACCACCCGTTCAGAAAGCAATGGCAAACTACTGAACGTAATAATGCCTAGAAAAATCACAAACAGCTTAAAAAAGCTGGGGTTGATTCACAAAGTCCTGTAAAGGATATGCAATTAACTTTTTATTTCAGTTGTCACATCAGTGTTGACCGATTTGTAAATTAACTCTCAATTATGTCTACGTATCTTTCACAACGGCACATGTGATATTTGTGTATGTTTCAGATCACATCATTGTGCATGGCTAGACTCAAGATTGATTGGTAGGGCCATCATCATTGCGCCTTGGCAACTAATCATGCGTGCTTCAATATCTCGCTAAAACTGAAAGATCTCAGCGGCAGTGGACGAACCCCTTAGCCCCGGCTAGGGTCTCTGATGTAATACTGAAAATGGTAAAACTGTTTGCAGAAATTTTGTTTTAGTATTTTCAAATTTAATATTTTAAAATCAGTTCTGCTCGAGCAACCGCTTTGCATTCTGCTCTTATGATGAGCACAAGGAGTTTTTTCAAGAACCCCAGAGGAAGCAACGGAAGTAACGAATATGATCAACAAATAAACAGATATAGGTATTAAGAGCTTCCACATGTTTGTTATATGTGTATACATGTGTGTATGTGTGATATTGTGTCGTCTCTAATATATACAGGCACAACAAGCTCATAGCATGTGCCTGTGCAAACACTATTAACGAACCCTACCTGATTGTTTCTGTGTCTGTTAATAACAAGCGTCTGAGAAAGACACTCCCCCGTGAGTCATTTTTTAGAATGGCTCATTGGTTGTGTACGTAAGGACGCTCGTATTGCTAGGCTAGGCGATTGGTGTCGTAAGGACTAGGGTAAGTGGTTCGAGTCCGTGTTTGTCTACTTGTTCATTCTGCTCTTAGCAGTTTTCATATGTCAAGGGTTCTTTTACATGGACAACTTGAACATTGAAACTGTGTATTGCCTTCCATCTCTGATATGACTAAAAAACTTTATCTCATCTACATTGAGATTCAAGTTTGATAGTTAATGAATATACAACATTGTCTGTCTGTTGTTGTTGTAGTGGCATATTTCGGCAACACACATATGTATCCAACTCCTTCTATGTCCTTATCATCATTATGTGTCATGACAGGATAGCGTGGGCTAGCAGTGTCCAGCGTGGGCTAGCAGTGTCCAGCGTGGCACCCGTGGGCACTATGGCGCCCGTATCATACCTTCCTAGCGCCCTATTTTATTCCGCCTACTTTAACATTAATCAAAATTTCACTAAAAAAAATGTTTGATTCGTTTTGATTGTAAACACACAAAAAAAATATATAACAAAAATTAAATGCTTAGTCAGGTTAAAGTTTTTACCTATTATTTAAAACAAATTAGTGTTACTATTCATATTACTCTGTTATCTTTATTGCAATTATCACATAACATCCACGTCCTGACAGTCATTAATCAGGTGTGGACAATTATATCACAACGTTGACTAGCACTGACGTAGACAATCAAGGATCTTCATAAATTATGACCTGAATGTTGATTTTCAGGTCAGATGTTGCATTTTTTCCGAATCTTAAAGTTAAACTGACCAGCATTTAATTTCGTTGTAGTTTTCTGTCTTTCTCCTCACTAAGTATCTTTCTTTCACAATATACTCGAAAAATTGATTCTTGTGTTTTTTTTCTAACAATATGTAGTGTTTCTGTAATACATTTCACTTTAAAAAAATTGTTCTAGTACAGTATGGAAAATGTGGCATGTCGCTGATTATGTTCAGTATATTAAATTTGTCTCTGTATCTATCGACATTTATTATAATATATATATATATATATATATATATATATATATATATATCTATATTTATATATATATATATATTTATATATATATATTCGCTCACCCAGTCAATGACCCACGCAATCAACATCTACTAGGTAACTTTTAATTTTAACAAGAATTTCTTATTTGTTTCTTCATTATTCTACAAAATATGACTATAGTGCATTTAGAAATGTGTGTTGCACTTTAAAATATATAACTCGAATCCTTGACCGAAATTGTTGAAATTTCGTATATAAAGTTGTAACTGTAATGTCCCAAGGCGAACCATTTTTTATGTCACATCTGACAGCTGATTTCCTTTTTGCTTATGTGGTGTTTAAAAAAATTAACACAGCTGTTCTGGACAGTCGAATTAGAATTTTACAACATTGAAGTACAACTTATTTCAAGTGCAATTTTCTGTACACTGAAGCCCACGTAAAATGCGTGGAAAGCCCGAAACAGTTGTGTACGAGATGTGTAAAAAATGTAGCAACATTTTTGTAGTGTATGTCAAGATTATACGTTGACAAGTTTCGCAGAGTCGTCTCCTAACTGATGTTTACATTACTGTAACAATAACACAAGAAGAGAGGAATACTAGAGAATAAATAGTTATAGATAACAGTATCAACGATCGCCTTTTTTCAGACTCCAGTATAGTAGCATGTCCATTGCGGAACGTCGCATTCATCACAGACCGCTGGAAGAGCTCTGTCTCTTGCAAGTTCTCCTGCCTCTTCCAGCGTCCTGTTCAAGGTTTCTTTGATGTCCTGCTGCCACCTTCGTTATGGTCGTCCCGTCCCCTGCCTCGTTTTCCAGAAACCATGTCTTCCATTACCTTTCTCTCCAGATCACTGTGGCGTTTAATGTGGCCAAAATATTTCATCTTCCGGGACAGGATGTTAATTATGAGCCAATGCTCATTGATATTCAGGTCTTATAGGATGCCTTTGTTTTTTCTTCTTCTCTGTCTAGCATGTTCTACGAACTTATCTATAGCACTTTGTTTCAAAAGCTTCAAATTTGTTTTTTAATGTTTGTGTTATGGTCCACGATTCGCATCCATATGTTGCCACAGGTAATATGCATGTTCTCAGAAGTCTTACTTTTGTTTCTTTGCTTGTGTCGTACCATAGTTTTTTGCATGGTGGCCACCCTTTGGAAAGTCAAGGCAAGTCTTTTTTAACTTCGTTCGACAATCTCCATTGTTGATAATTATAGAGCCAAGATATTAACAATCTGAGACATTCTCAATGTCTCCATTATTGATGGTAATTTTGGATTGAGATTTTGCTTCGTCGGTGGACATAATTTTAGTTTTCTTTATATTAGAAAAAGTTGATGATCTTCGCTGTGCTTCTTAACAGTCCGAATTAGATGTTCCAAGCTGGTGGCACTATTTGAGAGTAGTACTGTGTTATCTGTGTACCTTAGGGTAAAAAAATATACAGTTTTCGTAATTCTAAACATTTTGCATTATATGTTCTGCATAGATTTTGAATAAATATGGGGAGAGTATGCATCCTGGTCTTACTCCCTTTCACATTTCGAACCATGCTGATGTTTCTCCCGCTATAAAGACTGCGGCTTGTTGTTCGTAATAAATTGTCTCTAATAGATGTATCAAATATGTTTTTCAGACTACCAGGCATTATTTGTCTACGCAGAAGAGCAGTTAGAAAATCAGATGAATAAATTACATGAAACATGTAATCATAATATGAAAAACGTCATAAAGAAAACAAAAGTCACGACAATAGACAAAGAAACCCAACGAAGATCCAAATACAAGACCAAACACTAAACCAAGTGAATAACTTCAAGTATATATTGAGTATAATATCGTAAGAAGGAATATCAAAAAGTAGAAATCGAAAACCGATGTAATGAAGTAAACGAATTTATTAAGCAGATGACACAAATACTGACACTGCTATTCGATGGACATAACAATTTCATTGTACAACACGATCTTTCTGCCATAACTGTGTTACCAATCCCAGATATAGACAATGACAGCAATCAACCGCAGAAAAATAACATCGACATAAGTGCGATTCTTGTAGACTTTGTTTCCCATCGGTGGTATCTCCCCTCCCCAGTTGGCGCTAAAGCGTTCTGGGGTGGGGAGGGGTGTTATAGCGAATTCAGAAGAATTTGGGATTGGGGGTTTCAGGTGATTGGGGGTAGGTGGCTCGTTAAAGAAGAAATTAATCATAAATATTTTAAAATAAATTATCTTCGTGATTTTGCGATTGAATAACCATATGCAATTTGAATTTTGCATTTAAATTCATCTTATTCCCGATTTACGCAATCCATTTTTTTAATCAATTTTCTATTCTATGCTTATCATTCATTTTAAAATTGACCATGTATGACAGAAATATATATCAATTTTCTATGTCAAGAGAAAATAGAGCATGTATATATGTGGGGAAGGAGGGGTGTTGGCAAACTGTTATAACGTGGAGGGTTACAAAGTTTATGTTGTGCAAAGTGGGCGGTGGGCCGAAAAAGTTTGGAAATCTGTGTTGTAGAAAATACGCAATGCATCAAGAGAAGAGAAAATCAAAAGTGGTACAATCAGGTAAACGGGGGATATAAAAGCAGCAACATAATTCATCTATAGGTAGCATGTCAAATGGTTCTACTATGTAACATGATTGTCTTCAAATAGTATGCAACAACTGACAATGATACACATAGTAAATGGAAGCTGGGGGAGAGAACGACCATGCAAGGGCTGGTTTGATGGAAGAGCAAGGCCAATGAGGACCTCTAAATGCTAAGCACATAAGTGGACCGTCTCCCGCAACCCATACTTCGCCTAGACACTGCAAGGGTACCAGGGAGACACGATAAGTCGTAATGAGTTTCCTAAAAATTCTAGTTGAGTGGAATTTAAAGTGAATTTTGTAGCTTTTCAAAACATCGCAATTAAATTATACAAATATTATTTTGTAGAAGCCATTTCTTGCAATCTATATAATTCCATTTCATATCGGGAGAAGAAAACAGTCTCCAGTTTAGTATTAAGTAAATCGATATTTATATGTTGGCTTTAACAATATGGAAGACAACATACACATCATATGGAAAAGTTAAACAGAAAGCATAATGTTGATGATTTTGATAAAGTAGTTATCCGACGAGAAGTTTTGAAAATGTTTGATTCCAAAGAAACGGTAACACTTTGAAAAACGAAGATTTTGCTGTCTATAAACAATGGCATTGATAAAACCAAATGTAACCTGTTGACAATTGTAAGAATTGCAAGTTTTATTTTTCGAAAATATACGAGAAGAAGAAATATTATTTGGGTAAAGCTGCATGAAGTAGCTATGCCAAGCAGCTACTTGCTGGAGTAAGAAATAATAATAATAATAATTCATTTCGTAACGTTTTACGTTACATAGGGCCTGAAAGTAATTTCTCCATACCACTCTATCCTGGGCAACTCGCTCAATCTCATCCATGGAACTGTGACCGATATTTCCTGCCTCTCTCAGCAAAGTTCGTTTCAGGGTCTCCTTAGGTGGACCTCTCTTTCTTGAACCCTTTGCATCCCACTTCAATGCCTGCTTTGATATTCGTTGATCATTTCTCCTCAAGGTGTGTTCAACATATCTCCATCTTCTCTTTCTTATAACAGTTGTCACTAGTGGTATAGTCTGTCCATTAATTCGTGAGCACGTTTGAAATTGATTTTCTCGAAAACTACCTGTTGGATCTCAGTGATTTTTGCATGCAGCCTTAGAATATCCATGACGCTAAAATAAAGCTAACCAGTAGTCCGTAGATGCTACGGATTTTGCACATCGACAAATTCCTTTGATCTTTTTTGACAATTGCAAATACGGGGGCTCAAATTTTAGATTTTACAGTATCCCTAGAATTTGTCCATGTCAATTCTATTCATAGGTGTATCTCCATATTAACTTGATAGGTCAAGTAATTAAGTGTGTTGCCCTTTATGTGCAATCGTGAACTTGGATACAATATGCAACAGTTAGTCCTCCCTTTTGGTCACCATTAGACCCCAGGGTGTCTTAACTTCACCACAAATTGTATGATGGTAGACGCATTTGGATATGGAAATGTATACGTTGCTATTTCTCAGTCTGTAATCAAAATATGATTTGTATCATCCCGAATCTGACGATTCCATGAGGTTGATAATTGTTACTGGCTGGACAAATTGTAATCCATCTCGGTGCCAGTACTCGTCTTCCTCTCGGAGCACATGTTCAACACACTTCTTCCAGAACTGCATGTCTATCATTGAGAAGGACTCACGTGTCAGAACTTAAACATCACACATTTTAAACGTCCTGTTCTGTTCGGCAACTTGCCCTTTTACTTTAGCCCAGACAAGCTCTATCGGATTGAGGTGAGCATGATATGGAGGTAGTCGCAAAGACGTGTGGCCGTATTCCGCAATGATTTTGTCAATATGAAACACCTTTGTCTTATTTGTCATCCTCACCAGGTGCAACAACTCGGGTTTCAAATATGTACCATCGAAGCTGACATTTTCCTTAGCAAGCCAAGTCCTAATTTGATCTTTTGTATTTGATGCAGTTAGTACTTTGTCTTCCGCTGATACTGCGTTGTGATAGGATGCATTATCCATTACCAAGCATGATGGTCTGTTTAGAATTGGAAGTAGATCTTTCTCCATCCAGTGCCTGAAAATATGTCCATTCATTTCTGTGTGGTAGTCCCTACCGTCGGTACTTTTGATTGGAAAATAAGTCCAGCGTCATGGACAAGACCTTCTTCACTACTTCCTGCATGTGTTAGTAAATACGCTGGCCTTTGCTGCTTGGTATTTTTCTTTTCTGTTCACCGTCTACTGATTGCCATTCTTTAGCATTGGTGTGGTGAGCATTGACCCAGGATTCGTCCAAATATACAATATCATAGCATTGCCTCCGCCGCTCACGGATCTGCCTCAGGTATTTACTTCGGGCAGCAATTAAATGTGGCTTTTCACAAATAATATTCCTGCCGCCTATAGTTTTTCTGAAGGTGAAGCCGGCGGCTCTTACAATTTTCATAGAGTACTTTTAGAAATGTCTATGCTGCAATCTGATTGCAGTTTTAATTTCAGTTTCCTGAGAGTAACAAGTTGATTTGTCGCAAACATTTTCAAGAGCTCCCGTCTTATGAAATCTATGTCAAAGTCGTCAATTGTTCTTTTCCTTCCTTGCTTGACATTAGTGCACTTTGTGTCCTGTTTAATCCATCGGGAAAAGGATTCTCTATTCAGACCAAGCGCCAGTTGCGCTCGTTTCTCAGGGTTATGAATATCGCAATATAGATGACCTCTCTTAGATTCCCTACGGAAGTGTTGGTATAGTAAAACTGTAACCTTCTGCATTGTTATAAATGTGCACTTCAGACTCATTATGAATGTGATATCAATGTCAGTTTTGATAAGCCAACAAATATGATACAATAGCTTCATACAAATAGCGATATACGCCTATAACTATACAATGGTATCCCAATTATAACGTCATATGCTTTCCGCTTTCAAAGTCGACTGGGTTAGGTGCACGGGAATTCGTGAAACTCACGATATTTCAATGTTACCATAATGTATTTTTAGAACAACGCGTCTGTGTACCGTAAATCTGTTACTATTGTGTACAATCCGGTGAGGTTGATTTTAATATAGCCTGAAGAAGAAATATTTCAAACTACATCAAATTTTCTTGGAAAAAAATATTTCTCTAGCGTCATGGATATTCTAAGGCTGCTTGCAAAAAATCACTGAGATCCAACAGGTAGTTTTCGAGAAAATCAATTTCAAACGTGCTCACGAATTAATGGACAGACTATAGTAAGAGAATGCTTAGAGATAATTGCGATATAAAATATGGGGACAAAACTAGGATAAATTTTCATCACTCCAGTCAAAAGGTATGGCAATCAGTAGAGGAAACTGCATAGCTATTTGTACCAAGCAGCATAGATAACGATTGATAATTGCAAATGAAGATAGCAGACATAATAGTTTGTTAGAAGATGTAGAACTCACGTTTGTGTCAGTTGATTCGAGATTATCACAAGGAGATAATCGATTCTATATTTAGAGAATATAGTAAGAAAGCTTTTCTTCCATTCTGAGATAGATCTACTTGTTTCATATTTGACAACGCATTCTACTCAAATGATGGAGAAAAACTAGGAGAAAAACTAACAACATGACCAGGTATAAAAGATGAAATAAATATATTGCTAAAACAGGAACACTTTCATAACAAGAAATGCACATAAAACCACAATTTATGAAATGAATTTAAGAAAATGACTTGGCTGTACACGCCTAGACATGCTGGAGTGCGGGGTAACAAGCGTGCTGACTCTCTTGCAAACAGTGCCCCGACTCAAGTGGGCAGAAGCATGGACAGAGCCGATATCATCAATGCGGTACGCTCTCAATTGTGTGACATGGGCGGGTCTCAGACACTGGAACGAGTTCTAGAATTAGGCGTTAAATTTGGACATGCCAGACAGTGTCGTCTTCGTGGTAGAAAGAGAAGATATAGTAATCAACTTCTCATGGGTACTGTGAGCAAATGGACTTTGGGATGGCTGCTGCAACGGAGGACAGAGCACGAATGGGAATGTCCAATGTGCCATGACGTCGATCGCATAACATAACATAACATAACATAACAATTTATGAACATTGTAAGGCATGCACAAAAGACAACTAGACTTCATATTGACAAGTTAATAGTGGAAAATAGTCATATTTGTTTGAAACTGCTACCGTACCACTTCTACTAGAATGCCATTAGGTTAGTTTCAACAAAAGTAGAAGGATAGGTGATTACTGATAATAAAACTTTCAAACTTTCTGATATCAAGAAACTTACCAACACTGCTCTATCAAAAAATGACAAAATGTACTGGGCTAAATGAGAAAACTATGTATTAAAAAAGAAGAAGAATACTAATGGTAAATGGATAGTCTGTATTTCGTTCAACTAAGAACAGTCGTTCATCTATTTGACTTGTCTGACTGAATACAATGTGATATTATTTCTCTATATGTTACTTTCAACTTAAATTTGTATTTGTTTTTAAATCGCATTTGAAATAGATTATCATTGCAAATTATCTAATGATAATTGCACATACCCCACTTATTGTATAATTGAAGACACACGCCTTTGTTACCAAGAAAACTGTTCCTTGAGATCGATTACAATACATTAGACGTTTCAGTGACTTAATAATTATGTTGTCTAAAAACATCAAAGAAACTAGTCGCTTTAAGAAAATTGCTTCACATGAATTACTTAAAATTATAAATTCACAATTACGTTGAAATGAAAGGTCAAATGCAAATATCCATTGCAATGCGTGCAACAGTTTTGAAAATAATTGATGACATTTACAGGCAAACATTTCTGAACGCCCTACAGTTGTGTATGTAACACGTAGGTATCTAATTTCCTCTCCTGACACTGAAGTTGTGATAATGATAATAGTCATGTCAGCGTCCGGCAGGTTTAGTTGGTACACAAGAGTATAATTATCGCCTACGTTTTCACCGAACTTGATATTAGCGATTACATTTTCTTTGAGAGTGGTTGGCCGAATGGTTAAACGAGGTGCGGGAATGTTGGTCACATTGGTGAAACACGTAAATACAAAGTACTGTAGTTTTACAAAATACAAAAACAATAACAATACACAGCAACGTTTCGACCAAAAGGCATTTATCAAGTAAAGGATACACCAGAAGTGAATAATTAACTTTTTATACGGCATACAACATATAGAATCAAACAGTAACCCTAACGCTCTAGTGAATTTCTTCACTTCTGTGTATTCTTTGCTTGATAAATGATTTTATAGAACGTTCGGAGGTACGGGCAAATTTGAGTGTAAAGAATAGAATCATGTTACTGCACGAGTGTAAGAGCGACTAAGGAGTTTGAAATCGATGCATTGTCTAAACGTAAGTCTATGCGTTTAGGCCTAAACAATGCAACTTATACGTTCTGGAGATCAAACATATCACAAGTGATTAAATTGGTCAAGAACGACGCAAAGAAGAAGAAGATCGAACGTTGCTCGGTATTGTTATTGTTTGTCTTGAACTACAGCAATTTGTTTGTACTGTTACATAGTTTTACTGCAGTCTTCCTTATATCGGTATTACTGTTGGTTACATTCCATGTTCAACCCCTCGGTAAGGTCAAACGTTTTTCCGTTAGGGATAAAATAAAAACCACGATTTGAACATGCGTGGCGACAGCCTCGGGCAAGTATTATTAATTCCTCTGTCCTATAGAATCCCACATCGTACTTTCAAAATCTCTCTCTCCTCGATCACCGTTTAGACTGATGACCAGATTTCTCAAAAATTCCAATTTTTTTGTCTTATTCATGTGAAAATCTGATTCATGCAGCTTTAGCATGGATGTGTTTCCCACATCTTTAGCGCCATTTGGAGCTCTAGTGTTTATCCTTCGGCGATGTGTCCGGTTTTAGACAGCGTTTACTGGGTTCGCTCTCCGTCAGCTCTGGTCTATCCCCAGCCGACCTGCAAGGCACAGTTGCTATTTTCATTTAGGTAGCTACCCTTAGACCACCTTTCCTCCTGGTGATTAGAGCATCTGCCCAAGTTACCAGTCGTTTTTGGACTACTTGGTTTTCTGCCATCCAGTTTTGTGTACGGTTTGCTACGCTAGCCTTTGATTATCCCCAATCTAACTATAAGGCAGTAGTAGTTCTCTGCGAGGGAAACGCGGTTATTGTTCTCTGGATGGAGACCCCATCTTCGAGACTAGCCACCGTTTTGTCCACTTCTCGTTTCTTTTGGGTGCCCCTTCGCCCATTTCTGCTTGTGCCCTCGTCCACCAACTGGGACGCCCCTTTTCTTTTCGTCACTTGTCTTCACATTGTTCTACTGGGCGACACCTTACCAATTTCTATCTCACTATGCACAGATTATCACCATTTGGTTGGAACGTTTGCACTGGATTCAAGCCTCTGCTGGGTTTTCCAGTTTTTCTGCAAATTTGGGTTGTTCGCTCACCCCTACGTTTGTCACGCCTTTTAGTCGCTCCATCATCTGCACAGTGCATGTCTGCCCCACCGGTGGGATCACCTGTGTATCGTCCGCATGTGTGTTCCCTCTACTTCGGTGACTGCTCACCGTGTTTATCAGGTTTCTCACCGTGCTCACACGTATTATGCCTCGAGACTGTCAGAACACGCAACTCAATTTGGGTCCCCACCTCAGGGCTCCAAGTTTCGCCCCATGTGGGCCCACATCTCTTCTCTGGACCACCCCTCATCCCTTTATGTTTATTTGTTCAGCTTTTCCCATCGGCCGGGAGAGACGTACATTAATTGTCACTCTGGGATTCTGCTCGTCTGTGTTGCGAGCAAATCTCATCCAACATAACTGCGTCTGCATCACTACTTATACCATAGTAGCTCTCCCTCTATCCCTACCCGCTTAGTCAGACAAGAACCGCTGTCTGTTTCCAGGATCACCACGTGGAGGTGGGATATGATCTTGGTTAGTGCTAGCTCACTAATCCTGGCGCGACGTTGTACCTATGCGCCTTGGATCCCGTACTCTCAGAAATGAAAAAAGCATTGTAATCATCTTTCGAAAAGAAAATATTTTCTTGGATCAGTACAACGTTTCTCACACATTGAAATAATTATTAACATTATTCTAACAAACAAAACACAACAGAAATTACGAAAGTACGTGTACATCCTTTGCTTTAGTGTCATTTGTGTCTGCAATTAGATCATCTTACATTTGGATCCGTTTAGAATAGGTAGAAATATGATTCCAAACTTTTGATATGCATTATAATTTGTTCCCGTGTAAATACAGTGGTTTGGCCACTTAATAAGAATGCATCCAAACTCCACAGTATACAAAGTCTTCTACAACAGAACATCAGGAAAGAAGGCAAGAGGAAGACCACGGAAAAGATGGTTAGATGGCGTAGCAGAATCCTATGAAAGAGCAAATATAACAATCACAAAAGCCACCAGAACAGCGCAAGACAAAACAGAAAACCACGACACTGGGCAACAATCCGGTAGCAGTGTGACGACAAAAGAAGAAGAAGAAGAAGAGAAGAAGAATTAGATCATCTTACATTTAGATCCGTTTAGAATAGGTAGAAATATGATTCCAAACTTTTGATATGCATTATAATTTGTTCCCTTGTAAATACATATAAATACATATATATATATATGCGTGTATGTCTTTCATATCGTTTCTTTTCTCCAATCTTGTTTTGCCTCACAGCGTCAGGATAAGAAATATTTCTAGAGCGAGCTTTTGTGTGCGCTTCATAAATAGTGTTTTCGTCGACTCTGTTATCTCTGAGGTTCATTTTTTGAGTGGCTGGCCTTTTGCGTTGTATCCATTGTATCGTAGCAACATCGCTCTTTGAGGTGCACTGTCTGTTGGTAAACTGCTTACGTGGCCAAACCATTTAATTTGTTGTTTCTTGGTGAAGTTTAGTAATGATGTTGTACCACTTTTACTGATGTCTTCACTTCTCAACCGGTCTCTTCTTGTTACCCCAGCATTCTGCGTAGACACTTTATCTCTGTTGTGACAAGTTTTCTTCTATCATTTGGTGTCAGCCTCCAGGTTTGGCACAGATAACATAATGTGGGGAGAAAGATTGTGCTGAACATCTCTTGTTGTTTACATAGTGACATTTATGCACTGTAAAATTATGGCCATTTGTCCTATCATTTGATTCGCTATGTTGCATCTGTGTTGGATTTCATTAGTTATTCTGTGTCCGTGTGTGTATGTAAAAGTAGTAACTTCTTCCAACCTTACTCAATTTTTAAAACGGCAACAATACAGTCTGTTTCCATAGTCCCCACTTGAACTTGGTGTAGAGTTTTGGAAAACGCTAGATCGCTCGCTGACTGTCAATATTAGCACCAAGCAATGGTCTTGTCGGATATATTATACGAAGAGAATGTGTAAGCATATTTTGATGACAGACAGAATGTATGGAACTCTAGAGAAGAATGTCAGTGAAAGAAGATATGAGCACCCAAAGCAGAATGAGGTCTTGTTTGGATGACAGACAGAATGTAGACTGAACCTCTGAGAGAATGAAAATGTCAGTGAAAGAAGAATGTCAGAAAGGATGTTAACTTTATTCTTCTTTTTCTGTAACTATCTGTGGTCATGTTAACTGTGGACCACAAATTAGACAGTCAGCTTCAGGTCTGTCAGGTTTCCCCAAAGCTTAGTTTTTAGGTCAACTGGATGTACTACATGTTGCTTCTCAGCTCACACAGGAGAGGACAGTTTCGCAGGACTGTGTCTGTTCCGTCTCTTGACACTGACAGAAAGCTGACTTATTTCAAATCTGTTAAGTGTTTGTTGAGTCTGCAGTGTCGTAATACGTTGGCGAAATATGATGACCTGGTTTGTTCTTCTTAGGTTTTTGAGGAAGTCTTTTCCATAATCATATCCAGTGTTTATCTTCCTATATCAGTGTTCTTTATTCTATTTAAATGTATGTACTTTGGAACTCATAGTCAGTATTAAAGTCACGCAAGTATGGCGACGCATATCCGTCTATGTCTACCGGCACGGCTATAGATAGTGATAACGAAACATACAAAAAAGACAGAAGTATCTATTTGATGACTGATTAAATTAAAGGTTCTTTTCAAATAAAGAAATTGAGTTCTGACTTCTCTGTAATTGACTTTCAGACAGGCAGCGTGACTGTGCATATAAGGGAACTCATGTCTGTATACGCCCACAAATGACAGTGTAGAATATCGCTTAAGTCTGAAAAAGAAACAACTGTTTTAGATCTAAGACATCGCCAAATAAAAGATTTGCATAGAGTGGAAAATAAAACAGGGATAGCTTTTGAATTTGCATAAGTAGGAATAAATTACAAATTTATAGTGTAAAGAAATATAAATATATAAGCAATTATATAAATGTGCTTGATTGATTGATTGATAGGACCATCATCATTGCAATTCTTTGAGTAACCATGTGTGCTCCGATCACTTTCTTACACAGAAGATCTCAGCTGCAGTGCACGAACTCCGTAGCCCATGGCGAGGGTCTCCGATGTGACTTTTGAAGATGGGGAAGACATTTTTGTAGGAATTTTATTTTTAATCTTTTTTTTCTAATGGATTTCACCCGGGCAGCGGCTTTCCAGCCTGCTCTTCTCGATTTTGAACTGCCAATGGTTCTTTTACTTGCTCAAATTGAACACGGACCTACGTTTTATCGTCCGTCTCCGATAGAACTTGGAACTAGATCTCACCTACACTGATATCAGGAGCTCTGGAAAATATCCAGATGGCTCCACTAGGAGCGAACCGGTTAACTTTGGCGAGAGGCGAGCAATTAACCTTTACGCTACAGACACCCCTTTATAGAAATGTACATTACGGGACAAAGGGGATTAGTATTAAGAGACTTGGACATAACGAATGTAACGAATATAAAGTAAAACTTATGAGTATATGAATTTTGTCCTGTGACACATATAGATATGAATCATGGACCACAACACAAATATTACAAATCAAAATCAAATCTTATGAAAGAATGTGCTGCAAAAAAATTCTCAGAACGCACTGGACAGGAAAATATTTTGGACATTCTACAATATTTGAACATTGGTGCACATTGACTCATAAACAACATGATGTCTAGGAAACTGAAATATTTTAGTCATATTGAACCTCTAAGTGGTTTGGAGAGAACATTAATAGAGGGCATTGTTCATGGAAGATCAAGCAAGGGACAACTAAACATGGGAGTACATACATTAAGGTGATGGGTAGGGGCGGGGGTGAGTGTGCAGAAGACTAGATATTGTCAATTGTAACTCGTCAGATATTGTAAAGTGCATGGGGTCAAAGGCGCATAGGGACAATGCCGCTCCAGGATTAGTGAGCTGGCACTAATCAAGATCCTGCCCTCACCTCCTCGTGGTGACCCTGGAAACAGACATTGGTTCCGGTTTGGCTAAGAGGGCAGGGATCGAGAGAGAGCTACAAGTAGTGGCAGCAGTGCAAGCACGGAAAATGCTGGTCCAAAAATCGCTAAACAAACTGCACGCATCTACGTTGTCCGTAGAAACAAAGCCGAAGTTTTGCAGAAACGTAAGAAAACAGCAAAGCACAGGACGTCAGCGAACGAATGCTAACTCACCCGGAGTAAACGACTGCACCAAAATTGCCACCTACTTGACAAGAGTCCATAAGCACGAAAACTAAAATGAAGGGATGAGAGGTGCACCCAGAAGTAGAGAAGGGAGCCCCCACGGAGCGAAACTCAGAGCCCTGTGCACGAGTCGGGCTGAGTGCCAGGGCAGTGCAGAGGTACGGCAAATGTGAGCAATATAAACACAGTAGGGCAGACACCGAAGCGGAACGAACACGCATACGGCCGTTATACAGGTGAGCCCAAAGTCGGGTAGACACTGCAAGGTGCTGGTGATGGAATGACAGGTCAAGGCGACACATGGGAAGACTGTGGTAAACTCCATACAAGAGACCAAGCACAGATAGTGCTATTGGGTAAGTTGGCCGAGTGTAAACCCCAAAGTTGCGTTTTAGCGTCTAACGAAACTGCCTTCCCCGAGACAGTCGGGCAGGGTAATGTTGTTCTCACATCTAACATCCTCGGAAAAATCAGGGGAAGTGATGATTGGCGAGTGCAAAATATAAGTTGCGCTGATAGCGCCTAATGAAACAAACTGTACATTATTTTGTGCGTGGCCAAGTCCAGTGTTTCCCAGAGCAAGGGAATATGCAGAGCAACTGCAAATTGCCAAGTGTCGACACAAGCAGTGAGCAGGCATGACAGAAGCGGCAGGCGAGAGGGTGTGCTGACCACCCAAATGTGTAAAAAACAAACAAACTGGAAAGCCCAGCAGAGGTGAAGCCAGTGCGCGTTTCCACTCGCAGGGAACTACTGCTGTCTTGGGGACAATCAAAAGCTAGCCGAGCAAACCGTACACAAAACTGGACGGGCGTGAAACCAAGGTGTTCACAAAACGGCCGGTTCGCTGGGTCATAAACCCGGGAGTTCAGGCCATCTAAGGGTCGCTGCCCTAAAAGAAAACAGCAACCTGCTGCCTTGCAGGTTTGGCTGGGGACAGCAAAGGCTAACGGAAGAACCCAGTAAACGCCGGTTGAAACCGAACACACCACCAAGGGATAAGCACCTGAGCTCCCAAAAGGTAATGAAGGTTGTGCACGTACACCCGTTCTTGGTGTTTGGCTGTTTATATATCACATTAGAATTATAAAAACGGTCTAAGAACGATCGTGAGAAGGGAAAGCAGAGGTTTCTCTTATTTCAACACTTCTCATGAATTTGTTCCACTTTATGTTCATTATTTTTCGTAGATATCTATTTTCAAATGCATTCAATTTTCTTTCTATATCTTTAGTCATTTCCAACTCTCGCTGGCATATGTTAGGATTGATACAACATTTAAATTGAAAATTCGTAATTTAGTTTTAATACTATATAACTCTTCTATATATTCACATCTCAAATGCATCAATTCTGTTTTCCAACTGATTATTCATTGTCCATGTTTCCGAGCCATACATTAACATAGGATATATATAGCATTTGATCATTCTTATTTTTAACCTGTTTGTAATTTGTTTGGATGTCAATAACTTCCTCATATTATTGAAAGTACCCTTGGCCATTCCTATTTTCTTTTTACTTTATGTTATACATCTGCCATCATCTGTTATCATCTGACCAAGATATAAGAAATTGCTTACTTGATGTGGTAATTCTCCATTTATTCATCTTAAATATTCATCTTAAATAAATATGGATATAACCAAGTACAGGTTTAAAAGGCTATATATATTTCCCAAACTACAGGGTGTTCAAGATAATTGCAGCCTCATTGACAAATCGAAAGTTGATAGATAACCTATCGCGTTGTGTTTATTTACTATTTAAACCGGTTCTGACTAGCTCATCCTACGTCACATTTGTTCATCGCCCCTTCCTCACTACATATACTAACCATCACACAACCTTGACCTATACTACGTCATAACTTAACTTTCTCATTTCCATACATATATGCCAGATTAGCTCCATTCATAGGCTGCTTTTAAGATGAACACCCTGTAGAAACTGTTCAATGTAACTGACCTAACAATGTCCACAGGAATAGACTGTCCAGAGTATACATGTTAATGAACTTTTCCAACATAAGCTAACATCTTCAATTTAAGCTTCCAATTCTGCCTCTAAATATTCACTAAACAGAGACTAGCATAATTGACACAACTATACAATTTATGCTCTCAGTGAATATTTACTTTAGAACACGGCACATCAATCAAGCTCTCAAGATGAATAAACAAACAAGTAAACACTACACTAAGATCTGAGTAAATCAACGTTGGAATAAAGGAGACCTGCACACTTCACTTTTATGCATCGGTAAACACAGTTTCAAGAAACTATCTCTTGTGCCTTCCGCTTCATTATCAAAAAGCGTTCTTATTTCCTCTGTTTTATAATCTGATGTGTTCTAGATTGTGTGCATGGTTGAAGGTATGCGAGAAGGAGGGAGACAGATAAATAGAGAGAGAGAGGAGAGAGAGAGAGAGAGAGAGAGAGAGAGGAGAGAGAGAGAGAGGTGAACGAGATAAAGAAAACATAGTTAACAACACAAACCTTTTTACTTTTTTCTTTTCTCTATTCCTGGTGTATCTTTCAGCGTTCAGGGTATGCGAAGAGTTCTAGGAAGTGGTCTTGAGTGCGCCTCGTCTATGGTGTTTCCTACTGGCTCTGATATTACTGAGGACCATCTTTTGCGTAGTGAATTTTTTTTCCTTGAAATCATTTTATCTAAATATTAGTGTTTGTTGTGGTGTACTGTTAGACGGTGATATTACCGTGTTGCATAGCCAAACCAATTCGTTTGTTGTTTCTTGATATGATCTGGCACTGGTGATGTTAGTACCAAGTCTTTAATAGCCTCGGTTTTTACCTTTTCTCTCCTTGTACCATTTAGATTGTTGATAAATGGCAGAAATGAATATGTACAATTGAAAATCATGTATCATGGGAACGATGATAATGATGAAACAGAATAGTTGCAAGGTAAAAGACAAAGAATACTATATATATATATATATATATATCTTTGATGAGAGCCGCTGTAGCGTAGTTGTCAGTGAAATCGCTTCTCAAAGCTGGTGGTCTGGGTTCAGCTCCCGCAATGCGCGTGGAATTTTTCCGGACCGCGACGACTCTCAGGTCGACCCTGCCTCAACTGGGTACCAGACATGCTCTGGGAAAGTAAAGTCGGCCGGCGTGATGCTGACCACATCACACATCGTGTTCCGACGGTCAATGAAAAATACAGGCCTAACACTGTATTGGCCTATATACCACGAGGTATGAAAGGGTTCCTTTACTTTTTACCTTTACTATATCTCTTTGATAGAAGTGAACGAACAAGGATACGACAGAAATGGATAGAAGGATGGGAAGTTGCATACAAAAACAGTTTCAGTTTGGTATATCTTCATTGCTTTCCAGATATGTCCAAAGGTGCGCCGATATCCTTTGCAGTATCACCAGCAGCGCCCAGCGACTAACTCTACCAGTTCGAAATTGATTCATGATCCTACTGATGTAGTTGTTGTGTTATTTTGTTTTCTTGCCACTTACATCTTAGCTCTTGCTATATAACAGTTATTGATAAACAAACCGTCTGTGTGTTGTCTGGGCTCGCTAGGGAAATATAGAATAGTAACACTGCCACCTACAAGGCATGTCGTAAGAGGCGACTGAGCTAGGGGCGTAAGGAAGCTACCTAGTAAAAAAAAAACGTCGCGTAAATCGGATATGCTGGTCTACTTGTAGACGCATAACTGGCAGAAAGTACAATTGCTCTTAGGCTCAGATCAAATAAAATCACAAGGAGTGGTTAACAAGTGGTCGAGATGGAGCGTTCGGAGAAGAAAAGAAAACAAACACGTAATAATATAAATTTGCACAAAATATAGGTCTCTCACGTACTCATCACTCACCAATATCAGTCTCTCTCGTACTCATCACTCACCAGACAATATCAGTCTCTCACGTACTCATCACTCACCAGAAAATATCAGTCTCTCACGAACTCATCACTCACCAGAAAATATCAGTCTCTCACGAACTCATCACTCACCAGACAATATCAGTCTCTCACGTACTCATCACTCACCAGACAATATCAGTCTCTCACGTACTCATCACTCACCAGAAAATATAGGTCTCTCACGAACTCATCACTCACCAGACAATATCAGTCTCTCACGTACTCATCACTCACCAGACAATATCAGTCTCTCACGTACTCATCACTCACCAGAAAATATCAGTCTCTCACGTACTCTCACTCACCAAAATATCAGTCTCCGACCCATCACTACAGACAATATCAGTCTCTCTGTACCCATCACTAAGCAGACAATATCAGTCTCTCACGTACTCATCACTCAGCAGAAAATATCAGTCTCCCACGTACTCATCACTCACCAGACAATATCAGCCAGTACTCATCACTCACCAGACATATCAGTCTCTCAGTACTCATCACTCACCAGACAAACAATTGATAACGTCCAGAAAATATAAGGAATGAAGAACGTTTTTGAAGCAGATTTAAGAAAGAATTAAAATAATTTACACTTATAAACAAACTTTTCAATGTGCTGTGAACATTCTGGAAAGAAATGTTAAGAGTAAGTGAGAAAGTGGAAGACAACGATATAATTGTGATAGAAACATTAACAGATGAGATAAATACAGTTTTCAAGTGGTCGCCATGCTCCACTTAATAATCTGGAAAATCAATGTATTCAAACTTAGAACAGTGCGCCTGCCCAGCGTGTTCGTACCGCGTTGAACTACGGGTGACTAGCCCTTTGTGAGTGCGGGTTCAATTCCGTGGGCTGGCAGAAAAGCCACAGGTTCCCCAGACTTACGGTGTTCGTGGCACCGAACCGAAGGGTTTCGATGTCCATGGCACCGAGCTGAAAAGCTGAAACTTCTGGATCGAAAAAAAAAACACAAATAAATTAGAACAAAACTTAAAATATATAGAAGCAGTGTGACATGGGAGTGTTATTGTAAATTAATGTGTGATGGGAAATTATCAACAACATCATACATAACTTGGAGATATTAAAGAAATATATGTTAGAAGAATCTTGAAAATAGTCGGACCAACTACGATAGCAAATGAAAAACTTTGAAACGAACAAACTGTGCATCATCAGAGAACCTTATTAAAAGGGAACAATGGAGATGGATATATATGCCATATTTCAGTAAGAACATTCGATAGGACAGCTCTCCAGAAGATAGCGTACGGAAAAAGAAATGCACATCTAAAGACAGCATAGAGAACTTAGAAAGAGAGTTGAAAGATTGTGGTATTACATGGGAAACAAATCGGTGGTAGAACGGAAACAGTTGAAGTCTTATGTCTCAAACAGGACATGAAGAGATAGATAGATATAGATGTATAGATGTAAAGAAATATAGATATATAGATGTATAGATGTAAAGAAATATAGATAGATAGATGTTAGATAGATAAATAGATAGATATACATAGATAGATAGTTGATAAATTAGATAGATAGATAGATAGATTAGATAGATAGATAGATAGATTAGATAGATTAGATAGATAAGATAGATTAGATAGATTAGATAGATTAAATACATAGATAAAATGATATATAGATAGATATAAAGATAGATAGATAGATAATAGATAGATAGATAGATAGATAGATAGATAGATAGATAGATAGATAGATAGATGATAGATAGATAGATAGATAGATAGATAGATAGATAGATAGATAGATAGATAGATAGATAGATAGATAGATAGATAGATAGATAGATAGATAGATTAGTGTAAATAGTGAATCATTTTTATATATCTTCAAATGGACAATAATAAACGAATTTAAAGTGCATTAGTTTGATGAATAACTGAGATGGTATGACAAGAGTTTCAAGCACAGACTTGTGATTGAAAACTGAACAGAAACACATGATGATCCAGGTTAAGATGAGAAAATGGCGATGGGTCGGGCATACCCTACAAAAGATACAGTTGTGTGTCACTAGATAAGCACTTGAGAGTAACTCGCAGGGAAAACGGAAAAGAAGACATGCTAATCAAACCTGGAGTCGGAGTCTTCTTTACGAACTGATTGTTGCTGGACTATCCTATGAGGAAATAATGAAAACGGTCAGAGACCGGAAAAAGTGGCGAAAACTGTTGAATCTCTATGCTCCCCGATGAGCGCAAGGAATAAATCAATTAATTTGTCGAATGTTAAGCAAATCTAATGATCACTAAATTGAACAGTAGCTTAATTGTTCGTTGACTGGGACATTTAATCGCGACTAATAATAAATGTAAATTAAAACCAGTAAATGTTGATAACGCGCTTGACTTTGACAGAGATGAATTGCTAATACTTGATGTTTTTCATGGTCAAACAACTGAGACACAAAAAACCAACTGGTTTAAATGAGCAATGACAGTGTTAAAATAACAGAACAAATTATTTCCTGAAAGAATATAACGACTAGTAATCAATGGTAGCCTCGTGTGGTTCTCTGGGTAGAGAAGAACAGAAATACTGTCTCTCCTTGCTGTCGTAAAACAAGACTTGGTAGGGTAGGTATCGGGCCGGCGACCACCTCACCGTAAAAAAAAAATAGCTACAGGAAATAGAGACAGAAAATGTCAAATGTTAAATTTTCTTTTAAACTTGTCTTATGTGCCCTTGGGCTCGACAATGATTGATGACTATGAATTACCCATAACAATACATTGACTGCGGTCAGCACACTTCAATAAACTGTGCATGCAACCATTTTTTTGAAAATAATATTTATGGGAAAACATTTAAAGAGAGTGAAGAAATTATGGACTTTCCACTATAATGGTTTGATTGGAGTGAAGATGATAAACTTTGAACAGACTCCTGATATAAATCTCAAATCGGTAACACTACGGGAAGAATGTACTAGAAGAAGAAGACAGACATAAGGATTATATATGGAAGATTAAATACCACACAAAAACTATCTAACTTCTAGCATATCTGAGATAACAAGTTATACCGTTTTAAAACTAAATTAAGAATTTTTAATTCCAATGTTGTATCAATCCATTTCCAGTGAGAGTTGGAAAATTACTAAAGACTAGAAAGTAAGTTGAACGCATTTGAAAATAGATTGCGAAAAATAATGAACATGAAATGTAACGAATTCAGAAGTGATTTTAATGGAGGGCAGATGAAGATCAGGCAGGGAACGACAAGATGACAGTAGTAACAGGGTATTCAAGAAACATTGAACGTGACTTTGGGAAGGACGTGCTAGAGACCTAGGTTTTTCAGGCGGGTTGTGATAACTGCGACGTTCTGCGTAGGACAGGGACGTCGTCGTAACAATATTACAGTCCAAGCAAACCAATGCTTTAAGATCCTTTCCAAAAATCCCCCAATTAACGGAAATCACAATGTTAAATGTAAATAAAATGAAACCTTTAGATGTATTAGTTATTTAAAACGTAGACAGTGTATAAATATTTTTTAAATAGCATACACTGAATGAAATAGTGATGGAAACTCTTTTACAAAAACTGTGTATATGTTTTTACTACACACTCACTCTGCTGTACACTCGGCGTGAGTTTGATATGCTCAATAATGATTGTCACGTGAAGTCTGTTCTCTATGAATCGACTAATCCTATAAACAAATATTTATGAAATTCTTGAGTCCGGATTCACGTATTACGGAAACTACATTGCAGTTGCATATAATTGTGCATATATTCTTGTGGAAAGTTATAAACAATAGAGAAAGTTATAAGCAATAGAGGAAGTTATAAACAATAGAGAAAGTTATAAGTAATAAGTAGGTAATAGTTTGTTGAACGCATATATTCTTGTGGAAAGTTATAAGCAATAGAGGTAGGTAATAGTTTGTGCGGAACGCATATATTCTTGTGGAAAGTTATAAGCAATAGAGGTAGGTAATAGTTTGTGCGGAACGCATATATTCTTGTGGAAAGTTATAAGCAATAGAGGTAGGTAATAGTTTGTGCGGAACGCATATATTCTTGTGGAAAGTTATAAGCAATAGAGGTAGGTAATAGTTTGTGCGGAACGCATATATTCTTGTGGAAAGTTATAAGCAATAGAGGTAGGTAATAGTTTGTGCGGAACGCATATATTCTTGTGGAAAGTTATAAGCAATAGAGGTAGGTAATAGTTTGTGCGGAACTAGGGAATAAGATGTAAAAGATTCCGCCCCCACATGTTTCACAAATTTAAAATTGGCACAACTAGCCTGTGCCCTGCAAAAAGACGGACATGACGGCAGAGCACGTTCTGCAAGATTGTCAACTGATAGCAGGTATGAGAAAAGAAACCTGGCCTAAAACATAGAGCTTCGAGAAGCTGTACGGAGGAACGGAGTCCCTTAAAAACACGGTAAAATTCATGATAAAAGTTGATTCATCAGTCTAGGCTGGGATGCAGAGAGAGAGAGAGATGCAGGAGATAGATGATGTTGATTCTTCTTCTTTTTCTCTTTAGAACTCTCCATATATCGACCACTTGTTAAATTACTCTTTGTGATTTCTATGTAATCTGAGTCTAATAGCGATTGCACGTTGTGCCAGTTATGCGCCTGCAAGTATAGATTTCTGTAAAGTTTTTTTATTTATTAGAGTATCTTCCTTAGGCAACTACCTCAGTCGCCTCTTACGACATGCCTTGTAGGTCGTAGTGTTATTATTCTTTGCACGCATTGCTTGCTCCCGTAACACATGAGCGGAGGATTTTTAATGATGATGGTGTATTTAGAGAAACGTTATTACATCTGACAATGCACCTGAGATAGGCAAGACGCTTAAAAAAACAATTTACTCATGTTTTGCTCCTATTTAAAAAAAAAATCATTTAAGCCACAAATGTGCTATTCCTATCCATCTACCGGTTCAATCTTTATGAACGGTTAGTTTCTTCGGTCATCCATTAGCGAAATTTAGCTTTGTTTATAGCTTTCAAATTTCAAGATCCTACTGAAACAAAAAGAAATGGTTCTTAAGCGTTGTCCAAATCTAAAAAAACAAAAAAACTGTCGTTAATGCCCGTAGTACCGCTTTTAGTGCGGTGTAGGACAAGTGGGACGAGAGCCCGAGGAATGTAATAGCCGAATGCCTAGTGCAGTCGTCGCGAAGCTATTCATTTATGATTTTTCATTTATGCCAACAAAAAATAAAATAATTGGCATTACCATGAATTGAACACGTGTGGAGCTACGCTCTAATACATTCGGCCAGACGCTCGTCGTTGTCCAATTCCACCTGTGAGATTTTGTAGATAACCACACATGCAGTAATGTAATTTAGCAATCACCTGTACGTTGTGCTAAATTATTCTCCAAACATATTGTGATACAACAACAGTTTACCCTAGATTTCACAGATCTCACAAACGGTTTTTCATAGCCTACACAAAATCTCCCTGTTGAGAATTATAAGATGCTATGGAATATCAACCAAAACAGAAATTGTTATCACAAACCTGTATGATGGTTCACAGTGTGCAGTCCGCACTGACGAATGCCAAAGTCACTGGTTTATAGTTGAAATCGGAGTATATCAAAGTTTGTTGTATATTATCTCCTCTATTGTTCGTAGTGGCCATTGACTGGGTGCTGAGAAAATGTTGCACGGACTAAATTGGCATCGATTAGGTTGATAACAGACAACAGGATATAATTTTGCAACATGATAATGTCTTGATAAGTAGAAATAGCCAAGATATGCAAATAAAATAAATAAATAAAAAACATATCTTCTTTAGTGTCAAAAGTTAAACTGTAGATAAGTTTCGATAAGACAAATATAATGAAACCACCTATGAAAAGTAATACAAACTGTATGATGGATTTCAAACTGATAAAAATAACAGAGCAGACATTTGAGTAGACATTTGAATGCACGGGTGATACTAAAAATTAATTATGATACGAATTGGGAAGAGACCATCAGCTTTTAAAAGTCTAGACACAATGTGGATCTAAGCATTCCATAGTTTCAAAACCACATTAGGAATTTTAAAATTCCAATCTTTTCTCAATCCTAACATATGGCAGTGAGAATTTGAAGAAAACTCCACAACAACTGATGATGCTGAAAGTAAGCTGACTGCATTTTGAAATCGATGTCTGCGATAAGTAATGAAATTTAAATTGGAAGAGTTCAGGAGAGGTGATGCAATCAGAGAAATGTCTAGTCAGTCACTAGTAACAATTGTTATAAGAAAGAGAAGAAGGAGATATGTTGGACATACTCTGAGAAGAAATGATCAAAGATTTTTTTAAAACATTGAGGTGGGAGACAACTAACTCAAGAAAGACAGGACACACTTGAGAATCTCTGAAATGAACGTTACTGAGAAAAGCAAGAAATGTCATGTTAAAGCATGGAAGTGGGAGACAACTAAGAAAGACAGGGCGCACTAGAGAATCTCTGAAACGAACGTTACTGAGAGAAGCAAGAAATGTCATGTTAAAGCATGGAAGTGGGAAACAACTAACTCAAGAAAGAAAGGGCGCACTAGATAATCTCTGAAACGAACGTTACTGAGAGAAGCGAGAAATGTCAGACTGAATTCCATAGAAGAGATTGAAGATTTGACTGGAATAGAGCAGCGTTGAGAAATTGCTTGCAGACCCTATGTGTGGTATAACAATATGAGAGGAATACAATACGACTGCATGCTTGTGGAATTTGTAGAGTAATACTCATTCTTAAGTGCTGATCTATTGATATTTTCTTATATGTCTTGTCGACATACTCGTCTATGCTCTCACAATTGCATATAAATGGTTAATTAGCATACATTGCACTTTGTTATGACGTTTGTGTTACTTGAACTCTGTGGAAGCCAATAAAACTGAGTAATCAATATTTTGATGGACAAGTGTGGAAGGTTATATCTTCATACAGTTGCCCAGAAGACAACTTGAACTATGAACAGTTGCCCAGAAGACAACTTGAACTATGAACAGTTGCCCAGAAGACAACTTGAACTATGAATAGTTGCCCAGAAGACAACTTGAACTATAAACAGTTGCCCAGAAGACAACTTGAACTATAAACAGTTGCCCAGAAGACAACTTGAACTATAAACAGTTGCCCAGAAGACAACTTGAACTATGAACAGTTGCCCAGAAGACAACTTTAACTATGAACAATTGCACAGAAGACAACTTGAACTATGAACAGTTGCCCAGAAGACAACTTGAACTATGAACAGTTGCCCAGAAGACAACTTTAACTATGAACAATTGCACAGAAGACAACTGAACTTTGGACAGTTGCCAGAAGACAACTTTAGACTATGAACAGTTGCCACGAAGACAACTTGAACTATGAATAGTTGCAGAAGACAACTTGAACTATGAACAGTTGCCGATGACAACTTGAACATAAACAGTTGCCCAGAAGACAACTTGAACTATAAACAGTTGCCCAGAAGACAACTTGAACTATGAACAATTGCACAGAAGACAACTTGAACTATGAACAGTTGCACAGAAGACAACTTGAACTATGAAATTGCCAGAAGACAACTTGAACTATAAACAGTTGCCCAGAAGACAACTTGAACTATGAACAGTTGCCCAAAAGACAACTTGAACTATGAACAGTTGCCCAGAAGACAACTTGAACTATGAACAATTGCACAGAAGACAACTTGAACTATAAACAGTTGCCCAGAAGACAACTTGAACTATGAACAGTTGCCCAAAAGACAACTTGAACTATGAACAGTTGCCCAGAAGACAACTTTAACTATGAACAATTGCACAGAAGACAACTTGAACTATGAACAGTTGCCCAGAAGACAACTTGAACTATGAACAGTTGCCCAAAAGACAACTTGAACTATAAACAGTTGCCCAGAAGACAACTTGAACTATGAACAATTGCACAGAAGACAACTTGAACTATAAACAGTTGCCCAGAAGACAACTTGAACTATGAACAGTTGCCCAAAAGACAACTTGAACTATAAACAGTTGCCCAGAAGACAACTTGAACTATGAACAATTGCACAGAAGACAACTTGAACTATAAACAGTTGCCCAGAAGACAACTTGAACTATGAACAGTTGCCCAAAAGACAACTTGAACTATGAACAGTTGCCCAGAAGACAACTTTAACTATGAACAATTGCACAGAAGACAACTTGAACTATGAACAGTTGCCCAGAAGACAACTTGAACTATGAACAATTGCACAGAAGACAACTTGAACTATAAACAGTTGCCCAGAAGACAACTTGAACTATGAACAGTTGCCCAGAAGACAACTTGAACTATAAACAGTTGCCCAGAAGACAACTTGAACTATGAACAGTTGCCCAAAAGACAACTTGAACTATGAACAGTTGCCCAGAAGACAACTTTAACTATGAACAATTGCACAGAAGACAACTTGAACTATGAACAGTTGCCCAGAAGACAACTTGAACTATGAACAATTGCACAGAAGACAACTTGAACTATAAACAGTTGCCCAGAAGACAACTTGAACTATGAACAGTTGCCCAGAAGACAACTTGAACTATGAACAGTTGCCCAGAAGACAACTTGAACTATGAACAGTTGCCCAAAAGACAACTTGAACTATGAACAGTTGCCCAGAAGACAACTTTAACTATGAACAGTTGCCCAGAAGACAACTAGAACCACGGGGTTATATGTAATTATTTAATTTATCCCCGAGAGCTGAAACGTAATTTGAAGAACAAGAAAAGTGTGCGTGGAAGAGGGAGGTGGGGAGGAGGGGGATATTGAAGCAGCCATTCTTCATCGCTACCCTCTATCAAATAAGAGACAAACACTCCAAATGTGGCATAACATAGAAAATGTAACTATAATCTGTCCATTAATTCGTGAGCACGTTTGAAATTGATTTTCTCGAAAACTACCTGTTGGATCTCAGTGATTTTTGCAAGCAGCCTTAGAATATCCATGACGCTAGAGAAATATTTTTTTCCAAGAAAATTTGATGTAGTTTGAAATATTTCTTCTTCAGGTTATATTAAAATCAACCTCACCGGATTGTACACAATAGTAACAGATCTACGGTACACAGACGCGTTGTTCTAAAAATACATTATGGTAACATAGAAATATCGTGAGTATACAACAATTTCACGAATTCACGTGCACCTAACCCAGTCGACTTTGAAAGCGGAAAGCATATGACGTTATAATTGGGATACCGTTGTATGGTTATAGGCGTATCTCGCTATTTGTATGAAGCTATTGTATCATATTTGTTGGCTTATCAAAACTGACATTGATATCACATTCATAATGAGTCTGAAGTGCACATTTATAACAATGCAGAAGGTTACAGTTTTACTATACCAACACTTCCGTAGGGAATCTAAGAGAGGTCATCTATATTGCGATATTCATAACCCTGAGAAACGAGCGCAACTGACGCTTGGTCTGAATAGAGAATCCTTTTCCCGATGGATTAAATAGGACACAAAGTGCACTAATGTCAAGCAAGGACGGAAAAGAACAATTGACGACTTTGACATAGATGTCATAAGACGGAGCTCTTGAAAATGTTTGCGACAAATCAACCTGTTACTCTCAGGAAACTGAAATTAAAACTGCAATCAGATTGCAGCATAGACATTTCTAAAAGTACTCTATGAAAAATTGTAAGAGCCGCCGCTTCACCTTCAGAAAAACTATAGGCGGCAGGAATATTATTTGTGAAAAGCCACATTTAATTGCTGCCCGAAGTAAATACCTGAGGCAGATCCGTGAGCGGCGGAGGCAAGGCTATGATATTGTATATTTGGACGAATCCTGGGTCAATGCTCACCACACCAATGCTAAAGAATGGCAATCAGTAGACGGTGAACAGAAAGAAAAATACCAAGCAGCAAAGGCCAGCGTATTATACTAACACATGCAGGAAGTAGTGAAGAAGGTCTTGTCCATGACGCTGGACTTATTTTCCAATCAAAAGTACCGACGGTAGGGACTACCACACAGAAATGAATGGACATATTTTCAGGCACTGGATGGAGAAAGATCTACTTCCAATTCTAAACAGACCATCATGCTTGGTAATGGATAATGCATCCTATCACAACGCAGTATCAGCGGAAGACAAAGTACCAACTGCATCAAATACAAAAGATTAAATTAGGACTTGGCTTGCTAAGGAAAATGTCAGCTTCGATGATACATATTTGAAACCCGAGTTGTTGCACCCGGTGAGGATGACAAATAAGACAAAGGTGTTTCATATTGACAAAATCATTGCGGAATACGGCCACACGTCTTTGCGACTACCTCCATATCATGCTCACCTCAATCCGATAGAGCTTGTCTGGGCTAAAGTAAAAGGGCAAGTTGCCGAACAGAACAGGACGTTTAAAATGTGTGATGTTGAAGTTCTGACACGTGAGTCCTTCTCAATGATAGACATGCAGTTCTGGAAGAAGTGTGTTGAACATGTGCTCCGAGAGGAAGACGAGTACTGGCACCGAGATGGATTACAATTTGTCCAGCCAGTAACAATTATCAACCTCATGGAATCGTCAGATTCGGGATGATACAAATCATATTTTGATTACAGACTGAGAAATAGCAACGTATACATTTCCATATCCAAATGCGTCTACCATCATACAATTTGTGGTGAAGTTAAGACACCCTGGGGTCTAATGGTGACCGAAGGGAGGACTAACTGTTGCATATTGTATCCAAGTTCACGACTGCACATAAAGGGCAACACACTTAATTACTTGACCTATCAAGTTAATATGGAGATACACCTATGAATAGAATTGACATGGACAAATTCTAGGGATACTGTAAAATCTAAAATTTGAGCCCCGTATTTGCAATTGTCATAAAAGATCAAAGGAATTCGCCGATGTGCAAAATCCGTAGCATCTATGGACTACGGGTTAGCTTTATTTTAGCGTCATGGATATTCTAAGGCTGCATGCAAAAATCACTGAGATCCAACAGGTAGTTTTCGAGAAAATCAATTTCAAACGTGCTCACGAATTAATGGACAGACTATAGCAACTTGACAGTGTAGAATACTAACTACTAATTTAGAATGTAATATACAAATATGTTAGCAGCTTGACAGTGTAGAATACTAACTACTAATTTAGAATGTAATATACGAATATGTTAGCAACTTGACAGTGTAGAATACTAACTACTAATTTAGAATGTAATATACGAATATGTTAGCAACTTGACAGTGTAGAATACTAACTACTAATTTAGAATGTAATATACGAATATGTTAGCAACTTGACAGTGTAGAATACTAACTACTAATTTAGAATTTAATGCCTGAATCAGTCGGCAAATTCATCTAGTAGAATAGTTTGAAGGGTTTTTAAAAGGTTTTAAAGCCGAAGGATTGACTTCATTGCACCGGGTTTTACCCCATACGGCTCGGTCCTCTCCGCAGAAATGGCACGCCACCTCCCGAAAGTATTGCACAAAGCACGAACTCCGTAGCTCCGGCAACAATCCTAGGGTCTCTGGAAAAACTGCACTCGTGAACAGAAGCCGCGATCTGGATTGGAACCCACGTACTAGTAGAATAGTACATCTGTTAACTGTTAACTATCTGTTAACTATATGAAGACATCTGTTAACTTAGAAAGTAATAAGTGAATTGGGCAACAACGTGATTGAATCCAGTTTGTCGAATATGGCATATTCTAGAGCAGGATAGAGAACTTGTCAGTATGTTTGCATGTTATTTTCTTTGTTGTCTGTATTACAAGAAATTAACGATTCTCATTGCCAAAGATCGCATTTTGTAAACGAAGATCCTAATTTTTTTTAAAAATTACGAGCGTGTTGACCTTTTATTTTTGTGAAATCATATGATTTGAGACGGATGACATTCTCTCGTTCTTCTCCTTTTAACTACATTCTTGTCAGTTTACTGTGCTCTGTATTATTTGTTTCCTGCTAACGCCTTCTTGGTTGATACGTTGACGCATTTATTCGCATTATTTCTAATTGATGACCCAGAGATTTGTCCGGGAAATGTTATAATTTAAGGACACTTCACAATACAACATTTCTTTCTGCACTAAACGTCAGGATTATAAGTTTGGGTTACTTTTCATATGTTATTAATCTGTTTTACAAGTACTATTAATCTGTTTTACAAGTACTATTAATCTGTTTTACAAGTACTGTTATTATCAAATTACCTTTTTTATTATTCATATTATTACTGTAAACGCCACATGGCGCCTGCGGGTCATCAGTCATCAGTCAGATGCGCTCCAGCATACAGACAAGTTTGCCAGCACTGCTTTATACGTTTATGAAGAAAGTATGAGAAATATCAGTTTAAAAAGATAGTAAATGTAACTGGCTAAGACATGTTATGCGAATGAGCTCTGATATTTCTGTGAAAACAGTTGTGACTTGCACACTGGGGATAAAAGAGAAAAGAGGTCAAAAGGAACTTTCAGACGCAGAATGAAAGGAAAATTGTACAGTGTATCTCTGATATGGAACTGTGCGCTGAAGGTCGCAAAAGATAATGACGGATGAAGAGTCATCGTAGATGCCTCGTGTGACACAGTGCATGACTAGAATTAAGTAAGCAACCGCTCATAAATATATCGATAAATTGTCTCTTAACCATTATCATAGTGAGAGTCGGTCATGTACGTGATGTATGATCTATTGGAGTGTCAAATCAATGATCGCAGTGTATCAAATATATCGTGACTACCAAGCAGTCACACTTAATACAATCACAACGATGACATGTATTTATTCGATGACTATATATTTACACATCATAGCTTTATTGTTCCATTTTGTATTGATAAGAAAAGCATATATGTGCTTTGAATATAAGTCTTACAGAAGAGTTCTTAGTATATCATGGATAGAGAAGAGAATCTATCTAGAAAGAACTCAAAATCAAAGAAAACTGACTGATGCTACAAATAAGAAAGAGAAAATTGAGATATTTTGGAAATATACAAAGATATGAAGGGCTGGAGAAGACCATCATGGAAGGAGGCATCCCAGCAAAAAGAAGAAGATGAAGACCACGGAGAAGATGGATTCAGGATGTAACTGATGGTTTGAATATGACGGCTGCAGAGACAGGACATCTGGCCTATGAGAGAGATAAATTTTGGAGGACTGTTGGGGTGGCAAAGTTCTTCTCGGACAAACTATTTGATGATGATGAATAATAAGATTGTGTATTCATACTCTTGTATATATTGTATAGTTTTATATTGTATAGTTTTATATTGTATAGTTTTACATTGTATAGTTTTATATTGTATAGTTTTATATTGTATAGTTTTACATTGTATATATTGTATAGTTATATATTGTATAGTTTTACATTGTATAGTTTTATATTGTATAGTTTTATATTGTATAGTTTTACATTGTATATATTGTATAGTTTTATATTGTATAGTTTTATATTGTATAGTTTTATATTGTATAGTTTTACATTGTATATATTGTATAGTTTTATATTGTATAGTTTTACATTGTATATATTGTATAGTTTTACATTGTATATATTGTATAGTTTTACATTGTATATATTCAATATAAAACAAATTCAGTCCGCTAGGATTATTAAAACTTAATAAAAGACTATACAAAACAAGTGGATTGTCAAATAGCCATACTACCGAATCACTTGTAAAAATATTATACAAATGATATCATTTCATGTCGACATACTGAACATGACAATGGAAACAATACGTTCTTTATGCAAGATCAGAATATAGTCTATAAGAAGGTCATAGATTGATGTCGGTCTTTTACGGTTCACGGAAACTAATCAATGAAGGTTACGATTAAAAGTAAAATCCTTGTTCGGGGAATGCAAGAAGCTTGTATTAAAACAGTAATTCCTCGGCAATGAAGTAACGTAGAAGAAATAAGTACAATAAATATAGTAATCAGTGGCGGCTCGTCGTTAAGAGCCAGTGGGGCCGGGCCTCACCAAAAATAATGTATAACATGTATTTATTATTTCATAAATAAAAATATAGCAACAAAAACCATGATTTATCCTGAAAAAAATGTCTGGCCCACCAACAAAAATGATCACGAGCCGCCACTGATAGTAATCATATTTGTGACATAAACTTCTAGCATTGACAGAAGAAAATGAAAGTGAGATCGATAAAGTTATTGTGGACAAGATGGAAGTGTATAAGCTATATAACACAGAGGTTTCAGTTTCAGTTTGGAATATCTTCATTGCACTCCGGACATGTCCATAGGTGCTACGATCTCCTTCGCAATATCTCCAACAGTGTCCAGCGACTGACCGTACCAGTTCGATTTTGATTGATGAGCCTACTCATATACCTGTTTTGCTGTTCTTTTCTTGCTACTCCAATCTTCAAACCCAGCTCCTGCAATCTAGTAGTTGACATGGATTGATTTAAATGAAAATCTTCTTTACGGCTACACTCTATACGGGTGTTCAAAATATGAGCTTTATCCATTGGCTGGAACACAGAGATGGAAATCGTTAGTGCAATCTGTTTTTATTGTTTAGTTTTGAAATGTTAATATTTAGATCTTTATAACGTCGAGTTCTGTTTATTTTCTTATTTAATTATTACTTTTTTATTACTTATGTAATACTGTTTATACCTATCTTTGTTCAATCGCCCATTTACTCAGTATTATCACAGCCACACCAACGAAATTTTCCAGATCTGATCTGATCCGGTTTGACCACCTTAGAGATGTAGATTTTCGTACATCACATTTATTACCAAAACAAATTAAGACATTTATCAGTTTTATGAGAAATATCATCATAGCGCTCGGGACTTGTCCATAGCTGTACTGATCCCCGTCTCAACAAATACATCAGCTTCCAGCGTCCAACACGCAAGTTCGATGTTGAATAATTAACCATTTTGCATATTTGGTATGTCTTTTTTTTTTTGGTTGTAGCAATATAATACCCATTTTCTATTAGTGTCTCTGACACGTTGCATTTGTTAACTGACTCTTCTAATGTCTATGTCATGTTGCATTTGTTAACTGACTCTTCTAGTATCCATGTCATGTTGCAAATGTTAACTGACTCTTCTAATGTCCATGTCATGTTGCAACTGTTAACTGAATCTTCTAGTATCTATGTCATGTTGGAATTGTTAACTGACTTTTCTAGTGTCTATGTCATGTTGCAAATGTTAACTGACGCTTCTAGTCTCTATGTCATGTTGCAAATGTTAACTGACTCTTCTAGTGTCTATGTCATGTTGCAACTGTTAACTGACTCTTCTAGTGTTTATGTCATGTTGCAAATGTTAACTGACTCTTATAGTGCTTATGTCATGTTGCAAATGTTAACTGGCGCTTCTAGTGCCTATGTCATGTTGCAACTGTTAACTGACTCTTCTAGTATCTATGTCATGTTGCAAATGTTAACTGGTTCTTCTAGTGTCTATTCCATGTTGCAAATGTTAACTGACTCTTCTAATGTATAGGCCATGTTGCAATTGTTAATTGACTCTTCTAGTATCTGCCATGTCACAAATGTTAACTGACTCTTCTAGTGTCTATGTCATGTTGCAAATGTTAACTGACTCTTCTAATGTATATGCCATGTTGCAAATGTTAACTGACTCTTCTAGTGTCTATGTCATGTTAAAAGTAATATTTCCATATTTCATTAGCTCAATAGCTGGATGCTAATGAACTGAATTTAAACCCTAGTGGTGAAAGATGCTCATTTTTCTAAACAGCCGATTCTCTGGTCATGACCAAAAACTAGTGCTGTGCGCTTTACCTTTTTGAATTTGATTAAAAACCCATCAAAATGCTGCTGAAAGTGCAGTGCACATTCTCTATCAATGATACTTCAGTTAGCTTATAATAGGCAAGGATTCACGAGAACGCTCTGAATATATGAACGTAGATTCCAACTCTGGTTGTTTTTATTTCAATGCTGCTAATCATATTCTTATCTCTTCAAAAGTTTATTTTCTTGCATGGAAAGTGAATGATACGAATATTTTTATATACTTCATTAGAGCTTTTGATGTCAAAATGACCTATGTGAAGTAAGTTATATTATCTCCGATGGAGGCAAAAATAGATTGGAATATTGTGCATGTACTGTTTGAAATATACGTGAGTAGTTCAGAAGAAACATTTTAATGCTTTCTTGCACGTGGCGTGTTGATATTAGGCACCTGTATCAGACATTAAATACATGAGTGTCTTTTAACAGGCCAGGAGAATCTAGAATTTATTTAAGAAACCCAGAGGAAGAACATGCCTTCTAACGGGTTAGGACAAAGAACGAGTAAGATAGATGCTCTAGTGAAGAATAATTATATATATCTAATAATATTTATGACATAATCTGTACTAACCTGAACATATATTAGCAAACTCTCCTTGAAATATTCAATAGATATAACTCATTGTATGCACGTTAATCCAGTTACATGTCAGACGTTATTATCCTTCTATATAATCTCTTTACTAGAGTCATTCACACTTGAGTGATTCCAGCTTTGCAAAGTTCTTCTCGTCGACTGTAGACTAAAACATATTGAACTTCATGTAAGAAGGAAACTTATGGATTATATAATTGCAAAGTTCTTCTCGTCGACTGTAGACTAAAACATATTGAACTTTATGTAAGAAGGAAACTTATGGTTTCTATAATTGCGAAGTTCTTCTCGTCGACTGTAGACTAAAACATATTGCACTTTATGTAAGAAGGAAACTTATGGATTATATAATTGCAAAGAAGACAATATTATATTTCTGCATATCTCTAATCCCCATTGTTTTGAAGTTCACATAAAGTTGTTTTAAAAAAAAAATACTTGAAACTCGTCGAACCGAATCCACAAACTTTCTTAACGAACGTTAATAATTTTAATTCATGTCGTTTTATGATAACAATATTTCACTCCAGAAATTGTTAGTTTGTCTTAGAACTGGTAACCAAACATCAAATCTATTCACAAATTGTTAGTTTGTCTTAGAAATGGTAACCAAACATCAAATTTATTAAAATAATGTTATTATATCTGCGTCTTGATTAACTTGAACACTTCCGTTTTCAAATAAAGTTGTTAAGTTAGTGACGTTTTTATATGACGATATCCAGCAAGAGTTTATGTAATAAACGTTTGTACAGTGATATCTATCCACGGATCATTGTTTCCTATCACCCCCGCCTGTACCTGAAAGAGTGTTGGCCGCCACGTTTGCTGTTCGCACGAAAACTCGAACACCTGCTGATGGCGTGACTGCTGCACGCCCGAGGGAGTACGGCTGGTTCGCCTACTTATGAGAGAGATTATCCACCCAGTTTTTTAAGAATGCGGTAGTCTGTGTTCCTAGAATTGGTTGGGTTATGCGCCATTTCGTCGTTTGAGCTTACTATATTTTATTCTTTGTGTGGTGTTCAAATCTAGCTACATCATGTTTGACTTCTCCAAGTACATGCAGTTGGGATGTGGATGTAGAATCAAATTTACCACCCGAAGCTCTTGTTAGCTATAGACAGTATGAATACTGGCACTGTTTCATAATTGACTGATAATACAGTATATCCATCCAGGGACGTGTGGTATATTTTCTCAGTATGATGCAAGTCTTCGAAATGCCGTTCCTTAAATCTTTTTTCTGCCCGTCTGCCCAGCGTGTTCGTAGCACGTTGGACTACGGGTGACTATCCCTCTGTGTGTGCGGGTTCAATTTCGCGGGATGGCAGAAAGAGCCACAGATTCCCCAGATTTACGGTGTTCGTGGCACCGAACCGAAGGGTTACGATGTCCATGGCACCGAGCCGAAGAGCTGAAAAGCTCAAGTGCTTCTGGATCGGGAAAAAATATTTTTCTTGAAAATAACCTTCAATTGTAATTTTGATTTTCCTGCATATGCCGCTCCCCTTACGATACCGCCTGATGCGACCGCCTCTCTGTATCATAGCACTGCACGGCCCAGTATCCATCAGACAGTACATAGTGCTTAGACAGTACAAAGTCTCATATTAAAATTGTCTAATCAAGTTTATAAAGCTGGTCCATGCCAGTAGCTATACTTTTTATCAGTCTCAACCATGTTATCCATACCTGTAACTATTTACAAACAGCAAATAATGGCATAAGTTCCTCATTCGTTTATTAGTTGTTATCAGTTTCATACTAAAACATATCTAAAATATGTACGCACTCTGAGCTAATGGAGTCTGCATTCCGTCAATAAGCCGCGAGAGAACGCAGATGAATATATATATAGAGTTGAAAACCATTTATTTGGAATTTTAAATTACTGCTAAATTACCCTATGGAACCAACATTGAATTTAATTACAGTTTCTAATAGTCATTACTTGCGCATTCGTTTTGCAGTTGATGTTTGCGGAATCACTAATAGATTTGAGTACTGTCCGACAGAAAATATGTTATGGGATAATTTAAATAAGAGCTCTAGACTTTTAGTTAGTATGAGAATGCAGACAAATATATGCTGCAAATGTATGTCATAAAGGAAAGAGTTAGACAGACCTGGAGAAGAGAGCTGGAGGTTGATATTAAGGGGATAGAACATGGAAAGAATTGGAAGGGATGGCAAGAGAGAGGAAGAGCTGGAAGAAATTTGTTAAAGACATGTGCTCCGTTGGGAGCTGAAAGGTGAAGAAGGAGAAAGGAAAAAGTAAAGGAACCCTTTGTTATACCACGTGGTATCTAGGGTAATATGGTGTTAGGCCCGTGTTTTTCTTTGACCATCGGCACACGATAGGGGATGTGGTCACCATCACTCCGGCCACCTTTACTTCCAGTGCTTTTCCTGGTACACACTTGAGGCTGGGTGGACCTGAGTGCCGTTACGGTCGAATAAGCTTCCACGCCTATTTGTAGAATTGAACCCGAACCACTAGCCTAAGAAACGAGATTACTAACAACTACGCTACTGCGACTCTCAAACGGATGTCATAACAGGTTTATAACTTACTGTCGTATGGCGGTATATATTACTATCTACAATTGCCAAGCCCACTGCCTTGTTTGGGACTCGGGAGTACTAAAAACTAGGGGAGTAAACCCTGATAGAGAAGTCTTACTGTCTTGTGGGTCAGCATAAACACTTGCATAGACTAGGACAACGTGAAACATCTCTCTACCAGTGTCAGCAGGCGGAACAGAAACCGGACCATTCGTGCAATACTGTCCTTTGCTGGGGAAGTTGAGAAGCAGTATGTTGCCACAACCAGTCCACCTGAAATACTAAACTTCTAGGGAAACCTGACAGACCTTAAGCTGACTGTCTGGTTTGTGATCTACATTGAGTTAAACGCATGACCAGAGGTAATATACTAAAATATACATAATGTAATGGTGGTGGTGGTGAAGAGAGGGGGGAGGGACTTGCACACTTCAATGACCCGCAGAGCTATACCAGCAAGAACACAAGAAAGAGGTCAGACTAAATGTGGCCTTCTGGTTCTCCATGTTTGAGGTTCTGCGATGGGCTAACTACTCATCCGTTTAGAAAACGACGCTTTTACAAAAACTAAAAACAAGTTTATGCGAACAATTAACTACAGTCGCTGACGAACTTGATCAGTAAGCGGGAGACAGATAGCGCTTACCAGCCGAAGCTTAATATCTAAAGCACTAACGACAATTTTTTCACCGCAGACAACTCTAATACAGGAACTGATGGATGACTATCCCGTAAAGACATATAGAAAACGGTCAAAGACCTGAAAAAGTGGAGAACAACTATTGATACCTTATGCTCCACGAGGAACATATAGGAATCAGGTAGTAAATAAAATATTCATGCAAGTAGACAAAAATAATTTAATGTAATTTTACCAAAGAATTTTAAGAAAATGATAGTATGTAACATGAATATTTTGTCAATTCAGAATTGACATTGTTCACAATATTTTTTTTACTTCTGTTTACTTCTATCTGCTTCTGCTTTTTAATGTGGTTTTTATGTCATTTTAAGTTTTTGTATTTGCTTTTGAGTTTGAACTAAATATGTTGTATGTTACAGTATTGTGGTGTGTTAACATCTCAAACTCGGGCGCACACACACGCATATACACATGAATCCTCTCTACATTTCGTACCAACGTGTATCCTAAAATCACCTATCCTCTCTCCCACGGACTCTATACATATCAAATAAACGTTTTTACTTCTCTCGCAACTAAACTCCGTTCAAATTTCTTTACTTCTTCCTTACGTTTATTTCAAAATGTATAACTCCTTCTCAGTACACATTCACCCACAAAATGCACCAGCTTCTTCTAATTCGTTATTTTTGATCCTTGCATCTAGCAAACACTTTATACCTTAATTTTATTTGAGCTTTCTTTGTTATTTTTTGCTGCTGTCATCCATCATCTGTTTGACGTAAATACACATTCAAGTGTATAACTGTCTTCAGAACAGCACTGGAAACTTTAGAATGGCTACCAGATGGATACCCGACGTAAAGATATCGTTCGACTCCAGATTTCTCTTTGAATTTGGTGCCAGTATTATTTTAACACATGGAATCTAAAATTTGAAAGCAATATTTGAACCTGAAAAAAATGCATGAATTATTGTTAGAGAAATGAACATTAATAATTAATTAGATGGAGGAAAATATATGAACATAAAAAAATAACGCAAAGTTGTCAAATTGAATTGTCGTTTTGGATCGTCAGAGAGAGAGAGAGAGAGAGAGAGAGAGAGAGAGAATTGTCGTTTAAATATTTGTAGCATATGGACATGCAATATTTGTGTTGAAAAAAATAAATAAGAATTCACAACTTTTCTATGTTTTAGTCATTGCTAAACTGACTCTTCCACTTCTTCTGAGTGTTCTTTAAAAGTTATCGTATGTTAGGAAAATATGTTAGAAAACTTGAGAGAGAAACCGCTACAATGTATATCATATAAAGGAATGTATCATATTATATATATATATATATATTTATATATATATATATATATACACACACATACACATATGTTCAAGATAAAAGCAGTCACGTCGTTAAGGAAGCATCATCGTCAAGGGAGCTAATCTGACATATGTTTATGCAAATGAGTAGGTTCAGTTATGACGTAGTATAGGTCACGTTTGTGTAATGGCGTGTAATTGTAGTGTGGGAAGGGGTAATAAACAAATGTGACGTAGGACGAGCTAGTCAGAACCGGTTTAAATAGTAAATACACACAATGCAATAAGTAACTGGCAACTGTTATGTGTCACTCTGGCCGCTTTTATCTTGAACACCATGTATATATATCGTATTTCATCTATCAGACTTTTAACATATTTAATCTAATACGTTGTTGTGTTGTACGCAAGTATCCAATAACTGACATCTACAACTTTCAAACAAATATTTTAAGAAGCATATACTTGAGTTTCTGAGTGAAATATGCGTTCGTTATAACAGAAATAACAACAACAATATAAACACTTTTAAAGCCTACAATCACACATAATTTTTTTTATTATCGGTCCTACTTTCTTTTGTTTGCATATAATATATTTTCAGTTTTTGTATATTACGTTGATGTCTCCACCGAGTATTCATAAATGTTTATAATAATTCCTTCGTCTTGCACTACGTGTATAATTATATAATTCTATCTCCAAGGAAAGTTGTAGGAAGCTTCCGAACTAACAGTTTTACAGCAGTAAAACATATTACATGACACTCATTGATCAGAGAAGAAAACAATGACAGACAAGGGATCTTCTTCTAGAAACAAATGATAGTCTCCAATGTGCTCTATACGGTAGCCACACAAGTACAAAGAAAGAAGATTAGAATCTAAAAACAACTTGCATGTAGGCGTTCTTTTCTAGTACAAAGAAATCTTTCTTCCCATAACGCAATTTGTAACCCTCCATTTACATCACTGAAATCTGCTGCAGTGCTAGAGGTATCACATTTAATATTCTCTATGTTTCAGACATAATACTATCAAATGTTACTTGGCTTCTCACTTTAATGCTTTCATGTCTGCCTCAGTAAACTGATTTAATTTGCACATTTCTTGCATTATTTTGCTTGCTTAGCGATATTCTCAGAATACAAGTCGCTAACTTGAGAAGTATTCACACACCATCAACATGTGTTACGCAATGTAGTGCTTGAGATAATATCCTTCAAAAGCAACATGCTTTTTGAGAATTTCACTTAAGGACAGACCGCACCCCTATATTTAACGATTTTTCTTAAAAAATGAAATTTGAGTTTTTTAAAATTTTAGGTAATACATCCAATTTCGAACAAGAATCTATCTTTAGTTTAAAAAAAAATGTAGTTTTGTATTTTAATTAATTTTTTTTTAACTAGGCATGTATATGTTTTTAGCTAATTGTATAGAAATATCATAACTTTGCTTCAACAGATGGTAGCAAAGTGTTTATAGTAATATGGTAGTGCAGATAGATTAACTAATAGCATCATTAAACTTATGCAGCGTGATTATGATGTAACTTGTATGAAAAATTCTGGAAAATTAGAGAACATTGGTTGGATAAATAGTATTTGAGTCATATTTAAACATCACAAAGATAACCATGAGAACTGCAATAGGCTGAGTAGCTTGTGCCCTAAAGATAAAGTTTTAGTTGATTGAGAACAAACTGCCTAATTTTATTTTTGGCAACATAATGCAAGTATTTGTCAAGCTATCTTGCGACTTCGTGGCCAAAATATATTCATGGTGGTTCTCACAATGCTAATGAATCTTTCCATAATCTTATATGGACTTGGTGTCCTAAGATCTCATTTACTTTGAGGAGGAGCTTAAAATAACTGTCAATGATGCCAATATTGTAGTTTATAATATGAAATTGTGCAGATATGGAACTTTTGTTTTAGTTTAACTTTTCCTTTGGAAAACATTATTTTCAGTATTTTGCTGTCATCTATAAAAACCACATATCTTCCTTGCTAATACAGAATTTAGGCACAAAAAGATAGAAAGATGTAAAACAACTAGCATGGCATCTAAAGCATGTGATGAGGCAAGTTTGTATGCTCCTGGGGATCTTAAAGTAAATTAATTTGGTCAATAATTGAAAATATGTTCGTTTTTTGGCTTTTTCTCAAAATTGTTATTTTCCATAAATGTATGTCACTAAATACACGTTTTTCAAAAACTACTCAAAGGATTGTTGTATAAATGTGCATACTTCTTTCTTATGCATATTTGATCATCCCTACCACTTTAAAAAGAATTCATTGAACAGTTTTGTGTCTCATGCAAAAGAATATCTCCTACCCCATATTTTTTGTCAAAAATCTGGATTTGCATTAAAAAATTCAGAAAAAACTCATTTTATTATACTTTATAAATATTTTGCTACCAGTTCAAGATATGCCGATTTACAATAACATCTGAAAGTTCTATAGTGCTAACCTGAATAGAACATAAATCATCCTGTATTTTGCAAGGTTACTTTTGGGCATTTTCCTTAAAACCCCTCTATATTAAATTTTTTTCATAGAATATACATGCTTGGATTTTTGAAATTTTTTCCCGAGTTTTAACATCAAGTTGATCATTTAGAATCATAAACGCAACCTCAATGATCAATATTTCTGTTTAGGGTTGCCGTCTGTCCTTAAGCAAGATGAAAGTCGTGTGACGTTTAGCGTAATGCATGAGCGGTCGCATATTGACTCGGGACACAAGATAGTTGTGGGTTCAATCTCATACTCGACGTTCCATACATGAGGAAAGGAATTAGCCTCCTACCTTATGTACACTAGGATCTAGAATTGTGAAGTAACAGCCACTTCAAACTCTATTATCTGAACGGCTACGGGCATTTTATTAATTAAATGATAGACTGTTAGATTTGTTGAGACGGAGATCGGAACATATATGGACGTGTACTGGAGTACTATGATGATAGTCCTCATATAACTGATAACTGATGCTGCAAATAATTGAAATATGTTGGATATATACAAAGACATGAAGTACTAGAAAAAACAATTATTAAAGAATGTATCCTGGCAAAGAAGAAAAGAGAAAGACCACACAGAAAACGGATTTAGAATGTGATAGATGATGCGATCATAACAACAACAGAGGCGGGACATTTCATCTATGAGAGAGAAATTCCGAAGTACTGATAGAATGACATAATTCTGTTCAAGAAAAGCTATTGAATGATGATGATGAGTTGATTGTTATTTTTATGCTCTCTTGTCACATTTCATTCAATATCTTTCATTACTGACCTCATCGGTTTCATTTCCACTTTATTGTTCTTGCTGTCTCAAACTTATCTTGATCAACCTTTTTCTGTTTTTCTTATTGTATGTAAAATAAATGTCCATATCCTGTCTAGTATGATAACAGTCGTACACAAGCAGCGTGCGATATCAAATACATGTAATCGCAGTATATATGCGTCAACAAATGCAGCTTCCTTATTCAATAAGTAATAATTCCTCTCGTACCGTTATTCGTTACATAGAGTCTGCAAGTAATTTCTCCATACCGCTCTATCCTGGGCAACTCGCTCAATCTCATCTATGGAACTGAGACCGATATTGCTTGCCTCTCTCATCAAAGTTCGTTTCAGGGTCTCTTTAGGTCGACCTCTCTTTCTTGAACCCTTTGCATTCCACTTCAATGCCTGCTTTGATATTCGTTGATCATTTCTCCTCAAGGTGTGCCCAACATATCTCCATCTTCTCTTTCTTATAACAGTTGTCACTAATGGTTATTCAATGTGATCGATATAAAGCTGCAATATGACACTTTAAAAAATCCACGGTTATCGCTACTTTTGATGCAAGTGTGCCAATTTCTTAATTTCTGTGACCACTGACACATCCTAGGCAATACATACACGTACGACCATGGCAGCTGGTAGAATATATCGATGACATCTACTCCCACCACTAGAACTTTCCTAACGTAGACTGAAAGTCGAAAATGATACTTGCATAGAAAATTCAGTACCATGGTACCATTTGATAAATTCCGTACTTCCCTTCCCGAGCTTATAATTCTCAAACTAGAAATAGTTGTCCTTTATATTCCATTGTGATCAGAACGACCTTACTAGAAATAGAAAACCTTGCAAAATTTCTCATTATGATACACAGACTAATTTGTAGAAGCAACAAGTATTATCCTAGCATTCTCTGCAAATAATTTATTAATTTTGAGAACTGCCTTTCCCTTGCACAAATCTTTATATATGCATCAAAGTCTAATGATAAATAGGAAAACCGTCTTCTTCTTTTGAAATATTGGCCCTTGTAGATACTTGGTCGGTGGCGTCTGTGGCCAAGGGGTTAGTGACTCGATCTATTAACCTCGACGTTCTGAGTTCGAATCACGCTGCGAACAGTTTGGTTGCAAATTGTTTCGCGTGGATGATGGCACCACCCGTTCAGAAAGCAATGGCAAACTACTGAACATAATAATGCCTAGAAAAATCACAAACAGCGTTAAAAGCTGGGGTTGATTCGCAAAGTCCTGTTAATTAAAGATATGCAATTAACTAACTTAGATACTTGGTCTATCATTCTTTAAGTTTGGCTCATCACCTTTCATCATGAACAGGTCCATTAGATCATGAGGATGTCTAGTCTGTAATCACAGACAGAGCCATTTCATGAAATACTACAATAATAGCAGATGCTGCTCAAGATATGATGCGGTCATATGTTTAATTGCCACAAGACCTCGCTTACACAGTTGCATTGTTAATTCAATGTTGTGTATATGTAGATATATTTCTCAAAGGTTATACTAAAGACCAGAGTTTTCTTCGATTCTCCATATCATCTTCATAGAGCTCAACTTTCACTATGGATTGTTCAAAGAATATCATAAAAGACACACTTACTCATGATTAACATGGTCTTTAAATACCTTACACCAAAGTGCAAGATGTCATACAATATCCAATCATCTAGTTTAAGTTAAGAAAACATTTTTTCATACCTCGATGTATATTAGGGAATGTTGTGTGAGGCACGTAATTTTAATTAACCATCAACATACGATGGGTGATGCGGTCAACTTAAAGCAGGCCACCTTTACTTCCCATTGCTTTTCTGGTACCAGAAGTCATATTTCTGGGACGTGTTCAAGGAGGTTTAATCCTTCGCTCATCTCAGCCGATAGAAGGTCGCCCAGAAGTTAAAAAAATACGCAGTGAAAGGTTTAATTGCAGTTATAAACATGATGGCATATATGATATGTAAATAATGGAAATGATAGTCATTAACTGTTGTATATGTTGGTGAACATTCATGATATCCCAAAATAGACGCCACGGCACATGTTGGTGATGAGATTTTTCAAACTGACGTGGGCAAAATGGAATACCAATAGAGAATGGAAAAATACAAGTATGTTATAGCGTAGTAGTCAGCATTCAACTAATAATTACTTTACCACATAAGTTAAACAAGAAAAGTATCACTAATCTCAAGGTAGGGTACTTTAGTGCTTCAAAAATAAATATAAATGAGTTTAACTATAAATATAAACAAATAAATAAATATAAATAATATATAAATTATAAATAAATAATATAAATAAATATAAACTTCACTGAAAACATCTGTACTTTGCGTTTAGCATCTGTAAAAAAAATTACCACATTCGATGCAAACATTATCTAGCCAGAAAAAGCAACGTATTTCCATGAAAGATGGATGACGCATTGTCTGACTTGAGAAACTCTAACACTAATGAAGTAACAAACGTCTTGCGTAATATAGAAACATTTAACACCTACTCTTCCTGTTTTAGTTCGACAAATCTAAACTCATGTACGTTTGTATGTTAACTCATATTACATTCATTTTGTATTTTATTCTTATTTATTGTTCGTTTAATGTGCTTTTTCTAGTTTGAAACATTCGACAAAGGGAATAATTTAAAGAAAGTTGTATAAACTGTTCAACGATAATAATGTTGATACATGAAGTATTATGAACAATTCACAAATCACTGTGCTAGTTCATTCTCTTGATGTTAATATCGTACTCTGGGACTTATAAATTAGACCAGTTAGAAATTAGTAGAAGCAGGATCACATAAATACAGGGTGTTCAACTTAAAAGCAGCCCGTGAATGGAGCTAATCTGGTATATATGTATGGAAATGGGAAGGTTCAGTTATGACGTAGTATAGGTCAAGGTTGTGTGATGGTGTGTAATTGTAGTGCGGGAAGGGGCGATGAACAAATGTGAATGTAGGACGAGCTAGTCAGAACCAGTTTAAATAGTAAATAAACACAACGCGATAAGTTATCTGGCAACTTTTGATTTGTCAATGGGGCTGCAATTATCTTGAACACCCTGTAGAATGCGAGCTAGATCATTATTCTTGTTCTCGACGCAAACCACACCGATCACAAATTAAGCGGTTAACTTTGTTGTTGAAAAACAAATCACACTGATCACAAATTAAGCGGTTAACTTTGTTGTTGAAAAACAAATCACACTGATCACAAATTAAGCGGTTAACTTGATTGTTGAAAAACAAATCACACTGATCACAAATTAAGCGGTTAACTTTGTTGTTGAAAAAAAACAAACACCGATCACAAAGTGAGTGGCGTATGAGAACAAACCAGAATGGTCACAAAGTAAGTGGCTAACTTGGTTGTTGAAAACAAACAAATCACACCGATAACAATTAGTGGTAACTTGGTTGGGATGAGGAGAACGAACGGAAAGAAGAAGAAAAAGAAGATGCATATATTTCAAAACACTGTTTGATTTTGAAACTCCGATGTCTATGATGTCATATTTCTGCATATCCATTATAACAATTTCCAAATAACTAGAGAGAGTGAGAGAGAGAGAGAGAGAGATGGACAGAGAGAGAGAGAGAGAACGAAAGAAAGAGAGAGTGGACGGTCAGCAAATGTAGTGAAAAGATAGTATATAGAGGTATATGTTGGTTGTTGTCCTAATCTCACAATATGGCCGGGCACATAAAGTGAGTGCTCAAATGCAGTGGCGACTCGTCATTAAGGGCCAGAGGGGCAGGGTCACATCAAAAATAATATGTAACGTGTATTTATTATTTAATAAATTAAAATATAACCTATCCCAAAGCCATGATTTTCCCGAAAATTTGTGTCTGGCCCCACCAACAAAAACGATCACGAGCCGCCACTGCTCAAATGTTTACCATCTCATAGTGTAATGTCTCTAGAACAACAGTCAACTCATCTATGTCAGATTTAACTTACTTTATATTGAGCAATCGTGTTGTCAACGCAATAATGCCAATCGTGGGCGTCTAAATACAATTTTTCAGGAGGGAGAGATCATGTTAGTAAAAATAATTAGTGGCAGTAGTTTACTACGTGGAAATGGAGCAGGCCAGAGTCACATCAGATTTTGTTTACGGGATCCATGTAAAGAAATATGAACTTCATTGAAAGGTTTCAACAATAACAACTTTGTTCAGTTGATCAAATATTTCAAACTGTCATGGAAGATAGCAGTGCTAATAATAAGAAAAACAAAACTAATTAATTTAAAAAAAAAAATAATAATTGTCCAAAAGGTTTCTACCCTCCCCCTTCCTACCCATCCTCTCTTCCTTTGACCTATGGATGTCCATGATGTCAATAGTGAAACTATATGCAACATACATTGAAATAACCCGCTCCATGAAATGAAATGATTGATTGATAGAATCAAAACGTCATCATTGTACTGTGTTGAATAATCAAGTGATAGAATCATAGCGTCATCATTGTACTGTGTTGAATAATCAAGTGATAGAATCATAGCGTCATCATTGTACTGTGTTGAATAATCAAGTGACAGAATCGAAATGTCATCATTGTACTGTGTTGAATAATCTAGTGATAGAATCGGAACGTCATCATTGTACTGTGTCAAATAATCAAGTGATAGAATCAGAACGTCATCATTGTACTGTGTTCAATAATCAAATGTGCTCTGATCTTTTTCTTTCTAAGCGAGATCTCTAAGGCAGTGCACGAGATCACCGGTGAAGGATCCCGATGTAATTTTAAAGATGATAAGAAGTTTTTTGCAAGAATTTAACTTATTATTTCTAATGAAAATCGCACAAGCTGCTGCTATGCATCCTAGTCTTATAAACGCGATGATTTTTTTGGGTGCTCAAATTGAACACGGCCTCCGTCTCCGTTATGACTAGGAACTCGATCTTACATATATTGAGATCAGCGATCCCTGGAACAATATCCCAATTGCTCTATGCGGAAAACGAATCGAGTATCTTTGAAACTAGAGGCGAACAAACTACCTTCACGCCACAGAGACCTAAGCTCCTGAAATATTTTTATAGCAATATTTAAAGTAGTCTAAGATTGATAGAACAATTAGATCATATTAAAAACAAACGTAACAATAGTCTATCGGCAATAGAAAATATGCTAACTAGGAACTTTGAATAACCACTGCTTCTGATGTTGTACCAGTGGCTTATTGTCTCTGCTTGTGAGTACGCAATGTCCATTCTAACAGTGACACATATTGACAGACTAGCAAGGTTAGATTCTTTCTGCTTGTGAGTATGCAATGTCATTCAATGTGACATTGAAGCTCAACTAATTTCTCTTAGTACTCATTCATTCATGCACATTGCAACTAGCACTAGATTTCTGTTGGTATCATGTATTCATAGTGACACATTGACAGACTAGCAGCATATTTTTTCTGCTTGTGAGTACTCATTGTCCATTCTAACAGTGACACACATTGACAGACTAACAAGGCTGGAAAACGAAACAATGTGTATAATTCTTGAATGCACTAGGGACAGGACATGTGAACTTTGAGATACATTCTGGATCTCCGTTCCGTGGATATCGGAGTTTATTAAAAACATTTACGCATCACCAAGTGAAGTCTGGTATTTCACACTCACTCAATGAGGAAATTACTAAATCTACAGGGAGCATATTGAAAATAGGTAAATCGGCGATAGGACGTGCCGAAGACGCTGCTCAAGTGGTAAATATATTTGCTAATATTAATCTTAATATTTAATGGGTATCAATGCATGTCGATGTTAACATAACCATTTTCAGTAATATCACAATCAAAAGAAACTGCAAAGAACAATTTTCTGCAACAGCAAATACATGAATGAAACAAGTATTAGAGAAGAACACAGGAGAAACAAACATTGCCACTGTGTATCTACTTTGACGTTGCAAGAATACTCATTAAATATGATGCACGAACAGGAGCCTGTACTCTCACAGATGTACTTGTATGATGTCAAAGTTCTACCTTGGAATGTCTGCTTCAGAAGCCTCAATGTTATTCTTAACTAGAATTTCTTTTCCAAGATGTAGTCTGTTATAAAAACTATGAAAGCCGGCAGTGCGGACTTCCCTTCTACCAGATCAGTTTCTTGCAAGGTAATGGTTTCGGCACCATTCAGGAGTTTGTCGAACTTGGGTCATCGATTCTTCATAGTAGTCCACCTCCATTCAATGTTGCGTACATTTTTTCGACAAAGTCGCGTACTTAAACATATTGTTCCTGGCACCAGCATGTTTTCTCTTTACATCTCGTACTGTGCTCTTGAATATGTCTCCAACACATCTGTGTAGTATCTCTCTCTCGCGATCGTTCTTTTTGGCCATTTTTGTCATTCTTATTGTGATATATAAACAGCCTTTGCCAAGAACGTTAGATTTACGTCACAATCTTTAGTACCATTTGGAGTTCTAGTGCTTGTCCTTCGGCGACGTGTCTGATTTCAACCAGCGTTTACTGGGTTTGCTCTCCGTTAGCCTTTTATTGTCCCCAGCCGACCTGCAAAGCGACAGGTTGATATTTTCCTTTAACTTAGCGACCCTTAGACGACCTGTTCTCCCGGGTTGTTGAGCGTCTTCTGCCCAGGAAACCCGTCTTTTTTGTGAACTACTTGTTTTTCCTTCCGCCTAGTTTTATGTACGGTTTACTCCGCTATTTTTGATTGTCCCCAATCAAACTACAAGGCAGTAGTAGTTCGCTGCAAACGGAAACGCGCACTGGATTCAAGTCTCTTCTGTAGTATCTGACCCTAAGGATCCTGACTACACGCATGAACTCAGTTGCGAGCAGATACTCATTTAATGTTAAAGACTGTCTATACAGCAGTCATGCAGCTTAACGACACTTGAACACAATCTAGGTTTGGTTCACTTCGATTGAAATATCATTCTTAGAAGAACATTAATAGAAAAAATACGACTTTAGCTACAAGCGCAAAAAGCGGACCATCATTTTGTTGAAACCGGATGGACGAAAATAGAAAGTATGTTAAGAGGATTGGAGAGACGACATTTTAGAAGAATACGTGGGTATACCTGGGAGGATACGATTAGTAATATTAGACGTCACAAACTAACTGATCTGGAAGATATAAATAAATAGATACAAGGGAGACAATGGTGATGAATTGGATATGTGATCAAGATGAGAGAAAAAAGCAGCCAAGAAATGGTGTGCAGGGGACGCTGTAAGGCGGCGAAAGAGATACATAATGGCACATAGAGGAGAAATTTTGAGACAGAGCTCAACTACATGCATATGACTGTAGCTAAAGGGAAGAGAAATGTTCAGGATCAAATGATGATTGTTTGTATCTCTGCTTATGTTATCTTGGAGACAATAAGAACTGACGATGATGATGACTATGTATTTACATTCTTATCAACTTTTTCTTATCCCTCTCCCCTTCCCGCCACATCCATGTTCCTTATCCATATGATGTTTTTAGTACCACATATACACAATGTTTGTCGTTTATATATGCTTCCAGATAACGTTTTCAACGTTTACCTTGCATTCTGAATATCGTTGGCTCGAATCGGAAAGCATCGTTCGGTTTACAAGTGCATATTTCCTCCGGAGAATCTTAGAAATGTTACTGAAAGGATACTCTTGGAAGGAATTATGCAATACTCTCAGAAGATTACGAATTTTTGTTGAGAGAGATCGCGCAGTATAGATAAGTTCAGTGCAATAAAGTCAATTCTTCGCCTCTAAAATACTTTTAAAAAGTAGACTAATTCTTCCTACTTTATTTTTTTTATTACCAGTGGCGGCTCGTGGTCATTTTTGATGGTGGACCAGACAAAATATTTCCGAAAATCATGGTTTTTGGGTTAGGTTATATTTTAGTATTTACTACTAATTGTCTCTTCCAGGAAGTTATTCCCCCTTTACTAGAATGATCTGGACAGCAGGTGCAGAAAAAAAAAAGGACAACGTATCGCCAGGGTCAGTGAGTTGTCAATTATCAAGACCTTACCCCACTTCCTCGTGGTGATCCTGGAAAAACACAGAGGATCCTGTTTGACTAAGTGTGTGGGGTTCGAGAGAGAGCTACTGTGGTATAGGTAGTAGAACAAGTGCAGACACTTCTCTCAGGTCCTAAATCCCGCGTGAATGCACGCATTTCCGGGCGGATGTCTAAAGAAAAAGTTGCATAAGTGTAAAGAAATGGAAGAAAAAAAAATAAGGTACGAGAAAGTCACTTAAAAATACAGCGAAGATCAAAACCTGTATCTCAATGCAATGAAAACAAATATATTTACAAATGAGGAAACACAATTGATGGATAATATATGTGTCAACGGCCACAAAATAGAAAGAGTCGACAACCTTGAATACCTTGGGCCACTGCTGACAAATGACGGGAATACTATAAAAGAAATTACAAGAATGCTGAGCAATTCTTTGCAAATACTAAAAGAACTAACTAACCTATGGAAGGAGCTGACATAGAACACAAATCAGGTGTTTAAGAGTATGCGTTTTCACTTGACATCATGTGGTTGTGAGACATGGTCCATTGATAAAGTGTCGAAATTAATGCATTTGAATGCAAATGCTACACAAGAGTACTTAGAATAGGATGCGAAGAGAAAAGAACCAATTCTTCTGCTCTGCAACATATACTTAACTGACATTAAAGAGAGTTGGATATTAAAGAGCATAAAAACAAGGAAAATTAAATATTTCGGTCCCTTCAAACGACTAAAGTGCTTAGAGATGAGACTTTTGGAGGGAATGGTGCCTGGGAGAAGAATGAGATAAATATCTACAAGACGATGGGTGCAAGATGCAATTGACGATCTGAAATGACTGCTGCTGACACCAATGCGCTTGCGCAGAACAGAGTTTTCATGACGGTTGTCATGGGAGCCAAATTCAGGTAGGGACAAGCAACTTGATGATGATTAAATTGAATTTATTTCGATTATAAACGTATCATTGTACGAGGGGCAGATGTAGGAAGTGATCATAATTTATGCATAGGTAAATTGAAACTGAAATTGAAAATTCACCATACTAAAAAGAACAACTGCGAATAGACAGTCAAAGACTACAAAATAATGAGGTAAAGAGGAATATCAGCTCGCTCTTAAGAATAGGTTCGAGTTACTCAATGGTGAAAATGAACAGAACATTGAAGACAAATAGACTAAGATAAAGGACACACTATTGGGGGCAGCAAATAGTAGCGCAGGATTAAAGACAAAAGACAGAAAACCCTGGATAAGTGATGACACCTGAAATGTATTCAAGAAAGAAGAAAGATGAAACTAGCAATATTTAATACTAAGGATGCAACAGATGAAATCCAAGCTAAAGAGGAATATAGACTAAAAGACAAGGAAGTGAAAAGAGCGGATAGAAGAGATAAAAGAGCATATGTCAATCGACTGGCCGAAGAAGGGAAAAGGCAGCTAAGACTGGAAACAGTAAAATGCTATACAACACATTAAAACAACTTACTGGAACTTTTGTTTCAAAGGGTGGCCCAATCAAGAGTAAAGATGGTAAAGTTCTAACATCAGACACCGAGCAGAAGAAAAGATGGGCAGAACATTTTGAAGAAATATTAAATAGACCTGATCCACAGGTACTACTCAAGTTTGACGGAGAGGCAGAAACAGCTCCCTACCAATTAACGAAGAAATGATAAGTGTAGCTGAGGTCAAGGAGGCAATTCATTCCTTGATAAACAATAAGGCAGTGGGTGATGACAACATTACTGCAGAAATGCTCAAAGCGCCTGATGATACAACTATTAGCCAGGTGCAAAAACTATTTAATAAAGTATGGGAAGAAAAAACTGTCCCAGATCAATGGAAGAAGGGAATAATTGTTAAGATCCCCAAAAGGTGATCTCAAAGATTGTAACAACTGGAGGGGGATCACCCTATTATCAGTAATGACCAAGACTTTCAAAGGAGCAGTGGACACAACCTGAGAGAAGAACAAGCTGGTTTTAGACCTGGGAGAAGCTGCTTAGACCAAATAATTACCCTACGACTAATTTTGGAGGAACATATTGAGAAGCAACAACCACTCATACTAAATTTCATCGATTTTAAAAAGCCTTTGATAGTCTACACAGAATCTTTCTGTGGAATATTCTGAGATGCTATGGAATACCAGACAAAATAATAAACATTATTAAGAGCCTCTATGATGGTTCACAGTGTGCAGTTCGCACTCATGGTGGACACAGCGACTGGTTTATGGTTGAAACCGGAGTAAAGCAGGGCTGTATTCTATCTCCGCTATTGTTTGGAGTGGCATTGACTGGGTGATGCGAAAATGTTGCAGGGCGAAACTGGCATCGATTGGGTAGAAAATAATCAACTAGAAGATTTGGATTTTGCAGATGATATTGCCTTGTTAAGTAGAAACAACCAAGATATGAAAAGAAAAACAGACAACTTGTCATCTATAGCATCAAAAGTTGGACTGCAGATAAGCTATGAAAAACAAATATAATGAAGACACTTATGGCAAGTAATGCAGATATTTAGGTAGCAATTTTGATTGCACAGGAAATGTTAAAAGAAATTATGATACGAATTGGCAAAGCAACATCAGCTTTTAAAAGTCTAAATAAAATATGGAACTGCAAGTTATATAGTATTAAAACTAAATTACGAATTTTCAATTCAAATGTTGTATCAATCCTAACATATGCTAGTGAGAGTTGGAAAATGACTAAAGATATAGAAAACAAGTTGCATGCATTTGAAAATAGATGTCTGCGAAAAATAATGAATATAAATGGAACGAATTCAGGAGAAGTGATGAAATCAGGGACATGTCTGGTCAACCACTAGTGACAACTGTTATAAGAAAGAGAAGATGGAGATATGTTGGGCACACCTTGAGGAGAAATGATCAACGAATATCGAAGCAGGCATTAAAGTGGGATGCAAAGGGTTCAAGAAAGAGAGGTCGACCTAAGGAGACCCTGAAACGAACTTTGCTGAGATAGGCAGGAAATATCGGTCTCAGTTCCATGGAGGAGATTGAGCGAGTTGCTCAGAATAGAGGGGTTTGGAGAAATTACTCGGCCTATGTAACGTATAACGGAGAGAGGAATTATTATTATTATTATTATTATAAACTTATCGAATAGTGTCCAGATGTATTTAAACAAATTAATTATTGGCCTTACCGTGAATTGAACACAAGTCTCCCGCACGAGAACCACGTATTTATCAATTAGGCCAGACGTGCCCATAAAACATAGATAATGTTGTAATATATAACCCACTTGATAAACTTATCAACTGTTTAAACGAAAGTACATTGTCGTTGCTGGAAATGATGTTGTTGCTGATGATGATAACACTGTCGTAGAAAGATGTATATTGATTGAACGAACTATTACCATAAACTATTCTATGATTGTTAGTAACTTATTTCTATTATTTTCTGTAATTTTCTACTATTTTTATATATAATTCGGGATTCAATCGAAAATTTGACATTTAATTCAAGAATCCTCGTTTAGCTGTGAAATGGGTTGAAAGCGTAAGAATTTAGCCACCGGTAGAATGAAAATGATGTAATTGTCTGCTGCAATAATCATTACAGGTAGAGATCAAAGGTCAGATATCGCTATGTTAGATCACGATGTTAGCAGATGGTCTAGATAGACCCCGAAAAGTACGACCCGAAAAAAGTGCGCTGAAATGCGTGAAGCATTAGAAGGACAGACGCTGAACATCAGACTGTATATACTATTTTGTATAATGATATGTTACATTATTATGCTTGTTATATTATTATGATATAATATTTATATTCTATTGTTATATATTCAACTTTCAAAGTTAATCAGTATCAAGTTAAAAGTATTAATTATCAACAAATAATTTCTAAATTAATATCTACATCAAATAATTAATATTACTCATTATTTTGAATAGGCTCGGGCCCAACTGGCCCGTAATGAACAGTCGCCCCTGCTATTTACCCTTCCCACTCATTTTTTCTATGTTATATCACCTATGAAATAGTGAGAGTTTTCTATGTGTTCAATTTTTAAAAAACAAGTTACTTTATATTATTTCACAATTTTAGTTTACATTTTGGTCAGGACCTCAGTTGCGCATATTAATGCTAAATGCTCTTCTCATTTAGTCTTCAAACCTTACACAATCGACTGGCGGCTAGCAAGGCCTGTCGCAGTTTGATCAGATTTTCCTAGACGTATTGAAGGGTGGATCTCAGAAATAGCAGAGCTGAGAGAATAACCATATACGATGCTCACTGGATGATACCAGAACTCTTCGTATACCCTTAACTGATTCAGTCCCGTGGAACACTCTAGTGCACATATTTCTTATCTGCGTGTCCCAAGCGTCTTTTAAAAGACGGCTACTATTGCGTTGAGTTTTATTAATTTTCACTCCGATTGTAGTTTATATCAACCGGAAACTAAGTAGAAAGGAAGTACTAACGATAACCAAATCACAACATCGTGGTTTTGACTAGAATCAGAAGTGAAACCAAGTTTAATTTTCGTTTTCAAGTTACCCTGTGATTAAAAAATAATGTCTAACAATTCAGAGTCTAGAAATGGTTTGTTATCAGCTCGTTCGCCGTTTTACAGCTGCAGAAGCGCGAGATTGGTTGCATGAAGATGTAGATACTGATAGTGAAGATAGTGAAGCTTCTGATTCTGATGACACAGAAGTTTGTGATTTAAATACGTCGATTATTAATAATTTAAATAATACTAGTAGTGTTTCCAAACCAGCTGCGAGAGGGCGTTGCCCAGTCAGGTTCAGATGGTCGTGTTGCTAATTTGCGAACAGTTAGTAAACCATATATTCCGTCAATATTTTCTTAATTTTTGTGTATTCATAAATGAATTACTTATATAAAGAGAGCAGTTACACTGATTTATTCACCATATTTTTCCCTCAAGGCCCTTGGTAGTTGGATTTTGTTCTCACAATTTAAATTTAAATTTTTTTATTACATGCTAATATTTGTCATGCACAGTCAACACAACATTATATTTTCGCATACAATAAATATTTTATGAAAGTACAATCATTTATCTTTAATTTGATATATAATAAGTTCAACTTTAAATCATATTTAGAAACAATATTTTAATTTAACTAAAGTATGTGTGCAATATTTTTGAAGCTAAAAATATAATTCCGTCCAGAGGTGAAAAAAATGCACACCAGGAAAAGACTTTAGTATGCCAACAACAACATTGTGATTTACAATAGTTCGTGAGAGAAACAAATATAAATAATTTGATTTAACAATCAAGTAAACTGCGTTGTAGAGATGTCAGATGCATACATGTATCCACTTACTGGTCATATTCATGGTCACCAATCTTCATCACCATCGTCATCATCATCATCATTATCATCATCATCATCATCATCATCATGTGTCGTTCCTTCTGAAGTTAACGATAATGGATCGTCACATTTGTCTCCATTATTCATGATCAATGTCCTTAATGACTCACTGCCATACTACTAAGTTTGCCTTTCCAACTTCTTTTCTCTCAGTCATCCGTTTTTCTCTTCTGTAACTTCACAGTCGCTTTCACAATGTGTTTCAACCTATGTCTTTGTTTTCCCATGCTAAAAAAACGACAACTGTTTTCATTCTATAATTGCCAGAAAGTTTTGTTCTTCATTGTTCTGGTTCTGCACAATTAAAGTAGTCTCTACACTTTACGGATTCTTAATCATCATCATCAAATAGCTTGTTCTGAGCAGAACTTTGCCACCCCAACAGTCCTCCGCAATTTCTCTCTCTCATAGCCAGATGTCCTGCCTCTGCAGCCGTCATGTTCAAACAAACAGTTACATCCTGAATCCATCTTCTCCGTGGTCTTCCTTTTCTTCTCTTTGCCGGCATGCCTCCTTCCATGATGGTCTTCTCCTTCGTGTCTTTTATATGTCCAAAATATCTCAATTTTCTCATTCTTATTTGTAGCATCAGCCCGTTTTCTTTCTTCTTCTTCTTCTTTGCGTTCGTTCTTTACGACCAATTTTAATCACTCTTTGTGATATGTTTGATCTTTGCCAAGAACGTGTATACGTTGCACATTGGTTTGGTAGGCCCTAAAAGCAAGACTTCTGTACATTTAGGACACATGCATCCGATTTCAGCCAAACCTCCTTAGTCGCCTCTTACGACATGCGTGGCAGGTAACAGTGGTTCTATTCTTTACACCCCAAATTTTGGCCCCGGTAACCACTGGCGCAGTTTTCTTGATTTTGAGTTCTTTGAGGATTTTGATTTTGAGGGATTCTTAATATTCATTAGTAAAACTACATCTCAAAGACATATATTGTTTTCCGTATCTGTATGTCTATTATCCATAGATCTCAAGCATCTGTCACTATTGGATTTATGTAACTCTGTAGAACAACTATTTGTTTTTCACCTCAACAAACAAACATGTATCAGAACATCTTTCATCTTCTAAACTCAACAAACAAACATGTATAGCTTAGAACATCTTTCATCTTCTAAACTCAACAAACAAACGTGTATAGCTTAGAACATCTTTCATCTTCTAAACTCAACAAACAAACATGTATAGCATAGAACATCTTTCATGTTCTAATGTATTGTATTTCCCTGGCCTATTCTATTCATTTTGTCTTGACTACTTCTCACAACTAACATTTTCAGAAAACCTAAATATCTAAATCGATTTACTTGTGTTAATAGATTTCCTTCATCGTGGTGCTACTTTCAGTGTGTTATGTTTCTTAGATGTGTCTATCACAACAGTATTTTTCTTCTATTTAAACTAAGACTTTTGATTACAATTTTGTCTGTTACAATTTCAATCAGGTCTAGAAAATAGTTCTCACTTTTGTCTGTATTAAGACATTGTTATTAGCATATTTTAAACTGTATATTTTGTATTCACTACATACACAAGCACACACAACACATTCCCACAAAGATATACTCACACACACACACATACATAGAAACTCCTGACATATCTTGTTAAAATATGTTCATTGTACAGAGAGAACAGAACAAATCTTCGCTTCTTATCTATCCTTTTCTTGATAACGGCCTTTTCGTCGAAACGTCGTTATATATAGTTTTTGTACTTTGTAAAACTACAGTACTTTGTGTTGACGTATTTCACCAGCTCTACATAGATTTACTGCAGTCTTTTGTAGAAAAACTCTTAGAACTCCGGGAATAAATACAAAGAAAACTGTAGACATTCTAGAAGACCTAACATTAAAGAACATTAACTCATAAACAATATCATCTCTCAGAATTGTATGAGAAATCCTATCCTAAAATCAAGCAGTAATATTTTCCAGTTTCTAAGAAAAATGTGATCAAAGGTGGAAATATGAAAGAATGGTGTTATTTCACTAACTTGTCTTGTACAATTCTCATCACAAGTCAAGTGAGCAGAACGTATTATAAGTGAACACTAGAAGACGAAGGGAGGTAGAAAAATACGTTGTATGCAAAGTATTACAGTTCATCATCATCATGTGTCATATGGGCGATCATGGATTACCATAAAAGTATGTTGTGATTACTAGTTTTCGGTTCCGATGCTAACATCATTCCGTGCAATGAAGCTAGCCTGTCCAGACTTATTGTCCCTATCTGTCTCATTCCATATTGATTTTGTTGATTCCCTGTGTGTGAAAAGTCTTCCGTTCTCATAACATGCCAGAAAAGTGATGACTTTCTCGGTCTTATATTGACAATGTGTTATCACTATGCATTAATATCTGTCAGCACATCAGCATTAATAATATTATCAGTAAATAGTATCCTTAATATTCATCTTCGAAACAACATCTCTGTGCTCTTTCAAGACTTTGTTCTTATGTTTATCTATTGTTAATGACTTCCTTCCATGCTTCCATTTCTCCTTAGCGTCTGAAAAGCTGTGCGTGGGCTTTTAGCACACTAAGGAGAAAAATAATAAAAGAGGCCAGTGGGGCCTACAGCAACAACTACAAGTATTTTGTCAATGTAGGTTCAGGCGGTTACTGAGGCGGTGAAATGGTTAGCATCTCACAACTACTCTTGTGTCGTCATACTCAGTGACTCCATGAGCATGCTTCGTAAAGTCGAATCAGGTATGGTGAGACGCATCTGGGTGTAGATACTAGTACAGACAGTGATCAGAGAAATTACCTTCATTTTTGTCCCTGGACACGCAGGAATTAGTGGTAATGAACGAGCTGATAGATTGGCTGGTTTGGCTACAATATCAGAGGGAGCTGCCATGGATCGAATGACATTCTTCACGCATTGAGAGAGTCTTTCCGAATAGAGGAGTTTCAGGGCTGTGAATCCACTCGTGATCATATTGAGAGAGATAGGTGTCAATATTGGTGCAGCCCGAAAAGAACCACATACTAAATATGCAAAGAGATTGATTAATCAACATCGAACTGGCGTGTTGGGCCGCTGGACGCTGCTGGATTTGCTGAGGCGGAGATTGAAGCACCTATGGACATGTCGGGAGTGCTATGATGATAGTTCTCATTTAACTGATAACTTTCTTCCATATGTCAGTACTGGATCTATATAGTAGTGAAGAATTATTTTTCCCAACTACAATTTTTGTTTGTTTGTTTACTGGTGGATTACATCTCTATTGGCCAATGCACGCACTCTCAACCTATGGCAGGTTTCTTTTCTTGGATATGTTCAGGCGTATTAACCTTCTTGCTTTGTGTGGTCATGGGGCCTGGGTCTGGTAATATAGAGAGCTGTTGCTTGTGTAGTGTTTTGAGTTCTGGTGTAGTTTAGTTTACTCCAACGAAGGACTTTGTGTTGATGTGAGTGTAGTCCTGAGAAGGATTTTGTGTTAATGTTGGTGTAGTCCTGAGAAGGATTTTGTGTTGATGTTGGTGTAGTCCTGAGAAGGATTTTGTGTTGATTTTGTTGTAGTCCTGATAACAACTTTGTGTTGATGTTGGTGTAGTCCTGATAACAACTTTGTGTTGCTGTGGGTGTAGTCCTGATAACAACTTTGTGTTGATGTTGGTGTAGTCCTGATAACAACTTTGTGTTGATGTTGGTGTAGTCCTGATAACAACTTTGTGTTGATGTTGGTGTAGTCCTGATAACAACTTTGTGTTGATGTGGGTGTAGTCCAAATAACAACTTTGTGTTGATGTGGGTGTAGTCCTGATAAGAGCTATGTGTTGATGTGGGTGTAGTCCTGATAAAAGCTTTGTGTTGATGTGGGTGTAGTCCTGATAAGAGCTATGTGTTGATGTGGGTGTAGTCCTGATAAGAGCTATGTGTTGATGTGGGTGTAGTCCTGATAACAACTTTGTGTTGATGTGGGTGTAGTCCAGATAACAACTTTGTGTTGATGTTGGTGTAGTCCTGAGATGGACGTTGTATTGATGTGAGTATAGTCATGAGAAGGATTTTGTTTTGATGTGGGTGTAGTCAAGAGTCAAATTCAGATAATGATGAAATAAATGAACTGCTGTTTGCAGATGATCAGTGTCTGATACATCAAAATGAACAAGATCTAAACATCATATTGACACCTTGAACAAAAATTGTGTAAAACATGACATGAAAATCAACAACACTAAAACAGAAATAATGAATATGGGAAGAAAACATAATAATCTAGACATCCATGTCAATGGCACTAAAATAAAACAAGTGAAAGAATTCAAATACTTAGGAAGCATATTCACAGAAGACGGAAAACTGGATAAATAGAGGCTAGAGTACAACAAGCAAATGCTGTAACCTAACAGCTAACCCCATTGTTAAGGCACCCACAAATTTCACAGGCAGCTAAGCAACAGATGATCAACAGCATTTTTGTACCTACTTTGTGTTACCAGAGCCAAACATGGACATTGAGCAAACGGAGTCACAAAAATAACTACATGTGAAATGCGTTGCCTGCGAAAGTTACCAACAACACAAGAAAAGACAGAATCACTAACATCAGCATAAGAACGAAAGTTGGCACAACACCTTGCTTGAATTACATAGAGAAACAAAGAATGAAGTGGTTTAGCCACTTAATAAGAATGCATCCAAAATCCACAGTATACAGAGTCTTCTACAACAGAACATCGGAAAGAAGGCAAGAGGAAGACCACGGAAAAGATGGTTAGATGGTGTAGCAGAATCCTGTGAAAGAGCAAAGATAACAATCACACATGCCACTAGAACAGCGCAAGACCGAAACAGAAAACCACGACACTGGGCAACAACCTGGTAGCAGTGTGACGACAAAAGAAAGAAGAAAAAGTGGGTGTAGTCCTGATAACAACTTTGTGTTGATGTGAGGGTAAACCTGAGACGGACGTTGTATTGTAGTGAGTGTAGTCCTGAGACGGACGTTGTACAGTTGTGGCTGTAGCCCTGAGAAGGATTTTGTGTTGATCTAGCTGTAGTTCTAAGAATGACTTTGTGTTAACAATCACCGAGGCCACCAGAACAGCTCAAGACAAAAAAAGAAAACAGAAACCACAACACTGGGCAACAATCCGGTAGCAGTGTGACAACAAAAGAAGAAGAAGAAATTCTTAGAAGGAGACTATGTGTTTATTTGGATGTAGTTCTTAGGAAGAATTTTGAGTTGATTTTAGGACAGTTCTGAGAAGAATTTTGAGTTCTTCTCTTCTTTGCGTTCGTTCTTTACGACCAATTTTAATCACTTTTGTGATATGTTTGATCTTTGCCAAGAACGTCTATACGTTGCACATTTGTTTGGTAGGCCCCTAAAAGCATAGACTTCTACACGTTTAGGACGCATGCATCCGATTTCAGCCAAACCTCCTTAGTCGCCTCTTACGACATGCATGGCAGGTAACAGTGGTTCTATTCTTTACACCCCAAATTTGGGCCCCGGTAACCACAGTTCTGAGAAGAATTTTGAGTTGATTTGGGGACAGTTCTGAGAAGAATTTTGATTTCATTTGGGGACAGTTCTGAGAAGAATTTTGATTTGATTTGGGGACAGTTCTGAGAAGAATTTTGAGCTGATTTGGGGACATTTCTGAGGACTTTGAGTTGATTTGGGGACGGTTCTGAGAATTTTGATTTGATTTGGGGACAGTTCTGAGAAGAATTTTGAGTTGATTTGGGGACAGTTCTGAGAAGAATTTTGAGTTGATTTGGGGACAGTTCTGAGGAATTTGGTTTGGTTATTGGTTATTGGTTATTGGTTACTAAACTAACGTCATTGCACTCCTGGCAGACCCATAGGTACTCAGTCTCCCCAACAGATATCGAAGAGTATGCATACTGATGGTTCCTGTGGCTCACTGATTTAACACACCTCTCACTCTGCCTCTCATTGTTCGGGCTTAAACAATGGGTAACTCCAAACTGCTTAAATCGCTTGATCTATTCAACATCGATTTTAGTGTCCTCATCCAACAGAGAGTCTCGAAGAGACCGAAGAATATCCCTTATCCATCTTCAACTCCCCAACAATCGATGCTGTTGATGCAAGCCTGTCCGCTCTCTCATTACCAAAAACACCCGCATGCCCAGGACAGTATATCCACTAGCCGCTGAGTTAGAAACTTCTATAGACGACATCCACTCATACCGAAACCTGCCCTTCTGGATCTTGTGAAGCATCGACTGAGAGTCAGATACAACAACTGCCCCAGTAAATGAAGTCCCAGAAATCCAATGGAGGGCAGCAGTAACGGCCTCAACCTCCATCCTCATACTAGAAGTAGTTGTCCTGTATGCCCACTTCGCTCTGCAACAACCCTACCATGCGCATTAGCCAAGAAACCCCAGCCGGATTTCTCACCACGTTGAACCGACCCATCGGTATATACAACAACATCATCATCCCTTGCATTATCTTCTATCAGCTGCTTAACTGCGAGATCAGCCTTCATGTTGCCCAATCTCTACATTCTCTTCCTAGAGTAATGATAACGTTGAGATAGTTCATCATGCTTCCATCTGTTGGGATCCATTCTTCCCCTTTTGTTAGAGTCGCAACCGTAGTCACCTGGCCAATCGTTCTCTCAGCCTGGGCCATCAACGACATGCCACGCTTGATTCTCGTGCCCTTAACATCATTAGTGTTCTTGTGAAGTGGATGTCTCTTATCCGAAGTAACCGGCATATATGCCTTGGTTTGGGCGATTGCATGACGGGAGTGTAGTGAAAGAAGGCCAAGCATATATCTCATCTTCACAATGGAGGTATCTCTAGTGCAGCCCAGAACTATACGCATACCTTCATTCTGAACCCGTTCGAGTCGTTCACATTGTGATCTTGATATCGTAAGAATTCCGAGTCCGTAATCTACCACTGACATTACCAGTCGATCGAACAAAAGGGCAAGTAGTCTCTGCTCAAGGTGTGCGGCCACCATAACTTTGAGAGCGCAAGACCACGCTTGCACCGTTGTATCGTCTGTTCAATATGGTGTTTGAAAGATAGACTACGATCAAAGGTTATTCCAAGATAGCGCAGCCTGTCTCTGCGCTCGATGGTATGTTCATCAAAGATTACACAGGGTAGGTCAGCCTTGACGATGTGATTATTCAACGAGCACCACAACATACACGCTTTTTCAGGATTGACCTGAGAGCGAGACTCTACACCAACCTGAGATGGTATGCAATGTTTTCTGAATGTCGTCAACCATCTCTCGTCTATCTGACCCAGTCTATATATTAAGATATCATCTGCACATGTCAATGTCCGACCCAATCCGGTTGGCTGAATTTTAGCTACATTTGCTGTGTAAATATTAAACAACACGGGTGATAGAGAACCCTGGGGTAATCCCGGGCATATACGTGCAGGATCCGATGTCCATGTTCCTAAACGGAGTGCAACGTTCTCTCCATGAAAGAAGCAGCTATCCAGTTTACCAGCCAAGGATTAACTTACATTTAATCAAAGAGCGCACCATTATTGAAAAATTCACCTTGTTATAAGCATCCTCCAAGTCGATGGCCACAGCAACAGTCTCTTGCTTGGATTGGAAGCCTTCATAAACATCATATGCAAACGTGCCAGCATTGTCCCATGTCCCCCTCATTGGCCGGTAGCCACCCAAAGTGTCAGGGAGAATGTGGTCATTCTCCAAGTGACACATTACCTTTTTGGCCACTATCTTCTCTAGTAATTTGCCATATACATTTTGCAAGGTGAGTATGCGGTAGCTGCTGAGCAGTTTAGGATCCTTCCCATGTTTGTGGAGCAGTCGTAAATAACTATGAAGCCAATCCTCGGTACCACAGCATTCTGTACACTTTATTAAAATCCATCACAACTGCATTAATAACAGTCTCGTCCAGCTGTTTGATGTGATGATATTGGACACCATCAGACCCTGGAGCGATGCTGTGGCTTGCCTTGAGTGCATTAACAACATCTTCCTTTGTTATTAAGTCAATGGAAGGTTCTCCAGAGCTAGTAATATCACGAAGAGCACTTATGATATTATGGCGGTCAGTTTATCACCTTTTTCTGTCTGTTCCACGAAACGATGAAGGAACCCTGCCCTTTCTGCATCTGTTGTCAAGACGGATCCTGACGAGTCACGTAAAGTAGGAAAAGACTGGCTGGTATTCCTCCTGTTCATTTTGCGATGAAACTGCCAGAATTGATATAGAGACTTGTCGCCACAGACTTGCGTTATGAAAGTCTCCCATAACCCACTCTTTGCCTCACTAACCAATACTTTGAAATCCCCAGTGGCTTTGTGGCGAATAGCAGACTTTTCAGCCACATCACACATATTTCTAGGTCGCTTCTTTCGTGCTCCCTGCCATGACTTTGTAGCAGCCACTTTTTCCAGCCATGCTTTTTCAACATTTTCATTCCACCAAGGTGGTTGCAGGAAAGGAGTCCTAGCAGTCTTCTTTCTGGCAGTCTGCCGCAGTATACGTAATGGGTTTTCGTGATCAGAGTGGCATCGCGTGTACTGAAAGACAGATTTGGGTCTGCTGTGTCGCAAATTATTGGCCTTATTAAGAAGAACAACGCAGGGAGATGATCACTATCTTGAGCCCCAAGAACATTCCATCGAGCAAAAGTAGCATCAGTTGTGGAGATCAGTGCCAGATCAATGACACCATCAGTGTCCTCAGGTCTAGAAGCTAACCGAGTTGGGCGGCCGTCATTTAATATCGTTAAGTCAGAGTTTAGTAGAGCAGAACTCAAAGCGATGCCCTGTCTATTCTCGGTAGCGTTGCCCACTCCTTTGATCGTGCATTGAAATCCCTGCTATAAGAAACTTTGTGCGTGGTACATCTGAGAGCTTCTCAAGGAAATCCCAGTTATCTGCAATATGGAGTTTGTCCACATGTGCGTACACTATTTTAGATTTGCCATACCTGATCACGAATTGTTAATTGAATTCCTTGTAATTCCACACCCTCGGGTAAGAAGTCAGGCGTGTCAAGGCAGTTGTGGGAAGGCCATGTTTCACATAGATAGCCTGACCTCGTCCTACTCCGGGTTCACTGGGAGTGAAATAACATTTAAATCCTGGACACTCAAGGGCTTTATCCTGCTGCAAGTTGGTTTCCTGAATCATGAAAATGTCGAAGTCATAGACTAGCTTCTGTAGAATTGGTCCTCTCTGTTTTGCACTTCGACAATTCCAGTAGCCAATGCGTAGATATTTCAGAGCAAGTGGGTCTGTTTTTCTTCTAAACTGTCCAGCTCGTCTCTTACGTCCATTTCTCTTCTCTCCTCTACCTCTTTTTTGTATGTATATTTTCTTGTCTGATCTGCTGGATTTGATTTGGTTTGATTTATATTTAGTCATCGACAATGACTGTTACATAAAATGAATTTTATTTTATGGAATACTGTCTTAACTCGCCTATTTTGTTATTTATTTCTGATCTAGATTGTCCTTTAATTAATGTTGTTAGAGTTCCAATATATTAAAATGTATGTACCTGTTAGCAACGTTCCATTAAATTTGATGAAGTATGTTGATGGATACTATTGTTTGTGTTTTGAGAATTATTTTGAGGCATCCAAGTCTTCAAGTCATCGAGCAGATCCCAGACGTCTGTTCTTATGTTCTGAAACATTTTATGTTATGAAATATTTCTGGATAAGGAACATGCTCTTAAATTAATTGAAAACAATGACCGTTTGTATTTATTCAAGATATTAAAAGTATTCATTCTCTCTCTCTCTCTCTCTCTCTCGTTCTTAGGCCGCTTTTATCATTCTATTGTGATATATAAGCAGTCAAACATCAAGAACGGATGTACGTGCACAGCCTTCAGTACCTATTGGAGCTCAGGTGCTTATCCTTCGGTGGTGTGTTCGGTTTCAACCAGCGTTTACTGGGTTCGCTCTCCGTTAGCCTTTGCTGTCCCCAGCCAAAACCCACAAGATAGCAGGTTGCTATTTTCTTTCAGGGCAGCGACCGTAGACGACCTGCCCTCCCGGGCTGATGAGCGTCATCTGCCCAGCTATACCGTCTTTTTGTGGACTGCTGGCTGGTTTGCCTACCGTCCAGTTTTGTGTACGGTTTGCTCCGCTAGCCATTGATTACCCCAATCAAACTACAAGGCAGCATTAGTTCCCTGCTAGCGGAAACGCGCACTGGCTTTACCTCTGCTGGGATTTCCAGTTATTCTGCACATTCGATGGTCCGCACATCCTCTCGCCTGCCGTGTCTACCGCCCCTGCTGCGTCTTCCTTGCCTGCCGTGCCTTCTTGCATGCAGTGTCATGTTCGTCTTCCCACCGATGGGCCCACTCTTGCATCGCCCGCATGCGTGCTCGCTCTGCCCTGGGGCCTGCCTTATCGTCACCATCAGTTTTCGCCGTGCCCACATTTTCCGTGCCTTCCGTGCCATGCCGTGCCATGCTCGCCAGCCCATCGGTGGGCCCACTATGGCATCGCCAGCATGCATGCTAGCTCTGCCCTGGTGCCTGCCGTATCGTCACTATCTGTTTTCGCCGTATTCACATTTGCCTGAGTAGTCCGACTCTGGGGCTTAAAATCGTGCTCCCATCCCTGTGACAGGGGCCCAAGTTTCACCCTATGTGGGCGTACATACAGCTCAACCCGACACCTAGCATACTCGTCGGGCTCAAGAGAGAGGACAAGAGAGAGCATGTGCGGGATCCCAATTTCGCCCCGCGCGGGTCAACGAGTCCTCGATGGCTTGAAATCGTGCCACCATCCCTTTGATGGGGACCCGAGTTTCGTCCTATGTGGGACCACGTGCAGCTCAACCCGACTCCCAGCATACTCGTCGGGCTCACGAGAGAGCATGCACGGGTTCCGAGTTTCGCCCCTCATGGTTCCACGTTTATCCTTCCAGCTTCTCCCATCGGCCGGTAGAGACGAGCATTAATAATCACTCTGGGCATTCGCTCGTCTGTGTTGCGAGCGGATCCCATCTAGCGTGACTACCTTTGCATCTTTACTTGCCCCAGAGTAGCTCTCCCACGGTACCTGCCCTCTTAACCAGACCGGAACTACCGTCTGTTACCAGGGTCACCACGAGGAGGTGAGGGCAGGGGGTTAGTGCCAACTCACTAATCCTGGCGCGATGTTGTTCCCTTGCGACTTGGACCCCGTATTTATTCTATTCTATTTTCCTGTTGGAGTACAAAACAGTCCTATAAAGACTTGCCAAGATCATTAGCAGCTGCAGGACCAGATGGGAAGCTTCCATTAGAAGGGTTTCTCAACAAAACGACGAGCTATTACTTCACTCTGATACTCTGCTTTTCTATGCTTGCTGTGCAAGCAAATCTAATTCCATGGATATACTTTGTTAACACAGACAAGACCCCACGTAACCTTTTCTGGAGCTCAATACACAGACGTTGGTCAGAATAAATATGTACACATCGAGTATTTTGTTGTCAGGAAGCATTGCATGACTGCGGTTTAAGAGTCGTTGTTAATTATCTAATCTTTTGATTTACATCTTTTGATGATCATATCATTCCATCTGTGCTATTAGTGGAAAGTACATGGTGACCTGAAAGAATGTTAAACCAACATAGGAAGATATCACAACATATGTTAGAATGCTACGTGTTCTGTGAAGGCCTATGCTCCGGAAGGAACTGAAAGCATTATTACTATTATTATATCTTTTTTAGACCAGCGTTTTATATGAAATTAATATCCTGGGTAAGCAAAATCTGTATAAAATTCACGAATTTCTTTAAAAGAACACATAGTGGATGTAGTGGATATAAGTTAACAGAATGAAGTGGTTGTTTTCTTCAGGTATGGTTCTTGTATTTATCTTCTTTTTAACACCGCAGATTGACAAAGCGTTCAGTGACGATTGTTGTGGAAAACAACATCATATCTTCACGGTGCACGGTCCATGTTCATCTTTTGAGGTTTTTCACAAGTCTATCCTACAGTCTGCATTTTTCCTGAACTTCTTTATTATCGATATAGGAGAACTATGCAGTAAAACTATCAAGCAATGGCGAAACACGTAATAACAAAGTACTGTAGTTTTACAAAATACAAAAACAATGACAATATACAGCAAAGTTTCGACCAAAAGGTCTTTATCAAGCAAACGATACAACAAAAGTGACGAATTTCACAGCACACTACATATCGACTACGACAGAAACATCCCAGCGGTCCGAAAATGAAAATCTGTCACTAAAAACAAATAACGAAATAAATGGAAAAAAAAACTAGAAGTGGAAAAAAAGAAGTGAAACAATTTAAAAAATCATACATATAACACTTATATACATTGCACTTCTTCACCTTGTTATTTCAATGTATGATACGATGTTTTTTTTACAATTTCTTTGTCAGTTTTGGTGTACGCGTTGCCTATCTATTTTCAGCGTCGGCCTTTTATCAAGGTATGCATTTCCTCTTGGTTATATGTGTAGAACATTTCTTTGTTCCTGATTTTGTTCGGTCAAAACTGTCTGATTATTGTTTCTAGTGCGAACTGTTTGAAATAACGATAACATTGATATTTCGGCTTTTGATGTCCGTTTTCAGATCCAAAAAAACAAAGACGCATTCAACTTTAATATTTTCTGAATCCGTTTTTTTATGATGTTCTTGAAAGATATCCAAAAGTTATTTTGTTTAAAAAAAATCTTTGCTAGTTATGTGTACACGTTTTGTTGATATCCTAGCTGACTCTCTCATCCGGTGTCAATACCCGTCTTATGGTTATGAATATATTTACTGTTTGTTTGGTTACTTGTTCTTTAACAGTCATATAAGATAAAACAAATATCAACAAATGATCAACAGCATTTTTATACCTACTTTGTGTTACCAGAGCCAAACATGGACATTGAGCAAAGCGCAGTCACAAAAATAACTACATGTGAAATGCGTTGCCTGAGAAAAGTTACCAACACCACAAGAAAAGACAGAATCACCAACATCAGCATAAGAAAGAAAGTTGGCACAAAACCGTGCTTGAATTATATAAATAAACAAAGAATGAAGTGGTTTGGCCACTTAAGTCCGTAACATTCTGGATATGAAAAACTCGAAAAGTTAGCCTCGACGCGACATGCTTATTTCAGTGGCCGTAATTTTGTATTAATTTTACATTTAAATTCATATAAGTTATGTTATCTAATGCAAAACATATGATAATTTCATAAATAATTGTAAAAAATATATATTATATATTTTTAAGATGTCTAATCTCGTTGTTTGAAGCACGCTTATTTTCTAACCGGCACATTTGAACCTACGCCATTTTGTCAAAATAGTATTGACTTCGTTTCAACTTGCTCCAGCCAAAATCGAAATATTTTTAATTAAATGGATTCTAACAACCCAAATTACTGTCCTGATGAAGACAACAGTGAATCTTCAAATTTGTTAACATCAGAAGTTGACATATCCGAAGCGGAGATGGAAAATATAACAAAATTATCCCTGAACACTGTCGCATTGAACAGGTAGGAGTTTACGTTTTCGCCATTAGACTTACCTATGTGAAACTGAAACTAACATTGTTTTTTTGTTATGGGGACTATGGTGGATTCTGTGATAATAATATGTTGTCTTGTTAAATAAATTAGCAATGTTGATGAGTTATATTGTTATAAATGCTAGAAAAAATAAGTTATTGATATTTAATATGCTTAGCAACTGGTTGCTAGGAGAAAGCTATAATTTGTTATTCAAGATACAGGCTTCTTGTTTACGCTATTGTACTTGTTAGATCTTGTTTATTTCCACGTTTTTTGTGATTTTCAGGTCAGATGCAATGTTCCTACACTATGTATGTTTGTATGAATGTTAAAATTATTTACTTATTCCTATATGCTAACAATTATATTTGTTTCTATTTTTGTCAAGCCCTGTAGGACATGACCAGTCCTACGACAATCTTGACTGTGGTCCAGAAGATACATTGCCACCTTTTCGACCTGCAAGGCTCCCTGGTCTGCATCTGCCAGATGTCATAACAAGAAACGATCATCGGCAGTATCTCACCCCTCGTAAGTAATTATTAACAATAGGGAGTGTATGGCAATTTTTCTCATGGCAATTTTCTCATCTTACAGTATGGAAAAGATGTGATTGATAAGTGCATTATGACTGATTTTGTGATTGATAAGTGCGTTATGACTGATTTTAATGTATGTAAAACTGACAACTGTGTGTTCATGTTATTCACATTGTGTTAACTGCTTTTCCATGCATTTTGTAAAGTAGTATTGCAGGTTTTGATTCTGAATTCCCAGTCAGTGTATTTTAACTAAAATAATTTCACAAATATAATGTTTTTAAAAATCTTTTTCCTCATCTACAGTAAGCTTCTTCAAGCTGTATTTTTGTACAAAATTGTTGCAGCAAATGTGCAATTTTACCAACCAACAAGCAGCTGCAACAGGGCACACAAAACCATCATATGGTACATGGACAGACCTACATGAAGAGGAACTTTTAAAATTTGTTGGTCTGCTCATGTACATGAGTCTAGTACAGGCTCCAAATGCAGAGTTATATTGGTCTAGTAAGCAACTCTTTCATGGTTTGTGGGCTAGGGCTTTTATGCCTATAAACCGATATAAAATAATTCAAGCATTCTTGAAAATCTCCAATCCTGAAACTGAGCGAGCTAACGACAAACTAAAAAGTTAGGTTGTGCATGATTTTCTTAGGATGAAATGTATGAAGTGTTGGCAGCCGCATGAGTGTATTAGTGTAGATGAGAGAATGGTTATAAATAAGGGAAGATATGGGTTTAGACAGTACATCAAGGATAAGCCAACTAAGTGGGGGATGAAATTATGGGTGGTTGCAGATTTAATAACGGGATATACATATAATTTCGATGTTTATACAGGGAAAGACGCAGCTGCTGCTCAACTCAAGGATTGGATACGATGTTGTTTATAAATTATGTAGATCTATTTTCCAGCAAGGGTATCAAATTTTTATGGATAATTTTTATACCTCTTTTCATTTATTTGTAGATTTATTAAAGGTGAAGACTTTAGCAAGACTATTTCAGGAATACTGCCGCCAACATCAGGATATTCCGGAACTGGTCAGACCGAAGAGATATAGTCAGTTAGATTTTACTATAGAGTTAATTAAAGAGCTAGCTAACTTTGATAAAGACATTCAAGTTCCCTTGCTGGATAATAGAAGTAAAAATGTTCTCAAATAGTACCTGGTCTTAGAAAAAACTCAAAAAATTGTGTTAGATGCTATAGGATTAGAAAAGTTGAAAAGAAATAAAAAGTTTTTTGTCAGATTTGTAAAAAAAGTTTATGTTTTAATCAGATAAGAAATTGTCTGGTTGATGAACATTCTGTGCCTGGGTCAGATGAACGTTCTGTGCCTGGGTTACCTTGAGTCATGTTTGCAAGATGCCAGATAACTTTTTTCCTGTCTATTTTGTATATCACATATCATTGTTTACTCATATTTTTGTTCAATAATATCTTTTACTTGCTATGGTTAGAAATTATACACCTATTTAATGTTTATGTATCATACTATAAGTGTTAGTTCTTTATGGGCTGCTTACTAGACCAATTCGGCGTCATTTTCTCTTGTATGTCATATTTATTGACTTTTTTCTTTAAAATATGAAAATATGCATGTCTTGTAAATTTTATGATTACTGCCTTTCATATTGTCCAAACATGTTCAATTTCAGATATGTCCTGGATAAATGAATATTCTAAAAGACTGTAATAAAAGATTTCATTATATTTCTCATACTTTTTTTTTTTCTTCTTTGTGATTGTAAAATTATTTGTCATTTGTAGAAAAATCTATTTTTAGACTTTTCATAAGTAGGTCATGGATATCATAAATTACATCACACATATTTTAAACCACATATCAGATAGCCCATCCAATTAGCTTTCCAACCATATATAACATGCCTATTTTCAATGCAAGAATTTGTATGGTTGCTAAATATAGAGCAGGGCATCAAAAATATCAAAAAACTCTAAAACCTGCCAATGGTTAAGAGTTAATAAGAATGCATCCAAACTCCACAGTATACAGAGTCTTCTACAACAGAACATCGGAAAGAAGGCAAGAGGAAGACCACGGAAAAGATGGTTAGATGGCGTAGCAGCATCCTGTGAAAGAGCAAAGATAACAATCACACAAGCCACCAGAACAGCGCAAGACAAAAACAGAAAACCACTGACACTGGGCAACAACCGTAGCAGTGTGACGACAAAAGAAGAAAGAAGAAGATAAGATAAAACACAAATGAAGAACTGTTAGAAATGATACATTCAACTGTTTTAATAAATACTTTCTTGTGTGCGTTTCATCTTTTCTTCTTGTTGATGATTTTCTGATCTGACTACTCTATGAACATGGCTGTTCTTGATGCCGTCGCTCCATCTTTTGCGTGGTCTTCCTCTTGCTATGTACTCCTTATAAGATCGGAGCACTTATAACTTGAATTGGAAAAGGGAAATGAGGATCTAAAAATAACTTAGATTCAACATTGTTAACATTATTTAGAGAATTTGACTAGACAGTAAATTGAAACTGTATAAAATAGATGAAATATGGAATAAAAGTAAAGAATATATATGTAGGAAACATGGACACCAAATATTAAAATGAGAATTGCGAAAGATAAATATGACAAAAAAACCCATTAAAAAAACAAGTGGATGACAGATTACATTTTACAATTAGATAACGTCAGAGAAATTTTAAAAAAAAGAGTGGAGAGGGTTGTGACAGATTGATTAAAAATACAGAGAAATGAAAAGTAGAGAAATAAACATTGATATAGCAGATACATTGAAACCAACATGTCGCTTAAACAAAGAAAGAATGTGAATGTAAATACGTATAAATATGAGTTTAAAGGTGGAATAACACATACATTAACAGTGCATGCTTCAGATCAAGGAAAGAATTTATAATAAAGAAGAAAGATGAAATAATAGACAGATTGACGAAGAACATTTGTAATATAATAATGATGACAAATCAGAACTTAATACTTTTTCAGTCATGTGTATATTTAAAACACAAACATAGATAGAATATAGAGATATAGATATATAGCGAGAGAGAGAGAGAGAGAGAGAGAGAGAGAGCGAGATATAGAAGTAAGAAGATAAAGAAGGATTGAAAAAAATAAAACTAATCAGAAACAATTCATACTTTTGCTTTAGAGATAAGATCAAAGAGATGGATAAAGCAAAACATGCTCAAATTATCAGAAGGATAGACATTTTGACTATTAACCCTTAACCATTGGGATAATGAGATTTCGATCATTTATGATCGATGCAACATGCCTATTTGAGTGGGCATAATTTTGTATCTATTTTGCATTTAAGTTGGTAAAAGTTATGTTATCTAATACAGAACATATGATAATCTAATAAAAATTATTTAAAAATTAATTATATATTATTAAATGTCTAATCTCGTTGACTGGAGCACTCCTCATTTACCAATTGCCATTTTGTAGAAACGTTCAAATTGCTCCAGCCAAAAAGCCCCAAATATGTGATAAAATAGATTCTAATAACTCAGATTACTGTCCTGATGAAGACACCAGTGATTCTTGAAATATCTATGCTTGGGTCAGATGAACATTCAATGCTTGTGTCACTTTGACTCTGTTTGCAAGATGCCCGATAACTTTCTTCCTGATTATTTTGTCTATCAAATATCATTGCGTAATCATATTTTTGTTCAATAATATCTTTTACTTGCAAGGTTTAGAAATTATATACCTATTGAATGTTTATGTATGATATCATCTATGCCATCACCTGCAAACGATGCAACAAGGCCTATATTGGTGAAACCGGTAAGAGGCTCAGTGACCGATTCGCCCAACACTTACGCGATATTCGCCAATGCTCTGTGACTCCTGTGGCCACTCATTTCAATGATACTGGCCATTCAGGATCTGACGATGTCCAGGTCACAGCCATCCGATCATGTTCCTCCGATGATCGCAGTCGATTCGCCCTGGAGAACCATTTTATTTCATTCTATGGCATTTTGCGACCTCTTGGACTCAACGCATTACATTCCTATGCTTCTTAGTACTGTCTTATCTCGTGCTTTGTAATCTATATGTGTGTTTGCTTCATATATGTGTTATTTATTCACTATATTGTTTATTGTTTCTCTTCTTTTCCACTTCCGGTTTTGTGTTGCACTCATTTCGTTGTTGTTTTTATTCCCAGATTTTCATTAGATAGGTTTATGTTTCCACATGTAATCGTCCATTTGTAGTGTTCCTCGAAATTCGTCATTCTTGTTGTATTGTTTGCTTGATAAAGGCCTTTTGGTCGAAACGTTGCTGTTTATCGTCACTGTTTCTGTATTTTGTAAAACTATAGTACTTTGTTTGTACGTGTTTAGCTATCATCTCTAAGAAGCAACATTCAATATACTTACTTACATATTTCTCTCCGCTCCTTGTTGATCATAGGGTCTCAACTGTTGTTCGCCACTCTTCTCAGTCTCTGACTGTTTTCTTTATGGTCTCACAGGATAGTCGAGCAGTTTTCAGTTCCTCAATAAGACTTCGTTTCCAGGTCTGTTTAGTGCGTCGTCTCTTTCGTTTTCCTTGTGAGTTCCGCTTAAGTGCTTGACTAGTGACACTCGACTGTTTCTTTCGTAGGGTATGCCCGACCCATCATCACTTTCTCCTCTTGACCTGGGTCATCATGTTTTCCTGTCCGGTTACATTCGATATAGCTTTAATATATAAATGTAGGAAGTACAACAAGTGCATATATTTGTATACAAAATGTGAACTTGATATCATCAGATATGAGTTGTGTTCCAGAAATGAAAATGAAAATGACCAAACAGGAAAACATTCATTCACTTAATATTGTATCTGTTTCGAACGTTGCTTCACTTAGTGTTTGTTTTCTGAAATAATCTTGATCACATGTGAGCTGTTAGGAGAAGTATTGAAGAGACAAGACTTAATAACAATCTAGAAAATGTAGAGCATCCACAGCAAGAATTCTTTGTTATTGATAAAGAAAGAGAAATGTTCAATATGTTTCACAACAAATTATACTTTGAGGAAGGTAATCGATATAACAGCTGATCTATGCATCAATAGACAGAGATTGAGCAGAGTTGATTGTTTGAATATTCAGTTTGCTGCTAACAAGTTACATAATTGTTATAAAGGATGAACGTAAAAATGGACATGGTTTTGCAGAAATTAAAATAATTACAAAACATACGGAAGAGGTTGATATAAAGACAAAAACTTAGATTTTTGGGAGCATGCATTTTTCACAGATTTCACGTATGACTTTGGGGCACGGATTATTTATTAACTTGTTGAAATCTAGGTAAATCAATTTCAATGCACGCACACAGAAGAATACTTAGAGTACTATGATCAGAAAAAAAGAACAAATATGTTTATTTTATAACGGCTTAGAAATCAGGACAATTTGAAGAGAAAGAAGATATAAATTAAATAAGTGAAATACTTTGATCGAAATATCTCTGAGGGCCACAGAGACTTGGTTTTACAGAAAAATGAACAGAATCCATGGTCTGCTAAAATGACTAATGTTGAGGTATTGAATGATGTCAAGACACAGAGAAAGCTTATCATCAATATAAGAAAAAGACAGTCATCTTTCTTAGGTAGGGCATGTAATGAGGAGGGGAGGTTTAGAACACTGTGTAACAACTGGTACAATCTAGTGGAGCCGAGACAAAGAAAGACAGAGAGAGAACATTTTGCATAGTCTAATTTCATGGCACGGTAGAGCGTCAACATCTGAGATGATAGTAAACACCAAAGACATATATTTATGGAGATTCATGATCGCCTACGCCAGACGGCACAGTGCCTGATGATGATGAAACTTTGTACATCAAAAACAATATGATCTTTTTGGGGAAAATATCGTTCATGGCAGATGTAGATGATGATGATGAAAGATGTCAGAGAAGTATAATTGTGAGACAACAGACACTCGCAAGGTCAAGAAACTAAGAATTTCTTCATGTGTGCCAATTTAAGACAAGCTAAATGATGATGATGATGATGTTAGAAGTAAATTGTGGAAAACAGATACACGCAAGGTCAATGAAACTAAGACATGACTATAGATAACAATGTTAAGACAAGCTAAATGATGATGATGATGATGTTAGAAGTAAATTGTGGAAAACAGATACCACGAAGGTCAATGAAACTAAGACATGACTATAGATAACAATGTTAAGACAAGCTAAATGATGATGATGATGATGTTAGAAGTAAATTGTGGAAAACAGATACACGCAAGGTCAATGAAACTAAGACATGACTATAGATAACAATGTTAAGACAAGCTAAATGATGATGATGATGATGTTAGAAGTAAATTGTGGAAAACAGATACACGCAAGGTCAATGAAACTAAGACATGACTATAGATAACAATGTTAAGACAAGCTAAATGATGATGATGATGATGTTAGAAGTAAATTGTGGAAAACAGATACACGCAAGGTCAATGAAACTAAGACATGACTATAGATAACAATGTTAAGACAAGCTAAATGATGATGTGATGTTAAAGTAAATTGTGGAAAACAGATACACGCAAGGTCAATGAAACTAAGACATGACTATAGATAACAATGTTAAGACAAGCTAAATGATGATGATGATGATGTTAGAAGTAAATTGTGTAAAACAGATACACGCAAGGTCAATGAAACTAAGACATGACTATAGATAACAATGTTAAATAAACATGGAAGCTGAAAAGTAAAATAGAATTTAAAGAATATTTCACAAAAACTAGAAATATAAAGAGCGTAGAGTAAGAACGTTTTACTCAGCATTTTAAACAAATTTGTTTGGACAGATAATAAATCAATGTATAAAACATAGTTATAATAACAATTTGTAGAAATACAACACAAGCTGAAATAAGTCAGTTTGAAATACAAACAAAGTTGTAAATTTACTCAGATTTAATACAAACACATAGGTTGTAAAAAACTCATTTGTGAAATACAACACAGTTGTATAAAAACTTAATTTGTAGAAATACAAACACAGAGTTTGTATAATAAACTCAGTTTGTAGAAATACAAACACAGAGGTTGTATAATAAACTCAGTTTGTAGAAATACAAACACAGAGGTTGTATAATAAACTCAATTTGTAGAAATACAAACACAGAGGTTGAATAATAAACTCAATTTGTGGAAATACAAACACAGAGGTTGTATAATAAACTCAATTTGTAGGAATACAAACACAAAGTTGTGAAAGACTATTATGGAAGGAGGCATCTCTGCAAAGAATAGAAAAGGAAGACCACGGAGACGATGGATTCATGATGTAACGGATGACTTAATCATGACGGCTGCAGAAACATCTGGATTATGAAAGGGCAAAATTCCGAAGGACTGGTAGGGTGGCAACGTTCTGCTCAGGACAAGCTTATTGATAAATTATTAGATACAAAGAGTGGTTAAAGAGAGGTTACTTGAAAATTGTCAGCTAATATCTTATGTTGAAGCAATATGTTCCAGTTATTAATTTAATGTCTATGTAAATGTACGCACAAACATACTGTGTAAATTATAATAACATTATGAACTCGAAACTGTAGTTGAAACTACATCATACAAATGTATACATACAAAATTAATACACTTTACCCTGAAGATCGCTTCTCGGCCTTTTGGCTAAAATTAAAGTGTAGTATCTGTATCGCTTGATATCTGTCACGTAATCCATTATATGGGTTCACAAAGGTATCAGCTTGTGTTACGGAACTAGTGCCCACTTGGTCGAAGCCGAAGGTCGGTTGCCTTCATTATTTGCCACATGGCTACCCGTGTACAAAACTTGGAGTGTCATCGATCGAAGGATTTACGGGGCTTGATAGTTTATAAACGTTTTCACGTTCTCTTGTACAGGGTCCACCTGGTATGGCACGTCCAGGGCGGGCCCCTAAAAAATTTACCGAGAACTATTCCACCTTAATTAAGTCTATCAACAGTCAAAAACTATAATAGGGAGAATTAACGTCAATGATTGTGTGTTTGTGTGTTCATTTGTTTGCTAGCGTACGTTCTTATCAATCAAGTTAACGACTCGTGATATGTGTGCTTTACAGCGAAAACGTGAGCACGTTGCGCCTTAGTTAGACTCATACAGCATATAGGTCTGTCACATCCGAATTCAGGCCCAAGAGTTTACATATTATCTGACATAATACACATTTGTAGAGACGGGTAACTATTGATTGATCAATTGATTAATTTGATTGATAGAACCATCATCATTGCATTTCGGTGAGTAACCATTTGGGCTCCAATCTCTTTCTTATACAAGAAGATATCAGCAGCAGTACACGAACTCCGTAGTACCGGCGAGGGTCCCCGATGTAATTTGATGATGGTGAAGATATTTTTGTAGGAATTTTTTATTTTTAATCTTTCTTAATCAATTTTGCCCGGGCAGCTGCTTTTCTTGATTTTGAACTACCAAGGGTTTCGTTACGTGCTCAACTTGAACACAGGATCTACTTTTTATCATCCGTCTCCGATAAGACTAGGAACTCAATCTACACTGAGATCAGGGATTTCTGCAAAAATATCCAGATGGTTCCACTAGGAACCTGGTACCTTTGACACGAGTAATGAACAATTACCTTTGACACGAGTAATGAACAATTACCTTTGACACGAGTAATGAACAATTACCTTTGACACGAGTAATTAACAATTAATTTCTACGCCATAGAGACGCCCTATGAGAATTTGCAACAGCAAAACTACACTTTAAAATTATCACATCTGGAGTTATACTGTAGCATGGTATAAACCAGTATAAGGTCTTAGTAGCAGTAAGGAAGCCGTCAGAGCTGACTCATGCACATTAAGACGTCCAAAGACAGTCAAAGTTAAAAAATGGAAGAATTAACAGATAGGACTGTTTTATTCGGATAGATAAAGATTAATGGAAGCAATCTTGTAAACATTACTGCTGTCTGTTTACAGCAATTGCGTCCCCTTATTTATATTTGCTGTTCAATTTTTTTTCGAAATGAATAAATTATAATTCTCTACCTGGGGCTGTTATAATTTATCGCTTGTGTCAGTTTGTCAATTAACAATACTACTTTATTATAGTCCTTTACTTACGTACTTATTCCTCTCCGCTCCTTAGGGAGCATAGGACCTCAACAGGTGTCCTCTACTTTTCCCGGTCTCTGGCCGTTTTTCTTGAAGGCTTCCCAGTATAGTCCAGCATTCTACATTTCCTCAAGAAGACTCGATCTGCAGAGCTGTTCAGGACGTGCCATTTTCAGTTTTCCATGTGGGTTCAGCACATGTGCTTGTCTAGTGACACTCCACTGTGTTTTCCGTCGGGTATTTCAACCCATCACACAGTTCTATTCTTGACCTTGTTTATCATGGATTCTTGACCTGATTTTCTGCACAAGTCTGTGTTTACCACTATGTCAGACCATCTTAGTCTGAGAATATGTCAAGGGCATTTATCTATAAATACTTTAGCTTGATTTTGATTTAACTTGCGGGATTGCCACGTTTCCGAACTATACAACAACACTTATGTCACATTTCATATTCTTTCTTGCTTCTTTGTCAGACCTAAGTAGTTCTGAGTGGTCAGGTCTATTCAAAAATTCTTTACAATTTTCTGCCCATATTTTTCTGCTTCTTTATTTGATGTGAGCACTTTACCATCTTTATTCTTGATCGGGCCATCCTTTCAAATAAATGTTTCTGAAAGTTTATTAGATTATCGTAGATCATTTTACTGTTTCCAATCTTAGTTTCTTTTCCACCTTCATCGGCTAGTCGATCGACATACGCTCTTTAGTTTACCTTAGCAGCCATTTTCCACCATTTTCTTTCAATCTACATTCTTGATTATCTTTAATTTCGATTGCTACATTCTGAGTATTGTATATTGCAAATTTTATCCTAGTGAAACACGTACAAACAAAGTACTATAGTTTTACAAAAACAGAAACAGTGACGATAAACAGCAACGTTTCGACCAACAAGGCCTTTATCAAGCAAACGAACAAACAGGAGGACAAATTAAAATGAAACACAAATGGACGACCAAATACAAAACGTATCTAAGGAAAAGTTGGAATAAAACGAATAACAAATAAATGTAACAAAAAACACACATAAAAACTAGAAATAGAAAGGAAAAGAAACAATGAAACATCTAGTAAATATATAACTTAATACATGCAACATATCCCCAATAGAGTACAAAGCATAGGAAGAGAAGTAAGAAGCAGAATGTAATACGTTGAGCCCGCGTGGTCGCAAGGTACCATACAAAGAAATCAACCCGATTCTCCAGAGCAAATCGACTACGATCATCAGAGGAACATGATCGGATGGCTGTGACCGGGACATCGCAAGCTCCTGAATGGCCAGTATCATTGAAATGGTAGCTACAGGGGTCACAGAGCATTGGCGCAAGTGTTGGGCGAATCGGTCACTGAGTCTCCTCCCGGGTTTTCCCCCAATATAGGCCTTGTTGCACCGCTTGCAGATAATGGCATAGATAATGTTACGCCCTGCACGTGAAACTGTCTTCAACAAGAACGTGGCTTTGGAAAAAGACACCGTGGGGGTTCTGTATGACATAAGCACAAGTGTTGCAGCGCCGACGGCCACACGGGATGGTGCAAATAAAATTTTGTATCCTACATCATTCTTGAATACATTTCAGGTTTCATCCTTATTCAAGAGTATGTATGTCTTTCATCTTTAATCCTGCTTTACTCCTTGCCCTTTCCCAAATTTATGTTTCTTTTCTTATCTCATTTGTCTACAATGTTTTGCTAATTTTTTTCACATCACGTGACTCGAACCGGTTCTTAAACTCCAGCTGATTTTTCATCTTTTAAATTCTGTATTTTAGCCTTGACTGTTTATTCGTAGTTTTTGTTTTTTTTTATTATAAATTGTGTCAATTTCAGTTTCATTTTTTCCTACGCATTGTTTGTTTATTATGAGAGGATTAACATCTTTTAGACCGTGGAAAATCATTGCAGCGTAAAAGGGTTAGGGTCAGGGACGGCTTGTCATTAGGCCAGTAGGGCCTGGCCCCACCAATAATCGAAAGGGGAACTTCCGGGAAAAGACAAATAATATAAATACTCCATAAACCTGATTTTTAAAGGGAAAATTTGTGTATGGCCCACCAAGAAAAATGACTACAAGCCGCCACTGGTTAGGGTTATATCAGAGACGTAGGTCAAATAAGAAATACGAATTAACTCCTTGCAGAGAATCCGTTATAATTACCTACGCAAAGATTATGATCGCTTCATCCATTTTCCTATCTGTATGTAAGACATCCAGATAGGGTGTATTAAATCTCGTTTCATGACATGCGTGGGAAAAAACCCATCATTATAAAAAAAAAATCATAAACTGTTTAACAGGAGAAAGAAAATAGCCACAACTTTAATTGTAAATCGTGGATTTGATGCAAGCTGAGGATGGGAAATAAGTAGATCCAAAAGTCATCTTTGGTTAAATCTGGATAATGTCCCTTTACTGCAATTGTTTAAAATGCAAACATGTCACCATGAAAACAAAAAGAGCATTGTTCAACACAATCTTTCTCTCTACATTATGCTATCAGTGTCAACCCTGGACACTGACATTAAGTGATAGAAGACAACTAGTCACAACAGAGATGAAGTGTCTACGCAGAATGATGGTAATAACAAAAAGCGACTGGTTTAGAAATGAAGACATCAGGAAAAAAGTGTGTACGAACTTCATCAAGAAACAAATTAAATGGTTCGGCCACATAAGCAGATTGCCAACAGACAGCACGCCATAAAGAGAAATGCTACTCCGATACAGTGGGTACAAATAAAAGACTGGCAACACAAAAGGTGAAGCTCAGAGATAGCAGAGGCGTAGAAAGACACTGTTTGTGATGCGCACACAAAATCCCATTCTAGAAATCTCTTCTTACCCTGAAGCTGTGAGACTAATTAAGACTGGAGAAAAGAAAGAAAGGCAAGGTGCATAGAGAGACTCGCTCAAGGTGTCTCATTTTTCGACCTGTCGCTGAAAAGAAAAAAAACAGGATTAGATGATAGATAGACTGCATTAGTGTAACTTATGTCAATGCGAATCACCCATAAGAAATTTAAGTTGAGAGAAATGTGAGGGTTACTTAAAATCCTCCTCCCACCCCACCCCTGTCTATCACTCATTTATCTATCGTGATCCACTCGTGATAGTGCATAGTCTATCACTCATTTATCTATCGTGATCCACTCGTGATAGTGCATAGTCTATCACTCATTTATCTATCGTGATCCACTCGTGATAGTGCATAGTCTATCACTCATTTATCTATCGTGATCCACTCGTGATAGTGCATAGTCTATCACTCATTTATCTATCGTGATCCACTCGTGATAGTGCATAGTCTATCACTCATTTATCTATCGTGATCCACTCGTGCTATTACACAGTGCTTAATTCATTTATCTATCTTGATCCACTCATGATGTTACACAGCAGGGGCGGCTCGCCATTAACGGCTAGTGGGGTCTGACCTACAATAATCGAAAGAGGAAACTTTCTGGAATAGACAAATAATAGTAAATACTCCAAAAACACTGATTTTTTCCGAAAATGTGTGTCTGGCCCCACCAAGAAAAATGACTACAGCCGCCACTGTTACACAGTATATCATTTATTTTATCTGTCGTAATCCATTCATGATAGCGCACAGTATATCATTTATTTTATCTGTCGTAATCCATTCATGATAGCGCACAGTATATCATTTATTTTATCTGTCGTAATCCATTCATGATAGCGCACAGTATATCATTTATTTTATCTGTCGTAATCCATTCATGATAGCGCACAGTATATCATTTATTTTATCTGTCGTAATCCATTCATGATAGCGCACAGTATATCATTTATTTATCTTTCGTAATCCATTCATGAAAGTGCACAGTCTATCCTTCATTTATCTACGTTGTGATCCACACATGATATTACACATTTTTGTATTAGTGTATCGATCCTGTAATCGCTACATGCTATTACATAGTCCTTTTTAAGTATCTCATGTGCTAGTTAAAGAAACATATATTTCAACCTACATTTAAAATTAATATACGTTTCTTATCTATTGTTTATTGTCTTTCCCCAGATGGATGATGGAATTGATTATCCACTGTTGCCGTGAAGCATAGGGGTGGGAGCATTTACCTGCATTCCAGGGAAAGATGAGTCGCCTATGTGGTGTTATTTCCGTGTTTATCTAGTGTGGTCTTGATATTGTCCATCCATCTTTTATTTGGTCTTCCCTTGGCTCTAGTACCTGATCTCTTTTTATTGTATGCTGCTAATGGTATATACGTTTCTTATCGTAAACAATAAAATTACCATATATTTCGATTGTGATTTTGTTCATCTTTTTTTTGAAAATTTATGTGATAACATTTTAGTTTGTTAAATAGTAACCTGTGTATTTGTCTTCATTTTGCCCACACACAGAACTATATTTTGAAGTATCTTACTCTGATAACAATAAGTACTAACAACAAAGTACTGCATGTTTAATAATCAATATTTATTAGTACACTACTCACATCGTGATGTTATACATCATTTATCACAATGCTTCACATTAGCTGCAGACAAATTCAATTTCCATAATTTTCCATGTAATTCTACGAAATATAAACCAGTTTTTACAAGACCTACAATTTCCCAGTGGAGTGCCACGCTGTATAGATGCCTCCACCGAGTCGATCTGATAAATATTGCCCTTCAGTATCCATTTCATAGAATAAATAAACTTCTGTAGGCTATGTATATTTTTGGTGTGGAATATTTCTGTAGCTTGCAAATATTACTTTCTTTATTGCATCTCTATTTCTTCTTTTGTAGTATCCGTTTGTGTGTATGATCAATGTATGTGTGTTGGTGTATGATAATGTGTTTCCAATCCCTTTACAATGTTCTATACGTCATATCATTTTGGTATTGTCTCTGTGATGTTTTTGTGTGTGTGTGTTTGTGTGTGTGTGTGAGTGTGTGAGTGTATGTATGTGTGTGAGTGTATGTGTGTGCGTTTCCTCTAACCATTTTAAAATATTACTATACACCCCTTCAATTTGTATTGTCTTGTGATGTTTATGTATATGTGTGCGTCAGTGAGTGTGTGTGTGTGTGTGTGTGTGTAGTGCTATGTATGTGTGTGTTTGTGTGCTTGTGACTCCAACCGTTTTAAATGTTCTATACATCACAGCATTTTGCATTATCTTCTTCTGTTTCTGCAACAACACTCCCCATCCCACACACACCACCCCTACCCTAGATAAATATTACACTTGTGCCTACGATTCGTCGATATCGAATTTGATAACAAGATGTTCAAAAATTACCAGATAATTCTGGGATTCAAGCAGCTTGAGTCAAAATTACTCCTGTGCACACGGTACGTTTTACTTCTGGAAACCTTGAGCCTTTACTTGAGTTCCAATTACAAGTAGCTCAGAAGCCAAAGTAAGGCTCGCCTACATGATAAAAGACTGATGATAAGGAAGCAAACCATCGACAATAAATTAACCTAAAATTAAAATATGTGACTAAAAACGCAATAATGGAAATAAACGAAAAATAAACTAGAAATGGAAAGAGAAGATAAACATTATTAATCAAGTATTTACATTATTTTTATTATTCATCATCTTTTTTTCCACTTTTGGTGTTTTTTGCATTTATTTCGTTATTCGTTTTTAGTCATATATTTTCATTTTAGAGCCGTTAGAATTATTTCTGATTCTAAATGTTGTGTCCGTATAATAAGTGAATTTCTTCACTTCTCTTGTATGCTTTGCTTGATGAATGCCTCTTGGCCGAAACGTTGCTGTGTATTGTTATTGCTTTTGTACTTGTAAAACTACAGTACTTTGTTTGTATGAGTTTCGCCATTGCTCCATAGATTTACTGCAATCTTCTTTATATCGATATAAGTGGTTGAGCGAGTTGCCGAGGACAGAGCGATATAGGTATTGCATGCGCCGTATCAACTTATTACGTACGAGAGGAAAATGATAATTTATAAATAAAGAACTTATAGACAACCATAGTAAATGAAAGTGAGTCGCTTCAATATAAATTTACATTTTTATAGTTGACCTGTAGTACGTGAAATTGATTTTTAAATCATTAATAGTTTCTTTATTGGTAGTCAAAGTTAATTGCACATTAACGATTTCTGTTTTCTTCATGACAACCGTTCTACTGAGCACATGGTTACCACAACTATTTTATAATATTCTTCTCTCTTTGACGTTCCTATCGACCACTTCTAATACTTCTTTACGAGTTGTATGATCCGAGTCTAAGAGCGATTGACGTTATGCCAGTTATGCGCCCACAAGTAGACTCACACATCGATTTCTACGACGATTTTTATTTACTATGTAGCTTCTTAGCCCCATACCTCAGTCGCCTCTTACGACATGCCTTGTAGGTTGCAGTGGTACTATTCTTTGCTCCTCTTGTGGGACCGGCAACACACGGGCGACTTTGTAATATTAATTCCTTCTTCATACATATTACTCAACAGTGACATTGATTTTACACAGTTGTTGTCACCAACACTGAAAGCACAAAGTATTATTTTAGTACGTAATATAATTGAATGATGCCTCAGATATGGTCCGTTGTCAGCTATTCATAATTACTATATCATATTACTCAACAGTGACATTGATTTTACACAGTTGTTGACCACCCAACCACTGAAAGCACAAAGTATTATTTTAGTACCGTAAATATAATTGAAATGATGCCTCAGAATGGGTCCGTTGTCAGCTGTACCATAATTACTATTCAGATTATGCTCTTTGTCTTGTGATCTAGCAGCTTTTGGGCTTATGCCCTCGCCAATTCATTATAATTATGTTAAATCATTGATTGATTGATAGACCATCATCATTGCACTTAGATGGGTAATCCAGGTGTCTTCGATGTCTTTCTTACACAGAGAAGATCTCAGCGACAGTGCACTTAACTACGTATCACTGGCGAGGATCCTCGATATAATTTTGAAGATGAAGTTGTGTAGGAATTTTATTTTTATTTTTCTAAGAATGTTTCGGAGAACGGCTTTCCAGTTTGATCTACTGATTTTGATCTGCCAAGGGTTCTTTACGTGCTCAAATTGACACGGAACCTACATTTTATCGTCCATCTCTGATATGACTAGGAACTGATCTTCTCCTCAATGGATATGTGAAAAATATCCCAATGGCTCCATGAGGGAGGCCAAGTGAAACGAGTCGAACATCTAATCTCTAATCACAGAGACATCGAATAACATGTTGAGTATCATTGAAGACTGGATGTCTAGAATTTCTACATATTTCATAAATGAGCCAGACTTAAGCTGATCTGACCCGAGGGAACGACGTGCTTCTGCGCTGTTCATTTCAATATATAGGTAGGGGTCCAAAGATCTTACCAATAGATATATTTTCACGCTTTACCTCCCTTCCTGTTTAGCTCTGCTTTATTCATCGCATCCTGATACCTTTCCATTTTCAGATTGTGTATGGTCCATGTTACTTCATCTAGTGTTGGTTCAGTTGTCTCTCTTCTGTATTGTTATAATTATTATTATTCAGCGCACATCTTGACAGTATTTCTTCCATCAATTTAGATTACCCATTTTTATTCACGTTTTTCAATTTATCACAGATTACCTTCGATTTTTTGGTAAAATTTGTTCGATAAAGATCTCATTTATTTAACGATTTCCCAATTTTGTTGATATTCTTCGTTCTTTTTCACATCTGAATTTCAGTATATTTTTATATCTCTCCTTATGTTCTTCCTTATATACGTTGGCATTTTATATAATCCTCTTTGTTTATATCATCTGTTACACTTTACTTTCCTCTGTTATCACAGTGTTATCAGCTGTTCTACACTTTACTTTCCTCTGTTATCACAATGTTATCAGCTGTTCTACACTTTACTTTCCTCTGTTATCACAATGTTATCAGCTGTTCTACACTTTACTTTCCTCTGTTATCACAATGTTATCAGCTGTTCTACACTTTACTTTCCTCTGTTATCACAGTGTTATCAGCTGCTCTACACTTTACTTTCCTCTGTTATCACAATGTTATCAGTTACAATACACTTTACTTTCCTCTGTTATCACAGTGTTATCAGCTGTTCTACACTTTACTTTCCTCTGTTATCACAGTGTTATCAGCTGTTCTACACTTTACTTTCCTCTGTTATCACAGTGTTATCAGTTGTAATGCATCATTAGAAATTCATTTATGTTTATGAAACTTTTTCTGCGGGATTAAGTCTTTAGCTGCTGAAATTAAAATATCTTTTTGCTTTGATAATTAACTCATTTGTTGATAACTTTTATTACACTTCATCAATATTTCAACATGTTCTTAATCTCAATTTTGTATTCATCAGTTATTTTACAAGCATCAATTCCAAGAGGTTTTCATTCTAAAAAGTTAATTGCATAACATTTAAATTCTCTCACTTTGCGAATCAACCCCAACTTTGTAACGCTGTTTGTGATTTTCTAGGCATTTTTACGTTCAGTAGTTTGCCATTGCTTTCTGAACGGGTGGCGCATCGTACTTTTGTTAAATTAAACGCGAAACAATTTGCAACCAAAGTGTCCGCAGCGTGATTCGAACTCAGAACGTCGAGGTTAATAGACCGAGTCACTAACTCCTAGACCACCTGTTTTTTTCATTCTACATGCTATACTATTGCATTATTATTTGATTTGTATGTCTATTTACGACATAATATTCTATGTTTATTTTAAAATCATCAAATGCCGTCTCCCATTGACTTTTCTGTAATTGATCTTAAACATTCCCCCTATACTGAATTGTTCTCCCAACATCCCTATATACTAATTGTTCTCCAACATCCCCTCTATACTAAATTGTTATCCAACATCCCCTCTATACTAAATTGTTCTCCAACATCCTCTATACTCAATTGTTCTCCAACATCCCCTCTATACTAAATTGCTCTCCAACATCCCTTATACTAAATTGTTCTCCAACATTCCTCTATACTGAATTGTTCTCCAACATCCCTCTATACTAAATTGTTCTCCAACATTTCCTCTATACTAATTGTTCTCCAACATCCCCTATACTAAATTGTTCTCCAACATCCCCTCTATACTGAATTGTTCTCCCAAAATCCCTCTATACTAATTGCTCTCCAACATCCCTCTATACTAAATTGTTCTCCAACATCTCCTCTTTTACTAAATTGTCTCCAACATACCCTCTTACTAAATTGTTCTCCAACATCCCTCTCTACTGAAATTTGTCTCCCAAAATCCCAAACTATACTGAATTGTTGTCCCAAAATCCCCTCTATACCTAAATTGTTCTCCAACATTCCCCCCTATACTAAATTGATCTCCAACATCCCTCATACTAAATTGTTCTCCAACATTCCTCTATCTAAATTGTTCTCCCAAAATCCCTCTATACTAAATTGCTCTCCAACATCTCCTCTATACTAAATTGCTCTCCAACATCCCCTCTATACTAAATTGTTCTCCAACATCCCTCTACTGAAATTTGTCTCCAACATCCAATCTATACTGAATTGTTGTCCAACATCCCCTCTATACTAAATTGTTCTTCAACATCCCCTCTATACTGAATTGGTCTACAACATTCCCTCTATACTGAATTGTTCTCCATCATCCCCTCTATACTGAATTGGTCTCCAACATTCCCCCTATCTGAATTGTTCTTCAACATTCCTCTATACTAAATTGCTCTCCCCATCCCCCCTTACTGAATTGGTCTACAACATCCCTCTATACTGAATTGTCTCCCAAAATTCCCTCTATACTGAATTGGCTCCAACATTTCCTCTATACTGAATTGTTCTTCAACATCCCCTCTATACTAAATTGTTCTCCCACATCCCTCTCTACTGAATTGGTCTCCAACATCCCAAACTATACTGATTGTTTTTCTAACATCCCCACCTATACTAAGTTGGTCTCAAATTCCTCTTACTAAATTGCTCTCCCAAAATTCCTCTATACTGAATTGTTCTCCAACATCCCTCTATACTGAATTGTTCTCCCAAAATCCCACTATACTAAATTGATCTCCCAAAATCCCTCTATACTGAATTGTTCTCCAACATTCCCTCTCTACTGAATTGGTCTCCATCATCCCCTCTATACTAAATTGTTCTCCAACATCCCCTCTATACTAATTTGTTCTCCAACATTCCCTCTATACTGAATTGGTCTCCAACATCCCATATACTAAATTGTTCTTCCATCCCCCCTATACTAAATTGTTCTTCAACATCCCTCTATACTAAATTGTTCTCCAACATCCCTCTATACTAAATTGGTCTTCAACATTTCCCCTTTTGGATTGTTTTCCCCATCCAATCTATCTAAATTGTTCTCCACATCCCCTCTATACTGGGAAATTTTTTTCTAACATCCATATACTAAGTTGGTCTCCAACATCTCCTCTATACTGAATTGTTCTCCAACATCCAATCTATACTAAGTTGGTCTCCAACATCCCCTCTATACTGAATTGTTCTCCAACATCCCCACTATACTAAATTGATCTCCAACATCCCCTCTATCTGAATTTGTTCTCCCAACATTCCCTCTCTACTGAATTGGTCTCCCAAAATCCCCTCTATACTAAATTGTTCTCCAACATCCCTCTATACTAATTTGTTCTCCCAAAATTCCTCTATACTGAATTGGTCTCCCAAAATCCCTATACTAAATTGTTCTTCAACATCCCCACTATACTAAATTGTTCTTCAACATCCCCTCTATACTAAATTGTTCTCCCAAAATCCCTCTATACTAAATTGGTCTTAAATTTTCCCCTATACTTGAATTGTTCTCCAACATCCAATCTATACTAAATTGTTCTCCAACATCCCTCTATCTGAATTGTTTTCAACATCCCCACTATACAAATTGGTCTCAACATCTCCTCTATACTGAATTGTTCTCCAACATCCAATCTATACTAAGTTGGTCTCCAACATCCCCCCTATACTGATTGTTCTCCAACATCCCACTATACTAAATTTAAACTCCCAACATCCTCTATACCTGAATTGTTCTCCAACATCCCTCTATACTGAATTGTTCTTCAAATTCCATATACTAAATTGATCTCCAACATCCCTCTATACTGAATTGTTCTCCAACATCCCAGTATACTAAATTGTTCTCCAACATCCCTCTATACTGAATTGTTCTCCAACATCCCACTATACTAAATTGATCTCCAACATCCCTCTATACTGAATGTGTTCTCCAACATTCCCTCTCTACTGAATTGGTCTCCAACATCCCCTCTATACTAAATTGTTCTCCAACATCCCCTCTATACTAATTTGTTCTCCAACATTCCCTCTATACTGAATTGGTCTCCAACATCCCCACTATACTAAATTGTCTTCAACATCCCACTATACTAAATTGTTCTCCATCATTCCTCTATACTAAATTGTCTTCCAACATTTCCTCTATACGAATTGTTCTCCAACATCCAATCTATACTAAATTGTTCTCCAACATCCCCTCTATACTGAATTGTTTTCCAACATCCCCACTATACTAAATTGTTCTCCAACATCTCCTCTATACTGAATTGTTCTCCAACATCCAATCTATACTAAGTTGGTCTCCAACATTCCCTCTATACTGAATTGTTCTCCAACATCCCCACTATACTAAATTGTTCTCCAACATCCCCACTATACTAAATTGTTCTCCAACATCCCCTCTATACTGAATTGTTTTCCAACATCCCCACTATACTAAATTGTTCTTCAACATCCCCTCTATACTGAATTGTTCTCCAACATTCCCTCTATACTGAATTGATCTCCAACATTTCCTCTATACTAAATTGCTGCTGCTTTATCTGCTTTTTCGTCTTTCTTTTTCTCGAACCCTGTTTTGCTTCAGAGTGTCAGGATAAGAAGAGATTTCTGGAACGTGCTTTAGTGTGCGCTTCATAAACAATGTTTTCGTTCCTCTGTTATTTGAGGTTAAACTTTGCGTACTGCATTACATCAGGTGTAATTTATCTATCTCTTGATGTTTCTATCCTTATTGTTTCTCGGTCTTCTTCTTCTTCCTCTTCGTCCTTCAACTTTCCCTCTTATAGGTTTTGATCAATTTGACATGTCTCTTTATGTGTTCGAAATATTGTATTTGTTTTACTTTTATGTTCTCTAGTGATACATTCTTTATTACTAGTTTTTATAGAACCCCTTTATGTGTCTATTTTTCTGTTAATGAAATACGACTTATTCTTCTGTCTATCCACATCTCCAAAACAGTCATTCTGTTTATCCACATCTCCAAAACAGTCATTCTGTTTATCCACATCTCCAAAACAGTCATTCTGTCTTGAAATAATGTATGTTCATTCTCCCTGATTTTGAATCGTACAAAAACGCACATTTATATAGTACTTCATAATCCTCCTTTTTAACTTATTTGTTATCTGGTTATATTAACTTGTTCCTGTCATTAAATATAATTTTGTTATTCTCTTCTTCTGATTACATCTTTTTCAAATCTGCCATCATTTGTAATCATGTGTCCAAGATAAAGATATATCTTCCTTATTTACTAATATAAATGTACTCGTTTTCGGAATGCTAATGTTCAATTTATATTCCATGCCTGAATAATTCTTCTTCTTTCTGTTTCTTTTTTTTTTTTTTTAAATTTCCCGCTGTGTTTTCAGTGTTCAAGGGTGTGTGAAGAGTTCTGACAGTGCCTTCGAAAGAACCTCCTTTTTGGTGTTTTCTTCTTCTCGATATTTCAAGGTCATCGCTGCGTGGTCGACCTTCGCATTGAAACTATTGTATGTTAAAGTATTGTTAGGTTTCGCCAATTACCTACAAATCTGAGGTGGTCAGAGCTGATCAAATCAGATCTGGAGAAAACCGTGAGAGGCTGCGGTGATAATAAGTTGTCGTTTTAGGACAAAGATATGTATGTATGGTATCACATAAGCAAGCAATATGAATAATCAACTCATAAACTAACTTCAAGTCCAGAAGTTCCGATAGAACTGCTTCATCAATTGATACATCATCATATCACAAGATGTCATTGAACAAGTAATACATGAAACTAAACAATACATTTTATAATAATGAATATTTCAGAAGACAAGTTGACACAAGTCTCAAGGAATAAAAGTGGAAATAACTGTCATTTAGATAAACAGAATGAAGAACAGATCAAAATGTAACGAACAAAACTAATCAACTAAACGACTCCACTGACTGGAGGCGTATATAATACGAATCTCAATTTACATTCACTAAAAGTATCATTATTACCGCCCACTGACTGAAGTGAAATTAAATTCAACAAAATGCTACTAGATGTGAATCATATTTTTCCTCATGAATGAATTCACAAATGATTGCCTTCTTAGAAGCCAGATTAATAATACTCAACCAGAAAGGATAAAAATAATTTTTGTAAAGTTTTTACCATATTTATGTTATGTCGGCTATATTACATCTCTCTCTTACAAGCTCTTTCTGTTTCTTACTTCAATTATTAATTTCGAATACTATCTTTTTTGTTTTTCTTTTACATGTTCTTTACGTGTCTCTTAAACTGTCTACATTTCACACTTAATCACACACACATACACTTTCTCTCTGCATTAGTCACTTGTATTCTATCTGAGTTCTTTCTTGTTTTCTTATTTCACATTCGTTTTGCTTTTCATAAGCACGAGTTTTTCCCCAGCGCTCTAGTTTTTCTCATTAAATGCTTCCTTCTATCATTGCACCATCATCTCTCTCTGTTTGTGTCATGAGTTTTCGTGAAATGTGTTAGTATTATATCAGTAAATATGTCTATCTCACATGTGCTTATGTGTAAAAATATATAGAAATGCACATATACACAAACAAACATATTATATATATATATATATATAGTGAGAGAGAGGAACCTTTTTATCAAACTATCAGGTATATTGGAAGACACAGTGTCAGTTGGGTAATTCCCTGATGCCTTGCAGGTTGGCTGGGGACAGCCAAAGGATGACGGAGAGCGAACCCATTAAACGCTGGCTTAAACCGGACACATCGCCGAAGTCTAAGCACCAGAGCTACAAATGGAGCTGAAGATGTGACGAAACCAACCCATGCTAAGGCTGCATGAATCAGGTTTCAACATGAATGAGATTTATGACGAAATATGGTACATCAGTCTAAGAGTGATCGCGAGTGAGAGACCGGTACTTTGTTTTTGACCCTACGGCACGCTATGGATGACGTGCTCAGCATCCTACAGTACACCTTTATTCCCCAATGTTACTTTGATATCCAAGCCGGACAAATGTCTTATTATTCGAACGCTCCATATCGATCACTTGTTAACCACTCTGTGTCATCTGTATGTGATCTGAGATTAAAAAAGACTGTATGGTGTGCAAGTTATGCGACTACAATTAAGCCAGCACATCCGATTTCTGCGACGCTTTTAATTTACTAGGTAGCTTTCGTGCCCTACCTCATTCGCCTCTTACGACATGCCTTGTAGGTCGCAGTGCTACTATTCTTTTCTTCCCTACCGAGCCCCGGCAACGGGACTTCAAGCTTACGAAGCAAGTGTACTAGTATCTACGCTATCACGGATCTCCCTCTCTCTCTCATATATATATATATATGAGGTTCAGCTATTGTGTGCTTGAAAAACAAAACCAAGAAGACTCAGATAACATAACCAAAATAAGTAGCCGAGCAACACCGAAAGTGTACTTGTACACATTAAAATGTACGAATACAAAATGTGATAGGTATAACAATGTACATTTTAGAATGAACGTAAATGACAGCTCTCATTCATGATAGCACATTCATCAATATCAGTAAATAGATTGTTCTGAACGCAACATTGTCACCCCAACAATCCTTCGTAATTTCTCTGTCATAGGCCAGATGCCATGACTGCAGCTGTCATATTAAAAACATCAGTTGCCTTCTGAATCCATCTGCTACGTGGTCTTCCTCTTCTCCTCTTTTCCGGGATGCCTCCTGCCATGATGGTCTTCTCCAGCCCTTCGTATCTCTTTATATGTTCAAAATATTTTAATTTTCTCATTCTCATTTATACAAAGGATGAGCCAGTTTTTTTAATTTTGAATTCTTTATGGTAGATATATTTGTTCACCATTCCGCTCATGATATAAGGAGGACTCTTTCTGTAACACTTATAATTAAAAGCACACATACGGTTTCTCTCCGCCTTGTTAAATGTCCATGCTTCACATCTATACGCTGCTACTAGAAATATGCATGCTCTTAGATAGCACTTCACAATGTCATATTCTCAGGAAACGTCATTTAAAGATTGTGTGCAGCGACTAAACTTTCTGAACAATATTCATGAAAATAAAGCGGTCACTTTAAAATTATTGAAATAATCAAGCATGAAAGAAGAATTAATTAAAAAATTTTAGAATTGGATCCAAAAATGCATTGATATATCAAGCGAGATAACATGTTATTGAAACCTAAATGAAATAAAAAGGTGATGGAAATATCAGAAAGTTGACAAAGATATGCCTGCCAGAATTGAGCTTATTGACGGGAGGTTGAAACTGGTGGAGTTCTATTACAGCTATTTATGTCGTGGATATGACACTTGATCAAGTTATTACAGCTATTCATGTACGTGGATATGACACTTGATCAAGTTATAATGATCTGGTATTAATAATATATGACGATATATTTCAATCCCCATTCCATGTTGGTCTTTTTTTATCTTTTATATTTCTATCACCATTTCTCTCTGGTTTGCTCACTCATACTCCTGTCTCTTCTCTCTCTTTACCTTTCTCTCTCTCTCTCTCTCTAATATATATATATATATATATATATATATATATATATATATATATATATATATATATATATATATATGGCCTTTTCATCTTTACAGACGGTCAATAGGCAAGTGTTTTACTGTGACAACTTCTGAGTTTTCGCTTTTCTCTTTGTCGTTCAGCTCTGACATAAGTCTCTTCTCAAAAGACTCTGCGCCCTTCCGTAATTTGGCTTTCACACAACTCTGTCATCAGCTAGTCCCTCCCATGTGCTGGGATCTATAGAAAAGTTTTTCATTGAGGTTTTGCAGACATCTTTATATCTGAGCAGTGGTCTGCCCTGGTGCCTCTTCCTCCGAAAGTTCACAGAACAACATTTGTTTTGGTATGCGATAAGTTTCCATTCTTCTCACATGTCCCAACCATCTTAGTCGTCTACTGCTGAGCATGCCCATGATGGAAGGCAGGTTTGCACGTTGCAGTACTTCAGAGTTGGTTATCTTGTCATACCATCTGATGTTCATAATCTTGCGGAGACATCGAAGGTGAAAGATGTTAAGTCTCCTCTCGTGTCTTGAGTAGGCTGTCCATGTTTCTGAGCCATATAGAAAAGAACTAATTACACAGGCTCGATATATTTGGAGTTTTCGTCTGCAATGTCAATGTTTGTTGTCCCACGCTCGCTTTGATAGTATGCCGAATGTAGTAGCCGCGCTCCCTATACGAGCGTTGATTTCTTCATCAAGAGAAGGCTGGCAGTGACCGTGGACCCAAGATAGCAAATTTTTTGCAGTGGTGTTAGATGGTTACCATTAAAGTGATATTTGATGTCTTACCTCCTTGACATAATACAACTGTTTTGGAGACACTTATTGTCAGAGTAAAGAGGTCGCATGTCTTTGACAAATTATTAATTAGACATTGCAGTGTAGTCTCACTGTGGGCGACTAAGGCAGCATCGTCAGCGAAAAGGAGGTCATTGAGAAGTATTTCCGTCGTTTTTGTCTTGGCTCTTAAGCGAGCTAAGTTAAACAGTGAACCATCAGATCTAGTGCGGATGAAAACATCACCATCAGCGTCCCCTAAGGTGTGGTTCAAAATGACTGCGAAGAAGATACCAAAGAGAGTGGGGCAAGGACACAGCCCTGCTTGACTCCACTCTAACCTCAAATCTATCAGATGTGTGCCATCGAACTGTATGCTGGCTTTCATGCCTCATGAAAGGAAACAATCAATTGGAGCAACTTTGGGGACAACTAATATACTTCAATATTTTATAAAGACTTGTGTCAAATGCCTTAGTCAGATCCACGAAAGCAATCATAGAGGCTTGCTCGTTCTCTGCACTTCTATATATTTATATATATATATATATATATATATATATACCTTATACAATATGTTGTCGGTTTGTGAGAAATAGAAAAAAATTCAACTCTCTACGTGCTTTATTTACCGAGTTATGCATTAATTATATTGATTTAAAAATGTAAACAGTCCTAGCATGTTCAATCAGTCAATATTAAACTAGGTCACTTGAGCATCAACGAGCAACATTTTAGGTCAATTAAACAATTGTATGAATATTTATTTTGCTCATAAAAACACATGAGACACATTTGTGTCATCAATACATGTTAAATTATTGCCTTAAAGGACTATTTCAAAATGCTCATCCAGAGTGAAACGAATTAAAAGAGACGATTTGTGAACGGTGGTAATAAATTCAATCCCCGGCCTTCTTTTCTTTTCTTCCATTATATATTTTTTTAGAAGTATTGGGGGAATGTAGTGATCTTGTGTGTGCTTTTTCCCCGATCCAGAGGCACTTGAGCTTTTCAGCTCTTCGACTAGGTGCGATGGACATCGTAACCCTTCGGTTCAGTGCCACGAACACCGTAAATCTGGAGAACCTGTGGCTTTAGCCAGCCCATGGAATTGAACCGCGCTCACATGGGGCTATCACCCGTCGTCCAACGTCTTCGAACGCGATGGGCAGGCGGGCGTGTGCGCGCTTTTTTAAGGCAATTTGTAAGTGTTATTCATTTTTGTAAGGCTGTGCCTGATGCCGTCGCCCATCTGTTGCGTGGTCACCTCTTGCTCTGTACTGTAATACTTTTCTGTGTAACTCTCAGACAACCACGGTAAGTTAGTGATTCTGCAACCGTAATGACTAAGTAATTAACCCCGACGTTCTGAGTTCGAATCACGCTGCGGACAATTTGATTGCAAAATGTTTCGCATGGATTTTTACAAAAGGGCGATGGCACCACCCATTCAGAAAGCAATGACAAACTACTGAAAGTAAAAATGCCTAGAAAAATCACAAACAGCATTACCAAGCTGGAGTTGATTCGTTAAGTCCTGTAAAGGTTATGCAATTAACTATTTTAATGATTAAGTAAACTGGGTTTGTTAAATGTAGTTTTCTTAAATTTTTTTTCATTCAAATCATCATCGATGTCTTTTTGATTTTTATCCTGTGTCATTGCTATATCTACCCTGATCATGTAATGTTATTTCTATTCCTTCACGTTACATGTGCTATATATCTACCACTCATCATGCAATGATACTACTATTCCTTCACGTTACATGTGCTATATATCTACCACTGATCATGCAATGATACTACTATTCCTTCACGTTACATGTGCTATATATCTACCACTGATCATGTAATGATATTGCTATTCCTTCACGTTACATGTGTAATGTATCTACAAAGCAATAACGAATTAACATTACTTTCGTTACACGTGCAACGTACACACAATTGATACTTCATAAGACAGCAAATGCGTACTAACATTACTTCTTCTTCGATCGCCCGCTGTCAATTCAGGCGGTAGTCATGACGTCTAGTAATGCGTTTCTAACTGATTTTTGCGTGAGATATGCTTACCACTTGACAGGTGTCCCTCGCCATGCGGCGGGTTTCGCTGACTTCAGAGGTCAACTAACATTACTGAAACAAAACTACTGTCCATTTCCTTGTGATCATCATGTGTCTTTCAGACTGGCGTAGACGAATATGAATCTATATCTTTCTAATAATGTCAAATTGCATTATTAATGCATTCGTGTTCTCTGTAAACATGATTCAGTATTACTGTTACATGTATGTTACATCACACTTTGGATACTGTTACATGTATGTTATATCACACTGTGGATACTGTTACATGTATGTTACATCACACTGCGGAATACAAGATAAGGAGTTTTACTGTTACATGTATGTTACATCACACTGTATATATTGTTACATGTATGTTAAATCACACTGTGGATACTATTAAATGTATGTTACATCACAATGTGGATATTGTTACATGTATGTTATATCACACTGTGGATACTGTTACATGTATGTTACATCACACTGCGGAATACAAGATAAGGAGTTTTACTGTTACATGTATGTTACATCACACTGTATATATTGTTACATGTATGTATATCACTGTGGATACTATTACATGTATGTTACATCACAATGTGGATATTGTTACATGTATGTTATATCACACTGTGGATACTGTTACATGTATGTTACATCACACTGCGGAATACAAGATAAGGAGTTTTACTGTTACATGTATGTTACATCACACTGTATATATTGTTACATGTATGTTATATCACACTGTGGATACTATTACATGTATGTTACATCACAATGTGGATATTGTTACATGTATGTTATATCACACTGTGGATACTGTTACATGTATGTTACATCACACTGCGGAATACAAGATAAGGAGTTTTACTGTTACATGTATGTTACATCACACTGTATATATTGTTACATGTATGTTATATCACACTGTGGATACTATTACATGTATGTTACATCACAATGTGGATATTGTTACATGTATGTTATATCACACTGTGGATACTGTTACATGTATGTTACATCACACTGCGGAATACAAGATAAGGAGTTTTACTGTTACATGTATGTTACATCACACTGTATATATTGTTACATGTATGTTATATCACACTGTGGATACTATTAAATGTATGTTACATCACAATGTGATATTATTACATGTATGTTATATACACTGTGGATACTGTTACATGTATGTTACATCACACTGCGGAATACAAGATAAGGAGTTTTACTGTTACATGTATGTTACATCACACTGTATATATTGTTACATGTATGTTATATCACACTGTGGATACTATTACATGTATGTTACATCACAATGTGGATATTGTTACATGTATGTTATATCACACTTGATACTGTTACATGTATGTTACATCACACTGCGGAATACAAGATAAGGAGTTTTACTGTTACAGGTATGTTACATCACACTGTATATATTGTTACATGTATGTTATATCACACTGTGGATACTATTACATGTATGTTACATCACACTGTGGATACTGTTACATGTATGTTACATCACACTGTGGATACTGTTACATGTATGTTACATCACACTGCGGAATACAAGATAAGGAGTTTTACTGTTACATGTATGTTACATCACACTGTGGATACTGTTACATGTATGTTACATCACACTGTGGAGTACCAGGTAACGAGAAGTCAAACTTTCAAAACAGAGAGGAGAATGGGAACAAGTAGAAAACACAAATATTTTTAAAAGATGTGCTATCAAGGACATTAAGAAAGAAACTAAACTATCCAACGATAACTATCACACACTCACAAAACAGGGATAGACCATCATCTTCCAACTCAGGACAAGGCATAACAGACTGAATAAACAGTTACACAGGTTACGATTGTCTCCATAGCTTTTATGTCCCTGTGTCACCACTGAGCAAACCACAGAACATGTCCTGCAAGACTGTCCCTGTATGTCCTCCCTAGAAAGAGAAGCTGGCCTCTACAACACAACACTACATTCAAAATTACATGGCACCAGAAATGAGCTCTAGACAACAGTCAACTTCATCATAAGAACGTGTCTGATGATATAATCATCCAAATATCGATCACAAAGAAGAAGAACATTACTACTACATTACATAATATGTCCGTATATTGTATTGTGTAGCAGAGCATTACTACTACATTACATAATATGTCCGTATATTGTATTGTGTAGCAGCATATTACTGCTACATTACATAATATGTCCGTATATTGTATTGTGTAGCAGCGCATTACTACTACATTACATAATATGTCCGTATATTGTATTGTAGAGCATTACTACTACATTAATAATATGTCCGTATATTGTATTGTATAGCAGCGCATGAACTGACTATTGACTTCTTCACGGGTGTTAAAGTTTGATCATAGGTGGCCCCCATCTCTTATAACATTCAGAAAGTATAAGCTGGAAGAAAATAATCGGTGACAGTCGAAACACGCAACAACTAATTCCCTTGGAACCTGGTATTTATTGTCAGGTTACGTTCGCGTAGAGAGTGATCGACTTACATTGGAACGTTCCAAGTAAAAGTCTGTTGAGACTAGAGTTTCCAGAAAATTAACTATTCAATGCCCACTGGCCCTTCTTGCGTCTCGCTGATCCTATTTCATAGTCTCTATATTACACTAATCTTTTTTTTTACTTTCACTTACTCATGTTTTTTCATCTTGACTAATTTTCCTCATTTCTTTTGTTGTTTTCTTTGTCGTGAACTTTCTTTCTTCTCTTCATATACAATCAATCAATAAGTTGTCGATTTTGTCGACATTTCAGCCTACTTCTATCTATAATCTATTTTTATTGATGTTCCTAAACACTGTAATTTCTTGTTTCCTTCTCTTGCACTTGTAGATATTCTCCTGTAACCAGGCACCATCTAATGTTAGCGGATTTTAGCACCATTGGAATATTTCTGTCGTAGTCTATATGTAGTCTGCTGTGAAAATCGTCATTCCTGTTGTATCGTTTGCTTGATAAAGGAATTATTGTCGAAACGCTGCTTTGTATTATTATTATTTTTGTATTTTGTCAAACTACAATACTTTGTTATTACGTGTTTCATCATTGCTATATATAGTTTTATTGCAGTCTTTCCCTTGCATTGCTATATAGTTTTATTGCAGTCTTTCCTTTGCATTGCTACTTAGTTTTATTGCAGTCTTTCCCTTGCATTGCTATATAGTTTTATTGCAGTCCTTCCCTTGCATTGCTATATAGTTTTATTGCAGTCTTTCCCTTGAATTGCTATATAGTTTATTGCAGTCTTTCCCTTGCATTGCTATATAGTTTTATTGCAGTCTTTCCCTAAATCAATACTTTGTTAATCCCCGACATGTGTCTGCCTTCTTTTTTTTTCTTGTCTATAATCATGTTTTTTTTCTAACAGCGTTAGCATGAGAAGAGATTTCTAGAACATACTTTCCTATAGAACAAGTTGAGAGAATTCGTGTCCCTAGCAGCCCTTCATTGTCTATGGCCTTCTCTTCTTCCACCCTCAATTATCTCCTGTAAAATAATCTTAGAATGTGAGTCGTGCTTCATTAAATATCTGAACTAGGCAAGCTTATGTCGTTTTACCACAGACAAATGTGGTTAATGTCTGCCTGCGAGTATATATATTTTGTCCCTTACGATAGGAATATATTCTGCTTACGTTTCAGGAACCAAATTCGCAACATGCTTCTGTAGCACATTTGTTCAAAATCTGAGCTCTCTTTCTGTGTCTGAAGTGAATGTCCAACTCTTCCATAGGTACAAAAGCATGAACATTGCTTTCTGTGTCTGCAAGGAGTGTCCAACTCTCCCATTGGTACAAAAGTCTGAACATTGCTTTCTGTGTCTGCAATGAGTGTCCAACTCTCCCATCGGTATAAAAGCCTGAACATTTCTTTCTGTGTCTGCAGTGGGTGTGCAACTCTCCCATTGGTACACACGATTAGATACTAACAATAATCTGTACATGTGAATTATTCTTTTCATGTAGTAAGCATCTCTTAGTCCCAATGGACCGCATAGCTGTACCTCAGAATAGGTACGTCACATTTTCGTAGGGTACTGTAATGTCCGATGTTGGATATCAACCAAGTTTAACAACCTATGTAGCAGATTTACCATCTCTTCTACTCGCTCCCTAAGTGTTTCCGCCGGAATGTTATGCATTCTTGCCATCTTACAATTTTTCAGGGTTTTTTTTCTCAAGATATTGAGGATTTTCTATTTTGCGATCTCTCCTATACTGATGTCAGACGGATCTCCTTCCACCAAGTCTGGTAGATGTTGTGGGGAAGGTCTATTTAGCACTTCTTATCCAACCAGTTGGTACTCTATTTTAGTCAGAAGTTGACCGGCATTGTTCTCACTGGCCTGTTCGAGCTTAGTTTTCCTTCTACCCAATATTTTGTTTATCTGATAAAGTGCCTTGAGGCCTGTTCTGCTACTTCATTTAGGATGGATCTTTGGTCGTATCTCAGCTGTCTAAGAGTGATCATACTTTGTTCTATTACCGGATCATAGTTGTATTATTCTCATCTTCTATATTCAGTCCATGCTAAATTATCCTATGTTGTATTTAATCAATGATATGTATGACTCTGTTGTTTTAATATTTATCAACAGAGCATCAGTAAAACATAACTACGCTCGCGATATCCTGTTCACAAATGTGAGAAAAAATACAAATACAGATATAAAGAATAGGCAAAACGCATATATATATGTGGATACATTGTTCTCTCTCTCTCTCTGCATTTTAAACCCGGATTGGGACATACGCCCTCAACCAACTCATGCCAAGTCTTCATATCTCTAGCTATCTCTTGCAACTTCCTCCAGCTCTTTTTTATATTGTTGATCTCTGCCTCCAAATCTCGTCTCAGTGTATTTCTCGGCCTCCTCCTTTTCGCTGTCTCTGGGGTTCCAGGAAAGGACCCTTCTTTATATATCCACCTCAGTTTTTATATCCCCCTCAGTTTTTCGCAAAAATGTGTCCTATCCAGCACCAAAGTCTATTTGTAACCTCTTGATTCACTGGAATCTGTCTTATTCTCTCCATAAGTTCCTCATTTGTGACCTACACCATCTCAGTCCCTCTATTCTGCGCAGACACCAGTTGATGGATGTTTGCAATTTATGTGTTATTATTTTAGTATTTCTCCATGTTTCTGACACATACAGCAGAACTGCTTTAACATTAAAATTAAATCTTGTATTTTTTTTTATCTAGAGACACATTGTTCTAGCCATAGATAAATTAACAACAGGGAGTTAATATCTATTTTAACAAAAATTGAGAGTTTATATTAACGGAAACGGAAAGACGTCATGATGTGCCATCTTGTGAGTTTATATCTGCTGGTTGGGGGCAATTGATCGCTAGATATCTTTTTTGTTTCTTATAGTTAATGAAAAACTCGACGTTAATCTTGTATACATAACATTTTTAACAAGAGAGGAAGAAACATAGAGAGATAGAGAGAAAGAGAGAGAGAGAGAGAGAGAGAGAGACGCGCGATAGAAACACTAGTAGAAACATAGAGGGATAGAGAGAAAGAGAGAGAGAGCGCGCGATAGAAACACTAGTAGAAGGGAACGGAAAATATCAACGGAAATAGGTTACATTCAGAAGAATAAAACAGGTACAGCTTCCATAAATGCATATTTTAGGGATACAAAAATGAATTGGAATAACGTAAAGCTCAAGGAAAAGAGGTTAGAACAACATCACAATGGCAGAGAAATATAAAACAATACAATTATTGAGATGCTCTGCAGAAGCTTAGTTTGCAGATTCTAGTATGAGTTATACTAGTGCAGATTCTAATATAAGTTATACTAGTGCAGATTCTAGTATGAGTTATAATACTAGTGCAGATTCTAGTATGAGTTATAATACTAGTGCATATTCTAATATAAGTTATACTAGTGCAGATTCTAGTATGAGTTATAATACTAGTGCAGATTCTAGTATGAGTTATAATACTAGTGCAGATTCTAATATAAGTTATACTAGTGCAGATTCTAGTATGAGTTATACTAGTGCAGATTCTAGTATGAGTTATAATACTAGTGCAGATTCTAGTATACTAGTGCAGATTCTAGTATGAGTTATAATTCTAGTGCAGATTCTAGTATGAGTTATAATACTAGTGCAGATTCTAGTATGAGTTATACTAGTGCAGATTCTAGTATGAGTTATACTAGTGCATATTCTAGTATGAGTTATACTAGTGCAGATTCTAGTATGAGTTATAATACTAGTGCAGATTCTAATATGAGTTATACTAGTGCAGATTCTAGTATGTTATACTAGTACAAATTATAGTATGAGTTATAATACTAGTGCAGATTCTAGTATACTAGTGCAGATTCTAGTATGAGTTATAATTCTAGTGCAGATTCTAGTATGAGTTATAATACTAGTGCAGATTCTGTATGATTTATACTAGTGCAGATTCTAGTATGTTATACTAGTGCAGATTCTAGTATGTTATACTAGTGCAGATTCTAGTATGAGTTATAATACTAGTGCAGATTCTAGTATGAGTTATAATACTAGTGCAAATACTAGTATGAGTTATAATATTAGTGCAGATTATAGTATGAGTTATAATACTAGTGCAGATTCTAGTATGAGTTATAATACTAGTGCAGATTCTAGTATGAGTTATAATACTAGTGCAGATTCTAGTATGAGTTATAATACTAGTGCAGATTCTAGTATGAGTTATAATACTAGTGCAGATTCTAGTATGAGTTATAATACTAGTGCAGATTCTAGTATGAGTTATAATACTAGCGCAGATTCTAGTATGAGTTATAATACTAGTGCAGATTCTAGTATGAGTTATAATACTAGTGCAGATTCTAGTATGAGTTATGCTAGTGCAGATTCTAGTATGAGTTATAATACTAGCGCATATTATTAGTTCCTCTGACTGGTAAAACAATTTCACAGTCACTGGAGCACACAGTGGACGTATCAGTGGTTTCAAGAGATCTGTTGGACATTAAATAAAGACAGTCGGTCACTTCATCAGTAAATCAATACTCTCAGCTTCCCTAAGCGCATCGATCTGAAATAACTCTCATTTGCCCCATCTACTTCATCTGTCGATCCTTATTCCTGCCAAACTGCTGAACTGTGTTTCTTCTCTACTGCTGAACCTTACTCCTGCCATACTACTGATTTGTGTTTCTTCCCTACTGCTGAACCTTACTCGTGCCAAACTGGTGATTTGTGTTTCTTCCTACGCTGAACCTTACTCGTGCCAAACTGCTGATTTGTGTTTCTTCCCTACTGCTGAAACTTATTCCTGCCAAACTGCTGAACTGTGTTTCTTCCCTACTGCTGAAACTTATTTCTGCCATACTGCTGATCTGTGTTTCTTCCCTACTGCTGAACCTTATTCCTGCCATACTGCTGATCTGTAAATCGTCCATACTGCTGATTTGTATTTCGTCACTACTGCTGATTGGAAAGACTGTTCAGCTGATTGTGCTGTAAGAGGCAGTGATACTATTTTGAAGTCTATTAAGAACATTTATGATCGTAGCCTTCTCTTCCCATTTTTGACTCCTAGTATTCTTAGGCTTTCAATTGTTATCACTCCGTTCTTTTCTTATTTTGCTTCATGTCTCTTTCCTTCATCCTTTTGTTTTTGTATATTATATTGTAGGCACTCTCTGTTTTCCTTTCACTATGCCTAGTCAATGTATTTTCCTAATCCTTGCAGGCGGTAGTTTTGCGTGTGGTTGAATTTTCCAAGGCTTCTAGGCTTTGGAAAAATGCAGCTTAGCAATGATATTCTTACGGCCACAGTTTTACTATGTCTCATGTCTTTCCTTCGCGTTTTGTTGTGAGGGACCAGTTGTTAAATCCTAATCTCTGTGATATTTCCTACTTTGAAGCGCTGTCAAACTATATTGACAATTGAGCATTTGAACATTTCATCAGATTTCTCTCATTCTTAACTTATTTTATCTTATCTTAACTTATCTTATCTTAACTTATCTTATCTTAACTTATCTTATCTTATCTTATCTTATTGTTTCTTAACTTATCTTATCTTAACTTATCTTAACTTCTCTTATCTTAACTTATCCAATCTTAACTTATCTTATCTTATCTTAACTTATCTTAACTTATCTTATCTAAAATTATCTTATCTTATCTTAACCACATTTGCCTTGGAACGCAGTGGGAAGTTAGTTTTCTATCTTTGGCCAGGTGTGTTGCGCTTGACGTTGTCAGTCCATGCTTTTGCAGGGACTCTTGAGATGTTATCTATCCATCGTATCCTTGACCTGCCTCGTGCTCTGCGCCCTGAATGTCGATTATTGTAGGCACGTGATGGTAGTAAATGTGGTTCCATTCTCATTAGATGGCCGAGCCACTTGATTCTTTGCTTCGATGTACTGTATGCATGGTATAGTACCAACGATGCTCTGATATTCTCGTTTCTCACTCTATCTCTCTTATAACGTTGATAGCTTTTCGTAGACATCTCGTTTCACATGTTGTAATCTTTCTTTCTGGTGCCTTAGTCAGGGACCATGTTTGGCACTGATAGCAGAGAGTTAGAATAAATATGCAGTTTATCAGTTGTTGTTTGACTGCCATGTTAATGCTTGGATGTTTTAATAGTGGTGACAGTTGGTATGTCACTGCGTTTGCCTTCTGGCATCTAGTCTCGATTTCTCTGTCCATCTTTCCATCTGCTGTGAAAATACTCCCAAGATATTTGAATTCTAAAGTCTGTTGTATTTTGACATTATTCTCTCATTAACGGGAACAATTAATAAGGTTAATAACCAAAGCACTGCCAGAGATGATGAAGACGGCAAACAAATTTGCCTGCGAGAGAACGCCAAGGGTTAGTATTTATCATATATACACATAGACTGTCACAACGGACAAGGTGTGCGTGATTAGGAAATCACACCCATTACATACAGTCCTTATCGATTAGTCTCCAGCATACCAACATTATCGATATGAAGATATTAAAGTTTCGCATCAATGGCAGCACTTTTGCTAACGTATGGTACAGCACTGGGGTCAGCAGAACAGCATGACACATAGTCCTGACGCTACACCGTATTTCTATCTTCTTATTTGCATTGCTTGGTGCAATGATTTGCAGACTGAGTTTTGGATTTTGTTCAAGTTCCAAGCATCACACTAGTACAAGCAGACAATGTAGTACTGAAATGAAAATCGTGGTATATCCTTTACAGGACGTAGCCATCAACCACAGTAAACGAGTCGTTGATTTCATGGCACAACTTAAACCTGCATAGTTTTTCATTGCTTTCTGAATGATGAGGTCTATTTTTACCTTCGTAAAATCCCACGAAAATAATTTGCTTCAAACTTGCCCACCGCTGAGATTGAACCAGGTACGCTTTGGTTGTGATCGAGCTCACTACCGCTACAGACGCCCACTACAGACGCCCACTACAGACGCCCACTACAGACGCCTACTACAGACGCCTACTACAAACTCCCATGGTAGCATTACATTGATTTACTGACTTTTTTTACTGTCCAGATTGAGGTGGACGTATCTACTCAATGCCATTTAAAATGATGTCCCACTCTATTGACATATCTACATTGTCATACAGTAGCTTAGTCATGTCTGACTGATTGGTTATTTGTTATTGGTTACTAAACTGACGTCATTGCACTCCGGGCAGACCATAGGTGCTCAATCTACCCAACAGATATCGAAGAGTATGCATACTGATAGTTCTTGTGGCTCGCTGATTAAACACACCTCTCACTCTGCCTCTCAGGCATTCAGTTCGACTTGAACAACGGGTAACTCCAAACTGCCTAAATCGCTTGATCGATTCAACATCAATTTTAGTTGTCTGACTGAGACATGCGGTGTAGACCAGTGGTGTAGAACGGGAGACTTTGACAGTGGCGTCCAAAGCTAACATTATCTCGCCATCATAGGTAATGGGCTTCCCTAGTTCAGGTTTTGGGGTTTTCTACTTAGGAAGGCGAACCTGAATAAAAACCATGCAGAAACTGGATGTGCTGATATGCGGGACGAGAAACATTAACCTGGCACAATGAACTCAAGCTCTAAGGATCAAATCACTTACAGACCACAAAGATTGGCTTAGCTAGTTTTTTTATATAGAACGAACGAAGAAGTAGAAATAGAAATGGTACACCAACTGTAATAATAGCTGGTAGTAAGTTTGACTAGTTTCAAGATGTGAGAGACTTAATACAAATAGATGCATTGGATGCTGGGAACAGGGCCGTGCGGTATATTTTCTCAGTATGATGCAAGTCTTCGAAATGCCGCCCTTAAATGTTTTTTCCTTAAAATAACCTTCAATTGTAATATTGATTTTGCTTCTTATGCCGCCCCCCTTACGGTGTCGCCTGACGTAGTCGTCTCTCTGTATCATAGCACAGCACGGTCCTAGCTGGGCATCTTGAATATGATAAACATGATTTTAAAGAGAACTGCCATATGAACAAAGTGTCGCAAGTTAACTGCTACTGAATGAGTGTATGTGTAGGGTAGTAGCAATTACAAGGTTTACCAATATCTGAAGACAAGATATCTATGTTTGCGTCAGACTACTTTGTACTACTACATGTACTACTTTGGTCAGTTGTCGGAAGATACTGAGTGCTTAAGAATCTAACCAGAGTACATTGATATCGGTTCTGTGAAATAAATATGAAATAATGAACTAACGCAATTGATATTAATGATATATTTCTGAATTCTTAACACAATGCCATAAGCGGGTTTCTGTGGCTAAGAGGTTAAGCCATTGGCTTACGTTTCGAAGGTCGCGGGTTCGAATCATGATCACGCCGTTATATTTTTAGAGTGCATTTTTTTCTAGCGACAACTAGGACTCTTGCAGGAGCTACGGCGTTCGTGCTTTGTTCAATACTCTCTGAAATTGAGGTGCCATTTATCATGAGAAGAAGTAAGCCATATGTGGTAAACCCCCGTGCAATGAAGTCAGACATAGGACTTTAGAACCCTTTAAAATGACACTAGGAGGCTTCCTGTTCTACATCAGCTATGGATACCAGCAAATAATGTTACGTGTTCTGATGGTACACTGTGACAAACTGTTTGTTTGGCCACAAGTTGATATTTCCTTCTAATAATAATTTCAGTCCCCTTTTGCTGACTTGACCTCGTCAACTATCTCCTTAAATATAGTCTTCAAAAATGTTTTTTTTTTCGTGTACCCAAAATACCATATTTATCTCTCTCTCTATCGCGATCCCCTGGCCATATTTATCTAACTTTCATCACTGTGAAATTTTCTTTTCACTTCTAGTTTGTTACAACACATCGGTAATAGTTTATCTTTTTTTTTGATGAAATTATCTAAACATGTTAATATATTCACATTCCCACAGTTTGGATTCTGTTTTTTAACGATATGTTCATATTCTAAGCTTTCCCTTTTTACAATGATGATGAATAAATGTAGTTTGGCTGAAATCGGATTCACATGTTCTAAACGTGTAGAAGTCTATTCGTTTAGGGGCCTACCAAACCAATGTACAACGTATACACGTTCTTGGCAAGATCAAACATATCACAAAGAGTGATTAAAATTGGTCGTAAAGAACGAACGCAAAGAAGAAGAAGATTAAATGTAGCATTCAATCAATCAAGTGCCATGCCTGCCGGCGTAGGCGATCATGTCTCTCCACAACTCTCTTTGCTTGGTGCATGTAATCAGTTCTGACGTCGATATTTTGTCGAACCATGATGTCAGGCCATCCAACATCTTCTCCTCTGTCTTCCACGATCTCTCCTTCCCTGAATTTTACCTGTAGTCACCAAATGTTCTAAACCTTCTCTTCGCAGTATATGCCCGAAGAACCTTGATTGTCGGATTCTTATTCTTTTGATAAGGTTTCTTTGTGTGCAGGCCTGATTTAAAACCTCCACCTTTGTTTTCTTTGCTGTCCATGGAATTCTCAACATTCTTCTGTAAAACCACATCTCTGTGGCTTCCAATGATCGTATTGATTGTTTGTTCAGTGTCCATGATTCGCTGCCATACAGAAGTATTGGTTCAATATAGCATTGGAGTACTCGTTTTCGCAGTGTCATTGGTAGTGAGTTCACGCATAGTGTGTTCTTCATTTTCATAAAAGCTGCTTTCGTTTGAGCTATTCTACTCCTAATCTCTGTTGTACATCTTCCATCTGGTGTTAAGAATGTTCCTAGATACTTGAATCGATGGACTTGCTTCAGTGTTGTGTTATTTATTTTGATATTGCATGTTGGTGTTTCTTGTTTCTTGGAGACAACCATAACCTCTGTTTTCTTTATTTTCATGATTAATCCTTTCTTTTCACTTTCTCTCACTAGTATGTCTATCAAGTCTTGCAGATCGTGTTCATTTGTAGCCATGAGAATTGTGTCATCAGCGTACTTTAGGTTGTTTATATTTTGTCCACCGACTGTTATTCCTGTCTTTTCTTCTATAGATCTCATGATGTTTTCGCTATATAGTTGAATAGGTCTGGTGAGAGTACGCACCCTTGTCGTACGCCTAACTGTATCGCCTGATAGATTCCAATCTTACTCTCTAGTCTAATGGCTGCGGTTTGTTGCCAGTACAAATTCTTGATCAGTCTAAGATCTTTACCATCAATATTTATACTTTCTAACATGCTGATTATTTCTCCATGTTTTACTTTATCGAAAGCTTTCGCGTAGTCTATGAAACATAGGTATAAGTCCAACTTCATTTCTATTGATCTTTCCATTATTGTTCTTATTGTATATATTGCGTTGTTTGTTCCTCTGCGTTCAACAAAGCACATTGTTCTTCCTTAACTTCTGGTCTTATTTTGTTTCGTACCCTTCTCATAATAATGCTGAAAAGTAGTTTTGTTACGTGACTCATGAGGCTTATTGTGCGGTGTTCTTCGCATTCTATCGTTCCTGCTTTCTGGTAGAGCTATAAAAATGGATTGTCGTAAATCTTTGGGTACATATCCAGTGTTGTAGATGTCATTGAATAATTTTGTCATTGAATAACGCCTATGCCCAATTCGCCTGTTGCTTCTATTTCTTCTGTTGTTATGTTGTCTGGTCCTGGGGTTTTTCCTTTTTCGTGTGTCTTATGGCATTGATAACTTCTGATGGAAGTATTTGTGGTCCTTCATGGTTGTAATTGATGTGTATTTCTTGTCTGTTATCACTGTATAAGTCCTTAATGTACTCTGTCCATCTTTCTATTTTCTTGTCTGTTTCAATCAGGATATCTCCCTGCTTTGATTTTAAACATCCAGTAGTTGTACGTTTACGTCTGCCAAGTAAGTTGTCTAAGTTTTCGTATATTGATTTGGGGTTTTTTGTGTTCTGTTTCGATCTGTTTGCATTTTTCATTTAGCCACTCTTCTTTGCTGTTTTACATTTTTGTCTTATCTCTTTATTGATTCGATCGTATTCTGCTTTATTATGTTTGTTTTTCCTTCTATTTTCCATTAATTCCAAAATGTCTTCCGTCATCCATTTCTTTGTGATCCGTTGACATGTTGTGTGGGTTAGTTCCTTTGACGTTTGTTGGATTGATTCTTACATCTGCCATTGTTCTTCTATTGTTTCTATTTTTTCATAGCGTTATATCTGTTTTGTATAATGCGTTTAAATGAGTCTTTCACTTTTTGTGTCAGTCTTGAGTGTTGAGGAGTTCGATATGATGTTTCTTGCGCCCCTCTTTATCTTCTTCAGTTTTATTCTTACTTTTCCTATCAGTAGTGCATGATCACTGTCGCAATCTGCGCCTGGTCTTGTTTTTATATTTAGCAGTCCATTTCGAAATCGTTTATTTATCATAATATAGTCAATTTGATTGTGTGTGTTGTTATCTGGACTTCTCCATGTCCATAGTCTTCTCGGATGATGTTTAAACCAAGTGTTGCCAATTATCATGTTGTTTATTGTTGCCCATTCTATAAGTGTGTCCCCTATCGTTTTTCTCTCCAGGCCACATCCTCCAGTTGTCTCTGTCTACCTTTCAGAGCCTAATTAGCATTGACGTCACCCATTACAATTGTCACTTCATGAGCCTTGCACTGTTTCATAGCTATTTGTAACTGGTTGTAGAAATCATCTAGTTCTTCTTCTGTGCTATCTGTTGTTGGTGCGTATATCTTTATGATGTTGATATCTACTGGTGTACCCTGTAGTTTTAATAGCATTACTTTCTCTGATATTGTCCAGAATCCTTTCACCATTTTTGCTCTCTCGGCGTCTAATATTATGCCTACTCCTTTTGTGTGATTGTTTCCTCCTGAATATATTATTCTAAAGTTGTCTGAATACATTTCTCCTGCACCTATCCATCTCATTTCACTTATTCCTAATATGTTAAGTCCTGTTCTTGTCATTTCTTGCTTGATGTTTTCTAGTTTGCCACTTTGTGCTAGAGTTCGAACGTTCCATGTTCCGATATTTAAGAGTTGTTTTCTATCGGTGTTGTTTTGTTGGTCTGGTTTCATTTCGTTGTTACCGATACGGTTGTGTTGAGACATGAATTTACTAGGGATAATTACGACGGTAGGTTCCTCTTGCTTTCCGTCGATCGTAATGTAGCATTACTATCAAATTTATCGTAAATATTACAGCCATGCTTTTTATTTCTTTGTTCGCTCGATATAATTACAGCCGTAGTCATGGCACGCAATATGACACCTCTAAATGATTTATGCGAGAAGGTTTGCTTTCCTTATTACCAGTAAGTATCCATAACCATTCAGGCTAATTCTTACTTTGGTTTCAGGGGTACTTGTAACTTAGATCCACCTATAAAGGATCAGTGTCTGACGAAGCTCAACCCCTTACGGTATGCACACCAAGAATGTTTGACCCCCATCTGGCTTTAAGCACTGGAATTTCCACGTTACGTGGACAATAGCACAGCGTATTATCAGCTTCGATATCGGCAACCCACAACTAGATAAGAATACAATCAAAAATAAACAGAAATTCGAACGAAACTTTACTGTAAAAATATTTGTAGATAAACAATGTCGCTTGACCTGACTTCGTGCTCTGAATTGTAAATAGAGAAACAACACTTGTGAGACATTTCAATGCATAAGCGGTGTTCGAGAAGGAAATAAGATAATTCATGTTCTGCTGTATTAACTGGTTATCAGATCCACAAGAAAGCAAAAAAGGAAAGATGGACGAAACTGAATGTTTCATCTTCACATTACAATAATACTTTTTTTTTTAGATCCAGTGGCACGTGAGTTTTCAGCTCTTCTGCTCGGTGTCATGGACATCGTAACCCTTCGTTTCAGTGCCACAAACAGCGTAAATCTGGAGAACCTATGGCTTTTCTGTCAGCCCGCGGAATTGAACCGCACCCACAGGGGGTTGTCACCCGTCGTTCAACGCACTACAAACATGCTGTGCAAGAAGGCTTACAATACTAGAAACTCAACTAGAATAACGGCATCTGTCTAACGGCTACTAATTGTATTGTCGACTCCAATCAAGAACACATGACGAAGATGCATAGGTGTTTACCATAAGATGGACGAAGGGAGAAAGAATCAAAGAGGTGAAAGAATGACTTGTAGCGCCAGGCTTCCTTATGACTTCAACCCCCTCAACAGAAATGGTAAGCCGACTGATAATAGAGCTGCACAAAGCACGAGACCCGTAGCTCCAGAAACAATCCTTGTGATCTATGGTAGAGCTGCACATATGAACTGAACGATCTGGATTCGAACTAACATTGTTCTGAACGAAAGGAAGTAAGTAACTGCTACGCCGACAGAAAAAACCATTGAATGACATTTGGCTTATATCTATAGTTCGTTCCAAAATTCGTGAACATCTTTACCGACCGATATAAAATAATCCACTTGACAGAAATTATAGATTTTACATTTTTATATAGGTATCAGTGGCGACCTTCTTGAGTATTTTTGCCCACTCAAACCTTCAGTGATGTAAGATTTTCGTTATATGTTATTATTAAAATAACAGCGATGTTGATTTGGATACCTGTAGAAGTTTAGCAGTAGGATTGTCAAAATTGTTTATAATTAAACATTTCAGTGCTCCACATGTGCGTCAGCGCAAGTCAAAATCGGGAATCACATGGAATTAATCAGTTCAAGTGTATCCTAACGACTGTCATTGACGTGTGCCCACACAATTTATTTTCATTGATAGAAGTGGAAGGTATCATATCTTCCCTATGTCACATTGCTTTATATAATGTGTAATATTGATACGCCTTTGCAAACATTCGCCCCCATTTTGTGTAATACTGTAAATTCTAAACTTTGATGATCAGTTTGGTGTGCTCATGAAAATTATATAACAATAATTTTTTTAAAAATCAATCAAGCTACCTACCAAGTAGTTGAACATGTATTCATAAGGTCGTGAAGTATATAAAACTTCTTGCAAAAAATCACTGGTATGCATCTGGTACATTTCGTACAAATTAAACCTTAGTGTGTTCACGAATTTTGAAACGAACTATAGTAAGACATCATTCAAAATCAGATGTTTATTCTTTTTTATCTTATGTCATCACACTGCTACCGGATTGTTGCCCAGAGTCGTGGTTTTCTGTTTTGCCTTGCGCTGTTCTGGTGGCTTGGGTGATTGTTATTTTTGTTCTTTCACAGGATTCTGCTACACCATCTAACCATCTTTTCGTGGTCTTCCTCTCGCTTTCTTTTCCTGATGTTCTATTGTAGAAGACTATGTATACTGTGGAGTTGGGTGCATTCTTATTTATTAAGTGGTCAAACCATTTCATTCTTTTTTTCTCAATGTAATTCAAGCAAGGTTCTGTGCCAACTTTCTTTCTTATGCTGATGTAGGAGACTGTGTCTTTTCTGGTGTTGTTGGTAACTTTTCACAGGCAGCGCATTTCCCTTGTAGTTATTTTCTGTGACTGAGCTGTGCTCATTGTCCATGTTTGGCTCTGGTAACACTAAGTAGGTATGAAAATTGCTCTTGATCATATGTTGTTTAGATCATCAACAGCACTTGCATACCTACTTAGATGTTTGTTAGGAGATCAATGAGGTGAAAAATAATTATGTTTGTGGTTTAGTATTACCCTCTTCTTCTTCTTCTTTGCGTTCGTTCCTTGCGACCAATTTTAATCACTTTTTGTGATATGTTTGATCTTTGTCTAGAACGTGTATACGCTGCACATTGGTTTGATAAGAGCCTAAACGCATACACTTTTACAAGTTTAGACATGTGCATCCGATTTCAGTCAAACCTCCTTAGTCGCCTCTTACGACATTCGTAGTAGGTAACCGGGGTTCTATTCTTTACACCCCAAATTAGGACCCTTGTAACCACTCGGGCGAAGTATTGCCCTGTATTTAACACATTTTTACTCAGTAGCATACTGTTACGTTAAGATAGACCTGGGATGTTACAATTCAGCGAATGATCGCACGTTCTCTACCCGTCATGCAACCTGACTGGCGTGATTTATCTTCGTGTGGTTAGCATATATAGTAGTAATTTTCTAACGTGTTTGTCTCACATTGTAATGTGTCTTTTGCAGTTTTGTTTAAGATTGTATTGTGATATTTCTGTTGAATAGTTCATCCCGAATGCAGTACTGTTTAAAGGTAATGACCGGTACTCATCCTAAATAGTATTACTTTTTTATTTATGCAAGGCGTCCCAACTGGTGCTCGGTCCCTTAAGGCTCAAGGTTATAAACGGCTAGATAATTACTCAGTATTTCAAACAATGAAAGTTGGGGTCTATGTGGCGTAGAGGTTGGATGCGCGTCTCTTTTGCCAAAGGTACCAGGTTTGCTCCCTCGTGAAGCCATCTGGATATTTTTCCAGAGATCCCTGTTTTCGGTGTAGGTGAGATCGAGTTCCTAGTTCTATCGGAGACGGACAATAAAAAGTAGGTGCTGTGTCCAAGTTGAGCACATAAAAGAACCCTTGGCTGTTCAAAACTGAGAAGAGCAGGCTACAAGCCGATGCCCTGAAATTCATTAGAGAATATTTTTTTAATTCCTGCAAAAAAATCTTTACATCTTCAAATTACGGACCTCGCGGGGCTACGGAATTCGTGCACTGCAACTGAGATCTTCCTGCGTCAGAAATAGATCAGAGCACACATGATTACTCATCGTGGTGAAAATAATGTTGGTGCTATCAATCAATCAATCAAGCAAGAAATGGATTCGTATTTCATTCACATGTACGAAAATAAGGTACCCATCTTCATCGGAGGAAGGAGGGGAAGAGATTGGATAATGAACTGTGTATGAAGTATGTGAGCCACACTAACTCACCCTTCACGATAATAAAAGTTTTTTTTAAGTCTTAATTGTTATCGTTTTCAATTGTAATATAATGTACTCACTACATGGCCTTTTTATTTGATATAGCGTTAACGATATTGCTCGCATTAAAAACTAGTTTAGATTTCCAAATGTCTCTGTGAAATTGGTTAGAAAAATTTATATAACATGTGTCAGGGTTCTAACCGACGGAGATGTACGTATTAGTAAAAGTAAGAACAATTTAAATATAAACCAACAACATATACACAATTGTAGATCTTCCTAATATGATCAAGCAGAATCCAGTGAACTAACATTTCTTTCTCTTTAGTCTATGACGGCCTTGGCGTTTGAGGCATCAATAAATGCTCCCCGTTCTTCTCTATTCTTGGTCAACCTCTATATTGTGTTTCCTCTATGATTAATTTACTTACGATTGTGTTCTATTGTTTATTTTTCTCCTCCAGCTCTTTTTGTACATAAAACGTCTTTTACGTTTTCGCGTACGCTTAGATGCCCATATTAGTGCAGTTTTTGTTGTACAAAGTTAGTCTCCATGCGTATTACATGTCTGATTTATCTCCAGCGTCTTTGGTTTGGCTGATGGTGTTAGTATTCTCTTATTGACACTGTGCAAGAAGTTCTTGGTTAGAGATAGAATTTGGCATAACAACATAACATTTTTCGCAGAATAAGTTGTATGGACGTTGAAGAGTACATATCTTCATTCTCCAGCATTCTGATCTATCTTGTAACGTTGATAGCACACAGCTACAGTATTTATTAATCTTTGATCTGATATTGTATTGCGCTAATTTTCAGACCATCTGAAGGGTCATGAATACATATTGTACCTTATTTAGTCAGCTTTTAATATCCGATCCAGCTCCATCTTCGGGACTGAAAGCATTTCCAATAAACGTAAACGCAATAGTGAACTAACTGCTTTACTAAAATCACTACAACCGTTGTCAAATATGTTCCCAGGAAATATGCTGAATTTCAGATTTCAGACTGTTTGATGTTTTAGCGTTATATATCAACTTTCAAAGCTAATCAATATCCCGTTGAAAGTAATAATTATGAACAAATAATGTCGAAAATAACAAGTACATTTTACTCATTATTTTTATGGGGTCCGCCGCACTGGCCCTTAATGACGAGCCGCCCATGATCCTTCCTTCTTATTTGACTATAATCTTGTAGTGATGAGAAGGATTGCTGTCTCCAACGATACAAGGGGTTAGGATGGCGGAACGTATGTTCCTGGTCACCGTGACTAAAGTGGTCCCTCAGGAAGGGACAGGCTAAATAGGACTTCCTGGTCTTCCAAATGAAACAAGCTATCACATCATGTAAAACTATTTATGCTTGCTGAAAAACTACAACGAAAACACTACCTATTCAAGAGTACGAAAAGATACCAGAGTCATCGACTCATATGACTGTAATTGTTACTCAGTAGCATACTGTTACCAACATGAAAATACTTTCACAAGGACATAACTGAAACTGTAAGAAATAAATCACAACTGAAATACAATACCAAAGACGGTCAATGACAGAGACAAATCGCGTGCTTTTATTACAGCCCTAAACAACCACAGCGTCACAGGCTAGAAAGACTGAGATAAAGAGAGAAAAAAAGATAAATAGAAAGAGAGTGAGAGAATGTCATTTGCAGTATTGAGCAAACCATTATACTGTCATAGGAATGTAATAATAGTAATATCAGTCCTTTCTTAGAAATAAACATTTACAACTTTATGTCTGGTTTGCTGAAGTTTTAACATATTTTAATACTCACTTAAAATATTTCACTCATTTCTAAAATATAGGGTGTTCAAGATAAAAGTAGCCCGGTTGACAAATCAAAACTTGCCAATCGGGCTACTTTTAACTTGAACACCCTGTAGTTGTATAATAAAATTGAAAACGCCCATATTGTACGGCTAGACAATGTGTGCAAGAAGAAATAATTTTTTTTGTGGTTCAAATCCGGAGTTTGTTCATTTTTTTTTCGAAGCCGTTGATACTTGTTAAATGTCTGTCTATTTATTGATCATATTCGTTGGCCTTGCAGCTTCCCCTGGGGTTGTTAAAATAACTCTGAATTATCTTATATGACATGACATTCAGAGAATTAAACTCGCTCTATAATTCAACATTCATGCTCGTGGGTGAACTCTAGCTAGACGCATCGCACAAACGTCACAAGAATGTTCTCGGGGTCATTTTCTGGACAGACTAAGAGAATTATGTATATTAGAGAATTATGTATATTTAAATAAACATACATATAAATTATTCAAATAATTTATTTATTTAGTTGTTAATGTAACATGGGATTTGCATGTTATGTTGTTAATTCACTCTGTGATGTTATTATTCCTCTATAAATGTAGATCGTGATGTGTTTATCGTTTGGCAAATGTAGAAGGGGACGTTGTGTTTTTTTTTATCTTGCTATGTTTTGTATGTAATATGTTTGTATAGCGATACACGTTTCATCTCATCACACATGTTCTACATCTTTACAACATTCATGTTTATCATTATTATGTGCCTGTCTGCCCAGCGTGTTCGTAGCGCGTTGGACTACGGGTGACTATCCTCTGTGTGTGCGGATTCAAATCCGCGGATGGCAGAAAAGCCACAGATTTCCCAGATTTCAGGCGTTCGTGGCACCGAACCGAAAGGTTACGATGTCCATGGCACCGAGCTGAAGAGCTGAAAAAGCTCAAGTGCTTCTGGATCGGAAAAAAATCGTTATTATGTAAATTAAAAGAAATAACTTAATTAAAGTAAAAATAAATTCCCAACTCAAAAAAAATACAACAAAAACTAGTTATTAATATTATTTCTCATGTATAAAACTGTTGGTGACATATGCTTTTGAGACATAGACCTTGATAAAGCGACGGAGATCATTAATGCCTTTGTGGTGACATATGCTTGTGAGACATAGACCATTGATAAAGCGACGGAGAAGATCATTAATGCCTTTGTGGTGACATATGCTTGTGAGACATAGACCATTGATAAAGCGACGGAGAAGATCATTAATGCCTTTGTGGTGACATATGCTTGTGAGACATAGACCATTGATAAAGCGACGGAGAAGATCATTAATGCCTTTGTGGTGACATATGCTTGTGAGACATAGACCTTTGATAAAGCGACGGAGAAGATCATTAATGCCTTTGTGGTGACATATGCTTGTGAGACATAGACCATTGATAAAGCGACGGAGAAGATCATTAATGTCTTTGTGGTGACATATGCTTGTGAGACATAGACCATTGATAAAGCGACGGAGAAGATCATTAATGCCTTTGTGGTGACATATGCTTGTGAGACATAGACCATTGATAAAGCGACGGAGAAGATCATTAATGCCTTTGTGGTGACATATGCTTGTGAGACATAGACCTTTGATAAAGCGACGGAGAAGATCATTAATGCCTTTGTGGTGACATATGCTTGTGAGACATAGACCATTGATAAAGCGACGGAGAAGATCATTAATGTCTTTGTGGTGACATATGCTTGTGAGACATAGACCATTGATAAAGCGACGGAGAAGATCATTAATGTCTTTGAATACAAATGTTACAGAAGATTACCTAGAATATCATGGACAGAGAAAAGAACAAACGCTTCTGTTCTGCAATAGTTTGATATTAAAAAGAGTTGGCTATTAAAGGACATAAACACAAGGAAAAATAAATATTTCGGACACATCAAAGGACATGAGTGCGTAGAGAAGATAATTTTAGATGGAATTGTGTCTGGAAGAAAGTTGAGAGGAAGACCTAGAAAACGATGAGTAGAAGATGTCATTGACGATCGGAGACAGAGAGTTTTTCAGGACGGCTGTCATAGAGGCCACGTTCCGGAAGAGACAAGCTACTTGATGATGATAAAACTGTTTCTACTATCAGTCCAGTAAATCCATTTCTAGATGTGTCATATTCTCTATATTAGTCACTTCAATAAATTTATATGTATATAATCATATTTTTACAAGTTTTGACAACGACTATCCCAGCATTGCTCCTAATGGTCAAGATTTCAATTTTCCTCGCCTGAATTCACAAGAATTCAATAACCGACTGACGCTATTTTGACAGATGTTGGGTGAAGGGTTAATAGAACAGGATGTAGATGAAACTGTGATAAGATAATGGGATACCAATCTTGAGTGAAGATTACAGATGTATCCCTACATATCACATATCAGTATTTCTGTAACTGGAAATGCATTCACGAAAGAAGGAGAATGAAACTTGCAAGATACAACACTAGAAATGTAACAGTCGAAATCAAAGCTCAAGAAGAACTTAGACAAAAAAAAGGGAATAAAGTGTAAAGAACTGCTAGAAAATATAGCATATGTCCATCGACTAGCCACAAAATGAGAAATCGCAGCTAATATTGGAAACAGTAAAATGCTCTACAATACACTAAAACAATTAAATGAAACTTTGATTTCATCGGTGATCTAGTCAAGAACAAAGATGATAAAATGCTCACATCAGATACCGAGCAGAAAAAATCGAGGGTCATATCATGTTAAAGAAACCATAAACAAACATGATGGACTAGAACTATTTAAGTTTGAGACGAAAAGGTAAGAACCAACATTTTACTAATTAACGAAGATACTGTTAAATGTCACTGAGATAAAAAAAAAAGGTTATTTTTTGTCATACACAATAAGGCAGCATATGATGACAAAATTACTACAGGAATACTTAAAGTGACAGTTGATACAACAAGTAACCAGGAGCAAGATCAATTTAAAGTAAAAAAAAGGGAATAATAAAGTCCATGAAAAATGGAAGACCGGAATAATTGTTATGTTCCTCTTAAAACTAGATCACAAAAATTGCAAAAACTGGACAGATAACCCTATTATCAGTAATGGCCAAGACATTTGCAAAATCCTTTTAAATAGAATGAATGTGGTAGTGGCTACAACCTTAAGAGAAGAACAGCCGTGTTTTTAGACCTAGGAAAAACTGAGCTGACAAAACAATCGTGAGAAACAAATTGAGGAACAACAAAATTGACTCCCAAATTTAATTGATTACAGAAAGGCTTTTGATAGCCTATACTGAATCTAGCTGAGGAATATTATAGGATAATATGGAATACCGACCAAAACAGTAAACGTTATCAATAGTTTGCATGATTGTTCATAGTGAACAGTCCGCAAATATGGCGGTCAAAGTGACTGGTTTATGGTTGAAACCGGAGTAAAACAAGGTTATATTTTATCTCCGCTATTTTTGGTGTGTCATCGACTGCATTATGAGTAAATGTTGCATGGCGAAATTGGAATCAACTTGGAGTAAAAACATACTAGAAGATCTGGATCTTACTGATGATATTGCTTTGTTAAGTATATGCAAACATGAAATGTAAGGAAAAACAAACAACATATCATCCATAGCATTAAAAGTTGAAGTGCGTATAAACTACGATAAGACAAATATAATACGATACATACATAAATAATACATATATCATGCTAAAATACAACATGATAAAACATAGATGATCACCTATTTTGGTAGTAAATTAGACCTCATCGGAAATACCAAACAAAAAACCACGCATAAATTACGCTACGAATTGTTATAGCAACACCAGCTTTAAAAACCTACATTAAATATGAAATTCCAAGTTAAATAGTTTTAAAACTAAATTACGTATGTTCAAACTGAAGTAGTATTATTCAAATTATGTTGAAAACATGTTAAAATAAATGTCTACAAACAATTATGAAAATAGAATGGGAAACATTCAGAAAAAATTATACAAATCACCGAAACGTCTTGTTAACCATATGAAACAAATATAATAGGAAAGATAAAGCGAGGGATATGTTAGCTAAACTCTGAGATATGTTAGCTAAACTCTGAGATATGTTAGCTAAACTCTGAGATATGTTAGCTAAACTCTGAGATATGTTAGCTAAACTCTGAGAATAAATGATCAAAGAATCGCCAAGAAGAGAGGATTGGTTAACAAATGATTATAGCAAAAAAGGACACCAACGGAGAATACTGAAACGAACTTAACTGAAAAAGTGCGAAATATTGGACACAATTTTATAGAAGAAATTGAACAAATGCAGCCAACCTTCGTTGTGGAGACTGTACATGATGAATGAATGAATATGTGTTATCTATATTTAACACCTTGATGAGAAATGATCAACGAATATCACAACAGGCACTGAAGTGGGACGCAAAGGGTTAAGAAAGAATGACCGAAGGAAACCCTGAGACTAACTTTGCTGAGAGAGGCAAGACATATCGGTCTCAGTTCCATGGAGTAGATTGAGCGAGTTGTCCAAGATAGAGCGGTATGGAGAAATTTACTTGCATGCCATATGTAACGTATAAAGGTAAGAGAGGAATTATTATTATTATATTTACATACAGAAATGAAGCATTAAAAAATCAGCACATGTAAATCCTAATTTTTTCTCTCACATATCACAAAACTAACACAAAACCATACAAACGTGGGAACATATTTCTGTAAGTGAACAGAGAACCGCGTCATCATAGGGAGAAAATATACATCCAATAGGTGGCTAATTCAACGTATGTCCCAGGAAATTCTCTTCCAATCTTTTTCTCTGCCATTCACTTCTGTTATCAACGTGTAATCTAATTTGTGTCTCTTCCCATCCGACCTCTACACCAACAAATTACAGCACTTGTATCTTTCGGCTTGTCTGTTAAGTGTGTCTCAGGAATTCCACTCATCATATTCAATCAAATAATATGAAATATGATGTTGTCAATAGATTAGCACAACACTTCGTTTATCTTTCCACAAATAATCATATTTCTTTCTTCAGTCTTTCAATCATACTACTAGTATATTATTTGAACGAGAGCTTTATGTCATGGATGGTTCTACTAGTTTATTCGATTTACCGAATTGCTGACACGTTTTCCTTGTTGGTTTTTATCCTGCCTACTATAATAGTAGAATATCAAAGTAAATGGGACGGACTTAAAACAAGTTCATCAGTTTAAGTACGTTGGAACACTGATAACTTCAGTTGACAGATGAAGATCAGAAATAAAGAGGTCAGCAAAACAGCATTTAAAAGTCAGTATCCATTGATGTCTGAAAGTTCTTCAGGGATACATAGAGACAATACTGACATATGGACGCGAGTCATGGACAGCAAATAAATAGACTTTCACGGATGCAACATATATGCCGTCTTACAGAAGATTGTTAAGTCACAAGGACTACTAAAATGACCTAAATGACATATTCAAAAAGATCTAATCACAAAGAAAAGTATTATCAATATGAGAAAGAGACAGTCATCATATGTTGCATTTTGTTCATTTGCTGGGAAAGGGAGATTTCGAACACACTGTGACAGTCGATAAAATCACTCGGAGACAAGGCAAAGGAAGACAGAGAGAAAATTCTGAACAGTTTCACTTCCTGACACGATAGAGTGTCAACACTTACCTTTTGTTTATACGCTCGTAATAATAACAAACACAATACATTATTGACATGCATTGTATACTGTGACTAGAGTATATTCCTATTTATCGTGTGTGAAGCATCATCAAATAGCTTGTCCTGGGCAGAACTTTGCCAACCCATCAGTTATTTGGGATTTCTCTCTCTTATAGACAAGATATCCCGCCTCTGCAGCCGCCATGTTCAAACCATCAGTTACATCCCGAATCCATTTTCTCCGTTGTCTTCCCTTCACCTTTTGTCTGTACACCTCCTTCAACTGTGATGTTCTTCAGCCTCTAGTCTCTTTTTATATGTCCAAAACACCCAAATTGTCTTCTTCCGCATTTGTAGCATAAGCCAGTTGTCTCTCATTTTCAGTTCTTTCTGGACATATCTATTTCTTCTCTTCTCTGTCCATGATATACGGAGGACTCTTCTGTAACACTTATATTTAAAAGCACTTTGTACTTGTCTCTATTTTACAATATCCAATAAAATCGTGTACTATTTTTACATCAAAGATATGCTATAGTCTGTCCATTAATTCGTGAGCACGTTTGAAATCGATTTTCTCGAAAACTACTTTTTGGATCTCAGTGATTTTTTGCAAGCAGCCTTAGAATATCCATGACGCTAAGAAATATTTTTTCCAAGAAAATTTGATGTAGTTTGAAATATTTCTTCTTCAGGTTATATTAAAATCAACCTCACCGGATTGTACACAATAGTAACAGATCTACGGTACACAGACGCGTTGTTCTAAAAATACATTATGGTAACATTGAAATATCGTGAGTAAACAACAATTTCACGGGAATTCCCGTGCACCTAACCAAGTCGACTTTGAAAGCGGAAAGCATATGACGTTATAATTGGGATACCGTTGTATAGTTATAGGTGTATCTCGCTATTTGTATGAAGCTATTGTATCATATTTGTTGGCTTATCAAAACTGACATTGATATCACATTCATAATGAGTCTGAAGTGCACATTTATAACAATGCAGAAGGTTACAGTTTTACTATACCAGCACTTCCGTAGGGAATCTAAGAGAGTCATCTATATTGCGATATTCACAACCCTGAGAAACGAACGCAACTGGCGCTTGGTCTGAATGGAGAATCCTTTTCCCGATGGATTAAACAGGACACAAAGTGCACTAATGTCAACCAAGGACGGAAAATAACAATTGACGACTTTGACATAGATGTCATAAGACAGGAGCTCTTGAAAATGTTTGCGACAAATCAACTTGTTACTCTCAGAAAACTGAAATTAAAACTGCAATCAGATTGCAGCATAGACATTTCTAAAAGTACTCTATGGAAAATTGTAAGAGCCGCGGGCTTCACCTTCAGAAAAACTATAGGCGGCAGGAATATTATTGTGAAAAGCCACATTTAATTGCTGCACGAAGTAAATACCTGAGACAGATCCGTGAGCGGCGGAGGCAAGGCTATGATATTGTATATTTGGACGAATCCTGGGTCAATGCTCACCACACCAATGCTAAAGAATGGCAATCAGTAGACGGTGAACAGAAAGAAAAATACCAAGCAGCAAAGGCCAGCGTATTATACTAACACATGCAGGAAGCAGTGAAGAAGGTCTTGTCCATGACGCTGGACTTATTTTCCAATCAAAAGTACCGACGGTAGGGACTACCACACAGAAATGAATGGACATATTTTCAGGCACTGGATGGAGAAAGATCTACTTCAAATTCTAAACAGACCATCATGCTTGGTAATGGATAATGCATCCTATCACAACGCAGTATCAGAGGAAGACAAAGTACCAACTGCATCAAATACAAAGATCAAATTAGGACTTGGCTTGCTAAGGAAAATGTCAGCTTCGATGATACATATTTGAAACCCGAGTTGTTGCACCTGGTGAGGATGACAAATAAGACAAAGGTGTTTCATATTGACAAAATCATTGCGGAATACGACCACACGTCTTTGTGACTACCTCCATATCATGCTCACCTCAATCCGATAGAGCTTGTCTGGGCTAAAGTAAAGGGCAAGTTGCCGAACAGAACAGGACGTTTAAAATGTGTGATGTTGAAGTTCTGACACGTGAGTCCCCCTCAATGATAGACATGCAGTTCTGGAAGAAGTGTGTTGAACATGTGCTCGAGAGGAAGACGAGTACTGGCACCGAGATGGATTACAATTTGTCCAGCCAGTAACAATTATCAACCTTATGAATCGTCAGATTCGGGATGATACAAATCATATTTTGATTACAGACTGAGAAATAGCAACGTATACATTTCCATATCCAAATGCGTCTACCATCATACAATTTGTGGTGAAGTTAAGACACCCTGGGGTCTAATGGTGACCGAAGGAGAGGACTAACTGTTGCATATTGTATCCAAGTTCACGATTGCACATAAAGGGCAACACACTTAATTACTTGACCTATCAAGTTAATATGGAGATACACCTATGAATAGAATTGTCATGGACAAATTCTAGGGATTACTGTAAAATCTAAAATTTGAGCCCCGTATTTGCAATTGTCATAAAGATCAAAGAATTCGCCGATGTGCAAAATCCTAGCATCCATGAAGTACTGGTTAGCTTTATTTTAGCGTCATGGATATTCTAAGGCTGCATGCAAAAATCACTGAAATCAACAGGTAGTTTTCGAGAAAATCAATTTCAAACGTGCTCACGAATTAATGGACAGACTATAGCGTTGTGTATATGTTTTGCGATAGCTATCTATTCTGTAAAATTCTCAACTTCTATCTTAAATAATATCCATATATCAACTCGTCCTTCCCGTAATTATCGGTGTCTTTTTGTTTGTTGTTTGTTTGTTTGTTTAGTAGAGGATTGAAGCCTCTTTAAGCCGAGGCACGCTCTTTTCAACCCAAGGCGAACCTTTTATTGGTTATATCAGAGCGTGTAGGCCAACAAACATGAAAATAAGAATTAACTCTTTTCGGAGAATCAGTAGTTATGAGATAAACATCTTCATGTTATCAACATATCCTTATTTTGTATAATAAGTTTTTGCATAATATTTATAGTTATAGTTGAAATTTCACAGATTGAGTTGATATTGATAGATTGTTTCAATGAAAGGAAGTCAGAAATTTAGAATATTAAGGAAAGAGATATTGGGGTCAGTTCCTACATTTCTGGTTTTGAACTGGCCAATATATCTTCTTCGTCAGCAGAACATAGATTACATAGGTGTCTACCTCCAATCGATAGTAATGGTTTATAATCACGTAGAGTGGCTTGCATAATATATTGCACATCAATCGTACCGGAGACAAATTGCAACTCTGCAAAGTCTCACTTTAAGAATTCTCCAAAATCATTGTCTATAAGCGGTGCGGCATTTGCTTGCATCCCTGGTAAACACGATAACTGCCCGTGGGTAGAAATCGACTAATGAATGGCACTTTACTTCATGTTATTTAGTTTACTTCTAATATTTACAGTTGCTCCTAATTCAAAGAGAAAACTGATAGCATTAACATTTTGATATTATCTCATCTTATGCTTCCTTAGATATGTGTATATATTAAATGTCAATATTTTATCTATATTATTTGAATTCTTATTTCATTTTAATTTTTTTTTTAAACTCTCCATTTCTAGTTTTTTTAAATTTATTTAGTTTTTTAGTCGAATTGTTTCATTTTCTGACAGTTATGAATGAATAGTTTCACACGTCTGGTATATAGTTTCACACGTCTGGTATATAGTTTCACACGTCTGGTATATAGTTTCACACGTCTGGTATTTAGTTTCACACGTCTGGTATATAGTTTCACACGTCTGGTATATAGTTTCACAAGTCTGGTATATAGTTTCACACGTCTGGTATATAGTTTCACACGTCTGGTATATAGTTTCACACGTCTGGTATATAGTTTCACACGTCTGGTATATCGTTTCACACGTCTGGTATATAGTTTCACAGTCTGGTATATAGTTTCACACGTCTGGTATATAGTTTCACAAGTCTGGTATATAGTTTCACACGTCTGGTATATAGTTTCACACGTCTGGTATATAGTTTCACACGTCTGGTATATAGTTTCACACGTCTGGTATATAGTTTCACACGTCTGGTATATAGTTTCACACGTCTGGTATATAGGCCGATGATATGTTTTCTATTTATCCTGTATCCATTCCTTGAAAAAGGACTATTGGTAGGTAGGAACGTCGATACATATTCCTTTCGTACTTTGATAAACTTCCTTACATTTATTTTATGGTGTTTTGTCTTTAGAACTGATAGAACTGTAGTCAGTATTAACAAACGATTTTTTGTCACCAGAATTATATTTACGTTCTTCTTATACTTCGAGAGCTCCATCTCGATCACTTGTTAACCACATGTCTACATCATCTGAGCCTAAGAGTGATTGTGCGTTGTTCCAGTTATGCCGAGGTCAGCACATCCGATTTCTGCGATGCTTTTTATTTACTAGGATAGCTTCCTAGATCCTACATCAATCGCCTCTTCGACATGCCTTGTTGGTCTCAATGGTACTATTCCTTGCTTCCCTTGCAGACCCCGGCACTACATAGGTGGATAATTACTTAAATGTTATTGGTACTTTTTGCCCAGCTCCCAGGGCAATATTTAACATTTATGTTCACCTCATTTCTCCAGATATCTACTTTCAAATCTATCAGCAAGTCATGCCCTATCCATCAATGTCATAATATTCTATTTTTGCTTTACTTTTTCTAAAAACACTTATAATCGTATCGCTGCTCTGTAACATTTATCATTAATAGAAGCCAATATAATGTTATAAAATATATATTTATATAATGTTGAGGTTGGCAACTTCTAATATGTCAGGGACCAGACGTAACAAAACTGGGAAAGAATAAAACACCATATTCTAACATATTGATCGATTTGATATAAATTACGTAATTTGCATGCACAAGAAAATATAATGTAGAAATCATAGGTTACTAGGAAACTAGAATATATATATATATATATATATATATATATATATATATATATATATATATAGAGAGAGAGAGAGAGGAGATTGAATAGTGAAAAGAAATGAAAAATCAGTTATCTTCTTCTTCTTCTTCTTCGAACGTTGTACATCGACCACTTGTTAACCACTCTGTGAGATTTGTATGTGATCTGAGTCTAAGAGCGATTGTACGTTGTGCCAGTTATGCGCCTACAGTAGGCCAGCACATCCGATTTATGCGACTTTTTCTTTACTAGGTAGCTACCCTGGGTCCTACAACAGTCGCCTCTTACGACATGCCTTGTAGGTTGCAGTGGTACTATTCTTTACTTCCTTTGCAGAGCCCGGCACCTACGAGAGAAATAAGTTATAAATGAATATATTGCATATTTTATAATTCGATTATAATTCGGACAACAAAAAATTGACATTGCAGACGAAGACTCAAATATATCGAGCCTGTTTAATTAGTTCTTTACTATATGGCTCAGAAACATGGACAGCCTACTCAAGACACGAGAGGAGACTTAACATCTTTCACCTTCGATGTCTCCGCAAGATTATGAACATCAGGTGGTACGACAAGATAACCAACTCTGAAGTACTACAACGTGCAAATCTGCCTTCCATCATGGGCATGCTCAGCAGTAGACGACTAAGATGGTTGGGACATGTGAGAAGAATGAAACTTATCGCATACCAAAACAAATGTTGTTCTGTGAACTTTCGGAGGAAGAGGCACCAGGGCAGACCACTGCTCAGATATAAAGATGTCTGCAAAACCTCAATGAAAAACTTTTCTATAGATCCCAGCACATGGGAGGGACTAGCTGATGACAGAGTTGTGTGAAAAGCCAAATTACGGAAGGGCGCAGAGTCCTTTGAGAAGAGACTTATGTACGACCTGAACAACAAGAGAGAAAAGCGAAAACTCAGAAGTTGTCACAGTAAAACACTTGCCTATTGACCGTCTGTAAAGATGAAAAGGGCCATACATAAACATAATTCGATTTTGCTTGAACTGACCTGAACAACATTTGATGATGTGTTGCTAATTGCAATACACAATATATTATCAGTGTTATCTTGCTATAAAATACAAAAGGTAATCTTCCTGAAAACATCAACATTATTTTACTCAGTTTCCAGTTATTAATTTCAAATTACGTGAAATCCTACGTTATTAAATCCTCTATTGCTGTGAATAATATCAAGAGTTCATAATATTTAATGTGTGGGCGTCTGTAACTTAAGCGTTAGTGAACTCGATCACAGCACCTGGTTCAAACGCCTCGACATGCAGTTTGGAAGCAAATTTGTTTGCGTGGAATTTTATGAAAGGTAAAAACAAACCTTACCATTCAAAATGCAATGACAAACTTCTGAACGTATAAGTGGTGCCTAGAAAATTGACGATTCGTTTACTGTGGTTGATGGCGACGTGCTGTCACGATTTTCGACACTTAATTAAGAAGGTTGTGAGCTCAATGTGACTCGACGTTCCACACATGAGGAAAGGAAGTAACCCTCATACCTTCTGCACACTAAGGTCTAAAAGTGTAAGATGACAGGCACATCATACCCTATGGTCTGAAAAAGATACGTGATATTTTTAGTTAATACATAACTAAATCAAGAATGGTATTGCCAGTCTTTAACGGGGAAATGGATTCTCTGCCTCGCAAAGGAGTTCGTGCGGATTCTCAACAGCGCTTCGCAGTCAGTTGGTCAGTCGCTGGACGCTGTTGGAAATATTGCGAAAGAGACCGGAACATCTATGGACATGTCCGGAGTGCAATGAAGATATTCCAAACTGAAACTTAATCAAGAAAGGTAATCATTATTATAACTTAATCGAATGAAATATGCTGAAATATGAATGTATTTAATTCCGTGTTATAATATTGTACTCTTCAATGCAAACATGTGCCAATAATGTTCTCATCAGAATCAATAACATTAGAATTATTGCATAAAATGTTTTCATAGTTGAAAGCAACTGTCGCAGTCAACATAATCGCCATTGACATGCTTTTTTCATGATCTTCTAACGTTTTTTTTTTAAAATCGATTTGATTGCTTTTTCTTAAAAACCCTTTTGGATTGTAGAATACAATATGCTTCTAGGAACACATGCTTCCTTCCAATGTATTGATCGTCTGCTGAATTCTGGAACATCAAATCTTCATCCAACACGCGTCGTCTATTCTCCGTGTCTGGCATCTTGCATTTGTTCTGAATACTACTTTGTGAAGATAAATCTGCATCTTAACTTTCATTTTCTGGACATGACCAAATTTCACGACATTAAATTTAAAATATTTCAGATGACTGTCTTCATTTATTAGTACGTACATATTTCACGACATTAAATTTAAAATATTTCAAATGACTGTCTTCATTTATTAGTACGTACATATTTCACGACATTAAATTTAAAATATTTCAAATGACTGTCTTCATTTATTAGTACGTACATATTTCACGACATTAAATTTAAAATATTTCAAATGACTGTCTTCATTTATTAGTACGTACATATTTCACGACATTAAATTTAAAATATTTCAAATGACTGTCTTCATTTATTAGTACGTACATATTTCACGACATTAAATTTAAAATATTTCAAATGACTGTCTTCATTTATTAGTACGTACATATTTCACGACATTAAATTTAAAATATTTCAAATGACTGTCTTCATTTATTAGTACGTACATATTTCACGACATTAAATTTAAAATATTTCAAATGACTGTCTTCATTTATTAGTACGTACATATTTCACGACATTAAATTTAAAATATTTCAAATGACTGTCTTCATTTATTAGTACGTACATATTTCACGACATTAAATTTAAAATATTTCAAATGACTGTCTTCATTTATTAGTACGTACATATTTCACGACATTAAATTTAAAATATTTCAAATGACTGTCTTCATTTATTAGTACGTACATATTTCACGACATTAAATTTAAAATATTTCAGATGACTGTCTTCATTTATTAGTACGTACATTTCCGACATTAAATTTAAAATATTTCAAATGACTGTCTTCATTTATTAGTACGTACATATTTCACGACATTAAATTTAAAATATTTCAAATGACTGTCTTCATTTATTAGTACGTACATATTTCACGACATTAAATTTAAAATATTTCAAATGACTGTCTTCATTTATTAGTACGTACATATTTCACGACATTAAATTTAAAATATTTCAAATGACTGTCTTCATTTATTAGTACGTACATATTTCACGACATTAAATTTAAAATATTTCAAATGACTGTCTTCATTTATTAGTACGTACATATTTCACGACATTAAATTTAAAATATTTCAAATGACTGTCTTCATTTATTAGTACGTACATATTTCACGACATTAAATTTAAAATATTTCAAATGACTGTCTTCATTTATTAGTACGTACATATTTCACGACATTAAATTTAAAATATTTCAAATGACTGTCTTCATTTATTAGTACGTACATATTTCACGACATTAAATTTAAAATATTTCAAATGACTGTCTTCATTTATTAGTACGTACATATTTCACGACATTAAATTTAAAATATTTCAAATGACTGTCTTCATTTATTAGTACGTACATATTTCACGACATTAAATTTAAAATATTTCAAATGACTGTCTTCATTTATTAGTACGTACATATTTCACGACATTAAATTTAAAATATTTCAAATGACTGTCTTCATTTATTAGTACGTACATATTTCACGACATTAAATTTAAAATATTTCAAATGACTGTCTTCATTTATTAGTACGTACATATTTCACGACATTAAATTTAAAATATTTCAAATGACTGTCTTCATTTATTAGTACGTACATATTTCACGACATTAAATTTAAAATATTTCAAATGACTGTCTTCATTTATTAGTACGTACATATTTCACGACATTAAATTTAAAATATTTCAGATGACTGTCTTCATTTATTAGTACGTACATATTTCACGACATTAAATTTAAAATATTTCAGATGACTGTCTTCATTTATTAGTATGTACATATTTCACGACATTAAATTTAAAATATTTCAAATGACTGTCTTCATTTATTAGTACGTACATATTTCACGACATTAAATTTAAAATATTTCAAATGACTGTCTTCATTTATTAGTACGTACATATTTCACGACATTAAATTTAAAATATTTCAAATGACTGTCTTCATTTATTAGTACGTACATATTTCACGACATTAAATTTAAAATATTTCAAATGACTGTCTTCATTTATTAGTACGTACATATTTCACGACATTAAATTTAAAATATTTCAAATGACTGTCTTCATTTATTAGTACGTACATATTTCACGACATTAAATTTAAAATATTTCAAATGACTGTCTTCATTTATTAGTACGTACATATTTCACGACATTAAATTTAAAATATTTCAAATGACTGTCTTCATTTATTAGTACGTACATATTTCACGACATTAAATTTAAAATATTTCAGATGACTGTCTTCATTTATTAGTACGTACATATTTCACGACATTAAATTTAAAATATTTCAGATGACTGTCTTCATTTATTAGTACGTACATATTTCACGACATTAAATTTAAAATATTTCAAATGACTGTCTTCATTTATTAGTACGTACATATTTCACGACATTAAATTTAAAATATTTCAAATGACTGTCTTCATTTATTAGTACGTACATATTTCACGACATTAAATTTAAAATATTTCAAATGACTGTCTTCATTTATTAGTACGTACATATTTCACGACATTAAATTTAAAATATTTCAAATGACTGTCTTCATTTATTAGTACGTACATATTTCACGACATTAAATTTAAAATATTTCAAATGACTGTCTTCATTTATTAGTACGTACATAAAGTAAAACTAGGATAGATGTGGAATTAAAATAACATTACAATAGGAAATAAAAATAAAACACATACAATATATCGAGCTCGTAAAAACGCTCTTGTGGTGTCTGGGCCTGCAAGAGAAGCAACGAATAGTACATTTGCGACCTACAAGGCATGTCGTAAGAGGCGACTGATGTAAGACCTAGGGAGGCTACCCTAGTAGCGTAAAATAATAAATAATAAAAAGTGTTGCAGAAATCATATGGTCAGGCCTACTTGTAGGTGTATAACTTGCACAACGCACAATCGCTGTTAGTCTCAGATCACATACAAATCACACAGAATGGTTCAAAAGTGGTCGATATGGAGAAGAAGAAGAAGAACACTTAAAAAGTAATTGCTCATTGCTCATACCAGTTTTTGGAAGAGAACGTTGAAGGTTTGTGAAAATATAAACACTAAGGCACACGTGGGAGGGTAACATGAAAAGATGTGCAAATTACAACGTCAGAGTTCAGTATCAAGGCAAAATAACGAGTATTTAGTAGATACGTTGTAGTCAACCCTCCATGGAGAGAAGACACATGCTGGTGATGACATAAAGTCGACATATGCTGGTGATGATGACATAAAGTCGACATATGCTGGTGGTGATGACATCAAGTATTTGCATTATAACTATGAAATAAAGAGAAAATTTAAATATTGTAGGCATATAAAAAAGACACGAAGGATTGGAAAAGACCATTATGGAAGGAGACATCCCAGCACAGTAGAGAAGAGGAAGAAAATAGATAAGATGGATTCAGAATATAACTGATGAATAGAGCATGCTTGCTGATGAGGCCTACGAGATAGAGAGAGATTTCAAAGGACTGTAAGAGTGACAAATATTTGCCACGGACAAGCTATTTGATGATGAGGACACAATATTAACATCACTTTTACATTGTTAGTTACAAATGTATTCCTATATTGTTTCATTTGACTAATTCATTCTACGTTACTACATGTACAAATAATCTTTGCTATGTTCACATTAAATACTTCTCACTCTACATTACTGCATACACAATAGAACGTACTATATTAACCTCCTCATACTTCTCTACATTACTGCATTCACAATAGATGGTACTATATTAATCTCCTATACCTCTCCTCTACATTACTGCATACACAATAGATGGTACTATATTAATCTCCTCATACCTCTCACTCTACATTACTGCATACACAATAGAACGTACTATATTAATCTCCTCATACCTCTCACTCTACATTACTGAATACACAATAGAACGTACTATATTAACCTCCTCATACCTCTCACTCTACATTACTGAATACACAATAGATGGTACTATATTAACCTAATACATCTCTACATTACTGCATACGCAATAGAACGTACTATATTAACCTCATACATCTCTACATTACTGCATACGCAATAGAACGTACTATATTAACCTCATACATCTCTACATTACTGCATACACAATAGAACGTACTATATTAACCTCATACATCTCTACATTACTGCATACACAATAGAACGTACTATATTAACCTCATACATCTCTACATTACTGCATACGCAATAGAACGTACTATATTAACCTCATACATCTCTACATTACTGCATACGCAATAGAACGTACTATATTAACCTCATACATCTCTACATTACTGCATACGCAATAGAACGTACTATATTAACCTCATACATCTCTACATTACTGCATACGCAATAGAACGTACTATATTAAACTCATACATCTCTACATTACTGCATACACAATAGAACGTACTATATTAACCTCCTCCTTCTTCTCTACATTTCAACATTTCTAACTACACAATAGAACGTACTATATTAACCTCATACATCTCTACATTACTGCATACACAATAGAACGTACTATATTAACCTCATACATCTCTACATTACTGAATACACAATAGAACGTACTATATTAACCTCCTACATCTCTACATTACTGCATACGCAATAGAACGTACTATATTAACCTCCTCCTTCTTCTCTACATTTCAACATTTCTAACTACACAATAGAACGTACTATATTAACCTCCTCCTTCTTCTCTTCATTTCAACATTTCTAACTACACAATTAGTCTTACTACCTTTACTTAAAACTTTTCACTGGATATTATTTCATACGAAATTAGTCTTAGTTCATAGTTCATAATTCATAAGTACGGTTCCAACTTCACTGCAACGGGTTACCCCATAATTGCTCCGTTCCTGTGCCAATGAATCACTAAATGCTAACATCTGTGAAACGTTTCCTGTGTGAACTAATTCCATAATGAAACAGCCGCGTAACGCCACAAAAAGAAACCTGCTCCGCATAAAATGCATGTGGCCGTCGCGAATGTACAAACAAAACTGTTCATCACTTGAACCGCAATTATTGTCGAAGGGAACATCAATCACGACAAAATCCAGCTTTCTGCACTCGCAATATAACTGCATACGGCAGATTGAGCTTGTTCGTCATAACCGCTGTCCGCCATTTTCTGAATACACACAACAAACGCACGGTTGACACAGCAAAAAGCATTCCATGTAACAGTCATAGCTCACAGCGTTGCTCAAGCACTAACTCAGTAGCTCGGCACACGAAACCGGAAAATACCCGACCAAACATGGCGGAAATGCGCTGGCAAAGTCGTGTTCAGAATCAAACAGATCTGACTCTGAATGGCCCTCCCGCATTCCGCCATTGCTGCCCAGATTTAGTCTTAGTACTCTCCTTAATAACCATCACGATTCATTGCTAGGTTACAAATAATAAACGCTAATACTTGTATATTTTTGGGGAAACCTGAGAGACCTGAAGCTGACTGCCCAGTTTGTGGTCCACAGTAAATTAAGCGCATGACCAGAGATCGCTGAAGAAGAAGAAGTATGTTTCAGTAAAACCGTTAACTCTACAAAATTAAATGCAAAAATGTTAGTATTTATTATGTTTACTATAAACATTGACTTGTCTTGCACTTTTCAAATTATTATATGTTCACTTCAACAAGCGCGATATAATTTCCTAGGAAAATTGTAAAATATTTTCTGAGCAATGTTATAGTTATTGGTGAGTTGTTTGGTTCATAATTTTACTTCTTAAGTTAAGAGGACAAGACAGACATCACTCAGTAAGTACAAGAATACGCATGGTTGCTGAGTTGAAATGAAAGAAGTATCAACAGAAACAGGCATCACTCAGTAAGTACAAGAACACGTATAGTTGCTGAGTTGAAATAAAAGAAGTATCAACAGAAACAGACATCACTCAGTAAGTACAAGAATACGCATGGTTGCTGAGTTGAAATGAAAGAAGTATCAACAGAAACAGACATCACTCAGTAAGTACAAGAATACGCATAGTTGCTGAGTTGAAATGAAAAGTATCAGCAGAAACAGACATCACTCAGTAAGTACAAGAATACGCATAGTTGCTGAGTTGAAATGAAAAAGTATCAACAGAAACAGACATCACTCAGTAAGTACAAGAATACGCATAGTTGCTGAGTTGAAATGAAAGAAGTATCAACAGAAACAGACATCACTCAGTAAGTACAAGAATACGCATAGTTGCTGAGTTGAAATGAAAGAAGTATCAACAGAAACAGACAAAGATGTGCTAAAATATTGTGATAATATAATTGTGATTAAACAAAGTGAGGAAATCAGTTCTGTTCATTGCAAGGAGGCTAAGTTCATATCAAATAAAAAGAGACAGAAGAATTTATTGATAACGATCCCGTAAAAGAGGCAAGAAGTATTAAAGATAACGAAAAGATGAAAAAAGAAGATGATACAATATATGATAAAGCTTGTTCGAGCCTTGGGGTAAACGATTTGATAGTTCAGCAGGAAAAGCTCGTCTTTGGAAGATAAATTCATTATTAGAGTACACAGATATCCTCCTAGATTTAATAAGATTTCCTTTTAAAAAAAACCCCTCATCCGACAATCCAGCTCCAAGCAAAGCCTGTGAGATATGAAGTTATTTTATACACTTTTAATAACATTACGCACGTACTAACAGTCTAATGGGTTTTCCTGCTCCAATATATCGGTACTGTAAGAGTGGTAGTCCTATGAGAACAGGAATGATTGTTTTTTAAAAAGTGCACTAATTTTGAACAAAGTGTTTTATTTTGTTTGTATATTTGTTAGTATATACATATATAGAAAGTTTAATGCATTTGAAAATAGATGTCTGCGAAAAATAATGAAAGTAAAATGGGATGATTCGAGGAGAAGTAATGAAATCAGAGATATGTATGGTAAACCACTAGTAACAACTCTTATAGGGAGAAGATGGAGATATGTTGGGCACACATTGAAAATAAATTATCAAAGAATACAAAATCAGGCATTGAAGTGGGAGGCAAAGGGTTCAAGAAAGAGAGAGCCCAAGGAAACCCTGAGAGAAACGTTGCTGAAATAGGCAAAACATTTCATACTCAATTCCCTGGAAGAGATTGAACGAGGTTCCCAGGACAGAGCGGTATGGAGAAATTACTTTCGGGCCACATGTAACGTTTCAAGTTACGAGATAAATATATTTATATATATATATATATAGACATAGCTTTCGATATTATATTGGTTTAATATTATAGTTTGTTAATTTTAGTTTGTTTCGTCTGTGCTGCTCGATATGGGTAATGGAAATTTGTTGCTCTTTTTAATAATTCACACGTGTATAGATGCGAAGAGCCGAAATTAGCTAATGCACTTGATAATTAATGGCGTGGTCCGGGTGCAATATCACCGAGGGAGTAGAATTATTTTCCGATCGTAATGACTTTCAGGTCGACCAATTCTCAATTGGGAACCAGAAAAGCAGCAAGAAGTAAAGTCATGCGTCTGGTGTGATTGTGACCACATCCCCCATCGTGTGCCTAAGATCAATGAAAAATACCGTCCTAACACCGAAATCCCCTGTATGAAATCAGACTAAATGCGGGAACGCAAGAGAGAGAGACTAAATGCTACAGAAGTCACCGCTGCATAAGACTGGATTAACCATGAAGATAAAAATGAAGTCTCAGGAAATTAGGGTACAACCTCAATTTGTTATCATGAGATCTCACATAGATCATATGTCCACAATAATAATAGTAGTCGTAAGAATAATAATACATATATAATGCTGCAGTGGCGGCTCGTGATCATTCTTGTTGGTGGGCCATACATTTTTTTCCCGATAAATCATGGTTTTGGTTGCTATATTTTAATTTATAAAATAATAAATACACGTTATACATTATTTTTGGTGGAGGTCCGGCCCCACTGGCCCTTAATGACGAGCCGCCACTGTAAGGGTGTATGATTTTGGTGGTTAGCTGGTTTCGATTACAAGTTCATCTTGTACGAACAGAACTCTGACCAATTCATTTCTCTTATTTTCAAAAATATTTGGTAAACTACAAATGCTTGAAACTTGAGCGTCAGAAACGAATGGCATGCATCTTACATCGGATTGACCTTCATACGGTTCACAAACACAATACATTTATTGTTCGAGCACAAATGGGAAGTAGTTAACGTATGAACTTTGGTTACGAACTATTTTATGTTTAGAGATTCTAGTATTATATATAAAAAATAATTGCATGAAAAGCATCCCCAAACGAAATAGGTCAGCTTTGCAACCGGGCAATGCATATTTTGAGTGGTCTAGATTCTGAGCATAGGAGAGGATTATGTCTTAGTCTTAACTTCTTAGTAGACATTAGTGATATACAGTGGTCTTGGAAATACAACAAAACTAAAATCTCGTAACTACAAGGTCTACCGAGGCTCAGGTGATTGCCGGTGTCTTCATCTTGTCAGCTGCCCGTTTAGAATATTTTGAATCCGACTTATATGTGATCACCAACACGCTGCGCTTAGAACCTAAAAACATCTTAATCTGACTATTCCAATGTATGTGGAAAAACTTAGTTGTAGTCATGTGCTTCCTGCATATATCATTATCATTAAGTAGCTTGTCACTTCCCGAACTTGCCACCATCACAGCAGTCCTGAAAATCTCTCTGTTTTGTGCAAGTTGGCCGGCGTCAGCAGCAGTCATTCTCATATCGTCAATGACATCTTGCACCTATCGTCTTCTAGGTATTCCTCTCATTCTTTTTCCAGGCACCAGTCCCTCCAAATTTATTTTCTCTAGGCACTCATATATTCACTTTTATTATTATTATAATTTATTCATCTCGTACCTTTAAAGTTAAATATGAACTTCAAACAATTTCTCCATACCTCTCTATCCTGGACAGTTCACTCAATCTCCGCTATGAGAATGAGTCTATTTCATACCTCTCTCAGTAAAGCTCGTTGCAGGGTTTCCTTTGGCGTCCTTTATTTCTTGAACCCTTTGCCTTCCACACCACTTCCTACTTTATGCCTCTGATCACTTCTTTTCAGAGTATGTCCAACATATCTCCATCCTATCTTTCTTAATATAAGTTCTTACAAGCAGATGAACAGACATTTCTATGATTTAATTACTTCTTCTATATTCGTCCCATTTTATTTTCATTACTTTTCTCAGAAATCTATTTTCAAATGCATTCAACTTACTTACTATATCTTTAGTCATTTTCCAAATCTTGCTGGCATATGTTAGGATTGATACACAGTTTGGATTTGAAAATTCGTAATTTAGTTTTAAAACTATATAACGCAGTTCTAAATTTGATTTAGACTTTAAAACTATATAACTTGCAGTTCTAAATTGCCAAATAAATAAATAGTGTAATACTATATTAAACAAACATGATTATTAGTGGATTTAGTGAGCTAATTCGTGTAAAATATTTTCAACAAGAAACAATGAAACTTGCATGACCAAACATAATTGACATCTTAACTACATGGAACATGTAAAAAACTTGAACAAGAACAGCTCAACGATAAACCCTGACAAAAATAATGTTGTAATGCGGTGACTGATTGAACTCCTAATTGGAATGAACAAGTCTAACACATGCTGGCTTCCGTTTTCAAAGCTCTTAATGCTCTTTGCAGCAAAAATGACTCGTTTCAATCTTCTCTATTATTTGTGGTATTTCTCAAGATGATCATTTTTTTTCTCTAGTTTTAGAGTTTCAAGTTCTTTCCGATACATTACCATGTTGTCAATTCATGCTATTACTAGAGTTGATATTCTACAATAAAAAATGTATAATGAAATAATTAATTAATATTTTTGTGCAACAGTTGCTCACTGGACTATGATTTATTAAAAGGCCTTTCTTTATCAAGCAAGCGATACAACAGGAGTGACGAATTTCACAGCACACTACATATAGACTACCACAGAGATATATTCCAACGGGCATAACACGAAAATCTGTGACTAAAAACGAATAACGAAATAAATGCAGAAAAACTAGAAGTGGGAAAAGAAGAGAAACAATAAAAATCAAGTAAATATATAACTTATATACATTTAACATAAAAACGTATAGAATACGGAGCATGAGAAGAGAAAGTACTAAGAAGCATAGGCATGTAGAGCGTTGAGTCCATGAGGTCACAAGGTGCCATATAAGTAAAAAAAACGATTCTCCAGAGCAAATCAAATGTGATAACCAGAGGAACAGGATCGGATGGCCCCCGTGACCTGGACGTCGAGAGCTCCCAAATGGTCGGTTGTATTGAAATGAGTGACTACATGGGTCACAGAGCATTGGCGTACATTGTGCAAGTGTTGGCCGAAACGGTCACTAAGCATTTTGCCTGTTTCGCCGATATATGCCCTGTCACACCGCTTGCAAGTGATGATGTAGATTATATTGCGGGACTCACTTGTGAAATAATCTTTAATAACAAAAGTGGCTTTAGGAAAAGATAGAGTACGAATTTGTATCACATAAGCACACGTACTGAAACGCCGACGGCCACACTGGACAGTACCAACGTGACTCTGTACATTGGATTTTAGTCGACTGTGTACCAACATATCCTTAAGACTTCTGTCCCGTCTGTAAGCCATCAAAGGATAGTTAGAGAAGACTGAACGTGTCTCAGAATCTGACTTAAGAATAGACAGATGACGGAATAAAACTTTTTTCCCAAGTGAACTATGAGGGTGATAAGTTAAGATAGGTTTCACCCTGCCAAGTTCTATGTTGGTTGGTAAGACCTCCTGGTTAGTAATATTCTGAACTCGATGCATAGCAGATACAAGCACCTTCTCCGGGTATAGGCACTTGCGGAATAAATCAAACATCGCGAGCTCTATCAAGAAAATCATCGTCCTTGCTACATAGGCGACGAAGGCGTGAGAGTTGGGAGAATGGTAAAGAATCACGACGCGCCTAGGGATGGTAAGAGGTATAAAGGAGAAACTATGTGCATCAGTAGGCTTATAATATACTGATGTTGTGATAGTAGATAGGTTGATGGGGATAGTAATGTCAAGAAAGCTGACACAAGAAGTGGAGATGTGAGAGGTAAATCGAATATCTGGGTTGAAAAAATTAATGAAATTTATAAAGCGTGATAAATCAGCTTCAGGCATATCAGTAATGACAATACAGACATCGATGTATCTCTGATGTATCGAATCAGACAGATTCGAGAAGATAGAAGAATAAGACAATCAGGAGACACATATGAGACAATTAACGCCAGAATTAGGAAAGTACGACAAACCTTTGCTCTACTACTCGAAGTGTGGAAATCTAATGTCATCACAAAAATAAAGTTTAGGATATTCACCTTCAATGTGAAATCTGTCTATTTGTATGGTTAGAAAACGGGACAAGTCACCAAGGTGAATACAAATAAGATTCAAACTTTTGTCAACGGATGGCTTCCGTTGTTTCTCTGAGGGAGATGGTACGATAGAACAGCAAACACAGACGTGTAGATAAACCAACGACATCACAGAAACTAATGATGACCCAGAGGAGAAAATGACGATATAGCAGACATACCCTGTGGAAATTATAATAGGGTGTTACTAGACAAGTCCTTCAGTGAAACCAGTACGGTAAACCGAAAAGGTGACGTCTTAAAACGACCAGGAGATGATCTTCTTGAGGATCGGAAGTATGCTGGACTATCCTGGAAAATCATTAAGAAAACAGACATAGTCATGTAATAGTAACGAACAACTGTTGAGGCTCTTTGCTCCACGAGGAGCGGAAATGAATATGTAAGTATTTAACCTGATTTATTATTACATTATGGATCTCTATAGCGGGAATCTAATGTGTTCAACTCTAACTCTATAGGCTCTAATTTGTTCAACTCTAACTCTATAGGCTCTAATTTGTTCAACTCTAACTCTATAGGCTCTAATTTGTTCAACTCTAACTCTATAGGCTCTAATTTGTTCAACTCTAACTCTATAGGCTCTAATTTGTTCAACTCTAACTCTATAGGCTCTAATTTGTTCAACTCTAACTCTATAGGCTCTAATTTGTTTCTTCAGGAGTGATGAAGTTGGTTTTAAAGTGGATAAGAGTATGATGAAAAGCCGCTGCCATAGTAACATTTTGAAAAGATTGAACAAAATAATTTGCATAACTTTCACGATCTTGGAAATAAAATTGGAAACTCTTACTGACGTTGCGAAGTTCGTGTAATGTTGCTTAGATCTTACTGTGTAAGAAAGAGATCAAATCACATATGGTTACTCAACGAAATACAATGTTGCTTAGATCTTACTGTGTAAGAAAGAGATCAAATCACACATGGTTACTCAACGAAGTACAATGTTGCTTAGATCTTACTGTGTAAGAAAGAGATCAAATCACATATGGTTACTCAACGAAATACAATGTTGCTTAGAGCTTACTGTGTAAGAAAGAGATCAAATCACACATGGTTACTCAACGAAGTACAATGTTGCTTAGATCTTACTGTGTAAGAAAGAAATCAAATCACACATGGTTACTCAACGAAGTACAATGTTGCTTAGATCTTACTGTGTAAGAAAGAAATCAAATCACACATGGTTACTCAACGAAGTACAATGTTGCTTAGATCTTACTGTGTAAGAAAGAGAGCAAATCACACATGGTTACTCAACGAAGTACAATGTTGCTTAGATCTTACTGTGTAAGAAAGAGATCAAATCACACATGGTTACTCAACGAAGTACAATGTTGCTTAGATCTTACTGTGTAAGAAAGAGATCAAATCACATATGGTTACTCAACGAAGTACAATGGTGAAGGTACTATCAATTAATCAATCCATAAATCAATCAATTTTGCAATCAATTAATCTAATTTAAGTTCTCGAATCATCATTTTATAACTCTTTTCGGAAGCAGGAGTAGTCTTGCTGTAATTTTGAGAATAGTATTGTTGCTGTTTATTGTATTCTGTTAAAGGACATTATGTATGTGTTTGTTCTTGCTATTTTTTTACTTTTGAGTTTCTTGAAATGTTCTTTGTTAATGAAGTAGTCATTGGATTTCAATCTTCCTCTTCTTTTTCTTTGCGTTCGTTCTTTACGACCAATTTTAATCACTCTTTTGATATGTTTGATCTTTGCCAAGAACGTGTATACGTTGCACATTGGTTTGGTAGGCCTAAATACATTGACTTGTACAGGTTTAGGACATGTGCATCCGATTTCAACCAAACCTCATTAGTCGCCTCTTACGACATGCGTGGCAGGTAACAATGGTTCTATTCTTTACACCCAAATTTGGGCCCCGGTAACCACTCGGCGGATTTCAATCAATTAACTACATATTTAAGCACACGATGTGGTCTACTTAATTTGTGTTTTTTTGACGTCTTCACTTAGTACGTGATGTGTATGTACAAATTAAGCATATATTTTTCACTTAGTATGTGAATGTGTATGTACAAATTAAGCATATATTTTTCACTTAGTATGTGTATGTACAAATTAAGCATATATTTTTCACTTAGTATGTGTATGTACAAATTAAGCATATATGTTTTCACTTAGTATGTGTATGTACAAATTAAGCATATATGTTTTCACTTAGTATGTGTATGTACAAATTAAGCATATATGTTTTCACTTAGTATGTGTATGTACAAATTAAGCATATATTTTTCACTTAGTATGTGATGTGTATGTACAAATTAAGCATATATATTTTCACTTAGTATGTGATGTGTATGTACAAATTAAACTCTAGTTTTCTGAAGAACATTTGATGATTAAATCAATCAAAAAGTCATCATTACTAACACAGGGAGACTATTAAAATATGACAAGATTGGAACAAGTTCTGGAATCGCCTATAGCGAAGCTGAAAACACACTAAGCTAGTGACTTGGAGCTACGGAAATCTATGGGTTTGAGACCAGCTTGGAGCAACAATTCTTCGTGTGCACACGGTACGCTGGTGACTACAGGAAACCATGATAACTTTACTGAGGGAACTAATTTACAAGATCATTTGAAACTAGAGTACAGCTCGCCTGAATAGCGAGTGACAGGGGTGATAAAGAAAGCAAACCCTCAAGCAAAAATCATCATATGCGCCATGTTATTTGATAAAACTGCGTCTGAATTTATAACCGACGAAAAAAATAATTTTGTTCTGAGTCTCAGAATAGGACTTGATCGACTCTGCAGACATATATATATATATATATATATATATATATATATATATGTATACACACCTTCTTTTTGAAATTCAGCCATGTGTACATGTGTACAGACACCCTGGACTTCAGAGTACATGTTTCAAGAATCTCCGAACATACTATGCTGAGGCCAATACACAATGTATATAGACACTTTATGACAAACTGAATATATCACATAGTATATGAGTTAATATAAAGCAACATTAGTATATAGAATTATATATATATATATAACGGTAGGAAGGAAGGAACAACATTTGATAAACGACATGTCATTTTACAAAGACATTAATGTATTTTTCTAAGGGACGTATAAACTGTCGAAGGCAGCGGCAATTTTCAGTTGATGTGTTAAAAACACACAATGGGACTACTTTTTTTTACAGACATGAAGAAAATTGGAAAAGGCGCATTTTAAACGTAAATGGGAAGAAAAGCTGTGATGTGAGTGTATTAGCCCAGGGTTAATCGAACTCTTATTGACAGTTGCATGGGCTAGGCACAGAAAAGGGAAAAGTTGTGTAATGGAGCTCGTTTATCATTTCTATCCACATCAAGAATGATAATACAAAGGGATGTGTTTGGATGCATCTAGCGTGCTGGTGGTAAGCGAGCAGAAACGTATTGTGAACAATCATTTGTCTGTTGCATGCTGCCAGATGCCAACGACCAACACGTTGTATAAGAATGAGATTGTCAACGGCCAACACGTTGTGTAAGAATGAGATTGTCAACGGTCTACACGTTGTGTAAGAATGAGATTGTCACCAACTACGTTGTGAAGAATGAGATTTTAACAACCTACACGTTGTGTAAGAATGAGATTGTTAACAACCTACACGTTGTGTAAGAATGAGATTGTCAACCAACTACACGTTGTGTAAGAATGAGATTGTCAACCAACTACACGTTGTGTAAGAATGAGATTGTCAACCAACTACACGTTGTGTAAGAATGAGATTGTCAACCAACTACACGTTGGGTAAGAATGAGATTGTTAACCAACTAACGATTGTATAAGAATGAGATTGTCAACCAACTCCGTTGGTAAGATGAGATTGTCAACCAACTACACGTTGTGTAAGAATGAGATTGTTAACAACCTACACGTTGTGTAAGAATGAGATTGTTAACAACCTACACGTTGTGTAAGAATGAGATTGTCAACCAACTACACGTTGTGTAAGAATGAGATTGTTAACAACCTACACGTTGTGTAAGAATGAGATTGTCAACCAACTACACGTTGTGTAAGAATGAGATTGTCAACCAACTACACGTTGTGTAAGAATGAGATTGTCAACCAACTACACGTTGCGTAAGAATGAGATTGTCAACCAACTACACGTTGTGTAAGAATGAGATTCTCAACTAACTACACGTTGTGTAAGAATAAGAGTAAGTATAACGAACAAAGAACAAAAGAAATATGTATATTGTAGCAGTAGGGACTGAGTGGGTTCAAGATATCGCCCTTTTGAGATCATTTTCTGTGTGTTCGAATGTTAAGAAGTTGTGTCAATCTCAAATGTGCTAAACATCTAGTTTACTAGTCCCCACAGTACAAGCTATATTTTGTTAGAAATTTAACAATTGTGCTAAAATCTAATATACTAGTCCTAAACCGTAAGCAAACCTTAACGGGCGGCAAACCAAGGTGTTCACTAAAACGACCGGTTTTGTTGGACAGATGGCGCTCATAAGACCGGGAGGGCAGGCCGTCTAAGGGTTGCTGCTCTAAAAGAAAATGGCAACCCGATGCCTTGTGGGTTTTCGGCTGTGGACAGCCAAAGGCTAGCGTAAAGCGTACAGCACACAAACGCTGGGTGAAATCGAACACCCCACCCAAGGATAAGTAAATGTGCTCCAATAGGTGCTGAAGGCTGGTGCACGTACATTACGTTCTGATGTTTGGCTGTTTATATATCACAATAGAATGATAAAAATGGCTCTACAACGATCGAAAGAAGAAGAAGAATATACTAGTCCCAACTGCAGAAGCTATATTGTGTTGGAAAAGTTACAAATGTGCTAACATCTAATTTTTTCGTCTACTATAGAAGTTATAATTTGTTGGAAATGTAACAAATGTGCTAACATCTAGAAAGCAGTGACGAGTTCAAATGTTACTTCCGCTTTCTCTGTGCATTTGTCAAAAGACATCTTGAATTTAATTATTTTTGTGTGGTCAAAAGATGAAAATCATCTTGAAAGCAATACAACTTCTGAAAATGCTCGGTTCCTAGAAATGAAATCTTTCCGAGTGCGTCAATGCTCAAATGATGTAAAATGGTTTTCACAAAATAATATCGTTTGAGAATACGAATATTAACCCCCTGTAAGTGAACTCAAGGGTCGGAGCATGTGAACTAGGCCAAATATAATTATTGTAAAGGAATTGGAACGGAAGAGGAAGCCGGGCAGGCATTCAGTTGATGTTAAACTCAAGGAAATGAAATGGAAAAGAAGAAAATTCGCAAGGGAAATGATAAAAGACGCTCAAACGAACTTTATTTAAAAAAAGCATTGAACTATATTTGCTCGAATGACGAGAGTTTCTCTGTCCTTTCTTATATTTCTACAGTCAATTTCTGTATTAGACCAGGATGAGTCAAGACATTGAAGAATGGGTAATATTAAACAGGAAACAGGCATTAGGACAGGTGATTACCTGAAACATATTGAATGAACACTAATGACAATGTGTAGCATCGAAACAGTGTCTGAGATTAGAGTTAGCTTAACTAAGATTAAAATATGTTTGTGAAGAGCTTTATTGTAATTGAGTAATGTAATTGTGTTGAAGAACAGTGCAATCATATTTGAGGATAGTGTAAATATACTGACGATAGTGTAAACTATTAAAGAACAATACAATCATGTTGAGGAATAATGCAACTGCAAAGCAAGAATATTGAAAGTTACAGCAAGAATATTGAAGATCACATCAAGAATATTGAAGGACACAGAAAGAATATTAAAGATCACAGCTAGAATATTGAAGGCTACAGCAAGAATGTTGAACATCACAGCTACAAAAATGAAGAGCAAGTAAAGAACATTGAAGAACAAAGAATAATATTGCAGAAAAGTGCAAGCATACTGAAGAGCACAGCAAGAATATTGAAGAGCACAGTAAGAATATTGAAGAGTACAGCAAGAATATTGAAGAGCACAGCAAGAATATTGAAGAGTACAGCAAGAATATTGAAGAGTACAGAAAAAATATTGAAGAGCACAGAAAGAATATTGAAGAGCACAGAAAGAATATTGAAAGCAAGCAAGAATATTGAAGACAAGGACAAGAATAATGAATAAAAGTTAAATAATGTCGAGGAACTGAACAAGAATAGCACAGTTAAGAATTAACGATTGAAACAATAGTAAACACGATCCAAGTAATAATGTTAAAGAGAGAAGCAGGACTGGAAAAAAAAAGGAAATAGAAATGTTACGAAAGCAAGTAACGGATAAACTCATTATATAAAATCTGATCCCATGTCAGAGCATTGATAGAACAAAATCATCTAATTTACACGACATACTAGCTTCATCTTCCAATAACTATGCACTCCATTAATTACAAAAAACGAAACATGTATGAGAACCTCTCTGAATACATAAACACAAAACAACATAGAAGATCGTAAAAAGTACAGAAACGAAACACTTGCTCATACTTCGAGGTGTATTTGGTAAAAGGTGTTAGGATAGTAGTTTTCATTGACCGTCGGCACGGGATGAGTTATGTGGTCAAAATCACGCCTGTTACCTTTACTTCCTAGTGGTTTCTCTAGTACCCAATTGAGGCTGCGTTGGCCTGAGAGCCATAATGGTTGGAAAAATATTCCACGTTCATTGTAGAATTTAGCCTAGACCACGCGTTTAAGAGACGAGTTCACTAAAAACTACACTAATGCATCATCAAGGTGTGTATCCTTTGTAGGACGTTGCTCTCTTTGCAGCAAGTCTGAAATTCATTCTGTCTCTTGCCAGTTCACCCACTTCGTCGATGGTCATATTCATGGTTTCTTTAATATCTTGTAGCCATCTTCTTCTTGGTCTGCCTCTGCGACCTGGGACCCTGCCCTCTAATATTGTTCTTTCCAGGACATCGTGACGTTTGATGTGACCAAAGTATGTAATTTTTCTGTATAGTATGTTGTTTAACAGCCAATCCTCTTTAAAGTTTTGTTCTTTCCGGACATCAGTGTTCTTTCTTTTTCTGTCCATGGTATTCGTAGGATCTTTCTGTAGCATTTAGTTTCGAAGGACTGGATTTTCGTTCTAATTTTTGTAATAGTCATGATTCACAACATAAGTAGCCACTGGGAACATTCATGCTCTCAATATTTTTAATTTTAGTATGTTGCTGGTGCTTTGCCACATGTTCATCATTGTGTTTAACTTCTTGATTGCTATTGTCAATCTTCTTGAGATCTCTTTGGAGCAGTCACCGTTATTGTTAATTATTGAGCCCAGATATTCGTGCTCTCTACACATTGGAGTTCTTCATTGTTTACTTGGATGTTAGGTGAGCCTTTTGCTTTGTCAGTTGACATGATTTTTGTTTTTGTGTATTCAAATATAGATGTTGGTCTTCACTATGTTTCTTGGTCGTCATGATTAGGTTTTCCAAACCTTCTTTGCTGGTGGATAATAATACTGTATCGTCTGCGTATCTAAGCTCTGGTATGCATTTGCCGCCTATAGTGAGAGGGTCGTAATTCACATAGTTGGCATCGTCTTTTACATTCCTCATGATGTTCTCCGCATATATGTTGAATAAGTATGGTGACAAAATACATCCCTGTCGTATCCACTTTTGAATCTCGAACCATTCAGCTATTTCACCTCCTGTTCTTGGTATAGAGATTCTATGAGTTGTATTATGTGTTGGAAAGTGCATGTCTTTCATGATGTTCCACATTTTCTGGTGTTGTATATGGTCGAAAGCATTGCTATAGTCTATGAAACATGCATGCAGGTCTATGTTGTATTCTCTGCATTTCTGGATAATGAGTCTCATGCTACAGTTATGATCTCTAGTGCCTCTACCTCTTCTGAAACCTGCTTGTGTTTCGTGTATTTCATCTTCAATTTTTGTTCCATCCTCTTCATTATGATTTTTAGTAGGATTTTGCTGGCGTGACTTATAAGAGCAATAGTTCTGTAGTTGGTGCATAGTTTCATGTTTCCCTTCTTTGCAACTAATGCACTAATGCAACTGTCTTAAATATAAGTCTTAAATAAAAGTCTTAAATAGAAGTCTTAAAAGAAGTCTTACATGAAGTCTTACATAGAAGTCTTAAATAAATAGAAGTCTTAAATAAAAGTATTAAATAGAAGTGTTAAATAGAAGTCTTAAATAAAAGTATTAAATAGAAGTGTTAAATAGAAGTCTTAAATAGAAGTCTTAAATAGAAGTATTATGAATGGAAAATATCCTGCCAGATAATGTCACGTTCCCCTACTTGTTTATCATTTGTTTCGTTCTTATAAATTGCTTTAACCACCCACCGAACGCCCTCTAACCACCCACCGAACGCCCTCTAACCACCCACCGAACTTCCTCTGGATTTGTGTTATCTCAATTTATTGCTCGATAAATGAAGCTAACTCTCTTAATATGAAAAATGAAGACCATTCTTGGTCTATCACCTGAAATCCTCACATCCATATTTCTGTGTTTCTTGGCTTGGACAGGGCCGTGCCGTGCTTTGTTACAGAGAGGTGGCCGCATCAGGTGGCACCGTATTGAGGGCGGCATAAACAGTAAAATTAAAATTGATGGTTATTTTAAAGAAAACAGATTTAAGGGGCGGCATTTCGATGAACTTTGCTGAGAGAGGCAAGAAATATCGGATTCAGTTTCATGGAGGAGATTTAACGAGCTGCCCAGGATAGAGACGTATGGAGAAATTACTTGCAGGCCCTATGTAACAATTAACGGTACGAGATGAATTATTATATATTATTTCGATGACTTGCATCATACTGAGAAAATATACCACACGGTCATGGGCATAGACGTGTGATAGGAAACTATGTCATTGAATATATCAGAATGAACTTGGTCAAAATGTCTCTTTAATGTGACAGAATTGTTAGAGTTATGATAACACATTTCATTCGATTGATTAGCTGGTCGCAACAACTAGTAACGTTGCACTAAAATGTTCCTTTCAGACAGGACAAGTTGAACTCCTGGATGTATTTCTTACTTACTCACGTATTCTTCTCAGCTCCTTGTGGAGTATAGAACAACAACAGTTGTTCGTCAATTTTCTAGATCTGACAGTTTTCTTTATGGCCTCACAGGAGCCCGCCTGCCCAGTGTGCTCGTAGCGCGCTGGACGACGAGTGACAAGTCCCTGTGAGTGCGGTTACATTCCGTGGGCTGGCAGAAAAGCACAGGTTCTCCAGATTTACGGTGTTCGTGGAACCGAACAGAAGGGTTACGATGTTCATGGCACCGAGCCGAAGAGCTGAAAGCTCAAGTGCTTCTAGATTTTAAAAAAGTGGCCTGACAGGACAGTTCAGTACTCCACAGTTCCTCAAGAAAACTCCGTGTCCAGGTCGGTCTGTCATGTGATGTTCGTTTGATGTCTGTCTGTTTCAGCTTCATATTCTGTCTTCTATCTTCTTCATCTTCTTCTATCTTCTGTCTTCTTCTGTCTATCTTCTTCTTCTTCTTCTTCTATCTGTCTATCTTCTATCTATCTATCTATCTATCTTCTTCTTCTATCTTCTATCTATCTTCTATCTTCTATCTTCTTCTATCTATCTATCTATCTTCTATCTATCTATCTATCTATCTATCTATCTATCTATCTATCTTCTATCTATCTATCTATCTATCTATCTTCTATCTATCTTCTATCTATCTTCTATCTATCTATCTATCTATCTATCTATCTATCTATCTATCTATCTATCTATCTATCTATCTATCTATCTATCTATCTTCTATCTATCTATCTATCTATCTTCGTTCGTCTATCTTCATCTTCATCTATCCATCTTCATATCCTCTCATCTCTATCATATCATCTATCATCATCATCCTATCATCTATCATCTATCTACCTATCTACCATCTATCCTATCCTATCCTATCTATCTATCCTAATCCATCCATCTATCTATCATCTATCTATCTATCTATCTATCTATCTATCTATCTATCTATCTATCCATCATCCATCTATCCATCTATCATCTATCTATCTATCTATCATCTATCTATCTATCTATCTATCTATCTATCTACTATCTATCTATCTATCTATCTATCTATCTATCTATCTATCTATCTATCCTATCCTATCTATCCATCTCTATCTATCCTATCTATCATCATCCTATCTACTATCTCTATCCATCTATCTCATCTCTATCCTATCTTCCTCCATCCTTCCTCTCCTGCCTCCTACCTCCTCTGCTCTGCTCTATCCTATCTATCCTATCTCATCATCATCCATCCATCATCCATCCATCACCATCATCCTATCCATCCATCCATCCATCCATCATCCATCCATACATCATCCATATCTGTCTATCTAATCTATCTATCTATCTATCTATCATCCATCATCATCTCATCCTATCATCCTATCCTATCCTATCCATCCATCTATCTATCCATCTATCCTATCTATCTATAATCTATCTATCTAATCTATCCTATCGTTATCTATCTATCTTCATCTGTCTTCATCTATCATCCATCTATCATCTATCCTATCTATCCTCTGTCCTCTATGTCTTCCGTCTATCGTCTGTCTGTCTGTCTGTCTTCTATCTATCTATCTAAATATCTATCTATCTCCTACTGTCATATCTTCCCGTCTGTCTGTCTATTATCATTATTATCTATCTATCTTTTATCTATCTCTTATCTGTCTTTTTCTATATGCTTTATGTTCTATGTTTCATTTCTATTTTATCTTCTGTCTTTCTGTCTGTCTGTCTTTATGTTTATGATGCTGTATTTTTTATCTGTCTTTATCTGTATTCTTTCTTCTCGTTATTTTGTCTATATGTGTCTGTCTGTCTAATAGTTATCTGTCTATCTGTCTGTCTTTATGTATGTATCTTTTTATTTTGTCATATATAATAATAATAGTTCATATCGTACTGTTATACATTACATAGGACCTGCAAGAAATTTCTCCATACCGCTCTATCCTGGGCAACTCGCTCAATCTTCTCCATGGAACTGAGACCGATATTTCTTGCCTCTCAGCAAACTTCGTTTCAGGGTCTCCTTAGGTCATTCTCTCTTTCTTGAACCATTTGCATCCCACTTCATTGCCTGCTTTGATATTCGTTGGTAATTTCTTCTCAATGTGCCTCTAATATATCTCCATCTTCTATTTCGTATAACAGTTGTCACTAGTGGTTGACCACACATTTCTCTGATTTCATCACTTTTCATGAATTCGTTCCATTTTATATTCATTATTTATCGCAGGCATCTATTTTCAAATGCATTCAACTTGATTTCTATATCATCAGTCATTTTTCAACTCTTTCTGGAATCTGTTAGAAGAGTTACATCTGAATTGAAAATTCGTTATTTTTTTATACTTTATAACTTGCATTTCCATATTTTATTTAGACTTTTAAAAGCTGATGCTGCTTTGCTAATTCGTATCACAATTTCTTTTTTAAAATTTCCTGTGCAATAACAAATTTCTACCTAAATAGGTAAACTGCTCTGTTATTTTATCATTTTAGATTCCAGGGTGATACCTGCATTACTTGCCATAGGTGTCTTCATTATTTTTTTTTTCATAGCTTATCTGCAGTCCACCTTTTGATGCTATAGATGATAAGTTTTTCTTTGAATATCTTGGTTGTTTTTACTTAACAAGGCAATATCATCTGCAAAATCCAAATCTTCTAGTCTGTCCAGATACATCATCATCATCAGCTGCCGTGCCGGCTGGCGTAGGCGATCATGGATCTCCACAAATCTCTGTCTTTGGTGTTTGCTATCAACTCAGATGTTGACGCTCTACAGTGCCATGAAGTCAGGCTATCCAACATTTTCTCTCTCTGTCTTCCCTGTCTCGTCTACCCTCGATTTTACCGGTTGTCACAATGTGTTCTAAACCTCCCTCCTCATCACATGCCCGAAAAATGATGACTGCCTTTTCTTATATTGATGATAAGCTTTCTCTTTGTCTTGATCTAATTCAGCACCTCAACATTAGTCATTTTAGCAGTCCAATACATATACATCTATCCATAAAGTCGAGAATTAAACTATGAAATGAATTATTATAATATGTGATGACTATGAAAATGCAAACATCAGATTACAGAGATGTAAGCCAAACATAGACATGGACGTATACCTAGTACTTAACTACACGAATGCGGTAGACTTGCTACACATTCTGTCTGGAACTTTGGCCAACATAATAATGCTACAATATGGATGTCTCTCTGGCGTTGAGATATGGTGCTCAATTTACTCTAAAAAAGTCTTGTATTCACGTCCTGTGTGAAGAGATTGTGCTATTTTCCGTTGACATCTGACTTAAAAACCAAACGAAACTGTTGTTACTGTCTGTAATATCGTCTTTTAGTGCGATGCAGGACAGTGAAGGCATGTGCTCATGGAAATGTAGTTGAGATCGAATTTATTGTACTATCGGAGATGGACGATGCAAATTCGATCAGGTTGTCCTTCGGCATTTAAAATCGTAATCTTATGTTGGAAAGGCGATATTCAGACACCAATGCTTAATATTCATGTGAATTAGAAATAACATTCCTACAGACGCTCACCACTCTCACAATTGCATCGACCATCTCGACAGATCTAAGGAACATTGTACACTGTCGCTAACTCATTGTAGTTATTGCACCTAATATGTCACCTCTGCAACCTTTTCTTTATAACCATACCCTCGCCATTCAGTCGAGCCTTCGTCCGAGTGGTTACCGGGGACAAATTTGGGGTGTAAAGAATAGAACTACTGTTATCTGCCACGCATGTTGTAAGAGACGACTAAGGAGGTTTGGCTTAAATCGGATGCCCGTGTCCTAAACGTGTAGACTTCTTTGCGTTTAGGAGCCTACCAAACCAATGTGCAACGTATACACGTTCTTGGCAAAGATCAAACATATCACAAAGAGTGATTAAAACTAGTCGTAAAGAACGAATGCAAAGAAGAAGAAGAAGAAGAGGTGAGCCTTACTCCGACTTCAAAGGTATTTGTCAATAAAATCCCCAAGAAAAGACCACGGTTTCCTGCAGGACAATCAGTGCCGTTTGCACACGGAGAATGTTGGGTCCAAACTGGTCTAGATATTTGAACATTTATACATGTCGTATCTAACGCAGCCTGTTATCATCTTCGCTATTGACAACCCCTTATTTTGTATTATTATCAGCTATTGATAAGTTTGATAGACAAACATGCGTATGGTACTATTAATAGAAATGAGAAATAACATAAACTTTCTGAAAGTATACATACTATCTATAATATAAAGCACATACACACATACGCACACTCACATACACGGGATAGGTACTAATGCTCGTTCTAAAATTCGTGAAAAAACTAAGGTTTACTTTGTACGAAATCTACCGGAGGTATAAAAGTATTTTTTTGCCGGCAGTCTGATATACCTCTCGACCTTACGAATTCATGTTTAACTGATTGGTAAGTAGCTTAGTTGATGCAAAAAACGTTTTCGTTGTATACTTTTGCATAAGCACAACACAATGATAACAAAAGTTTAGAATTTACAGTAATACACATAATGGTGGCGAATGTTTGCAAAAGCGTATCCCTATCATATATAACAAGAAAGGTGACATAGTGAACAAATGATACCTACCACTTCTATAAATGAAAACAAATGTTGTGTCTTCTTCTTCTTCTTCTTTTGTCGTCACACTGCTACCGGGTTGTTGCCCAGTGTCGTGGTTTTCTGTTTTTGTCTTGCGCTGTTCTGGTGGCTTGTGTGATTGTTATCTTTGCTCTTTCACAGGATTCTGCTATGCCATCTAACCATCTTTTCCGTGGTCTTCCTCTTGCCTTCTTTCCCGATGTTCTGTTGTAGAAGACTCTGTATACTGTGGAGTTTGGATGCATTCTTATTAAGTGGCCAAACCACTTCATTCTTTGTTTATCTATATAATTCAAGCACGGTTTGTGCCAACTTTCTTTCTTATGCTGATGTTGGTGATTCTGTCTTTTCTTGTGTTGTTGGTAACTTTTCTCAGGCAACGCATTTCACATGTAGTTATTTTTTGTGACTGCGCTTTGCTCAATGTCCATGTTTGGCTCTGGTAACACAAAGTAGGTATAAAAATGTTGTTGATCATTTGTTTCTTAGCTGCCTGTGAAATTTTTGGGTGCCTTAACAATGGGGCTAGCTGGTAGGTTACAGCATTTGCTTTTGTACTCTAGCCTCTATCTCTCTATCTAGTTTTCCGTCTTCTGTGAATATGCTTCCTAAGTATTTGAATTCTTTCACTTGGTTTATTTTAGTGCCATTGACATGGATGTCTAGATTATTATGTTTTCTTCCCATATTCATTATTTCTGTTTTAGTGTTGTTGATTTTCATGTCATGTTTCACACAATTATTGTTCAAAGTGTCAATATGATGTTGTAGATCTTGTTCATTTTGATGTATCAGGCACTGATAAATGTTGTGTACACACGCTAAATCGTTAGGATACATTGTGAACTTCATTAATTCCACGGGATTCCGATTTTGACTTGTGCTGAATTGCATGTGGAGGACGCAAATGCTTAATTATAGACAACTTTGACAATTGTACTGCCAAACTTCTACATGTATACCTAATCAACATTGCTGTTATTTTAGTAATAACATATAATGAAAATACAGCACTAACGGTTTGGGTGGGCAAAAAAATATTGTAGGAAGCTCGCCACTGGTACCTATATAAAAATGTAAAAATCAATAATTTCTGTCAAGTGGATGATTTTATATCGGTCGGTAAAGATGGTCACAAATTTTGGAACGAACTTTTTTTTAAACAGTATTTTCTTGCCAGAAACAAATGAAGTATTGAAGTTGTCTTTGACATGGAGATTTTAGGATACTGAGTACGTGAAAATTTCTGCTTGCAGTGAGCAACAGTCACTGTCACTCAGGAGGTGATTGAGTTTAGTGAATGCTTGTCAATATTTAATTAGTAGAGAAGTGTTGAAACGACTAAAGCTGGGATATTGTATCACATTTGATCGAAAACATGGCGAGACTCAAGTGGAAACTATTTGAAAGATTCATCAAAGTTTTATGTGACGATACCAGGAGTATGACACCAATTAAAGAGAGATACAATAGCTTCAAAGATGGCTTGACATCAATGGAGATCGTATCACATTACGGTAAGACTTATGCGGATTGTGGTTATGCAGAACCTTCTCGTCACAATTCGAGAACTTGCATACGATGTGGAGACAAACATTGGTTGGGTGTACTACACTTTGAGAAAAGTCATCATTTGTTATTGTCATACTGCGCCATGTGAGGAGCGATAACTTCTTTATATCAGCACGTCTGTCTATTCTACGTATCTGCTTCAGACTTTCTTGACCAAACACAACGTTCCTTTTATTAACCTGTCAGGTTTCCTATTCTCTCAACATGGTTCTTGTTATTGTTTCACTATTTTCTAAGCTGATAATGTTGTTGAAAGACCCGATTTGAGTTACCAGAATAACTTATGAGAAACACGAAGGTCAAACTGTAATTATTTTATTCAAGGAGGAATCTAGAGTAAAATGTCTCCAACAATAAAGGAGCACCAGGTATAAGCGTGTAGAGTACCAAGGAGATTACTTTGAATGAAAATAAGGCTTCAGACCTCCAGGTCAGCAATTGTATTTTTCTAGGTCAAAAGTTGAATATTTTTTTTAAAAGAACTTTTATATGCAAATACTGAGGGTGATGTTTTCATCTGTACTAGATCTGATGTTTCACTCTTTAACCTGGCTCGCTTAAGAGCCAAGACAAAAACGACGGAAATTCTTCTCAATGACCTCCTTTTCGCTGACGATGCTGCCTTAGTCGCCCACAGTGAGATTACACTGCAATGCCTAATCAATAATTTGTCAAAGGCATGTGACCCTGATTATAAGTGTCTCTGACTATAAGTGTCTCCAAAACAGTTGTACTATGTCATTGAGGTAACACAACAAATATCACTTTACATGGTAACCATCTAACACCAGTTCCAAAATTTTCCAATCTCGGGTCCATGGTCACTGCCAGCCTTTCTCTTGATGAAGAAATCAACGCTCGTGTAGGGAGTGCGGCTACTACATTCGGCAAACTATCAAAGCGAGCGTGGGACAACACAAAACTGACATTGCAGACGAAGATTCAAATATATCGAGCCTGTGTAATTAGTTCTTTACTATATGGCTCAGAAACATGGACAGCCTACTCAAGACACGAGAGGAGACTTAACATCTTTCACCTTCGATATCTCCGCAAGATTATGAACATCAGGTGGTACGACAAGATAACTAACTCTGAAGTACTGCAACGTGCAAACCTGCCTTCCATCATGGACATGCTCAGCAGTAGACGACTAAGATGGTTGGGCATGGGAGAAGTATGGAAACTTATCGCATACCAAAACAAATGTTGTTCTGTGAACTTTCGGAAGAGGCACCAGGGCAGACCACTGCTCAGATATAAAGATGTCTTCAAAGCCTCAATGAAAAACTTTTCTATAGGTCCCAGCACATGGAAAGGACTAGCTGATTACAGAGTTGTGTGGAAAGCCAAATTGCGAAAGGGCGCAGAGTCTTTTGAGAAGAGACTTATGTATGAGATGAACAACAAAAGAGACAGCGAAAACTCAGAAGTTGTCAAAGTAAAACACTTGCCAATTGACCGTCTGTAAAGACGAAAAAGGCCATATATATATATATATACGCACAATATGCATACCTTTCGACATCTTTTGAGGAAGACTAGGCACATGTGGATCTGCACGGAGTACAATGACATCAGTTCAGTAACCAATAAAATAAAAACTATATCAAATGTGGACGTCTGTAACTTAAACGGTATTGAGCTTGATCATAACCCAACCGGACGTCGTTCAAACTTCGGACCGGATAGTTTAGAAGCAAATTCGCTTCCGTGGATATTTACGAACAGTAAAAATTGAGTTCACTGTTCTGAAAGATATATCAAACTACTAAGCGTGTAAGTGGTGCCTAGATAATCAATGACTCGTTTACTGCGGTTGATGGCTAAGTCATGTTAAGGATATGCCACGATTTTCATTTGCATAAGGGACACTATCACATTAACCTATATGCATATATAAATATGCATATTGGATGAGGACACTAAAATCGATGTTGAATCGATCAAGCGATTTAAGCAGTTTGGAGTTACCCGTTGTTCAAGTCGAACTGGATGCCTGAGAGGCAGAGTGAGAGGTGTGTTTAATCAGCGAGCCACAGGAACCATCAGTATGCATACTCTTCGATATCTGTTGGGGAGACTGAGCACCTATGGGTCTGCCCGGAGTGCAATGACGTCAGTTTAGTAACAATAACCAATAACCAATATATAAATATATCGATGTGAAGATAAGTTTATACGTATACACATATAAAGATCGTGTAGTCGGCTGGGAAATTTAGAAAACTACCATTCTATAGAAAAGATAGAAACTGGAAGTAAGAAAAGTAGACATGAAATTCAATGCGCTGGGAAGATATTTCACAGCAAGTACTGCAAACAGTTTCAGGTGAATGCACGTGCTACCAAGACTATAGACTGGATTGAGTGTTCCACTAAATAAACCACGACTAGCTAGTTTCCAGAACTGCCGCTGTGATTTCCCGACGGGGACACTTTTTCTACAACCCAAAATGAATTAAGAAGTCCAGCAAGAAGTTTCTTTCTAACTTGTCTTTACCCTTCTCCACAGACTTCAACTTAGCCATGAAGAAACAAATTAAGAATGTATACACGACAGGAAGAAATTAATCTGCACTAAAGATCTATTTCTAAACCCACATTTTAATTGTTTGAGGATTGAATTATCTCTTTCTCTTTCTTCTTCTATTTCTCTCTCACTCTCTCTATTCTCTCTCTCTCTCTCTCTCTCGATTTTCTTTCTTCCTCTCTTTCTATCCCTCATCACCGTGGTGTTGTTAACCTGAAGTCTCTATTCAAACCGTGTACTCTGTATATAAATTTTACTACTGTATGTATTATCATGGGAAGAGATTAGAACACATAGATCTCGAAAGCAGTTCAATGTTAACTCATTGTGGACTAAATGCCACACTAGGTGGCTTTATGTTGCCCCTTTTACCAGGAGCCACACTAAAGGGTTTTTTTTATTTAAAACAAATGGTTTGTAAAATCATGGCTTTTGCTTGGTCCACTAAGAGTTAAAAAACAGTGTATAGCAGACACGCAAGAAAACGAAACCACTTCCACGCAAGCTGGCTACGCAGAATACTAAAAATAAACAGACAGGACAAAATGCAAGATAGGGAAGTCCACACGAGCGCAAAGATCCCAATCGTCAACACCCTGTTGCCGAAGGCCCAAGTGAGATGGGCACGTCACTTTTGCTGGAATGCCTGATAAACGCATCCCAAAACAGTTGTTGTATTGCAAACTTGTAGGCGGCACACATTCTGCTGGTGAACAGAGTTACAGACAACTAGCTGATGCTACAATTTATGTAGAGAAAATTTATCTTATTTTATTCACATAAAAATACCAAAGGGCTAGAGAAAACAGTTATGGAGGGAGACATCACAGCAAAGAGGAAAAGAGGAATACTACAGTGAAGATGGATTGTTTATTTTTTATGTAGAAAATTAAAGCCTCTTTAGATCAAGGCCTTTCAAACTAAAAACGTGTCTCTTTATTCTTAAGCTATATCAGAGTAACTTCATTGCACAGTAGAGCGTCAACATATCAAACACCAAAGATAGAGATTTGTGGAGATCCATGATCGCCTACGCCAGACGGCACGGCACCTGATGCTGATGATATCAGAGTGTGTAGGCCAACACACATTAAAAGATAAAAAATTAACGATAAATTCCGAATGACTGTTAAATTTGCAAACTTCTATTCAGGACTAGCTATTGGAGGATTATTTATTATCTATTGTGACCTAACAACCTTTACATCTGTTGCCTCAATTGCATCATTAACTACTTACTTTACTGACTTATTCCTCTTCGATCCTTATGGAGTATAGGGTCTCAACAGTTATTCGCCACTTTTCTCGGTCTCTGTTTTCTTTATAGTGAAACACGTACAAACAAAGTACTATAGTTTTACAAAATACAGAAACAGTGACGATAAACAGCAACGTTTCGACCAACAAGGCCTTTATCAAGCAAACGAACAAACAGGAGTGACAAATTAAAATGAAACACAAATGGACGACCAAATATAAACGTATCTAAGGAAAATCTGGAATAAAAACGAATAACGAAATAAATGTAACACAAAAACACACATAAAAACTAGAAATAGAACGGAAAAGAAACAATGAAACATCTAGTAAATATATAACTTGAATACATGCAACATATACCAATATAGATTACAAAGCATGGGAAGAGAAAGTACTAAGAAGCATAAGAATGTAATACATGCAACATATACCCATATAGATTACAAAGCATGGGAAGAGAAAGTACTAAGAAGCATAAGAATGTAATACGTTGAGCCGCGTGGTCGCAAGGTACCATACAAAGAAATCAACCGATTCTCCAGAGCAAATCGACTACGATCATCAGAGGAACATGATCGGATGGCTGTGACCTGGACATCGCAAGCTCCTGAATGGCCAGTATCATTGAAATGGGTAGCTACATGGGTCACAGAGCATTGGTGTATATCGCGCAAGTGTTGGGCGAATCGGTCACTGAGTCTCCTGCCGGTTTCCCCAATATAGGCCTTGTTGCACCGCTTGCAGATAATGGCATAGATAATATTACGGGACTCGCACGTGAAACTGTCTTCAACAACGAACGTGGCTTTTGGAAAAGACACGTGCGGGTCTGTATTACATAAGCACAAGTGTTGCAGCGCCGACGGCCACACTGGATGGTGCCAAAATGACTCTGGATATTAGGCTTGAGGCGACTGTGAACCAACATATCCTTAAACTGTCCCGTCTGTACGCCACCAAAGGAAAGTGTTGGAAGATTGAACGTGTCTCAGGATCAGACTGAAGAATGGAGAGATGACGGAATAAGACTTTCTTCACAAGGGAACTATGAGGGTGGAAAGTTAAGACAAGTTCACCCTGTCAGAATTGGAAGTTCTATGCTGGTTAGAGAGAGCCTCCTGGCGAGAAATTTGCTGAACGCGCCGCATAGCAGAAGCAAGCACCTTATCCGGGTATAAGCGCTTACGAAAGAAATCCAGCATCTCGTGAGCTCTATCGAGAAAATCGTTGTCCTCGCTACCGAGGCGACGAAGGCGCATGTTTTCTTTATGGTCTCCAAGGATCGTCGAGCACTCTTCTGTTCCTCAAGAAGAATTCGTCTTCAGATCTGTTTGGGGCGTCGTTTTTGTTTTTTCCTTGTGGGTTCACTCAAGTGCCTGTCTAGTGACACTCGACTGTGTATACCCGACCCATCGTCATTTTCTCCTCTTAACCTGGGTCATCATGGGTTCCTGCCGGTTCTTATCCACATGTCTTTGTTTTCCTCATTAACGTCCATCTTGTAATCAATAGTTTTTCTAACAAAATCATCTGCTATTCAGAATGATTCCATCACTTCTTGTCCATTCTTCGCTCTGCAGAGTGTTTCAGTTTTATGCTGAAAATAAAAATAACTAAAACAAGCCATGGTTCTGTTACTGCACTTAAAGCATAAAAATGCAATTAAGACTCATTGAAACAGTATCGTTAAACTAATAAAAATTAATAAGCTCAAACTGAGGTTATACAAGAGCAAGCAGCGCATGAAACGCATTTTAAATAAAATGCTTGAACCAGATCTTGGCAATCTGCAAGCAAATTCCAATTTCTTTCTGCACTCCATTTCGCAAATATAATTGTGTTCCTGATTTTTTTCTAAGATTGCTTTGTCACGATTAAAACAGCACCATGGGGTTTTCAGGCGAAATAGAGTCCAGTAATATTGCAAGATATCTTGTCGCTACAAATATTTGAATATGTTATATGTTTAAGAAAAAGTGATAACTGTTATTAGAGAGAGAGAGAGAGAGAGAGAGAGAGAGAGAGAGAGTTTGAATGTAGACACTACTTAAATTTGGTAGATTGTGGAAGAAAATAGACTGTAGTGTGTACACAGTAACCCTTAAAGGTGTTCATAGATTGATGTAGTTACTACTAGTTCGAAAGCAATCAGACGTTTGATAAAACTATACTTAACTTGGTTATGTGTTCCTTTATCCTTGCTAATATTTGTACCCAATTATATAACATTGTGAGCATCTTCAATTATTTAGTCAATAATACTAATGTATTCGTTTTGTATGTTATTTAACCTCATTTTCTTTGTTTTGATCACATCTATTTTTAGTTCTGTGTTGGCTGCTTTCGTGCACCACAGCTAGATCTTCTTGTGTAAGAAAGGGATCGGAGCACACATGGTTACTCACAGAAGTGCAATGATGATGATCCTATTACTGTCTGTTTATAGTTATGTATTACGTGTTCTTTAAATCCTTTTTTCCGTTCTATAATGCTTGTCACATCACCAAGTCTATAACAATAAGAACAATGTTTGGAGATTAGTATATATTCTTGTCGGATGTTACATTTAATTTGGAATGATTCTGATAGTTGAACGTTCTGGCTAGTCCTTTGCCTTGCGTTACGAAGGTGGTTATTGATATTACATTTAATTTGGAATGATTCTGATAGTTGAACGTTCTGGCTAGTCCTTTGCCTTGCGTTACAATGGTTATTAGTTCGAATTCAAACCGCACCGTTCTGTTCACAAGTGAACTTTTTCCAGAGACTCCTAGGATTGTTGTTGGAGCTAGATAGTTCGTGTTTTATGCAATACACTAGAAAGGTGGCGTGCCATTTCGGAAGAGAGGAACCGAGCCATATGGGGTAAAACCCGGTGCAATGAAGTAAATCCTTCGTTATTAGACTGTTTTAGACCTTTGTGGAATTTGTAACTTCTGTCCTCGTTATAACAATCTTGTTTTACTTTAAATAAATATTTACTTGTATTATATCATTTCTAGATGGAGATATGTTGGGCACACCTTGAGGAGAAATGATCAACGAATATCAAAGCAGGCATTCAAGTGGGATGCAAAGGGTTCAAGAAAGAAAGGTCGACCTAAAGAAACCCTGAAACGAACTTTGCTGAGAGAGGCAGGACATATCGGTCTCAGTTACATGGAGGAGATTGAGCGAGTTGCCCAGGATAGAGCGGTATGGAGAAATTAATTGCAGGCTCTATGTAATGTATAACGGTACGAGAGGAATTATTATTATTATTATATAATTTCTGGATATTATCTATATAACTGTGGAGCCCAAATTGTCTAATTACTAGACAAATTTCATAGATAATGGTATTTTCATTCGCTTGATTGAGCTATAACAATTCTGACTGCAGTCAAATGATCTGTGCATAATCTTAAATCTGGAAATTCTTTCTGTTTCTCTATGAGTCTTTGATCCCAAGTTTTCCTCATGCTGTTTATAATTATCCTTGTCAGAACTATATCGATTATTGTTAAGATTGACATAATCGCCATTTGTTGCATACAGAAAAGTTTCATGTTTTTAGCAGTTCAATTATGTATTCATCCTTCGATTTTTAGTAGTTTAATTAGTGATTACTCCTCCCATTTTTAGCTGTTTAATTAAGGATTTCTCGTTCTATTTTTATCAGTTTAGTTAGAGATTCGTCCTTCCTTTTTAGCAGTTTAATTAGGAATTCCTTTTTCTATTTTTAGCATTTTATTTTGGGATTCGTCCTTTACATTTTAGCAGTTCGATTCTAGGTGTTCTCCTTCCGTTTTTAAAACAGTTTGATCACAGATTTATATTTCCTATTTCTTTTTAACTCGTTTCATTTTCGCATATCTTTTTGATTTACATGTGCTCTATCGATGATTGTCGATACTTTACGTAGTATATTTTTCCAAATTATTACCCATCCACATGCTCGTGTTGACCTTTCAATTGTATCTCTGTCTTGTTGCTTTGTTCTACTGCCTTCTATTTATCCTTCCAAAATAGTTTTCAGTAAATTTTCGTGTCTTGTCATCAGCAAATAGCTTGTCCTGAGCAGAACTTGCCCACTCCAGCAGTCCTCCGAAATTTCTCTCTCTCATAGGTCAGATGTCCTGTCTCTGCATCCATCATGTTCAAACCATCAGTTACATCTTGACTGCTGTCTTGATTTTGTCTTGTCTTGTAATGTGACAAAATATCTGAATTGTTTAATTTATATATCCATGAGTAGTTTCCTGGCTAAATTATATTTACCTCTGCATGTTCCTTTGTTGGTTCGATCTATTGTCTATTGTCTATTCCCAGGTGGAAGATGTAGTTGGCTGTCCACTCTTACCGTTAAGCGTAGAGATGGGAGTTTTAATTTGCGTTCTAGGGTTAGATGAGTCGCCCTTGTTGTGTTGTATACGTGTTTATGTAGTGTAGTCTTGATATTGTCTATCCACCTTTTTCTTGGTCGTCCCTTAGCTCTAGTACCCGATCTCTTTTTATTGAATGCTGTTATTAGTGGTTGGTTGTATTTCATTCTCATTAAATGTCCAAACTACTGCATTTGTTGTCTTTAGATGTATTCGGTGCTATTTGGTGGTTCTATGTTTGTTTAATGTATTGATTCATTTCTGTTTACTTTATATCTCTAAAAAATGCTTCACATATCTACCCCGTTGTCTCGCTTTATTCTTAATATTCTCTTCTCTTTTATCCTACATTGATGCATTCTACTGCTTCCTCGATGACATTTTAGTGGTATTGAACAATGTTCTTAAGTTTCTTAATTTTGCAGCATCCCACGTCTACTTTATCAGTGTGGTTTCTCTTATCCTGTATGCCGCGTTTTTACACTTCCTTGTTAAGTTTCTAGTAAAATTTGGAGCAATTTTTACTTTTTTTTTGTTGTGGAATGTTAATAAATATGTTTCCATGGTTCATCGTTCCTCAACCTCTTTCCACATGATCTCTGTGTATCATTCTTTCTTGAGTTTGCTATTCTTATCAAGAGTCTCCACGAATGTTACATTATATTCTTACTAAAAGTTTCTACCTATGTTTACATAATCATCTTATTAAGAGCTGTTATGCATGCTCAGATAATCTTCTTACCATGAACTGTTATGTATGCTCAGATAATCTTCTTACCAAGAGCTGTTATGTATGCTCAGATAATCTTCTTACCAAGAGCTGTTATGTATGCTCAGATAATCTTCTTACCAAGAACTGTTATGTATGCTCAGATAATCTTCTTACCAAGAACTGTTATGTATGCTCAGATAATCTTCTTACCAAGAGCTGTTATGTATGCTCAGATAATCTTCTTACCAAGAACTGTTATGAATGCTCAGATAATCTTCTTACCAAGAACTGTTATGTATGCTCAGATAATCTTCTTACCAAGAGCTGTTATGTATGCTCAGATAATCTTCTTACCAAGAACTGTTATGTATGCTCAGATAATCTTCTTACCAAGAACTGTTATGTATGCTCAGATAATCTTCTTACCAAGAACTGTTATGTATGCTCAGATAATCTTCTTACCAAGAACTGTTATGTATGCTCAGATAATCTTCTTACCAAGAGCTGTTATGTATGCTCAGATAATCTTCTTACCAAGAACTGTTATGCATGCTCAGATAATCTTCTTACCAAGAACTGTTATGTATGCTCAGATAATCTTCTTACCAAGAACTGTTATGCATGCTCAGATAATCTTCTTACCAAGAGCTGTTATGTATGCTCAGATAATCTTCTTACCAAGAACTGTTATGTATGCTCAGATAATCTTCTTACCAAGAACTGTTATGCATGCTCAGATAATCTTCTTACCAAGAGCTATTATGTATGTTCAGATAATCTTCTTACCAAGAGCTGTTATGTATGCTCAGATAATCTTCTTACCAAGAGCTGTTATGTATGCTCAGATAATCTTCTTACCAAGAGCTGTTATGTATGCTCAGATAATCTTCTTGCCAAGAGCTGTTATGTATGCTCAGATAATCTTCTTACCAAGAGCTGTTATGTATGCTCAGATAATCTTCTTACCAAGAGCTGTTATGTATGCTCAGGTAATCTTCTTACCAAGAACTGTTATGTATGCTCAGATAATCTTCTTACCAAGAACTGTTATGTATGCTCAGATAATCTTCTTACCAAGAACTGTTATGTATGCTCAGATAATCTTCTTACCAAGAACTGTTATGCATGCTCAGATAATCTTCTTACCAAGAACTGTTATGTATGCTCAGATAATCTTCTTACCAAGAGCTGTTATGTATGCTCAGATAATCTTCTTACCAAGAACTGTTATGTATGCTCAGATAATCTTCTTACCAAGAACTGTTATGTACGCTCAGATAATCGTCTTACCAAGAACTGTTATGTATGCTCAGAAAATCTTCTTACCAAGAGCTGTTATGTATGCTCAGATAATCTTCTTACCAAGAACTGTTATGCATGCTCAGATAATCTTCTTACCAAGAGCTGTTATGCATGCTCAGATAATCTTCTTACCAAGAACTGTTATGTATGCTCAGATAATCTTCTTACCAAGAGCTGTTATGTATGTTCAGATAATCTTCTTACCAAGAACTGTTATGTATGTTCAGATAATCTTCTTACCAAGAACTGTTATGCATGCTCAGATAATCTTCTTACCAAGAACTGTTATGTATGCTCAGATAATCTTCTTACCAAGAACTGTTATGTATGCTCAGATAATCTTCTTACCAAGAACTGTTATGTATGCTCAGATAATCTTCTTACCAAGAACTGTTATGTATGCTCAGATAATCTTCTTACCAAGAACTGTTATGCATGCTCAGATAATCTTCTTACCAAGAGCTGTTATGCATGCTCAGATAATCTTCTTACCAAGAGCTGTTATGTATGCTCAGATAATCTTCTTACCAAGAACTGTTATGTATGCTCAGATAATCTTCTTACCAAGAACTGTTATGTATGCTCAGATAATCTTCTTACCAAGAACTGTTATGTATGCTCAGATAATCTTCTTACCAAGAACTGTTATGTATGCTCAGATAATCTTCTTACCAAGAACTGTTATGTATGCTCAGATAATCTTCTTACCAAGAACTGTTATGTATGCTCAGATAATCTTCTTACCAAGAACTGTTATGCATGCTCAGATAATCTTCTTACCAAGAACTGTTATGTATGCTCAGATAATCTTCTTACCAAGAACTGTTATGCATGCTCAGATAATCTTCTTACCAAGAGCTGTTATGTATGCTCAGATAATCTTCTTACCAAGAACTGTTATGTATGCTCAGATAATCTTCTTACCAAGAACTGTTATGCATGCTCAGATAATCTTCTTACCAAGAGCTATTATGTATGTTCAGATAATCTTCTTACCAAGAGCTGTTATGTATGCTCAGATAATCTTCTTACCAAGAGCTGTTATGTATGCTCAGATAATCTTTTTACCAAGAGCTGTTATGTATGCTCAGATAATCTTCTTGCCAAGAGCTGTTATGTATGCTCAGATAATCTTCTTACCAAGAGCTGTTATGTATGCTCAGATAATCTTCTTACCAAGAGCTGTTATGTATGCTCAGGTAATCTTCTTACCAAGAACTGTTATGTATGCTCAGATAATCTTCTTACCAAGAACTGTTATGTATGCTCAGATAATCTTCTTACCAAGAACTGTTATGCATGCTCAGATAATCTTCTTACCAAGAACTGTTATGTATGCTCAGATAATCTTCTTACCAAGAGCTGTTATGTATGCTCAGATAATCTTCTTACCAAGAACTGTTATGTATGCTCAGATAATCTTCTTACCAAGAACTGTTATGTACGCTCAGATAATCTTCTTACCAAGAACTGTTATGTATGCTCAGATAATCTTCTTACCAAGAGCTGTTATGTATGCTCAGATAATCTTCTTACCAAGAGCTGTTATGTATGCTCAGATAATCTTCTTACCAAGAACTGTTATGCATGCTCAGATAATCTTCTTACCAAGAGCTGTTATGCATGCTCAGATAATCTTCTTACCAAGAGCTGTTATGTATGTTCAGATAATCTTCTTACCAAGAACTGTTATGTATGTTCAGATAATCTTCTTACCAAGAACTGTTATGCATGCTCAGATAATCTTCTTACCAAGAACTGTTATGTATGCTCAGATAATCTTCTTACCAAGAACTGTTATGTATGCTCAGATAATCTTCTTACCAAGAACTGTTATGTATGCTCAGATAATCTTCTTACCAAGAACTGTTATGTATGCTCAGATAATCTTCTTACCAAGAACTGTTATGCATGTTCAGATAATCTTCTTACCAAGAACTGTTATGTATGCTCAGATAATCTTCTTACCAAGAACTGTTATGCATGCTCAGATAATCTTCTTACCAAGAGCTGTTATGCATGCTCAGATAATCTTCTTACCAAGAGCTGTTATGTATGCTCAGATAATCTTCTTACCAAGAACTGTTATGTATGCTCAGATAATCTTCTTACCAAGAACTGTTATGTATGCTCAGATAATCTTCTTACCAAGAACTGTTATGTATGCTCAGATAATCTTCTTACCAAGAACTGTTATGTATGCTCAGATAATCTTCTTACCAAGAACTGTTATGTATGCTCAGATAATCTTCTTACCAAGAACTGTTATGTATGCTCAGATAATCTTCTTACCAAGAACTGTTATGTATGCTCAGATAATCTTCTTACCAAGAACTGTTATGTATGCTCAGATAATCTTCTTACCAAGAACTGTTATGTATGCTCAGATAATCTTCTTACCAAGAACTGTTATGTATGCTCAGATAATCTTCTTACCAAGAACTGTTATGTATGCTCAGATAATCTTCTTACCAAGAACTGTTATGTATGCTCAGATAATCTTCTTACCAAGAACTGTTATGCATGCTCAGATAATCTTCTTACCAAGAACTGTTATGTATGCTCAGATAATCTTCTTACCAAGAACTGTTATGCATGCTCAGATAATCTTCTTACCAAGAGCTGTTATGTATGCTCAGATAATCTTCTTACCAAGAACTGTTATGTATGCTCAGATAATCTTCTTACCAAGAACTGTTATGCATGCTCAGATAATCTTCTTACCAAGAGCTATTATGTATGTTCAGATAATCTTCTTACCAAGAGCTGTTATGTATGCTCAGATAATCTTCTTACCAAGAGCTGTTATGTATGCTCAGATAATCTTTTTACCAAGAGCTGTTATGTATGCTCAGATAATCTTCTTGCCAAGAGCTGTTATGTATGCTCAGATAATCTTCTTACCAAGAGCTGTTATGTATGCTCAGATAATCTTCTTACCAAGAGCTGTTATGTATGCTCAGGTAATCTTCTTACCAAGAACTGTTATGTATGCTCAGATAATCTTCTTACCAAGAACTGTTATGTATGCTCAGATAATCTTCTTACCAAGAACTGTTATGCATGCTCAGATAATCTTCTTACCAAGAACTGTTATGTATGCTCAGATAATCTTCTTACCAAGAGCTGTTATGTATGCTCAGATAATCTTCTTACCAAGAACTGTTATGTATGCTCAGATAATCTTCTTACCAAGAACTGTTATGTACGCTCAGATAATCTTCTTACCAAGAACTGTTATGTATGCTCAGATAATCTTCTTACCAAGAGCTGTTATGTATGCTCAGATAATCTTCTTACCAAGAGCTGTTATGTATGCTCAGATAATCTTCTTACCAAGAACTGTTATGCATGCTCAGATAATCTTCTTACCAAGAGCTGTTATGCATGCTCAGATAATCTTCTTACCAAGAACTGTTATGTATGCTCAGATAATCTTCTTACCAAGAGCTGTTATGTATGTTCAGATAATCTTCTTACCAAGAACTGTTATGTATGTTCAGATAATCTTCTTACCAAGAACTGTTATGCATGCTCAGATAATCTTCTTACCAAGAACTGTTATGTATGCTCAGATAATCTTCTTACCAAGAACTGTTATGTATGCTCAGATAATCTTCTTACCAAGAACTGTTATGTATGCTCAGATAATCTTCTTACCAAGAACTGTTATGTATGCTCAGATAATCTTCTTACCAAGAACTGTTATGCATGTTCAGATAATCTTCTTACCAAGAACTGTTATGTATGCTCAGATAATCTTCTTACCAAGAACTGTTATGTATGCTCAGATAATCTTCTTACCAAGAGCTGTTATGCATGCTCAGATAATCTTCTTACCAAGAGCTGTTATGTATGCTCAGATAATCTTCTTACCAAGAACTGTTATGTATGCTCAGATAATCTTCTTACCAAGAACTGTTATGTATGCTCAGATAATCTTCTTACCAAGAACTGTTATGTATGCTCAGATAATCTTCTTACCAAGAACTGTTATGTATGCTCAGATAATCTTCTTACCAAGAACTGTTATGTATGCTCAGATAATCTTCTTACCAAGAACTGTTATGTATGCTTAGATAATCTTTTTAACAAGAATCTCCACGTACGTTTATATAATCTTCTTCGTATCAAGAATTGCTACGTACGGTTACATAATCTTTTATCAAGAATTGCTATGCCTGTTTACACACTCTTCTTATCAATAATTTTTACGCTTTTTTTACATAATCTTCTCACATAGAATTTCTACACCTGCTTACATACTCTTCTTGCCAAGAATTTCTACGTATGTTTACATAATCTTTTAACCAAGAATTTCTACGTATGTTTACATAATCATTTTACCAAGAATTTCTATGTATGTTTACATAATCTTTTAACCAAGAATTTCTACGTATGTTTACATAATCTTTTAACCAAGAATTTCTATGTATGTTTACATAATCTTTTAACCAAGAATTTCTACGTATGTTTACATAATCTTTTAACCAAGAATTTCTACGTATGTTTACATAATCTTTTAACCAAGAATTTCTATGTATTTTACATAATCATTTTACCAAGAATTTCTACGCCTGTTCACATACTCTTCGTACCAAGAATGTCGACGTATGTTTACATAATCGTGTCACTAAGAATGTCTACGTGTGTTTGCATAATCGTCTCACTAAGAATTGAAACGCCTGTTCGTCTTATCGAAATAGTTTATAATCATGTTCAAATGATTTCGCCTGTTATCTTTGCGTTACAAGCTCAAAAACGATAACGTATTTTTTATCCAATATATGCCATAAAATTACTATTTTTACTAACTTCTCTCACTTCATCAAGCTTAGTCTTCTATGATATCTTTATGATTCTTTATATTTTCTATACAACTACATTTCCATAGCCAACAATTTTTCCAATCATATTTTTTATTAGTCCAATATGTCACTTTAGTATGTCAGTATTGTGTATTTGTAACAATGAAGAACTATATTTCTCATATCAATAAAAACAAAAAAAACATATGATGCTTAATATCTTTTTTATTTTATGAAGTTTTGCGTATACTTGATTTACGATATTCCTTATTTGTGATCTATACCTCTAATGTGATGTTATAAACACCTAGTTGCCCGCGTGCCCAGCGTGTTCGTAGCGCGTTGGACTGTGGGTGACTAGCCTTCTGTGTGTACGGGTTCAATTCCGTGGGCAGGCAGAAAAAGCCACAGATTCCCCAGATTCACGGTGTTCGTGGCACCGAACCGAAGGGTTACGATGTCCATGGCACCGAGCCGAAGTGCTGAAAAGCTCAAGTGCTTCTGGATCGGAAAAAAACAAAAAAACACCTAGTTATTTACTTCGCTTTACTTGTTTCAATAGGGTTTCTTTCATCATAATGTCGCTTACAGGTTTAAGTTGTTTTTTTCATTTTAATATGACAAACACATTCTAGTTTTTGCTATTTAATCTAAAATCTTTGTTTGTTCTTTTATTGACTACATTATAAATCACTTATTGAACACGGAGAATCAAATTATTTCTGAATCTTGATTATCTCTTTCTCTTCTTTCCTTTTGTCTTTCTCTGCTTTTTGCCGTTATGCGTCACGGGTTTAACTGATGATCGGTTTCCGAAATAGTGTAAGCTTGGTCGCTTGATTTACCCTCCTATTGTGAAATTTTGATTTGTGGGAAACTTCATCAATCGCCCTTTTTCTTTTCTGCCCCTTCCTTTGATGCTTTCAATGTACGCCCGAGTGGTTACCGGGGCCCAAATTTGGGGTGTAAAGAATAGAACCACTGTTACCTGTCACGCATGTCGTAAGAGGAGTATAGTGTAATAGTGTTATTGCTAGGCCAGTTCTCTCATCTCCTCCATTGGGGAGTAATCGTAACTTATTTCGACAATGTTTCCCAGTAATGGCGGGCGTTGACAGCTGCGCAGAAATATTGTTGTAGTGCGGCAATTGTCACTTGATCTCAATTCAAAAACAGGAAGTTGTCAGCGTACATACACAGAGACAAATCGTGTTGTATTTTTTGGCTTATGAGAGTATGAGTGAGTGTTGAAAATGTAACTGAAGTCCAGACTATTTGGCGACAATCTGGGTGACATCTGATAATTCATTGATGTCTTTGATTTCGTGAATCAAAGGAAACGGGACCATATATATATACCAGGGTCTAGCACAGGCAGAGGAGAGGTAAAACTGAGAAGACAGAGAGGATAGAAAGGGCCACAGACAGCAGAGTTAGATAGTGAGGCCAGAAAAGTAGAACAGATAGAGAGGAGGCCAGTAACCACTCAGAGGTAGAGTCTGGTTGAGAGACAGTAGCCAGTAAATTAGAAGTCACCACAAGATACTGTCTGGTCATACAGAAGACGGACAGAGAACAGTCAAGAGAACTCTGGCATAGACAGAAGCAGAGAACTCTGGCACAGACACTAGCGCAGAATAAGAAAACCAGTAGAGAACTTCAGGAGGTATATGTTAGATACGGTCTAGACCTGAGACATACTGTCTCTTAATGACTTTGACGTCATCATCAACAGTTCTAGAAGACTAGACCTTCGTGAGAACATCCGCTGAGACATGCTGTCTCCCAAATGACTTTGAAGTCTTCATCTTCATCATCAGCAGTTCTAGAAGACTAGACCTTCGTGAGAACATCGCTGAGATCTTCGTGAGAACATCGCTGAGACATACTGTCTCTTAATGACTTTGAAGTCTTGATTATCATCATCTTCAGAGAACCCTCAGTACTGACTTGAACACATAGACTTGCATAGGAATAGATCAAGTTGTGTTTATACTTCTTATGGATATAAGCCAGAGTGGAACATTAGGTACGTTATATTAGAAACTACTTAAGTTAGAGATATTCTTTTAGGTGTTAAATATTTGTTTATATATATTAATTTTGTTGTTGGGTTTATGTAGTTGTAATAATGTATTCTACATGTTATAAAACCATGTATTTTTATTGTTGAAGAATAGTTAAATAAACATATAAATTTAAATATCGACTTGAGTAAGACAGAGAGAGAGAGAGCATGTGGATACGAATGACTGAGATACACTAGTGACCAGGATACAGATCTCTCTTTCTGGCTTTACCGTGCTCGGTGTTGGCACGACTACCCACACTAGCACGGTACCTTTTATGTCTTGCAGTGACTAGGATATTCCCCTCCATTTCTTCCCCTGGACTGTTACAGATCAAAGATGGCTGCTGTGCCCAGGATATTCTCCCCCACTCATCCCTAGACCCCCTACTGCTACAATAGGAGGTTTGGTTGAAATCGGATGCACGTGTCCTAAATGTGTAGAAATCTATGCATTTAGGGGCGTACCAAACCAATGTGCAACGTATACACGTTCTTGGAAAAGATCAAATATATCACAAAGAGTGATTAAAATTGGTCGCATAGAACGAACGTAAAGAAGAAGAAGGAGAAGATGCTTTCAATTTCGGGTTGTAAACTCTTCTACTTATGTATGCGGGTTCGTTCTAATCAACTCGCCAAACCATTCGAGTCTCTGTTTTTCAGAGAATTTCAATTATCAGCAACCGAAAATATACTGCAATAAATCTATGTACTAAAGAAGATATATAAAAGTATGAAGTAAGTTAATGTTTCAAAAACACAATAACATTTGAAGGTTTAGCTTAACTAAATTATTGTAATTTATAACATCTAACTTTACTTTTAAAAAAAAAATATCTTCATTAACTTCGACATCACAATCTGATAATGTGTGCATTCACTAGGAAAAAAAGTTTGTGAAAACATACAAAAACTAGAAACTCTTCGAAAAGAGAACAGACTATGTGGAATATGTATATGTAATCTTGTAGAAGTATAATTAGAAAATTGGAATAGAAGAGATATATCAAAAACATACATTTTTGCACGTGCGTAATAGACTGCTTTTGTAGGGTATTTTTTTATTTTCCGATCCAGAAGCACTTGAGTTTTCAGCTCTTCGGCTCGGTGCCATGGACATCGCAACCGTTCGGTTCGGTGGTACGAACACCGTGAATCTGGGGAACCTGTGGCTTTTTGCCAGTCCGCGGAATTGAATCCGCACACACAGAGGACTAGTCACCCGCAATCCAACGCGATACGAACACGCTGGGCAGGCGGGCTTTTGTAGGGTATATCATGTACTCAATTAAGCATTGGAAGTTACATATAATTTTATTTCACACAGTGGTAAAGAATTTCTTAGAGAAAATATATGTACGTGATTCTAGTGTATATTACTTTCAACAAACTTCAGAACAAAGTAATATATTCCTTTCCAAACCGAGTTTTTACGGTAAAAATAAAACATATATGTTTTTCTTAACATACGTCAGTTCCTATTATTTATTATCCTAAAAGTTGTCTTTTAATCAATCATTTAGATGTTCTTACAGATTCTGCGCTTGAAGTATTTTTTTAACTTCATATTTATGAAACAGGCAACTTTGCTGTTTCTTCAGTCCCGTCATAATTTGATGGAAAAGATCAAATAAATTGTATTGATAACTTCGTCAAAAACTTGTAGATAATGTGTGCATAGTAATGACATCTATCAATTTATGTACACCCACATACGCCACATGCAAGCGCGCATACACACATACAAGCGCGCACAGACACAGGCGCGCGCGCACACAGCCCACTATATATAAATATACATATACTTACAAATATATATATATATTACATATATATTACATAATATATATTATATATTACAAATATATATATATATTTACATGAATTCAAGAAAACATTTGTAAATAGTGTTTATTACTATTATATTCTTCTTGTGCCGTTATACGTTACATAGAGCTTGCAAGCAATTTCTCCTTACCGCTCTATACTGAACAATTTGTTCAATCTCTTCTACGAAATTGTGTCCGATATATATCGCATCTCTAAGTAAAGTTAGCTCTTTTCAGGGTTTTTCTTGGGAGTGGTTTATCTCTTAAACATTTGCATCCCACTTTAATACCTGCTTTGTGATTTTGTCAATCATTTCTTCTTTGAATATGCCCAACATATCTACATCTTTTCGTTCTTCTAACAGTTGTTACTATTGATTAACTAGACACTTCACTGATTTCATCATTTCTCCTGAATTCGTCCTGGTTCATTAATTTTCGCAAATATCTATTCTTTAATGCATTCATATGACTTTCTATTCTTGAATAATTTATGAATTCTCGCTGTCACTTTTTGGGGATTTAGACAACATTGAAATAGAGAATTCACATTTTAAATGGTAAATATAGTTTTTAATAGATATATATGGGTATTTGGATCTATATCGCTGGGTAGGGCACACTAAGAGAAAACCAGAGGGGGATATAACAAGAATGGTCTATTCCTGGAACCCATAGGGACAGCGAAAGAAACGAAAGCCTAATAATACATGGTGACGAGTTTTGGAGGCAGAGATCAACAATATAGAGAAAAGCTGGAGGAAGCTGCAAGAGATCGCTAGAGATAGGAAGACGTGGTATGAGTTGGTTGTGGGCCTATGCCCCAATCCGGGTTTAAAAGGTAGAGAGAGAGATAGACCTCTATGGTCATATATTAGATGATATGAGTATCAAAGACAGTAGATAAGCAACTAGACAGCACAACACAGAAATAAATAAAACGAGAAAGACACAAATATATTCGTAAAATGATACGGAGAGGTATTTACATACAATGGTCAAATTTACATAATAGACAAAGACCGTAAACTACTTCACACACACACACACACACACACACACACACTCGGACGCATACACTCACATATTTTTTTATCTTTATAAATAAACATTGGCGATATTCTATTGTGGAAATTCCCGATAGTGTATCACTCAAACGTAATATAAGCTTCTGCCTTGCAGGTAAGCTGGGGACAGCCAAAGGCTGACGGAGAGCGAACCTAATAAACGCTGGTTGAAACCTGACACATCGCCGAAGGATAAGAACCTGAGCTCCAAATGGCGCTGAATGATGTGACGTAAAAAAACCTTTCTAGGCAAAGGTTGTTTATTTATCACAATAAGAATGATCAAAATGGCCAAAAAGAACGATCGACAAGAAGAAGAAGCAGAAACGTAAAATAATTCATCGATTTTAATTATACAGGGTGTTCAACTTAAAAAGAGCCCGTGAATCGAGCTAATCTGGCATATATGTATGGAAATGAGAAGGTTCAGTTATGACGTAGTATAGGCCAAGGTTGTGTGACGGTGTGTAATTGTAGTGCGGAAGGGGCGATGAACAAATGTGACGTAGGACGAGCTAGTCAAACCCGGTTTAAATAGTAAATAAACACAACTCAATGTGTACCTGGCAACTTTCGAATTGTCAATGGGGCTGCAATTATCTTGAACACCCTGTAGTTAGTTAGTTTGTTCCTTTCGTGCCAAGGGCGACACATAGGGCAGAGGTGTTAGATCTCCATGTGATGCGGTTCGTTGCTAGCAGTTGGAGATCTCGTATGGATTTACATCCCAATAGTTCACTTTCTTGTAGGATTGTTCTTCGAGAAGTGATCTTAGGTCTTCCACGTTTTCTTTTCGCAACTGGTGACCACATAAGGACTTGTCGATTTAGTCTCTTTTCATCTGATCTAAGAACATGACCTAAATATTTCGAACTTCGTTTCCTTATAATATTTGATACGGGTTGTTGCTGCGTTCTATCTCTCACTCAGTCACTGTGTTGTTCGAAACGAAATCACTTCATTTTACCTTTAGTAATTTTCGGAGACATTTATAATTATAATTAGTGTTTAATCATAAACATAAGACGGTGTTTGTTTACTTATTGAACTCCATGAGAAATTTGGATACACTATACACAGGTAAATCAGAGATAGCGAGGACATGAACTATATATAAGCTAGTGCACTCTAATATGATATAATTTCAGGCGGTGTAAATGCATATTGTTGCTGCAAACAATTGTGTTAAAACTATAGGTAATGTTAGCTCTGTAAATTGTCATTAGTACTGTTCATATCATGGATCAAACACTTTCATTAATATACCACTTGTTCCATGCACGTTAGATATAGGATAAACTAAACACATTTGATCAGACTGTCTAAACGCTCAGTAGTTTTACATCAACTTCTCATTATTCTAAGTTTTTACATCAATCTCTCATTATTCTCAGTTTTTACATAAACTTCTCATTATTCTCAGTTTTTACATTATCTAATTATTCTCAGTTTGTACATCAACTTCTCATTATTTTCAGTTTTTACATCCATCTCTCATTATTCTCAGTTTATACATCAATGATTAATTGATCTCAATTTTTAAACGAACCTCTCTTTATTCTCAGCTAAAATGGGTTTTTAAACAGTAGGATTGACTTAATTGCATCGGGTTTTAACCCATATGGCTCGGTCCCTCTACGCAGAAATTGCACGTTGCCTGTATAGAGTATTGCACAAAACACGAACTCCGTAGCTGCAGCAACAATCCTTGGGTTTCTGGAAAAAAAAACTACACTCGTGAACAGAACGGTGTGGTCCGGATTCGAACCCACGACCTTCGACTCACAAGGCATATGGCTTAACCACTTAGCAAAAGAGACCCCTATATTTTCAGTTATTTGTAGCTACAGTAGACGATACAGATTTGAAATTGGAAATACTGTTTTGAACTGTTGTGGTGTTGCCTTTAGCAATAGACAGATTGTTTTCAAATAGTAAGTCATATCGTGAAAAATATATATGAAATAGCATACACATAGTATTACAGATATTGTGTAGATAATAATTGAAAATAGTCACAACGTAATAAACAACATTAATGAACTGTAAAATAAATGTAAGATTTGAAAACGTACTTGAATGAGAAAGTTCAATGAAAGCTTTAAAACCTAAATGTGAAACAAAATATGATATACATATAGTTATGTATCTTAGCAGTATTTTTGTTTATTCAATGATTATTGAGATATCACATGTAAATACATCGAGGTAACAAGTGAATGTATTATCTAAATCAATGTTTTTCAAACTAGGGTCCACCGAACCCTGGAGGGTGTCCTCTAGCGTTTGAAGAAATATTGTGATCTTTGAAATTTCAAACAGAAAATAAATTTTTTAAATTTGTATAAAAACAGTGGTAAACCCTTTTCGCTGCGAAATCAAAGAACCCGGATCAGACCGAACTCTAAATATCTGACAGGACAAAATTAAATATCATTTTAAGTTTCCCTCAGTCTGAGAACATTGTTTACTATTGTAAAACACATATAATTCATTCCTGTCCATTTTCGTATATAGATATTTTATTGGTCCTCGGCAGCAAAATGTATTTAAAAGGGTTTGTTCGGTAATGCAAAGTTTAGGAACCGCTGAACTAAACGAAATTATGAACATATTTCTAGTGAGAAGTGTTGAATCTCAAAGCAGGAATTAACAGCAGTGTCATAATCTTTTCTAGTCATTAATCTAGTGTTTGGTAGCGTCTGTGGTCTAGGGGATAATGACTCGGTCTATTAACCCGACGTTCTGAGTTTGAATCACGCTGCGGACAGTTTGGTTGCAAATCGTTTCTCGTGGATTTTTACAAAAGGACGATGGCACCACCGTTCAGAAAGCAATGGCAAACTACTGAACGTACTAATGCCTAGAAAAAATCACAAACAGCGTTAAAAAACTGGGGTTGATTCGCAAAGTCATGTAAAGGATATGCAATTAGCTTTTAACTAATATAATTATACAAAATAGATATAAGAATGCTATATACATTGACTATCAAGACTAACAGGAGGATATTAGTATCACCATTATCGATACATTATCAGTGAATTTAGGAAACCCTCTGACAGCATCACGAAATGGAACCCCCAGGGTAATAGAAGTAAGGAAAGATCCAGGAACACCTGTAGGCGGGAGTTGGAGACGGAATGCAAGACCCATTGTCAAGTACTAGAGCTTTGATTGGGGCGCCGATAGCGAAGTAGATAATACGCTTCTACGTGCCTTGCTAATTCTAGGGTTCGGGGCCAATTTGAGCCAAACAATTGTTCTTTGTGAACTCGGTTGAACTATATGTTTCCTATTCATTTACTTGAGGATTTAAATTACAAGTACTGCAGAAGTAGGAGAAAAGCTCACCGGAATAGTTAGTGACACTGATGATAAGGAAATAAAACGCATAAAAACAATATTAGGTTCCCAGACTGTGCCTGATTTCTTAGTGGTAGAACGATAAAACAGCCTCCAGTGACAAAAGTACAGAAATAAAGCATATGAATCATTTATATCTGTAAATATTTCTTTGGCACCGTAACGAAGATTAACGCGTCCTATAAAACCCAGTATTGTAAAGAACACGAGATATATATATATGTATATATGCTATCCAGTAAAGTCAAAGCACTAAATGGAGAATTGAAATATGTTAAACTAAATACATAGAACAACGTATATAACAAATGTTGAGAAGAAATAGATAAACAAAGTTTCTGTTGATAAGTTAATCACAACAGTCAGTATCAGATCCTCCACAACAACAGCAAAAAAGGGCCATTAACAAAGCTCCAAGTCCTGCTGACTTCATAGTACCACCGGTTGTGTTTTCATTATAATATTGATTTGTTCGATGTGGTGGAGGTTGAGTTGCGTATATCACTTGGGGCTGCTGTTGATATTGGTAGGGTCCAGGAGGAGGAAGTGGAGGCGGTGGTGGATAATACATAGGACCAGGTGCTGGTGGATAAGGCTGATAGTAGCCTGTTTGATCTGCTGATGATTCGTTAGGGGGCGCAGAAGGTCTGTAGGAAGCTGGAGAACGTTCTTGTTCATAGTTTGGACTTTGGTAACCAGGTGGATAGGTCTGGTAATACACAATTTGTCCAGGTGGATAGCCTTGCTGCTGAGCTACATTTCTCCCAGGTGTATATCCAGCTGGGTATCCTTGCTGAATAGTTACGTTCTGTGCGGGTGTATATCCAGCTGGGTATCCTTGCTGAGGACTTAGGTTCTGTGGGGGTGGATATCCAGCTGGATAACCTTGCATATGATGCATTGAAGAATGTCCTGGAAATACAACAGTTTAGTTTTACTTTTGGCAAAACACGTAATTACAAAGTTCTGTAGTTTTACAAATTACAAAAACAATGACAAAATACAGCAACGTTTCGACCAACAATTCCTTTATCAAGCAAACGAACAAACAGGAGTGACAAATTAAAATGAAACACAAATGGACGACCAAATACAAACGTATCTAAGGAAAATCTGGAATAAAACGAATAACGAAATAAATGTAATATATATATATACTAGTTTTACTTTTATAAACAGTTTTAGGTGTTTCAAGGACAACAAATTCCATTTGGTATATAAAAAGTATAGATCAATTGCATTGCTACCTAGCTAGTGGGGCTCTGCAAGAAATTAATTTTCTTAAGGGTATTTCTACATTGTCAACCAAACTAAATTGTTAATGTAAGACACACAGACCTGGTCATTGCAAGCTGTTGGAATTAATATGGAATAAGGTGTTCGTTTAGTGTGTTTAGAAAAATGGAAAAACAAGTATCACATAGAGAGAGAGAGAGAGAGAGAGAGAGAGAGAGAGAAAGAGAGAAAAACAGAGATAGAGAGAAAAGAGAGAGCGGAGAGATAGGAAAGGCTCGTACTCATAATCTTGAACTCAGTAATATTATATCGTACCTGCTCATACTCTGTATTAAAATATCCTCAAAGATACCATACTTACTTATGTAGGCTGACTGTTGGGAGCGAACATATACATACAAAAAGGAGTTACAAATTGGTTGGTTATTTTATAGCGATCGCAGAGAGAGATACCAGAGATGTCGAACATTTTAGACATATAACTGCCTTATACTGGAAATATATTTCTTATTCTTAAGTGATTATCGAAAGTTACTTTTGTTATCTTCTTCTTTTTCATTGCGTTCGTTCTTTACGACCAATTTTAATCACTCTTTGTGATATGTTTGATCTTTGCCAAGAACGTGTATACGTTGCACATTGGTTTGGTAGGCCTCTAAACGCATAGACTTGTACATGTTTAGGATACGTGCATCCGATTTCAGCCAAACATCCTTAGGAGCCTCTTACCTAATGCGTGACAGGTAACAGTAGTTCTATTCTTTACACCCCAATTTGGGCTCCGGTAACCACTGGGCGACTTTTATTATGAAACCTATCTTGCAACATTTGTGTGTGCATTTTTGTAATATAATTTTATTGAAACAATTGGTCGGAAACTTTTTGACAATATGTTCGGATTTTAAAAAAACGTTAAGTAGTTGTCTTTATAACTTAACGTGTACAAATAGTTGTCTTTATAACTTAACGTGTACAAATAGTTGTCTTTATAACTTAACGTGTACAAATAGTTGTCTTTATAACTTAACGTGTACAAATAATTGTCTTTATAACTTAATGTGTACAAATAGTTGTCTTTATAACTTAACGTGTACAAATAGTTGTCTTTATAACTTAACATGTACAAATAGTTGTCTTTATAACTTAACGTGTACAAATAGTTGTCTTTATAACTTAACGTGTACAAATAGTTGTCTTTATAACTTAACGTGTACAAATAGTTGTCTTTATAACTTAACGTGTACAAATAGTTGTCTTTATAACTTAACGTGTACAAATAGTTGTCGTTATAACTTAACGTGTACAAATAGTTGTCTTTATAACTTAACATGTACAAATAGTTGTCTTTATAACTGAACGTGTACAAATAGTTGTCTTTATAACTGAACGTGTACAAATAGTTGTCTTTATAACTGAACGTGTACAAATAGTTGTCTTTATAACTGAACGTGTACAAATAGTTGTCTTTATAACTTAACGTGTACAAATAGTTGTCTTTATAACTTAACATGTACAAATAGTTGTCTTTATAACTTAACGTGTACAAATAGTTGTCTTTATAACTTAACGTGTACAAATAGTTGTCTTTATAACTTAACGTGTACAAATAGTTGGCTTTATAACTTAACGTGTACAAATAGTTGTCTTTATAACTGAACGTGTACAAATAGTTGTCTTTATAACTTAACGTGTACAAATAGTTGTCTTTATAACTTAACGTGTACAAATAGTTGTCTTTATAACTGAACGTGTACAAATAGTTGTCTTTATAACTTAACGTGTACAAATAGTTGTCTTTATAACTGAATGTGTACAAATAGTTGTCTTTATTACTTAACGTGTACAAATAGTTGTCTTTATAACTTAACGTGTACAAATAGTTGTCTTTATAACTTAACGTGAACAAATAGTTGTCTTTATAAATGAACGTGTACAAATAGTTGTCTTTATAACTTAACGTGTACAAATAGTTGTCTTTATAACTTAACGTGTACAAATAGTTGTCTTTATAACTTAACGTGTACAAATAGTTGTCTTTATAACTTAACGTGTACAAATAATTGTCGTTATAACTTAACGTGTACAAATAGTTGTCTTTATAACTTAACGTGTACAAATAGTTGTCTTTATAACTTAACATGTACAAATAGTTGTCTTTATAACTGAACGTGTACAAATAGTTGTCTTTATAACTTAACGTGTACAAATAGTTGTCGTTATAACATAACGTGTACAAATAGTTGTCTTTATAACTTAACGTGTACAAATAGTTGTCTTTATAACTTAACGTGTACAAATAGTTGTCTTTATAACTTAACATGTACAAATAGTTGTCTTTATAACTTAACGTGTATACATAGTTGTCTTTTTAACTTAACGTGTACAAATAGTTGTATTTATAACTTAACGTGTACAAATAGTTGTCTTTATAACTTAACGTGTACAAATAGTTGTCTTTATAACTTAACGTGTACAAATAGTTGTCTTTATAACTGAACGTGTACAAATAGTTGTCTTTATAACTTAACGTGTACAAATAGTTGTCTTTATAACTTAACGTGTACAAATAGTTGTCTTTATAACTTAACGTGTACAAATAGTTGTCTTTATAACTGAACGTGTACAAATAGTTGTCTTTATAACTTAACGTGTACAAATAGTTGTCTTTATAACTTAACGTGTACAAATAGTTGTCTTTATAACTTAACGTGTACAAATAGTTGTCTTTATAACTTAACGTGTATACATAGTTGTCTTTATAACTTAACGTGTACAAATAGTTGTCTTTATAACTTAACATGTACAAATAGTTGTCTTTATAACTGAACGTGTACAAATAGTTGTCTTTATAACTGAACGTGTACAAATAGTTGTCTTTATAACTTAACGTGTATACATAGTTGTCTTTATAACTTAACGTGTACAAATAGTTGTCTTTATAACTTAACGTGTACAAATAGTTGTCTTTATAACTTAACGTGTACAAATAGTTGTCTTTATAACTGAACGTGTACAAATAGTTGTATTTATAACTGAACGTGTACAAATAGTTGTCTTTATAACTGAACGTGTACAAATAGTTGTCTTTATAACTTAACGTGTACAAATAGTTGTCTTTATAACTTAACGTGTACAAATAGTTGTCTTTATAACTGAACGTGTACAAATAGTTGTCTTTATAACTGAACGTGTACAAATAGTTGTCTTTATAACTTAACGTGTACAAATAGTTGTCTTTATAACTTAACGTGTACAAATAGTTGTCTTTATAACTTAACGTGTACAAATAGTTGTCTTTATAACTTAACGTGTACACATAGTTGTCGTTATAACTTAACGTGTACAAATAATATTTTAGGAGAACAATGGTTTCTTCTTCCTCAAACGCTCGAAATCGACCACTTGTTAACCAGTCCTTGTGGTTTGTATGTGATCTGCGCCTAAGAGCGATTGTACGTTGAGCCAGTTATGCACCTACATGTAGGCCAGCACGTCCGTTTTCTGCGATGCTTTTTCTTTACCAGGGTAGCTTCCCTAAGCACTACCTCAGTCGTCTTTTACAACATGCTTTGTAGACCGCAGTGATACTATATTTTGCTTCCCATGCGAGGCCCGGCAACACACGGGTGAACAATGGTCTAAAATCAGTGGCGGCTCGTCATTAAGGGCCAGTGGGGCCGGGCCCACAAAAATAAGGATAACGTGTATTTATTATTTTATACATTAAAATATATCCTAACCGAAACTATGATTTTTCCGAAAATATCTGCCTGGCCCCACCAACAAAACTGATTACGATCCGCCACTGTCTAAAATTATAAACAGAAAACTTACAAAACATACAAATACTGAAAAGAAAAAAAAATGTATATATGTAAAGGACTAGTATATCAGAACAACTGGATACATATCAACATCATCATCAAGTAGCTTGTCCCTTCCGGAACTTGACTCCATGACAGCAGTCCTGAAAAACTCTCTGTTCTGTGCAAGTTGGCGGCGTCAGCAGCAGTCATTCTCAGATCGTGAATGACAACCTGCACCCATCGTCTTCTAGATTCTCGTTCTTCTTCCAGGCACAATTAATTCCAAAATTAATTTCTCCAGGCACTCATGTCCTTTGATGTGTCCGAAATATTTAATTGTCCTTGTTTGTATGCCTTGTAATAGCCAACTCTCTTTAGTATCAAGCTGTTGCAGATATGTTGGATACATATAATAACAGTCAATACTTCCATTGTATGTTACAAGAAAGCTCTCATTAACGAGCTGCACATCATTTATAGCGTCACACATTACGTTTAAAAATGCATGACATACTTTCAAGCCCTATTACTTGGAAACCGCTGGAAAAAATGTGTTGAATTATGAATTTAAAAAAATGTATTCGTAATGTCCCAAGGTAAGCTTGCTTTTTTTTTTGAAACATCTGTCAACGAATTTTTTTTTCGCTTGTTTATGTTAATCAAAAAACAGTACATATATGTTCTTGACAGTCAAATTAAGGGTATACATTTTATCAGTGTAGCATATTGTGTGTTCACTAAAGTCCACATGAACTAAGGAAGTTACGAAACTGCAGCAATTTGAACGAAATATATAATCAATGGCGTGGCATTGTATGTAGTCTACGTTGACGTTACTCGTGGACAAACTTTGCTGAGTTGTTTTCTAAACGAACAGTGTGGTTAATCATATCAATCAAATTAAAAGTACATCTTCTAGCTCTTAAATTGAGACATATCAAAGGGTTTGAAACAGACTAAGAGAGACACTCTGGTCCTTCACTTCAGATTGGAGGTTTTTTGCTTGAGACTAGCAACCCAACGATCGGGAAAGAATTATTACTGTTTATAAACAGATTTGCAAGGCTAGAAATCTAAATATACATAAATTATGAAAAGGAAGAGATCAAGAGACAGATGAAGAAAAAAGAAGGTGAAATAACATTGAAGTAGATCTAGAAATACTAGGAGACAGCAATATAGAACAGAAGGTTAAGAAAAGAGATGAATGGAACATGGTTATAAATGCGGCAAGAATCTCAAAAGCTCGGAAAGCTGAAGACGATGGTCTATTGTATGGCTACGTACATAACGCTAGTGTTTGTACCTGTGTATCGTCCGTGTGAACCCCGTGCATTCAATGGGAGCAAAGAATATTAACACTGCTAACTACAAGGCATGTCGCACGAGGCGACTGAGGTAGGGCCCAGGAAGCTATCTTAATAAATAGAAAGAGTCGCATAAATCGGATCTACTGACCTACTTGTAGGTGGATAACTGGAACAATGTACAATCACTCTTAGGCTTGAATTACATATAAATCACAAAGACTGGTTAACAAGTGGTCGATATGTAACGTTAGAAGAAGAAGAAGAAGTATCTGTGTATGTTTTATAGTTCTTTAAACGCTTACACACACATTCGAAATGAAATCAGTTGTAATACAGAGATGATAGAAGAATAAATTGGTTTTGTGTATCACAATTGCAAGAGGAAGAGAAAGTGTTAGTGCTACATTAGAAAGTGTTTGTGCTACATTAGAGTCGACCTTCGTTGTGAAGATAACAGTCAGTCTTACAATCCAAATAGCATGTGCTATCATTAAACATGCTGAACAGTCTAAAAGTGAGACATACTTACTTCTTGATCTATTTGAATGAGATTTAACTAATTACTGTATGTTGATATTGTAATCTAAATGGCAATACTTGTGTTTCTTTGTTTTGTGAAAACAGAACGGAAGTTGATGTTCTAGTAATTGAATGTGTACACTGTTAATGTGCCCAAGTAATCTTTAAACCAATTTCGTTTGTTTTGGCATATTTTTCTTCTTACAAATAGTGTTTTTTTGTTATTCTCAGTGTGTATGCTTCTGTATTCGATGTTTTGTTCTTATTTATTTACTTCTTGTCCTTCTTTGTGTACCTATATATCTAGGCATATATATATTAACAAGGGATAAAGATATAGAGTGTAAGTTGAGTGCATTTTAAAACAGATTGGAAAAATAATAACATAAATTTGACGGATTCATAAGTGATGAAATCAGAGAAATTTCTGGTCAACCATTAGTAACAACTGTAATAAGAACAAGACGATGGAGATATGTTGGCCGTAACTGGAGAAGAGATTACCAAAAACTACCAACGCAGGGAGAGCCGCTGTAGTGTAGTTGTTAGTGAACTTGTTTGCAAGGCTGGTGGTTTGGGTTCAGCTCCGCAATGCGCGTGAAATTTTCCCGACCGCGACGGCTCTCAGGTCGACCCAGCCTCAACTGGGTACCAGACATGATCTGGGAAAGTAAAGGCGACCGGTGTGATGCTGACCACATCACCTCATCGTGAGCGACGGTCAATGAAAAATACAGGCCTAACACTGTATTGACCTATATCACACAAGGTATGAAGGGTTCCTTACTTTATCTTTTTACCAACGAGGCATTGGAGTGGGAAGAAAAGGTTCAAGAACACAGGGCGTCCTATGGAACCTGAAAGAACTTTGCTGAGCGAGGCAGAATATCAGACAATTCCATGGAAGATATTGAGGTAGTTATTCAGGACAAAGCGGTAGGGGGTATTTGTGGTCCTTGTAACTTGTAATGACACGAGGGAATCATCATCATCAAGGTGATTCTTATAGGACGTTGTCTCTTTGCAGAGCGCATCTGAAGTCACTCTGATTCTAGCCATTACCCATTTCGTGATGGTCATTTTCATGTTTCTTTAATATCTTGTAGCCATCTTCTTATTGGTCTCCTCTCGTCCTGGGATGCGTCCTTAATATTGTTCTCTTCAGTATATGAAGTTGATGTGACTAAAGCATCTATTTTTATGTATAGTCATTTCTGTATAGTACGAAAAAATTTATATATATATATGTGTATATATAAATGTGTACTATGAAGAAAATGTATGTCAATCGTGGCGAAAAAGTTTTTAATTGATCTAAAAACTGACAAAACGGTCAACAAACAACCAGGCAATCTGAAGTACTGGAAGAAGATGATCTTTATCTAAGAATGTTGCCCGTCTGCCCAGCGTGTTCGTAGCGCGTTGGGCTACGGGTGACTATCCCTCTGTGTGTGCGGGTTCAATTCCACGGGATGGCAGAAAAAGCACAGATTCCCAGATTTACGGTGTTCGTGGCACCAAACCGAAGGGTTTCGATGTCTATGGCACCTAGCCGAAGGCTCAAGTGCTTCTGGATCGGAAAAAAAAAATCTAAGAATGTTAAGAATTGCATGGGCTGCTATTAAGACTAATGTAAATGGGATGAGACAATTAACAACATTGATATACATCGAAGGATGCAGCCATTGTGCATTCTGGGGGGAAGGGGGAAGACTGTGCAATGTAGACATGGGAGTTAGAAGACACTGACACAACACAAAATATGCAGGGGAAAAGAGGATGACAGAGAAGGACATACTAGGCATATTAACTTCATAATATGCTAGAGAAAAAGAGGATGACAGAGAAGGACTATACTAGCATATTAACTTCATAATATGCTAGAGAAAAGAGGATGACAGAGAAGGACTATACTAGACATATTAACTTCATAATATGCTAGAGAAAAAGAGGATGACAGAGAAGGACATACTAGGCATATTAACTCATAATATGCTAGAGAAAAGGGATGACAGAGAAGGACTATAAATAGGCATATTAACTTATCACATGCTAAAAGAAAAAGTGATGACAGAGAAGGACTATACTAGTATATTAACTCATAATATGCAGAGAAAAAGGATGACAGAGAAGGACTAACTAGGCATATTGTTCATAAATAGTAGAGAAAAGAGGATGACAAGAAGGACTATAATAGACATAATTAATCTATAATGTGCTAGAGAAAAGAGGATGACAGAGAAGATATACCAAAGCATATTAACTTCCAAAATGGAGAGAAAGAGATGACAGAGAAGACTAACTAGTATCATTAACTTTAACATTTCTAGAGAAAAGAGGATGACGAGAAGGATAATACTAGACATATTAACTTCCCTAATATGCTAGAGAAAAGAGGATGACAGAGAAGGACTATACTCAGACATCATTAACAAATATGGTGAAAAAGAGGATGACAGAGAAGGACTTACAGACATATTTAAATTCATAATATGCTAGAGAAAAAAGGATGACAGAGAAGGACTTAGATAGACATATTAACTTCATAATATGCTGAGAAAAGAGGATGACAGAGAAGGACTATACTAGACATATTAACTCAAGACTGGAAAAAGAGGATGACAGAGAGGACATACTAGGCATATAACTTCAATATGCTAGAGAAAGAGGATGAAAAAAGACTATACTAGGATTAACTGACATGCAAGAAAAAAGCATGACAGAGAAGGACTGATACTAGGCATATTAAATTCATAATATGCCAGAGAAAAAGAGGATGACAGAGAAGGGATCTATACTAGGCATATTAATTCATAATATGCTAGAGAAAAGAGGATGACAGAAGGCTGATTTCTAGGATATTAACTCTAATATGCTAGGAAAAAGAGGATGACAGAGAAGGATTATACTAGGCATATAACTTCATATATGCTAGAGAAAAGAGGATGACAGAGAAGGACTATACTGACATATTAACTCATAACATGCTAGAGAAAGAGGATGACGAGAAGGACTATACTTTAGCTATTAACTTCATAATGTGCTAGAGAAAAGAGGATGACAGAAAGGGCATGCTGTACTATTAATTCTATATGCTAGAGAAAAAGGATGACAGAGAAGGATCTATACTAGACATATTAATCAATAATGATAGAGAAAGAGGATGACAAGAAGACATACTAGGCATATTAACTTCATAATATGCTAGAGAAAAGAGGATGACAGAGAAAGACTTATAGAATATTAACTTCATAATATGCTGGAAAGAGGATGACAGAGAAGGACTATACAGGCATATAACTTCATAATATGCTAAGAAAAGGGATGACAGAGAAGGACTATACTAGGCAATTAACTTCATAATATGCAGAGAAAAGAGGATGACAGAGAAGGACATACTAGACATATTAACTTCATAATATGCTAGAGAAAAGAGGATGACAGAGAAGGACTATACTAGACATATTAACTTCATAATATGCTAGAGAAAAAGAGGATGACAGAGAAGGATAATACTAGACATATTAACTTCATAATATGCTAGAGAAAAAGAGGATGACAGAGAAGGACTATACTAGACATATTAACTTCATATATAGAGAAAAAGAGATGACAGAGAAGGACTATACTAGACATATAACTTCATAATATGCTAGAGAAAAGAGGATGACAGAGAAGGACTATACTAGACATATTAACTTCATAATATGCTAGAGAAAAAGAGGATGACGAGAAGGATTACTAGACATATTAATCCATAATATGCTAGAGAAAAAGAGGATGACAGAGAAGGACTATACTAGGCAATTAACTTCAAAAATGCTAGAGAAAAGAGGATGACAGAGAAGGATTTTACTAGGCATATTAACCATAATATCTAGAGAAAAAGAGGATGCAGAGAAGGACTATACTAGGCATATTAACTTCATAATATGCTAGAGAAAAAAAGGATGACAGAGAAGGACTTACTAGGCATATAACTTCATAATATGCTAGAGAAAAGAGGATGACGAGAAGGATATACTAGGATATTTAAATTATAATATGCTAGAGAAAAGAGGATGACAGAGAAGGACTATACTAGACATATTAACTTCATAATATGCTAGAGAAAAAGAGGATGACAGAGAAGGACTATACTAGGCTATTTAACTTATAATATGCTGAGAAAAGAGGATGACAGAGAAGGATATACTAGGCATATTAACTTAATATGCTAGAGAAAAAAAGGATGACAGAGAAGGACTATACTAGACATATTAACTTCATAATATGCTAGAGAAAAAGAGGATGACAGAGAAGGACTATATAGGCATATTTAAATTCATAAAATGCTAGAAAAAAGAGGATGACAGAGAAGGATTTTACTAGGCATATTAACTTCATAATATGCTAGAGAAAAAGAGGATGACAGAGAAGGATTATACTAGGCATATTAACTTCATAATATGCAGAGAAAAAGAGGATGACAGAGAAGGACTATACTAGGCATATTAACTTCATAATATGCTAGAGAAAAAGAGGATGACAGAGAAGGACTTTTACTTGGATATTAACTTCATAATATGCTAGAGAAAAGAGGATGACAGAGAAGGACTATACTAGGCATATTAACTTCATAATATGCTAGAGAAAAAAAGGATGACAGAGAAGGACTATACTGGCATATTAACTCATAATATGCTAAGAAAAGAATGACAGAGAAGGGTATACTAGGCATATTAACTCATAATATGCTAGAGAAAAGAGGATGACAGAGAAGACTATACTAGACATATTAACTTCATAATATGCTAGAGAAAAAGAGGATGACAGAGAAGGACTATACTAGGCATATTAACTTCATAATATGCTAGAGAAAAAGAGGATGACAGAGAAGGACTATACTAGGCATATTAACTTCATAATATGCTGAAAAAAAAGGATGACAGAGAAGGACTATACTAGACATATTAACTTCATAATATGCTAGAGAAAAAGAGGATGACAGAGAAGGACTATACTAGACATATTAACCATAATATGCTGAGAAAAAGAGGATGACAGAGAAGGACTATACTAGGATATTAACTTATAATGTGCTAGAGAAAAGAGGATGACAGAGAAGGACTATGTTTAAAATATTAACTTCATAATATGCTAGAGAAAAAAAGGATGACAGAGAAGGACTATACTAGACATATTAACTTCATAATATGGTAGAGAAAAAGAGGATGGCAGAGAAGGACTATACTAGACATATTAACTTCATAATATGCTAGAGAAAAAGAGGATGACAGAGAAGGATTAAAAGGACATATTAATTCATATAGGTAGAGAAAAAGAGGATGGCAGAGAAGGACTATACTAGACATATTTAAACTATAATATGCTGAGAAAAGAGGATGACAGAGAAGGATATACTAGGCATATTAACTTCATAATATGCTAGAGAAAAAGAGGATGACAGAGAAGGACATATTTGGCATATTAACTTCATAATATGCTAGAGAAAAGAGGATGACAGAGAAGGACTATACTAGACATATTAACTTCATAATATGCCAGAGAAAAGAGGATGACAGAGAAGGACTATACTGACATATTAACTTCATATATGCTGGAAAAAGAGGATGACAGAGAAGGATAATACTAGACATATTAACTTCATAATATGCTAGAGAAAAGAGGGTGACAGAGAAGGACTATACAGAATATTAACTTCATAATAGAGAAAAAGAGGATGACAGAGAAGGACTATACTAGACATATTAACTTATAATATGCCAGAGAAAAAAAGGATGACAGAGAAGGACTATACTAGACATATTAACTTCATAATATGCTAGAGAAAAAGAGGATGACAGAGAAGGACTTTTACAGACATATTTAAATTCATAATATGCAAGAAAAGAGGATGACAGAGAAGGATATACTAGATTTTTAACTCAATATGCTGAGAAAAAGAGGATGACAGAGAAGGACTATACTAGGATATTAACTTTATATATGCTAGAGAAAGAGGATGACAGAGAAGGACTATACTAGGCATATTAACTTCATAATATGCTAGAAAAAGAGATGACAGAGAAGGACTATACTAGGATATTAACTTCATAATATGCTAGAGAAAAAGAGGATGACAGAGAAGGACTATACTAGACATATTTAACTTATAATATGCAGAGAAAAGAGGATGACAGAGAAGGACTATACTAGACATATTAACTTCATAATATGCTAGAGAAAAAGAGGATGACAGAGAAGGATTTTACTAGGATATAACTTTACAATATGCTAGAGAAAAAAAGGATGACAGAGAAGGGCATACTAGGATATTAACTTAAATATGCTGAGAAAAGAGGAGACAGAGAAGGACTATACTAGACATATTCTTCAAATATGCTAGAGAAAAAGAGGATGACAGAGAAGGATCATACCAGGCATATTAACTTCATAATATGCTAGAGAAAAAAAGGATGACAGAGAAGGACTATACTAGGCATATTAACTTCATAATATGCTAGAGAAAAGAGGATGACAGAAAGGAACTATATAGGCATATAACTTCATAATATGCTAGAGAAAAGAGGATGACAGAGAAGGACTATACTAGGCATATTAACTTCATAATATGCTAGAAAAAAAGAGGATGACAGAGAAGGACTATACTAGGCATATTAACTTCATAATATGCTAGAGAAAAAGAGGATGACAGAGAAGGACTATACTAGGCATATTAACCTATATATGCTAGAGAAAAGAGGATGACAGAGAAGGACTATACTAGACATATTAACTTCATAATATCTAGAGAAAGAGGATGACAGAGAAGGACTATACTAGACATATTAACTTCATAATATGGTAGAGAAAAAGAGGATGACAGAGAAGGACTATACTGGGCATATAACTTCATAATATGCTAGAGAAAAAGAGGATGACAGAGAAGGACTATACTAGACATATTAACTTCATAATATGCTAGAGAAAAAGAGGATGACAGAGAAGGACTCTACTAGACATATTAACTTCATAATAGTCAGAGAAAAGAGGATGACAGAGAAGGATTATACTAGGCATATTAACTTCATAAATGCTAGGAAAGAGGATGACAGAGAAGGACTATACTAGGCATATTAACTTCATAATATGCTAGAGAAAAAGAGGATGACAGAGAAGGATATACTAGGCATATTAACTTCATAATATGCTGAAAAAAGAGGATGACAGAGAAGGACTATACAGGCATATTAACTTCATAATATGCTAGAGAAAAAAAGGATGACAGAGAAGGACTATACTAGACATATAACTTCATAATATGCCTAGAGAAAGAGGATGACAGAGAAGGACTATACTAGACATATTACTATAATATGCTAGAGAAAAAGAGGATGACAGAGAAGGATTATACTAGGATATTAACTTGCAATATGCTAGAGAAAAAAAGGATGACAGAGAAGGACTATACGACATATTAACTATAATATGCTAGAGAAAAGAGGATGACAGAGAAGGACTATCTGGATATTAACTCATAATATGCCAGAGAAAAAGAGGATGACAGAGAAGGATTTACTAGGCATATTAACTTCAATATGCTAGAGAAAAAGAGGATGACAGAGAAGGACATCTAGGCATATTAACTTAAATATGCTAGAGAAAAGAGGATGACAGAGAAGGACTATACTAGGCATATTAACTTAAAATGCTAGGAAAAAAAAAGGATGACAGAGAAGGATTATACTAGAATAACTCATAAATGCTAGAGAAAAAGGGATGACAGAGAAGGACTATACTAGGATATTAACTTCATAATATGCTAGAGAAAAGAGGATGACAAGAAGGACTATACTAGACATATTTAAATTCATAATATGCTAGAGAAAAAGAGGATGACAGAGAAGGATATACTAGGCATATTAACTTATAATATGCTAGAGAAAAGAGGATGACAGAGAAGGACTATACTAGGCATATTAACTTCATAATATGCTAGAGAAAAAGAGGATGACAGAGAAGGACTATACTAGACATATAACTTCATAATATGCTAGAGAAAAAGAGATGACAGAGAAGGACTATACTAGGCATATTAACTTTATATATGCTAGAGAAAAAAAGGATGACAGAGAAGGGCTATACTAGATATTAACTTCATAATGTGCTAGAGAAAAGAGGATGACAGAGAAGGACTATGCTAGAAATTAACTTCAAATATGCCAGAGAAAAGAGGATGACAGAGAAGGGCTATACTAGACAATTAACTTATAATAGGTAGAAAAAAAGGATGACAGAGAAGGACTATACTAGATATAACTTTATAATATGCTAGAGAAAAGAGGATGACAGAGAAGGACTATACTAGACATATTAACTTCATAATATGCTAGAGAAAAAGAGGGTGACAGAGAAGGGGCTATATAGACATATTAACTTCATAATATGGTAGAGAAAAAGAGGATGGCAGAGAAGGACTATACTAGACATATTAACTTCATAATATGCTAGAGAAAAAGAGGATGACAGAGAAGGACTATACTAGGCATATTAACTTCATAATATGCTAGAGAAAAAAAGGATGACAGAGAAGGACTATACTAGGCATATTAACTTCATAATATGCTAGAGAAAAAGAGGATGACAGAGAAGGACTATACTAGACATATTAACTTCCAAAATTTCTGAGAAAAGAGGATGACAGAGAAGGACTATACTAGAATATTAACTTCATAATATGCTAGAGAAAAGAGGATGACAGAGAAGGATAATACTGACATATTAACTTTATAATATGCTAGAGAAAAAGAGGATGACAGAGAAGGACTATACTAGACATATTAACTTCATAATATGGTAGAGAAAAAGAGGATGACAGAGAAGGACTATACTAGACATATTTAAATTCAAATATGCTAGAGAAAAGAGGATGACAGAGAAGGACTATACTAGACATATTAACTTCATAATATGCTAGAGAAAAAGAGGATGACAGAGAAGGACTTACTGACATATTAATTCATAATATGCTAGAGAAAAGAGATGACAGAGAAGGACATACTAGGCATAATTTATAATATGCTTTGAGAAAAGAGGATGACAGAGAAGGATTTTACTAGGGGATATTAACTTCATAATATGCTGAGAAAAAGAGGATGACAGAGAAGGACTATACTAGGCATATTAACTTATAATGCTGAGAAAAGAGGATGACAGAGAAGGATTTTACTAGGCATATTAACTTCATAATATGCTAGAGAAAAAGAGGATGACAGAGAAGGACTATACTAGGCATATTAACTTCATAATATGCTAGAAAAAAAGAGGATGACAGAGAAGGACTATACCAGGCATATTAATTCTAATATGCTAGAGAAAAGAGGATGACAGAGAAGGACTATACTAGACATATTAACTTCATAATATGCTAGAGAAAAAGAGGATGACAGAGAAGGACTATACTAGGCATATTAACTTCATAATATGCTAGAAAAAAAGAGGATGACAGAGAAGGACTATACTAGGCATATTAACTTCATAATATGCTAGGGGAAAAGAGGATGACAGAGAAGGACTAACTGACATATTAACTTCATAATATGCTAGAGAAAAGAGGATGACAGAGAAGGACTATACTAGGCATATTAACTTCATAATATGCTAGAGAAAAAAAGGATGACAGAGAAGGACTATACTAGGCATATTTAACTTCAATGTGCTTGGGAAAAAAAGGATGACAGAGAAGGATTATGCTAGACATATTAACTTCATAATATAGAGAAAAGAGGATGACAGAGAAGGATATACTAGACATATTAACTTCATAATATGGTAGAGAAAAAAAGGGTGACAGAGAAGGACTATACAGGATATTAACTTATAATATGCAGAGAAAAAGAGGATGACAGAGAAGGACTATACTAGACATATTAACTTCATAATATGCTAGAGAAAAAGAGGATGACAGAGAAGGACTATACTAGACATATTAACTTCATAATATGGTAGAGAAAAAGAGGATGGCAGAGAAGGATATAATAGGATATTTAAATCATAATGCTGAGAAAGAGGATGACGAGAAGGACTATACTAGGATATTAACTCATAATATGCTGAGAAAAAAAGGATGACAGAGAAGGACTATACTAGACATATTAACCATAATATGCTAGAGAAAAGAGGATGACAGAGAAGGACTATACAGGATATTAACTTCTTTAAAGTTAGAGAAAAAGAGGATGACAGAGAAGGACTATACTAGGCATATTAACTTCATAATGTGCTAGAGAAAAAGAGGATGACAGAGAAGGACTATACTAGGCATATTAACTTCAAATGTAGAGAAAAGAGGGTGACAGAGAGGACTATACTAGACATATTAACTTCATAATATGGTAGAGAAAAAGAGGATGGCAGAGAAGGACTATACTAGACATATTAACTTCATAATATGCTAGAGAAAAAAAGGATGACAGAGAAGGACTATACTAGGCATATTTAAATTCATAATATGCTAGAGAAAAAGAGGATGACAGAGAAGGACTATACTAGGCATATTAACTTCCCAAAATGCTAGAGAAAAGAGGATGACAGAGAAGGACTATACTAGACATATTAACTTCATAATATGCTAGAGAAAAAGAGGATGACAGAGAAGATCTACTAGACATATTAACTTCATAATATGCTAGAGAAAAAGAGGATGACAGAGAAGGACTATACTAGGCATATTTCTTCATAATATGCTAGAGAAAAGAGGATGACAGAGAAGGATATACTAGGATATTAACTTCATAAATGCTAGAGAAAAAAAGGATGACAGAGAAGGATATACTAGGCATATTAACTTCATAATATGCTAGAGAAAAAGAGGATGACAGAGAAGGACTATACTAGGCATATTAACTTCATAATATGCTAGAGAAAAAGAGGATGACAGAGAAGGACTATACTAGACATATTAACTTCATAATAGCAGAGAAAGAGGATGACAGAGAAGGATTATACTAGGCATATTAACTTCATAATATGCTAGAGAAAAAAAGGATGACAGAGAAGGATAACTAGGATATTTAACTTCATAATATGCTAGAGAAAAAGAGGATGACAGAGAAGGATATACTGCATATTAACTTATAATATGCTGAGAAAAAGAGGATGACAGAGAAGGATTATACTAGGCATATTAACTAAATATGCTAGAGAAAAAGAGGAGACAGAGAAGGACTATACTAGGCTATTAACTTCATAATATGCTGAGAAAAAAAGGATGACAGAGAAGGACTATACTAGAATATTAACTTATAATATTTGAGAAAAGAGGATGACAGAGAAGGACTATACTAGACATATTAACTTCATAATGCTAGAGAAAAAAAGGATGACAGAGAAGGATAATCTAGACATATTAACTTCATAATATGCTAGAGAAAAAGAGGATGACAGAGAAGGATAATACTAGACATATTAACTTAAATATGGTAGAGAAAAAAGAGGATGACAGAGAAGGACTATACTAGACATATTAACTTCATAATATGCTAGAGAAAAAGAGGATGACAGAGAAGGACTATACTAGACATATTAACTTCATAATATGCTAGAGAAAAAGAGGATGACAGAGAAGGACTCTACTAGACATATTAACTTCATAATATCCAGAGAAAAAAAGGATGACAGAGAAGGATTATACTAGGCATATTAACTTCATAATATGCTAGAGAAAAAGAGGATGACAGAGAAGGATATACTAGGCATATTAACTTCAAATATGCTAGAGAAAAGAGGATGACAGAGAAAGGGCTATACTAGACATATTAACTTCATAATATGCTAGAGAAAAAGAGGGGTGACAGAGAAGGACATGCTGTACATTAACTCATAATATGCAGAGAAAAAGAGGATGACAGAGAAGGACTATACTAGACATATTAACTTCAATATGGTAGAAAAAAGAGGATGACAGAGAAGGATTACTAGCATATTAACTCATAATATGTAGAGAAAAAAAGGATGACAGAGAAGGACTATACTAGACAATAACTCAAATATGCTAGAGAAAAGAGGGTGACAGAGAAGGACTATACTAGAATATTAACTTCATAATATGGTAGAGAAAAGAGGAAAGGCAGAGAAGGGTATACGGCATATTAACTTTATAATATGCTGAGGGAAAAAGAGGATGACAGAGAAGGACATACTAGGCATATTAACTTCATAATATGCTAGAGAAAAGAGGATGACAGAGAAGGACTATACTAGACATATTAACTTCATAATATGCTAGAGAAAAAGAGGATGACAGAGAAGGACTATACTAGGCATATTTAAATTTATAATGTGCTGGGAAAAAAAAGGATGACAGAGAAGGACATACTAGGATATTAACTTATAATGTGCTAGAGAAAAAGAGGACAGAGAAGGACTATACTAGATATTAACTTCATAATTTCTAGAGAAAAAGAGATGACAGAGAAGGACTATACTAGAAAATATTAACTTCCAAATAGGTAGAAAAAGAGGGTGGCAGAGAAGGACATACTAGGGCATATTAACTTCCCTAATTAGAGAGAAAAAGAGGATGACAGAGAAGGATATACTAGGATATTAACTTCAAATATGCTAGAGAAAAAGAGGATGACAGAGAAGGACTATACTAGGCATATTAACTTCATAATGCTGAGAAAAAAGGATGACAGAGAAGGACTATACTGCATATTAAATCATAATATGCTAGAGAAAAGAGGATGACAGAGAAGGACTCTACTAGACATATTAACTTATAAATGCTAGAGAAAAGAGGATGACAGAGAAGGACTATACTAGGCATATTAACTTAAATATGCTAGAGAAAAAAAGGATGACAGAGAAGGACTATACTAGATATAACTTTAATATGCTAGAGAAAAAAAGGATGACAGAGAAGGACTATACTAGGTAATTTTAAATTCATAATATGCTAGGAAAAAGAGATGACAGAGAAGGACTATACAGGATATAACTTCATATATGCTAGAGAAAAAGAGGAACAGAGAAGGATTATATTAGGCATATTAACTTCATAATATGCTAGAGAAAAAGAGGATGACAGAGAAGGACTATACTAGACATATTAACTTCATAATATGCTAGAGAAAAAGAGGATGACAGAGAAGGACTATACTAGGCATATTAACTTCATAATATGCTAGAGAAAAAGAGGATGACAGAGAAGGACTATACTAGGCATATTAACTTCATAATATGCTAGAGAAAAAGAGGATGACAGAGAAGGGCTATACTAGAATATTAACTTCTAATAATATTTGAGAAAAAAAGGATGACAGAGAAGGACTATACAGGATATTAACTTCATAATATGCAGAGAAAAAGAGGATGAAGAGAAGGACTATACTAGGCATATTAACTTCATAATATGCTAGAGAAAAAGAGGATGACAGAGAAGGACTATACTAGACATATTAACTTCATAATATGCTAGAGAAAAAGAGGATGACAGAGAAGGATAATACTAGACATATTAACTTCATAATATGCTAGAGAAAAAGAGGATGACAGAGAAGGACTATACTAGGTATTAACTCATAATATGCTAGAGAAAAAGAGGATGACAGAGAAGGACTATACTAGGCATATTAACTTCATAATATGCTAGAGAAAAAGAGGATGACAGAGAAGGATATACTAGGCATATTAACTTCAAATATGCTAGAGAAAAGAGGGTGACAGAGAAGGATTTATCTAGGATATAACTTCATAATATGCTAGAGAAAAGAGGATGACAGAGAAGGACTATACTAGGGGATATTAACTTCATAATATGCTAGAGAAAAGAGGATGAAGAGAAGGATATACTAGGGATATTAACTTCATAATATGCTAGAGAAAAGGGGGATGACAGAGAAGGACTATACAGGCATATTAACTTCATAATATGCTAGAGAAAAGAGGATGACAGAGAAGGATATACTAGACATATTAACTTTATAATATGCTAGAGAAAAGAGGATGAAGAAGGGTATACAGGCATATAACTTCATAATATGCTGAGAAAAGAGGATGAAGAGAGACTATACTAGCATATTAACTTCATAATATGCTGAGGAAAAAGAGGATGACAGAGAAGGACTATACTAGACATATTAACTTCATAATATGCTAGAAAAAAGGAAAGACAGAGAAGGATAACTAGATATTAACTTCATAATATGCTAGAGAAAAAGAGGATGACAGAGAAGGACTATACTAGGATATTAACTTTAAATTTTGCTAGAGAAAAGAGGATGACAGAGAAGACATGTAGACATATTAACTTCATAATATGCAGAGAAAAAAAGGGTGACAGAGAAGGACTATACTAGACATATAACTTCAAAAATGGTAGAGAAAAAGAGGATGACAGAGAAGGATATACTAGGCATATTAACTTCATAATATCGAGAAAAGAGGATGACAGAGAAGGACTATACTAGACATTTAACTAATATGCAAAAAAAGAGGATGACAGAGAAGGACTATACTGACATATTAACTTCATAATATGGTAGAGAAAAAGAGGATGGCAGAGAAGGATTTTACTAGGCATATTAACTTCATAATATGCTAGAGAAAAAGAGGATGACAGAGAAGGACTATACTAGGCATATTAACTTCATAATATGCTAGAGAAAAAAAGGATGACAGAGAAGGACTATACTAGACATTTAACTTAAATATGCTAGAGAAAAAAAGGATGACAGAGAAGGACTATACTAGGCATATTAACTTCATAATGTGCTAGAGAAAAAGAGGATGACAGAGAAGGACTATACTAGGCATATTAACTTCATAATGTGCTAGAGAAAAAGAGGATGACAGAGAAGGACTATACTAGGCATATTAACTTCATAATGTGCTAGAGAAAAAGAGGATGACAGAGAAGGACTATACTAGACATATTAACTTCATAATATGGTAGAGAAAAAGAGGATGGCAGAGAAGGACTATACTAGACATATTAACTTCATAATATGCTAGAGAAAAGAGGATGACAAAAAGGACTATACTAGGGAAGTAACTCATAATTGCAGAGAAAAAGAGGATGACAGAGAAGGACTATACTAGGCATATTAACTTTATAATATGCAGAGAAAAGAGGATGACAGAGAAGGACTATACTGACATATTAACTTCATAATATGCAGAGAAAAAAAGGATGACAGAGAAGGATATACTAGACATATTAACTTCAAATGCTAGAGAAAAGAGGATGACAGAGAAGGATAATACAGACAATTAACTTTTAAAAATTGGGAGAAAAGAGGATGACAGAGAAGGACTATACTAGACATATTAACTTCATAATATGGGTAGAAAAAGAGAAAGACAGAGAAGGACTATACTAGCATATTACTCATTATGCTTAGAAAAGATACGGAAGTACTTCATAAAACAATCATAATATGCTAGAGAAAAGAGGATGACAGAGAAGGACTCTACTAGACATATTAACTTCATAATATGCTAGAGAAAAAAAGGAGACAGAGAAGGATTATACTAGGCATATTAATTAAATATGCTAGAGAAAAGAGGATGACAGAGAAGGATCATACTGGCATATTAACTTCATAATATGCTAGAGAAAAAAAAGGATGACAGAGAAGGACTATACTAGGCATATTAACTTCATAATATGCTAGAGAAAAAAAGGATGACAGAGAAGGATCATACTAGGATATTAACTTATAATATGCTAGAGAAAAAGGATGACAGAGAAGGACTATACTAGGATATTAACTTCATAATATGCAGAGAAAAAGAGGATGACAGAGAAGGACTATACTAGGCATATTAACTTCATAATATGCTAGAGAAAAAGAGGATGACAGAGAAGGACTATACTAGACAATTAACTCCATATGCTAGAGAAAAAGAGGATGACAGAGAAGGACTATACTAGGCATATTAACTTATAAATGCTAGAGAAAAGAGGATGACAGAGAAGGACTATACTGGCATATTAACTTACAATATGCTAGAGAAAAAGAGGGTGAAGAGAAGGACTATACTGGTATTAACCTCCCTAATATGCTAGAGAAAAAGAGGATGACAGAGAAGGATTATACTAGGCATATTAATTATAATATGCTAGAGAAAAGAGGGTGACAGAGAAGGACTATACTAGGCATATTAACTTCATAATGTGCTAGAGAAAAAAAGGATACAGAGAAGGATATGCTAGACATATTAACTTCAAAAATGCTAGAGAAAAAGAGGATGACAGAGAAGGACTATACAGACATATTATTATAATATGGTGAGAAAAAGAGGATGACAGAGAAGGATTATACAGGCATATTAACTTCATATATGCTAGAGAAAAGAGGATGACAGAGAAGGACTATACTAGGGAAAATTAACTTCAAATATGCTAGGAAAAAGAGGGGTGACAGAGAAGGATTATACTAGACAAATTTAAATTCATAATATGGAGAGAAAAAGAGGATGGCAGAGAAGGACTATACTAGCATATTAACTTCATAAATGCTAGAGAAAAAGAGGATGACAGAGAAGGACATACTAGGCATATTAACTTTATAATATGCTAGAGAAAAGAGGATGACAGAGAGGACTATACTAGACATATTAACTTCATAATATGCTAAGAAAGAGGATGACAGAGAAGGACTATACTAGCATATTAACCATATGTGCTAGAGAAAAGAGGATGAAGAGAAGGACTATACTAGGATATTAACTCTAATGTGCTAGAGAAAAGAGGATGACAGAGAAGGACTATACTTAGGCATATTAACTTCATATGTGCTAGAGAAAAGAGGATGACAGAGAAGGACATATAGACATATTAACTTCCCTAATGTTAGAGAAAAAGAGGATGACAGAGAAGGACTATACTAGGCATATTAACTTCATAATTTGGGAGAGAAAAAGAGGATGACAGAGAAGGGCTATACTAGGCATTTAACTTCATAATATGCTAGAGAAAAAGAGGATGACAGAGAAGGACTATACCAGGCAATTAACTTCATAATATGCTAGAGAAAAAGAGGATGACAGAGAAGGACTATACTAGGCATATTAACTTCATAATATGCTAGAGAAAAAGAGGATGACAGAGAAGGACATACTAGGCATATTAACTTCATAATATGGTAGAGAATCACAAAGTTGATCCTCGAGGCTGAGACAGGTTCCAAAATGTACAAATCAACAACTGAGTTTGATCCTCGTAGCTGGAGACAGTGTTCCCAAAAAGTACAATTAACAACTAAGTTTGATTCTCGTAGCTGGAGACATTGTTCCCAAAAAGTATAAATTTAAAACTAAGTTTGATCCTCGTAGCTGAGACATTATTCCAAAATGTATAATCAACAACTAAGTTTGATCCTCGTAGCTGGAGACATTGTTCCAAAAATGTACAATTAACAACTAAGTTTGTTCCTCGTAGCTGGAAACATTGTTTCCAAAAATGTACAATTACAACTAAATTTTTTCCTCAGTGGAGACATTGTTCCAAAATCTACAATCAACAACTAGTTTGTTCTCGTAGCTGGGGACATTGTTCCAAAAAAGTATAATCAACAACTAAGTTTGATCCTCGTAGCTGAGACATTGTTCAAAAATGTATAATCAACTAAGTTTGTTCCGTAGCTGGAGACATTGTTTCAAAATGTACAATCAACAACTGAGTTTGTTCCTCGTAGCTGGAGACATTGTTCCAAAAATGTACAATCAACAACTCATGTAAAAGCAAATATATGTATATATATACTAGATTAGGAATTTAAAAAACCTAAAGTGCCTAAAAGAAAAATGAAAACTTCGAAGACGATGTGCAAGATGTCATTGACGACCTGAGAATGACTGATGCTGACGCTAGTCAACATGCACTGAACAGAAGTTTTTCAGGACGTGTCATGGAAGCCAAGTTCCGAAGGACACGCTACTTGATGATAAGAATTGAAATTTAGGAGAAATGAGAAACGTATTACAGGGAGGTTAAGGACTGAACACCGGCACAAAAGACTGGTGATTTTGGATATACAAGCCAACCTTTTATACGGGTTTCGGGATCTGATGATGATGAAAATAATCATAAATAATATATATCAATGAAATGTTCAAAGTGATTACTATTATTTAATCTAACACTGCAACCAGATACGTTTTACTCCACATCAAGCCTTACCTTTGTAGTGGTGGAGCTTGCGTGCTCCAATCAAACAGGGGCTAGAGCGGCGGAACCTGTGTTTCTAGGTAGGGTCACCAGGCCGGACAGGTCAATGAGGACGGGCTAGACTAAATATGGCTTTCTGGCACATAAGGTTGAATATTTGCTTGGGACTAACAATCCCATCCAGTAAAATAACTTTACAGGACACCAGAGGTTAAACGAAAACGTAGAAGACCCAAAACGACTTTGAGGAGAACAGTAGTACAAGAACTTTAAGAAATGAACCATAACGGGAACACAATACAGATGACAGCCAATATTCGAAAAGAATGGTGTGCATTTGTTGCTGTCCTAAACACCAGGGGCGTCACTAGCTAGAGAGAAAAGATACGTTCCTAAAAAGCCAAAATAGATTACTTAAAAAAAAATTATAGATTTACGGGAGGAAAAATGTATCAAATCTCGCGACTAGATAAGACAGTTAATGAGAACCACCAGAGAGAGGCCAGTGCGTAAGCTATTCCAGGTCTTCTCAATCCTGTAACCCATTACACAGCGTAGTATAATCTTCAGGCTTGCGTGACAAAGAGGTATAAGAGGAATTATATCAATGATTGAGAGACAGACAAAGCTTCTCTTCTGGTTTATTTATAGCTAGAAACAAAATAGTACTAAGAGATAAATGAGTAACGACATATAGTGGATAACTGGATATGTCTTACGTAACTGTGAACATGGTGGCGTCCTGGCCTAGGGGTTAGTGACTCGGTCTGTTAACCTCGACGTTCGTTCTGAGTTCGAATCACGCTGCGGACAATTTGGTTGCAAATTGTTTCGCGTGGATTTTAACAAAGGACGATGGCACCACCCGTTCAGAAAGCAATAGCAAACTCAACAAAGTGCGTATCCTTTATAGGGCGTTGCTCTCTTTGCAGCACATCTGAAATTCACTCTGTCTCTTGCTAGTTCACCCACTTCGTCGATGGTCATGTTCATGGTGTCTTTAATATCTTGTAGCCATCTTCTTCTTGGTCTGCCTCTGCGTCCTGGGACGCTGTCCTCTAGTATTGTTCTTTCCAGGCCATCATGACGCTTGGTGTGACCAAAGTATGTAATTTGTATGGATAGTATGTTGTTTATCAGCCAATTCTCTTTAACATTTAGTTCTTTCAGGACATCAGTGTTCTTTCATTTTTCTGTCCATGGTATTCGTAGGATCTTTCTGTAGCATTTAGTTTCGAAGGACTGGATTTTCGTTCTTGTTTTTGTGTAATAGTCTATGATTCACAACCATAAGTAGCCACTGGGAAAATGCATACTCTCAATATTTTTAATTTTAGTATTTTGCTGGTGCTTTGCCACATGTTCTTCATTGTGTTTAACTTCTTGATTGCTATTGCCAATCTTTTTGAGATCTCTTTGTAGCAGTCACCGTTATTGTTATTATTGAGCCCAGATATTCGTAGCTCTCTACACATTGGAGTTCTTCATTGTTTACTTGGATGTTAGGTGAGCCTTTTGCTTTGTCAGTTGACATGATTTTTGTTTTTGTGTATTCAAATATAGATGTTGGTCTTCACTATGTTTCTTGGTCGTCATGATTAGGTTTTCCAAACCTTCTTTGCTGGTGAATAATAATACTGTATCGTCTGCGTATCTAAGCTCTGGTATGCATTTGCCGCCTATAGTGAGAGGGTCGTAATTCACATAGTTGGCATCGTCTTTTACATTCCTCATGATGTTCTCCGCATATATGTTGAATAAGTATGGTGACAAAATACATCCCTGTCGTACCCCTTTGAATCTCGAACCATTCAGCTATTTCACCTCCTATTTTAATGGATGCCTGTTGTTCGTGGTATAGAGATTCTATGAGTTGTATTATGTGTGTTGGAAAGTGCATGTCTTTCATGATATTCCACATTTTCTGGTGTTGTATATGATCGAAAGCCTTGCTATAGTCTATGAAACATGCATGCAGGTCTATGTTGTATTCTCTGCATTTCTCGATAATGAGTCTCATGCTACAAATATGGTCTCTAGTGCCTCTACCTCTTCTAAAACCTGCTTGTGTTTCATGTATTTCATCTTCGAATTTTTGTTCCATCCTCTTCATTATGATTTTTAGTAGGATTTTGCTGGTGTGACTTATAAGGGCAATAGTTCTGTAGTTGGTGCATAGTTTCATGTTTCCCTTCTTTGGAATAGGTATAAATATGGATCTTTTCCATTCCTTTGGCCAGGAGGAGCTATTCCATATCTTTGTGGCAAACTACTGTATTCATATTTAATAGCAAACTACTGAACGTAATAATGCCTAGAAAAATCACAAACAGCGTTACAAAGCTGGGGTTGATTCGCAGAGTCCTGTAAAGGATATGCAATTAACTTTTAACTTTGAACATGTGTTTCAACTATGATGTCTTACTAATTAATAAAAACAAAAACATGTACAAACTATGGTTAACACTATAGGAATGGTGGAATGATTAGTTTTCAACTTATGATACTCTAACAACAGCTACTATCATACACGAATTGACATTAACATAACTAAACAACTACAAGAAAGAAGTAGAAGAAGAAACAGAAGAAAATGACAAAGAATTTCAAAAATAAATAAAATCTCATTATTCTCTAGACAGTGAAAAATGTGTACATTTTAAAGTGTACATGAGTAAAGCTGTTATACAAAAAGATCAGAATACTACGAGCATACATATTTCAAGTGACAACGTATGGATGTATAACAAGGATTTTTAACAAGGCAGATGGAAGCCTTGAATATAAGTATTACAGAAGAGTCATCTATATATCATGACACTAAAGAGAACTTATAACTCTATCCAGAAGAAACTCAAAATCAAACAAAATTGGATGATGTTACAAATAAGACTGTGTAGATTGAAGTATTTTGGACATATAAAAAATACACAACGTTTTGGAGACGACCATCATGGAAAAAAGAAGAAGAAAAGCCTGAAGAAGATGGATTTAAAATGTGACTTTTAATTTGAGTATGACGCTGTCAGATGGCCTGGAAAGAACAATACTAGAGAGCAGGGTCCCAGGACGCAGAGGCAGAGGCAGACCAAGAAGAAGATGGTTACAAGATATTAAAAAAACCATGAACATGACCATCGACGAAGTGGGTGAACTGGCAAGAGACAGAGTGAATTTCAGATGTGCTGCAAAGAGAGCAACGCCCTATAAAGGATCCGCACCTTGATGATGATGATGACGGCTGTAAATACGGGGATATGGCTTATGAGAGAAGAACTGCTGGAGTGGTAACGTTTTGTTCAGGACAAGCTATAGGATGATGATGATGATGACAAATTAGAAAGAAATACCTCTCCTTCTCCTTCTTCTTCTTTGCGTTCGTCCTTTACGACCAATTTTAATCACTCTTTGTGATATGTTTGATCTTTGCCAAGAACGTATATACGTTGCATATTGGTTTGATAGGCCCCTAAACGCATAGACTTCTACACGCTTAGGACACATGCATCCGATTTCAGCCAAACCTCCTTAGTCGCCTCTTACGACATGCGTGGCAGGTAACAGTGGTTCTATTCTTTACACCCCAATTTGGGCCCCGTAACCACTCGGGCGAAAGAAATACCATATACCGAGACTGACATGTCGATACACGGACTTGATGAATAGGCAGACAGACAGAAACACCAATATTTAATAGACAGAAATGAGGTTGAGAATGTGAAGAGTCCAACAAGATGTGATGGGTATGCGCTTCTTCTTCTTCGAACGTTCTATATCGAGCACTTGTTAACCACTCTGTGTGACTTGTTTGTGTTCTGAGCCTAAGAGCGATTGTATGTTGTGCCAGTTATGCACCTAAAAGTAGGCCTGCACATCCGATTTCTGTGATGCTTTTTAGTTACTAGGGTTATTTCCCAAGGTTCTACATCAGTCGAACCTTACGACATGCCTTGTAGGTCGCAGTGGTACTATTATTTGCTGCCCTTGCTGGCTTGGGGAACAGCAAGGGCGGGTAATCGGCTATAAGGTTTGCTTGCGGACAATACTGTTGTCTCTGCAACTTCCTGTTGTAGTCTTAAATATATTTATAGTCCTGACTGATATTATAGCTTCCGGTGTCACTACTGTGTGGTTTTGTTTCTGTTTCTCTTGATACCAATCCAGATACTTCTCAAACTGGTAACATAAACTTTAATGAGAGACTCGGATTGACAAATCTCTTAACTATAGCTGACAGAATTCGACTCATAATTTGGGTTCAGAGTAAATCCCTTCTTCCCTCAACCTGTATCCATACACACCCTACCACTCTGATTCACACGCATAATAAAAACGGAAGTAGCAAAACTCATTATTTGTGTTATCGTCAAGCGCCGTTACTTCTGGTGTAGGCGATCATGTATCTCCTCAACTCTCTCACTCACTCTCATTCTCTAGTGCAGCTTAATAGTTTTGACGATCGCTTGTGAAACCACGATATAACACCACGCATCATCTTCTCTCTCTGTAATTAAATTTCTATCTTACCCTGTTTTTTTATAACTGGTTGTGATTAGATGTTATAAACTTCTTTTCGCATTATCTGTCTGGAGGATATTGATTGTCAGATTTTTATTCACTTGATTAGGTTTATTTTGATTTTTCAGTTCTTGTTTCTTTCCTGAGCAGTTTCTTTTAAATGTCTCATTTTTATTTGTTTGATCAGGTTTTTATTGATTGCCTAACTCTTCTTCGAGTGATCAGATTTTTATTGATTGTTTAACTCTTATTCGTCTGATCATGTTTGTTCTTGTCTAGTTCTCATTCACTTGATTACGGTTTTATGTATGCAATCACCTTGAAAATTTTCCAATTATTTGTGTAGGATTAAGTTCATGAAACGTGCTATAAATTGATCGGTAATTAATTTACAGTGCAATATTCTTATAACTGACTGGCTCAGGGTCAGATGGCTATTGTGGAGCCAGATGTGGGTATGTTCTTTCTTGCAATTAATATGTCACTTTTAAATAAAATTGTATATTAGAAAGGATGTTAGAAAGGATAATATGAATATTCAAACTATCTTTTTCTTTGAATATAACTTATTAAAGAAATCTTTAGAATTGCAAACTACATTTAGGTGACATTATACACACGTTTTCTCCAGTGTGTCCTTGTCACGAACATCTAGCTCATTTATACTTAGTTTTCTCCAGTTTATCCTTGTCAAGAACGCCTAACTCATTTATACTTAGTTTTTCCAGTGTGTCCTTGTCAAGAACATCTAGCTCATTTATACTTAGTTTTTCAAGTGTGTCCTTGTCAAGAACATCTAGCTCATTTATACTTAGTTTTCTCCAGTGTGTCCTTGTCAAGAACATCTAGCTCATTTATACTTAGTTTTTCCAGTGTGTCCTTGTCAAGAACACCTAGCTCATTTATACTTAGTTTTTCCAGTGTGTCCTTGTCAAGAACGTCTAGCTCATTTTTACATAGTTTTCTCCAGTGTGTCCTTGTCAAGAACATCTAGCTCATTTATACTTAGTTTATAGATCACATAGTTCATAGTTCATTTGTACGGTTCCAACTTCACTGCAACAGGTCACTCCATAATTGCTCTGTTCCTGTGCCAACGAAAATTACACGAAATGCTAACAACTGGTCCTGTGTGAACTAACTGTAGAATGAAACAGCCGTACCGCCACAAAATTCAACTTGCACCGCATAAATGCATATGGCCGTCGCTAAAGTGTCAACACAAAACTGTTCATCACTTGAATTGCAATTCATGTCGAAGCGAACATCAATCACGACAAAATCCAGCTTTCTGCACACGCAATATCACTGCATACGGCAGACTGAGTCGTTTCGTCATAACCGTTGTCCGTCATTTTCTGAATACCCACAACAAGCGGACGGTTGAAACAGCAAAAAAGCATTCCATGTAATATTCATAGCTCACAGCGTTGCTCAAGCACTAACTCAGTAGCTTGGCATACAAAACCAGAAAATACCCGACGAAACATGGCGGAAATGCACTAGCAAAGTCGTGTTAGTTTTCTCCAGTGTGTTCTTCTCAAGAACATCTAGCTCATCCTTTATCTTCTTCCTTTTTTCTATTGTATCTCATTGATGGGTTGTGGGAGGGGAGATGTAAGGATCTTATGTGTACTGTGCCAAATGTGCTTCCTAAGTTAGTATTTATTTCTCAGTGAGTGTCTGTAGCTTAAGCAGTAGTGAGCTCGATTACAACCCACGCGTACCTGGTTCAAACCTCGCGGCGAGCAAGCTTGGAAGTAATTTAGTTCATTTGGATTTTTACGAACGATAAAAATAGACCTCACCGTTCAGAAAGTCATTCTTAACATGTAAGTGGTGCTTTGAAAATTGACGTCGTGTTTACTGTTGTTGATGGCTAACTCGTGTAATTGATATGTCACAATTTTCATTCATTTCTCAATTTGATCTTGATGCCGCCACAATATCTTTACCTAGTTCATTGTATTCTGTAAAGTCAGATGATTTATTCACAGAAAATGTATCTCTATCTATATTTCTATTTATTTCTATCTCTCTATTACAACACACAGTTATATTGATACATGATAAATAGATACTAACACACAGTCATATTGATACATGATAAATAGATACTAACACACAGTCATATTTGATACATGATACAATACACAGTCATATTGATACATGATAAATAGATCTAACACACAGTCATATTGATACATGATAAATAGATACTAACACACAGTCATATTGATACATGATAAATAGATACTAACACACAGTCATATTGATACATGATAAATAGATACTAACACACAGGCCGTGCTCTACGTACAATAATTTTCATTAATTTTTTTCATCACCTTCTTTTATAGAACGATTTTGTCTATTCAAACTGTTGTTGTTCTTATAGATGCCAATTTTCTGTTCACACAAACGCCCATTTCCGAAATCATTCTTACATCTAGCAAAGATTGCCAGACAATCAATCTTAGAGCCCTACATTGACATTGTAGCACTTCCTTTTACTCAGTCTCATTCTCCCCAAATCCAAGACAAATAGATAACGTTTTATTTTCCTGGTTTTTTTTATCATGCATTTTTGTTTCAACTTATTTTAAAGCAAGGTTTCAGTAATGGAAAATATAGTGTAATTTGATTTGGTTAACAAGCGTCAGTGAGTTTGGCATTACTTTTTGACGTAAGGGTCATAGCAAATCAGCAGGATTTATTTAGGAGTTTGTGTCCTATTTTGGTTTACATGAAACATTTCATTAGTGATTTAAATTGATTATTTTACTCATTGATGCTTCTTTCTATTCATGAATATTCTCCATTCACTTGTTTCCAATTTCATTACTTCTAACGTTTCTTTGCTTTCCATGTGTTCATTTCTTCCCTCTATACAATTTATAATACTTTCTCTGTGACGTTATATGTTTCATAGGGTCTGCAAGTATTTTATTCATACCGCTCTGTCCTGAGCAATTTGCTACATCTCGTCTGAAATTGAGTTCGATATTACTCACCTCTTTCAGTAAAGTTAGTTTCAGGGTTTCCCTAACGGGTCCACTCTTTCTTGAACCCTTTACCTTCCACTTCAATGCTTTAATTATTTTTCTTTGATAATTTCTTGTCATAGTATGCCCAACATATTTCCATCTCTTTCTTAAATCAGTTTCTACTTGTGGTTGACCAGACATTTCTCTGATTTCATCACTTCTTCTGAGTTCGTTCATTTTATATTCATTATTTTTCGCAGACATTTATTTTTTAATGCACTGAACTTGTTTTCTATATCTTTAGTCATTCTCCAACTCTCGCTGGCATCTGTTAGGAATGATATAACATTGGAACTGAAAATTCGTAATTTAGTTTTAAAACTGTATAACTTGCAGTTCCATATTTTATTAAAACTACGAGAATTAAAAGATGATGCTTCTTTGACAATTCATAGCGCACAATTTCGTTTTTTAACGAGTATTTACAATGCAAAGTTGCCACCGTAGCAGGTGAATTACTCCGTTATTTTTATCATTTTGGATTCTAGGGTGATAACTGCATTACTTGCTATTGGTGTCCACATTATATTTGTATGTTTATAGCTTATCTGCAGTCCAGCTTTTGATACTATAGAGCACAGGGTTTCGGTTTTTCTTTGCATTTCTTGGTTGTTTATACGAAAATCTTTCTGTTGAATTTATTTCTCAGTCGGTGTCATTTTCACCCCTGCAACATTTTCTCATCACCCAGTCAATGATCATTTCAAACAATAGCGGAGACTAAATATAATTGTTTTGAATACCTGATTCCACAATACAACTAGAAACCAGTCGCTTTGCCATCTTCAGTGTAAACTGCACACTGTGAACCATCTTTTGATAATGCTATTTTGATATTTTTTAAACTGGTATTTCGTAACATCTCAGAATATTCCACAGTAAGATTATGACTAGACTATCAAGTCTTTTTGAAATCGAAGATATTTAAGATTTAGTCATTTTTGCTTCTCAATATTTTACTTCAAAATAAGTCTTATTGAAATGATTTGGTCTAAGCACCTTCTCCCAGTTCAAAAATCAGCATGTTCTTCTCTCAGAGCTAGCTGTATGCAGTGCTCCTTTGATTCTATTGAGAATGACTTTGAAAAAAATCTTGGTCATTACTGATAGTACAGCGACCTTCTCCAGATTTTGAATCATTGAGCTCACCTATTTAGGGAATGTTAACAATTACTCGATTTGTTAATTGTTCTGGAAATGTTTCTTCTACCGATATTTTAATAAATAGTTATTGCACCTGGTTAATTGCTGTATCGCTTTGAACATTTCTTGTTATTGGTTACTAAACTGACGTCATTGCACTCCGTGTGCCACCCATAGGTGCTCAGTCTCCCCCCAACATATATCGAAGAGTATGCATACTGAGTAAAAGAGGAATTTTACATAAAACTTCAAAATACTATAGGTAATCAGAGAAATGGGAACATCAAAATTATGATGGGTGACCTCAATGTCAAAATAGGTTCGGACAACAAAGGCTACGAGGAGATCATGGGGAAACACGGACTAGGGATAATGAACGAAAATGGATAACTATTCACTAATTTCTGTGCAGCGAATCAATAGGTCATAGGTGGAAGTGTCTTTCCACATAAAAGAATACATAAAGCAACCTGGGTATCACCAGACCACAGAACAGAAAATCAAATTCACCACATATGCATAAACAAGAAATTCAGGTCATCTCTACAAGATGTAAGGGTTTTAAGGTGGGCAGATGTAGATTCGGATCACCATTTGCTGATAAATAAAATTAAACTGAAGCTTAAGCAATACATAACATCCCATGAACATAGACACCAATATAATGTAGGATACCTCAGAAGTCAAGAAACAAAGGAACAGTTCACGGTCACAGTCTCTAATAAGTATGAGGTTTTGCGGCAATTAGAAGATGAGGTGAGTGCAGAAGAATGCTGGCAGCAAGCCAAAAATATTTGCAATGAAACATGCACAGAGGTATTAGGAAAGAAGGAGGGAATCATCGGAGGCATGGATAACTCCAGAAACTCTCAAGAAATAGAAGAAAGGCAAAAGAGGACAGCAGATTTAAATAATAGCAAAACTAGAACTGCCAAAGCCATAGCCCAGGAAAATACACAGAAGCTAGCAAGAAAGGGAAGAAACAAATATGGTTAAATAAAAGACAATACGTAGAAGATCTAGCAAGGGAAGCAGAGGTAGCTGCAGGAAAAGGAAACCTTAGGGATCTTTACAACATCACTAGAAAGCCAGCAGGAAAATACAGTCCATCAAATGGGTTGATCAAAAAAGTAGCGGGAAACTATCACTAATGTTAGAGACCAAATAGAAAGATGGATGGAATACTTCAAGGAACTCCTGAACAGACCAGCACCTACAACCCTCCAAGATATCCAACCGGCAGAAATTGACTTGGACATCAACTGTGAGAAACCATCCAAGGAGGAGATTAGTAAAGCCATTAAACTTTTAAAAGATGAAAAAATCGGAAAAGATGGGCCGGTCCAGATGGTATTCCAGCGGAGGCGGTTAAAGCCAACATAAACACATCCACAGAAATACTGTATAAATTATTTAGCAGAATCTGGAGACGAAGAAATACCAGCAAACTGGAGAGAAGGATACCTGGTGAAGCTACCAAAGAAAGGGACCTTCAGAAGTGTGAAAACTATAGGGGAATAATGCTGTTGTCAGTACCTGGGAAAATACTAAGCAGAGTCATCCTGGAGAGACTGAGAGATGCCATCGATACAAAACTAAGAGATGAACAGGCAGGCTTCCGACCAAATAGATCCTGCGCTGACCAGATAGCCACATTACGCATAATAGTAGATCAAAGTATTGAATGGAAATCCCCACTTTAAATCGGATTTGTGGATTATGAGAAGGCTTTTGACAGTATTGATAGGAAACCCTTTTAAATTAATGAGGCATTATGGAATCCACAGAAAATTATTAACCTAATAAAAGCAACATATACAGATATGAAATGTAGAGTTCTTCATGAATGTAAACTAACAGACACTTTTGGAATAGAAACAGGAGTGCGTCAGGGATGTCTTCTATCACCTTTGTTGTTCTTACTGACAATAGACTGGATTATGAAGACCACAGTAACTAACACCAGAAATGGAATCCAATGGACTCTGACAGAGCTACTAGATGATCTGGACTTCGCTGATGATATAGCCCTTCTGTCACATACACGAAATCAGATGCAGGATAAGCTAAACACATTGAATCTAAGGTCCCAGCAACAAGTGCTGAACATTCATAAGGGAAAGACAAAGATATTGAGAATTAACCAAGCAAACGACAACACGATCTCCCTGAGTGAAATCCCACTTCAAGAGGTAGAATCATACACATATTTGGGCAGCAACGTAGACAAAGAGGGTGGAACAGATAGAGATGTTAAAATAAGAATACAGAAGGCAAGAGGAGCTTTCATTGCACTGGGAAACATTTGGAAGTCTAAAGAAATCAAATTTAGAACAAAAATTCGGATATTTAACTCTAATGTTAAAGCAGTTCTACTGTATGGGTCAGAAACATGGAGAACAACTAAAACAATAGCACATAAATTGTAAACATTCATCAACTGGTGTCTGCACAGAATAGAGGGAATAAGATGGTATGATAGGGTCACAAATGAGGAACTTATGGAGAGAACAAGACAGATTCCAGTGAACGAACAGGTTAAAAAGACGCTGGCGCTGGATAGGACACACTTTGCGAAAACCGGAGGGAATATAACAAGAAGGGTCCTTGCCTGGAACCCTCAGGGACAGCGAAAGAAGGGGAGGCCGAGCGATTTTGAGGCGGAGATCAACAATATAAAGAAGAGCTGGAGGGAGCTACAGGAGAAAGCTAGAGATAGGAAGACTTGGCATGAGTTGGTTGAGGGCCATGCCCCAATCCGGGGTAAAAGGCAAATGAGAGAGATGCATACTGATGGTTTCGGGGCTAGCTGATTAAATACACTCCTAACTCTACCCCTAAGACATCCAGTTCTACTTGTACACGGTAACTCAAACTGCCTAAATTGCTGGATCGATTCAATATCTATTTTAGTGTCATCATGCAACATGCAGTCGCGAAGAGAAGGAATAACATTCCCTTATCCATCTTGAACTATCCATTACTCTATGTTGTTGATACAAGCATGTCCGCTCTCTCATTACCGTAAACACCCGTATGTCCAGGACAGTGTACCCACTTAAGCCGCTGGAGGTTAGAAACTCCTATAGACATTTCTATTTTAGCATGTCTGCATGAAATCACCGGTTGCTTTATTGTTTATCATTGATTGACTTCAGACCTCAGTGCTATTTATCAATTCTGCGAGAATTGTTATAGAATTGTTTCCTGCCACTTCGTTAAAATTTAGTAGTACTGGTGGGTTAGGTCTATTTAGGATTTCTTGCAAATGCTCTACCCATCTTTCTTCTGCTCGGTTTCTGATGTGAGCACTTTATCCCATCTTTATTCTTGATTTGGCCACTCTTTGAAACAAAAGTTCCAGTTAGTTGTATTAATGTTTTGTAGAGCATTTTACGGATTCCAGTCTTAGCTGTCTTGTTTCCTACTTCTGCCAGTCAATGAACATATGCTCTTTTGTCACTTCTAGCAGATCTTTTCACTCACTTGTCTTTTAGTCTATATTCTTCTTTAACGTTGATGTCATCTGTTGCATTATATGTACTGAATATCGCTAGTTTCATCTTTCTTCTTTCGAGAATACATTTCCAGGCGCCATCTCTTAGCCAATGTTTACTGTATATCGTCTTTAATCCTGTGATATGCTGATTTGTGTGAACAAATGTTAGTGTGCTGAACTAAACGAGAATTTTAGGAAGAAACCTTAGTGTGTTAGAATAGTCGAGGAATGTCTAAACACATTTTAGTGTGTTAGAATAGTCGAGGAATGTCTAAACACATTTTAATGTGTTAGAATAGTCGAGGAATGTCCAAAGACATTTTAGTGTGTTAGAATAGTCGAGGAATGTCTAAACACATTTTAGTGTGTTAGAATAGTCGAGGAATGTCTAAACACATTTTAGTGTGTTAGAATAGTCGAGGAATGTCTAAACACATTTTAGTGTATTAGAATATCGAGGAATGTCAAACACATTTTAGTGTGTTAGAATAGTCGAGGAATGTCTAAACACATTTTAGTGTGTTAGAATAGTCGAGGAATGTCTAAACACATTTTAGTGTGTTAGAATAGACAATGATTGTGTGAACAGACTTTAGTGTGTTAGAATAGACGACGAATGTGTGAACACGTTAGTGTTTGAGAACTGTCTAGGGATGAGTGAACAAACATGTTCATTCCTCTACTCTTCTCTTGAACATAAGGCTTTAACAGCTGTCCTTCACTTTTCCCGGTCTCTGGCAGTTTTCTTTTTACATTCCCATGATAATCGAGCATCCTTAAGTTTCTCAAGAAGATTCCGTCTCCAGGTCTGTTTAGGACGTTCTACATTCCATTTTTCTTGCGGGTTTAACACAAGTGCTTGTCTAAGAAAACTCGACTGTGTCTTACAAAGGTTATATTTTACCCACCGTCTTTATCTCTTCTTGATCTGGCTCATCATGTGTCTATGTTCTGTCATTATGCTCATGTCTGTGTTTGTCATTCTGTTATACCATCTCGGAAGACATTTCTTGGTAAAGGTATGAATCCTATTTGTATTTAACTTGAGAACAAAGAGTTTTTTTATATTTTTGCAAGAACTCCAGAGGAAACAACGGAAGCAATGATTATATGATAAACAAATAAACAATGTACAGGTATTAAGAGCTTCCGAAAAAACAAATAGACAAACACAGGATTCGAACCACTTACCGTCATTTCTTACGACACCCATCGCCTTGACAAATTTGTATTTAACTTGGTAAATTGCCACGTTTCTGAGACATACGGTAAGACGGATTCCCCATTTGAACTGAAAAGCATAAGTTTTGTTTTCGTATAGATGGCGTGAACAAACATGGGTTTTATAATAGATGTAAGATAAGTGAGCAAACGATTGCATGAGAATAGTTAAATGATGTGTGTATAAACGAGGACGAGACAATTGACGAGTATTGTTCAAGATACGAAAATACACAATTGTGGTAAAACAAACAACTATGTCCAAAGTAGTCGAGGATTTACATTAAATGTAAATTATAAATACTGTAGTAATTTATGGAATAAGAAAAATAACGAAAGGTGTGAAAAAAGGTTAGACACTAATATTGAGAAAGCAACAACTATGATAAAAAGCGAAACAAGTGACAAGCAAAAACAAAATATATTAATAAAAAGAGATACGCTGACACAAGAAAACAGGTTCTTATGTTTTGGAAAGAATCCTGCAAATATTCTAGTAAATAAAAAAAGCACATGAAGAGCTTTTAAAACAAACAGACTGTGCATCACTGGAGATCATCCTTAAATGACGAAGATGGAAGTGAATGGCTTATGTATGTCGTATGCTAGTAGGTACATTGACTAGGACAGTTCTCTGATGGACGTTGGATGGGAAAGAAGGCCTGTGTGTCTAATGGATGGATACATGTAAAAGAACTGTGGGAAGAGTTGAAAGGTTGTGACTTGACATGGAAAAACAATTAGTAGAAAGGTAACAGAACAGCAACAATAGAAATCTTATGTGGAATTAGTATTTGTCAAACGGGAGACGAAGACGATATATATATAGATTCATCCATCACAAGCAATAATGACTATTCCGTACATTAAATGATTTTCAGTTCTCGAATAAAACATTGTTACTGTTGTTATTGTTGACTGACTAGTCTGATTTTTCCACGCAAAAGATATGAACATTTTTGACACATAATTTTTGCTGACTTTGGAAATCTAATATTTTATTTTCACATCTTCAATCATCCGTAATCATGTGTTTTAGATAAAAAAAATATAGTTTACGTGCTCTATCAGTTCTTCGTGAATTTATTTGATTTATTTTGGTGTCGTTACATAGTCTATAATTATTAGAAATGCTGCTGCGGATAGAAGACCATTCTATAACTGTACATCTATTTTGTACGCCTTTTCCCTGATAGTCTATAATGGCTCAGTAGTATCCATCTCACAATGATCTCTATTCCTGTTCAAACTGCACAAAGTGTATGTATAGCCACTACTGTAAATATGGTCTAAAGGTGGTTGTGAGTTCATGTATGAATATATTTGCTATTCGCATGAATGCTCTATGACAATTCTTAACGTAGCTATTTTATCTGTGCGTGATAGTCCAGCACTAAATACTGACTTATCTCTTAGTGATATATCTGAAGCGTCCCTGATACTATTTACAATGATTCTGGTCAATAGGCTGCGTTACTGTTAGGACATTTTATGCTTAGTCAATTACTGAATGTCAAAGGATTTTTATCACAGTTTAAAAATAGAGTGCGTATGATCGGTTCATTTTGGAAGAATGGTTTCTCATTTTCATATTGACTTCACAAACTGATGCAGTTAATGAATGTGGAATGTGTGCAGTCACAGCCATGTTTAGGGACGGAGAGGAGTTGGGGAGGGGGCAGGAGTAGTAGGTGGGATTACGTCTACTTTACATATTATTTCAGTAGATTTTTATTTCAACGTGGTATTTTGTGGCTGCGTTTATCTTTATATTTCAATGATTGCTCTTTCCATGTACTTTTTCTTTGCATGTACTATGTCTCTGCATCTACTATGTTGGTACGATATGTTGATTGATATATGTTCAATGTTTCCTCAATTTCTCTACTAATTCGCTCAATTGTCCTTCTACATTGGCGATGTTCTCTTGTCCTTCAATGAGGCGCTGATAATTTGGAAATAAATTTCTTCGCTAGATAAAAAAAAAGGTTTAAATAGCCTATATTCTTATACTTCTGTGCTTTGTAAAACTACTTTATTTCTTGTTCAATATTTGCCTGTGTGGTTTATAATTGTATTTTATCACTTATATAAATATTTACATTTCTGGCTTATGTTGCATTAAATTAATGTACCAGTCATTCATCGCATACGAGCTCATACACTTGTAACTAGTGGCGGCTCGTGATCATTTTTGTTGGTGGGGCCAGACAGAAATTTTCGGAAATATCATGGTTTCGGTTAGGTTATATTTTAATGTATAAAATAATAAATACACGTTACACCTTATTTTTGGTGGGCACTGCCCCATTGGCCCTTAATGACGAGCCGCCACTGCTTGTAACACATGCTAGATAGTTAGTTATATTCAATAAATCTTTATACATTACTTATTCTTGTCATTTCCGCATACATGTAGTTCATAGTTCATAAGTACGGTTCCAACTTCACTGCAACGGGTCACCTATAATTACTACGCTCCTGGGACAACAAAAATCACATGAAATACTAACAACTGTGAGATGGCTCCCTGTGTGAACTAATTCCAGAATGAAACAACCGTGTACCGCTACAAAAAGCAATCAGCACCGCATAAATGCATATGGCCGTCGCTAAAGTTGTAACATGTAATACTCGTATAAAATGCACCTCTGATATGTATGGATGTTACAATGTTATAGTCGTTAGCACATTTGCGTTGAAGGCTTGTGGTGATTTCTCCTTTTGTCATCACATTGTTACCGGGTTGTTGCCAAGTGTCGTGTTTTTCAGTTTTTTGTCCTGTGCTGCTCTTTGAGGTGTCTCAATACGGTACATTACTGTGAAGGTTATGTGATACTTTCACGTCTTCAGTAGTTTCCCTTTCTTGACTGCACACTTCATTGATCAAATATATCGTTAGCACCACCATGAACAGTCTTATCATAAGCTTGTAACGATAATGAATATGGGATACTGATAGAATAATAGTGCTGTATTTTTAGTCTAAATAAGTAGTAGGTAAAATCACCAGACAAATCATGCAATATGTATAGGGATCATAACATTCAACCTCATCACCACGCAAAGACAGCAATTAGTATGTAAGGTGTCAAACCCAGTTTTTGTGAACAAAACGTGCAAATACATCCTGATGGCTCTGCATATATATATATCTATGTATTCTTTGTCAAGCGATTCATTAAGTATGCAATCATATTATAAAATGATAGTAGATATATGTAGATAAAATGAGAAAATATAAATGCGATGGTAGTGAATGATACACTTAGCGACTCATGTGATCAGTGTTATGTAATCTAATTGCTGAGAGGTGGAGGTGCCAATAACGTTTATCTCATATAGACACATTATGTGTAGAATTCTACTGTAACTTTGATATTACACATTGTTCATTTGAGATACACATCGCACATCGGACATGTCCATAATTGCTCCCATCTCCTCCCAAGCATGTATTTTAGTGTGATTAGACTAACAATTCCCGTTCTGTTGATTGATTTATCTGCTGGGATTTCTCTCGTGGTTTTCCCAGCTTTCCGCACATATCGGTATGCATAACTTGCGCAACCGGGATAGAGAATACCCTTTATCTTCTTCGTTGAAATCTTCAGAGCGTAAGTTTCCTCTTAGAGTGTTAATGATGTCGCTTGTGTCCATAGAAGACCCATTCTCGATGTCAGCATTGCTCGCCAGTGCATCCTCTCCCTCATTGCCATTCTCCATGATAATATACAATGATAACTATGACATATTGCAGTGTGTGTATATGAGGTGAGTTATAGAAGATTCATTGCTAATACTAGTGCACCTGCGCAAGCTGCAAGCGGTGGGATACATGTGTAGAATTAAGGACATGCTCACTTAAAATGCTAGTCACATCCTGATGAGTCGCAGTCCGACCTGTATGACTTATAACAACAAACTATCCTTTAAGAAAGATCTTTCTTTCTTTCTCGAATCCTGTATGCCTCACAGCGTCAGGTCAGGAAGAGATTTCTAAAACGGGCCCTAGTATGCGCTTCGTAGATAGTCTCTTTCGTCGCCTCTGTTATCTCTGAGGTCCATCTTTTGCGTGCCGGCCTTTTGCTTTGTACCCATTGTATCGGAGTAGCATTGCTCTTTGGGGTGCACTGTCTGATGGTAATCTGCTTACGTGACCGAACCATTTAATTTGTTGTTTCTTGATGAAGTCTAGTACTGATGTTGTACCCACTTTTTCCTGATGTCTTCATTTCTCAACCGGTCTCTTCTTGTTACCCAGCATTCTGCGTAGACACTTCATCTCTGTTGTGACTAGTTTTCTTCTATCGTTTGTTGTCAGCGTCCAGGTTTGGCACTGGTAACATAATGTGGGAGAAAGATTGTGTTAAAGAAAGATTCTAAGAAAGATTCTAGAAGTAAACATTAACTGTATGTACACCTGCTGTCTGTGCAGAGTTAACAAGCAATTATATCCCTGTGTGGTATTTTGTCAATTGTGTGTGCTATGAAGGAAATCATTATCAAACTATGTCGAAGTCTTCAATACGATTAGAATCTTCAAGTAATGACTTTGTTGACAACTTATTTTCCTGAGAGAAATTTAACAGAGATATTTGTTGACTAAATTGTTAATTTTCACAAATAACCAATTCACTCCGTCAGTTTGTTTACACCTTGACTCATTTATAATGTAAAAAAAGTAAAGGAACCCTTTCATACCTCGTGGTATATAGGTCAATACAGTGTTAGGCCTGTATTTTTCATTGACCATCGGCACACCATGGGTGATGTGGTGAGCATCACGCCGGCCGCCTGTACTTTCCCAGAGCATGTTTGGTACCCAGTTGAGGCTGGGTTGACCTGAGAGCCGTCGCGGTTGGGAAAAGTTCCACGCGCATTGCGGAGCTGAACCCAGACCACCAGCCTTGCGAAGCGAGTTCACTAACAACTACGCTACAGCGGCTCTCATTTATAATGTAATGTTTACTGAATTTACCAGCTTTGAGTTTTCTGAAAATATACCTCGAGTCTGTATATCGGTTCAGAAGGACGAATGGGTTAATTCACTTTGGCTTTATTAAACTATTCATGAGCAAGATCATTGCACTCTCTGAATGGTTCCTGTGCTTTCGAAGATAAAAATTATACAATATATTTGAAATGATATATTGCATTAAAGACGTTCATATATGTGCCTAGTCTCTTTCAACTTGTTGAAGTTCCAGTAATATAGCAAGTAACACTTTGTGGCGGATAGATAATGTATCAGCAATAATATGGATTATATTCTGACTTCAAGAGAAGACATCAGTGCCAGAAATTATCTCTTTATTTTGTTTCGGTTTTTTAGCATAAATATATTATATTTGTATAAACTTATTCTAGTATTTAAAAGCTATAACTAGAATTAGTTAAATGAAAACATCGTGTAACAAGCAAAATCAATGTTGGGTGTTTCTAATTAGTTTTTATCGACAAACTTTATTAACGTAGATCCACAATATATGAAGCCATTCTTCTTTTTTGAATGCTGCATATCGACCACTTGTTCAGGGCCATGCGGTGCTATGATATAACGAGGTGACTGCATCAGGCGGAACAGTAAGGAAGGGGGCGGCATAAGCAGCAAAATTATAATCACAATTAAAGGTTATTTTAAGAAAAAAATTATTTCAGTGGCGGCATTTCGAAGACTTGCATCATACTGAGAAAATACACACGCACGACCCTGCACTTGTTAACCACTATGTGTGATTTGTATGTGATCTGAGGCTAAGTGTAGTGGATAGCCAGTTTCCCCTCCCAGGTGGCAGCTGAGGAACAGACAGTTAGCCAGATAGTTAGTGTAGTATAATTAGATATTATATAGTTGAGACTATGTGTTGCACTCTCTAAGTAGAAGTGCAACACATAACTACGAGACAATGACGCTTTTGTGTAGTTAGGGAGTGACGATTGAGTAACTGTTGCTAGTTAGTAAACAAACATAGAAATTCGACAATGAACCCTTGGACTGGGAAGACGTGTTTCGTATATCTAGATGTGATACCATAAATAAATATACATCGAAGTCAATCATAACTGTGTTGTAGTTATGTGTATACTACACAATGTAACACCATCATCCACCATCACTATAATTCTTCGTAGGAGGAGAAAGCCCCCTCCTACAACATAAGAGCGATTGTACGTTGTGCCAGTTATACACTACAGGTAGGCCAGCACATCCGATTTCTGCGATGCTTTTTATTTACTAGGTAGCTTTCCTAGGTCCCTACCTCAGTCACCTCTTAGGACATGTCTTGTAGGTCGCAGTGTTACTATTCTTTGCTCTTCTTGCAGATTTCAGCACCACATTGGCGGTATTTGTTCAGTAGCATAACAACGAATATTTCATTTAGAACATTTTTAGAACAATTAGTTGGTATTTAGAACATTTTTAGAACATTAGAGCGTATTTAGAACATTTTTAGAACATTAGAGCGTATTTAGAACATTTGATCTTTATAAACATCCAAACTCCAAAGTATACAGAGTCTTCTACAACAGAACATCGGGAAAGAAGGCAAGAGGAAGACCACGGAAAAGATGGTTAGATGGCGTAGCAGAATCCTGTGAAAGAGCAAAGATAACAATCACACAAGCCACCAGAACAGCGCAAGACAAAAACAGAAAACCACGACACTGGGCAACAGCCCGGTAGCAGTGTGACGACAAAAGAAGAAGAAGAAGATCTTTATAAAAACAGCTGACCATGAAATGGATAAACAGTGTTTCCTGTTTTTCATACATATAATTATCTTTGACCGCACAAGAACATGGATATATATATATATATTTATATCACAAATATATATATATATATATCATCATCAGGTGCCGTGTCGGTTGGCGTAGACGATCATGAATCTCCACAAATCTCTGTCTTTGGTGTTTGCTATCAACTTAGATGTTGACGCTCTACCGTGCCATAAAGTCAGGCTATCCAAAAATGTATCTCTCTGTCTTCCTCTGTCTCGTCTACCCTCGATTTCACCAGCTGTCACAATGTGTTCTAAACCTCCCCTCCTCATCACATGCCCGAAAAAGATGACAGTCTCTTTCTTATATATATATATTACGGATATAGTGTAGTTCCCTAATTAGCGTCTGCTTTTCGTCTCCCGGTGCAATAGATTTTCATAGTATCGCCGTCAGAGCCAATTTTACGTGTTCTGACGTTGACACACTGAACTATCCATGCACCACGGTGGATGATTTTAGTGCACAGATGTCGATTCTATTAAGTTTTAACTCAGCATGTACTGTTAAACTTCACTTTCGGGTAAATTTCCTAAACTATTTTTCCCATTAATGACACATTTATTCTATCTAATATACCACAATTTTCTATTGACATTTTAACTACATTTATTTAAAACCAAATTAAACGTATCAAGTACTGCAGCAATATATGAAGTGGATTCACATATCCTTAGCTAATCAGCAATGAAGTTTAAACAGTCTTTAACAGCTAGTTAGAAGTTTGTAAGTTCTCTTACAGTGGATGAATCTTTGAATGATACCTAATTTGAAAATTATTTGTGGTTAAATCAAGTGAATATAGAGCATGAATTGCATATTCAAGCTTTATAAATAGGTATTTATCTTTTAATATTTTTTGTGAACTTATCAGAGACAGAAAACGTATCCAAAATGAAAAAAAAATCCAGTCTCATTATTAAAACATGCAAATGCCAAGCACTCGTAAAACTATCTCATTTCATTTGACAATATTATTTAAGACTTGAATCAGTTACATCATTAGTTGAAGACAACTGTTCACCATGTGACTCGATTTTAATGTATTGTCGGGACAAATTTAAAGAGCATATATGCTCACGATATGTTCAACGTCATCATCATCAGGTGCCGTGCCGGCTGGCGTAGGCGATCATGGATCTCCACAAATCTCTGTCGTTTGTGTTTGCTATCAACTCAGATGTTGACGCTCTATCATGCCCTGAAATCAGGCTTATCCAACATTTTCTCTCTCTGTCTTTCCTCTGTCTCGTCTACCCTGGATTTTATCGGTTGTCACAATGTGTTCTAAACCTCCCTCCTCATCACATGTCCGAAAAATGATGACTGCCTCTTTCGTATATTGATGATAAGCTTTCTCTGTGTCTTGGTCTCATTCAATACCTCAACTTTAGTCATTTTAGCAGTCTATGTGATTCTCATCATTCTTCTGTAAAACCACATCTCTTTGGCCCGCAGATAGTTTTCGATCTGTGTGTTCATTATCCATGACTCGCATCCGTATGTCAGTATTGGTTCTATGTAGCACTGAATAATTCGCTTTCTGACCTAAACTGGCAAGGACTTGTTGCATATTAAGCTTCTCATTTTTAGGAACGATGTTTTCGCCTGTCCTATTCTGCTCTTTATTTTCTGATCGACATCTGCCATTTGATGTTACTAGGACTCCGAGGTATTTAGCTGCATTTAATTAGATCAGTCCCATTTACTATCTGGTATGAGATTGGCAAAATCTGCATTTTTGATATGAATAACTTCTGTTTTCTTAATATTCAAACTGAGTCCTTTGTTATTACTTTCTGTCACAACCTTATCAACTAATTTCTGGTGCTCCTTTTCATTTCTTGCTACTGAGACAGTATCATCAGCGTATGCTCAACATACTAACACAAATTAAGAGTATTCAAAGTTTGTTTTTTGAGTTTTGAACTACAAGAAATATTTCAATAATTTAACTCAGATCATCAATAGATAGCATGCACTGTTGCTATATATAATATAGTTTTCGATGGTATCGACATCTGTTCGGAATATGTGTTTGTTCCAAGGTGTCACATAGTGCCATATATATATATATATAAAGTATAAAACAATTGTTGACGTCAAATCGACTTCGATCATTAAAGGAATAAGATCGAATAGCTGTGATAGCTGTGGATAGCTGTGGGTTTTAGCTGTGAAGCATAGTGATAGCAAAATTTTGTTACAGAATTTTGAAAACAGTCTTACAACAACGTGTACTCTAAATTCTCATTATGTATTATATTAGATATATTTGCTATTAGCGATATAGACTGGGAACCTTTCTATAGAAGATATTAAGTTTGACACTGACATCTGAGCAAGATAAGTTCAAAGGCGTGACATACCAACTGGCACCACGACGTAAAAATGAGTATAATCATGTTTTTATAGAGATATTATATATATATATATATATATATATATATTTTCGTACTATTCTCTACGATGTGGGGAACCTACAAATATGATCTGGTTAAAACGGATTAGATCAGATCTGGAGAAAACTGAGAGAGGCTGCAGGGATACGTAATAAATTGGCCTTTCACGACAAAGACACGTATGTATGGTATCACATAAGCAAGCAAAAATTAATAATAAAACAATAAAACTAACAAAACTCCATCGTATCGATTATAAGTCTTCTTGAGGGAACATACAAACATACACAAAGAAATGAACTAAATGATGTATCTAAATAGGATGGATGACTACAGATGTAAACGATTCATTCGTACTAATCTCTACCTACTCTATCTACTACTAACTACTCTGTTATTAAAGTCCAACATGTACTTTATCTCAGTCACAAGTAACGAAGATTACAGTGTGTCAGATGAAGCGTGTGAGAAAAGTCATTGCCGGTAGCAGAATACACAGAATAAGACCATTTAGGCAGGATAATTGTAGGAACCACATCCACATTAATATATATGAAGAGACAGGAAGTAGGGTAATTCATCTATCGTATAAGAATATATCTTAGTGAACTGCCTCTTTGTTTCTGCAATAGGATAAGAACGAGTTTTGGAAGATCGATCGCCTGTGTGGTACCGCAGCCCGCAAGGGAAGCAAAGAATAGTACCACTGAAACCTACAATGCATGTCGTAAAAGGCGACTGATGTAGGCCCTAGGGATGCTACTATAGTAAATAAAAAGCAACGCAGAAATCGGATGCGCTGTCCCACTTGTAGGTGCACATCTGGCATACCGTACAATCGGTCTTAGGCTCAGATCACAAAAGATCACACAGAGCGGTTGACAAAGGGGTCGATATGAAGCATTCGAAGAAGAAGAAAAAGGAGGACGATCGATGAAGACCAATATATAGACACCACATTTAGACCTATTTTATTTTATTTTTTATTTTTTCCATCAGAAGCACTTGAGCTTTCAACACTTCGGCTCGGTGTCATGGACATCGTAGCCCTTCGGTTCGGTGCCACAAACACCGTAAATCTGGAGAACCTTTGGATTTTTCTGCCAGCGCGCGGAATTGAACCGCACTAACAGAGGTCCTGTCACCCATCGTCCAACGCGCTACAAACACGCTGGGCAGGCGGCATGTTGACCTATTAAGGAAATCTTAAGCTTGCAATATTGCTTCACGTCTAAATAAATTAATTTGAACTATTATATTAAGTGTGATGTTAATTTACTTTTTCTTTAAAAGGGATTTAAGTCTGCTCAAAATTAAACACAATAATTTAAAGGGCAAATGCAGTCTACATAAGGTTTAACAATATCTGGAGACGTAACATTTCTGGCACTAAAACATAATAATAATAATAATCTCGCAGTTAAGCAGCTGATAGAAGATATTTCACGGGATGATGATGTTATTGTATATACCGATGGGTAGGTTCAACGTGGTGAGAAATCCGGATTGGGTTTCTGACTAATGCTCATGGTAGGGTTGTTGCAGAGCGAAGTGGGGCATACAGGACAATTACTTCTAGTATGAGGATGGAGGTTGAGGCCGTTACTGCTGCCCTCCATTGGATTTCTGGGACTTCATTTACTGGGCAGTTGTTGTATCTGACTCTCAGTCGATGCTTCACAAGATCCAGAAGGGCAGGTTTCGGTATGAGTGGATGTCGTCTATAGAAGTTTCTAACTCCAGAGGCTTACGTGGATATACTGTCCTGGGCATGCGGGTGTTTACGGTAATGAGAGAGCGGACAGGCTTGCATCAACAACATCGATTGTTGGAAGTTGAAGATAGATAAGTGGGATATTCTTCGGTCTCTTCGCGACTGTTTGTTGGATGAGGACACTAAAATCGATGTTGAATCGATCGAGCGATTTAAGCAGTTTGGAGTTACTCCGCTTGTCTGCAATGGAACTGATCTCTGAGAGAAGAGTGAAGTTGTTTAATCTAAGCGAGCCCTGAACTATTACTATGCATGATTTCGATATCTGTTAGGGGAGACTGAGCAATCATGTCTGCCTCGGAGTGCAATGAGTAGTTTGTAACCAATCAACCAATACCAATGAACTATATAACCTCTCGTACATTACTATATTACATAGCACCTGCAAGCAATTTCTCCATACCGCTCTATCCTGGGCAACTCGCTCAATCTCCTTCATGGAACTGAGACCGATATTTGATGCCGCTCTCAAAAAAGTTTGTTTCATGGTCTCCTTAGATCATCTTCTCTTTCTTGAAGCCTTTGAATTCCACTTCAATGCCTGATTTGATCATTTCTTCTCAAGGCGTGTCCAACATATCTCAATTTTCTTCTTCTTATAACAGTTGTTAGTAGTGGTTGACCAGATCACAACACCAATATCTTTAATGAACTGTATGATACGTTTAAAATCGCACATAGATCTTCTAAGGTTTGAAAGGCGTAATGTCTCGATCTGTCATATTTTCTCCATTTCTCACTGTAGAACCAAAATATATAAATGAAATATTCAACGGTAGTTGGAACAAGAGATAAGGAGCAGAAAGTAGCTATTGATAGGACAAACACTGTGGAAATATCTTGACAACATCACGGGACAGACTTTCCAACGGAACCCACAAAGCAATAGAGATATGGGAAGACTCAGGAACACCTGGAGATGGGAGTTAGAGACGGAATGCAAGAAAATGGAGAAAGAATGGAGAGATCTGGAAAAGATGGTCTTGGATAGGCTTAGGTTGTGGACATATGCCTTCCTAGGGCGAAGGGTGAAGAAGAAAGATATTCAAGCACGCCCAATAAATTTGAAAGCAGTGGTATTTTGAAGGAATTAATCCACTAGAATGACCGATGTTGGGGTGGCCGCGCGCAAAGTAATCATCTCAGTTTTTTTCTGATTGCATTTTGGTCCAACCATCTGGCTGTTCTGAGTTCAAGATGTAGATATGTGTACATATTGTAGTTTGCATTGTATCGATCATCGATTGTCATATACAATAGATCAAATATGTAATCTTACATACAATAGATCAGATATGTAATTTTGCAAACAATAGATCAGATATGTAATCTTGAATACAATAGATCAGATATGTAATCTTGAATACAACAGAGCAGATATGTAATCGTGCATACAATAGATCAGATATGTTATCTTGCATACAATAGGTCAGATATGTTATCTTGCATACAATAGATCAGATATGTAATCTCACATACAATAGATCAGATTTGTAATATTACATACAATAGATCAGATATGTAATTTTCATACAATAGATCAGATACGTAATCTTGCATACATACTAGAGAGATTATTATAGTAATCAATATTCTTGTCCAAACACTGCATGATAATAGAATAAATGAATCACAAGTTTACGACCTACAGGTAATTTCGTATCGTGCCATGATATTTAGATTCAAGGATATGTGTAACACAACAGAGAACAAGATTATTGCGTCTAAATAAATATATTTCTCAAGATGTATGATTGATGGAATGAAGTAGATTAACAAATCTTACAAATGAGAGAGGGTAATAGTGAGAAGTGTTGACAAAGGTAGCATGAGAATGTGAGAAGTGTAAAAAAGTAGGAAAAAAAAATACCTGCCAAGAGAGGGTGAAAACGATAACTATTTGAGTAAGAGACGAAATGTGAGATACGCTACGACAGCGCCTTGTCCAACACGGCGCCCGTCGGGTTTAATGGCGCCCATGTTATACATTTATGGCGCCCTAATTTGACTTAATAGCCTATTTTACTTCATCAAATTTCAAGAAAATAAATTATGTTTGCAGTTGTTTTTTCGAGCTCCCATGAAAACGATCTTCTTCTCTTCTTTTCGTACGCTCCATATCGATCACTTGCTAAACACTCTTTGTGATTTGTATGTGATCCTAGGCTAAGAGCTATTGTACTTTGTGCCAGTTATGCGTCTACAAGTAGGCCAGCACATTCGATTTCTGCGCCGCTTTTATTTAAATGATAGCGTCCATATGCGCCTACCTCAGTCGTCTGCTACGACATGCCTTGTAGGTCGCAGTGTTTACTGTGCCCGCCTTGACAGCCGTGGCAACACATGGGCGGAAAATATCTTCTAACTTTTGGATATGCGTCTACCTCAGTCGCCTGCTACGACATGCCTTGTATAAGGTCGTAGTGTTTACTCGCCTTGAGAGCCCTGGCACACATGGGCAGGCAATATCTTCTAACTTTGCATGCGTCTACCTCAGTCGCTGCACGACACGCCTTTAGGTCGTAGTGTTTACTGTGCCGCCTTGACAGCCGTGGCAACACATGGGCGGAAAATATCTTCTAACTTTTGCATATGCGTCTACCTCAGTCGCCTGCTACGACATGCCTTGTAGGTCGTAGTGTTTACTGTGCCCGCCTTGACAGCCGTGGCAACACATGGGCGGAAAATATCTTCTAACTTTTGGATATGCGTCTACCTCAGTCGCCTGCTACGACACGCCTTGTATAAGGTCGTAGTGTTTACTCGCCTTGAGAGCCCGTGCACACATGGGCAGGCAATATCTTCTAACTTTTGCATATGCGTCTACCTCAGTCGCCTGCTACGACATGCCTTGTAGGTTGTAGTGTTTACTGTACTCGCCTTGAGAGCCTTGGCAACACATGGGCAGTCAATATCTTCTAACTTTTGCATATGTTCTACCTCAGTCGCCTGCTACGACACGCCTTGTAGTTGTAGTGTTTACTGTACTCGCCTTGACTGCGCTACAATAGGCCAGTCATCATCTTCTAACTTTTGTAATGATGCGTCTACTCTCAGTCGCTGCTACGACATGACCCTTTTAGGTCGTAGTGTTTACTCCGCCTTGAAGCCTTGGCAACACATGGGCAGGAAATATCTTCTAACTTTTGCATATGCGTCTACCTCAGTCGTCTGCTACGACACGCCTTGTAGGTCGTAGTGTTTACTATGCCCGCCTTGACAGCCGTGGCAACACATGGGCGGAAAATATCTTCTAACTTTTGCAATTGTATTTCATTCTGCAAACATTCAATTGCCCCCTAACCCTACCCTTTACTTTGTCACTTGAGAAAGCCTCTTCATCTATATTAACATTTATATTGTTATTATTAGTAATATTGCATACGTCATATGACGTTCATTTCTCTATAACCATCAATCTGCTGCGCCCCAAAACATAATAACGTTGGAAAGCACTGCATACATTTTTGAAGATATAGAAACGTTTGAAACGCAAAAAATATTTGATGATCGGAAAACAAGGGGGAAAACAATAACTATTTGATGATCGGAAAACAAGGGGGAAAACAATAAATATTTGATGATCGGAAAACAAGGGGGAAAACAATAAATATTTGATGATCGGAAAACAATGGGAAAAACAATAAATATTTGATGATCGGAAACAATAGGAAAACAATAAATGTGTGATGAACGGAAAACAAGGAAAACAATAAATATTTGATGATCGGAAAACAAGGGGAAAACAATAAATGTGATTTAAAAAATGCGAGAAACGATAAATATTTGTGGATACAAAGCTAAAGGTGGACCTCAGAGATAAAAGGGGCGACGAAAAAAACACTATTTACGAAACACGCACCAAAAATCATTCTATAAATCTCTTCTTATCCTGCCGCTGTAAGTCCAAACAAGATTAGAGAAAAGATATAACAAGAAGATCATATTTAAGACAGGTTAGACATTGAGAAAAAAGTTGAATATTTGAAGATATGGTTGAGTGGGAGAAAATATAAACATTTCAGGAGTGTGGAAAAGCATGAAAAATTACACTTATGTGGGGGTTGTGTCAAATGATAAATAGTAGTAAAGTGAAAGAAATATGAAAAACTATATATATTTATGAAGTAAGAAACATGTGAGAATCGATAACTATTGTCAAGTTAGAGAAGTGAGAGAAACGATAAATATTGGTGGGAGAAGACAAGTCTACAAATCAAAAACACATTAGTTGATGGTTGAGAAGAGAACTGAAATAGAAATAATAAACCACAAAACTGAAAAATACAGAAGAAATAGTCGTTATGAACAGAAATTCATTTTAAACGTGTAAAAATGATCACAAAATGATAATTTGTTTCCCTGAAGCTTGCAGTCTGATTAGTAAGGAATGTTCTCCCTCTGATGATGTCATTTCCTAATAAAAGTATTCCTAGAATTTACTCTAGTTAAGGTAATACATGATATCTTTGTCAATGAAGTGCTATAGGAATAACTTCTTCTTCTTCGACGAACGTTCCATATCGACCAATTGATAACCACTCTGTGTGATTTGTAGGTGATATAAGACTAAGGGCGATTGTATTTTGTGCTAGTTATGCGCCTACAAGTAGGTCAGCACATCCGATTTCTGCAATGCTTTTTATTTACTAGGGTAACTTCCTGGGTTCTACATCAGTCGTCTCTTACGACCTGCCTTGTTGGTCGCAGTGATAATATTCTTTGTTTCCCTTGCGAGCTCCGACACTACACGGGCGTCGTAACGACTATAATCAATACAGTAAATATGATCTTTAGAATCAAAGAAGCAGTGGACACAACCCCGAGAGAAGAACAAGCTGGTTTTAGACCTGGGAGAAGCTGCTTAGACCAAATAATTACCCTACGACTAATTTTGGAGGAACATATTGAGAAGCAACAACCACTCATACTAAATTTCATCGATTTAAAAAAGCCTTTGATAGTCTACACAGAATCTCTCTGTGGAATATTCTGAGATGCTATGGAATACCAGACAAAATAATAAACATTATAAAGAGACTCTATGATGGTTCACAGTGTGCAGTTCGCACTGATGGTGGACACAGCGACTGGTTTATGGTTGAAACCGGAGTAAAGCAAGGCTGTATTCTATCTCCGCTATTGTTTGGAGTGCCATTGACTGGGTGATGCGAAAATGTTGCAGGGCGAAACTGGCATTGATTGGGTAGAAAATAGTCAACTAGAAGATTTGGATTTTGCAGATGATATTGCCTTGTTAAGTAGAAACAACCAAGATATGCAAAAAAAACAGACAACTTGTCATCTATAGCATCAAAAGTTGGACTGCAGATAAGTATGAAAAAACAAATATAATGAAGACACCTATGGCAAGTAATGCAGATATGACACTGGAATCTAAAATGATAAAAATAACAGAACAGTTCACCTATTTGGGTAGCAATTTTGATTGCACAGGAAATGTTAAAAAGAAATTATGATACGAATTGGCAAAGCAACATCAGCTTTTAAAAGTCTAAATAAAATATGGAACTGCAAGTTATATAGTATTAAAACTAAATTACGAATTTTCAATTCAAATGTTGTATCAATCCTAACATATGCCAGCGAGAGTTGAAAATAAACTAAAGATATAGAAAGCAAGTTGAATGCATTTGAAAATAGATGTCTGCAAAAATAATGAATATAAAATGGAACGAATTCAGGAGAAGTGATGAAATCAGAGAATGTCTGGTCAACCACTAGTGACAACTGTTATAAGAAAGAGAAGATGGAGATATGTTGGGCACACCTTGAGGAGAAATGATCAAAGAATATCAAAGCAGGCATTGAAGTGGGATGCAAAGGTTCAAGAAAGAGATTTGGACCTAAGGAGACCCTGAAGCGAACTTTGCTGAGAGAGGCAGGAAATATCGGTCTCAGTTCCATGGAGGAGATTGAGCAGTTGCCCAGGATATAGCGGTATGGAGAAATTACTTGCAGGCCCTATGTAAGGTATAACGGTACGAGAGGAATTATTATTAAATATGATCTTTATCAAAACATCATGGACTTGACTGTAATCAAGATGTTACATATTAGACTTGATAAACTTTCTGTTTGTTTTGCACATTCAATTTCTGTTGTGTGTACTACATTTATTTTGTTGCATACAAAAACTGATTTAAGTGTACTCAAGTTATTTCGCCTAATAAAGGAGTTGGGAAATTTTTTTTTACTACAGCTGTTCTGCTGTGTAATAACCTTCAAATGTGTGTAATTATGTGATCGCATGCGGACACAAATTATTTTGTTGCATACTTCATTCTATTTTATTATGTTGCTGTTTGTGTTAGGCCGACTATTTTCGTATACGTTTGACCTTCACGCTTGAGATCCTTATTACTCACTGTGTTGCTGGAGCCCACAAAGGAGCAAAGAATAGTAACACTGCTACCTACAAGATATCTCGTGACTGAGGCTAAAAGAAGCGACTGAGGTATAGGCCTATAAAGCTACCCTACTAAATAAAAAGCGTCGCAGAAATCAGATGTGCTGGCCTACTTGTAGGCGCTTAATTGGCACAACGTACAGTCGATCTTAGACTCAGATCACATACACGTCACAAAGAGTAGTTAACAAGTGGTCGATATGGAGCGTTCGAAGAAGAAGAAGAAGATGTTTATGAACGAAAAGAAAACGCATTCAGTTTCCTACACAAATCACATCGAAACCGTCCGAGTGGTTACCGGGGCCCAAATTTGGGGTGTAAAGAATAGAACCACTATTACCTGCCACGCATATCGTAAGAGGCGACTAAGGAGATTTGGCTGAAATTGGATGCACGTATCTTAAACGTGTAGAAGTCTATGCGTTTAGGGGCCTACCAAACCAATGTACAACATATAAACGTTCTTGGCAAAGATCAAACATATCACAAAGAGTGATTAAAATTGGTCGTAAAGAACGAACGCAAAGAAAAGAAGACATCGAATACAAATATCGGTTAACTTGGTTGGTAAGAACGAATGCAAGAAAGACACACAAAAAGACAAAAAGACTGTATGATCTAAAGATTTTATTAGTGTAATGAATTTGATGTTTATGTGCACTAAGTTTTTTTTCTTGTGCACAAAAATTGTTCTGCGTGCATTATCATATTTATTATATTGTTTACATTTGTCCGTGTTCCGTTTGATGTATATAATTTCTACACATATACATTGTTGTTATTAAGCTGATTTTTTTCTACTTAATTCATTCCTATGTCAGATCACAGTTCTTCAACTCTACTGCCACAGTTCTTCTCTATGTCTTCTTTGGATAACAATTCCTTCTGTTTCCATCCGATCTCCATCGGAGACCTGTGTTAGACAATGTCCCTAATGACATACAACATACATGCAGATCAATCACCATATTCGTATTTAAATAATGGTCTCAAAAACACGCAGTTTATTTGTCTCAATCTAATATTTAGTAGTTTACTTCAATTAATATGTTTTTAGTATCGTGTGGGTGTGCTAATGTTATGTTGTATGTTGTAAACATGTTATAGATGTGCTAAAGTTATTTTCTTTGTTGAGAAGTATGTATAAATGTACTAATTTATTATGTTTACTAACATTATCTCGTGGACATTTATGTTAATTTGTGTACATCAAAGGTGTTGGCGTGTGCACTAACGTTAAATTGGGTGCATTAAAATTGTTTTTATGTGTACTAACGTTAGTTTGTGTGCACTAAAGTTTTTCTGGTATTTACTTACGTTGTTTACGTGCACTAAAATTGTTTTTGTGTGCACTAACGTTAGTGTCTGTGCACCAATGATAGTTTGTGTGCACTAACGTTGAGTTTGTGTCCATAACGTTGTTTGTGAGCACTAACGTTGTTTGTGTGATCAACGTTAGTGTGTTTGTGCAATAAAAAGTTGTTCTCGTGTAGTTAATTGCATTAGTTTATGTGCAATAAAAAGTTTTCTGTGTGACTACAGTTGTTCTCGTGTTTACTAACGTTAGTTTGTGTGCACTACAGTTTATTGGTATGTACTGTGTTTAGTTATATACAGGGTGTTCAACTTAAAAGCAGCCCCAGTGATAAATAGAAATTTGCAGTATGCATTGCATCTCGTCTATTTACTATTTAAACCGGTTCTGACTAGCTTGTCCTACGTTAATTTGTTCATCGCCCCTTCCCGCACTACAATTACACACCATCACACAACCTTGACCTATACTACGTCATAACTGAACCTTCCATTCCCATACATATATGCCAGATTAGCTCCATTCACAGTCTGCTTTTAAGTTGAACACCCTGTGTGTATATATATATATATATATATATATATATATATATATATAAACATTGTTGCTAATATTTGATACCTGTCGAATAGTGTGTGTCAATTCAAAGTACACATGTCTGTCGTTTTCTGTTCCATGTAAAATAACAAATGAGACAGTTATTAAACTTTTCTTTGTTATGTGCAAATGTGCAAACTACTGACGCCCATAAACAAGTAACTTAAAACGCTCATTAGAACTGTGAAAAACCTGAACGATATATTTTTTAGCAGATGCGCTAATTTTTGTTAATAACGAAACAAAAGTTAAAAGTATAAAAAAGTGTAGAGTTTACGAACGAACGAAGCAGTCTTAAAAATAACCAAATATATAAATAGATTCGTTTAAAATATGACTGTAGAAAATATAGTTTTTGTGCAAAAGCAAACAAAAAACCAGAAAGGCATTAAAATGCATCAACAAGTACAAAATATTATATTTCAAGAATTTACATCATTTTTTATCTTGCCAACAAGTATGAGTAATTGTGTGATGTGATGTTTGTTTATGAGTGTTAGATATAGAAAATGTATGTGAATATTTTGTACAACATTTTCCTGCATACTAAACATAAACATATATATATTATTAGTTGTGATTTAGAGAAAATTGAAGTATTTTGGACATATAAAAAGAAACGACGTGCTGGAGAAGACCATCATGAAAGGAGGCATACCGGTAAAGAGAAGCAGAGGAAGACCACGGAGAAGATGGATTCAGGATGTAACTGATGGTTTGAACATCTGCAGAGGCAGGACATCTGGCCTATGAGAGAGAGAGAAATTCTGGAGAACTGTTGGGGTGGCAAAATTATGCTCAGAACAAGCTATTTGATGATGATAGATGGAAAGTGGTGATTGCCGATGGCAACGTTGATAACACGCTGCACTAATTACTATGTGTCGTGGAAATTCAAGGTTCGAGACCACCCTGGACCAACAAAATTCTCTTTCTACACATGGTATGCGGAGAGATGAAAGGTTACGTGATCCCTGACATGAGGATCTAAGTTACATCGAAATAAGCATCGCTTGAGTCGCATTTGACATTGATAATAAACAACCTTTATTGAGTGGAAATCAACCCTAGGAAAAAATACCTTTCAAATCAGAAGCCTCATTTAAACACCAAGACTACGCAGGAAATTATTAGGTGAACACAGAAAAAAAAAATAAAACGTTTTCATGATTTTTGTGCATTAGTATATTATAGTATATATAGATAGTATATGTATATTATATGTATAGTTATGTATAGTATATGTATAGTTTATATAACATGGTATATACTATTTGTATAACAGTTTATTTCCTATTTTAGTTTATGTTGTTATGATTATGTATACATATGTATAGTCTTGTAGTTGTATTGTAGTATTGTAAGTTTATCCTTTTGCTTTTCTTTGCGAAATATCAGTCTGTTGAAATATAGTTCTGGTCTTGTAAGTTGTCAGTTGTTGTTATCAGTTGTTGTTGTTTGTCAGTTGTCAGTTGTTAGTTGTCAGTTGTCAGTTGTTAGTTGTCAGTTGTCAGTTGTTAGTTGTCAGTTGTAGTTGTCTTTGTCAGTTGTTGTTGTTGTTGTCAGTTGTCGTTTCGTTGTTAGTTGTCATTGTTAGTTGTCAGTTGTTAGTTGTCAGTTGTCAGTTGTCAGTTGAATGAAAATGAAATCAACATATCATTTCATAGAAAGTTCAATCAACACTGTAAACAGTTGTCGATTTTCTAGGCACTAATATACGTTGTAGTTTATCATTGCTTTCTGAACAGTGAGTCTATTTTTATCGTTGGTTAAAATCCACGGGAACAAATTCGCTTCCAAACTACCCGCCGCGGCGTTTGGACCAGGTCCTCTTGTGTTGTGATCGTGCTCACTACAACTAAGACACAGACGTCCATCAGTTGTCACTTAACGAACATGATAATATTATATTTGCTTCCTACAATAGGTATAACTGATCTCGTATTTGCTTCCAACGATAGGTATAACTAATCTCGTATTTGCTTCCTACAATAGGTATAACTGATCTCGTATTTACTTCCTACAATAGGTATAACTGATCTCGTATTTGCTTACTACAATAGGTATAACTGATCTCGTATTTGCTTCCTACAATAGGTGTAACTGATCTCGTATTTGCTTCCTACGATAGGTATAACTGATCTCGTATTTGCTTCCTACAATAGGTATAACTGATCTCGTATTTGCTTCCTACAATAGGTATAACTGATCTCGTATTTGCTTCCTACAATAGGTATAACTGATCTCGTATTTGCTTCCTACAATAGGTATAACTATCTCATTTGCTTCCTACAATAGGTAACTGATCTCTATTTGCTTCCTACAATAGGTATAACTATCTCGTATTTGCTTCCTACATAGGTATAACTGATCTCTATTTGCTTCCTACAATAGGTATAACTGATCTCGTATTTGCTTCCTACAAAATAGGTATAACTGATCTCGTATTTGCTTCTACAATATTATAACTAATCATTTGCTTCCACGATAGGTATAACTAATCTGTAGTGTTAATTTCTCGACCTCTCAGCCCCACTTTTGTTAACTGAAAATACACCAGAATGAGAACAATTATAATGTTGTGTGTAGGGCTGCTACAGATATTACTACCACTAATACTAAACCGTCTTGTTCCCAACGGACAATAAGCACGCATCTGTCATTACCCATCAATTTCTAATCGATACATTCTTCTTTAGATTAGATCTGCCAATGCTATCAGACTCCAATTTAACTTGGCTATTCTTTTACCGTTCTTCGTCAGGTATTCTTTGACATTTCCGCAGTTTTCTTCTTTCTGTGGTTTCGATCAGCTATATATGTGTGCAACATAAATAGTATTAATGTTCAATTGTATTGGTTTACCAAATGTTGAAGACTGCATTTTGTACTGTCTGAACTGAAAAGATATATGTTTACAGTTCATTCTATTAATATGATATTATGAACCAAATAAAGAAAGAAAAATTATAATTGTGTTTGAAACATCAGGATGCTGTTGTCCTCGTCATCGTCATTATAACTCATCGCGTCCAAAGACACATCAAGAAGGAACAAAAGGCTTTCACTCAATTATATTCTACCACTAGGCACAATCTTCATGAGAAGTTTGACTTGTTGTTTGTCTCTGTGTCTCTAGCTGTTTATTTCATTATATCACCAACTCCACATTCCAACCATTTTTAGCCGCCTTTATGACATGAAATAGAAGACAGTAGTTCTATTCTTTGCTACTCAGGAAACCGCATAGAGACACACACCCGAGTGGTTATAGGGGCCCACATTTTGGGTGGAAAGAATAGAACCACTGTTACCTGCCACGCATGTCGTAAGAGGCAACTAATGAGGTTTAGCTGAAATCGGATGCACGTGTCCTAAACATGTAGAAGTCTATTCGTTTATTGGCCTACCAAACCAATGTGCAACGTATACACGTTCTTGGCAAAGATCAAAGAAAATCACAAAGAGTGATTAAAATTGCTCGTAAAGAACGAACGCAAAGAAGAAGAAGAAGAAGGAGACATAGTGACACAATGCTGAAGAATCTGCTAATTGCTCACAATATTGCTTTTTCTATTATACTGTTCTGCTTCGTTTCCAACCTGCATCTCTTATTTCTCTGTGTGTATTACAGTAGAACTTGACACAACCAACAGTAACAATATCTCAAAATGTACATAGGAAATGTGGTACGCAACAAAACAATTAAAACTAATGTTATCTGACAAGTTTGGAACAATGAAGGTGTGTAGATATGGGATAATTCATGACATGTTTGCGCAGGATGCTCCATCTGCGATGGTGTGACAAGATCACAGCTGCGGGAGTTGCGGGATTGGGTGGGGTGTTGGAATTGGGGTGAGAGGGTGTGGGTAGGAAAATAGTGGAAAGATCTAAAAGATTTGTCTTGAATAGCTGAACTTGGAAAATATTGTTATGCATCCAATGTGAAGGGTAAAAAATGAGTTATGGTAGGTATCACAGCTTTGAGTGACCACGTCAAGACTTAAACAATTGCAGTGTATCAAGCAGTAGTGTCATTAAAGTCAGTTATAACCTATTTAGGTAACAATTCTGATTGCACGGGAAATGTTAAAAAGAAATTATGATACGAATTGGCAAAGCAACATCAGCTTTTAAAATTCTAAATAAAATATGGAACTGCAAGTTATATTGTATTAAAATTAAATTACGAATATTTAATTCAAATGTTGTATCAATCCTAACATGCCAGCGAGAGTTAGAAAATGACTAAAGATATAGATTGCAAGTTGAATGCAATTGAAAATAGATGTCTGCAAAACATAATTAATATACAATGGAACGAATACAGAAGTGATAAATCAGAGACATGTCTAGTCAACCACTAGTGACAACTGTTATAAGAAAGAGAAGATGGAGATACGTTGGACACACTTGACCGAAAAAGGGGGAAGACTGCAGTAAAACTTGGTATAGCGAAACACGTACAAATAAAGTACTATAGTTTTACAAAATACAGAAACAGTGACTCATTTCGTTATTTGTTTTTATTCCCAGATTTTCATTAGATACGTTTGAATGTTTCCGTTATCGTCCATTTGTAAGTGTTCTGTGAAATTCGTCACTCCTGTTGTGTCGTTTGCTTGATAAAGGCATTGTGGTCGAAACGTTGCTGTTTATCGTCACTGTTTCTGTATTTTGTAAAACTATAGTACTTTGTTTGTACGTGTTTCGCCATTGGACACACTTGAGAAGAAATTATCAAGAATATCAAAGCAGGCATTGGAGTGGGATGCAAAGTGTTCAAGAAAGAGAGGACCACCTAAGGAGACGAACTTTGCTGAGAGAGTCAGGAAATTTCGGTCTCAATTCCATGGATGAGATTGAGCGAGTTGCCTAGGATAGAGTGGTATGGTGAAATTGCTTGCAGGCCCTATGTAACGTATAACGGTACGAGAGGAATTATTATTTTTAACTTTTGATTTATGTTTTTCCCGTGAACTGCTGTCAAGTACATCTAATTGCTGAGACGCTTTGCAATGTGTTAATTTGTGTTCATTTTTTGGGTGGAAATACTAGAACGAGACATGAGAGCGAGATGCGAAGAGGAGAAGGCGGGAAGGGGATTAGAATTATGTTGACAACAATAATTGACATGTGCAACAGACATTCTTGAAATTCTTTCTATCTCTCTTTATCTCTATCTCTCTTTATCTCTATATCTCTTTATCTCTATCTCTCTTTATCTCTATCTCTTTTCTCTTCTGACTTATCTGTCTCTTCCCACTGTCTATTTCTTTATACCTCTTTATCTCTCTCGCTCTTCACCTATAGCTCTCTTTATCTCTCTCTATTTATCACTGTCTATCTATTTTTTGCTCTCTCTATATCTCTGTATATATCTCATTCTTTCATATTTTTATATCTTTGACTATCTTGCTCTTTTCTTCTATTTCCATTAAGTATTATTTTATATTTGAATCCTAAACTGTCTCTTAGTAGAAGACTCTTCTTAATTGTGTTGCATATTATATTGAGATTTGATGCCTTCTACGTGTGAACTTAAGCCTGGAAGAAAAATGCCCTGAAAATAAGAGGAAAAATACTCAAAACTCGTAATACTTCATTGGGAATAGTAAAGACACACAAAGTCATTACATATGCTGTTGCTGCATTCATTGCACAAGTCTTACATGTCTGCTACTTTATTAGTTTCTTAATACCTTATTCCATTATGGCCAAGTGAATATATTTTCCAACTCCTATTCTCATCAATAGTGATCAGTAGATCATCACTTATGTTCGTATCTGTACATAGTTCAAAGAGCATGTTTATTGTGGCTACCATTTGACCAGGTCTTGTGTACAACGTTCTTTGATGTATCCACCCAGATAATTGTTTGCAATATCATTTACAGTGCAATTTACAACAAATATAACATTCGGTATCATTATTCTCGTTTAGACTATTGCATTCAAATATAATATTACATAATGTAATTGACTGTCTAACCTCCAAACCAATAGATAGTTTATAATATAACGCCGGAGAATGTTTCGAAAATTACTTCTGTTTTCTAATAGCCACATACAACGACGTTTATTACTTTGAGTAGAGTGTTTATCCAATCATATCTCTTGTTATATTACTCAGAAAACTTTCCGTCTGTCTCAGTGTGCCTAAAATGGGCCTCCAGCGGCGTTTCAAATGACACATTGACTAAATATCAATATCATTTAATCAAATCTCTACTACCAAATAGTCTATTTTGTTCAAATGTTTGATATGTATTCTACGAGTAATATACTTAATACTCACACCAAACATATATATATATATATTTGAACAGTAGCCAAAGTAAATGAAGTACTGCTATACGTCTGGGTATGTTTTTACGTATTATTGTCAAAATACTGATACTGGTTGCTGCGCATGACAAACAAGTTAATATTCTGCCATTTGATAGATTTATTGAAGTTGTAGCAACTTTAAGTGTCTAGACGTGGATAGTTTGTTGTGTCTAATCGAGCAGAAATATGTTTATTGGCGATATCATGGTGAGGTACACTCTGTACAAATGTAATATTCTGTGTATTTATCTATCATGGTGGGTACACTCTGTGCAAATGTAATATTCTTGTATTTACCATATCATGGTGAGGTACACTCTGCAAATGTAATATTCTGTGTATTTACCATATCATGGTGTGGTACACTCTGTGCAAATGTAATATTTGTGTATTTACCATATCATGGTGAGGTACACTCTGTGCAAATGTAATATTCTGTGTATTTACCATATCATGGTGAGGTACACTCTGTGCAAATGTAATATTCTGTGTATTTACCATATCATGGTGAGGTACACTCTGTGCAAATGTAATATTCTGTGTATTTACCATATCATGGTGAGGTACACTCTGTGCAAATGTAATATTCTGTGTATTTACCATATCATGGTGAGGTACACTCTGTGCAAATGTAATATTCTGTGTATTTACCATATCATGGTGAGGTACACTCTGTGCAAATGTAATATTCTGTGTATTTACCATATCATGGTGAGGTACACTCTGTGCAAATGTAATATTCTGTGTATTTACCATATCATGGTGAGGTACACTCTGTGCAAATGTAATATTCTGTGTATTTACTCTATCATGGTGAGGTACACTCTGTCAAATGTAATATTCTGTGTATTTACCTATCATGGTGAGGTACACTCTGTGCAAATGTAATATTCTGTGTATTTACCATATCATGGTGTGGTATACTCTATGAAGGTGTAATACATTCACCTATTTGTATTTCTTCTTCACTATACATAGCGTTGTCTTTCTCTTGTCCACTTGTCTTCATCTAGTAAATCTTTCAACAACGTTTCACATCTCTTTAGATTTCCCCACATGTTTATTTAGACTTAGTTTTATGACTTCAATATTTCTTTCTAAAAGAGTCTATATATATGGCCTTTTTCGTCTTTACAGACGGTCAATTGGCAAGCGTTTTACTGTAACAACTTCTGAGTTTTCGCTTTTCTTTCTTGTCGTTCAGCTCATACATAAGTCTCTTCTCAAAAGACTCTGCGCCCTTTCGTAATTTGGCTTTCCACACAACTCTGTCATCAGCTAGTTTTCCCATGTGCTGGGACCTATAGAAAAGTTTTTCATTGAGGCTTTGCAGACATCTTTATATCTGAGCAGTGGTCTGCCCTGGGGCCTCTTCCCCTCCGAAAGTTCACAGAACAACATTTGTTTTGGTATGCGATAATGTCCATTCTTCTCACATGTCCAACCATCTTAGTCGTCTACTGCTGAGCATGCCCATGATGGAAGGCAGGTTTGCACGTTGCAGTACTTCAGAGTTGGTTATCTTGTCGTACCACCTGATGTTCATAATCTTGCGGAGACATCGAAGGTGATAGATGTTAAGTCTCCTCTCGTGTCCTGAGTAGTCTGTTCATGTTTCTGAGCCATATAGTAAAGAACTAATTACACTGGCTCGATATATTTGAATCTTCGTCTGCAATGTCAGTTTTGTGTTGTCCGACGCTTGCTTTGATAGTTTGCCAAATGTAGTAGCCTCACTTCCTACACGAGCGTTGATTTCAGGCTGGCAGTGACCATGGACCCGAGATAGCAAAATTTTAAAAGAGTCTATCTGCAAAGGATTGACGTAATTTCACCGGCTTTTTCTATATGGCTCTGGCAGTCTCAAAAGCATTGTCACGTCACTATTTATAATTTTGATTGGTGTATGTATGTAAGTTTACTATTCATTTAATGATCAAGTCAGTCACATACACAACAATGATCATATCAAGTCAGTACATAACACACAATGATCATATCAAGTCAGTCACACATAACACTAAATGATCATATCAAGTCAGTCACACATAACACTAAATGATCATATCAAGTCAGTCACACATAACACTATAATAATCATATCAAGTCAGTCACACATAACACTACAATGATCATATCAAGTCAGTCACATATAACACTACAATGATCATATCAAGTCAGTCACACATAAACTACAATGATCATATCAAGTCAGTCACAACAACAGTCATACAGTCATCACAAAACACACAATGATCATATCAAGTCAGTCACACATAACACTACAATGATCATATCAAGTCAGTCACACATAACACTACAATGATCATATCAAGTCAGTCACACATAACACTATAATAATCATATCAAGTCAGTCACACATAATCACTCATCAAAAAATTTCATATCAAGTCAGTCACACATAACACTAAATAATCATATCAAGTCAGTCCATAACACTACAATGATCATATCAAGTCAGTCACACATAACACTGAATTCAATCAAGTCAGTCACACATAACACTACAATGATCATATCAAGTCAGTCACACATAACACTACAATGATCATATCAAGTCAGTCACACATAACACTACAATGATCATATCAAGTCAGTCACACATAACACTACAATAATCATATCAAGTCAGTCACACATAACACTATAATAATCATATCAAGTCAGTCACACATAACACTAAAATAATCATATCAAGTCAGTCACACATAACACTACAATGATCATATCAAGTCAGTCACACATAACAATACAATGATCATATCAAGTCAGTCACACATAACACTACAATAATCATATCAAGTCAGTCACACATAACACAACAATAATCATATCAAGTCAGTCACACATAACACTACAATGATCATATCAAGTCAGTCACACATAACACTATAATAATCATATCAAGTCAGTCACACATAACACTACAATGATCATATCAAGTCAGTCACACATAACACTACAATGATCATATCAAGTCAGTCACACATAATAAAACGTACACATAATATCATATCAAGTCAGTCACACATAACACTACAATGATCGTATCAAGTCAGTCACACATAACACTACAATGATCGTATCAAGTCAGTCACACATAACACTATAATATCTATCAAGTCAGTCACACATAACACTACAATAATCAGTACAATCAGTCACATAACATATTAATAAATCATTATCAACGGTTAGATCTCATAGTTATAAATGTTCCGTGTGCAGCTGTCATGTTCGAGTTACTACTGTACTGTAGACATTATATTAATATATTCAAAACAAAGCTACGCCACTTGTCCCGCCGAACTGGTTTGAAAATATTTTCCCGAGTGTCGAATTTATATAGAATAACCTAACTGAAACTGTTAATTAAATCTTGAACTCCGCGTGAATCACATAGGAAGTGTATTTAACTATTAAAAATGTAAAATAATCTCGCAGTGTTACGAACAAGACGCGGACAGTCTATCGCCGTTAACTTTGATAACATTGTTCTAGAGTAGTAGGGGAAAAAAGACAGTGTGTGATCATTAATACTATCTATTATCTATTCCCAGGTGGAAGATGTAGTTGGCTGTCCAATCTCGCCGTTAAGCGTAGCGATGGGAGCTTTAATTTGCGTTCTAGGGCCCGATTAGTCACCCTTGTGATATATCCATGTTTATGTAGTGTTGTCTTGATATTGTCTATCCATCTTTTTCTTGGTCGTCCCTTAGCTCTAGAACCCAATCTCTTGTTATTGTATGCTGTTATTGGTGGTTGATTACATTTCATTCTCATTAAATGTCCAAACCACTGCATTTGTTGTCTTTCGATGTATTCGGTGCATGAAGATAATTAATACTACTTCATGAAATAGGTGAGCAGATTTGTAACCGTCAATCAATATATATAACAGAGACTTGGACAAGTCTGTATTCTGGGCATGGTAGGTTGATTATTCGTCGTTAATGAATAAAACCTTGGCGACGGATATTTTCTTACACAACAATGGTTCTTAGATGCGTATTAATATTAGATGAATTTACTAAGATTGTACAGTCAGAAAAGGACTTATCTTGTTTACATGGAATTGTATAAGATATAAACTTATCGGATCGGGCTCTACAAAATTATATTGTTACTACGAGTAAAATCACCATACATGCCAAACAATGTTCACTTTCCTAACTTCCTAATACCAAATGCTTGGAGTCTCGGGAAAGGAGGGATCATCTACTAACAAGTGACTAGTTTTACTTATAAATTGTATGCAGTGTTAAACCACACCCACTAAAAACAGGAAGATTTTTCTAGCGTCAATCTCTTTATTTATCCACATTGTCAGACTGAGGCGTAGTCAAGTTAATAAACTCTCGTGTGGACTTTACTGCTACCACGTTGAGTCTTGTCCCAGGTCGTAACCTGTGCTGATGCAATATTGCGTCACATTCTCACTACAAATTGAATTTACTTTTAAGACTGAGATGATCTTAGTCTGAACGTTATTACACTGTTCTTGACATTACACAAGCAATATGGTATTTCTTTTTTTTTTAAAGACAGACTTGTCTGGAATAAAATGTCTTCATTATCACTGTCACAAGCTTTATCATCACTATTATTATCGTAATCATTGTCGTGTCGTCGCTAACAATATCATCACTATTATTACCGTTATCGTGTCGTGTCGTCGCCAACAATATCATCACTAGTATTACCGTAATCATTATCGTCGACATCACCAATATCATCACTAGTATTACCGTAATCATTGTCGTCGACATTAACAATATCATCATTATCGCAATCTTCATCATCTTTTTCTACTTCTTCTCTAATCTTGTTTTTTTCACAGCTTCAAAATAGTCATGTGATCTATAGAACATACCTTTGTTTTGCGCTTGCTTTCACTGCTTGTGCTATTTCTGTCGTCTACCTTTTGTGTGCACGAACTTTTACCGTGTATCCACTGTTTCTGAATAGCATATGTGGCCGAACCATTTAATGGGTTGTTTCTTGATGAAGTTCAAAACTGATTCTGTATCCATTTTTTTCTGTATTCAAACCTAAACCCATACTGGGGCATCTTCCTTTCTCTCTCGATATGCTAGTCATATGAGAATAGCTATTTCTACCCAAGTAAAGTAGTAAGTTTACATATACCAATGTGCTACATCGAGTTGCTATTTCTACCCAAGAGTAAAGTAGTAAGTTTACATATATCTATGTGCTACATTGAGTTGCTATTTCTACCCAAGTAAAGTAGTAAGTTTACATATACCAATGTTTTTCATCGAGTTGCTATTTCTACCCAAGTAAAGTAGTAAGTTTACATATATCTATGTGCTACATCGAGTTGCTATTTCTACTCAAGTAAAGTAGTAAGTTTACATATACCAATGTGCTACATCGAGTTGCTATTTCTACCCAAGTAAAGTAGTAAGTTTACATATACCAATGTTTTATATCGAGTTGCTATTTTTACCCAAGTAAAGTAGTAAGTTACATATATCTATGTGCTACATCGAGTTGCTATTTCTACCCAAGAGTAAAGTAGTAAGTTTACATATATCTATGTGCTACATTGAGTTGCTATTTCTACCCAAGAGTAAAGTAGTAAGTTTACATATATCTATGTACTACATTGAGTTGCTATTTTTACCCTGGTAAAGTAGTAAGTTTACATATATCTATGTGCTACATCGATTTGCTATTTTTACCCTGGTAAAGTAGTAATTGGAATAATATCATAAGTTAATATAATGGTGAATTGTTAGGTTAAGGGGAATCTGGTCTTGAAACTTTTTCGTTGCTTTGGTATTAATGTTGAATTTGTATAACAATTTTGAAAGATTATGACTTAGAATAGTGGAAAAATATTAGTAAAAATAAAAATGTCAATGCGTTGCCATGGAAACACGTGTGGTTATGTGATACAGACGCGTACTGTATCTTTTCCTTTATCCACGTTTCTTATTGACGATGGTTTCACATGCGAGTCCCGTAATCTTATCTATGCCATTATCTGTAAGCGGTGTAACAAGGCTTATATCGGCGAGACAGGCAAGAGGCTCAGTGACAGATTTGCCCAACACTTGCGCGACATACGCCAATGCTCTGTGACCCCTGTAGCCACCCATTTCAATGATACTGGCCGTTTAGGAGCTCACGATGTCCAGGTCACAGCCATCCGATCATGTTCCTCGGATGATCACAGTCGATTTGCTCTGGAGAATCGGTTGATTTCTTTGTATGGTACCTTTCGACTACGTGGGCTCAACGTAGTACATTCCTATGCTTCTTAGTACTTTCTCGTCACATGCCTTGTAATCTATATGGGTATATGTTGCATGTATTCAAGTTATATATTTACTAGATTTTCATTGTTTCTCTTCCGTTCTATTTCTAGTTTTATGTGTGTTTTTGTGTTACATTTATTTCGTTATTCGTTTTATTCCCAGATTTTCGTTTTTATTCCCAGATGTTTATTAGAAACGTTTGTATTTGGTCTTCCATTTGTTTTTTTTAAATTTGTCACCCTGTTGTTCGTTTGCTTGATAAAGGCCTTGTTGGTCGAAACGTTGCTGCATTTTGTCATTGTTTTTTTAATTTGTAAAACTACAGTACTTTGTGATTACGTGTTTTGTCAAGCGATTTAAGTAGTTTTGAGTTACCCGTTGTTCAAGTCGAACTGGATGCCTGAGAGGCAGAGTGAGAGTTGTGTTTATTCAGCGAGCCACATGAACCATCAGTATGCATACTCTTCGATATCTGTTGGGAGACTGAGCACCTATGGGTCTGTCCGGAGTGCAATGACGCCAGTTTAGTAACCAATAACCAATTACTGTTACTGTTATTATTATTTTGTTACTATTTTTATTAGTATTATTATTATTGCATTATTATTAGTGTCATATGGCACCCGCGCTTCCATAGTCATTAGTGAAATGCGCCCCAAAATATAAAACAAACCGATGGATAGTACTAGTCTATTAGATATTAGTATAATAGTATAATAAATTTGTTTTCGAGGATTTTTACAAAACGTGAAAATAGACCTCACCGTTCAGAAAGCAATGGCAAACTACTTAACGTATAAGTGGCGACTAGAAAATCAAAGACTCATTTACTGTGGTTGATGGCTACGTCTTTTGGGATATACCACGATTTTCATTTTTCATAATGTTAAGTGATCATGTATGTTAGCACAGACAATGTCTTAAAGCTTTGTATGTTCAAAGTTCGCAATGTTTCATTTTTCAACGATCAGTTATGTTGGATAATCACTTACATTTGTTTGTAATGATGAATTACTTTAGCATGACTAATTCTTTAAAGTCCTCTATGTTCCAGTTTAGGAGGTCTTTAGTGAAGTGGTTAAGACGTTTGCTGTCCTACTGAAGGTTGTGGATTTGAATCACACGTGTAATTGTTTCATGAGATCCCAAGGATTATTACTGGATCTACTGAGTTCGTTCTTTGTGTAACACACTCGGCAGATAGCGTGCCATTTTGCCAACAGGAACTAGGTCATGTGAGAGAACACGGTGCCATATAGTCAATCTTTTGCAGCTAGATCCTTCAGAACATGAACATTATCCTAGTGAAAAAATCAATTGTTTGACTCAACATCCAAAACTATCCTTACTAAAAAGTTGTTGGATTCAAACTAGTCATAACATCAAAAATTATCCTTCTAAAGTCCTCATAAAATTATCAACAAAGCAAAAAGAAACCATTTAAAATGTAGAGTAGAAGCAAGTAGAAGTTAGAAATACATTATAAAAAAAGACACAATTTGTTGAAACGTAGACGGAGTGAAAAAAGAAGAACAATATTTGACACAGTAGCACTGCCAAACGTCAAACTGCGAAGGAAAGAAAGTGCTCTGCTTGAAAGGATAGAGGTATCAACATCCCTAATGGCAACTACAACAATGTGCGTCTAACTTGGAACTAACATTTTTCTTAGAAGCTTTCGTGCTAAAATTAACACCGTCTAGTTACCTTCGAGTGCACTTAATGAGTTCCTACAGCAGCTAAGTCAAGCTGTTGTTTTCATTACTTGCGTGGGACTAATAGTATTATATCATGAGAGAAAGCTAACAACAATAGGAACTGGGCGTTATTGAAAACCATGATCTCTCGTACCAGTCTGAGACACTAGAGTTCAGGACGAAGACAGACAGAGAGAGAGAGAGAGGGAGAGAGGGAGAGAGAGAGAGGAGAGAGAGAGGGAGAGAGAGAGAGGAGAGAGAGAAAAAGGGAGAGAGAGACAGGAGAGAGAGACAGAGAGAGAGACAGAGAGAGAGGGAGAGAGAGAGAGAGGAGGGAGAGGAGAGAGAGAGCGACAGAGAGAGAGGGAGAGAGAGAGGGCGAGACAGAGATAGAGAGAGAGAGAGAGGGAAAGGGAGAGGAGAATTTATAGACTATTCTAAAATCTTTAAATAAGAACATATTAATAAGTAATAAGATAAGTAATAAGATAAGTAATAAGATAAGTAATAAGATAATACAGTTATTTTTCAAATGGGGATTTCCTTTCACGAGACAGATTAGCTTAATACATAACAAGCACATATACGAATCTGATACAAGAGTATTGTGCGTTTAGTCCCATATTGGACGTTTCACACATAAAGACAGGAATTGGTCCTCCTACTTCCTGCACACTTGGAACTATAAATGTTAAGTGACAAGCATTTCATACCCCAAGGTCTGAAAAAGCTAAATGACATTTTTAGCACCCCCACCCCCTTCCCCTCCCACACATTCAATTACTGAGATGATTTTGATTTAGGATTATTATTTGTGCTGCTATTTCTGTTGTTGTATGTGGTATTAGCTGTGGTTGATTAAGTGGAAACACACCATATGCACTACTCAGGGGCGGCTCGTCATTAAGGGCCAGTGGTGCCCGGCCAATACTCGAGAGGCGGAATAACTTCCCGAAATAAACAAATAATAGTAAATACTCCAAAAACCGAGAGCCGCGGTAGCGTATTTGTTAGTTAACTCGCTTCTCAAGGCTGGTGGCCCAGTTTCAAGTCCCGCAGTGGGCGTGGAATTTTTCCCAACCGCATCGGCTCTCAGGTCGACCCAGTCTCAACTGGGTACCAGACGTGCTTTGGGAAAGTAAAGTCGGCCGGTGTAATGCTGACCACATCACCCATTGTGTGCAGACGAGTCAATGGAAAATACGGGCCTAACACTGTATTGCCCTATATACCACAAGGTATGAAAGGGTCTCTTTACTTCTTTTTTTTACTTTTTACTCCAAAAACCATGATTTTTCCGATAATTTGTGTCTGGCCCCACCAAGAAAACTGACAACGAACCGCCACTGGCACTACAACTATACACATACTGACTATCGCTAGCTCATAAGAGAAAAGCAATTCCTAAACTATCACTTTCCTACATGCTACAACTGAATGAAGTATTATTTCGTTAACACAGTCAATACATGTATTTTATTTTACTAGTGTCACTGTAGCAATAACAAAATAATTACGAAATATTTGTTACAAAAATGTTCACAGTTTGAGCAATAGAGAGAAAACTGTTATAAATACCACTAGTGTTATTGCAAGACAACATATTTAGAGATATTCACAGACCGTCTGAGACTGTTTACAGACAGCCTGAGACTATTCACAGACAGTCTGAGACTGTTCACAGACAGCCTGAGACTGTTCACAGACAGCCTGAGACTGTTCACAGACAGTCTATGACTGTTCACAGACAGCCTGAAACTGTTCACAGACAGCCTGAGACTGTTCACAGACAGCCTGAGACTGTTCACAGACAGCCTGAGACTGTTCACAGACAGCCTGAGACTGTTCACAGACAGCCTTAGTCTGTTTACAGACAGCCTGAGTCTGTTCACAGACAGCCTGAAACTGTTCACAGACAGCCTGAGACTGTTCACAGACAGCCTGAGACTGTTCACAGACAGCCTGAGACTGTTCACAGACAGCCTGAGACTGTTCACAGACAGCCTGAGACTGTTCACAGACAGCCTGAGACTGCCTAATTCGTTCTTGAATAAACACAATTTAATTTCTTCTTCTTCTTCTTCGAACGCTCCATATCGATCACTTTTAACCACTCGTTGTAATCTGTATGTGATCTGAGCATAAGAGCGATTGTACGCTGTTCCAGTTAAGCGATTACATGTAGGCCAGCACGTCCAATTTCTGCAAGCTATTTATTTAGTAGGGTAGCTTCCTAGGCCCCTACATCAGTCGTCTCTGATATACCTTGTAGGTCGCAGTGATACAATTCTTTGTTTCCGTTGCAGGCCAGGGCAGTACCACACAGGTAGTTTGATTTCTATAAGTATTACAGGAAAGTATCAGGTTTGTTTTGTTTTACCCATGAAGTGATTATAAATTATATATTTCTAGCAACTATTTTACCCATGAAGTAAGTAATTATAAGTTATATATTTCTAGCTATTATTTTACCAATGAAATAAGTAATTATAAGTTATATATTCCTAGCAATTATTTTAATGAAATAGTAATTATGTTATATATTCCTAGCTATTATTTTACCATAAATTAATTATAATTATATATTCTACTATTATTTTACCCATGAAATAGTAATTATATTATATATTTTAGCATTATTTACCTTGAGCTAAGTAATATAAGTTATAATTTCAGTATATTTTAATATTGTTTTCTAAGCACTACCACTTTCTACATAATTTAAGGAGTCTTGTGGCTAAGTAATTGCCTTGTGAGTCAAGGTCGTGTCGAGTCGATCAGCGCCTTCTTTCACAGTACATTTTTTCCAGAGACCAGGTTGTGCTGAGTACGAGTTCGTGCTGTCATCTCTCGGCAGGTGGAGTGCCAATTTTGGAGTTAGGACCGAGCCATAGAGTAAAACCGTCAATAAGTCAATCCTTGGGTTTAAAACCCTTATAAATCATAATTTTAAATGACAATTCTATATACATTGTCCACCATTTTTAATATATTAGGCCTCTGATTAATGATTGTGAGCGCCATAATGTTATATTAGAAATTTGCAATTTAATACTATTACTACTACTAGTATAATAATAATAACGTCATAATAATAACTTTAATAATAAAGAAATAATAACGTAGGAAAATGTAAACCTGTCCACAAGTTTCATTTTGATAAATATTGTACTTATATAACAAACTGCAAATTACTGTTCAGTTATTAATTATATGAGGACTATCATCATAACACTCCGTCCATAGGTGCTGCGATCTGCGCCTCAACAAATCCAGCATGCAGCGTTCGGCGGTCGAACACGCCAGTTCAATGTTGATTAATTAATCTCTTTGCATATTTGGTATGTCGTTCATTTCGGGCCTCAACAAAAACTAACTGTTATTTAGATATTGTTTTTGTATTTTTCCTTCAGATTCTGATTAACGTTACAGCTAGAGAAATAAAAATATGGTGCCAATAATGTGTCACACGGGCGCATGACGCCCCCAGACGCGGTGTTGGACATTACTGTATGCTTTAAAAGTCAAGCACAGAACAAATAAATATTAAGTATAGATACAGCAAGAAATATATAAGCTGCGAGATGAACTGCTTGAGAAAAGTGGCAATAAAGGCACACAAGAACAAAGATATACAACATCGTCATAAAAGAAAATGTCAGAACAAGAACATGCTTGGAATACATTTAGTCAATGAGAAATAAGATGATTTGACATTTTCATCTGAATGCAAACACAAATGGCAAAACGTGCTACCGTGTCCGAAAATGGGAATTTAGGCCACAATGAAGATGGCTGAATAACTTGATCGATAAATGCTCAAAATAAGAGGGGGGCGGTTTATTCGTCTCATAAAGTAACACGTGACAAGACATTGAATTTTCATCAGATATATAACTAGAACCTTATCAAGATGTCTGACGCTTTCAAGCAATACGTAGGGTATTGGCTTCACGAATAGGACACAATATGGTTGTGAATAAATTTCCCGTACCCGACTTTACACAAGTGAGAAAAGGAATTTGCCCTTCTAACTCGTGTATGCTTGTGTATAGAAATGTGGATTTTGTGCGTTTGAGTAAGTTCTTGTTAACTAAGGTAACCACTAAGTGTGGTTTTGTGTTGTTTTGTGCCGAGAACGTGAATACGTTGCTCCCCTCTCTCCCCCCGCCCCATCCCCGTGATAGAAGGATCAGAATTTCAACCAAAGGCTATACGTATTATCTAACAAGACACACATGTGTAGTAAAGACATGTAACTGTAAGAGTTTACAAAATGGAAACACCACTAAAGACATGTAACTGTAAGATTTTACAAAATGGAAACACCACTAAAGACATGTAACTGTAAGATTTTACAAAATGGAAACACCACTAAAGACATGTAACTGTAAGAGTTTACAAAATGGAAACACCACTAAAGACATGTAACTGTAAGAGTTTACAAAATGGAAACACCACTAAGACATGTAACTGAAGATTTACAAAGGGAAACACAACTAAGACATGTAACTGTAAGATTTTACAAAATGGAAACACAACTAAAGACAGGTAACTGTAAGATTTTACAAAATGGAAACACAACTAAAGACATGTAACTGTAAGATTTTACAAAATGGAAACACAACTAAAGACATGTAACTGTAAGATTTTACAAAATGGAAACACAACTAAAGACATGTAACTGTAAGATTTTACAAAATGGAAACACCACTAAAGACAGGTAACTGTAAGATTTTACAAAATAGAAACACCACTAAAGACAGGTAACTGTAAGATTTTACAAAATGGAAACACCACTAAAGAAAGGTAACTGTAAGATTTTACAAAATGGAAACACCACTAAAGACAGGTAACTGTAAGATTTTACAAAATGGAAACACCACTAAAGAAAGGTAACTGTAAGATTTTACAAAATGGAAACTCCACTAAAGAAAGGTAACTGTAAGATTTTACAAAATGGAAACACCACTAAAGAAAGGTAACTGTAAGATTTTACAAAATGGAAACACCACTAAAGACAGGTAACTGTAAGATTTTACAAAATGGAAACACCACTAAAGAAAGGTAACTGTAAGATTTTACAAAAAGAAAACACCACTTTAAAGTAACAGATCTGGCGTAATATTGTAGCATGATATTAGATCTGACTGTGTTGCAAGACTGCCAATTGCTAGCAAGCCTGAGAAACGAAACCTAGCCGGAAAATACCGAGTTTATGAGAAGCTTACAGGGGGACCGAGTCCCTAAAACAACAGCAGAATTTATGAGAAAACCTGGTACATCAGTCTAAGCGGGGATCAGAGAGATCTGCTTGGTTATATAGAGGCTTTCAGAGCTAACTCGTGCCATAAATGGGAAGTGAAAGAAACTGAATACGTATCGCTGCAGTTTGCATTCATTAAATGACATCGGAAAGCTGTCACAGCAAACAATTGTTAATTTCATATCGTTTTATCTTGTCTTTGAAGATGTATGTGCTCTTAGATAAAGTCTGAAGCTATGAATCATATATATATATTACTCTCGTACGTTAGATAGGGTTACATAGGGTCTGCAAGTAATTTCTTCATACTGCTCTGTCCTAGACAACTCCTAGCCATGGAATTGAGTGCGATATTTCTCGCCTCTCTCAGTAAAGCTAGTTTCAAAGTTTTCTTAGTGCGTCCTCTCTTTCTTGAGCACTTTGGCTCCAACTTCAACGCCTGCTTGTGTATTCTTCGATCATTTCTTCTCAAGGCATGCCCAACATCTCTCTATCTTGTCAATATTATAACAGGTGTTGTTAGTGGTTCACTACAGATTTCTCTGATTTCATCACTAAAGATATGGATTACAGAATAAATTGTTGCTGGACATCAAGCTTTGACAATTGTGTACGGTGCTCTTGAAAAACGCAAGTTTGTCTGAGGTGTTTTTTAATTCTCAGTTTCAGTTTGGAATATCTTCATTGCACTATGGACATGTCCATAGAAGTTCCAATCATTTTCGCAATATGTCCAACAACGTCCAGCTACTAATCGTACCAGTTCGATGTTGATTGATGAGCCAACGCATATGCCTATTACGCTGTTATTTTCTGGCGGTTCCAATTGTCAATTCAAGCACTTGCAATCTAGCTGTTAATGCGATTTTGTTTAGATGAAAGTCTTCTTTGCGGTCGAACTAAAAGAGGACGTTCAGAACGTCAGATCTATCCATTGTCTGAAGCACAATATGGTTCCCCTGCCAGCCAGCCTGTCGGCTCTCTCATTGTCCTCGACACCGACATGTACAGGAACGAAGATGAATGTAATGTTGCAATGTTGATATGTAGTACAAACTTGTCGAGAAAGCCTTATCGTACTTTGATGGTGAACTACGAATACATCCGTGTAGATCACAACGTTCCCCTCGCTACAATTTTTATTAATGATGGGCTTAACTTCTGAATTCACCGCTAGGGGAACTTATTTATTGATTGTGTGTCCACTTACTTCACGATTGTTTGCGGATGTATCATGTTGACGATCTCAGGTCCATGGGTCACACTTATAAAGATCGCAGAAAAGAATAGCAAATTTTCTGTTCAGTAGTTTTATAAAGAAAAACAGTTATTGATTACATAGAGTAAGCGTGTAAACTACTCGACTCGTTAAGCTTGCTTTCACTTGGTTCGTAAGGAATGGATAAGGACACCAACTTGTCTGAAGTTTGACTAAGTGTTTGATGAACAAATATTTTGTAACTGTCGGTAAGGGCATCGATTTGTTTAATGTTGCTCAGATTTGAAACAATCAATTTGTGTCTCACTATAGGAAAACCATTCCTATAGAACTATTAGAAAAAGGATTGATCAATGTTTAATAGCAGTTTGTATAAAGCATTAACTTTCTCACTGTTGGTAAGGACTCCAGTTTGTTCAATGTTTGACTTAGCGTTGTATAAACATTAACTTTCACTGTTGGTAAGACTCCAGCTTGTTCATGTTTGACTAGCGTTGTATAAAGCATTAACTTTTACCTTTGTAAGACATTCACTTGTTAAATGTTGACTCAATATGGAAAAACTATGTACATATTTTCAGTAAACCGACTTGTCCAATGTTTTACTCAGTGCCATAACAACCAATAGTTTCTCACTGTTGGTAAGGACATTGACTGTCCCAGTGTTTCACTCGGTGTTGGATAGGCCATTAATGTTGCACTGTTGTTTATTTTTGGCCATGTTTGAATTCAAAAACTGTATAAAAATAATCAAATATATCATATATGCTAATACAGCAAAATAATATTGCAAATGTTTAAATGTTATCAATACTACATTATATCCATTACTGAGTTCTGTATATCGATGCAAAAGTCAAAATTAAAATGACATTTACTAGCATAAAATATATCTCATTTAGTAAATGATTAATTTGTGGATACCATAGCTATAGTTTCCTAGATCAGATCAGATTATATATCATCTCTACATCGATTATCATCTATATTAAATCTTCAACATTTTCTGTAACTTACTATCCCGTTTATTCTGGCGAAGTATTTTTCTGTTTTCATCTCTATATGTTTCTCTACGACTTATATCGTTTACGCTTACCAGCTTCAATCAATAAACAGATACATTGTTCTGAGCAGAACTTTGTTACTCTAACAATCCTTGGAAATTTATCTTTCTCAGATGCCAGATATCCCGGCTCTAGTAACGTCATACTTAAGTCATCTGTTATATCCCGAAATCATATTCTCCGGGTCTCGGTGGCTAAGTGGTTAAGCCCTTTGCCTTGTGAATCGAAGGTCGTGGGTTCGAGTCCGGACCGCGCCCTTCTGTTCACGAGTGCAGTTTTTCCAGAGACCCCTAGGATTGTTGCTGCATCTACGGAGTTCGTGCTTTGTGCAATACTCTCGGTAGGTGGCGTGCCATTTCTGCGGAGAGGGACCGAGCCGTATGAGGTAAAACCCGGTACAATGAAGTCAAACCTTCGGCTTTTAAACCTTTTTTTTACCTTCCATTATGGTCTAGTCCAACTCTTCTTGTATTTGTTCTAGCTTGCCTAGGGAATATCTATCTAGCATAGGTTTCAGCATTGCTCTTTATCTAACTAGGTGTCAAAATTAATATGATCTCTCTAATCTTGATATCTTTACACAGGTATTGCAAAACAGCCAGCGTACATACAGTTTGTCATATACGGAAGGAGTCTAATCCCAAGGGTCTGCCCCGAGTACAGTTATGTCAGTTCATAAACACTAAAAACAGAATATATTCTAAATTTGGTTTGTGTTGATTTAATTTCGTCTCAGTCAGTATCTAACACGTGCCTCCAGAATATATATAACGTGTTTCTGAAATAGCTACATGAAGAATAACTAACTAACGAGGACGTGAAGTGGGGACGCCAATATACTAGAATTCAGGTCGTATGAATGAAGCATATTGCATTTATCAGAAAGATGAGATCTCTTTTCACAGAGCATAACTTGAGTGGAGGTTTAGAGCAGAGGGAGACAACAGGTAACGTTAGTGATATATATTGATATGAAAATATTGAAGTATATTATGGTAGTTCCAACATTCAAAACGTATAGAAAGTACATACATCAATATGGATAACAGGATGCGAGAGACTTAATAAAGAAATACTATTTCATACGATGATAGTTCGTAAAGAAAAAAAGCTATTGATTGAGATTGATTGATAGGACCGTCATCATTGCACTTCGGTGAGTAAGCATGTGTGCAACGATCGCTTTCTTACACAGGAAGATTTCACGGCAGTGCATGAATTCCGTAGCACCGGGAGGGTCTCTGATGTAATTTCGAAAATGGTGAAGATGTTTTTGTAGGAATTTTATTTCGAATCTTTTCTAATGAATAACCCGGGCAGCGGTTTTCCAGCCTGCACTGCTCGATTTTCAACTGCCAAGGGTTCTTTTAGTGCTCAAATTGAACACGGGAACTACGTTTTATTGGTTGTCTCCGATAGGACTAGAGACTCGATCTCACCTACAATGAGATCAAGAATCTCTGGAAAATATCCAGATGGCTCCACGAGGGGGCGAACCTCGCACCTTTGACAGAGATCCCCAAATATTGATTGAGAATGTGATTTGTTATTGTTTCTGTAACAAATCCTAAGTTCTAAACTAACATGGGCGTATCACCCAATCCTATATTTTAGACTGGGTCTAAAATGATATAAAAACGAATGATTGACTTCATTGCATCGAAATTTCCCCACATGGCACAGTCCCTCTACGTAGAAATGGTACGTCCCTCCCGAGTGTTACACCCAGCACTAGCTAAGTACCTCCAGTAATATACTAAGGATCTACGGAAAAAATGTTTCTGTAAACGACGTGGCTTGGATTCAAACTAGCAATATTCAGAGCGCAAGGCAATCATCTTAGTCTGGAAATCTCCAAATGGACTGTGTAACAAATTCTAAATTCAAATAAGATATGAGTTACAGATGAAATTTATATCATTTTAAATACTCTTATTCGAACGTTCCATATCTACCACTTGTTAACCACTTTTGTGATTTGTATGTGATCCGAGCCTAAGAGCGATTGAACGTTGTGCCAGTTATGCGCCTAAGTACGCCAGCAAGTCCGATTTTGCGACGCTTTTTATTTACTAGAGTAGCTTCCTAGGACCCTACCTCAGTCGCCTCTTACGACATGCCTTGTAGGTGCAGTGTTACTATTCTTTGCTCCCATTGAGAGCTCCGGCAATACACCTGCGATTTGATATACATACAATGATTATTCATTATATTGTCCATAACAGGAGATTTCAGATTCTGTGCTGTCTCTATCTCAAAAAAAAAACCTCTTTCCAGTAACCATGAATATTTGTTAAGTTTATCTTCTTCTTCTTCTTTGCGTTCGTTCTTTACGATCAATTTTAATCACTCTTTGTGATATGTTTTATCTTTGCCAAGAACGTGTATACGTTGCACATTGGTTTGGTAGGCCCTAAACGCATAGATTTCTACACGTTTAGGACATGTGCATCTGATTTCAACCAAAGCCCCTTAGCCGCCTCTTACGACATGCGTGGCACGTAACATGTTAAGTTTATATATTTTCCTTTCCTACTATCTCTCTCTCTCTCTAAAACATTCTCTAGTAGCGAATCTTTAATTTGTTCTCCTCACGTCTCTACGTCTCAACTTCTGCTGATTTTTCCAGCACTCCTAAGTTACTTTCTTTTCAGTTGATATTAGTAGGGCTCATTCACTTTCCTAAGCTCAGTTGTGGTTTTGTTTATGTCTGGCGATAAGTTGAGCTTATCTCTCCCAACCCATAACCAGAATTCTGCCTGAGTTTCAAGCGATGTTACCCCTCTATTCTCCAGTCCCCGTGGATATGTCCAATTACTTAAGTCTGCAGCCAAAAGTATCGACTATTCAACGTTAAGTGCCCAGAGATGAATTACCTTCGTGAGCGTCTTTTATCAGGGTTTTGAGGTCGGCTGTTTAACGTGTCCTGGCGAGACCACCGGAACCTGTGAATGCTTCATTAGACTGACGGCCGTGACTAGGTTACAGAGGGCGATATTACAAAGTTGTCGATCAATGATCGTTGGCAGTAAATATCAATTTATCTTTTTTAAACTTATTTGATCTGTAGTTGGGTGTAGTAAAATGGTTGAAGATTCCTATAGGGGTAAACGTTAGTACAGAGATTATCATTTTGAGACACGATTCCCGTAATCTGGATCAGTTTTTAAATGCCATAAACTGTTGTGCATGAATCACATCTCACCGTCAATTTCATAGAGAAATAGCAAGAAATGATTAAAGTTAGGTTGAGTATCAGTTACCACTTATATGAGAACCAGTGGCGGCTCGTGATCATTTTTGTAGGTGGGGCCAGAAACAAATTTTCAGGAAAATCATGGTTTTGAGTTATGTTTTAATTTATCAAATAATAAATACACGTTACATATTCTTTTTGATGGGCCCAGTCCCATTGGCCCTTACTGACGAGCCGCCACTAATGAAAACTAGCCAGTATACCAATATTGACACTCATCTCTCTCAGTCTGGTCAGTCCGTTTAGGTTTCAGCAATGTCACATAAAAGCCTGAGCTAGCTTTGACGACTTCACCATATAGTCAATACGATCTGAGACAATGCTACAGTGTAACTCAACAGATGTTGTACTATAATGTTGAATTTGAATTTCTAAACTTGTATCAGAAACCAATTTGTATAAATTCCATGTCCTATTAGAACATATGCCAGCGAGAGTTGGAAAATGACTACAGATATAGAAAGTAAGTTGAATGCATTTGAAAATAGGTGTCTGCGAAAAATAATAAACATAGAATGGAACGATTTCAGGAAAAGTGATGAAATCAGAGAAATGTCTGGTCAACCACTAATAACAACTATTAAAAAAAGGAGAAGGTGGATATATGTTGGACAAACTTTGAGAAAAAATGATTAAAGAATATCAAAGCAGGCATTGTAGGGGTTTGCAAAGGGTTCAAGAAATAGAGGACGACATAAGGAGACCCTGAAACGAACTTTTCTGAGAGAGCAAGATGCAAGATATATCTGTCTCAGTTCCATGGTGGAGATTGAACGAATTGCCCAGGATAGAGCGATATGGAGAAATTGCTTGCAGGCGCTATGTAGCGTATAACGGTACCAGAGGAATTATTGATGTCCTATTAGACAATGTATCCCTACGATATCGGTACTTGGACTAGTGACCAATTTTGTTACAATAGCATTGTATAGAAGTTGTAAGATAAAGCTAATGTAGCTTAGAAAGAATATCAATATTGTGTTTCAAATTGAAGTTTGAATTTAAAAACCGTTGTAAATGACAGACCATAAAATTCAGCAGAACACCAGGGCAAGAAAACAGACAACACCAGAGTAAAGCAAGTTTCTGAATTCAAATATTTATGCAGCATTTTCACAGAGGATGGAAAACTCGATATAGAAATAGAAACAAGATGTCAAAAAGCAAATGCCTACCTGCTGGCATCATTACTTCAACACCCAAAGATCAGGATGTCAGTATAAAGATAGGTGATAAAGGTATTTTTTAACCAGCACTTCGTTGACAGTGCCAGTCTTGGTCTCTGACAGCAACACACCACAGAAAGCTCACCACATTCGAAATGAAATGCTTCAGGCAGGAGGTGGGGGTCACCAGTAAAAATAGACTACAAAACGAGGTCATCAGAAGCAGAGTAGGCATAACTTCCTGCACCGAATACATTGAAAGACAACAAATGCAGTGGTTCGGACATTTTATGAGAATGGAATACAATCAACTACCAATAACAGCATAAAATGAGACCAGGCACTAGAGCCAAGGAAAGACAAAGACAAAAATGGGCAGACCATGTCAAGATCACACTTCTTCTTCGGACGCTCCATATCCACCACTTGTCAACCACTCTGTGTGATTTGTATGTGATCTGAGCCTAAGAACGATTGTACGTTGTGCCAGTTATGCGTCTACAAGTAGGCCAGCACAAACGATTTCCGCGCTGCTTTTTATTTACTAGGTATCATCCTAGGGCCACATCAGCCGCCTCCTGACATGCTCTGTAGGTTGCATTTGTACTATTCTTTCCTTCCCTTTCTGGCCTCGAACCACACGGGCGAAGATTACACTAAATACACACGATCATGGTACAACAAGGGCGACTCTTCTGGCTCTGGAACGAAAATTAAAGCTCTCACCCGTACCCTAACGACAAGAGTGTTCCACCAATTCCTTCATCTACTTGAGGAAAAACAACAGACAATGTAATGACAGTCATAAGTTGAAACCGTATGTGTTATTGGAACAGGACATTCATAAGAGAATAGAGAGCCGTCGCAAAAGTTGTCAGTGTATTTGTATAAACTTCCTTTCGAATTTCTTCACAGTGTTTGGTCCTGAAACCTTTCCTGTAAATATGTGATGATTCCGAACAGCAACGGAGGTTTGAAAACAGTGTTGACCGTACCCAGAAATGTCTGAAGCAATTAGATGACTGAAGACTCTACAAGCTAAAGATTGACTTAATAGCACCAGGGACTAATCCCCCCATGATTGGGCTATCTGTCCTTTTGGCAGAAATCACAAGCCACCTATGAGAGTGTTGCACAAAGCACGAACTCGATAGCTCCAACTACAATCCTAGGGATCTCTGGAAAAGACGTAATCCGGATTCAAACCCACACCTTCTAGAACGCAAGAAAAACATCTTAACTACTTCATCACACAGACACCGGATGACTATACGACACAAGTGAATCCTTCTTCGCTAGTTCTCATGTGTATCTAGAAATGTCTGAAACTATTAGAGATCTATAAAACAGAAATGACTGATTTTGTCCTCACTACGCCTTTTGGGATGCAATTTTTCACTTTGTTCTAAAACATCAAAAGAAAAGGAGAGCATTTTGGTTGTCAAAATTTAGTTTATAATTAATTTAATCAACTTATCGAAACAAAATTGTTTCAGCAACAACACCGTAATATTAGATATTTCATTAGGTTATATATATACATATATATATATATATATATATATATATATATATATATATATATATATGAATGTATGCCATTGACGATATAAAACTCACTGCTGCTAACGCCGGTCAACTTGTACAGAACAAAGAGGTTTTTTCAGACTGCTGTCATGGGACAAGCAACTTGATGATGATATTAATATACGTAGCATGTTTCTAAAATGTCTCTGTAAAAATGAATGAACGTCTAGGATTGCGAGAAGAAGATGAAAGTACCGTCTCACAAAGGACATGAAAGTAACCGTATTTTGAGTACCTAACTCGGTTAAGAACATGAGGGGACGTAATCACAAACGTAATAGCTTTTGGTTACTAGTTTTCCCTTCAGACTGGCCTGTTTCATACGAAAACACAGTCGGTTTCTGTTAATCTGCTCACTTCCGGCCAGATGAATAACACTCGTCTGCCTGTTGTCAATAGTTGTCTTAACTCTGCTGGTTTCAAACGCTTATAGTTTTAAACACAAGATCTTCTCCTGTAATGTGCCTGTCTACTTAGACAGTGATGGAATTTTCATTACCCTTTGAAGAAACCAATTTTAGCTTTAAATTGCATGCAGTTAAATAACTGCAACTATAAAACGGTTTTCTCAAAAGCTTTGATTTGCTTCGTAGCTTGGATAACGTATTCTGAACTCAAACCTAGCACTTGGTTTTTTTTTTCTTTTTCTTTTGTCTTTCTCTGCTTTTTTACTGTTACGCGTAGCAGGTTTAACTGATGATCGGTTTCCGAGATAGTGCACGCTCGGTCGCTTGATGTAGTATTGTGGAGTTTTAAGATATCTGTAACTCCATCAACCCATCTTTTCTTGGTCTGCCCCTTCCTCTTGATAATTGCATTTTCAGGATATACGCTCTTGCAACTGGTGTATTCGGATTAATTCTTACCAAGTGGCTAAACCATTTAAGTTTTTGCTTTTCAACGAATCTAATAGCAGGTTTTGTTCCGACCGTTCTTCTAATTTCCTCATTTCTTATATGGTCTCTTGTTTTATTTACTGCTTTCCTCAAGCATCTCATGTCACATGTGTTAATGGTCCTTTTTTTTGTCAGTGCCCATGTTTGGCGCTAGTAGCACAGTGTTGGTATGAAGTTGCATTTATAATTTGTGTTTTAGTTGCTACTGGAATTGCTGGTTATTTCAAGATTAGGGTAAGTTGGTATATAATGTTGTTGGCTTTGCTGGATTCTAGTTTCGATTTCTCTCTCTAGTCTGCGATCAAATGTGAAGATACTTCGAGTGTATTTTAATTCTCTAACCGGCTTTAGCGTTTGGTCATTTTGGTTTTTTACAATGCTAAATTATTATTGTTTGTTTTCCCATTTCATTTGATACAAATTGAAAATATATTTTCCAAAAACATATTTAGCTGTCACCGAGATGAATAGTAACATTACTTACTTCTTCTTCTTTACTTGACTTACCTTGAAACATAAGATATCAACATAGATGAATAGTAACATTACTTACTTCTTCTTCTTACTTGACTTACCTTGAAACATAAGATATCAACATAGATGAATAGTAACATTATTTACTTCTTCACTTGACTTACCTTGAAGCATAAGATATCAACATAGATGAATAGTAACATTACTTACTTCTTCTTCTTCACTTGACTTACCTTGAAACATAAGATATCAACATAGATGAATAGTAACATTACTTACTTCTTACTTGACTTACCTTGAAACATAAGATATCAACATAGATGAATAGTAACATTACTTACTTCTTCTTCTTTACTTGACTTACCTTGAAGCATAAGATATCAACATAGATGAATAGTAACATTACTTACTCTTCTTCTTGACTTACCTTGAACATAAGATATCAACATAGATGAATAGTAACATTACTTACTTCTTCTTCTTCACTTGACTTACCTTGAAACATAAGATATCAACATAGATGAATAGTAACATTACTTACTTCTTACTTCACGCAGATTCACATGATAATAAACTTGACTTATCCTTTGACAAACATAAGATATCAACATAGATGAATAGTAACATTACTTACTTCTTCACTTGACTTACCTTGAAGCATAAGATATCAACATAGATGAATAGTAACATTACTTACTCTTCTTCTTACTTGACTTACCTTGAAACATAAGATATCAACATAGATGAAAAGTAACATTACTTACTTCTTCTTCTTCACTTGATTTACCTTGAAACATAAGATATCAACATAGATGAATAGTAACATTACTTACTTCTTCTTCACTTGACTTACCTTGAAACATAAGATATCAACATAGATGAATATTAACATTACTTACTTCTTCTTCTTCACTTGACTTACCTTGAAACATAAGATATCAACATAGATGAATAGTAACATTACTTACTTCTTCTACTTGACTTACCTTGAAACATAAGATATCAACATAGATGAATAGTAACATTACTTACTTCTTCTTCTTCACTTGACTTACCTTGAAACATAAGATATCAACATAGATGAATAGTAACATTACTTACTTCTTCTTCACTTGACTTACCTTGAAGCATAAGATATCAACATAGATGAATAGTAACATTACTTACTTCTTCTACTTGACTTACCTTGAAACATAAGATATCAACATAGATGAATAGTAACATTACTTACTTCTTCTTCTTCACTTGACTTACCTTGAACATAAGATATCAACATAGATGAATGTAACATTACTTCTTCTTCACTTGACTTACCTTGAAACATAAGATATCAACATAGATGAATAGTAACATTACTTACTTCTTCACTTGACTTACCTTGAAGCATAAGATATCAACATAGATGAATAGTAACATTACTTACTTCTTCTTCTTCACTTGACTTACCTTGAAACATAAGATATCAACATAGATGAATAGTAACATTACTTACTTCTTCTTCTTCACTTGATTTACCTTGAAGCATAAGATATCAACATAGATGAATAGTAACATTACTTACTTCTTCTTCTTCATTTGACTTACCTTGAAACATAAGATATCAACATAGATGAATAGTAACATTACTTACTTCTTCTTCTTCACTTGACTTACCTTGAAACATAAGATATCAACATAGATGAATAGTAACATTACTTACTTCTTCTTCTTCACTTGACTTACCTTGAAGCATAAGATATCAACATAGATGAATAGTAACATTACTTACTTCTTCTTCTTCATTTGACTTACCTTGAAACATAAGATATCAACATAGATTAATAGTAACATTACTTACTTCTTCACTTGACTTACCTTGAAACATAAGATATCAACATAGATGAATAGTAACATTACTTACTTCTTCTTCTTCACTTGACTTACCTTGAACATAAGATATCAACATAGATGAATAGTAACATTACTTACTTCTTCTTCACTTGACTTACCTTGAAACATAAGATATCAACATAGATGAATAGTAACATTACTTACTTCTTCTTCACTTGATTTACCTTGAAACATAAGATATCAACATAGATGAATAGTAACATTACTTACTTCTTCACTTGACTTACCTTGAAACATAAGATATCAACATAGATGAATAGTAACATTACTTACTTCTTCTTCACTTGACTTACCTTGAAACATAAGATATCAACATAGATGAATAGTAACATTACTTACTTCTTCTTCACTTGACTTACCTTGAAACATAAGATATCAACATAGATGAATAGTAACATTACTTACTTCTTCACTTGACTTACCTTGAAACATAAGATATCAACATAGATGAATAGTAACATTACTTACTTCTTCTTCTTCACTTGACTTACCTTGAAACATAAGATATCAACATAGATGAATAGTAACATTACTTACTTCTTTACTTGACTTACCTTGAAACATAAGATATCAACATAGATGAATAGTAACATTACTTACTTCTTCTTCTTCACTTGACTTACCTTGAAACATAAGATATCAACATAGATGAATAGTAACATTACTTACTTCTTTACTTGACTTACCTTGAAGCATAAGATATCAACATAGATGAATAGTAACATTACTTACTTCTTCTTCTTCTTCGCTTGACTTACCTTGAAGCATAAGATATCAACATAGATGAATAGTAACATTACTTACTTCTTCTTCTTACTTGACTTACCTTGAAACATAAGATATCAACATAGATGAATAGTAACATTACTTACTTCTTCTCTTACTGATTACCTTGAAACATAAGATATCAACATAGATGAATAGTAACATTACTTACTTCTTCACTTGACTTACCTTGAAACATAAGAAATCAACATAGATGAATAGTAACATTACTTACTTCTTCTTCTTCACTTGACTTACCTTGAAACATAAGATATCAACATAGATGAATAGTAACATTACTTACTTCTTCACTTGACTTACCTTGAAGCATAAGATATCAACACAGATGAATAGTAACATTACTTACTTCTTTACTTGACTTACCTTGAAACATAAGATATCAACAAGATGAATGTAACATTACTTACTTCTTCTTCTTCACTTGATTACCTTGAAGCATAAGATATCAACATAGATGAATAGTAACATTACTTACTTCTTACTTGACTTACCTTGAACATAAGATATCAACATAGATTAATATGTAACATTACTTACTTCTTCTTACTTGACTTACCTTGAAACATAAGATATCAACATAGATGAATAGTAACATTACTTACTTCTTTACTTGACTTACCTTGAAACAGAAGATATCAACATAGATGAATAGTAACATTACTTACTTCTTCTTCTTTACTTGACTTACCTTGAAACATGAGATATCAACATAGATGAATAGTAACATTACTTACTTCTTCACTTGACTTACCTTGAAACATAAGATATCAACATAGATGAATATTAACATTACTTACTTCTTCTTCTTCACTTGACTTACCTTGAACATAAGATATCAACATAGATGAATAGTAACATTACTTACTTCTTCTTCTTCTTGACTTACCTGAAGCATAAGATATCAACATAGATGAATAGTAACATTACTTACTTCTTTACTTGACTTACCTTGAAACATAAGATATCAACATAGATGAATAGTAACATTACTTACTTCTTTACTTGACTTACCTTGAAGCATAAGATATCAACATAGATGAATAGTAACATTACTTACTTCTTTTACTTACTTGACACTTGAAACATAAGATATCAACATAGATGAATAGTAACATTACTTACTTCTTCTTCACTTGACTTACCTTGAAACATAAGATATCAACATAGATGAATAGTAACATTACTTACTTCTTCTACTTGACTTACCTTGAAACATAAGATATCAACATAGATGAATAGTAACATTACTTACTTCTTTACTTGACTTACCTTGAAACATAAGATATCAACATAGATGAATAGTAACATTACTTACTTCTTTACTTGACTTACCTTGAAACATAAGATATCAACATAGATGAATAGTAACATTACTTACTTCTTCACTTGACTTACCTTGAAACATAAGATATCAACATAGATGAATAGTAACATTACTTACTTCTTTACTTGACTTACCTTGAAGCATAAGATATCAACATAGATGAATAGTAACATTACTTACTTCTTCTTCTTACTTGACTTACCTTGAAACATAAGATATCAACATAGATGAATAGTAACATTACTTACTTCTTTACTTGACTTACCTTGAAACATAAGATATCAACATAGATGAATAGTAACATTACTTACTTCTTCTTCTTCGACTTGACACTTGAAACATGAGATATCAACATAGATGAATAGTAACATTACTTACTTCTTACTTGACTTACCTTGAAACATAAGATATCAGCATAGATGAATAGTAACATTACTTACTTCTTCTTCTTGACTTACCTTGAAGCATAAGATATCAACATAGATGAATAGTAACATTACTTACTTCTTCTTCTTCGCTTGACTTACCTTGAAACATAAGATATCAACATAGATGAATAGTAACATTACTTACTTCTTCACTGATTACCTTGAAGCATAAGATATCAACATAGATGAATAGTAACATTACTTACTTCTTACTTGACTTACCTTGAAACATAAGATATCAACATAGATTAATAGTAACATTACTTACTTCTTCTTCTTTACTTGACTTACCTTGAAACATAAGATATCAACATAGATGAATAGTAACATTACTTACTTCTTTACTTGACTTACCTTGAAGCATAAGATATCAACATAGATTAATAGTAACATTACTTACTTCTTCTTCTTCACTTGACTTACCTTGAAACATAAGATATCAACATAGATGAATAGTAACATTACTTACTTCTTACTTGACTTACCTTGAAACATAAGATATCAACATAGATGAATAGTAACATTACTTACTTCTTACTTGACTTACCTTGAAACATAAGATATCAACAAGATTAATAGTAACATTACTTACTTCTTCTACTTGACTTACCTTGAAACATAAGATATCAACATAGATGAATAGTAACATTACTTACTTCTTCTTTACTTGACTTACCTTGAAGCATAAGATATCAACATAGATGAATAGTAACATTACTTACTTCTTCTTCTTCTACACTTGAACTGAATGATGATAACGATTATCAACATAGATGAATAGTACATTACTTACTTCTTCTCTTGACTTACCTTGAAGACATAAGATATCAACATAGATGAATAGTAACATTACTTACTTCTTTACTTGACTTACCTTGAAACATAAGATATCAACATAGATGAATAGTAACATTACTTACTTCTTCTTTACTTGACTTACCTGAACATAAGATATCAACATAGATGAATAGTAACATTACTTAGCTTCTTCTTGACTTACCTTGAAACATAAGATATCAACATAGATGAATAGTAACATTACTTACTTCTTCTTACTTGACTTACCTTGAAACATAAGATATCAACATAGATGAATAGTAACATTACTTACTTCTTCTTCTTACTTGACTTACCTTGAAACATAAGATATCAACATAGATGAATAGTAACATTACTTACTTCTTCTTCTTCACTTGACTTACCTTGAACATAAGATATCAACATAGATGATATAGTAACATTACTTCTTCTTCACTTGACTTACCTTGAAACATAAGATATCAACATAGATGAATAGTAACATTACTTACTTCTTCTTCTTTACTTGACTTACCTTGAAACATAAGATATCAACATAGATGAATAGTAACATTACTTACTTCTTCTTCTTCACTTGATTTACCTTGAAACATAAGATATCAACATAGATGAATAGTAACATTACTTACTTCTTCACTTGACTTACCTTGAAACATAAGATATCAACATAGATGAATAGTAACATTACTTACTTCTTCTTCTTACTTGACTTACCTTGAAACATAAGATATCAACATAGATGAATAGTAACATTACTTACTTCTTCTTCACTTGACTTACCTTGAAACATAAGATATCAACATAGATGAATAGTAACATTACTTACTTCTTCTTCACTTGACTTACCTTGAAACATAAGATATCAACATAGATGAATTGTAACATTACTTACTTCTTCTTCTTCACTTGACTTACCTTGAAACATAAGATATCAACATAGATGAATAGTAACATTATTTCTTCTTCTTCTTACTTGATTACCTTGAAACATAAGATATCAACATAGATGAATAGTAACATTACTTATCTTCTTCTACTTGACTTACCTTGAAACATAAGATATCAACATAGATGAATAGTAACATTACTTACTTCTTTACTTGACTTACCTTGAAACATAAGATATCAACATAGATGAATAGTAACATTACTTACTTCTTCACTTGACTTACCTTGAAACATAAGATATCAACATAGATGAATAGTAACATTACTTACCTTCTTACTTGACTTACCTTGAAACATAAGATATCAACATAGATGAATAGTAACATTACTTACTTCTTCACTTGACTTACCTTGAAACATAAGATATCAACATAGATGAATAGTAACATTACTTACTTCTTCTTCTTCACTTGACTTACCTTGAAACATAAGATATCAACATAGATGAATAGTAACATTACTTACTTCTTCTTCACTTGACTTACCTTGAAGCATAAGATATCAACATAGATGAATAGTAACATTACTTACTTCTTTTCCTTGACTTACCTTGAAACATAAGATATCAACATAGATGAATAGTAACATTACTTACTTCTTCTTCTTCACTTGACTTACCTTGAAACATAAGATATCAACATAGATGAATAGTAACATTACTTACTTCTTCTCTTATTGACTTACCTTGAAACATAAGATATCAACATAGATGAATAGTAACATTACTTACTTCTTCTTACTTGACTTACCTTGAAACATAAGATATCAACATAGATGAATAGTAACATTACTTACTTCTTCTTCACTTGACTTACCTTGAAACATAAGATATCAACATAGATGAATAGTAACATTACTTACTTCTTCACTTGACTTACCTTGAAACATAAGATATCAACATAGATGAATAGTAACATTACTTACTTCTCTTCTTCATTGACTTACCTTGAAACATAAGATATCAACATAGATGAATAGTAACATTACTTACTTCTTCTTCTTCACTTGACTTACCTTGAAACATAAGATATCAACATAGATGAATAGTAACATTACTTACTTCTTTACTTGACTTACCTTGAAACATAAGATATCAACATAGATGAATAGTAACATTACTTACTTCTTTACTTGACTTACCTTGAAACATAAGATATCAACATAGATGAATAGTAACATTACTTACTTCTTCTTCTTACTTGACTTACCTTGAAACATAAGATATCAACATAGATGAATAGTAACATTACTTACTTCTTCTTCACTTGACTTACCTTGAAACATAAGATATCAACATAGATGAATAGTAACATTACTTACCTTCTTACTTGACTTACCTTGAAACATAAGATATCAACATAGATGAATAGTAACATTACTTACTTCTTCTTCTTCACTTGACTTACCTTGAAACATAAGATATCAACATAGATGAATTAGTAACATTACTCTTCTTCTTCTTCACTTGATTACCTTGAAACATAAGATATCAACATAGATGAATAGTAACATTACTTACTTCTTCCTATTCATTGAAGCTAAGATATCAACATAGATGATTAACATTATTACTTCTCTTCATGAACTTACTTGATAACATAGATATCTAACATAGATAGAAGTTTAGTAAATTACATATCATTCTTCTTTTCATTATTTCCTATGATCATAAGATTCATACTAATGATGAATTACTTCTTCTTTTCTTCATTAGAACTTACTGTGTAGCATAAAGATATCAACATAATGATAAGTACATATACATTCTATTTCTTCTTACTTACTATCGTTGAAACAAAGTATAATGTTACATAATGAACTAGTAAATTGTTATTCTTCTTTTCACTTACTTAACATTCAGTCAATAGCAGATAATTCTAACATACTGATGAATAGTAACATTTTACTCTTCTTCTTCTTCATATGATTACACTGTGAACATAAATATCAACATGATTGAAAAGATGAACATTACTAATACTTCTTCACTGACTTACCATTGAAACATAAGATACTCCAAACATAGATGAATAGAACATTACTTACTTGACCATTCTCACTTGACTACCTTGAAACTAAGATATCTAAAATGATAACTAGTAACATATGACTCTCTAATCTTCACTTGAACACATTGGAACTAAGATATCAACATAATGTAGAAACATGACTACTAATCTAACTAGACTACTGACTACTAATGACTTACACTGAGAACATGGATACTAAAATAGACTAATGTGAACATACATTACTTCTTACTTCTAAATCTTGACTTACCTGAAACATAAGGATATAACATGATGAATATGTAACATGGTATTACTTATATACTCTCTTTCCTTGATTACTAATGGCATAACTAACAACAATGAATAGTAATTGACTTACTACTATACAATGGCTTGACTTACCTTGAAACATAGATATCTAACATGATGAATAGAACATACTATAAAATATTCTTCTTCCACTTACCTTGAAACATAAATATCAACATAGATGAATTATGTAACATTACATTCTTCTTCTTACTTGACTTACCTTGAAACATGAGATTCAACATAGATGAATAGTAACATTACTTACTTTTCACTTGACTATCCTTGAAACATAAGATATCAGCATAGATGAATAGTAACATTACTTACTTCTTCTTCTTCACTTGACTTACAACTTAGTAAACATAGATGAATAGTAACAACACTTTCCTTGCTAAATGAAAATAAGATATAACATGATGTACACATTACTTACTTTTCTTCTTATGACTTACCTTGAAGCATAAGATATCAACATAGATGAATGTAACATTACTTCTTCTTCTTCACTTGACTTACCTTGAACATAAGATATCAACATAGATGAATGTAACATTACTTACTTCTTCTTCACTTGACTTACCTTGAAGCATAAGATATCAGCATAGATGAATAGTAACATTACTTACTTCTTCCTTGACTTACTGAAGCATAGATTCAGCAGATGAATAGTGACATTACTACTTCTTACTTGACTTACCTTGAACATAAGACCAAAATTCAACACATCTGTCTTGAGCAAGCCATAAGACCAACAAATAAACTCCAAACACATCTGTCTTGAGCAAGCCATAAGACCAACAAATAAACTCCAAACACATCTGTCTTGAGCAAGCCATAAGACCAACAAATAAACTCCAAACACATCTGTCTTGAGCAAGCCATAAGACCAACAAATAAACTCCAAACACATCTGTCTTGAGCAAGCCATAAGACCAACAAATAAACTCCAAACACATCTGTCTTGAGCAAGCAAGTTTAGTTAATTCCATATCATTCCCTCTTTTCTCTTTCTATGTCTGTAGTTCGTCTTCGTGTCTCTCTCTTTCCTCTTATCTCTAGAATTATAAATCAGAACAACATGTTGGTATCTGTTCTTCTGCACTTTTAATGTATGCCCCAACCACTGACATCACCTCCTTTTTATTTCATTTACAACACTTACTTGCACATGTAACTTATCGTCATGTAACAACTTGTTTTTAATTGGTGTTAATAAGTTTTACATAATTGGCATCACTAGTCTCTTTAGAATTGTTAGCTTTTTTTTCATTACGTTTTCGCATTCATGTCAATAGCAATGAATTGTACATACTGAATGTGAATATATTGCAATTGTTTTGTTTTCTTCTAGTTTTCGATTTTGCGCTAATATTAATAGTTTGTACGTATTACTCTGAAATATAAAGAAGTAAATGGTTGAAGAGAAGATGAAGACGATTCTGAAATATTCTGCGTTCTTTTATCGTTGAGCAAAACGCTTAATGATATGTTACTTCAATAAAACGCATGAGAAAAATGTTAATTTTGTATTACTCCTCTTAACAAATCAGTCTAATTTGTGCAGTTTCTGTACACTTGTTGTTTCATCTTGTGGAGAACAAATTTATACAACGCAATATCTCTTCATAATGTTGAGAACACAGTGGACTACTAAAATGACTACACTGGAGAACACAATGGACTACTAAAATGACTACACTGGAGAACACAGTGGACTACTAAAATGACTACACTGGAGAACACAATGGACTACTAAAATGACTACACTGGAGAACACAGTGGACTACTAAAATGACTACACTGGAGAACACAATGGACTACTAAAATGACTACACTGGAGAACACAGTGGACTACTAAAATGACTACACTGGAGAACACAGTGGACTACTAAAATGACTACACTGGAGAACACAATGGACTACTAAAATGACTACACTGGAGAACACAATGGACTACTAAAATGACTACACTGGAGAACACAATGGACTACTAAAATGACTACACTGGAGAACACAATGGACTACTAAAATGACTACACTGGAGAACACAATGGACTACTAAAATGATTATAGTTCGTTCCAAAATTCGTGAACACACTGAGGTTTAATTTATACGACGAAATCTATCTTATGGATAACAGTAATTCTGTGCAGGTAGTTTTATATACCTCGCGACCTTATGAATTCATGTTTAACTAATTGGTATGTAGCTTAGTTGATACAAAAAAACATTTTTTTAAATATAATGTTGCATAATCTCAACAAAATGATAACCAAAGTTTTGAATTTACAGTAATACACAAAATGGTGGTGAATGTTTGCAAAGGCGTATCCCTATTACATATTATAAAACGAAAGGTGACAGAGTGAACAAATCATACCTTCCACTTCTATAAATAAAAATAAATATTTTGTACATATGTCAACGACAGTTGTTATGATACATTGTGGACTGATTCATTCCACGGGATTCCCGATTTTTACTTGCGCTAAATTGCATGTGGAACACGCAAATGCTTAATAATAGACAAACTTGATAATCGTACTGTATAACTTCGACAAGTATACCAAATCAACATCGCTGTTATTTTAGTAATAATATATAATGAAAATCTTACAGGACTAAAGGTTTGGTTGGAAAAAAATACTTTAAGAAGGTCGCCACTGTGACGAAATTTGGAACGAACTATAATTCTTTTAAAATTCAGAGAACATAGAAATCTCGTTATGAATGATAAAAAAGGAAGTTCTTCATTTTGTTGCAAACATTTCATGAGGAAATAAGTTTACAATAGGTGTTGGTAGCAAACACGATCAATGAGGTTCCAGGCAGAGGAAGATACAGGGATAAAGTTATGAACAGAAAAACGTTCTGGTGCAAAAAATATAAACTTTTGAATATAGTGCTCAGAACAGACTTTTCTGAAAATCAATAAATATCGTGTCCTCCAGACACGGCTCGAGATAATGATAAACATTATCTGCGTATATGCCTACTTAGTCTGTTGTATACTCAACTTTATTTTCTTATTTTCTTAACTAACAAAAGCAGAATAAATAGATGTATATATATATATATATACATTTATTGTCTGATCTAGAAGCACTTAAACTTTTCAGCTCTTTGGCTCGGTGCCATGGTGATCGTAACCCTTCGGTTCGATGCCAAAACACCATAAATCTGGAGAACCTGTGGCTTTTCTGCCAGCCAGCGAAATTGAACCGCACTCACAGGGGCTTGTCACCCGTCATTCAACGCGCTAGAACACGCTGGGCAGGCGGGCATATATATATTTTCTTTGTCGTCACCTGCTACCGGGTTGTTGCCCAGTGTCGTCACACTGCTACCGGGTTGTTGCCCAGTGTCGTCACACTGCTACCGGGTTGTTGCCCAGTGTCGTCACACTGCTACCGGGTTGTTGCCCAGTGTCGTCACATTGCTACCGGGTTGTTGCCCAGTGTCGTGGTTTTCTGTTTTTGTCTTGCGCTATTCTGGTGGCTTGGGTGATTGTTATTTTGTTCTTTGACAGGATTCTGCTACACCATCTAACCATCTTTTTCGTAGTCTTCCTCTTGCCTTTTTTCCCGATGTTCTGTTGTAGAAGACTCTTTTTACTGTACAGTATGAATGCATTCTTATTAAGTGGCCAAACCACTTCATTCTTTGTTTCTCAATGTAATTCAAGCAAGGTTCTTTGCCAACTTTCTTTCCTATGCTAATTAAGTGACTGTCTTTTCTGATGTTGTTGATAACTTTTTGCAGGCAACACATTTCACATGTAGTTATTTTTTGTGACTGGGATTTGCTCATTGTCCATGTTTGGCTCTGGTAAAACAAAGTAGGTATACAAATGCTATTCAACACCTATAAATAATTTCGTAACTGTTAATCTCGTAGATTTAGAACATGACAATTTATTAATGATAGGAGAAGAACAAGAAAAGTACTAGTGCACAAGCACACAAAAATAAGACAGAGTGTAATCACTAACACATTAAATTCACTAAAATCTCAACGAAGCGATTGCTAGAGAGGGACATACAAGATCAATAATCCAAGAATCAGACAAGTCACTTTACATCAGTGTACCTCTATCCTTGAACATATAAAGTCCTTCTTAAGATCAATATGCACACCGTTATTTACTTAAATATTTCACTTTGGATTGATTGATTGATTGATTGATAGGGACATCATCGCCACACTTTGATGAGTTATTATATGTGCTCGATCTCATTCTTATAGAAGGAGATCTCAGCTGCAGTGCATGAACTCCAACGTACAGCTAGGGCTCGCGGTGTAATTCTTAAGATGGTGAAGATATTTGTGTATGATTTTTATTTTAAATCTTTTCTAATGAACTTTGCCCATGCAGCGGCTTTCCAGCCTACTCTTCTCGATTTTGAACTGCCCAATGTTCTTTTAAGTTCTCGCATTGAACACGGGACCTACATATTATCGTCAGTTTCCAATAGAACAACAATCTCACCTACACTAAGATCAGGGATCTCTGGAAAGATATCCAGATGGGTCCACAAGGGATCGAATCTGGTACCTCTAAGCCACAGAGACCCCCATTTTTGGTATCAGATAGTTCTTGATGAACATTTCTAACTGTCTTATAATGATTCTCAATACTAAAGTTCACAGTTGAACGTACTTATTTTACAGTCATCCAACAAACCTATGAGAGAGCCGCTGTAGCGTAGTTGTTAGTGAACTCGATTCGCAAGGCTGGTGGTCTGGGTTCAGCTCCCGCAATGCGCAGGGAATTTTCCCGACCACGACGGCTCTCAGGTCGACCCAGCCTCAACTGGGTACCAGACATGCTCTGGGAAAGTAAAGGCGGCCGGCGTGATGCTGACCACATCACCCATCATGTGCCGACAGTCAATGAAAAATACAGGCCTAACACTGCATTGACCCATATACCACGAGGTGTGAAAGGGTTCGGGAAAGCAAAGGAAGGAAGGAAAGGGTTCCTTTAAGAAGAACAAACGTATGTATGCCATTTCTAATTAATAACTAGTATATGTAGTGGTATACAGTATTAGCATTAAAAAATATTCGTTGTACAAGGAAGACGTTTATACGATTAGTCTCCGTTGCTAGTTTCCATATGATGAACTGTGGTCTACAATGAAAAATAAACAAACTGCAAGGCAATGGACATGTAAGCATATTTTCTGTGTTATGAATTTATTCTGCTTGTCGTAGACTAATTGAGTTTGACTACATACTCCGCCCGAGTAGTTACCAAGGCCCACGTTTCGGGTGTAAAGACTAGAACCATTGTTACCTGCCACGCATGTCGTAAGAGGCGACTAAGGAGGTTTGGATGAAATCGGATGCACATGTCCTAAACGTGGTAAAGTCTATGCGATTAGGGGCCTACCAAATCAATGTACAAAATATATACGTTCTTGGCAAAGATGAAACATATCACAAAGAGTGATTAAAATTAATCGTAAAGAACGAACGCAAAGAAGAAGAAGAAGAAGAAGACTACATACTCAAATAGTAAAATAACTAACTGCTGACCCTACGGTTTACAGCAGGGATGGGTAATATTTGTATCCGATGACGAATCAACAGAGTTATGCAATTGATCGCGGGCCACGATTAAAATAAATTATGCTAATAATTATGTTCACAGTTTAACCTCTCTCCCACCTCACTGTGTCAGATAATATGTGTTTTATTGGTGGTCTTAACTATTTCTCCAAAATCAGAATTGGGTATAATCTGTCTATTATACACATTTTATGAAATATATGTGTGTTTTTTTCTTCAAAACATGCATGCTGCAATAAATGACCATTCATTTCCAAGTGAGACAAACCAATCATAAATTGCAAAATGTTTTTACTAAGCTTGCATCGCCAACCATTGCAATCAAATGAAAGATCAAAATACCTTCATCTTTGTCCCAGGTCACGCTGGGAAGAAGGGCAATGAGAGAGCAGACGCACTGGCGGGCAATGCTACGATTGAGAATGGGTTTTTATATGGACAGAAGCGACATCATTAACGCTCTCAAAGAAAACATACTCTCTGAAGATTCCAACGACGAAGATAAAGGGTATTCTCTATCTCGGTTGCGCTAGTTGTGCATACCAATAGGTGCCGCAAAACGAAAAACCACGAGAGAAAACCCAGTAGATACATCAATCAACACAGAACGGAGCTGTTAGCCCAAACACACTGAGATACATGCTTGGGACAAAATCGAAGCAATTATGGACATGTCCGATGTGCGATGACGATGATTCTTAAATGAACAATGAACAATGAAAGATCAAAAAGGGATAGCTGCTAACACAAATTTGTTAATGCAATGCGCCACAAAACTAGCATATGTTTGTATGGTCATCAAAAACAAAAAGAATAAGATTCATATTGTTATCTTTTTGGATTCCGAATTCTACATTATCGATTAATGAAATTTGCTTAAAAGATTCCAAATATAACATCATCGATTTTTCCAAATAATATTTTCTTCAGGTAATGAACTGTGTGAACTCCCTATACAGGAATATGATATGACACATATTGCGTTCTGTCAACATCAGAAATTTAAGTAACGTTATATATATATACACCCATATAGCTTTCTACAGAACTAGGCATTGCATTGTTATTGTGTGTGTTGTAAAACAATTTTATTGAGTAATTTCTATAACGTAGACATGCGCCTTGTAGAACGACTGAAATACCATCTGTTGTGAGCATTAATATTTTTGCAGTTGTACCTGTTCATGAGAATATCGGTATTCCATATATCTACACATCGAAAATGCTTTCATTTGTGTAATATATATACATTATAATTGATGGATTTTTAAACTCCAAGTTTTAGAAGAGCAAATTGTGCAGAAAGAGCAAAACTTTGGATAGTCTGAGTTCATGGCACGAAATTCTGAGATGATAGCAAACACCAGAGACATATGTTTGTGAAGATTCATGATCGCCTACGCTAGTCGGCACGGCACCTGATGATGATGATGTTGATGAATTATGCAGGTTAAAAACCAACAATTTTCTTTGCTCTAACTTGTCAACAAATGTGTCCATAATAAATGGCATTCTGGATCAATTGTATCTTTAGTTACACAAGACACGGTTTTGATAAAGCACCCACAAATTTATCACAGAGAAATACTTATATTATAGTAACCATGACGAAATTAATTTTACAGTAATTCACATAAGCGACAAGTCTGAAATAAAATGGTACTTCAACTCTGTGATAAAGTAGATGAATAAAATGATACTTCAACTCTATGATAAAGTAGGTAAACAAAATGTACTTCAACTCTGTGATAAAGTAGATAAACAAAATAGTACTTCAACTCTGTGATAAAGTAGATAAACAAAATGTTACTTCAACTCTGTGATAAAGTAGATAAATAAAATGGTACTTCAACTCTGTGATAAAGTAGGTGAAATGTTTATGATATCATCTCAGCTTGGTAAAAAGATAGAAAAATGCACCAATGTTTGCTTTACAGAGCCGGCGTCTGAAGTTGTTGATGCGTAGTGAAAATGGGGCAGCAGTGGATTTACTTAATCGACCAGGGCATAGACGATCACTACGTCCAGACAAGTGATTATGGCGCGGAATGCAATCTGACAGTATCAGAACAGAGACATTATGGCGGGAGAATCAGTAATCTTAAGACACGCTAGTCATTGCTACTTTATATTATTCTGATTTAGTTAGTGCATATATGATATTTGATAAGGTTATCAGTTTGAAATTTCAGTTTAAGATTCAGTGTTCAGGAGAATACGAAATAATCAATGTAGCGCACTCTATGGGAATTAAAGATAGTCAACTGAATGGTGGAGAATGGATTAGAGTGATATGGGAAGTAAAGATAGTCAAACTGAATGGTGGAGAATGGATTAAGTGATTATGGGAAGTAAAGATAGTCAAACTGAATGGTGGAGAATGGATTAGAGGCGGCTCCATGGGAAACCTGTGTTCAATTCACGGTAGAGCCAAGACATTTTTCCGTTGGGGGCATAAATGAAAAATCCTAACGTGAACAGCTTCGTGGCCACTGCACTAGCCATGCGGCCATTAAATTCATCAGGTTGTCATCTCACCTGTTCTACACCGCTCTAAAATGCCCGTCTGCCCAGCGTGTTCGTATCGCGTTGAACTACGGGTGACTATTCCTCTGTGTGTGCGGGTTCAATTTCGCGGGATGGCAGAAAAACCACAGATTCCCCAGATTTACGGTGTTCGTGGCACCGAATCGAAGGGTTACGATGACCATGGCAACGAGCCAAAGAGCTGAAAGGCTCAAGTGCTTCTGGATCGGAAAAAAAAAAACAACGCTCTAAAAAGCGGTACTGCAGGCAGTAATGAAAACTGAATAGTCCATAATATCTCTTTAAACTGGGGGTCTGTGTGACATGGGGGTCAATTGCTTATCTCTTGCTTCAAAAGTATTCTGTTTGTTTCCCTCGTGATCAGTATATTGTTTTCCCAGATATCCCTGATCTCAGTGTAAATGAGATCGAGTTCCTTGTTCTATCGCTAACGGACAACAAAATGTAGGTCCCCTGTTTAAGTGGAGCATGTAAAAGAACACTTGGTAGTTCAAAATTGATAAGAGCAAGCTGCAAAGCCGCTGCCCCAGTAAAATGAATTACCATTTTAAAAATAAAGGTATGAAAAAGATTACTTTTACTTTACTTTTAATGTTATCACGCAAAATTTACGTTTTGTCTACTTTGTTCAATCCGCTTTAAATGTTTTCAGTGTTTTTCATTTGGTTAAACAGCTGTCAACACTTTTTTCATCTATTGCACTGGTAGTGATTTCGTTGTGTCAATGTTTCAGTGTCCTATATTTGAACATGTATATCATATGCGTGTTACATTCTAGTATTGTTTGTTATAAGTTATTGACGTGGTAGTGGCTGAAATGTATATATTCATAATATCGTTTGTAGTCATATTAATTTTGATATAATGATGCTTGTTATCCGGTTTAAATATACTTGATAATTCATACCAAATTCCTTAGCCAATTTACAACTAATACATTTACAGAAGAAGCGATTATGACATTAGTGGCAGATCTAAGTCTATTATCGGTGTCTTGAAAATGTTGAATTATCTTTAGTATTACAACTTACTGTTGTATACAAGTCCACCAAAATGTGCTTATTTTCAGTGGCACCTGGGTAGGTTTGCATCGTAGAATAACATAGGAAACAAATCACAATGATACATGCGTTACATAAGTGAATGCATTTCTCCAGCTTAATATATTCGCTATCAGTGACAAACATTACTTGATCACCGTTACTATCTTTGATTTATGATACATTATATATGTAAATGGTACTATACTTATTCTGTAATAAACACATCTCCCTAGATGTATAGTTTTGAGGAAGTTACAGATTCTTTATTGACCGTTTATTAACGATCACAGTAACAACAAATTCAAATAGATAGACATTCAACATCATTATTGATAGATGTGATTCTAACATAGTTTAAAGATATTGATAATATGAATGTATGGAAGAATACAAGATGTTGTGAATAAAATGATCGATCAACGTTGCAGAGTATTGACTTCGATTTTATCATGCGATTATGATTTGTCTTTTAATAAACAGTTATAGATATATTCATTTACAAGAAGTGAGAGAATTATATTTACGATTAATTAATGTACTAAATTTGGGACAATTCCATTTTGTGGTTATGTTTTGAGTGTCTAAACTGAGTCTGTAAACAGCAAATACTGAGTTACTAATACATAAACTGGTCCTGTTTTTCTTATGCCTGTAGGGGTATTAGCTAGGAAAGCTCTACGATGGACAGAGGATGGGAGAAAAGCCTGATCCTCCAAAGTAGACATAGAGACAAATTGTGAGAAAAAAAAGGTGAAAGATTGTAGCCTGACATGGAAAACAATTAGTAGAAATGTGACAGAGCTGAAACAATGGAAATATTTTCTAGATGCATTATCGGTCTAACGGACAAGAGTTTGCAGCGTGTGCAGGAACTAATTTTCACAATAATACTGTCTAAGCTAGTGCTGAGAATAACCAAATATTTCAACAACATACAGCAAGAACCTACATTGATTGAGGGAAGAGCTATAAAAGATTTTGGTGAATTTGTCTACATTGGAAGCAAGATCGGCCAATCAGGAGGTAAATGTGATGATATTAATGTCAGGATTAGGAAAGATAGAACCGCTTTTGCTGCCCTGCTTAACGTGTAGAAAGCTACTGGTATCACTAAAACAAAGCGCAGGATATTCAGCTCAAATCTTAAAATATTTTGATGTATGGCTCAGAAACGTGGCTTGTCGCAAAGTTAAATACAAATAATATTCAGACCTCTATCAACAGATGTCTTCAGCGTCTTCTCAGACTGAGATAGTATGACAGATTTTTCAACCACAGATCTTTAGATAAGAACATAACAATAACCCATGATGACACTGGTTAGGATACGAAAATTGCGATAGGTGGAAAATATCATGCGGAGGACACAGTCGAGTGTCATTAAACAAGAACTAGAGTGGAAACCTTCGAGAAAAATGGGAAAGAGGGCGTCTTAAACAGACTTGCAGACGGAATCTTTTTGGGGAACTGACGTATGGTGGATTATTCTGGGATGCCATAAGGAAAACAACTAGAGATCGGAATAAATTCACGAACAACTGTTGAGGACCTATGCTCCACGGGGATCAGAAGCCATATTCCTGGACACAGTTAATGAATACACACGATATTCATTCCATCAGTACCTCATTCTTCTAGAAACAATCACGACTAAAAAGTTTCTACAACACCCACAAAGTATAATATTATAAATGTATGATTATGCACATTTCAGAACAAAACTGACTGAGTCGATATTTCAAAGCGTCTAGTTAGTCACGTATTCTTCCTATGTGCTTTAAGTGACTATTCCTTCAAGAAAGTCTAATTGGCAGCTGCTATGAAAAATCGTGTCTATTATGAGAAATAACCAAGATTTTGGACCAATAATGAGAGCTCTAGTGCGTGGGCTTGAAACATCAACAATTTTTCACTGACAACATTCAATTTTCTGGAAATCTGATGCCTTGGTCTCTAGTGGATACATCTCGTAAATAATAGAAGTGTGTATTCTAAAGTGAATATTACACAAGTTGTGTTTGTCTTCCTAGCAATATTCGATCTATGTAGGCGGGAAGGGGGCGAAGTAATCAAATCGTTTCCCTTGTATTCTAAAGTGAATATTACACAAGTTGTGTTTGTCTTCCTTGTAATATTCGATCTATGTAGGTGGGAGCGAAGTAATCAAATCCTTTCCCTTGTATTCTAAAGTGAATATTACACAAGTTGTGTTTGTCTTCCTTGCAATATTCGATCTATGTAGGCGGGGGCGAAGTAATCAAATCCTTTCCCTTGTATTCTAAAGTGAATATTACACAAGTTGTGTTTGTCTTCCTTGCAATATTCGATCTATGTAGGCGGGGGGCGAAGTAATCAAATCCTTTCCCTTGTATTCTAAAGTGAATATTACACAAGTTGTGTTTGTCTTCCTTGCAATATTCGATCTATGTAGGCGGGGGCGAAGTAATCAAATCCTTTCCCTTGTATTCTAAAGTGAATATTACACAAGTTGTGTTTGTCTTCCTTGTAATATTCGATCTATGTAGGCGGGGGGCGAAGTAATCAAATCGTTTCCCTTGTATTCTAAAGTGAATATTACACAAGTTGTGTTTGTCTTCCTTGCAATATTCGATCTATGTAGGCGGGGGGCGAAGTAATCAAATCCTTTCCCTTGTATTCTAAAGTGAATATTACACAAGTTGTGTTTGTCTTCCTAGCAATATTCGATCTTGTGGCGGGGGCAAGTAATTAAATCCTTCCTTGTATTCTGAAGAGCGTGTGTTTGAATCTAGACAGAGTCGTTTGGTTCACGAAAATATTTATATTTCCTAGATCACAAGGATTTTTGCTGGAGCTGTGGAGTTTGTACTTTGTGTAATACTCACGACAGGTGGCGTGTCAGTTCAGTGGAGAGGAATCGAGCCATATATGGAGACAACGTGAAATGATGTTCATTCTTAGTCTTTAAATTTGTAAACTTTACTTTTATAAACAGCGAATATAGTCCACAACATAAGCATAAGAAATAAAGTTGTGACAGAACCTTTCTTGAATTGAGAAACAAAGAATGAAGTGTTTCGGCCACTTAACAAAACTGCAACCAAACGCCACTGCATACAGTCTTCTACAATAGAACTTCAGGACAGAAGGCGAGAATAAGACCACAAAAATGATGGTTAGATGGTATAGCAGAATAATGTATAAAATCCAAAATAACTATCAACCAAGCAATTAACTCTTATTATACGTCAGGTCTACTGAATAGATCATTTTAAAGTCCTATTCGTTATCATTGTGTATATTAAAAGCTGATAACCGCGGTAGCGTAGTTGTTAGTGAATTCGCTTCTCAAGGCTGGTGGTCTGGGTTCAACTCCAGCAGTGTGCGTCGAATTTTTCCCGACCGCGATGGCTCTCAGGTCGACCCAGCCTCAACTGGGTACCAGACATGCTCTGGGAAAGTAAAGGCGGCCGGCGTGATGCTGACCACATCACCCATCGTGTGCCGACGGTCAATGAAAATACAGGCCTAACACTGTATTGCCCTATACCACGAGGTATGAAAGGGTACCTTTACTTACTTATATTAAAAGCTAGCACAAAGCAAAAAAAAAACAGAAAACCGTGGCACTTGGCAACTGTCCGTTAACAATGCTGACAACAATGAAAGAATGAAAAAGAAAGAAAAAATTCGATGAATAATTGTGAATGATTTCGATTTCATACTTCAGTGTGAAATCATCATGAAAGGGCAGCACCTGTCACCGTTGGTGTTTCTATAAAATATTCCCTAATCCAGAGCAAATTAATTTGTGATGCCTTGAATCTGCAATCAGAAAATTAATTCACTGGTATACATTAACTTAGTGAAACCATCAGACATAAGAAAGGTCGGACAACCACGCACATGTACTGCTCTCCCTGACATATGAAGGTCGTGATGGACATGATTTTAATAATTACTTCCAATCCAGTAGCACTTGAATTTTCAGCTCTTCGGTTCGGTGCCATGGACATCGTAACCTTCGGCTCGGTGCCATGGACATCGTAACCCTTCGGCTCGGTGCCACGAACACCCTAAATCTGGAGAACATGTGACTTTTCTGCCAGCCCGCGGAATAGAACCCGCACTCACCGAGGGCTTATCACGCGTCTCCAACGCCTACGAACACGCTGGGCAAACGGACATAGATAACAGATATGGATATAACATATTTAGTGGTGAAGAAATGAAATTCATAAAAGAGAATATTTACTGTTTGAACTATCCGATTGATGTTAAGTACAACGTATATCATAACAATTCTTCGAGCAAGAAATCACTAGACAGTTTTGTAAACAAACTAATGTGTAATAACTTAATATTTGTGAAAATTAACAATGTCAGTACTACTTTGTATGCTTAATCTTTCAAATAGATACAGACAATTACAATATGAAGTTATAAATATTGTTGTTAGTTGGTGTAACACCAGGTAACAGTGGGATAGAGAGGGCCAACAATGGGTAGAACAAGAATGGAGCAGAAAGTGGGGATGGATAGGACACTCACTGAGAAACCCCTGACAACTTCACGAGACAGGCCCTCTCGATGGAACCACCAGGGCAATAAGGGTAAACACTTGAAGACAGGACTTGAAGACGGAAGGCAAGAAAATGGGGAGAGAGTGAAAAAAAGGTATGGAAAAGATGGCCTTGGATAAGCAGGCTTAAAAGACCTTTGTTGTGCACCTATGCCTCCCTAGGGGTGAAGGATGCAGAAGATAGCAAATTATAAATGTCCATATTGTCCAACTATGTCCACTTTTTCATCTTTGTTTGGTCCAAATGACACTGTTTTCAAAGATATGTTAGAACGTTTCATTTCGTTTTCTTGTGCTCCATGTTTCGTGACGATATAACACAATTGGTCGTATTGGTTTCACAGTTGTTAGCATTTAGTGTGATATTCATTGGCGCAGGAACGTAGCAATTATGGGGTGACCCGTTGCAGTGAAGTTGGAACCGTACTTGTGAACTATGAACTATGGTCGTATTATGTGTGTATATTGTGATCATGGTGTTACGGGACAGACACTTAATATTTCAATAGATGTTGTTGGACAGAGTATGCCTTATTTCCTTATTGTATTCGAGACATTATTTCTAATTTGATTATGTTTAAACTACTGATGTTCGTGCAGGTTTCTATTATTCTGATTCTCATATTATCTACTTGTCTGAATTCTGCTTCCTTGTTAATGTTCAACTTTTGTTACTATCATATATTGTGTCCTGTCTTTATTGATACTTAGACACATTCTAATGAACGATCGCAGAGAGAGGACACATTCTTATGATGATTATATTACGTGATTCACTTTCCCCATGGAATCTTGTTCATTATCTCCTACCAAATCTATATTTATTATCTCACCATCAAACCAGTAGCAGTCTTGTTGTTTCATCTATTGCACAATTTTCCTGCACGATTCTTATTGTGTTCAGGTTTATACTAAAAAGGGACTTGGACAGCGAACAAACTTCTTTTAAACCTATCATTATTTGAAATTGTTTTGATTATCTTAGTTTTATTTATACCTATTACAACTAATAGTGATCAGTATATCAGCTTTGTTCATCGCCCTACCGCTTACCACAGTAACATTGGCTGTTAGTCTGTCTACTCAATCATTTCATCTGACTTCCACATGACCGGGTACGACATGAAAATGACTCTCTGCAGTCCCAAGCTCAATACAGATCCCAGTCACTGTCTACTCACACAATCTACAATATTTGTCTAATACTATCTTCTGTTAAATCAGTGTTTCTCTAGTCTGATAGTAGCAACTGTCACTTTTGATAACTAATATTTTGAAACGTAAACTCTTACTCCAACCCTGTAAACACTCCCTTGCTCTTGATCGTGTATTCAGTGTATTACTGGCATCAACAGCAACGATTGTTGGGAAGTTGAAGATAGATAAGAGGGATGTTCTTCGGTCTCTTCGAGACTGTCTGTTGGATGAGGACACTAAAATAGATGTTTAATCAGTCAAGCAATTTAGGCAGTTTGGAGTTGCCCGTTGTACAAGTAGAACTGGATGCCTGAAGGGCAGAATGAGGAGTGTGTTTAATCAGCGAGCCACGGGAACCATCAGTATACATACGTTTCGTTATATGTTGGGGGAGACTGAGCACCTATTGGTCTGCCCGGAGTGCAATGACGTCAGTTTAGTAGCCAATAACCAATCTTTATCGTGTATATAAAAGCACACACACAACTATATATATATAGACTGATTCATTGAATGATTTATAGGACCATCATCATTGCAATTTGGTGTGTAACCATGTGTGCTCCAATCTCTTTTTTACACATCAAGATCTCAGTGCCAGTGCACGAACTCCGTAGCACCGGCGAAGGTCAACTATGTAATTTAAAAGATGGTTAAATTTTTGTCGGAATTTTATTTTTCTAATCTTTCTAATAAATGTTGCTAGGGTAGTGTTTGTCCAGCTTCCTCTTCTCGATTTTGAACTACCAAGGTTTCTTTTACGTACTCAACTTGGACACATGACCTACGCTTTATCGTCCATCTCCGATAGGACTAAGAACTCATAATCTCATTTACACTGAGACTATGGATCTCTGGAAAAATATCCGTATGGCTCCACAAGGGAACAAACCGTGTACGTCTAGAACGAGAGGCGATCAACTAACCTCTACGCCACAGAGTTGATGTATAATTAGTTTACATAAGGGCTGGACAGTCCCAGTCTGGTGGTAAAATCTGGCCCTTGGCGGGTTCCTATCCAAACGTCAAAGTAACTAAGTTCAACACATTCAAGCTCAAGAAATAACCTTATCAGTACTGTTCAACACATTCATGTTCAAGAAATAACCTTACACGTTCAATCGTTCAGCACCGTTTCAACACATTAAGATCAGAAATACCTTATCAGTACCGTTCAACACATTCATTCAAGAAATAACCTTATCAGTACCGTTCAACACATTCAAGTTCAGAAATAACCTTATCAGTACCGTTCAACACATTCAAGTTCAAGAAATAACCTTATCAGTACCGTTCAACACATTCAAGTTCAAGAAATAACCTTATCAGTACCGTTCACACAGACTTACATTTCAAATAGTTCAAGAAATAACCTTATCAGTACCGTTCAACACATTCAAGTTCAAGAAATAACCTTATCAGTACCGTTCAACACATTCAAGTTCAAGAAATAACCTTATCAGTACCGTTCAACACATTCAAGTTCAAGAAATAACCTTATCAGTACCGTTCAACACATTCAAGTTCAAGAAATAACCTTATCAGTACCGTTCAACACATTCAAGTTCAAGAAATAACTTATCGTACCGTTCAACACATTATGAAGAGACCCACCTCAGAAATACAGGGTTGTATTTTCTTAAAATTCACAGAAAAAACTATCAAACATATGCTGTCCTACAATTTGGCTACCTTGTATGCAACACATGGCATCGTTTTCGATGATAAACAATGATTAGTGTATGCACTGTAGGTAGTTATTTAAAAAGAATTAATGTTCTTAAAATATATTGTAAAACCCCACTTCATCGTGCAGATGATTTCAAAAACATATGAAGTGCAAAGAATGCCAAACTTGCATATAATGTACATATCACCCATAGTTATAGCGTGAACCTCCAAAAAATGTCTAACTCAATTGGTTTTGTAGATATGGATTTTGCAATGTAACCCTTCCAAATTAAAAAAAAATTTCAAATTAGAAAAGCAATATCTCTGCCTATATACAGTTTAGACAAAAAGTGGAGGTTCACGCTATAGCTATGGGTGATATGTACATCATATGCCAGTTTGGCGTTCTTAGCACTTCATATGTTTTTGAAATCCACTGCACGATGAAGTGGGGTTTTTAAATATTTTTAAGAAAATTAATTCTTTTTAAATAACTACCTACAGTACATACACTAATCGTTGTTTATCATCGAAAACGATGCCTTTTGCAACAGGTGGCCAAATTGTAGGACAATATGTTTGATAGTTTTTTTTCTGTGAATTGTTAATAAATACAACCATATTTCTGGGTGGGTCTTCCGCCTCAAGTCCAAGAAATAACCTTATCAGTACCGTTCAACACATTCAAGTTCAGGAAATACTTTATCAGTACCGTTCAACACATTCAAGTTCAAGAAATAACCTTATCAGTACCATTCAACACATTCAAGTTCAAGAAATACCTTATCAGTACCGTTCAACACATTCAAGTTCAAGAAATAACCTTATCAGTACCGTTCAACACATTCAAGTTCAAGAAATACCTTATCAGTACCGTTCAACACATTCAAGTTCAAGAAATAACCTTATCAGTACCATTCAACACATTCAAGTTCAAGAAATAACCTTATCAGTACCGTTCAACACATTCAAGTTCAAGAAATAACCTTATCAGTACCGTTTACATTTTTCAAAATATCGATATAAGGGAAGACAATGAATCATTTACCTTGACACAAAAAAGAAAACTGGATGGTAAACCAGTCATGCAATTCATAACAGAACAACAGAGTAAATGGTTTGGACACCTGCCAAGGATGCCCTGGTATCGCCACACAGAAAAAGTTTAACGAGTACAAAGCAAGAGGAAGATCACGCAAAAGATGGAGGGACGGCATCAAAAATAACCTTACGAAAATGAATATCAGCTTACAACGTGCCTTAAAACAAGCACACACAAGATCACTACGCCCCCTACCCCCTTCCCAACACTTCTATAAAAAGTAAATGGTGGAAGAGAAGAAGGAGGAGTCTCCACTGTTTCAAATCTATAACCAGTTGGTACTAAGTGAACGTAAAAAGTGACTGTGTTAATATAAAATTTGAACTCGTTAAATTTAACAAAGTTTAACATTAAAGTAATCAGCATACACCTTCACGTAAAACGTGTTCTTGATAAAACAACAACTGATGACTTTAAACCAAAACAATAATAGTGTTCAGGAGAAGAATTTGCAGCTTAGAATAAAAGTATTTCACATTAAAATAGAAAGTGTTCAATCATGCACTTCATGCACCGAATACATTAAAAGACAACAAATGCAGTGGTTTGGACATTTATTGATAATGGAATACAAATAACCACCAATAACAGCATACAATAAAAAGAGATCAGGTACTCGGGCCATGGGAAGACCAAGATAAAGATGGAAAGATAATATCAAGACCACATTACAAAAACACGGATATAACACAACAAGAACAATTCATCTGGCCCTAGAACGCAAATTAAAGCTCCCATTTCTATGCTTACCGGCAAGAGTGGACAACCAATTCCATCATCAACATGGGGAAAGATAATAGACAATAGTGGTAAAGATAAATATTTATCAGTCTAAAGCTATTGCAAGAAATATTGGAATATTTTCGTTGCAACCTTGCTTCTGAATGATCAGTATATTCTCTCCACCGTTTCCAAAGAGAATCGATAATTGGATGTGTGTGATCACATTCTATATTGAGAATTACCAAAAGAAAAAAAAGTAATAAATTAGGTTTTATCGTGTTGATAAACTGTGTGGCCGTTGTCCGATTCTTTTGTAGCTTAGATATCAACAGATAACTTCCATTTCTAAGGCATATCTCTATATCTCTTTCTCCCTCCCCTCCCGCTCACTATATCTCTCTTTCTCTCTCTCTCTCTCTATATATATATATATATATATATATATTATATATTGTGTTGTGTTTCTGTCGTAGCGTTAGACCTTACATAGTGTGAGCCGCCCATGTGTTGCCGTGGCCCAGAGAGCACATCAAAAATAACAAATTGTTCTGTACAGTCGTCGTTCGAAATAGAAGAAGATATAGGGTGAACAAGCAAGGAAGAAACTATTTTCGTAGGCCCGAGCGACCGACGTATCTCTTCGGATGCGTCCGTTAGGCTGACTCTAATTCCAGAACGCCTAGTGCGGCTCATGAGACTGTTTTCGGATAGCCCCATTCAGTTCACGAGACTGTTTCCGGAGCATCTCGTGCGAAAATAAACGTATATTTTTGTTTATCATGAATACCTCTTAGTTAGAACCAGCCATATCTGATATCTCTCGAGATCAGACAGAAAGAAGCATACGTACATTTGAACATTTTACGTGTTATTGTACTATTATTAGACTTTTCTTCTTCATAACTATCACTTACAGTAGACAAAGCAATGTCTAACAGATATGGCTATCAATGGTCAACAAACACAGCAACTAACGATATCAATTCCTGAGACATGTACGTACGTAACCACTGCGCTACCATTATCTCTACTGTTGTATCATTAGATACTAGGGAGTTGTTAGGGAGCCTCCTTACCAGCCATAACAGACTCCAGGCCCATATGTACAACCCATTTAAAATTGACACAACTAGCCTGTGCCACTGCTACAAGGCGGACATGATGGCAGAGAACCTCTTGCAAAACTACCACCTGCTGGCAGGCCTGAGAAAATAAAACTGACATAATAACACCGAGATTAATGAAAGGCTGTACGGAGGAATGGAGTCCTTAAAAACAACAGCAGAATTTATGAGAGAATCTGGTACATCAGTCTAAGCGGGTATCGCGAGTAAGAGAGAGAGAGAGAGAGAGAGAAAGAAGTTGATTCGTATTTTTCATGCGTTTTGGCCTATAAGGTTGCCCTATGTTGAAAGGGTGTGTCTCTGCTTAAAGATGTTGTAATACCCAACATAACAAACACATAAATTAATGTTCATATGTGTAACAACATTGTGTAATGGTTATTAACAAGTCGAATATATTCACTGTTCTTGTCTATCCAGTGTAGACACATATATCCTCACTATATGAGCTTGAGATACATTTGGAATGGTAATAAAGACGACTTTGTAAGTTATCTGTAGCTGACCATTTAAACGACACGAAAAGGTACTGAGCACCTAAAGTGCAGAGACGTCGATTATAACACGTTTTGCTAACGAGTTTCTATTTTGATTTATGTAACGTTTTTATCAAAATCAAGTGTAACATTTGATGTAGTTTTCTTCTCCATAGAACGTTCCATATCGATCTCTCATTAACCACTTTGTGTGATTTGTATGTGATCCAAGCCTAACAGCGATTGTACGTTGTGTTAGTTATGTGCCTACAAGTAGACCAGCACATCCGATTTATGCGATGATTTTTATTTACTAAGGTAGCTTCCCTAGGCCCCTACCTCAGTCGCCTGTTACGACATGCCTTGTAGGTCGCAGTGTTGCTATTCTTTGCTCCCTTGTGAGCCCCGGTCAACACACGTGCGGGTTAATGTAGTAATATCGAAGTTACGTCAAGCACAAATCATGTCTTTAATTTATTCATATTTTCAATGACTCTAGAATCACGTGGCGCCACTAAATGCCCCATAATGTATCCAGTCAAAATACAATTTCTGTCTGCAAACGGTTTGATCACGCTAAAAATGATGGAGGACATTCACCATTGTGAGTTCTTCGTCTCGCGAACCAGCCAAGCTTGTATGAGTTCATGAAAGTGAGGGCAAGATTGCGTTCTGTGTAGATAGAAGAGTCGATATTTGTTTAAGACAAGTTCAATATCGTGCGTATTTCTGCGCACCACGGAATATAGAGTGAATTTTGTCTTGCTAACTTGTAGATATTGGAATACACTGTGCAAATATCACGAATTGGTTCTTCAGGATTTGTTCGACTTCTCTAATCATAGAGTTTGCTCCATCGAAACCAAAATCAGATATTATTCTATTAAAAGGTACATTGATATTTAATAGAAGTACAACTAGTTCTACTATCGGAACGTTATCCTCGTATTGGAACACTGTTTTATACTAAGACAGAAATTACTTCCAGACTTCTGTCTAATCGTCCAGTATTACTGTTTCATGATTACATTTTCTCACAAATGAAGGTAACATTCTACAGTTGTATGTTAGTAATTTCTGTTGTCGCTTTACATGTAACTTTTGTTTTAAACTTTACATTAATTTTAGTCATATTTTTATAATGACATATTTCTCACTATATTAACTAAACTCATTATATCTTTTTCTTCTTCTTTGTGTTCGTTCTTTACAACCAATTTTAAACACTCTTTGTAATATGTTTGATCTTTGCCAATAACCTGTATACGTTGCACATTGGTTTGGTAGGCCCCTAAACGTATAGAGTTCTATACGTTTAGGGCACGTGCATCTGATTTCAGCAAAACCTCCCTAGTCGCCTCCTACGACATGCGTGGCAGGTAACAGTGATTCTATTCTTTACACCCCAAATTTGGACCCTGGTAACCACTCGAGCGATTATTTAGTCACTCTCTTTTATAAACCAAACATTTGTAATTATCTTCACATAATACAATATTTACTTGTGATAAATTTCAAACGGAACATTTTATATCACATACAATCAACCCAATTACTATTCACTTTCTTACGAAGATTCCAATTTCCAGCCACATCCACTCAATCCAAATATTAGTTTATTTTATTTTTCAAACTGAATATATTTTTTCTCATCAGGTCAATTCAATATTCACGAGCACTAACTGAGCAATTTACAGTTTGAATTTAATTATCTCGATCTCACAGACTGTTTGTAGTTAGTAAAGCTGATTTGCACATTCCTTTCGACACATATACACACACATATGTATATAGATATATGCTCATACATATTATAGAAATATAATATTTACTACTAAATATATCCATTAATATATATATATATATATATATATATATGTAATATGAGAGACAGAGAGAGAGAGAGATATTTGCAACAATAGAGAAGGATTTATATCAATATGTATATAGATATATGCTAATATATATTATAGAAATATAATGTTTATCACTAAATGTGTCCATTAATATATATATAATATGAGAGAGAGAGAGAAACACACACACACTCACAGAGAGAGAGAGAGAGAGAAATGCAACAGTGGAGAAGGATTTATATAAATTTGTATACATATGCATGAGAAAAGAGATTCCATTATATAATACAATTATTTTTAAGTATTTCTTACCTTTTCACTAAAGACCAAGTTACTGCCTCAATTTGTAAACTTATAGAAAGGAAAACTCTTAACAACTTATTTTGCGACTAAAATACAAAAATAATAAGAATAGCCAATTGAAAAGTAAAAATAAGAACAATACCGCCTAATGATCTCGTTGGATAAAATTATGTGCACCAATTGCAGCCACTCTACGATGATGAGACAGCAATTGTTGTCCTTTTTAACCTTTTGCAAATTTAACGAACACAGAGAAAGGATCATGTAAACATAATTATCCCTGGGGACACTAAACAAAATAGAAAACAATTGCACAAAATGAAGCAAGAATATAATAATGAGACCATGGAATTCAGCATGACCACGTCATCTAATATTGATTTTTTATTCTTTGATGTTTTATATATTACGATAATCAATACTTAACTCTGGTAAATAATCATTTATGTTCACATCTCATTTTACGGAAGAAAAAGCTCTTAGACAGTTCACGAACTTCTTAGCATCGGCTACGGTCTTTCTCCTTCGTCTTTGCGTTCGTTCTTTACGATCAATTTTAATCACTCTTTATGATATGTTTGATCTTTGCCAAGAACGTCTATACGTTGCACATTGGTTTGGTAGGCCCCTAAATGCATAGACTTCTACACGTTTAGGACATGTGCATCCGATTTCATCCAAACCCCTTACTCGCCTCTTATGACATGCTTGGCAGGTAACAGGAATTATATTCTTTACACCCCAATTTGGACCCGGTAACCACTCGGCAGGCTACGGTCCATTTTGTATGTGTTTATTTTTGTGCTTAATGTAAATGTTATCATTTTGTATGCATTTATCATTTTTTGGTCAGAACAGCAGTTTTCATACAAATCTTATCGATATTAAAAGTTTCAATGGTCCATTTTTATTTTACAATCGAGCTCTCCGGAACTCGGATTTTATAGCTCGTCTGGATAGTACTCAGTGCATAACCACGGTGAGATCAGAGGTCACCGTGAATCTGTTTCAGATTAATCGCAAAATCAAAGCATTCTGTGCTCTCCGTGGTCTCTGTTTCGTAGAGGTTCGGTGCTCGTCTTTCATGCCAAAGGTACCAGGTTCGCTCTCTTGTGAAGCCATCTGGGTATGTTTCCAGAGATCCCAGAAAGGTGAGATAGAATTCCTACTCCTATCGGAGACGAACGATAGAACGTAAGTCCCGTGTTCAATTTGAACACGTAAAAGAACCCTTGTCAGTTCAAAATCGAGAAGAGCAGGCTGGAAAGCTGCTGCCTGGACATAATTCATTACAAAAAGATTAAAAATACAATTCCTAGAAAAATATCTTCACCATTTTTAAAACTACATCAGGGACCCTCGTCGGTGCTACGGAGTTCGTGCACTGCTGCTGAGATCTTCCGATGTAAGAAAAAGATTGGATCACTCACGGTTTATCACCTAAGTGCAATGATGATGGTTCTATCAATCAATCAATCAATCAACTCTAAGTATTATTACATTTTACTTCTCTTATTTCGTAGTCAATTTTTTATTTTCTGCTTCCGTGTGTTGTGACACACATAATTATAGTTTATTTTTACATTCCCGTCAAAACAAAATCAGAACTTTTTGTGTATCCAAGGTCTTCAAGGTGTGATATGCGTCTATCTCTGCATAGATCAGGTTTGGAACAGACTAGTCTATCTTAGGAAAACTGACTAGTAAAGAATACATAGCCAGCTGATTACCTATCAAAACAATCAAGTAAACCCCGTCTTCTAGTGATTTAGACACGGAAACTATAATCGCGAGGTTCAATGTTAACGGGACTCTGACTCGTCTAATGGGATGGGCTTTCCTTCATCTTCTTTGTCTTTAAACGAGCCATATCGATCACTTGTTAAACCACTCGTTGTCACCTTTATGTGATATGAGCCTAAGAGCGATTGTACGTTGCGCCAGTTATGCACCTACAAGTAGGCCAGTAGGCTAGCACATCATCTTTCTGCGATGCTTTTATTTACTAGTGTAGCTTCCTATGCCCCTGGTTCAGTCGCATCTTACGACATGACTTTAGGTCGTAGGGGTAATATTCTTTGCTCTCTTAGCAAATTCCGGCAATACACGGGCGGGACTTTCCTATGTCAGGTTTCTTATTGTACGGGACTTGAGGAGGCGAATCAAGGCCAACTCTAGATAACTAGGCCAGGCAACTGAGGAGGGAATCCTGACCTAGATCAGAGTGGGATGGGGGAGGGCTGAAATCTATATATGTTTAATAGAACACTGCAAGCTATTCTTGGCATTTTTACTCAATTTTGTGAGTCTATGGTTATTTTTTGGTGAAAAATATTCATAATATTAATATTCCTTATTGCTAAACTTAACTTGTTGGATAATATAACTTCGATATAGCATTTTGTGATGATTTTAAAATTAATCTGCCCAGCGTGTTCGTAGCGCGTTGGACTACGGTGACTATCCCTCTGTGTGTGCTGGTTCAATTCTGCGGGATGGCAGAAAAATCCACAGATTCCCCAGATTTACATTGTTCGTAGCACCGAACCGAAGGGTACGATGTCCATGGCACCGAGCCGAAGAGCTGAAAAGCTCAAGTGCTTCTGGATCGGAAAAAAATATGCAACAATACTGAAATACGAGGTCACATGGCATAGTTGTGGTCTGATTTTAAAGTCATGTCGTAAGATGCGACAGAATACGAGGTCACATGGCATAGTTGTGGTCTGATTTATCACAATTCTTACCTGAGTCCGAAGGCCCATAACTTTATAGTGGCTCTTGACGAACCCAAACAAAAATCTCGCAGAAACAGGATGTGCTGACCTACTTGTCTTTAAGGTCCTAACTATCACAACAAACTTAAGGTATAAGGAACAAATCACATGCAGACCATAGAGTGGTTAAACAAGATGTGATATCAAGCGAAGAAAGAAGAAGAATATGACGAAGTACGCAACCACATCATTTCACATTTAATATCTATTACGTACGTCGATAACATAGTTTACTATGTACTAATTGTGTACACTCTCATCATGATAAAATTAATGCTTCGTTGTGTACGCTTGCATCACGGTACCATCAGTAAGTATTGTGTACACCAACATCATGTCACAGTTGGTACGTATTATGTACACTCATATTATGTCACCATCGGTACTTATAATGTACACTGATATCATGTCATATTTGGTACGTATTATGTACACTCCTATCATGTCGTCTTAGGTACGTTTTATGTATACTGATATCTCTCTCTCTCTCTATCGATCCCCATGTACACTGATATAAAGAGACAAGTAATACTTCCTGTACACAACCACGTCATACGTTCATTAATAAATGTGTATACGTATGTGAGACGTGATACATGACAAAACTGTTATTTCTAACCTTGTTCAATATTGTGATATAATGCATACTAACTGTCAACAACTAATCATGACAAAATCGGTACGTATTGTACACAGCACCATCATGATACAGTCGTTACTTATTGTGTACACTTTGTGTCTTGTTAAAAAAAACTCCACCTACTATTAATCTGTAAAATATATGATTGCATAATTAGTACCTACTAGTTGTAGGACTGAAAATTACACTGTAAGTAGGTTAGAATGTGTAAAACAAACTTTGGTTATTGGTTATAGCACCGACGTCACTGCACTCCGGACATACCCATAGGTGTTTGTCTCCCCCCAACGGATGTCAAAATGGTTTCTATGTCTTGCTGGCTGAGCACATTCCACACTCACTCTGCCCCTCAGGCATCCAGTTCTACTTGTACAACGGGTAACTTCAAACAGTTTAACATCAATTCAACATCTATTTTAGTTTCTTCGTCCAACCCCAAAACGAATTACTATAGTTCGTTCCAGAATTCGTAAATACACTAATGCTTAATTTGAACGAAATCTGCCTGATGGATAACATTAATTATTTGCAGGCAGTCTTATATACCTCGCGACCTTGCAAATTTATGTTTAACTAGCTGGCAGGTAGCTTGGTTGATGCAAAAAACGTTTTGTTATATAATTTTGCATAAGCACCATAAAATTATAATCAACGTTTAGAATTTACAGTAATACACTAAATTGCGGCGAATGTTTGCAAATGCGTATCCCTATTACATATTACAACAATCAGTGTGACATAGTGAACGAATGATACCTTCTACTTATGTAAATGAAAATAAATGGTGTGTGCATAAGCCAATGACAATCGTTCGGATACAGTGTGAAATTGTTAATTCCACAGATTTCCGATTTTCACTGATGCTGATTTGCATTTTTTACGCACATGTTTAATTACAGGAATACTTGACTACCGTACTGTAAAACTTCTACATGTATACCAAAATAAATATCGATGTTATTTTACTTATAAGAAATAGATAAAATCTTACCTCACAATAGGTTTGGATGAGCCAAAAATACTTTACGAAGATCGCCACTGTTATCTATAGAAAAATGTAAAAATAATTTATTTTGTCTAGTGGATGATTTTATATATGTCGGTGAAAGATGGCCGCAAAATTTGAAACGAACTATAATATCAACAACATGAACTGCACTAACTTATCTGCAAATTGTTTATCATTGTTCCTTAAGTAAACTCAGCATAGAGCTGCTCGTGAGAGAATAGTGGATGCCGTAAATAGATTTCAAATGTTTCTAGAATTTGTCCTCGAGCATTGACAGTTCTCACACAATATGTCAGGAAGAATTTGAAACTGTCTGCTTAATGACTTGAATAGCATATCCGAGTCAGCAGGAAAAGAAGTACTTCCTATTAAGGAAACCCGTTCTCATGCAAATCTATAATTATCAGCGGAAATAACAATTTTTCCACTTGAAGTTTCATCTCGTTTACAATCAATCTAGTTTCATTCAATGGAACATTCTTCCTGGTTTACAATCAATCTAGTTTCATTCAATGGAACATTCTTCCTGGTTTACAATCAATCTAGTTTCATTCAATGGAACATTCTTCCTGGTATACAATCAATCTAGTTTCATTCAATGGAACATTCTTCCTGGTATACAATCAATCTAGTTTCATTCAATGGAACATTCTTCCTGGTTTACAATCAATCTAGTTTCATTCAATGGAACATTCTTCCTGGTATACAATCAATCTAGTTTCATTCAATGGAACATTCTTCCTGGTTTACAATCAATCTAGTTTCATTCAATGGAACATTCTTCCTGGTATACAATCAATCTAGTTTCATTCAATGGAACATTCGTCCTGGTTTACAATCAATCTAGTTTCATTCAATGAAACATTCTTCCTGGTTTACAATCAATCTAGTTTCATTCAATGGAACATTCTTCCTGGTTTACAATCAATCTAGTTTCATTCAATGGAACATTCTTCCTGGTTTACAATCAATCTAGTTTCATTCAATGGAACATTCTTCCTGGTTTACAATCAATCTAGTTTCATTCAATGGAACATTCTTCCTGGTTTACAATCAATCTAGTTTCATTCAATGGAACATTATTCCTGGTTTACAATCAATCTAGTTTCATTCAATGGAACATTCTTCCTGGTTTACAATCAATCTAGTTTCATTCAATGGAACATTCTTCCTGGTTTACAATCAATCTAGTTTCATTCAATGGAACATTATTCCTGGTTTACAATCAATCTAGTTTCATTCAATGGAACATTCTTCCTGGTTTACAATCAATCTAGTTTCATTCAATGGAACATTCTTCCTGGTATACAATCAATCTAGTTTCATTCAATGAAACATTCTTCCTGGTTTACAATCAATCTAGTTTCATTCAATGGAACATTCTTCCTGGTATACAATCAATCTAGTTTCATTCAATGGAACATTCTTCCTGGTTTACAATCAATCTAGTTTCATTCAATGGAACATTCTTCCTGGTTTACAATCAATCTAGTTTCATTCAATGGAACATTCTTCCTGGTTTACAATCAATCTAGTTTCATTCAATGGAACATTCTTCCTGGTTTACAATCAATCTAGTTTCATTCAATGGAACATTCTTCCTGGTATACAATCAATCTAGTTTCATTCAATGAAACATTCTTCCTGGTTTACAATCAATCTAGTTTCATTCAATGGAACATTCTTCCTGGTATACAATCAATCTAGTTTCATTCAATGGAACATTCTTCCTGGTTTACAATCAATCTAGTTTCATTCAATGGAACATTCTTCCTGGTTTACAATCAATCTAGTTTCATTCAATGGAACATTCTTCCTGGTTTACAATCAATCTAGTTTCATTCAATGGAACATTCTTCCTGGTTTACAATCAATCTAGTTTCATTCAATGGAACATTCTTCCTGGTATACAATCAATCTAGTTTCATTCAATGAAACATTCTTCCTGGTTTACAATCAATCTAGTTTCATTCAATGGAACATTCTTCCTGGTATACAATCAATCTAGTTTCATTCAATAGAACATTCTTCCTGGTTTACAATCAATCTAGTTTCATTCAATGGAACATTCTTCATGGTTTACAATCAATCTAGTTTCATTCAATGGAACATTCTTCCTGGTTTACAATCAATCTAGTTTCATTCAATGGAACATTCTTCCTGGTATACAATCAATCTAGTTTCATTCAATGGAACATTCTTCCTGGTTTACAATCAATCTAGTTTCATTCAATGGAACATTCTTCCTGGTTTACAATCAATCTAGTTTCATTCAATGGAACATTCTTCCTGGTTTACAATCAATCTAGTTTCATTCAATGGAACATTCTTCCTGGTTTACAATCAATCTAGTTTCATTCAATGGAACATTCTTCCTGGTATACAATCAATCTAGTTTCATTCAATGAAACATTCTTCCTGGTTTACAATCAATCTAGTTTCATTCAATGGAACATTCTTCCTGGTATACAATCAATCTAGTTTCATTCAATAGAACATTCTTCCTGGTTTACAATCAATCTAGTTTCATTCAATGGAACATTCTTCATGGTTTACAATCAATCTAGTTTCATTCAATGGAACATTCTTCCTGGTTTACAATCAATCTAGTTTCATTCAATGGAACATTCTTCCTGGTTTACAATCAATCTAGTTTCATTCAATGGAACATTCTTCCTGGTTTACAATCAATCTAGTTTCATTCAATGGAACATTCTTCCTGGTTTACAATCAATCTAGTTTCATTCAATGGAACATTCTTCCTGGTATACAATCAATCTAGTTTCATTCAATGAAACATTCTTCCTGGTTTACAATCAATCTAGTTTCATTCAATGGAACATTCTTCCTGGTTTACAATCAATCTAGTTTCATTCAATGGAACATTCTTCCTGGTTTACAATCAATCTAGTTTCATTCAATGGAACATTCTTCCTGGTTTACAATCAATCTAGTTTCATTCAATGGAACATTCTTCCTGGTTTAGACGTCTTAGAACCATCACACAGATATTCGTCTTGAAATGTTGTTAATGTGGAGATAAATTGAATGACTGGTAACAAAGAGCTTTAAAACTCTGTTGGGTAAACAATTCCCTTTTCAATGATATCATGGTTATCAGTTTTGTTCCAGTACCTTAGGTTGTAGAATGTAATTTCCTCAGTACTAAATCCGAGTATCTACTCGTTTTTGAAACGTAATATTGCCTTTTCCGTGATATCTGAGATATTGTGCCCATAAACACTTTAATCTAAAATTGTGATCAATTGTGATTTTCACCACAACATTGTCTGCAATTGTGATTTCAATTTCTCAAAGAATTTGATCATTTAACATGGGTCCATTACTTTGTTATAGGAACCACTCTAAGAGTTCATCTTTATTTATAATTTTACTCATGTTCTACATTATAGTAAACAATTTGGAAACATCTCCATACGTTGTTTTTCAAAAACCCCACATATGCTAACTAAGTATTAACTTGAACCCAACGCTTTACAATTTCTAAATGTTGGGGAAAATCAAACACGATTAGAAAAGAATTTCTTCAAAAAAAAAGGTGAAAAATATAATATTAGGTCCCAAGGTAATGGTTCTACGGTTGAAACACACCTGTCTCCTTCATTAAAACTTCATAAAATATTATGACACTTGTCTCTTCCTTTCATCATCGACCCAAGAATAATTAGTGGAATCATGTTCATTAGTTATTTTAATTAGAAGTTCAACTTTGATGTAAACGATTTTTCCGCGCTTGAGAAAGGTAACCACCAATTTGTTCTTGGTAACTTCCAAAACATTTACGCCTAGGCTTAGAAGAGTGTGCATCAAAATTATATAAATATATTTTTTCCCTCTTCATCCAGACCCATCTATAAAAAAAGAGTTGATTAGATTCTTAATTGCCATTATCAATAAAGATGTTGCGGAATTTTCTAGCTTGCTTTTCATTAATTATGTCTATGTGCTGATCCCCTTTTAATCTCTCCACTTCATGGTTGCAGTGAACCGTGTCTTCATCATCAAACAAGTGTTAGATATTGCTTCTTCCAGATTAAATCATGCCATTATATTTATAACCTATTATCAATATAGACAGACTCAGCAAACTGACTACTCAACTCCCGCAGGGCTACAATTTGGATTCGATCGTTATCAGCATCATGATGAAGTTGTCAGCATCGTGATGAAGTTGTCAGCATCGTGATGAAGGTGTAGCATCGTGATGAAGTTGTAGCATCGTGATGAAGTTGTAGCATCGTGATGAAGTTGTCAGCATCATGATGAAGTTGTAGCATCGTGATGAAGTTGTTAGCATCGTGATGAAGTTGTTAGCATCGTGATGAAGTTGTTAGCATCGTGATGAAGTTGTTAGCATCGTGATGAAGTTGTTAGCATCGTGATGAAGTTGTCAGCATCGTGATGAAGTTGTAGCATCGTGATGAAGTTGTCAGCATCATGATGAAGTTGTTAGCATCGTGATGAAGTTGTTAGCATCGTGATGAAGTTGTTAGCATCGTGATGAAGTTGTCAGCATCGTGATGAAGTTGTAGCATCGTGATGAAGTTGTCAGCATCATGATGAAGTTGTTAGCATCGTGATGAAGTTGTTAGCATCGTGATGAAGTTGTTAGCATCGTGATGAAGGTGTAGCATCGTGATGAAGTTGTTAGCATCGTGATGAAGTTGTTAGCATCGTGATGAAGTTGTCAGCATCATGATGAAGTTGTAGCATCGTGATGAAGTTGTTAGCATCGTGATGAAGGTGTAGCATCGTGATGAAGTTGTCAGCATCATGATGAAGGTATAGCATCATGATGAAGGTGTCAGCATCATGATGAAGGTGTCAGCATCGTGATGAAGGTGTCAGCATCATGATGAAGTTGTAGCATCGTGATGAAGGTGTAGCATCATGATGAAGGTGTAGCATCGTGATGAAGGTGTAGCATCATGATGAAGGTATAGCATCATGATGAAGGTGTCAGCATCATGATGAAGTTGTAGCATCGTGATGAAGGTGTAGCATCGTGATGAAGGTGTAGCATCGTGATGAAGGTGTAGCATCATGATGAAGGTGTAGCATCGTGATGAAGGTGTAGCATCGTGATGAAGGTGTAGCATCGTGATGAAGGTGTAGCATCGTGATGAAGGTGTAGCATCGTGATGAAGGTGTAGCATCATGATGAAGGTGTAGCATCGTGATGAAGTTGTAGCATCGTGATGAAGGTGTAGCATCGTGATGAAGGTGTAGCATCGTGATGAAGGTGTAGCATCATGATGAAGGTGTAGCATCATGATGAAGGTGTAGCATCATGATGAAGGTGTAGCATCGTGATGAAGGTGTAGCATCGTGATGAAGTTGTTAGCATCATGATGAAGGTGTAGCATCGTGATGAAGGTGTAGCATCATGATGAAGGTGTAGCATCGTGATGAAGGTGTAGCATCATGATGAAGGTGTAGCATCGTGATGAAGGTGTAGCATCATGATGAAGGTGTAGCATCATGATGAAGGTGTAGCATCATGATGAAGGTGTAGCATCGTGATGAAGGTGTAGCATCGTGATGAAGGTGTAGCATCATGATGAAGGTGTAGCATCATGATGAAGGTGTAGCATCATGATGAAGGTGTAGCATCGTGATGAAGGTGTAGCATCATGATGAAGGTGTAGCATCATGATGAAGGTGTAGCATCGTGATGAAGTTGTTAGCATCGTGATGAAGGTGTAGCATCGTGATGAAGTTGTCAGCATCGTGATGAAGTTGTAGCATCGTGATGAAGGTGTAGCATCGTGATGAAGGTGTAGCATCGTGATGAAGGTGTAGCATCGTGATGAAGTTGTTAGCATCGTGATGAAGTTGTTAGCATCGTGATGAAGGTGTAGCATCGTGATGAAGTTGTAGCATCATGATGAAGTTGTTAGCATCGTGATGAAGTTGTAGCATCGTGATGAAGTTGTTAGCATCGTGATGAAGTTGTAGCATCGTGATGAAGTTGTTAGCATCGTGATGAAGTTGTTAGCATCGTGATGAAGGTGTAGCATCGTGATGAAGTTGTAGCATCATGATGAAGTTGTTAGCATCGTGATGAAGGTGTAGCATCGTGATGAAGGTGTAGCATCGTGATGAAGTTGTCAGCATCATGATGAAGGTGTAGCATCGTGATGAAGGTGTAGCATCGTGATGAAGTTGTTAGCATCGTGATGAAGTTGTTAGCATCGTGATGAAGTTGTTAGCATCGTGATGAAGTTGTTAGCATCGTGATGAAGTTGTTAGCATCGTGATGAAGGTATAGCATCGTGATGAAGGTATAGCATCGTGATGAAGGTGTAGCATCATGATGAAGTTGTTAGCATCATGATGAAGTTGTTAGCATCGTGATGAAGTTGTTAGCATCGTGATGAAGTTGTTAGCATCGTGATGAAGGTATAGCATCGTGATGAAGGTATAGCATCGTGATGAAGGTGTAGCATCGTGATGAAGTTGTTAGCATCGTGATGAAGTTGTTAGCATCGTGATGAAGGTGTAGCATCGTGATGAAGGTGTAGCATCATGATGAAGTTGTTAGCATCATGATGAAGGTGTAGCATCATGATGAAGTTGTAGCATCGTGATGAAGTTGTAGCATCATGATGAAGTTGTAGCATCGTGATGAAGGTGTAGCATCGTGATGAAGTTGTAGCATCATGATGAAGTTGTAGCATCATGATGAAGTTGTAGCATCATGATGAAGTTGTAGCATCATGATGAAGTTGTAGCATCATGATGAAGTTGTAGCATCATGATGAAGTTGTAGCATCATGATGAAGGTGTAGCATCGTGATGAAGGTGTAGCATCGTGATGAAGGTGTAGCATCGTGGTGAAGTTGTCAGCATCGTGATGAAGGTGTAGCATCGTGATGAAGGTGTAGCATCGTGATGAAGGTGTAGCATCGTGATGAAGTTGTCAGCATCGTGATGAAGTTGTCAGCATCGTGATGAAGGTGTAGCATCGTGATGAAGGTGTAGCATCGTGATGAAGTTGGTGAAAATATTTCTCAAGATTTTCCAGCTGATCATTAAATAGCTGTTTTGGGATTGGACAAAACAACTAATGTACAAATGTTGAGATGTATCTGCAATGAACTGGCAGTTCTAACATCAGTTACTTCATATATGTGTTCCTGAAATGAAAACTGTGACATATCCTTTGCAAGACTTCGCTATCAACAACAGTAAATGAGTCATCAATTTTATAAGCATCACTTATACATTCAGTAGTTTGTCAATTATTTCTGAACGGTGAGGTCTATTTCTATCGTTTGTAAAAATGGGAAACAATTTGCTTCCAAACTGCCCGCTGTGGAGTTTGAACCAGGTCTTCTTGGTTTGTGATCGAGCTCTCTATCGCTAAAGCTACAAACGCTTACATGAGTAATGCTACAGTTCTGAATTTTCAAGAGTCACATCTCCCTGATTCTAACAACAGTGTCGAGATGTACGAATCCATCAATTATTCTCGATTTCTTAAAATTTGTGATTTCAGAAACATAAAACACAAAAAGATATATTTGATATATTTCCATGTCTGTCCGTCCAACTTCATATATTATTGTGCTGCATCTGTCATTTCCTGTTTGTTGTGGTTACCAACGGTGATGATAAAATAAACAATTTTGTTAAACTTGAAAATACTTTAGATAAATAGTGTGTTTCTTTTTCTTCAACCAGTATTTTGCGAACATTTTTATTTTTTCACAACGTCTCGGATTCAGTTTTTTTTTTCTGAAACGACATAATTTGAAATATTCTGTTGGACTTTATTTAATTGAAATGGTGGTTTTGATAATATTTCAACATTTCTAACACCAATATCCAGACCATCTAGTTATTCACTGTTGTATAAAATTATATGATGATGATTTGGAAGTGCGACAGTCACTCTCACATTAATATGGGGTCTAGTTTGCATCAGACATAAATGATTTCCAGCAAAGATTTCTCATGAAATGTAGAGTTATTCATGAAGGTAAACTAACAGACACTTTTGGAATAGAAACAGGAGTGCGACAGGGATGCCTTCTATCAACTTTGTTGTTCTTACTGACAATAGACTGGATTATGAAGACAGCAGTAACTACCACCAGAAATGGAATTCAATGGACTCTGACAAAGCAACTAGAAGATCTGGACTTCGCTGATGATATAGCCCTTCTGTGCCATACACGAAATCAGATGCAGGATAAGCTAAACACATTTGGTTAAAGAAACTTGTCCTAATTTGTACTGTTTCATATAAACTGCAGTCATACTGAGACCATATCTACATGTCTCTTGATGTTATATGGCTTTATAATTCTTTAGAGGTTTAGCATAGTATTGGAAATGTGGGGTTTATGTGGCGTAGAGGCTAGGTGCTCGTCTATCGTACCACTGATACCAGGTTTTCTCCCTCCTGGAGCCATCTGGATATTTTTCCAGAGATACCTGATCTTAATGTAGATGAGATCGAGTTCCTAGTCCTGTCGTAGACGGAATTGCCGTGTTCAATTTCAGCACGTAAAAGAACCAATGGCGGTTTAAAATGGATATGAGCAGGATAGAGAAGCTACTGCCATTGCAAAATTCAATAGAGACAATTTTAAAATAATATTTCTTCAAACATATATTCACCATCTTCAAAATTACATCTTGGACCCTCGCCGGTGCTACGGAGTTTGCGCACTGCAGCTGAGATCTTCCTGTGTAAGAAAGAGATCAGAGCACACATGGTTACTAACCGAAGTGCAATTATGATGGTAATATCAATCAATCAATCAATTGAAAATTGAAGCACTGTAGAGATAACTAAGTTGATATCTTCACCATCTCATTGTTTGTCTTATTTGAGAGAATACATAATAGTTAGTTAGTTAGTCTTTCCTCTTGGGCCTGTGGGCGGCGCATAGGGCAGAGGTCATAGTTATCCATGTCTCGCGGTTCGTTGCTATCTGTTTTAGGTCTTTAATTTTTACTAGGCCCATCGTTGAGCCTTCTCTGGTGATGGTTCTACGCAGAGTCTCTCTTGGTCTTCCTCGTTTTCTTTTTCCTCTGGTGTCCATATGAGGGATTGGTAAGGAGTCTTCTCTCATCCATTCTAAGTGTGTGGCCGATGTAGTTCCAGCGGCGCTTTCTTATAAAATTTGATACATTCTCTTGCTTGGTCTCTTGTTTTATTTGTGTATTGGGTCTGAAATCTGACCATTTGAGGTTCAATATTCTTCTAAGACATTTATTCATACATAATAACTGGACATATAGTAGATCTCGTTTCTGTATCTCGATACTGTATACCCACGTAATGACGTGTTCACAGTATTACATATGAATAAAGACATACATAAGTGCGTTGAGTTTTATGTATAAGATTAATAGCAAGCAAGTCAAGTCGATGAACAACAAAATATTTCATAAAGTAATTCCGGATTTCAGCCCACTTCAGTTGTAGATGATAGTTGTGTAATATTGGCCTCACAAACTGTTAAACTATGGCAATGTTATTCTTACAATTATGTTGCATTGATATTGAAGGTAAACAAGACCTACGGTGAGTTCTCATAATACAACTAAAGCACTATTCATTTCAGAAGCATCGTCTCATGTATATCCACTTCCTGCCTTACTTGGATGTTATAATAACTTTACCATTTGATTTCAATTTTTGAGTAAACATTAACCATATAATGTTGTTTCAGCTTCACTTCAGAGTTTTAGGACTTTCATTCGTCTAGTAGAAATAATATTCATTTATGCACATCGACTTATTATGAATAATATACCTTTATAATCATCGACTTATTTTTTGAATAATATTCCTTTATAATCATCGACTTATTATGAATAATATACCTTTATAATCATCGACTTATGTAATAATAATATCACCTTAAAATATTATCATCGACTTATTATGAATAATATACCTTATAATCATCGACTTATTATGAATAATATACCTTTATAATCATCGACTTATTATGAATAAGTTCCTTTATGCTTTTATGCTCATCGACTTATTATGAATAATATACCTTTATAATCATCGACTTATTATGAATAATATTTCTTTATGCTCATCGACTTATGAATAATGCCTGATATCACGTTTTATGTTCCGTCTGGTATGATAAGTTGGAGAGACAAGTGGATGCTAGATTGGGGCACAGCACTTGCTAGTTAATCAAATTTGTTTTTTAAAAAGACATCACATGAATGAACCGGAATGTCTCTATCAGATCGTAGGAGTAAGTCGACACTTCTAAAGACAACTGCAGCTTCATCAGTTGTATTTGACAGATTGTAGATAGTATGATGGGATCGTAGTGTACAAAAAACTACTTGAACTGGTTCTCTTCATTCATTATCTTGTGCTTTGTGTTTTCTTTATCTCTAATTCATTTATGCAGCAGCAAATGAGAGTTTCCCATCGTTGCCACAAAATAGTTACAAAATTACTTCAATATAGTACGACTCAGTTCTTGACGTAATTGCATGACCATGCTTACAAGGTTATTTTTGTTTTTTAAAATAGCGAATATACCGCATTGCGCTCGAAATGATCACACGGACACAAAATGACGACGTACATTACTGTTGTAATGTTTTATGTCTTAGTTTATTTAGTATGTCGTGTTCGAATATGTTTTCTTGAAAAAGACCTACTGTCGAAACGTCGATTGTTGTTAGTTTTGTATTTATCATGCTAATATAGTACTGTAATGCACATGTCCTTATCAATATCGTCAAGCCATACATGGAGATTCCCACATCCCACGTATCGGCAATGTGTAAATATGTGTACCATGAAACAAAAACATAATGGGTGGGAGGGACGGGGGGCGGTAAAGTGTTGAGTACTGTAAACAGAATTGAGTACAGTAAACAGAATTGAGTACAGTAAACAGAATTGAGTACAGTAAACAGAATTGAGTACAGTAAACAGAATTGAGTACAGTAAAAAGAATTGAGTACAGTAACAATGAATTGAGTACAGTAAACAGAATTGAGTAAGTAAACAGAATTGAGTACAGTAAACAGAATTGAGTACAGTAAACAGAATTGAGTACAGTAAACAGAATTGAGTACAGTAAACAGAATTGAGTACAGTAAACAGAATTGAGTACAGTAAACAGAATTGAGTACAGTAAACAGAATTTAGTACAGTAAACTGAATTGAACTTGTAACGCCCGTGTGGCGCCGGGACCTGCCAGGGAAGCAAAGAATAGCACCACTGCAACCTACTAGGCATGCCGTAAGAGGCGACTGATGTAGGGACCCAGGAAGCTCCTAGTAAATAAAAAGGGTCGTAGAAATTGGATGTGCTGGCCTACTCGTAGGCGCATAACTAGCACAACGTACAATTGCTCTTAGGCACAGATAACATACAAATCACACAGATTGTTTAACAACTGGACGATATGGAGCGTTCGAAGAAAAAGAACTCGTAAGATTATGGAAGTGTCAAATGGAAACAGTTTTTTTAAAGAATAGAATCGACCTTTATTGTCCTAAACGCCCTGAGAATAATGAGATGTATATACTTATTAACTTTTTGTAGTGTTTCATGATTCCAGTCAAGTATAGCGTATAGGATGACAAACTCTCTATTCTGTACAAGATGACCGGTATCTTGCAGCAGTCTTTCTCAGATCGTCAGTGACATCCTGCACCCATCGTCTCCTATGTTTTCTTCTCATTCTTCTTCCAGGTACCATTCCCTCCAGAATTATCCTCTCTAGGCACTCATATTGTTTCAGTACTTCTGGTTACACACTTTTCTGAGCATCCACGACTGAATGTGTACCGTCTATTACCATGCAAGGAATATGCTATTAGATGAAGACTATAAAATACGAGTAGAACACTAGAGTTTTACATTTGGACTTGTGTTCGCAGTCAGATCAAACCCTCATGTTTACTGACGACACTATAAGAAAGACAAAAACAATCTACTGAATATCGATAAGGTGTTATTTCTGAGCATGTATGTCGGAAGGGAAGGGGGTGCTCTATTGATAATCTGACGCAAAGGAAACGTGAAGTTCATTAAACTTACTGTACATGTCGATTTTCCGACATTTGATCATCCTTATAGTGATACAACTGATAATATTTTCTACTCACTGTCTCATAATAATTGGATACATGTTTATACACACAGCAGTGGTATAATTAATAATTTCTGTAAATTCTACCGTTGCATAATTGGTAAATAGTTATCATCATTCTTGATACCGGATAGCGTAGGCCACCAAGGATCTCCACAAACGTCTGGTCTTAGTAATGGCTATAAGTTCGGATGTTAATACTCGCCCTATCATCGATAGTCTCCTACTTGTATTGAAGCTGTCGCATAAATCATAAGTAATTAGTTGTTACCCATTGAAGTGGGATGCAAAGGGTTCAAGAAAGAGAGGTCGACCTAAGGAGACCCTGAAGGCGAACTTTGCTGAGAGAGGCAGGAAATATCGGTCTCAGTTCCATGGAGGAGATTGAGCGGGTTGCCCAGGATAGAGCGGTATGGAGAAATTGTTTGCAGGCCATATGTAACGTATAACGGTACGAGAGGAATTATTATTATTATTTAATTAACTGTTAACTACCTCTGAAGTCAGAGAAGGCGGGGGACACTGATAATAAAGAAAGCATGCCTTCACGCACAAATCAAACAGAAGCACCACACCAGGAGTAATGACTACGCCTGAATTCATAGCGGGTGAACGCACAAAGAAGAAGTTGTGTTACTATGGGCAACTGAATCGGCAGCATAATACGAAGGGCAAATCCCTAGCTGCTCAATCTTCTCAGGTAGATGTCAAAAAGTAAGCAGTTCTATGTTTAATGTGTCTCTCTGGTTAAACACACAGTTTTAATTTTCATAATACGAAGGGCAGATCCCTAGCTGCTCAGTCTTGTCAGGTAGATGTCAAAGAGTAAGCAGTTCTATGGTTCATATGTCTCTCTGGTTAAACACACTGTTTTTATTCTGTCTCCTCAAACACCAAGTTCTGCTAGTAAAACCTTTGATTCCTACTTCCTTAAATAGTGAGATTCTTCTTCTTTTTCTTTTGTTATCATAGAGTTACAGATGTGTTGACCAGTGTCGTTGTTTTCTGTTTTTGTCTTGCTCTGCACCAGTGGCTTGAGTGATAGTTATTTTTGCTTTTCGACAGGAACTGAGATTGAAAAGAAAATAGTATCCTCATTTAACTTGCAGTCAATGTGCAGCCAAAAAAGTTGCCCCTCCTGACCTTATCCATCTTCAACTCCTCGATGATAGGTGTTACTGATGGAGACTTGTCTGATCCCTCATGACCGTGAATACCAACATTTCCAGGGAAGTAGATATATCTTATCACATGTCTCTGTGGCGTGTAGGTAAGATGCTCACCTCTCTTCCAGTGAGGTAAGATATTATCTAGTAACGATTTCGTGGCATCGGAATAAGAGACTCATCTTCTTCTACCAGGGAAGTAGATTATACAATTCAATCACAGTCTCTGTAGGGGTGTAGGTAAGATGCTCACGCCCTTCCAGGGAAAATATCATTTAACATGTCTAAAAATGTTCGGTAGTAAGATGATCACGTCTCTTCAGGAGAAGTAGACTATAAACTTAATCATCATGTCTTGTGGTCAGTGTGGTAAAATTTAACCTATTTTGCCAGAATATATATCTTCACGAGTTCTCATCAAGTATTAGGTAAGATGCTAACCTTCTCTTCTAAAGGGAAATTGGTTTAAATAATCTTATCACAGATTCTGTGGCTGTAAGGTCGAAATATTCACTACTCCTCTTAGAAGTAGATATACTTAATACATGTCTCTGTGGCGGATAAGGTACAGATGCTCACCTTGCATCGTCCAAAGTGTCAAAAAGGCTCAATTCACAGCGTATTAAAATACGACTAATTTTGTGAATTCCCGTAGTACTATGGATACGAGTTTCTAGTCAAAGAAATTAAACTGAGATAAATGTTTTGAGAATACTGCTAGTCAGATTTCAGAAATCGCAAAAAGAGAACCCAATGATCAGTTGAAAGCGCTGAACACTGCACACATGGAGCCACAAATGGGAAAAATCATGAAGAAAGAATGTCCCCTAAAAAGTATTAGGCTATAACAAGACTTAAAATCGATGATCATCGCATGCAGATTAGTATACTGCGCGACTAAGATCTAGCCTATATAAAAAATAGATTAGAGCACACATGGCTATTCACCGAAGTGCAACGGTGATGATCTTAATAATCAATCATTCAATCTTCGTTGAAATCATCATTCAATCAATGTTGAAAGCATAATAGTCATACTGTCACCTGCCGTTTTGTACATGACATCAGATGTAAACATACCATTACTATCTCAACTTAGTATAAATGGTCAGTAAATTCTCATGATTTAAGAAAAGATGCTTTCAGCTTCTAGAGTGGGTATTACCGATGTTGTTGTTATCATTATCGTGTAGTCTGGCATTTACATAAAGTCATTGTCATGAGAGTCCGCCTGAAAAACTATCAAATCTCTAACCAGTTTTTCTACCTACTTCATCGTCCTTCAAAAAATTTATATAATGTCTTTTTCCATCGTCGTTTTGATCACTTTGTCTCGTTCTTCTGGGACTTATACTTTTCATTATTGTTCTGTTAAACTTTTCATTATTGTTCTGTTAAACTTTTCATTATTATTCTATTGAGGCCGTTACTGCTGCCATCCATTGGATCTCTGGGACTTCATTTATATCTGGAGATATCTGGAGACGTAACATTTCTGGTACTAAAACATAATAATAATCTACCAGTTAAGCAGATGATAGAAGATAATTCACTGGATGATGATGTTGTTGTATATACCGATGGGTCGGTTCAACGTGGTGAGAAATCCGGATTGGGTTTCTTGGCTAATGCGCATGGTAGGGTTGTTGCAGAGCGAAGTGGGGCATACAGGACAATTAATCCTAGTATGAGGATGGAGGTTGAGACCGTTACTGCTGCCCTCCATTGGATTTCTGGGACTTCATTTACTGGGGCAGTTGTTGTATCTGACTCTCAGTCGATGTTTCACAAGATCGAGAAGGGCAGGTTTCGGTATGAGTGGATGTCGTCTATAGAAGTTTCTAACCTCCAGCGGCTTACGTGGATATACTGTCCTGGACATGCAGGTGTTTACGGTAATGAGAGAGCGGACAGGCTTGCATCAACAGCATCGATTGTTGGGGAGTTGAAGATGGATAAGGGGATATTCTTCGGTCTCTTCGCGACTGTCTGTTGGATGAGGACACTAAAATCGATGTTGAATCGATCAAACGATTTAGGCAGTTTGGAGTTACCCTTTGTTCAAGTCGAACTGGATGCCTGAGAGGCAGAGTGAGAGGTGTGTTTAATCAGCGAGTCACAGGAACCATCAATATGCATACTCTTCGATATCTGCTGGGGGAGACTGAGCACCTATGGGTCCGCCAGGAGTGCAGTGACGTCAGTTTAGTAACCAATAACCAATCTGTTAAAACCACTTCAGCGTTTCACAACTTATTCACAACATTCTCTTTTAATCTGTTTTGTTTACATTGTATTAATATAATGTAACTACTGAGCTATATATGTTGATTTTTGTGTGCGTGTGTTGTTTTTTTTCGATCCAGAAGCACTTGAGCTTTCAGCTCTTCGGCTCGGTGCCATGGATATCGTAACCCTTTGGTTCGGTGCCATGAGCACCGTAAATCTGGGAGAACTGGTGTTTTTCTGCCAGCCCGTGGAATTGAACCGCACTCACAGGGGGCTTGTCATTCGTCGTTTAACGCGCTACGAACACGCTGGGCAGACGGGTGATTTTTGTGTTTATACAGTGGTTATAATTAACTATGACCAATCCACAGACGATGCGCCATGTCTTAGTCTGATGTTGAGAGCCGTCAAAACAGATTTAATAGCAATTACATAGAGCTGCTTGATGTAGGGATACTCAACACTAACGGGCTCAGGAGCAGTGCTGTGGCTGACTTTGAGTGCATGTAGAATATTATCTTTTCGCTATTACATTAGCATTGCATAAACAATATTGTAATGCCTTCAAATGTAATGTTTATGTTTATGTCCGTTTGTCTAAGATTCATCCAGTTGTAATATGTCCTTGATATATCATTTATATAAAGTATCTAAAGGCGAGAAAATCAAAAATGGTGTTAGACAAGGATGCGTATTATCATCAGACCTGTTCTCACTGTATTGTGAAAGCATTTTTAGGTCTATACAAGATTTTCCTGGAATAGCTGTGGGTGGACATATCACAAAGAACCTGAGATACGGTGATAATACTGTCTTAATAGCAAGAAATGAAATGGAGCTCCAGAAATTAGTTGATAAGGTTGTGACAGAAAGTAACAACAAAGGTCTCAGTTTGAATATTAAGAAGACAGAAGTTATGATCATATCAAAAGCAGATTTTGCCAAAATGCACCATCACAGTAAATGGGACTAATCTAAGACAAGTGCAGTAATTTAAATACCTCGGAGTCCTGGTATCATCAGATGGCAGATGCTGATCAGAAATAAAGAACAGAATAGAACAAGCGAAAACATCATTCCTGAAGATGAGAAGCATTATCTGCAACAAGTCCTTGTCAATCCCGATCAGAATGCGAGTTATTCAGAGCTACATAGAACCAATACTGATATACGGATGCGAGTCATGGACGATGAACACACAGATCGAAAAATCTCTGAGGTTCACAGAAATGTTGTTGTATTGAAGAATGATGAGAATCCCATGGACTACTAAAATGACCAATGTTGAGGTGCTGAATGAGATCAAGACACAGAGAAAGCTTATAAATATAAGAAAGAGGCAATCATCATTTTTCGAGCATGTGATGAGGAGGGAGGTTTAGAACACATTGTGACAACTGGTAAAATCGAGGGTAGACGAGACGGAGGAAGTCAGAGAGAGAAAATTTTGGATAGCCTGACTTCATGGCACGGTAAAGCGTCAACATCTGAGTTGATAGCAAACACCAACGACAGAGATTTGTGGAGAGCCATGATCGCCTACGCCAGCCGGCATGACACCTTATGATAATGATGATCTAAAAGCGAAGGGCTGACTTCACCGGGTTTCCCCATATGGCTTCACTCCTTTCTGCATCAAATAAAAAGCTACATACCGAGAGTAGTGTTGCACAATGCATAAAATTCGCAGCTCCATCTACAATCTTTGGAAACTTTGGAAAGAATTATCACATGAACGGAAGAACAAGATCCTATTTCGAACCTACATCCTTCAGAAGCTAGACGGACGTCTTAACCATGTTGCCGCAGAGATCACAACATTTATATATAATATGTTATGTAGATGGGGGCCTAGGGAAGCTACCCTTGTAAATAAAAAGCGTCGCAGAATTCGGATGTGATGGCCTTCTTTTAGGCGCATAACTGGCACAACGTACAATCGCTCTTAGGCTCGGATCACATACAATCACAAAGAGTGGTTAACAAGTGGTCAATATGAAGCGTAAAAAGAAGAAGAAGAAGAGAAATGTGTTATATGTTTAATACACCTCTAACATTTCCCATTATGTGCTCCTGAATGTCTCAATCTTCTAGTATGTACTATATACTTTTCTGGTTTCCACTGCTGAATGTCTTCTGGTCTACAACTGTCATATTTATCTGTAGTATTCGATTGTTTAAATGCTTAACTAACACGACATATGTGAATTTTGTTCTTTGTTTTCTAACATCGAGAATTGCTCTGTTCAATTTTGAATCTGCAAGATGCGTTAATCTTTAGTTTCGATTTTTTTTTTAAAATGTATGTGATTTATAAGTGAGATACTTCTATATGCGCCAGTCTCTTATGGTACCGTTCTTTTTCTTGAATGTACTACAGTATGTTTTTCTGCCATAATGCAATTACTTTTCTGTCTGATCAAGTGATATGTTTTTTATCGCAGGTAAGCCATTTTTTTTAAACCTCAAAATACCAATCATTTTTTGTTCTATTGCTTACCAATACTCTTTACTAAACATCCTACAGAAACCAACATTTTTATTCAACATGAGTCAACGTTTTATTTTGTTTGATATTGAAATGAAATTACCATTTTTATCTGTTTTGTGCTACAGAAAATAATGAGTTTTCCCTACGGAAATCACACATTTTTTTTTTCCTTACGAAAGTCAATGCATTTTAACCAGATTCAGTCGATTTCTAAATATCCAACTGAATTTGATGTTTTCTAAACTATACTGAAGTAGTTGTTTCTTATTTTGTTTAATCTTACTACTGTGATGTGTGTGTCTGAAATCGGACTGTATGTTGTTTCTGCTAGTATACATTTGTGGACTTGAGTTAGTTTATGAATTATAACAATGCGTTTTTGGTTTTTTCAGGGTCTGTTTTTGTAACAGAAACTAATATTTTATTAACAAAACTAATGATTTAATTTCTCAAGAAGTTTGTATTTTCTACCTTTACAGAAACCAATGTATTTTTTTTTCTACGAAAACCACTAGTGGTTTTTTTTCTCTCTCACCGACACCATTATTTTTTGCCTGCAGAAACAACTTTTTTTATCCTATGGAATCTGATATTAGCTATGTTTATTTGTCGACGTACACTGATAAGAGAACTTGTTACTCCCAACTTCACTGTGTATGTATGTGTGTGTCAGTGTGTTTGGGTGTGTTTTCTATAGTAACTAATCTGAATACTGTTTGTGGCTGTGATTACAAATACTAACTAAAGATTATCAAGATACCAGTTTCAAACGAAGAAAGATTAAAGAAGTCGTGTTTATCACTGTCTGAAATTGGTCAATAATCGAATTTGTGGAGATGAAATAGAACTACTTGAATGGTATGTTAGTTGTGTAAACTGAGGTGGTGATGGAATGTAGGGTAGCTCATGTGTTATTTATTAAATTAATATATCAAGGTCGGTACATTCCTTCAGTACCTTGTGCGTGCGTGCGTGCGTGAGTGTGTGTGTGTGGCGGTGTATGTGTGTGTAATATACTTAAAATTGTATTGCTGTTAGAAGTATATTCAAATTGAAAATGTTTAACTGTTAGATGGGGCGTGTATGTGTGTGTGTGTACATGTGTGTGTGATGTTAATGGAGCGTGGGAGTGTGAGAGTGCGTTGTTAGTAAGTTTGTGTGTGCCGATGTTTTTGTCTGTCGTTTGTCTGGGACTATGTGATGGTAAGTATTTATGTTGTTACACGTTTGTGTGCTTGAACATCTGTGTGTGAGATTAATGTTATGTTTGTGTGTGTGAACATCTGTATGTGAGATTAATGTTATATTTGTGTGTGTGAACATCTGTATGTGAGATTAATTATGCTGTGTGTGTGAACATCTGTATGTGAGATTAATGTTATGTTTGTATGTGTGAGCATCTGTATGTGAGATTAATGCAATACATTCCACTTATCCATCTTCAACTCACTCTCCGACAATCAATGTTGTTGATGCTCGTGTGTGCTTGCATGACTGTCGGTATCTGTGTATACATGTATGTGAGGGAAGCATCATTATGTGTCATATTTCTATTCTTCCAAAAATACTTTTTTCGCCTCGCTAGTAATTCATGTATCTTCTTTCTTCCAACTTGTTTGCCACATCAGCCTATACCTCTCCGTGTCTTCATTCTCTTCTTGTGTTATCTATACCAAAATTAGAAAATCCATCACATTTCTCTAGTCACGTTCTTTCAGTTTAAAATAATGAGATTTTTACACATAAGATAAACAGGAACAAACATACAATATTTCAGCAGAAATTCATGCTAAAATAGTTCCATGCATAAAAATGTTTCCCAGAAAAATTGATCAGAGTATTAGAACGGAAAGTTTATAAATTACAAAAGAACGCATCAAAGGTTAAAAAATAGGAAATGCCCTGAAAGACTGAAGGGATTTTCCGACAGTGGTTCGATGAAAACGTCTCATTGTTTGGACAATACCCAGTATCCTACTAAATTATTTCTCAGCCAGTTCCCTGCTCTAGAGAATCTTACAACTGCAACTGTGAATAACTACAGGTGCTGCCCTGCAGACATGGTGAAAACTGATGAGTTTAGAAAGAATGTAAACACAATTCTTACTGAATCGAATAGAGGCCGCAAGGGGCAGTAATGTAGGATGTAAAGTGGAGCCAGGGTCAGTGCGCTGGAACTGACCAAGACACTATCCCACCTCCACAGGGTGGTCCTGGTAACAAGCTAATGTCTGGCTAAGTGGATATGGATCGAAGGGGAGGTACTCTGGTATAAGTAGAAGTGTAGGTGCATACATAACTTATTCGAGATCTGGTCGCAATACAAGGAGAATCTTAGAAAATGCTTATAACGTCTCTCCTATCCGATAGTCAAAGACCATTTAAAGTGACGCCCGTGTGGTTGCCGGGTTTACCCGAATTCACGGTAAAGAATAAAACCACTACTACTTACCACATGCTGTTTACAGCCAAACTGGAGGTTTGACATGGGATTAGCTACCCCACCCTTTAAAACAATTAGCTTTAATAATCACAGCCAAGCCCAGGAGAGCTTGCAAGGTCTTGGTTGTGGACATATGCTTCATAAGAGGTGAAAGGGGTAAAGAAAAGTCAAAGAATCGAATTATATCTTCTCTGCTAGCCACAACACAACGTAATAAGTAGTGCAGGGTCAGTTTTCATAGTATTTGTTTTTTTTTTAGTAATATCTTGTTAGGCCCGTATGTTTCTTAGGTCAACGGTGCATGGCTTGTGAGGAAGGCAATCTCTGAGTCTTTCTTTAGTGTCCGATTGAAGCATGATAACTATTTTTACAGCAACAAAATATAATACTAAACTTCTGGATTTAACCGAGAACATAAGTTTAGGAAGCAAGGCTTACTAATCACTGCTCTACCACGGCTCTAGAACCACAAAGTACTTTCTCTGAATTAGATAGAGTCTCAAAGAAAAATATACGTTGTTGTACTAAAACAAAAGATGAAGAAGATTGAGATAACGATATAAATTAGTACTATAGTCCATTCAACAACTCATGCCCACAGTCCAATGCGAAGTGTAGCAAAACCATCAATTCTACAGTAGCGAAACTATGCAACAAAACTTGGCATTATACCGGCATTATACGCAAATATCTGAAGGAAGAAATGGCTATAGGAAACCTGGATTTTGTAATAAACCAGTTTCCTTTGATGTTGGCGGTATATTTGGATAGTTTGAAACGAAATTTTAGTTTTTACAGTAAACGCACCAATATGACATTTGATGACAAGTCTCATGCACATGCGTATTATCCCAGCTCATAACATGGGGACCGATGGTGATATTTGCAATACAGTCATGAAATAAACAAAAGATGTAGACTTAGTTGTATTATTGTTTTTAAATAACTTATATTATAGTTAAAGTTAGCTGCCATGTCATAATGACATCCCACTTTCACGTCCAGGCTTGGGACTGGCAATGACGGAACTACTTGGAGACGTTCTTTTCCAATCGCTACTTCTTCGGTAAAATATGTGTATGTTAACATATGTTGCAGGGAGGTATAACTACAATAAAATAGCTCTTTTCTCTGGTTCTTGTATACTGTGGTACAGATGACCCATGTGTGCCTCTTTGCGGATATGCGCGTATAGTATTAATGCCACTGTTTGCATTGTAACTTCAAACTCATTAGTAATATCAAATCAATGTCTATTTTGAGAAGTCAACAATATGACCCAAAAGTTCACACTAATTTCGATATACGCCCTTAACTAAAAGTCCGTGTCGCATTTATGACGTCATATGTTTACCACAGTCAACCCCGAGTTGATTTGGTGCGCGGGAAATGCAAGAATTGTTTTAAATAAACATGGATTTCGTCCTGATTGTTGCCATTTTTGTCATCAATGTATTAAATGGCTGTAAACATTAGTTTTCTTCAACGATGTCAATAGACACGTTAAATATATAGCACAAAGAAGGCAACTTCTAAATGGTATGATTATTTGAATGGTAAAAATATTTTGTAGCGTCGTGAACATGTGTAGTTCACATGAAAGTTTTCAAGTTATTTAATCAAATTGTTACAAAGATACAAATTTTTATCTGTGGGCATGATAAGTTGAACGGACTAAGTGTAGTTTGTCATTAGCAAGATAGTTTACTGAATCAGAAGTTAGATGAAGACACAAGATGGATAAGTGTATCACTGTAGTTTGTCATTGGCATGCTAGTTTACTGAATTAGATAGAAGTTAGATGTAGACACAAAATGGATAGGTGTATCACTGTAGTTTGTCATTGGCATACTAGTTTACTGAATTAGATAGAAGTTAGATGTAGACACAAGATGGATAAGTGTATCACTGTAGTTTGTCATTGGCATGCTAGTTTACTGAATTAGATAAAAGTTAGATGTAGACACAAGATGGATAGGTGTATCACTGTAGTTTGTCATTAGCATGCTAGTTTACTGAATTAGATAGAAGTTAGAAGTTAGATGTAGACACAAGATGGATAAGTGTATCACTGTAGTTTGTCATTGGGATGCTAGTTTACTGAATTAGATAGAAGTTAGATGTAGACACAAGATGGATAAGTGTATCATTGTAGCTTGTCATTGGCATGCTAGTTTACTGAATTAGATAGAAGTTAGATGTAGACACAAGACATAAATGAGTACTAAGTGTATTGTGTCTTTAGCATGCAAATTTACTGAATTAGATATAGGCTGAATGAAGACAAAAGCTAGCTTATAATACCAGTGTATACTTCAGATGTAGATGTGAGGCTGGGGAGGAACCACGCAAACAAAGACAGACGAATTGATGTTGACGCTACATTTTAAACTATTAAAACACTTTAGCTTAAACACGGAACAACATCACAGCTGGAGAATATGATATTCTAAAATTATTGTTTGACGTCAACGGACATTTTACACCACAAGAAAATGTCTAGAATAATTAACAAACCTGGTTGGAAAATCTTATTAGTTTCGAAATTAGGAGATAAACAATACAAACTGCAGATTGCAAATTGTCTTTTTTGTAAACTCACTAACACATCAGTAGAATCGAATTTGGCAGGTATGAGAAGCGTATGTCTGACACTCGTTTTCCTTGAAATGATGAGCATGCACTAAGTTTGAAAATGTCATAAGTAAATACAAAACTTCGTTTGTGTATAACAAAAGTACATTAGCACATCTGGTGTTATGTCTTTATTGTTTGCCTTTATAAAATGTCGCAAGATGAATGATGTGGTCGACATTAAACCGGTCATAAAACATCATAAAACATCAAATGTTAAGTAATCTATCTTTAAAAGGTTGGAATAAGACCGTGCTTGAATTATATAGCGAAACAGAGAATGAAGTGGTTTGGCCACTTAGTAAGAATGTAAACAGACCAAACTGTCTATGAAGCTTTCTACAACAAAATATCAGGAAGAAAGGCGAGAGGAAGACCGAGGAAAAGGTGGATAGATAATGTAGTTGAATTCTGCCAGGGACTAAGAAAACCATCACACAAGTCACTAGAGAAGAGCAAGACAAATAAATAAAACCACGACACTGGGTTAACAACCCGGTAACAGTGTGCTGACAAAAGAAGAAGATCAAATGTTAACATTGAATTTATCAGAAGTTATCATCACAATTTGTTTCCCTACCAAGAGTAGCTTCTAGAAGAGGTAACTAATTAGGTAACTTATCTACTTCGCGATGAAAGTACCGTTGACAGAATTAGTAGATTCACTTCAGTTATAAGAGACTACATCTCGTACAACTTGTAATGGTTGCACTGCTAGGAGACAAGAAATTGGCTGCATAAAAATGTGAACTTGATAGAAAACGGTGGAAGAATATTAAAGAATATCGTCGTAATTAGTTCCTAGCTGTATGAATAGAATAGACAAGGAAAAAGAGAAAGAAAATCAGGAAGACCAAAAAATGCATAGACAGATACATTTAAGTATCGCTGATTAGCTTATGTATCAAGTTAGTGTCAATGTCTACACGTCCATGGTCAGTTTGTTTGTTTGTTTATGTTCTTATCAATCAAGTTATCACTCTTTGTGATATGTTTGATGTGCACAGAGATCGGATATACGTTGCGACAGCTCTGTTCATAGACTCCTACCCATGTAGGACATGCGCATACGAAACTTGTGGATCGTGGATCTCTAACCCTAAAGATGATAATAATTGTGTTTGATTTAAACAAATTATAAATATACTTATTTTTCATTCTTCCGTAGCCACACATTGTCGACGTAGCTGGTCTCAAAGACTCACAGATTTGTCTCAAGACTGTTCTCAAATAACTGTTATAATGTTTCATTTTGCTGTGTTTTGGATCTGTATAGAACAACTAATCTTATTACAATTTTGTCTATTGTGGTCTTGGTGATACCAGACATACAAACTCTTACCTACATAGTTAGTTATGTGAGATCTGATATAATATCAACCCAGACATACAAACTCTTACCTACATAGTTAGTTATGTGAGATTCTATATAATATCAACCCAGACATACAAATTCTTACCTACATAGTTAGTTATGTGAGATTCCATATAATATCAACCCAGACATACAAACTCTTACCTACATAGTTAGTTATGTGAGATTCGATGTAATATCAACCCAGACATACACATTCTTACCTACATCGTTAGTTATGTGAGATTTGATATAATATCAACCCAGACATACAAATTCTTACCTACATCGTTAGTTATGTGAGATTCGATATAATATCAACCCAGACATACAAACTCTTACCTACATAGTTAGTTATGTGAGATTCTATATAATATCAACCCAGACATACAAACTCTTACCTACATCGTTAGTTATGTGAGATTCCATATAATATCAACCCAGACATACAAACTCTTACCTACATCGTTAGTTATGTGAGATTCGATGTAATATGAACCCAGACATACAAACTCTTACCAACATAGTTAGTTATGTGAGATTCGATATAATATCAACCCAGACATACAAACTCTTACCTACATAGTTAGTTATGTGAGATTCGATGTAATATCAACCCAGACATACAAATTCTTACCTACATCGTTAGTTATGTGAGATTTGATATAATATCAACCCAGACATACAAATTCTTACCTACATCGTTAGTTATGTGAGATTCGATATAATATCAACCCAGACATACAAACTCTTACCTACATAGTTAGTTATGTGAGATTCTATATAATATCAACCCAGACATACAAACTCTTACCTACATCGTTAGTTATGTGAGATTCCATATAATATCAACCTAGACATACAACCTTACCTACATAGTTAGTTATGTGAGATCGATGTAATATGAACCCAGACATACAAACTCTTACCAACATCGTTAGTTATGTGAGATTCGATATAATATCAACCCAGACATACAAACTCTTACCTACATCGTTAGTTTGTAGATTCGATATAATATCAACTCCAGACATACAAACTCTACCTACATAGTTAGTTATTGAGATTCGTTGTAATATCAACCCAGACATACAAACTCTTACCTACATCGTTAGTTATGTGAGATTCTATATAATATCAACCCAGACATACAAACTCTTACCTACATCGTTAGTTATGTGAGATTCGATATAATATCAACCCAGACATACAAACTCTTACCTACATAGTTAGTTATGTGAGATTCGATATAATATCAACCCAGACATACAAACTCTTACCTACATCGTTAGTTATGTGAGATTCTATATAATATCAACTTACATTTGTGTAAACAGTTTATACTCTGCAAACTTGGTTGTCTTGAGTTCTTGTTCTTCTTCTAACGCTCCATAACGATAACTTGTTAAACAACACTTTGTAATTTGTATGTGATATTAGCCTAAGAGCAATTCTACGTTGTGCCAGTTATGTGCCTACAAGTAGCCAGCACATCCGATTTCTGCGATGCTTTTTATTTACTAGGGTAGTTTCTTAGGCCTTTACCTTAATCGCCTCTTACGACATTACTATTATCTGCTCTACATGCGAGCCCAGCAAAACCCTGGTGGTAGTTCTTGTAAGTGAAATAAATTTAAAATAGCAGATGATACGTTTAACAATCTCTGTGATAAATTTTAGATTTGTGTACGAAATAAACCTTTGAAGATTTTTTTAAATGTTGCTTTTTAACCAAGATGTCATGAAATGCAACCACAAGGTGTTTGTGTGATTTGTGTAGAAAAATGTAATGTTCCTGAGAAGAATACTGGAGAGAAATAATTGAAGTCATAAGTAAAAATGAGAGAAATAACAGAGATAAGCGGTAAGATGAAAGAAAGTTGTATAGATGAAGCAACTTCCGCTGTCGGTGAAGCATTTAATAGCCACAAGGACATAGAAGAGTGTAAACAAGAAACGAACATTCCAATTTTCATACGTCTCGTTGGGATCACAGAACTTGAGACTCTGGCATAAAACCAAATTCTAAGTGCTGTATAGCTTTTGGGGATTTCTTTATATGTTTCTTGCTTTAAAAACGAATAAGTGTCTTTGCTTGCACGCAGTTAATAATGGCCTAATTCCCCACTTCATTAACTCTGGACTGTATTTAGTATGCATAAAATAAATATAAAAATAGCTTTATTGTGCAACTAAATTTCAAGATATTTCAATGTAGTAAAATCACATTTTGATATAACATTGTCTCTGAATTAGATTACATTTTCAATAATTCCGAATAACTGTAGTAATTTGGTAAAGTATTTGATAAAGTATCATTGAAACGAATTTGGGCTGTAGTATTTTTTAATATTCAAGACAAAAAACAACTTTCTTTTCGTAAGAATATCAATAAAAGGGACTAAATCCGAAGGATTAACTTCATTGCACCGGGTTTTACCTTATATTGCTCGGTCCTCTACCACAGCTGTGCCAGTGATAACAAGAACACAATCATCATCATCAGGTGCCGTACCATCTGGCATAGTCGATCATGGATCGCCACAAATCTCTGTGGTTGGTGTTTGCTATCAACTCAGAAGTTGGCGCTCTACCGTGACTTGAAGTCAGGCCATCCAATATTTTCTCGCTCTGTCTTCCTCAGTCTCGTCTACCCTCGATTTTACCGGTTGTCACAATGTGTTCTAAACCTCCACTCCTCATCACATGCCCGAAAAATGATGACTGCTTCTTTCTTATATTGATGAGAAGAGGAGCACAGTAGAACAATAAACTATTACTGCATAGTAATAACAATTATTAAGTATTAGTAGCAGGTACAGAAGTCACTGACAAACAGTAGCCTGTTACGAATGTCATGAAAACAGTAACGGTTAGAGATGTCAATTGAAAGCTGTTAACAGTTACAAATGTCAATGGGAAAACAGTAACAGTTAAAATGTCAATGGAAAACAGTACTAGTTACAGATGTCACTGATAAACAGTAGCAGTTACAAAAGTCATTGATAAACAGTAGCAGTTTCAGAAGTCATTGATAAACAGTAGCAGTTTCAGAAGTCACTGATAAACAGTAGCAGTTACATAAGTAACTAAGAAACAGTACCAGTTACAAAAGTCACTGAGATTTAGTAACAGTTACATAAGTCACTGAGATTTAGTAACAGTTACAAAAGTCACTGAGATTTAGTAGCAGTTGCAGACGTCATCGAGAAACAGTAACAGGTGTTTTTTTATTTACCAGTGTAGCAACCTTAGGGCCTGCATCAATCTCCTCTTACGACATGCATTGTAGGTCGCAGTGGTACTATTCTTTGCTTCCTTGTGGACACCGGGACCACATGGGTGGCTGGTCTATTTGAAAGATCTTCAAATTGTCAATCCACTTTTCATTTGAACTTGTGTTTGTTAACAGATATCCTTTATTAAACGTTAGTACATTGAGGGATATGGTTAAGCATGTATTTTCCTGACCAACGGCGCACAATGGGGGATGTGTGATCATCGTGCCTTAGTAATATCACCAGATTAATTGTATTTCATTGTTAACTTTATAGTGTTGTTATAACGCTTCCTATATTTATAATATCACGTCGTTGCAGTTTTCACATCTCTTTCAATCCATCGATATGTGTTCTATTGTCTGTACTGAAATTTATCTTGATTTCGCTGTTTACTTCCATATATGCTTCAGGGGCCAGATCTAGAAATTATAATTTAGCTTGTTTTCAAATCTGCCTTCATTTTCATCGTTGACTTTATCAGGTTATTATTTATGTGTTATTCATTCTTTGTGCTGACGCTCAATTTTTCAAGCATTTTTGCAGGTATTCTTTCATTTGTTTATTCTGGCATGTTGTCAGTAAACTTTTGTTTCCTTCACTAACTGTTCATGGAACTTGAACTTAATTTCAGATTGTTACTGTAAAGTGATCCTTTTCTTCTGATTCAAGATATCCCATTTCAACTGTTGCCTATAAGTTTTTGTGGCCGAGTGTTATGTGTGGTTGAGTGTACTGTACTTTGATTCTCGTTTTACTTAACAGCAGATGGTGGTCTGGGGACGCATCTGCTCCTCTACCTACTCACTCATCCTTTAGTAATTATGTCTGAACCCCTTTTTTGTGCATATACTGTACGGTCATCTAATTTTAAGTTCTATGATCTGGTGATACCCGCGTTGCACCATGTAATCTTTCATGTGGAAACACTCTTCCTTAGATAAACAGTTGTGAAGAAGCCCATAAATTGATAAAATCTAACTGTCGTGATTCTCCTTTAGAGTACACAGTAAGTGTTTCCCATTATTGTTTTGAAGCTACTGTTATCTGATTGCATATTTACGTTGAAGACTTCCGTGAATACCTCCTTTCTTCTAATATTATTTAAGATATTTGGTAATTTATGGTAACATTCTCATTCTTCTTTCTTTCTCACTTTATTTTTTCATTTGTTTTTGTGACTAACATTGGATAATGTTTACCTTCATTTAAAAAATAAATTATTTTGAATGTTGCTATCATTCGTAGTTCAACTCTTTTCAATTTTATGAGTGATTTCTACTTTCTTTTAATAGTTCTTCGCTGGGGAATGCACCTTCTTCCTTGTATCATGAGATCAGTACAATTAAATTTCTTGTTTAATTCAACGTTTTTAGTTCCTTTCAAGCTCGTTTTGTTTGCTCATAATATAACCAACAGTATAACTTCTTGTTCTTTCTGCTAGATGTACAGTAATTTTGTTGTTGCTTATTTAGCTTCCACATTCCAGTTGCAAATTGTGAGCGTATTCCTGGTAGAGAGAATGTAAATATGTAGATTCGTTTCGTTTCCGCCTTTTCGAAATTGTGTCAAGTGCCTCCTTTCAGAGCACCTTCCTCTTACCTGCTTGATAATTTTAGATATTTTCTTACAGTTGTACTTTTCATGCTTCTTGCGTTGTTTTCTTGTTGTTTTATTTTTGCTTTGACTATCTACAGGATAATGTAGTAAAATGTACGTACAACCATCATTAGTTGACTACTGCAAAATGTAGGATATATTTCCAGTGAAACATTTGTTTTTGTTGCTGCCGTGCCGTTTTGGACACCAGTAACACTCAGACCAACATTATTCTTATTCAAATAAATATGTATAGTTTGTGAGCATTTACATCTTTCGTATTTAACTAAGTTCATTTTAGCATGTTGATTTAAAGGATTGATGTTACATAAGACTTGATTGACTTATTCCTTCCTCTGCACATCTCGTTGAGAATAGAGCCTCAACAGTTGTTCGCCACTTTTCCCGGTCTCTGGCTGTTTTACTTATGGTTTATCTGGATAATCCAGCATCTTTCAGTTCCTTAAGAACACTCCGTCTTCAGCTCTTTTTAGGATGTCGTCTTTTCTATTTTCCTTTCTAGTTCCACTCAAGTGCTTGTCTAGTGCCACTCGACTATGTCTTCCACAGGGTATGCTCGACCTATCGCCATTTTCTCATGTAACTGCGTCATCATAAGTTCCTGACCTGTTCTTAATCGTAAGTCTGAGTTTGCAACTCTGTCATACCATCTCAGTCTGAGAGAACGCCGACGTCATATGTTGACACAGATCTGGATCTTATTACGTATCCTGCAGCTTCCTCCTCCTATAGAGACTGATCTATTCAGCTCATTAAAAAAGCAACAGATCAAATGGTTTGATCACCTGACAAGAATGTTCTATTATAGTTTACCACGGAGAGCAACATTGACAAAATATCATGAATACAGAGCAAGAGGAAGATTACAAAAAAGATGGAGTGTCGACGTCAAAAACAACTTTATAAAAATGAATATGAACTCACAATAACTAAAGGCGTATAGAAGATCCATTTATCTCCCACTACACCTCACATGACATTTAAAGTTGGAAGAGAATATCTCCCACTACACCACCTGATATTTAATGTTGGAAGAGAAAATAGCTAGACACTGAGAACCTAAGAAATGTCCAAACTAAGAGGCTATGTACCAGACTTCTCGTGAGCTTATATTTCATTAATACACTGAAAAATGCCTAAAGCTTCGATCGCACTCGAAACCTGCTTTAGTAAATGATATACTCACACAGCACTGTTTCAATTAAAGTTGGAAGAGAAAATCTTTTCATTACACACATGACATTTAAGTTGGGATCTTCTGTGAACCAAAAAAGTCAAATAGCAGACAGTGTGGTATCACTTACGACTTAAAGGGTCATGTGAAGTTTCCTGAATTTTCTAGAACCATAGCTAACTGTTCAAGGTTTGTGAAAGTAGCATTTTTCAATCAGAAGCTGATTCATCCGGTGATTACTAATTAACTACATTAATATTGTTTTACCTGGACATAGTTATTTTTTGTCTCAATAACTGCTGACACATATCTTAATAAATTGTTTTACCTGGACATAGTTATTTTTTGTCTCAATAACTGCTGACACATATCTTAATTAGCCTGAGATATCACACTTCATTTCTTGTCTCATTAACTGCTGACACATATCTTAATTAGCCAGAGATATCACACTTCATTTCTTGTCTCAATAACTGCTGACACATATCTTAATTAACCTGAGATATCACACTTCATTTCGATTCAAGTAGATTCAAATTTGATGAAAAGTAATGTACTTTACAAATATGTCAACTGTACTGGCTGATGCTACAAATAAGAATGAGAAAATTGAGATATTTTGGACATATAAAAAGACATGAAGGGCTGGAGAAGACCATCATGGAAGGAGGCATACCGGCAAAGAGAAGAAGAGGAAGACCACGGAGAAGATCGATTCAGGATGTAACTGATGGTTTGAACATGACGGCTGCAGAAACAGGACATGTGGCCTATGAGAGAGAGAAATTCCGGAGGACTGTTGGGGTGACAAAGTTCTGCTCAGGACAAGCTATTTGATGATGATTGACAAATATAATGCCAAGATATCTCTGAAATAAAAAATACAAGCATGATAAAAAAAAAAAAACGATAAATTAGTGATAAGAAATGTTCACTCACTGCAATTATAGCCTATACTTGCAATTCTTTGTATAATAAACTCTGTTATTTATTTGTATGCTGTGGCGGCTCGTCATTAAGGGCCAGAGGGCCGGGCCCTACCAAAAATAATATGTCGCGTGTATTTATTATTTAATAAATTAAAGTAGAACCTAACCCAAAACCATGATTTTCCCGAAAATTTGTGTCTGGCCCACCAACAAAAACGATCAAGATCCGCCACTGTTTGTAGGTAATCAATATATGAATAAGTTACAACTGAAGACAATGCTTACTGGACACAACATGTGTTGGTCACACACAAACTAGCAATATAAGTGTCTGTTAAGAACTTCATTACAAATTGTGAAATTGAAGTTTATATGATATATTGATACATCTATGTCGGTTGGTAAGACTACACAACTCTGAAAGGACAAAATGAAAGATCTTTTGAAGTTTCCTGTAGACTGCGAAATTAGAGCCAGCTTGACTATTGGTGTGGTGTAATAATAACTCAATCGCTAGGAGAATAAAATTTAAATAAGTAATTAACTGAAACGATCTTGCTGAAGATTGGAAAACTAACGCTGTACAAGTAGAACTGGATGCCTGAGGGGAAGTGTGAGGATTATCTTTAATATGCAAGCCACAGGAACCACCAGTATACTCTTCGATATCTGTTGAGAGAGATGTTGGGAGAGAATGAGCACCTATGGGTCCTCCCGGAGTGCAATGACGTAAGTTTAGTAACCAATAACCAAATAACGTTGGTGTACATTTGATTTTGCTACAATACATTTTAGCTGATCTTCTGGATGGATCGCTCAGTCAAAGTAAAACGCAAATGCACTGATGATGCTAATGAAATGCGTCTTGTTCAAGACAAAAGGAAACCCCTTCCTGTTTATTAAAATGTTAAATTGCAGACATTGTTTACTATTGTAATACACCGATAATTCTTTCCTGTCCATTTTTATATATAGAAACTTGTTAGGTCCACGGCAGTAAAATGTATCTAACAGGGGGTCTGCGGTAATACAAAGTTCGGGAGCCTCTATTCTGTATCATTTAGTTGAAGCTGAGGTATTATTCTCAACACGGCTACAGTCTATGACAACATTTTGTGCCACCTTGGTTACTGATGACATAACCAACAGTCGTGCTGTGATGTAAACGAACAGTCGAACTTGGTGCATTAAGTGCTTGATAACAACACCTTCTGTCACATGGGCCTTTGATGTCTGTCTGCACTCAGGTCTTTCGGTACTATTCGCAGTTCTCAATATAAAGTATCTTTTTTTTTCCTCTACCCCATAGATTCCCAAACTTTTTCGGCCAATCGCCCACTTTTCACGACATACATTTTGTAACATCCGCTCCCCATTAAAACAGGTTACCAACGCCCCCTCCACCACACTCACACACACACATATATATATATATATATATATATATATATATATATGTATGCTTTAATTTCACTTTAACATTGCAAATTTATATATATATATTTCTGTCATACATGATCAATTTTCAAATTATTATATACATGAAATAGATAATAGATGAAAAAATGGATCGTTAAAGATGGGCACAAGATGAATTAAAATGCAGAATTCAGTTTTTTATGATTATTCAGTCGCAAAATCACGAGAAAAAACTCCGCCAAAATGCTTCTGAACCCACTATCTCCCCAATGGAAGACTTCAGCGCCTACAGGGGGGCGGTACCGCTCACTTTGGTAACCCATGATCTTCTTTTTCTTTCGATCACCCGCTATTAATTCAGGCTTAAAGTCATAACGGCTGGTATTACGCTCCTGACTGATTTTTGCGTGGGCCTATATTACCCTTTTACAAGCATCCCTCAACCATATGGACAGCCTCGTCGACTTCCGAGGTACTTGAAGCTTAGATACTTCAAGAGTGATCGTTGCAGGAGACCTTATATCCGTGTAACTCTTTCTCGGACAGAGTTAGTTTTAGTGAGGGCATATCGGGTGCCTTCTCATTCAGCTTACCTGCCTTTGGTGAGGTCGTTCCATACGCAACGTAAGACACCACTCCTTAATGATCTTTTAGTGCCGTAAATTTGGGCTTAGATCTACGCCAAAGAGGATTAGCTTACATGCGTTGACTGGGTGAGATCGCTACGGTAAAGACCCGAACGATCTCGACCCTTCTAGGGCTAGTTTGTGTTGCTTTGTCAAACAAACGATCATATGTTGGCGGTATGCTTAGCCTTTATATGATCTGAGCAATGACATTAGAACGTCATCTGTGTAGGATGATCGGCGTCCGAAAAGTATTGCCCTTAGCCAATGCTTGGGGCTGTACCAGTCAATCCTTTGTATTATCTGCCATACTTTTTAATCCACGGTGAGTTTGTTCCTGAGTAGGAGTATTCTCAGCCGCTTCGGGGCGCGTGTCGTTACTTGGCAATTTGCAAGGATTTTACCCCGTTTTTTCCCCTGTCTCCAAGAAACACTGGTCTGGGGCTGCACACAGATATTCTAGAGGATCGTTTCAATCGGCGCTATCAACGCAACTGAGGTTTTGCGCTCTCCGCTATCCCCCATCTCAGTTCTTTCGGGGATGTTAGTTGTTACTGCAACAGTACCCTGCCCGATTGTCCCAGGGAGGGCAGTTTAATTAGGCACTAAAAACGCAACTTTTGTGATTTGCGCTTGTCCAACCATTCCCACCTCAGTTCTTCCGGGGATGTTAGTTGTTTTGGCTACCGTACCTTGTCCGATTGTCCCAAGGAGGGCAGTTTCGTTAGGCTCTGAACGCAACTTTAGAATTTGCGCTCGGCCAACTGTACCCAATAGGTTTCTCCGCGCTTTGCCTCATGTACGGGTTTCCACATACCTTCCCATGTAGCGTCACGATTCTGCCATGCCGTGTAAACCGAGACTTTTTGATTCGTTTCGCAACTTTCTTATTGATTCTAGCCTACAGCTGGCAATTTGTTTGCGACTCTTTACTCCTGGGGAGTTGGTCCTCTTTTCCAATTTGGATGCACCTGTCATCCCTTCGTGTGCAGCCTTTCCATGGGACGGGAAGCTGCTACTTGTGGTAAGACCATTGTGGTCACCTCTACCGTCGCATTTACCGTACCTAGGAACGGCTCTGACACGGAGCTTGACTCGTGCACCGAGTTTTTGCTCCTCGTCTCAGCTTTGGAATACACCTCTCATCCCTTTAATTCGGTCATTTGCTCTAGGGGGAGTTAGCATTTTGATCTCGGTCACTCGTACGCTGCTGTTTCGTACTTTTTGAACTTAGGAAATTTTTAACGGACATCGGCCAGGAAATACGGGCGTTATTTAGGGATTTTCGGCCCCTGCATTGCTTTTCCGTGCTTGCACTATTACTACTATTACCTGTAGTTCTCCCCGATCCCTGCCCCCCCCCCTTAGCCAGACAGGAACCTAAGTCTGTTTCCAGGGTCACCACGTGAAGATAGGGGCAGGGTCTTGGTTAGCGCGCCCCTTCGCTAACCCTGGCACATGTTGCCGCCATTAGCCTTTGACCCCACCCATGATCTACACGATTATAGATTTCTCTAGCCACCACGTAGCGTCTACAATGGTGTACACAATTTCATCATTGCAATATACTTGTAATATAAAAATATATGACTCTCTGGTGATCGGAAGTCACAAATTACCAGAATTCAGATACTCTAACGATATAGTGCTATTATCTGCTTCACAAAATAACTTTAAGAACTTGATAAACTCACTTTAAAAAAAAAAACAGCGAAGATCAAAATATTTATCTCAATACAATGAAAACGAAGATATTGACAACTGATAAAATATAACTGATACCTAATATATGTGTCACCGGTCACAAAATAGAAAGAGTCGACAGCTTTGAATACATTGGAGCATTGCTGACAAATGACGGGAATGCTTTAAAAAACATTAAAAGAAGCCTGAGCATTGCTTTTACGAGCCTGCGTTTTTTTCTTGGTAACATATGATTGTAAGACATGGACCATTGACAAAGTGACGAAGGTCTTTAATGTCGTTAAATCGACGGCGTGCCCAGTGTGTTCTTAGCGCGTTGGACTACGGGTGACTAGTTCTCTGTAAGTGCGGGTTCAACTCCGCGAACTGGCAGAAAAGCTACAGGTTCCCCAGATTTACGGTTTCGTGGCACCGAGCCGAAGGGTTACGATGTCCATGACACCGATCCGAAGAGCTTTCAGCTCAAGTGCTTCTGGATCGGAAATTTAAAAAAAAAAAAAATGCCGTTGAATGCAACTGCTACAGAATAGTAATTAGAATATCATGGAGATAAAAAAAAAGAACAAATACTTCTGTTCTACAACAGCTTGATATTAAAGAGAGTTGACTATTAAAGAGCATAACATCAAGGGAAATTAAATATTTCGGACACAACAAACGACATGAATGCCTAGAGAAGATAATTGTGGAGGGAATGATGCCCGGAAGTCGAAAGAGAGGAAGACCTAGAAGACGATGGGTGCAAGATGTCATAGACGGTATGATAATGACTGATTTTGACCCCGGTCAACCTGCACAGAACATAAAGTTTTTCAGGACTGCTGCCATGTGAGTCAAGTTCCAGAAGGGACAAGCTATTTGATGATGATGATGATGATGATGATGATGTATGATGATGATGATGATGATGATTATGATGATGATGATGATGATGATGATGATGATGATAATGATGATGTGTATGATGATGATGATGATGATGATGATGATTATGATGAGGATGATGATGAGGATGATGTGTATGATGATGATGATGATGATGATGATGATGATGATGATGATGATGATGATGTGTATGATGATGATGATGATGAATATACTTGTTGTGACGGACTAGCATAAACGTTTGTCTATCGACTCGGACACAAGAAAGTTGTGGGTTAAATCCACACTCGACGTTCCACATGTGAGGAAAGAAATTGGCCCTCTAGTACCTGCACACTAGGATTTAGAAATGTGAAGTAAAGGGACTTCATATTCTAAGGTCTGAAAAGGCTAAGATAAATTGTATTATTAATATACTTGCTATAAACTGTCTTGTCTCTATCTTTACTTACTATCTATACTTGCTATAAACTGTCTTGTTTCTATCTTTACTTACTATCTATACTTGCTATAAACTGTCTTGTTTCTATCTTTACTTACTTTACTTACTATCTATACTTGCTATAAACTGTCTTGTCTCTATTGTTTGTTTTATTTAGCCTCTTCTTCCCTAATGTGGAAAATGATTTCAGCAAAATGTATTTGTTATAAAAGTATTTGTTTTGTTTATGATGTTTAATTAAGAACATTTGACGTCTATACTTTGAAAGGTGGTTGAAGCGTGGATCCCGATCTGAAATTCCTATAGATGTGCACTGGATTCTAATATGTTTGATAGAACAATGTAAGTTTTACTGCAATATTACACGACTATTTCAGCACATGGTTTTTTAAAGAATAAAAAGTGTTAGTGATATTAATATTCCTTGGCACAAAATTTTATGCGTGACATAGTATAGCCTTGTTCTTGCACGTTGTGTTTTTTTAATGTATTTATCTTTATCTAACAATACTGGAATTCAAGTCTCACGTGACGAGAGTGGTCTTATTTCTACTTTCACAGAACGATTTTATGGCTACAGGGGTATGTGGATGGGGTTGATTAAACTTTACATACGTCTGTTGTGCTTCCAAGCTCTGCTAGTACACTCTTACATTCTTACATGCTATTTGTACATCTCTTGACATTTTCTTTCGTAGCCATGTCTTTCTCTTGCACCTCCGCCTCATATCCTTCATTCTAATTTGGTATTTAACAAAAGTTTCGTGTCTTTTTATGTATCCAAATTATTATTTGTTTCTTTGTACTATATTTATTGGGTTTGAACAAAGATAGCTTGTGCATAGATGTGTTCCTATTAATGAACTCTTGATTTAATGTTTGTTTTATTTCAAATCCTCAAGGCTTGAATATAAAGTTTACATTCGCCCCGAGACTAAACTATTGTAGAAAACAGTCCCAGTGAAACACTTTATATGATATGACAGCTGGTCATGAATTTGTAAAGTCGAATCGACATTTAATGTAGCAATGAATATGGTAGATGGCGTCTACATCAAGCACACACATATCAATACTCTATATCTGACAGTCCTTACATGACAAATATGCTCGAACTTCAGAGTATAACTCTCAACCATCGTGATGACGGCACAGAAAATAAATACGTTGCAAGTACCTCCAGCCAAGATGACCATTCTTACAGACTAAATGTCAGCTATACGAGCACTTGATGCTAAATCCTCTGAAAGTACCGTACAAAACCTAACAGAAATATTGTCTAGCTGTAATAAAAGGCAGAAACTTACTTGCGGTGGTTCCATATCACTGTGCATATCACTGTACATATCACTGTGTATATCATTGTGGCATTGAAGGCTTTGAGAGCGCCGTCGTCGTAACTAAGAAAGACAGTGCTAAAAATCAAATATACCAACCACTGTCTTTGCAAGAGGCCAAGACTTTCGTCAAGATAAAATCAGCAATAGATTGAAAGACAAACACTGTATATGATTATGAGAAAGATTTCATCAAAGACCTCAGTAGAACAGACCAGGCCATTATATTTGTCTACGTACCAGACATTGATGATTCAACATACATTTACATAGATTATGAATAAGTCAAAACGAATCTCTTCCAAGGTTGACAGCCGGAACAGACACACGAGCACTTCTTACAAGACTATCCTCTCCTGGATGAGCAGCGAAGCAGCTTGTGGTCACATCCAGTTGACCTGAAAATTAAGTTTCGGATAAACTTGACAGACCCAGACAGACTGCTCAGATTTTGGTCTACAATAGATTAAAAGCTTGCCCAGAAATTGGGGAAGAATATAAAATTGTGTTTATTCATTTGGGTTTTTCTTACTTACTGAGAACAGTATGCGTAGCTGACAATAACTGCTAGCATCGGTATTGCTAGATCGAAATGAAAATCGTGGCATATCCTTTACAGAACTTAGCCATCAACACCAGTAAACGAGCCGTCGATTTTCTAGGCACCACTTATTCGTTTAACAGTTTACTATTACCTTCTGAGTGGCGTCTGTGGCCTAGGGTTAGTGACTCTGTCTATTAACCCCGACGTTCTGAGTTCGAATCACGCTGCGGACAGTTTGCTGGCAAATTATTTCCGTTGATTTTAACAAAGGACGATGGCGCCACCCGTTCAGAAAGCAATGGCAAACTACTGAACGTATAAGTGGTGCCTGAAAATCAACGACTTGTTTACTGTGGTTGATGGCTCGTCCTTTGGGATATGCCACGATTTTCATTACCTTCTGAACGGTGATGTCTATTTTCATGGTTCGTAAAATTCAAGGAAACTAATTTGCTTCCAAACTTTCTTGCCGCAGAGTTTAAACCAGGTGCGCTTGGACTATGATCGAGCTCACTACAGCGCTACGGCGTTCAGTAGTTTGCCATTGCTTTCTGAACAGAGGTGTCTATTTTCATGGTTTGTAAAATGCAAAGATACTAATTTGCTTCCAAACCTGCCCGCCTCAGAGTTTAAACCAGGTGCGCTTGGGCTGTGATCGAGATCACTACCGCGCTACGGCGCTCACTTGCTAGATTAGGTAACTGAAAGACCTGAACTTGCACTAAAAATCTGTTTTCTATGATAAATTATATTCCGTGCTATCAGCTATACATTGCTTGTATAAACATTGCCAACATTCATGTAGCACACATCAGATAAAAGCCAAGGCCAGTGTTAAGAACTCACTGCACAAATATCAGCTGTGTTTAACTTGTTCATTCACAATAAACCAACGACGTGTATGTTATTTCCGACCTAGTATTTACAAGCACAAATATATTCCCAGCAACGGCACTATTACCTGCGATATTCATATAATTTGTTTATTACAAAACTAACCGATGATATTTCTTCATCACCTGTTCAAATTATGCAACACAAATAAAGACAACCCAATTGGCAGGTAAGGATTATAAATATAACTAACAACTTCTAGAATCTATCCAAACCATAAATTATATTGCCTTCAGCTGACACGATCACAATTTCTTGATGTGTCAACATTTTAAAACTTTATGGTTAAAAATGATCTACAAGTTTAATACTGGTCGTTTCTCTATTATATTTACTTTTTAAAAACAAGTTTTCACGATTTTTGACTGATTAACAAAATTATGATTTCAGCTGTTTTCTACTTGTCGGTGTTGATATTTTAAAATATATCGATTTATTGCATTCTTTTCTAACTTAGTTTTTTTTTATTTGAACTGAGTTATATCTGGGTTTCAATTGTAGCTATTGATAGTGTTAAGTTGTTTCACGTGCGTGATGTACATTGTATTTATACGACTCTTACTAATTTGTATTCCTATCCACGTATTTGAGGTCGATACAGAACATGTGACACAAACAATATATTAAAACATGTGACAAACAATATATTAGCGACAAAACGGGCTGCAAAAATAAGACATTGATGATATACTAATTTTTCGGGTTTTTTAAGAGAAAGTAACATATTGTTTTTAATTGTTTAGTTTTTTTCAAGACCAAGTTTGTTCTTCTTTTAATTTCCTTCATCCAATTTCCATCTTTTGTCAGCAGCTGATATTTTTGTTTTTGTTTGATCCAGAAGCACTTGAGCTTTCAGCTCTTCGGCTGGATGCCATGGACATTGTAACCCTTCGGTTCGGTGCCACGAACACGTAAATCTCAAGAACATGTAGCTTTTCTGCACGCACGCGAAACTGAACCGCACTCACAGGGAGCTTGCCACCCGACGTCCAACTCGCTACGAATACACTGGGCAGGCGGGCAGCTAACTGATATAGTAACAACTGTTTGCCCGCGTGCCCAGCGTGTGCGTAGAGCGTTGGACTACGGGTGACAAGTCCTTTGTGAGTGCGGGTTCAGCTCCGCGGACTGGCAGAAAAGCTACAGGTTCCCCAGATTTACGGTGTTCGTGGCACCGAACCGAAAGGTTACGATGTCCATGACACCGAGCCAAGAGCTGAAAGCTCAAGTGCTTTTGGATCGAGAAAAAACCCCAAAAACAACTGTTTACATTGTCTATATTCTCTCTGTTGATAAAAATCTTCTTTGTCAAGCTTTTGTTTTCAGTTGTCATTAGATTTGTGTTTGCCTCATTAGGTAATGGATTTGGTGTTTGGTTTTTTTTCTTGAAATTGTTTGATTATCTGCAAAGAATGCCCCAGTATCGTCTACACCAGAGAGCAACAGTAAAGTATAAAATGAATACAGAGCAAGAGGAAGACCACACAAAAGATGAAGTGGCGACATGAAGAACAACTTTAGATAAATGAATATCAATTTATAAAGCGCATTAGACAAAGCGCCGAGAAGATCATTACCCATTCCCACTCCTTCCCCAACACCTTCATGTGGAACAATGGAGGAAGAGATGAAAGAAGAGTAAAATCTGTAAATCACAATTAATCTGAAATGATATGTCCTTACTGACTCTCAAGTGAATACAACATCAGTACTGAACTTTATTACAACAAAAAAAAAAATTTAAAGGCTCGGCCACATAAACAGATTATCAACAGACGATTACCAGCAGATTATCAATTCTACCCAGATGCAGTAGTACAGGACAAAAGGTCGACCCCCAGAAATAACAGAGTCAGTGAAAGACGTCATGTACGAAAAGCACACAAGGGCCCGTTCTAGAAATTGCTTCTTATCATGACTGTGATGCTAAACGGAATTAGATTAAAAAAGAAAAAGAAGAAGCCGCCTCACTTATATAAGCATATAGATTGTCAAGCTATTTGATAACAGTAATCTAGACTAGATTACTCTACCTTATATTCACAAAACAATCTCTTTTTTAAACTGCCATAAGGGGTCAAAGGTGCAGTCACAGTGTCAACGTTGGCTAGGTTTAGTGAGCTGGCACTAATCAAGACCCAACCCCAACTCTACCTGGTGACCCTGAAACCAGACAGAGGATCCTGTCTGGCTAAGTGGGTAGGAATCGACGGGGAGCAACTCTGGAATAAATAGCGGTGCAATCGGAGTTACGTCTTATGTGTTCTGCTCGCAACAAAGACGAGCAGAATACCAGAGTGATTATTTCTGTACTTCTCTCCGGGCCGATTTGAAAAGCTGAAAAAATAAAAACGAATCGTTAAAAGTGACAAGGTACAAGTCGTCAGGAGGCACGTCCCTTCGAAACAATGGTCGCAACCAATTTACCAGCACTAAGCAAGAATCGTCGGAAAATATGCAATGTGTCGTGACGACAACAGGGAATATTGCAGTAAACTCCGTATCAGAGGCCAAGCGCAAATATAGTTATTGGTTAAGGTTTGCTGAGCGCAAATCCTAAAGTTGCGTTCTAGTTTCTAACGAAACTGCCCTCCTTGGGACAACCGGGCAAGGTATTGTTGCACTAACATCCCCGGAAGAAATGGGGGTGGGTAATGTTGGCGAGAGCATAATTGCAGTTGCGTTGCTAGCGCTGAATGAAACTACCCTCTAAAATATCTTTGCGCAGCCCCAGTTCATTGTTTCTCTGGAACATGGAAAATGCAGAATAAACATTGCAAATTGCTAAGTGCCGACACGCGCCCCGAAACGGCTGAGAATACACCTATTCTGGAATAAACTCACCGGGGATAAAAAAGTAAGGCCGATGATGTAGATGTTTGACTGGTACAACCCCAAACATTGGTGAAGGGCGATACTTTTCGGATGCAAATCATCCTACACCAGTATGATTTCGTCCAAGTGGCAAACTCATCCGTTCCATAGTTCTAGGAAAGTTGCCTAGTAAATAAAAAGCGTGGAGGGAATCAGATGTGCTGGCTTAGGCACCAATTGACGCATAACTGGCACAACGCACAATCGCTTTTAGGCTCAGATCACATACAAATCACAAAGAGTGGTTTAATAAGTGGTCAATATGGCGTGTTCGCAGAAGAAGAAGCTGCCATAGATAATATCCCATGCATATACTCCAGGGGTTCCCAAATGTTGCATTACCGTGGAGCCATTTTTAAGTACATTTTGCTACAGCGTACTCCATAAGTTTATATATATGAAAATCTTCTCGATACAGTGATTATTACACCCAACCAACAGTCAGCTGGCTCCAATTTCTCAGAATGCGGAAAACTTCAAATGCTCTTTCATTTTGTTCTGTCAGACATTTAGACCGGCCTGGACCGGGTTCTTTGATTTCGCAACGGAACTAGTTTACCACTGTTTTTATACATGTTTTTAAAATTACTGTTTGAAATGTCAAATATCATAATATTTCTTCAAGCGCTTGAAGACCACCTATGAGTACCTCACGGCCCCCAGGGGTCCATGGACTCCAGTTTAGGAAACGCTGATCTACTCTATCCATCATTAATTCTTCATTATTTTGAGCTCAGCCCCTATACATAGACTTTCATTCTTGTTCCAACTTCAAATTCTTTTGATGACATCGAGTGCCTATAAACACTTTGGATTTGTGGGGCTTAGCACTTCTTAAACCCATGTGCCTTCAAGAAAATGTTGCTTAATCCGTATCATTTATTTATTTGGTTATATTTTTTTTAAATCTCTATCTCAAATCTTATCTTAAATTTTCTTTTCAAATTTGCATTATTTATTTTTTCTATCCATTGCTCACACTTATCGCTTCCTGCTTTTTGTGTGTGTGTGTTTTTTTTTATCCAGAATCACTTGAGCTTTCATCTCTTCGGCTCGGTGCCATGGACATCGTAACTCTTCGGTTCGGTGCCACGAACACCGTAAATCTGGAGAACCTGTGATTTTTCTGCCAGCCCGCGGAACTGAACTGCACTCACAGGGGCTTGTCACCCGTCGTCCAACGCGCTACGAACACGATGGACAGGCGGGCTCACTTTTCTTGTTAAGTATGCATGTTCACACATTATCAACCATTCTATCTATGTTTCTATTTATCTATTCATCCATTTATCTATCACTCTATGTATGTATATATAGTGGTAGATACCCCAGTGCTATATTGATTCAATACTTATGTATGGCAGCGAATCATGGACAATGAATAAACAATCAATACGATCATTGGAAGCCACAGAGATGTGGTTTTACAGAAGAATGCTGAAATTTCAATGGACAGCGAAGAAAACAAATGTGGAGGTTTTAAATCAGGCCTGCACACAAAGAAACCTTATCAAAAGAATAAGAATCCGAAAATCAAGGTTCTTAGGGCATATAATGTGAAGAGAAGGTTTAGAACATCTGGTGACAACAGGTAAAATTCAAGGAAGGAGAGATCGTGGAAGACAGAGGAGAAGATGTTGGATGACCTGACATCATGGTTTGATACAAGATCGACGTCAGAACTGATTACACGCACCAAGCAGAGAGAGTTATGGAGAGACAAGATCGCCTACGCCGGCAGGCATTCCACTTGATTGATTGATCTTATCTTATCTTATCTTATCTTAACCACATTTGCCGTGAAGCGACGTGGGGAGAGTTAGTTTCTATCTTGTGCCAGGTGTGTTGCTCTTGACGTTGTCAGTCCATGCTTTCGCAGGGACTCTGAGATGTTATCTATCCATCTTGTTCTTGGCCTGCCTCGTGCTCTGCGCCCTGAGTGTCGATTATTATAGGCACGTGATGGTAGTAAATGTGGTTCCATTCTCATTAAATGGCCGAACCACTTGAATCTTTGCTTCTCGATGTACTGTATGCATGGTATAGTACCAACGATGCTTCTGATATTCTCGTTTCTCACTCTATCTCGCCTTGTAACGTTGACAGCTTTTCGTAGACATCTCATTTCACATGTTGTAATCTTTCTTTCTTGTGTCTTAGTCAGGGGCCATGTTTGGCACTGATTGATTGATATATGTATATATCTTACTCTTCTTTTCTATCTGTCTATCACTCTAAGCACACGCGCGCACACACACACAAACACACACATTAAAGTTAGCTACATCGGGTTCTTCAGCTAGTATAATTATAAACGGAAATGAAGTAAGTAAACAAAATTACTGTAAGTAAAATCATAAGTCATGAGAAATGAAGTAAGTAATACTAGATGAAATAAGTAACAGGAAATAAAGTAAGTAATAGGAAATGAATTAAGTAATAGGAAATGAATTAAGTAATAGAAATTGAAGTAAGTAATAGAAATTGAAGTAAGTAATTTGTTTTATGATTTGCTGTGCTTTATTGCATCTTTGTTGGATTTTGTTAATTATTCTTCCTTTGTATTCTTTTGTATATTATTTTAATGTTATTTATTACATCACTGTAATTTTTACTAAATTACTTACATTTTATATCTCGTTGAATATTAAGTACACATCTCAAACAAAGTAACGAAGTAACGAGTACTAAGTAAACATTATGTGTTGGAAAAGTAACGAATAATTACAATTGCTTATAATAATTGATTGATTGATTGATTGATTGACAGGACCATCATCATTGTACTTTGGAAGTAACCATGTGTGCTCCAATCTCTTTCTTACACAGGAATAGCTCAGCTGCAGTGCACGAACCCCGTATCACAGGTGAAGTTCCCCGATGTAATTTTGAAGATGGTGAAGATATTTTTGTAAGAATTTTATTTTTAATCTATTCTAATCAATTTTTCCCAGGCAGCAACTTTCCTGCCTGCTCTTCTCGATTTTGAACTGCCATTGCTTCTTTTACGTGCTCAAATTTAACACGGGAACTTCGTTGTATCGTTCGTTTCCTATAGGACTAGGAACACGATCTCACCTACACTGATATCAGGGAACTCTGAAAAAATATCCAGAAGGCTCAACGAGGGATCGAAACTGATACTTTTGTCACAAGAGTCGAGTAACTAACCTCTACGCCACAGAGAGCCCAACATTGAAACACACATCACTAACCTATAAGTGCCCGCCTGTCCAGCGTATTCGTAGCGCGTTGGACTCTGGGTGACAATCCCTCTGTGAGTACGAGTTCAATTCCGTGGGTTGCCAGAAAAAGCCACAGGTTTTCCAGATTTACGGCGTTCGTGGCACCGAACCGAAGGGTTACGATGTCCATGGCACGGAGCCGAATAGCTGAAAGCTCAAGTGCTTTTGGATCGGAAAAAAAACATAAATAAACCTATAAGTACTTGTTTAGAAAAAAAACACACACATACACACAAATAAATAAGTAAAACAAACATAAATGTACCTCAAAAAAATGATAGCTTTAGATTTCCAACGCATCTCATGCTTGGAATACCGTATCCTGTCTGTATAAAATGGGACCCGTTTAGTAACACGGCCAACTGATGATAACTAAATTGTGTTAAATGTACTATTATCTCAAGCATACCTAACAGAACATTAACTTAACTGTAGCCACGGTTACCGGCTTACATGAGACTTACTGACCTCGAGAGGCGCTTAGTAAGTGGCAGCAACATCCAATAACAAATGTAGAAAGTAAAAGAAAGTGTACAATATGCATGGGTTGTTTGTTATGAGATAAATTAAATTACGCATTTTCACTATTTTCATATGTCAGCTCCGGTAGTGTTTCTATAGCATTTTTGTACTAACTGGGAGACATTAACCTTCAACCAAGTGTTACATTTATTCATTATTGTTTTATCATTAGCGTTTTATTTATTTGGAGTTAATTTTGGATAGATATATTCTCTTCTCTTTCCAAAGTATACGTATTAATCTTCTGTAGCACTTATATTCTTCTTCTTCTGCAACTCTCCATATCGACCACTTATTAAACCACTCTGTGTGGTTTGTGTGTGATCTGAGCCAAAGAGGATTGTTGTTGTACCTGTTATACGTCTATGGGTGCCTAGGCCAGCACATCTGATTTCTTGCCAGCAAATTTATTTACTAGAGTAGCATTCTCTAGAACTGTGGGACGGATGGGTTTGCCACGTGGACGTCATCTTGTTAGAGTAGGATGATCGGCGTCCGAAAAGTAACGCTCTTCGCCAATGTTTGGGTTTGCACCAATCAACCTTTACATTATCGGCCTTACTTTTCTATCCAAGGTGAGTTTATTCCAGAATATGAGTATTTTCAGTCATTTCGGGGCGTGTGTTGGCACTTGGCAATTTGCAATGTCTGCTCTGCATTTTCCCAGTCCCCGGGGGAACACCGGACCGGGGCTGCGCACAGATATTTTAGAGGGTCGTTTCACTCGGCGCTAGCAATGCAGCTGAAATTTGACGCTCGCCAACATCACCCATCCCATTTCTTCCAGGGATATTAGTTGTTAGTGCAACAGTACCTTGCCCGGTTGTCCCAGGAAGGACAATTTTGTTAGACACTGGATCACAATTTTAGGATTTCCACTCTGCCAAACTTACCCAATATATGTATCGGCGATTGGCCTCTGATACGGAGTTTACTGCAATCTTCCCTTTGTGTCGTCACGACTTATTGCATCTTTCCCACGATTCTTGCTGAGAGCTGGCAAATTGATGAGACCATTGTTTTGAGGGGACGTGTCTCTTGACAACTCGTACCTTGTCAGTTCTTACGACTCGTTTTTATTTATTTAGCTTTTCCCATCGGCCGGGAGAGATTGCAGAAATAGTCGCTCTGTGATTCTGCTCGTCTGTGTTTGCGAGCAGATGTCATAAGACGTACTGCGTCTGCACCGCTACCTATACAAGTGTAGCTTTCCCTCAATCCCTACTCGCTTAGCCAGACAAGATCAGCTATCTGTTTTTACTGTCACCACGTTGAGGTGGTGTAGGATCTTGATTAGTGCCAGCTCGCTAAACCTGGCGCGACGTTGTCCCTCCGAATGCGCCTTTGACCCCGAACTCATATTTAAAAGCACATATATGTTCTTCTACTGTTCTGCTGAATGTAGATGCTTCACACCCATACGTTGCCACTGGAAATATGCATGCTCTAGGTGTTTGTTCTGAACTTTGCTTTCCTATCAGTTCCATTCCATACAGTTATTAATATTTTAATTTTTTGTTAGTTGTGTGTGGAGATCCCAAATCTATTACATGGGACTGACTAGAACATGACAGTGATTTTTCCAACAGAATATTTGAGATTTTATCATTCATTCTCTTTATTTTGTTAATGTCTTCCAAGCTTTTTCCTTCTATTACAATTATTTTCAAGATTTTTTAAATTTTTTATTGTTGCTGTTTACATGTGTGTACAACCATCCGACCACCAGCTTTCATTCGAGGCACGTTGTCTCATAAACAATATATTGTTTCAGAATCGAAAATACAACGTTTGGTACTTGAAAGACGTGGCAGGGGACGATCAAGACGACGGTAACAGCAGGAATATTAAGGAAACCTTGATAACAACGCTGTAGGTGATCAGAGAACTGGCTATAGATCTAGAGTCTTTGGTGCGGACAGTGATGACAGCAACTTTCAGCAACGGACATACAACATGAAGGAACAGCTCTGAGATCGACAAAATTTCAAATGAGTACTAGTAAAAGCTTTAGAAAATAGAGATGGCCTTCGTGATGTTGGTCACATCTCACATCTTGTGATGTTCCACAGAAAAAAAATACGAGCCTAATACTGCATTCCCCAATATACAAAGCGACACGAAAATGGATTACTTAATACTTTACCATGCTGTGGAACAAGGAGGAAAATACCTCTGTAAGGCGGCTTGAAAGTAGAATCGCTATTGTCTGATCCATGATAAACAGTCACTATAGGATGATTATATTTTTTGCTCTTCTTAGTTTACAGCGTTCTAAATTATTCAGCAGAATTTCGTTACAGAAGATTCGATTTTCGTCTTTAATGTTTATATAGTGATATTTTATTCCCATCCATGTGATGCTCTTGTCAAGCGCGTAGTCCGAGTTTATTTCCTAAGTGAGAGTAAAATTTTTTTTCCGACTGTAAAGGTTCGCAGGTCGACTCAGCTTCATTTGGGTACCAGGTAAGCATAGTGAAGTAAACCACATGTTGATCACATCATAAATTGTGATCGATGGCCAATGAAAAGAAATACGGACCTAACACCGTATTCCCAGTATACCTCATGGTATGAACAATGGTTCCTTTATTTTTGTTTTTATGTTGCTGCAGGGAAAAAATTTGCTCGTTTTCAGAAATTTTACATTTTTGACTTGACTGTTGTAAAAAATATAAAATCGTATTGCATCGTATAGCGACAACCGCCCAACTTTTCTGCAAATTCAAAACTGCAGCAGGGTTTCTGGGAAAAAGTATGCTTTCTTCTTCAATCTATCTTCATTCTTCAATCTATCTTCCATCTTCAATCTTCCTTCTTCAATCTATCTTCCTTCTTCAATCTATCTTCCTTCTTCCATCTATCTTCCTTCTTCAATCTATCTTCCTTCTTCAATCTATCTTCCTTCTTCAATCTATCTTCCTTCTTCAATCTATCTTCATTTCTTCCTTCTTCAATCTATCTTCCTTCTTCAATCTATCTTCCTTCTTCAATCTATCTTCCTTCTTCCATCTATCTTCCTTCTTCAATCTATCTTCCTTCTTCAATCTATCTTCCTTCTTCAATCTATCTTCCTTCTTCAATCTACATGACTTTTGCAATCTACCTTCCTTTTGTAATCTACCTTCCTTCTTCAATCCTCCTTCCTTTATCAATCTATCTTCGTTCTTCCATCCACCTTACTTCTTCAATCTACCTTACTTCTTCAATCTACATACCTTCTTTCATCTACTTTTTTCTTCAATTTGTATTCCTTCTTCAATCTACCTTCCTTCTTCAATCTACCTGTCTTCTTAAATCGCCTTTCCTTCTTCAACCACTTTTCCTTCTTCAACCTACCTCCCTTCTTCAACCTACCTTCATTAATCTGCCTACCTTCTTCAACTTACCTTCATTAATCTACCTACCTTCTTCAACTTACCTTCATTAATCTACCTACCTTCTTCAACTTACCTTCATTAATTTTCCTCCCTTCTTCCACCTACCTTCATTAATTTTCCTCCCTTCTTCAACCTACCTTCATTAATCTTCCTCCTTCTTCAACTTACCTTCATTAATTTCCTCCTTCTTCAACCTACCTTCATTAATTTACCCCCTTCTTCAACTTACCTTCATTAATTTTCCTCCCTTCTTCAACTTACCTTCATTAATCTACCTATTCTTCAACTTACCTTCATTAATCTACCTACCTTCTTCAACTTACCTTCATTAATTGTCCTCCTTAACTACACTTCATAACTTTTCTCTTCTTCAACCTACCTATAATTTACCTCCCTTCTTCAACTTACCTTCATTAATCTACCTCCCTTCTTCAACTTACCTTCATTAATTTTCCTCCCTTCTTCAACCTACCTTCATTAATTTACCTCCCTTCTTCAACCTACCTTCATTAATTTACCTCCCTTCTTCAACTTACCTTCAGTAATCTACCTACCTTCTTCAACTTACCTTCAGTAATCTACCTACCTTCTTCAATTTACCTCACTAATATTAATCGAGCAATACTACAATAAGAATACAGAAAAACATGTTTCATTTTATAAGCAACTAGAAGTTTATTATTGTGTTGGTCAGGTATGTTTTTCTTTCACAGAGTCAATATGTTATGCAGGTAGAGACAAACAAATATGTTACTCATAAAAAAAACAAGACCGCGATCAATTTTAGTACAAGCAACAACAGAAAAAAAGAATGTGAATAAATAAGGGACACACTAAACAAATCTCATATCAAAATCAATGTCATGATTATTGGTGATACGTACATCATTATCCATCACGGAAGTAAATTTAACAAAGAAAGAGAATCCAACAAGGATTTTAAAGCAGAGTCAAAGCCAGGTATTGCTTTTAACTCTGACCGTCAATTATCTAACTGCATATCATTGTCCAGGTCAGGATTATTCTCATGCTGTGCTCATGCGTCCAATCTTGCTTATAATATTTCATATTACCAACAATATATTAAACAAATTACAGCTATCCAACATAGAATAGATAGATGTTCAAATATATTCCTAAATATTAGCACACACAGTATAACATTTCCGCAAAGTACAAATAACAAAGATATGACTTCAAATTAATAACACTGTTAATATCACCGACCATCTAGAATCTAGGTGATTGACACATTCAGATTGACACAGATGTTCAAATATGATAGACTGGTTGCCTTGGAATATAGTTATATTTATCTTTAATATACTTTGAATCTTCTTGTACTTAAATAGTTACATCATCATCATAACTAACATGACTGGTGTTGCTTTCTGGAGTAGTGGTTTTTACAGGCTTTCTTGTGCTAATTCCTAACCATACTGCTCTTGTTTTGATGTGCTGCAGTGTTGTTGTACATGAAACCTCTTCGGATGAACAACTGTAATTTCACATACTTTGCAAAATAATATTTCACTATCAGTACTGCAATTGTGCTCTCCAAACGCTCGTACAGATTCTCTGAACTTACTATTTTGTATAAGACTTTCCTTTAGACATCTTTAACAAACAATAGTGTACCACATAATGTGTTTCAATGAAATATTTATTTAATTACATTACTCTTGTCTTCACCATGTAACTGTAGAGGACCTACTTACTGTAAATAGCGCAAGTACCAACTCACATTATGTGTTTTGTTTTTTGGGGTTTTTTTTTTTTTACCGTTCCAGAAGCACTTGAGCTTTCAGCTCTTCGGCTCGGTGCCGTGGACATCGTAACCCTTCGGTTCGGTGCCACGAACACCGTGAATCTGGTGAACCTGTGGCTTTTCTATCAGCCCGCGGAATTGAATCCGTACTCACAGGGAGTTTGTCACCCGTAGTCCAACGCGCTACGAACACGCTGGGCAGACGGGCACATTATGTGTTAAAACAACACTACATGGATTCTCTGAAAGTAGTTAATTCTTATTTTTCATGTTTGTTGACCTACACGATCTGATACAACTAATACCAAGCTCTTTCTTAGGTTGCAAGTGACGTGCCTCGGCTTAAAAGTATTGAATCCCTACATAACAAACAAACAAACAAGCAAATTATGCGTTTTAAAATTAATCGTAATCCATAACAGAAAACAAAATATACATTTCTTAGTATGTCAGAACTTATTAGGTTAACATAGAATTGAACGTGTAATATTCACAACAATTTTGTTTATATGGAATAAAATGCATAAAAAGTGTTTACAAATATGACCTACAAAAGATATTAGGACCTAATGATGCTAAGATATGATTTAATCCTCACAAATACCAAAACGTGCAGATATAGGCAAAGTAGGAACCATCTACACTTAATCCTAGTATGATGAAACATGCTTAAAATAACTTAATAATGATAATAATAATAGAAAAAATGACATGTCCTTAAATTCCTTGCTCCAGTTATATAACTATGTTATTTGTTGATAAAGGCATCTCTTCCCTGTGTGTGGTGTATATCAGTTGCTAATGAGCTTCCTTCTCTTTGCCCTTTATAAATATGTATTATGTTGATAATGAGCTGCATTGTCTATACATGTTATTACAATGTATGTTTTTTCTCAACCGCTATGAAATCAAGCGTAGTTATGGCGCCGATTATGGGTCGTCTGACTTGCTTTTGAGAAAAGGAATGCTTTTCTTATCACCAGTGTCGCTTACCATTCTGGCGAGACTTACTACAAATTCTGGGGTACTTGTAATTCAGATCCCCTTTGTAAAGGATCAGGATTTCTTGTAGTTTAACCTCTTACCAAGAATAAATTGTTGTAGCCAAGCTGATCTTGAACACAGGGATTTGAACAGCCCATGGTCACTATTACAACAGAGTATTATCATCTTTGCTATCTTTAACCCCACTATGTGTGTTGATGATATGCTCTCTTATCTTTGTGTGTTATAAGTATGTACGTTATTGATAATCAGCTCTGAATGCGTGCAATGCTTCTTTATTATGTTCATTATTAGCTTCCTAGACCATTATTATTAGTTTTTTAGTAGTCCATAGGACTCTCTGTTTCTTTTGTAAACACACAATATCAGTAACCTCCAGTGATATTATTGCTTGTATTTTTAGTAGTCTATAGGACTCTCTGTATTCTTTTGTAAACACACAATATCAGTAACCTCTAGTGATATTATTGTTTGTTTATTTAGTGTTAATATCGCCAGTGTGTTGCCACGGCTCGAAATGGCAGCAAATAATAGTAAGGCTACGATCTACAAGCCATGTCCTAAGAGGCGACTGAGTTAGGGGTCTAGGGAAGCTACCATAGTAAATAAAAAATCGTCGCTTAAATTGGATGTGCTAGCCTGCTTGGAGGCGAATAACTGACACAACGTAGAGTCGCTCTTAGGCTTGGATTACCAACAAATCACAAAGATTGGTTAACAAGTGATCGATATGAAGCGTTCGGAGATGAAGAAGAGGTAATGTTCATGAGATCGCTTTCTAATTTAGATTAATAGAATTGTTGTATTTACAGCTATAGAACTCTACTTTTTACTATCATTTACAGCAATAGAACTCTACTTTTTACTATCATTTACAGCTATAGAACTCTACTTTTTACTATCATTTACAACTATAGAACTCTACTTTTTACTATCATTTACAACTATAGAACTCTACTTTTTACTATCATTTACAGCTATAGAACTCTATTTCTTACTATCATTTACTATAGAACTCTACTTCTTACTATCATTTACTATAGAACTCTACTTTTTACTATCATTTACAACTATAGAACTCTACTTCTTACTATCATTTACAACTATAGAACTCTACTTCTTACTATCATTTACAACTATAGAACTCTACTTTTTACTATCATTTACAGCTATAGAACTCTACTTTTTACTATCATTTACAGCTATAGAACTCTACTTTTTACTATCATTTACAGCTATAGAACTCTACTTTTTACTATCATTTACAGCTATAGAACTCTACTTTTTACTATCATTTACAGCTATAGAACTCTACTTTTTACTATCATTTACAGCTATATAACTCTACTTTTTACTATCATTTACAGCTATAGAACTCTACTTTTTACTATCATTTACAACTATAGAACTCAACTTTTTACTATCATTTACAGCTATATAACTCTACTTTTTACTATCATTTACAGGTATATAACTCTACTTTTTACTATCATTTACAGCTATAGAACTCTCTTTTACTATCATTTACAGCTATAGAACTCTACTTTTTACTATCATACACTATAGAACTCTACTTTTTACTATCATTTACAGCTATAGAACTCTACTTCTTACTATCATTTACAGCTATAGAACTCTACTTCTTACTATCATTTACAGCTATAGAACTCTACTTTTTACTATCATTTACAGCTATAGAACTCTACTTTTTACTATCATTTACAGCTATAGAACTCTACTTCTTACTATCATTTACAGCTATAGAACTCTACTTTTTACTATCATTTACAGCTATAGAACTCTACTTTTTACTATCATATACAACTATTTATCCTATATAATGCCTGATATTTTCTGAAATGCTGCCTTACCCAAGCATAATTTATGCTTTGGGTGTCTCTTTGACAAAGTAGTAAAAACATTTTATTGTATTTGAAGGTTCGTGTGTTTGAACCTGTACCCTTTCGAGTGGATCACACTTGCATCCTTCTTTTTTTTAAATTCGTAGTTGTTGGTTGCTGAAGCTAGGAAACTCATTCATTCTGCAATACTCTCTGCAGGGGCGTGTCATTCTGTGAAAACCCGGTACAATGAAGTAAATCCCTCACATTTAAACCGATTTCAGATTGTATACTCCTATGTTGTTTAAACAATATATACTATCTAATGTTATCCGAGTTGAAGATTTTCAATTTGGTGAACTTTACTTAACAATCTCCTATTTACTTTGATTGTGTGTTCTAATGGAAGATGGTGCTTTTTTCTGAGATTCTATTGTAATTATATTAGTGCAAACAAGATAATGAAAGAATCAGTAAGTAAGATTACAAAAATATGTACAAATCAACGATAGATTTTATTTAATCTATACTTTATTTCTATTGTAGAATCCTTGAATAAACGTACTTAAGTTAAACAAATACATAATCGTGTAACATTATTTATATTTCAGATGGAGAAACAAAGAAACCTGGTTGTATCATGTCAGTGAATGGTGACTGTAATCATCAAGTTTTATCAAGGCCAAGACAAACAACAGTGGCTGCAGAACATTCAGTATATCTGTGGACAGATGATCCATGCCCAATGTTCTCGACCTGTTTAAGTATATAATAAATGATTGTATACTTCTAACTGAACACTTCGAACCGACTAGTCAACATATTAAATTGCATATATGTATTTATCTATACACATACATGTGGTCGCACATGAAGAACTAGTGAGACTTGATAGCAACTACAGAACAAAGAATTCTTTGTAAACCTAACATGTGTGCAATCTAGAAATGCAACTGATATATTAACAAATTAGTAGTGATATAAGCATAAAACATAGTTGAGAGAAAATAGTGGGAAACATACAAAGAAATGGACAATCAGAATTAAAGAAACAAATCAAGCTGAACGAGACCAGGCACTCTTGGACAAGATGTACACAACAGAACAAATTGTAAAACATAAATGGGAACAGAACTCAAGTGACATTTAGCCTTCAGAAGTAAAAATAGTCTCGTCGTAAATAGAAGAGAAGCACCAGGTCTGAAACAAACTATTCAAGTAAGGAGGAATTGATAGATGTAAATAACGATAGATCTAAACAAATGACCTATTGACAGAAACGAAATTTGCAATATTTAACTGCAAACATTTGAACAAGAAATTGTTACAACAACCAACTGCAGAAACCTTGACTAACAAATGTATCTGGATTTACTTGTGATAAAATACAAGAAACCATGAATAAAACATTGACAACTGCACGGTGCCAAGAAGGACTTTCACGATTCTTACTAACTTTCCGTTGCTAGATTATTTTCCACTGTACACAAAAATACAACTGTTAAAGTTGCTGCTTTTTTACTTTGTTTACAAAAACTAAACAATAATTAACATTTCTCGTGCTGAACTTATTACAATCGGAGATCAAAAACTGTCATAGGATACACTTGATGAATATTTGAATATTTAAAATATGTTTATATCGGAGAGATATAAAATAGAAGAATACGTTATGAAATTTGTCTTAAAATGTGAACGTTTTCAGTTTATATCAAATTTATAAATAGTTAGTTGAGATTTAACCATTTTTTCCGAATAATACAGATTCTATAAATTCATGTAAATCTCGATATTTGATGAGAAAATTGAAAAGAAACATACAAATGTTCAAATGTAACAATTTATTAAACAGACTAAAAGTCGCATATGCAAATGATAGAATAATTATGTAGAAATAGTGCTATACAAATCATCTACAGAAAAACAAGCAGCTTTCTGTTCATGCTATACTATGCGGAAGAGTAAGTTCATTCACTCTTTTGAAGCGTCTCAAGGAATTCCGAAGGTATCCCTGTCTCACAAGATTGCATGTGTCCGCCGTTGTGACATCAGGAAACGCCCGTACATGCAAAACGTCACCTTTAATACCTCAGAATCCTTTCATTTGGAGACGCGTGTTCCGGTCTTTAATAGTACAGACGAGAACAACAACGACGCTCAGCATATACTTACCAATCTTTCATCGTCGTTTAGTGATAGTATTTACGCTAATTTATCCTTGGAGAAACCTTTCTATGAGCTTAAGAATCCGAGTATTGGAATTCTTCTAGCGTCATTCAGTTTGATCGTAGTCGTTGGGAATATTATGGTCATCGTAGCTGTAGCCAGAGAGATGTATCTAAGAACGGTCACCAACTACTTCATAGTTTCATTAGCTATTGCCGATGTCATGGTGGGCGGTGTGGTAATGCCATTTAGTATCAGCAATGAATTGACCAGTTCGGTATGGTTATACGGTCAGCCATGGTGTGATCTTTGGAGGTCGCTGGACGTTCTAGCTTCGACGGCATCTATACTGAACTTGTGTGTGATCTCTTTAGACCGCTACTGGGCAATCACAGATCCCATAGCTTATCCGAGTAAGCTTTCCAACAGCAAAGTGTGTATATTAATCGCTTTAGTTTGGTTTTGTTCTGCCGGGATATCTTTTCCAGCAATTGCTTGGTGGAAGGCAGTAACTCCAGTGGATTATTCAGTTCATAAATGTTTATTCACGGAAGACAGCGCATATCTTATTATTTCATCTGTTGTTTCATTTTATATTCCAACGTTCATTATGATGTTTGTTTATTGTAAGATATATCAAGCCGCCTTGGCTCAGACAGAAGGTATTAAAAGTGGAAGCAAGATAACTTCAGATTGCCCTCGGGGTAATGACGGGGAAGTCATGGCTTTAAGGATACACAGAGGAGGGTATCGATTGAGAAATGATTCCAACCCAATGGGATCTGTATTTGACCACCGCTCTAGCGATAGTGAAGACGATGGTTCTATTAATTCAGTACGACAAACTGTATACCACACTGACCATCATCATCATCGCCCTACAACCTTCATTACTAAAAAGATTCGACATTTTGCAATTAGCAAAAAAATTACAAAGTTGGCGAGAGAACAGAAAGCAGCAAAAACGCTTGGTATTGTTGTTGGAGTTTTTATTATCTGCTGGGTACCATTTTTCTGTGCCAATATTCTGTACGGTTTATGCCATGTTAATTGCGTATATAGGCCTGAGATTTTATTCCCAGTGTTTACATGGCTTGGGTACATCAACTCTGGAATGAATCCTATTATATACGCTTTATCCATGAAGGACTTCCGACGAGCATTTAGCAAGATGATCTTTTGTTGTCCTCGGTACAGATATAACCAGGCTAAGAGACACGCGTACGGTCAGACCAACAACCATTCTACTTCCAGCTTCTCTGCGAGTTGTGGAGACAGATGTGTAGCCCTTCGTATATAGGTTACCACTGTACACTTTAAACAGCAATCCACATACAGTGCTGGGTTGCTATTAATGTGCTCTAATTATAATAGTATTAATCTAAGTTAAGTACGAATTATATTACTAATGTATTTTCTTATTCTAACATGATGTATGCAGTACTATCTACAGTATCTATATTTATTATTATAACATGGACAACTTTGTGTGTTCTAGTTCTACTATCCTGAATGTACTGTCATCTATATTTTTCTCAAATGTTTTACAATATGAAAATAAATCAAAATTTGTCATATTAGTTATGAGCAGAGTCCCGAACATCAGCATAAGAAAGAAAGTTGGGACATAACTTTTCTGGAGTTACATTGAGAACCGAAGAATGAAGTGATTCGGTCATTTAATAAGAATGCAACCAAATTTCACAGTCTTCTAAAAACAGAACATCAGGAAAGAAGGCGATAGGAAGACCACGAAAAGATGGCTGAATGCATAGCAGAATCCTGCCAAAGAGCAAAAATAACTATTACCCAAGCCACTAGAGCAGGGCAAGACAAAAACATAAAACCACGATATGTGCAATAACCCTGTAAAAGTGTGACGATAAAAAAAGTTACAAGCAACGTGTATGTACCCACTGAACATCAGTTGGTGCCCAGTATTTTCACCTGAAAGTGTTTGCTAGCTCAGTGTCAGCTTCAGTATACTTGCACGATAGCTTTGGCAGTGATTCTGAATTTGGCCCAAATCATAAATCCAGAGCACCTAATTGAGTGTACTAGAAATCCAACCTGCCTGGAATTTAACATGCCGATCACTGAATGCAACTTACTACTTATGTGCTACATATCTCTACGTTATAGTCCCCAGTTGTATTGCATTTATTAATTTGTTGTCTTTCTGAAGCCATGTAGTATTGTAACATGAACTGACTATTTCAGCACTGGTATCTTTCCACTTTCCATTTTGTTCTTGTCACCTTCTTCTATGTACAACACTATTTAACACATTATCATTTCTTTGTGTTGAATTTGATAATGGTATCTGTAGTCAATGTATTAACAAATATATGTTGTTTTACAATGAACTAACAGTCAGATTATAAAATTAAATATTTCCCCATATTGGTATTTTAAATAATATATCCTGTTTTATGACAATAAAAATAATAATAATAATTCCTCTCGTACCGTTATACGTTACATAGGGCCTGCAAGTAATTTCTCCATACCGCTCTATCCTGGGCAACTCGCTCAATCTCCTCCTTGGAACTGAGACCGATATTTCCTGCCTCTGTCAGCAAAGTTCGTTTCATGGTCTCCTTAGGTCGACCTCTCTTTCTTGAACCCTTTGCATCCCACTTCAATGCCTGCTTTGATATTCGTTGATCATTTCTCCTCAAGGTGTGCCCAACATATCTCCATCTTCTCTTTCTTATTACAGTTGTCACTAGTGGTTGACTAGACATTTCTCTGATTTCATCATTTCTCCTCAAGGTGTGCCAACATATCTCCATCTTCTCTTTCTTATTACAGTTGTCACTAGTGGTTGACCAGACATGTCTCAGATTTCATCATTTCACCTCAAGGTGTGCCCAACATATCTCCATCTTCTCTTTCTTATAACAGTTGTCACTAGTGGTTGACCAGACATGTCTCTGATTTCATCATTTCTCCTCAAGGTGTGCCCATCATATCTCCATCTTCTCTTTCTTATAACAGTTGTCACTAGTGGTTGACTAGACATGTCTCTGATTTCATCATTTCTCCTCAAGGTGTGCCAAACATATCTCCATCTTCTATTTCTTATAACAGTTATCACTAGTGGTTGACCAGACATGTCCCTAATTTCATCACTTCTCCTCAAGGTGTGCCCAACATATCTCCATCTTCTCTTTCTTATAACAGTTATCACTAGTGGTTGACCAGACATGTCCCTGATTTCAACACTTCTCCTCAAGGTGTCCCCAACATATCTCCATGTTCTCTTTCTTATAACAATTGTCACTAGTGGTTGACCAGACATTTCTCTGATTTCATCATTTCTCCTCAAGGTGTGCCAACATATCTCCATCTTCTCTTTCTTATAACAGTTGTCACTAGTGGTTGACCAGACATGTCTCTGATTTCATCATTTCTCCTCAAGGTGTGCCAACATATCTCCATCTTCTCTTTCTTATAACAGTTGTCACTAGTGGTTGACCAGACATGTCTCTGATTTCATCATTTCTCTCAAGTGTCCAACATATCTCCATCTTCCTTTCTTATAACAGTTGTCACTAGTGGTTGACTAGACATGTCTCTGATATCATAATTTCTCCTCAAGGTGTGTCCAACATATCTCCATCTTCTCTTTCTTATAACAGTTGTCACTAGTGGTTGACCAGACATGTCTCTGATTTCATCACTTATGACAATAATACCAAAGAAATAAATGTCAAGTTAAACACAATTTGGCAAACACGACAAGGCAAATACATCTTCTTTTGTCGTCACACTTCTACCGGATTGGTGCCCAGTGTCGTGGTTTTCTGTTTTTGTCTTGCGCTGTTCTGGTGGCTTGGGTGATTGTTATTTTTGAAATTTCACAGGCTTCTACTATGCCATCTAACCATCTTTTTCGTGGTCTTCCTCTTGTCTTCTTTCCCGATGTTCTGTTGTAGAAGACTCTGTAGACTGTGGAGTTTGGATGCATTCTTATTAAGTGGCCAAACCACTTCATTCTTTGTTTCTCAATGTAATTCAAGCAAGATTATGTGCCAACTTTCTTTCTTTTGCTGATGTTGGTGACTCTTGTCTTTTCTTGTGTTGTTAGTAAATACTAAGTGTGCTAAAATATCTGCCTCTAATATTTTGGAAGTATAGAGAAAGGAAATGTTATTCTCTTGAAAACCACACAAACATTACAGGTTTCCGACAAGCGGACAACAATACGACAAGTTTCAAGTTTCATGGAAACATAAAGACAAAAACAATCAACGTCCTTTTTATTTTCATTTTCAAAAGTATTGTATGTATATTCAATGTTGTCTTTTGTATAAACTGCATTGTCTTTTGTGACTCATACAAAGGTCCGTGTAGATTTCTTTTCAGTGTTGTTTCACTAGGTCAGTGAGTTTTGTCTCAGTTTGCCAAATTCCGAACAGTCTTGAAGTATTTGCTCTTCAGTCTGGAACTTTTGTCCATATGTACACATGGTTGAATTGCTAATCCTGACTTGTGTATACATGCGGCGTCTATTGTGAACTGTTCTGATGCGCAGAATGACAACGTGTTCTAATCTGCTTATATATTAGTAGTCGCCCTGTGTTAGCATTGGTGGGTTTCTGATTTAATTAATCATTTTTTTTCTTTTTGTGATAGGCAATTACTACATCTGTTTGCTCTCATGTAGCCCCTTTCTTGTCCAGTTGTTTGACTGTTTCATTTTCTGATATTCTACAGTTGGATAGTATCCACTACTAGAAAACATTGAGCTGCTTGCACATTTCAGATTGCCGGGCTTGTTGTCCAAGCAATTTGTTAAACTGAAGTACTTGAAGTGTTGATTATGCATGTCGAAAGTAGCACAGATTGAGGGTTAAGTTTGATAATAAACAGACTTTCAATTACCACATTCGATTGTCTGGATTTATTCATCATAGTTATAACAGAATGTGTCCGTTGTTACTTTAATGATATCTCTAAAGTTGTTTGATATTCTACGTATTTTTCTGCTCCTCCATTCTGAATTGTGTGTTAGGCAGAATTATCCATGTATACCCTTACCAGAGAACTTTGGTATTCTACGTATTTTCTCCTCCATTCTTAATTGTGTGTTATGCAGAATTATCTATGTATACCCTTACCAGAGAACTTGTGGGTATTCTACATATTTTTCTTCTCCTCCATTCTTAATTGTGTGTTATGCAGAATTATCCATGTATACCCGTACCAGAGAACTTGTGGGTATTCTTCATACAAATAAAACTGAGAGTGACTGCCATTTGTTGCACAATATTCTGTTCATCGTTGTCAAATACTTCTTTCTCGATGTATACTGTAGTCCAGTCATTTCTCTCCAACGCTGTTGTTATGGCACAACGTTTAGAGTGAAATCTTCTTCTGCTAGGTCTGAGATTTGTCTATCGTATCGTTTCGTCTCTTGGATAAAACTGCTTCTTTCGACTGCTTCTTTCGACTGTTACAGTCATCCAATTACTAGATTTTGAAAATATTTGCCATTGTAGAATTCATCATCATACACATGAATTTTTTTTCTGCTGGTATAAGTATTTTCCTGTCATTTCGTTGTCTCAATGCTTGCATCCCCTGTCCAACTCCATCTCTACTATAGGTTTTGATTTTATTGCTCATGTGACGACTATAAACAAAATAGAAGCGCCTACAGGTTGTCTAGTTCACCTAACGTGGTATTTATCTAAAAATACAAATTCCTTAAACTGTTTTTGCGGAATGTAATGTCGCTTTTTAGGGTATTGTTGATCAGGAGGAGATAAAAATTCACTAAAAATAGCAAATTGCAACATAGAAATATCAAATAATGTAATTTTATATAAAAAATAAACACTGCAATTTTAATGTTTACAAACATATTTTTAAAATATTAAATAGCATATATAAAAAAAACTTAGTATATTCATACAGTTTATAAACATGTTAATACAAACACAGCAAATATAATAATATTGATACATGACCATTATCATGTGCCCTGCCGGCTAGCGCAGGTCATCATAGATCTCCACAAACGTATGTTTATTATACTGACTATAGGTTTAGATGTAGACAATTGTTCTGTGAAGCCAGATTCTACAGAATTTTCTCTCTCTCTCTCTCTATCATCATGTAACTAGTTTTCCATTGATTTCGCGGGTTGCAAAAATGTGTTCTAAACCTCTCTTTTTTTAAATAATCGAAACATGATGAGTGTCTCTTTATTTCGCTGACAACGAGTTCTTTCTATGTCTTTATCTCTTTCAGAACAACAACATTGGTCAGTTGAGCAATATATGGGATTCTTAGAATTCTTTTGTAAAAACCACATCGCTGTAGGCTCCAAAAATTTTGAAATCTGTTTATTTATTGTCTATAACTTGCATTCATATTTCAGTATTGGTTTTCTGTAACACTGAATAACCCTCTTTCTTATTCCCAAAAGACAACGACTATCTACATATAATGCATTTTATTTTTCTGAAATGCTGATTACCTCGCTTATTCTACTCAATATATTGTGTATCTACATCTACCGTTTAACGTTATTGGGGTTCCAAGATATTTAAATTGCTGTACTTGTCTTAGCTTGATTCCATTTACATTAATGAAGCATTATGATGCAAACTGCTGTTTTAAGAGGACCATAACTTCTGTTTTTTTCTATGTTCAGACTTAAACCTTTCTTGTTACTTTCTGTCGCCAACATATTAACTAGTTCTTTGAGCTCTATTTTATTTTACGCTATCAAATCCCTCGTCAGAATATTTCAAGTTATTTTTATGATGTTCGTCTACTGATGAACAATCAGTGTTCTTATTTATTGATCTCAAAATGTTTTCGCTGTGCAGCGATGAGAATAGATTAAACAATACTACACATCTTTGCTTAACTCCATTTTGTATCTGTTGGTAAGTTCCCATCAGCTTGTTTACACTTTGCTTTCTTCTAACATTTATATATTCTGATTTTCTCTCATGTCTTTGATATTGATATTTCAGTTCTATAACAGTTTGAAAAGACTCTGATGATTTACTTTGCTGAAATCCTTAGAATAGTCTACAAAGAACAAGTATATATGTGTTTTTACTTCTAGTTCTCTTTCTTTTTGTGTTTTTATGAGATATTTACCATTCCAAGTAACATTATCCTCAACAAACCCACACTGTTTTTGTTTTGTTTTGTTTTTAATTTTTTACCGATTCAGAAGCACTTGAGCTTTTCAGCTCTTCGGCTCGGTGCCATGGACATCGTAACCCTTTGGTTCGGTGCCACGAACACCGTAAATCTGGGGAATATGTGGCTTTTTCTGCCATCCCGCGGAATTGAACCCGACACACAGAGGCATAGTCACCCGTAGTCCAACGCTCTACGAACACGCTGGGCAGACGGGTACACTGTTCTTTAAAGATGTTGAGTCTAACATTTTCTAATTTGTATCTTCATTTTTCTTCGCAGTGTCTGTGTTATATGTCTCATAAAGCTAATAGTTTGTTGATCTTGTAATATAAACATAAAATAGTTACAAAAATAAAAATATCCGTAGGTTTTTATCCTTTAGGGTATATAGTAACTTCATTTCACATATTTAGACCCTAGTGTGCAGGAGACAGAAGGGACAATTCCTTTGGTGATGTATGCAATGTCGACTGTAGTATTGAACTCACAACACTGATGTCTTAGTCGATAAACAAACGCTTATAGATTACGCTAATCCGTCACGTAATATATACATAACAGACACTGTTAAAGAAATAAACATTTGTTATTTCATCGTTTTATCTGGATTATACTTTATTTAATAACATACAATTAAACAGTGGACGGAATGTTATTTATGTAAACAAGTGTAAAAGCTTTATTGTTTCTTCATTGGAAAATGTACATTACTTTAACCAAAAAATGTATATTTAGAGCATAATAAACACTCTAAAGGGCACGGTTTCAATACATTATTTATCCATTATCAGCCATCGTAAATTCATTCTTTGAAAACATTTACCATAATTGATTGCACACCGCTTTACTGCACTTTATGTTCTTTGGCTGTGCATAACGCAAACTGCACTTGTGTGAAACCAAATTTCAAATGACTTGTTCAAGATCTTTTTTATTTTGGCTTATAATTTATCGTAACGGCTGTTTAGAACCTTTTATTTACTGCTTCTACAATGTGGTTATTATCAGTTGGTATCTCTTCCCCGGGCTTATAGGGCAAAGGTTTCTTTCTCTTCTTCGAACGATTCACGTCGATCACTTGTTAACCACTCTTTGTGATTTCTATGTGATCCGAGCATAAGAGCGATTGTACCTTGTGCAAGTTATGCCGCCTACAAGTATCTAACCCTACCTAAGTCGCCTCTTGTGACATATCGTGTAAGTAACAGTGTTACTATTCTTTGCTCCCCTTGCAAGCCCGGGCAAAACACAGACGAAAGCAAAGACAAAAACAATTATCCTTTTTCTCTTTGAGTTTGCTCTTTTCAACCAAAGTTACCACTCTTTAGGTCTGTGTGAATTGGACCAGGGACGTGAGCATGCTGCAACGCGGTTCATGGACCTCTACGTATGTAGATCTAGCGCAAACAAGCTACTTTCGAACCTAATGAAATTATTAGTTTTCCGTGAGCTGTCAGTCCCAGATATCTATCTTTCCTTCATGGACTGAATGTCATTCCCTCTTTGTTGATCATTTCTCAGCTGTATAATGCAAACTGTATATGATCTATCTGAACTGATGATACCATACTTTCTAACGCGATGAGGACGTTCCAGATATGAAATAAGTTCAACCTTTCTGGTGCATGTTTCGTATTTGTAACAACTAGATCATTTGGAATTACCATTTCTGTATTTTGTTTTCTTAAAGGAAACGGAAACGTTAGACACAAGACAGAACACGAAAAACCAAACATGATAGTTTTACAAAGTTCAAGAACAGGATTTTTGTTTATGCACTTTTCAAATCCTGCTCAGTCCATTCTCATATTTTTCGTTCCTGTTACAAAATATTACTGCACTGTTCATTGTACCGGCGCAAGACAAACATGTTACATCAGCCATTAACAGTGTCTTTTGTAAAAACTAAGAACTTCTAGTAACAACCGCAACCCAGCTTGACTCTGATTAGCGATATGTTACACCAACAGACGATTTATTGGTACGATTTCCACAACGATTTTTAGAACCTTGTTAAACTAAAAGAACAATTGCACATGAAAATAGATAGATAAGAGTAAGCATCAAAACCGCTGCCCGGATAAATCGTATTAAAAAACAATTGCAAGTAAATTTTAGTTTAATTTTAACGCTTTTTATAATTACATCAGGGACTCGTCTAAAAGGTTCAGTTTTTGGGGCACTTACACGACCTCTATGTCGGTTATCCATTTCTAGACGTTGACCAGGAGACTCGTGTAATCGTCTCCACTCATTCTGCTTGTTTGTAAAGCAAACATATCTCAAAGCATTAGCAGCTGCGATTACACTACTACTTAATCAGATGGTAGCTCTCCTCCAATCCCTACCTACTTTGCAAGACTACAATACAGCAATCAGTTTACATGGCCCCTTCGTGGAGGTGAAGTAGTTTCGTGGTCAGTACCAGTGCATTGACCCTTGTACTGCCTTGTCACCTTAGTTTACTTGTACCTGTAACCCAAAATTTTCACTCAATTTGATCATGTATATTTCTCAGTGGCGGCTCGTCATTAATGGCCAGTGGGGCCGGACCCCACCAAAAATAATGTGTAACGTGTATTTAGTATTTTATAAATTAAAATCTAACAACCCAAAATTATGATCTTCCGAAAATTTGTGTCTGTCACTACCCCCTCCTCCAACAAAAATTATCACGAGCCGCCACTGATATTTCTCATCTATGGTAATCATTTATACTTGGATTCTCTGCAAGGAGTTGAATTTTGTTACGTTTATTGACCAACCTGCATTGTTATAAGGCACATCGTTGTGCCTCGTGTTAAAGAGACTTTAATTCCCCTGCAGAACAAGCAAACAAACAATCTACCATGGTTTCCGCATTTACATGAACAGTTTAATTTTTCTGTTTCCTTTTCTGTAGCTGGTTTTTTTTGGGTGCAGTTTGTGGTCGTTGGCCCTAACGTCCAGAACCTCTTAGCCGAGCTTTACGGCATGGCATAGGAGACATTGGTCCTGTCTTTCGATACTCTGAAAACCACTCCACTGTTCCAACATTTGTACTTACAAAATAATGTAGCAATTGGTGTATTTAAAAACTGATTGTCGCCCGCCTGCCCAGCGTGTTCGTAGCGCGTTAGACTGCGGGTGACAAGCCCTCTGTGAGTACGGGTTCAATTCCGTGCTGGCAGAAAAATTCACAGTTTCTCCAGATTTACAGTGTTAGTGACACCGAACCGAAGGGTTACGATGTCCATGGCATCGAGCCGAAGAGCTGAAAAGCTCAAGTGCTTCCGGATCGAAAAAAGGATTATGTCCCTTCTCACACTAGTAAGATAAATTTATTGAATGACTTGCTGATTCGATTGTCTCTAAAATGTTGGGTACTATGTACCAGTTCACATGTCTGCAATACTTTACAGATGATGTTCAATTTGATTTATGTGTTAACTTATCGAATTTCAATTTCATTTATGTTCTTGACCATTAATACTTAATTTTGACAGACGTGATGTTGCAATTTTCCTAAAGTGATTTAGTTTAGACATTGATTCGAATTTTCGACAGTTTCAGTGTTATTTTTAAACTTAACACATGATGTGCTAATTCACTGTTTGTTGAACTTATTCAATGATGATACAGTTCAATGACTTGTTAAAATTATAAATTATAAGTGAGTTCACTATTTTTATTAATTTAGCAAATGTTCTACCGTTTCCATTGTATGCTAAGCCATGGCCACCAGTAACATAAGGCCGTTCAGCTCAGTCATGAAATCGTAAATTCCTGTTAGTGTAGGCTGAATTGTATGTATCTTCGATAGAACATTGTGAGCTTCATTGCAGTTTTACTACACAAATCTACTAGTTCGTGATTACTTACTGATGAAAAAGCTGTTGCTAATACTGCTATTCATTAGCTTCAACATAAATTGGTGACATAATACAGGGTGTTCAAGATAATTGCAGCCCGTGAATGGAGCTAATCTGGCATATATGTATAGAAATGGAAAGGTTCAGTTATTACGTAGTATATGTCAAGGTTGTACCTGGCAACTTTCGAATTGTCAATGGGGCTGCAATTATCTTGAACACCCTGTATAACTTTGTGTGTACATGTTGTTTTGTTTTTAAAATGAATTCATCTTAATCTAATAATACTGAAATTCTAGTAATGCTTCGATTTCCGAGAATTTCTCATAGAGCTCTCGGCCTTATGAATACAAGGGCTGTGGCTTAGCTTTTGAAACGCAATGTAAGTCAATTCACTTGTGTGGTGTGTATATATATTATTCAACTCGGTGGTGAAAAGCTTGAAAAGTATAATATATTGTATATATAACTTGTATGTAATTGTACATATATATTCAATACGTCTTTTATGATTTTATTAATACTTAAAGAATTCATTTGGTTGTGTATGCATGCACGAAATTATGTGTGCTTTTATAACAATGTATGTTGATGAGCAAATACAGTTGTGTATATGATAATGTAACAAACTTGAAAGGAATACCTGTAGACAAATTTCTTTCAACGTTCTGAGCAAAGAGAGAGGAGTGATTGATTGATTGATAGAAACATCATCATTACACGTCGGTGAATAACAATATATACTCTAATCTATTTCTTGACAAACTTCGTATCACCGACGAGGGTTCCTGATGGAATTATAAAAAAGCGTTTAAAAATCTAAAAGTTACTTTCAACTCTTTTTAATACGATTTACTCGGGCAACGGTTTTACAGCTTACTCTTATTTATTTTTATTTGCAATTGTTCGTTTAGTCTAACAAGGTTCTAAAGTCGAAAGATTTCATTGCATCCGTTTTCTCCTATATAGCCCCGTCCCTTCTCTAGAAATGGCATGCCACCAGCCGATTATTGCTCAAACATAAACTTCGTAGCTCCAGCAACAATCCTGGGGATCTCCTGAAAAAAAATTTGAAGATGTGACTCAGTCCGGATTTGAACCTACCACGGTCCTAACGCCAGGCAAACGTCTTAACCACTTGGCCATAGAGATCCATCGTTCTTTTAAGAGTTCAACTTGAACACGAGACCTACGTATAGTCACGTAAATTGAGATCAGGGATCTCTGGAAAAATATCTCGATAGCTCCACGTGGGGAAAGAACCGAGAACCATTAGAGCGTGAGGCGAGCGTCTTACCTAAGAGCAACAGAGACCCCAGAAATAAATGAGGAATTATAGACATTCTAAAAGACTAGAACATGGAAGAGCATTGCCTCAGAAACAATATAATGTCTTAGAAACTAAAATGTTTTATTGCAATAAATTTGATAGTGGTTTAGTGAGAGCAATATTTAAGGGTATAGTTTGTGATGGATGTGGGAGAACTGTCTGGCGAACAAATCTTTCATTAGGGATGTGATGAGAACGACTTTCTGTAGAGAACATGTGATATAATATATATATATATATCCAGGTTTGTTCAGGACGCCCCCTTTTCAATTTCCCTTGTGGGTTCAACTCAATTGATTGTCTAGTGACACTGGACTGTGTCTTCCACAGGGTATGCCTGACTCATCGCCATCTTCTCCTAATATACTTTATGCATGCCTAAATCTGTACGAATATGTATATATATTCTGAAGTGTGCACATGTTTGGCTATCAATAACACAATATTTACTTATGTCACATATATGTATTAAATACAATTTGAATGCAAGCATTCATATGTTTACATTTGTTGTACTCTTTTGAAATAAACTTTCATAATTGATATTTTATCCTGTACCTAAACAATGAGTGACTTCATGTTTGACTCTGATGATGTGCTTATAATAATATTCATAATAATTGCTCTCGTACAGTTATACGTTACATAGGGCCTGCAAGCAATTTCTCCATATCGCTCTATCTTGCGCAACTCGCTCAATCTCCTCAGGAACTGAGACCGATAGTTTTGCCTCTCTCAACAAAGTTCGTTTCAGAGTCTCACCTAGTTCGTCCTCTCTTTCTTGAAACCTTTGCATCCCACTTCAATGTCTGCTTTGATATTCGTTGATCATTTCTCCTCAAGATGTGTCCAACATATCTTCATCTTCTCTTTCCGATAATGTGCTTACGTGTCCCAAATAAGGAACAATGATCATGACCAATTAAGAGAACATACATAACAAATATACAGACAACATACATAACAAATGTACAGACAACATACATAACAAATGTACAGACAACATACATAACAAATGTACAGACAACATACATAACAAATGTACAGACAACTACTAACAAATGTACAGGCAACATACATAACAAATGTAGACAACATCATAACAAATGTACGGAAAATACTAAAAATGTACGACAACATACAACAAGTACAGACAACATACTCGACATACATTACAGCACACAAATTACTACTTTGTGCTTAGTAGTCCCTCAGAAATTAAGAATATGTATCTATAGTGTTCCATGGACTGTTAACATGACTAATGTTGAGGTGTTGAATGAGGTCAAGACACAGAGAAAGTTTATCATCAATATAAGAAAGAGGCAGTCTTCATTTTTCGGGCATGTGATGAGGAGGGGAGGTTTAGAACACATTGTGACAACCTGGTAAAATCGAGGTAGTGAGATAGAGAGAGAAAATGTTGGATAACCTGACTTCATGGTACGGTAGAGCGTCAGCATCTGAGTTGATAGCAAACACCAAAGACAGAGACTTGTGGAGATCCGTGATCTCCTACGCCAGCCGACACGACACCTGATGATGATGATGATGATCATAGGGTTGTGAAATCAGTCCTACACTCGACGCTCCATGCGTGAAGAAGGAATCGACCTCCTACCTCCTGCACACTAGGCCTAGAAATGTGAGGAGACGGACACTTCATATTCTAAAGTTCGAAAAGGCTACAGGGCATTTTATTTTTAGGATGAAAACACTCGCAATGTAAACTTTTTTACATAACAGACTTCCCCTAGCAACAGACACGTAGATCTAGCTTTACAACAGATCTTAAGGTTGTAGAAGAAAAAACTAAAAGAAGAAGAAGAAAACAACAAAAGATGAGGAAAACGTGAATATTTCATCAAACTGGGAACGTGATTGAATAAAGGTTGAAGATAAATGATGTGCTGGCCACTACACATGACTTATGTTCCTGCTACAATACAAACCAGGCACCCAACCACAAGGGCGTGTTCGCTATGAAAATCTCAACGTTTTAGTTTTTATAATCGCACTGCTATTAGGTTGTAGCTCAATGTCGTGGTCTTCTGTATCTATTTTTCGCTTCTCGTATACACATGTCGATTTTTTTGCTACACCTGTAACCACACGGAATTTTCGACGCTTCAAGCTACCTAAATCAATTTTCACAAACAGGTAATCTAAACAGAAATGGTATATTTAGAGCCTTATAAACCTTCATCCCAACACATTGTGGACTAGAAGTCTATCTCTACAAAATCAAAACTGCACTAATTGACCAATGTCACATACTAAAATGGTCCCCAGACCCCTGACCATATTCTCAAACGTGCCCTCTTGGTCGCAACCATGCCTCGCTAGTCGAAGTGGTTATGATTTTGCTCTGCCTTTGAACGTCCGGGACTCGAATCCATACCCTTCAGTCGAATCACGCGTGCATTGTTTTCCAGAAATCCCTAAGATTGTTACTAAAGTTACAGTGCACGTGCTTTGTATAATATTCGTGGCAGGCGACATGCTATTCCTGAACACAGTGACCGAGCCATATTTAGAAACGGTGAAACCAAGCTAGTACTTCACATATTTACAACATTTATATAAATTTGAAAATAATAATGGACAGACTACCAAAAAAAAAACCCACTAAATACCAGAAGCTTATATCTTAACTCTATGTTTCAAATTTCAAAATCAAACAAACGGAATAATTCTTCTGAAAAATGATAATGACAAGGCGCTATTCATATGATTATAATTGATGTTTAGTGAAGCCTGTAAGTTTCTTTTTCAAATAATCTTGACACTCGCCGTGCTGGCATGTATTGATAAACTAACAGATTAATTAATGTAGCAGCATAATAGTTAGCCCTATAATTACGCACAAACGAGCGTAAAACGTCAGAATAATTATGGTAATGAATGACTGCATGAACCGTTTGTTATTGTATCTGATTTATGATCATTTTAACAAGCATGCTGCCTTTGAATTTTATACATTATAATTTTGTCCGAAAAAAAATATTTGTAGAAAACGAAGATAATATCTCTCTTACAATATATGCTGTCAACATGGGCATGCATTAAGTAGATAAAATACTATCATTCGAAAATGTCGATTGAAAAAAAAAAAACATGGGATCCATATGGAAATCATAAATTTTTAGTGACGCTGATCTCTGACCAGGGCAAAATTGAACATGATTAGCACGTTATATTCAACTTTCAGATGTAACATTTCTAACGAACTCTCATTTGCCAATTTAATTGCAGTGTTGGATGAGAAAACGATGCTAACACAAATTTGATATACGGGGAATTGCTCACTTATAAATAGCGTAAATGAGTAATGCTTCTTAATTTCCGACATATCGCCAATGAATATAACAATTATAACTAGAGAGACAATGGCTGAGAAGAAGAAATTAGAATAGGAGGGCTAAAAAATGGCAAAGTCATGGACAATAAATAACATGGCAAATTAGGTCTTACTTTTGCTCGTCGTCCATGAACTTTCTCCTCTAATAAGGTTTTAATCAATATATAGTACCTCTTTGTTGACGATCTGAGAATGACTGCTGCTGACGCCGGCTAACGCACAGAACAGAGAGTTTTTCATGAATGCTGTCATGGGAGTCAAGTTCCGGAAGGGACAAGCTACTTAGGATGATGATGATCGTATCTCTTTTATGTGTCCGGAATATTTCTATTCTATTTCCTGATGTTATTATTTTGTTCACTACTAGATATTCTGAAACCTATTTTTGTATGTTTTCTTTTCAGGAAATATGAACTGTTATAGTGTATCTGCACATCTCAAAGGCATTAATTCTGTCTTCTAAATGCGTGGTAATTTTGCATACTTCTTAAACATACAAAAATAACGAACAAATATAGCACTTGATAATCCTTATAAATAGCTTATTTGTTATCTGTTTAGACTCTAGCCCAGTGAGTTTGTCTCATTAGATCATAGTCGGGACGGTCTTGAAGTATTTACTCTGCAATCTGTGGTGTCTTTTCGCATGTACACAAAGCAGAGTTGCTAGTCTTTAAGTGTGCACACATGTAACGGCGAGATCGAGTGTGTCCTCTTTTATGAAAAACCTTTGCAGGACTTGGCCATCAACAATAGTAAACGAGTCGTCGATTTTCTAGACACCACTTATACGTTCAGTAGTTTGTCATTGCTTTCTGAACGGTGAGGTCTACTTTACCATTTTTTAAATCCAAGGAAACTAATTTGCTTCCAAATTGCCCGTTTCGGATTTTGAACCAGTTACGCTAGGAGTTTGGATCGAGCTCACTACCGCTTAAGCTACAGACGTCCACATATAAACTTTATCTACGCTAATAACATGTTGTTTATGCTGAACATACATATAAAATAAAACACGGACATAGCAATAATTTAACACTGCTGCAAATGATGGATGGAATGAGAACACAATTGTTATCGTTCTTACAAGAGGCGTTTGTTTATCTGTTGTAATATGATCTTACAGTGAACATCAAAATAAAACATAAACTCTTTTCAAATCTTTCCAAATTTTTTCTCTTATGTTTTAAACAGTTTCAACACTTCATGTTATCACTGAACTTATTTTGTTTACTTTAATGAATTTTATATGTGTGGTTTAATAAAACTGTCCTGTACAATCATGGAGACAAGTATACACGGATGGAACAGCAATAAATGCTTATAAGAATGGCAGCACTGGGATATTTGTTTTATATCCGGACAATCACCACGACGAAATGTTTATCTCAAATAGTGGATTAAGTTTCAACTACACAATTTAGTTTCTTGCAATGCAACATGTTGTAAATATGATATCTTTTTCTTCTTCAACGCTCTATATCGACCACTTGTTAACCACTCTGTGGTGTGTTATGTGATCTGAGTCTAAGAGCGATGTGCGTTGTGCCAGTTACGCGTCTACAAGTAGGCCAGCACATCCGATTTCTGTGATGCTTTTTAGTTACTAGGGTAGCTTCCTATGTGTTTCATGTCGCCTTATAGATCGCAGTGGGACTATTCTTTGTTTCCCTTGCGAGATCCGACACCACATGGGAGGAACATGATATTAATCACACTATCTCAAACTGTCAACAGGTGACAATCTTCCCTGATGTATTATCTGCACTATGCGCTTTATAGAGCAATAAACTTTCACATTTGAGAAGTGATTTACAAAGAAAACCTTTATGAAGCAAAATTACTAAAATGTAGAGAAACCTTACAGTATGGCGGACTAAGAAATGAAAGGGCAAATAAGCTTTCTAAGAATGAAAAATAATGTGAGAAAGATAAAAATGAAATCATAAATGAAACCTTACAGTATGGCGGACTAAGAAATGAAAAAGTAAATAAGTTTTCTAAGAATGAAAAATAATGTGAGAAAGATAAAAATGAAATCACATATTTTGATGAAATAAAGCGATCCAGACTGTGAGAAAAAATGATAATATGCCAATGATGAATACCATAATCTCAGCCAAGCCAAGCAGTAGTAGATCATCATTCAACGCCTAAGTACAGACAGTAATTACAGCAACAAAAACAAAAAACAAAACAAAGCCAAGTAGTAGTGGATCATCATTCACCGCCTAAATACAGACAGTAATTACAGCAACAAAAAACAGAAACAAAACAATTGTCATTACTACATGCAATACCACTTTTTGGATGGTGAAGGACATGCAGTACGTGAGACTGTGGAATTTAATGTCCGCATGGCCAGTGCAGTCACTGCGATACTGTTCAGGTTATGATGTTTTCTTTATGCCCTTGACAGAAAAAACTCCTTGGCTTTACTGGGGATTGAACCCGTGTCTTCGGCATGAGAGCCCCGATCTAATTCATTCGGCCAGACGCCCCCATTGTAGTAAAGGCATAACAGACTAAAATAAACCACACATTTCCAGCCTTCGTTTATCTGTTTATCCGTTGTGCTCTTGTGACACTTGTGATCAAACTGCACAAGTATTTTCTACCCGAGTATCAACTGTACAGACATCATAGAAAAGAGCACTGACCCAACAATAAAACAGTATATTTCTTTCTTTTTAATTGTATATCCTTTTCAGGACTTTGCTAATAAACCGCAGCTTTTTAACGTTGTTTGTGATTTTGTAGGTATTATTACGTTCAATAGTTTGCCATTGCTTTCTGAACGGGTGGTGCCATCGTCCTTTTGTAAAAATCCACGCGAAACAATTTGCAACCAAACTGTCCGCAGCGTGATTCGAACTCGAAACGTCGCGGTTAATAGACCGAGTCACTACCCCCTAAGCCACAGACGCAACAAAACAGTATATACACAACTATATAAAAATAAAGAAAAAGCTTCCTGCAACAGGGGAATTCATCATGATAACTTGTCCACCTTTGTAAATGCTTTAATCCCTTCACCCTTATGAGCAGATAAAATGGCTCGTTGTATTTTTGATGATGACATAAAACCAGTATACTGGTAGATTCAGTACGCATTGCAATATAAATGTCACCAAGAGTAATTTTAAAAATACAGAGCGAAAGTGTTAAGTGATCACAAAATGAAGAAGCTTATCCTGACACTGTGAGGCAAAAAGGATTGGAAGAAGCTTATCCTGACACTGTGAAGCAAAAAGGGATTGGAAGAAGCTTATCCTGACACTGTGAGACAAAAAGGGATTGGAGAAGCTTATCCTGACACTGTGAGAAAAAAGGATTGGCAGAAGCTTATCCTGACACTGTGAGGTAAAAATGGATTAGAAGAGGCTTATCCTGACACTGTGAGGCAAAAATGGATTAGAAGAGGCTTATCCTGACACTGTGAGACAAAAGGGATTGGACGAAGCGTATTCTGACACTAGGAGGCAAAAATGGATTATAAGAAGCTTATCCTGACACTGTGAGGCAAAAATGGATTAGAAGAGCTATCCTGACACTGTAAAGCAAAAGGGATTGGAAGAAGCTTTTCCTGACATTGTGAGGCAAAAAGGGATTGGAAGAAGCTTATCCTGACACTGTGAGGCAAAAGGATTGGAAGAAGCTTATCCTGACACTGTGAGCAAAAGGGATTGAAAAGCTTATCCTGACACTGTGAAGCAAAAGGGATTGGAAGAAGCTTATCCTGACACTGTGAGGCAAAAGGGATTGGACGAAGCGTATTCTGACACTGTGAGACAAAAAGGATTGGAGAAAGAAAGAAAGAAAGAAAGTTGAAGAGGAAAAAGATGCATTTTAACATTGCAAATAATGATAGATTTTCAAGCTAATGTGTTATATCGAATATTTTTTGATAATATTCTCTTATCATTCTACAGAATAAGGAACAACCTTCCTGTCTTATATTCTTGAAATCAATGCTGTTAACAGTTTCTGTAAATGATCTCGTAAATGTATTGTATACGATTCTATGCGACCGGCTGGCTAGCGTTCTGTTCCATGCAGCAAATGTATTGCTCAAGTATCAATGATTAAGCAAGCTCTTCGAAAACACGATCACAGCTCTTCTGAATCTATTTCCTGAAATCATAGAGCCATGTCCTTTCACAGCTACATCTGAGAGCTACCGCATTGTTCTGAAAATGATTATGGACTCGGTTGTGACAACAGAGCTTGAAAATTGAACATGATCGCAGACCAGAATATCATCATCATCATCAAATAGCTCGTTCTGAGCAGAATTTTGCCACCACGACAGTCCTTCAGAATAACTCTCTCTTATAGGAAAGATGTCCTGTCTCTGCAGCCATCGTGTTCAAACCATCAGTTACATCCTGAGTCCATGTTCTCCTTGGTCTTCCTCTTCTCTGTGTTATCTTCTTCCATAATGGTCTTCTCTAACCCTTCGTGTCTCTTTATATGTTCAAAATATTTCAACTTTCTCATTCTTATTTGTAGCTTCAGTCAGTTTTCTTTGATTTTGAAGTATTTCTGTTTAGATATATTTGTTCTCTTCTATGTTCATAATATAAGGAGGACTCTTCTGTAATACCTATATTCAAAAGCACATATATGTGTTTCCATTGCCTTGTTAAATGTCCATGCTTCACACCCATATGCTGCCACTAGGAAAATGTATGTTCTTAGTATTCTTATCTTTGTTTTCCTATCAGTTTCATTCTATAATGTCTTTAGCTGTTTAATTCTTTTTGGTAAGGCCATGTTTGTTCTTCTTTTAATAGCACAAATAAAAAAACTTGTATCCAGTATAGAGTCAATTCATTAGTTGAAGACAAAGTTGAAAGTTTCAGTTTCAGTATACTGAGCTAATGTTCTTTCATTGCTGCAATCATATGAAATATGTACTGTGTATCATCAGTATATGCTGATGCAAGAAATATCGGTCTGAGTTCCATGGATGAGATTAAGCGAGTTGCCCAGTATAGAGCGGTATGGATAAATTACTTGCAGGCCCTATGTAACGTATAACGGTACGAGAGGAATTATTATCATCAGTATATACCCTAAAATGTAACCACTTCCACAAAGTATCTCTAAGAATGACAATGAGTGATGATAAGATACAATCCCAGGTGGCATAGTAGTCGACAGATCGGGCCTTCCTGGTTCCTACCCCTTATTTAAACTGTTAAATACCCCCTTCATTGATGGTTCACCCTTCAACTTGGTTCGTTTAAGAGTCAAGTCAGAAACGACATAAATAATGCTCAATGAACTCCTTTTCGATGACATTGCAGCCCTGGTCGCACATAGTAAGGCTACCTTTTCGCTGACGATGCTGCCCTGGTCGCACACAGCGTGGCTACTATGTACTCTCCAATCAATAATTTGGTCAGAGCGCGCGACCTATTTTCTCTTGTTATAAGTATCACCGAGACAATCGTTTTATGTCAGTGAATTAACACATCAATAGATGTCACTTTAAATTGTAACCGTCTACCATCAATTTAAATATTTAGTTATCTTTGCTCCATAGTCCCTGTCAAACTTTCTCTTGACGAAGAAATCAACACTCGAATAGATAGTGCGTCTACTACATTCGACAAACTGTCAAAGAAAGAGCGGGACAACGCAATATTAACATTGCAAACGAAGGTTCACATTTATCGAGCTTGTGTAATAATCTCCTTACTATATGGCTCAGAGACACGAACAGTCTACACAAGACACTCGAGGAGACTCAACATCTTCCACCTTCGATATTCCTGCAAGATTATGAACATCAGGTGGTACGACAAGAAACCAACTCTGAAGTACTACAACGTGCAAACCTGCCTTCCTTCATGGGCATTCTCAGCAGTAGAAAACTAAGATAGCTTTGGAATGTGAGAGGAATGTACAATAGCCGCATACCACAACAAGTGTTGTTCTGTGAACTTTCGGAAGGAAAAAGACAACAAAGCATACTATTGCTCAGATATAAGGATGTCTACAAGGCCTCATTGATGAACTGTCTAAAGTCCTCTTTGCGGTCACACTCTATGAGGGAATTTAGAATGTCACCTCTATCCGTTGGCTGAAATATACACTTTCACGGGGAATAGAAAAATTGAAATTTAGGCGAACATTGAAAAAAAAGACGAAATAGAGAGACAGACTAGGAGAGAGAGCAACTAGCAATAAGAATGTTGTTTTATCAAAATTCTAACTCACGAAGGAAAATATCAAGAGAAATAATGTTTATCCATAGTAGCATTCGGGAGATTTAGTAGAATCGATGAAAATAGTTGTAGATGACACTTTGTAAGATCTTGCTAAAGCTGGTGAGAAATTGTTTTTTTTTGTGTGTAATAATAACGTCAGACAGCCAATAACACAACATGTTACATTGATTATGATTTCTAGTTGTCTTTTATTTTGTTCATTGTATAGCCTTTATTAATGATATGATTTATCTGTCTGGGAGAAAAGTTTCGTTGCTGCGTATTGATTTAGTGAGTGACTCATGAAATGTACAGGGGCGGCGCTGAACCAATAATTTTTTGTTAAAGAAACAAATGTAGCATATTTATAAAGAAATGAAACCGATGCTGGATTGTAACTCACAATAGAAGATATTTACAAACAGAAAGACAACTACATATCTATTTGTTTTCTAGTTTTTATTTTCAAGACACTGCATTGAGGGATATTCGATAAACTTGATATTTAAACTGGGAAACACATTGTTGAAAAGTGCATACAATTGATGTCTATAGACTCTTGGTGCACCGATAGGAGCACTTTTCTTTCAGCTTCAGTGCACTTAGAAGGTAACTATAGACGATTGCACTAAAGTCAACATATCGAAATACGAACAATGTCTTTTCTTATTTACTTGTTAGCAGTGACGTACTTCCAGTAAATATTTAGAAGTTTTCTAGCGCATTTATCTCAAATGCATTCAGTAAAATCTCTAATATCATTGTTAGTTACTAATTGTCACTTTCATGTCAGTATAAGTGACATGTTGTAGTATGATGAGTTTAATACGTTTGTTTATTGATTTAATTTTACAATTTTTTTGTTTGTTTAGGTTGACGGGAAGAAGACAATATGGGTAGAAATTGCTAAGCGCATATAGGCAATATCACTCTCTCTCTCTCTCTCTCTCTCTCTCTCTCTCTCTCTCTCTCTCATTCGTTTTGCTCTTCAAAGAGATTTAGTCGTCTCATGCAAATGACCTCTTTTAAAAAACGATGTGCTAGATCCCCTGTCAGCTTTTCTAAATGGCTTTCTAAAGCAATCTGTTTTACATGATGAGGAGGCATAACCTCTTTTAATCGCCTTTCATAATTTCCTTATCTTGTCCCGAAGGCCATATTTACAGCATCACTCAGTACTGAACCATGGAATCCATACGATAGACATACCATGATCAGCTATCACTTATAAAGTCTTGTGAGTATATTTTTGTTAATAAGTCTCACATTGATATTTATTGAACGACATAAATCTTCTGCAACAGAAAATAATGTCAATAATAACAGATTTCAGCTTGCGTCATGTTTAAATTGAAGGCTCACTATAATGAATCTTCAACATTTTCTGTTTCTTATCGTGGTGCTATTCTCTGAGAGATGGCTGTTTCTTAGCGTGGTGCTATTCTGTGAGAGATGGCTGTTTCTTGTCGTGTTGCTATTTTCTGGGAGATTGCTGTTTCTTAGCGTGGTGCTATTCTGTGAGAGATGGCTGTTTCTTGTCGTGGTGCTATTCTCTGGGAGATTGCTGTTTCTTAGCGTGGTGCTATTCTGTGAGAGATGGCTGTTTCTTGTCGTGGTGCTATTCTCTGGGAGATTGCTGTTTCTTAGCGTGGTGCTATTCTCTGAGAGATGGCTATTTCTTATCGTGGTGCTATTCTGTGAGATATTTATGTTTCCTTCCCCTAGTGAACGTTACAATCGCAAACATATATTTTAAAAATCACGTCTTGTTATTGTACTGACCTCAGTCTTATATTTCAATAACATATCCATTTATTTCCATTACATGATCGTATTATATAAAATTTAAAGATTCTCTTACATTGTTACATGATATAGTTCTAACGTTGCTTAACGTATGTTTTTGTAAGTCCTATTTTGTTCTAGAATTCTCTTTCTCAATTTTCTTTATCATTATACATATGGTTATTGATTATTAAGCGCAATCGAAAAGATAGGCTGAACATTTTAAAAAGGTACTAAATAGACCCAACCCAACGATAACACCAGTTTTGTAAACAGAAATACAAATGCCATCATTAAATGCATTCAATGACGACTTCTCAATGGAAGAAAGGAACCAATCATCAAGAAAGTGAAAAACAACAAAGCCAACGGTAGCGACGATAATTCGGAGAGAGGCTGAACGCAATTGACGAGGAATCAATGAAATTCCTACGTACCTAGCTTAATGAACGATGTTTGGCAGAAGGAGATAACAACCCTCACCCCCAAATCCTACGCCCCGCCCCCTTCTAATTGCAATAACTGGCGCGGAATAACTCTGATATCAACACCTAGCAAACTATTCTGCAGCATTTTGATGGAGAGGCTGCAAGAAAAACCGTCGACGTAAGACTAAGAGAAGATCAAGCTGACTTTCGTCCACATCGTCCTTGTACCGACCATATATTCACGCTGAGATCCATTATAGAAGAATCAATTGAATTCCAGTCATCCCTAGTAATAACTTTGATAGACTTTAATAAAACGTTTGATAGTCTTCACCGTTCTAATCTCTGGGAGATTCTTAAGTCCTACTGCTTCCAGGAAAAATACATCAATTTCATAAAGCCTTCTATTCTGAAGCATCCTGCTGTGAAAGAACAGATGCAGGAAACTCAGACTGGTTCACCGTCAATGCGGGTGTGAGGCAGGGCTGCGTTATGTCACCTATGCTTTTTGGGATAGCTATAGATTAGTTCATGCGGAAATGCACCCAATATGATCAACTAGGCATCAAATGGCTTAATAATAGCAGACTATTCGATCTTGACTTTGTTGATGACGTGGTCATACTGACTTCAACCACACATGGAACTCATAATCTAACGAGCAAACTTTGCACACTTGGAGATCAGGTTGGTCTCCAGATTAATTCTGCCAGAGCAAATTATGGTCTTCACAAACTCAACAGGCAACATCGTAATTAATGGCCAAACACTGGAGAAAGTTAAACATCTTACATATTTGAGTAGTAGAATGTAAATAACAGTGACACGATGAAAGAAATAAACTCCCGTATTGCTATAGCAGCTAGTGCCTTCACTAAGTTAACAAATATCTGGCAATCTAAAGACCTTAGTATATGTACAAAAGTTAAATTGTTTAGGTCATGGGTGATTCCTGTACTGACCTATGGTTATGAAAGTTGGAAATTGACCCCAAAACAAATTGATAAGAAACTGGACAGCTTTGAGAATAAATGTCTCCGAAAATTAATAAAAGAAAAATTTAGTGATTTCGTTTCGAACAGCACAGATATAGAACAGAGATAGAACACAGGAAGTGTGTTTGGGGTCTTCATAACTTCAGGTATGGTGTCATCTTGTTCTACATTTTGCTGTTTCTCACGAATCTCTCTCTGTTTCATTGGGCTAATTTCAATATTGCTGTATTTAGCAAAGAAGTCTGCACAATGATCAACTGCTTGTTTTCCTGTGAGGATGTTTTTATCTTTGTTCAAGGCAATCTGTGGATTTGTACCTATATCTTCATCATTAAGTTGTTTTACCAGCTTCCACAGTTTCCTGGTATCTCTTTCAAAGTTTAAGGACTCTTGTAACTTGGCCCTTTGAAATATATCCTTAGCCTAGCATGTTATTAGTTGTTATGATGTTCTTGACATGGAGTGGTCTCTGCCAGCTTTCGTGAAATTTCTACATTATTGTGCACTGTTTCTAATTCACTGCTCCAGTAAGACATGTAGTGCTTTCGAGCCCCTCTAGGAATTGTTTCATAGACAGCCTGTTTTATGTATCTACTGAACTCATCAAATTGAGAGTGCGAGGTCGCATGTGTACACCGATGGATCTGCAAAGAACGCAATTAGCGATGGTGGAGGAGGAATAGTGCTTAAACTCTCAAAGAAAGTGAAGATCACGAAGGCGATTGCCACAGGCAAGTATTTAACAACTACCGGGCAGAGACAGAGGCACTAAGAACAGCCGCCGAAATGATCCTAGAGAGCAGAAGCGCCTCACGCAACAAAGTTGTGATATTCACCGATGCGCTGTCTGCCATCACGGCACAAAAAACTCCAGAACAGAGCTCAACGAGCTAAAAGCAATCCTCAGAGTACTAGCACACTAACTTAAACGCACAGTCATACTGTGGATTCCATCACACTGCAGTATAAGCGGAAATGAAGAGGCAGACATGCTAGCAAAGGCAGGAGGCGACTGTCGCAGACCGATCACGAGATCAGCTACGAGGAGGCCAAAACAACCATCGGATGGCGATATAGAGAAAATTGATCGAAAGACCACCCCTAATATAGCGTCAGAGCTGGGTACTATGGTCTATCCCGTAGCGAACAAGTTATTATATTCCGCCTCCGTACCGGCCATAACAGACTTCGGACCCACATGTTCAACAAATTTAAAATTGGCACAACTATCCTGTGCTACTGTGAAAAGGCAGACATAACGGCAGAGCACACACTGCAAGACTGCCAATTGCTAGCAGGCCTGAGAAACGAAACATGGCCAGATAATAGACTTTAACGAGAAGATGTACGGAGAAACTTAGTCCCTAAAAACAACAGCAGAATTCATGAGCAAATCTGGTTCATCAGCCTAAGCGGGGATCGAGAGAGAGAGAGAGAGAGAGAGAGATCGTAATAACCTAATATATTAATAACAATTAATATCACACAAAATTTGTTTGATGTGCTGTCAAACTTAACCTATAACGTGTTTTGTGAAAGATGAAGTAGGAAAATATGGTCTTAGAGCAAATTGTAAACAATCTGATTATATCAGCCAATGGTACGCTTTATCTTGTACTTCCACCAGGATCATTTATGTCTAGAACGTTCCAGACCATTCATGCTATTATTATACATCCAGTAAGCATCTATTTATAGTAGCCAAAAGTGTTCTCAAAAAATGACAATCCATACATTCTTTCTGTGGCACACGTGGTGCAACTTTATCTCTTAATTCATATGAAGATTATTCATTTGGAGAGTCATATCTTTATTCTGTATTTTTCTTTAGTGTTTCTGATAACATTTAATAGTGTTTCTTTGGGTATCTTTTTTTCAAACTCTTCTTTATTATCTTATATAAAGGTTGAGGAAGGACCTGTCCAAACACGTATAGCTTATTAAAATCTAACCACCCTTTTAAAAGCATGTTTTAAAGTAATCTAGTTTTACCACATCCATAATCACCAATAATTAGCCCTCTTACGGGTTCAGTTATGTCAAGATTTTCTATTTCCATTTATAAGAGGTGAAAAATTAACCCAAATGAAGGAAACCATTCTTGGGATTCAGTCCGGCATATCATTAGTCGCAGTAAATGACATGATTCATAATCTTTAATTAGCTGATTTTAATCAATTTCATTGGACGAGCAAGTCATATGACAATCAACATCGATTCAGGCTTAGTGGAATACGTGTCATTTGGAAAGATGTGTTGCGACAGTTTGATACCTGTACCAATTGTGCATTCTATTGAAAGCAGAAGGAGAAACGACTAATCTTTAAAGGTAAGTTAACTGTTTTTTTTAAATGTTTTTACTCATCATTAAGTAGCTTGTCCCTTCTGGAACTTGGCTCTCATGACAGTAGCTGTCTCATGACAAAACTATTCCGTGCAAGATGCCCAGCATCAACAGCATCATTCTCAGCTCGCCAATGACATGCATCAATGAAATCCATCGTCACCTAGGTCTTCCTCTCATTCTTCTTCCAGGCACCGTTCCCTCCAGAATTTTCTTCTCCAGGCACTCATGTCGTTTAATGTCTCCGAAATATTTATTTTTTCTTGTTTTTATGTTCTTTAATAATCAGCACTCTTTAATATCAAGATGTTGCAGAACAGAAGCATTTGTTTTCTCTGTCCATAATATTCAAAGTACTCTTCTGTAATATTTGCATTCAAAGTCATTGATGATCTTATCTGCCACTTTGTCAAGTGTTCATTTTCACTACTGTTTATTTAAAATATGTTATTTTCAATTTTAGCATATATAAACATTTTATTCATCAGTTTGTTGTAGGACGATGATTTAAGTATTTATGATTACTGGTGGTTTGGCTTTCAATCCATGGTTAATCCTTGTATACAAGATGGTAATAATTGTATGAACTCAATCTTGTGAGTGCATAACATGTTTATTGGAGTTGACATTACATGATTATTGATGTTATTCTCATGTAGGCAAACACGTCCGTTCGTGTCCAGTGTTTATGTCGCTCTTGTTTGTTGTCACTACGTCGCTAGGCAGTACTAACTAACCTACCTCAAACTAGTCTACGCTATACTGCTATTAGTGTGCAGTTTTAGTGTGTAAGCACTATCGTCTCTACCTACCTCATTTCTACTAACTATCCTATCTACTTGTTTAGTATGAGGCCCTCTGCCCTGAGGCCATGGCTATATGCCTCTGGCATAGCAGTGCCCTACAACAAGTTATATCTGAATTGTTGGTATATTTAAGTATTAAAGTTCCTCAATAGGTACTACTAGACTGCTCCATTTTAGGTTAATGTTGCACTTAAGTGTAATAGTAATATTAATGCTGAAATAATCAAAATTAAATGTTAATATTCAAGTATTTTGTGTGATTTTTGTTGCAGAAACATCATGAGTAAAGACAACCTAGCGTCGCTGACAACAGAAAACGTAACTTTACAAACAACAACGACCAAATGTTTAACAAAAGCTGATGACAGTTTTCAAAACATGATAAAATCATTCAATGACGCGCATATTTCTGATTATTCAAATCCAACGTTGATCCCTGATACTGGCCTTTATTATATCCATTTAGATATTGAAAAGGGGCATTTGGATGCAAATGAAAAAACAAAGGTTTCATCTAAAATTCATGAGTTTATGACAAAAAACGGTGCTATAGATCCAAGAGGCAGAACCAATTCTACTGAATTTTGGGAAGTAAAAACAACTTTTCCTTTCAAACATTGTTTTGAAAAGATGATGGATGAATTACCTCGAGGGGTTAAAGTTTTCGGTTGGTTAATTATCAACAATAGATGTGATCCATTTTCATTTACCAAGTAAATCTGCAAAATGAATTTACACTAATTGTTACAGTCTTGACTGTCAAATAAGAAGACCACTTTCTTCATTGTGATTGTGTATCTACCAACTCTGGTTTTAGACAAGATTTCTAAGTACTTTCTTCTTGTGATTGTGTATTTACCAACTATGGTTTTAGACAAGATTTCTATGTACTTTCTTCATTGTGATTGTGTATCTACAACTATGGTTTTAGACAAGATTTTAAGTACTTTCTTCATTGTGATTGTGTATCTATCAACTATGGTTTTAAACAAGATTTCTAAGTACTTTCTTCATTGTGATTGTGTATCTACCAACTATGGTTTTAAACAAGATTTCTAAGTACTTTCTTCTTGTGATTGTGTATCTACCAACTATGGTTTTAGACAAGATTTATATGTACTTTCTTCATTGTGATTGTGTATCTATCAACTCTTGTTTTAGACAAGATTTTTAAGTACTTTTTTCATTGTGATTGTGTATTTACCAACTATGGTTTTAAACAAGATTTCTAAGTACTTTCTTCATTGTGATTGTGTATCTACCAACTATGGTTTTAGACAAGATTTCTAAGTACTTTCTTCATTGTGATTGTGTATCTATCAACTATGGTTTTAAACAAGATTTCTAAGTACTTTCTTCATTGTGATTGTGTATTTACCAACTATGGTTTTAGACAAGATTTCTAAGTACTTTCTTCATTCTGATTGTATATCTATCAACTATGGTTTTAAACAAGATTTCTAAGTACTTTCTTCATTGTGATTGTGTATCTACCAACTATGGTTTTAAACAAGATTTCTAAGTACTTTCTTCTTGTGATTGTGTATCTACCAACTATGGTTTTAGACAAGATTTATATGTACTTTCTTCATTGTGATTGTGTATCTACCAACTATGGTTTTAAACAAGATTTCTAAGTACTTTCTTCATTGTGATTGTGTATCTACCAACTATGGTTTTAAACAAGATTTTAAAGTACTTTCTTCATTGTGATTGTGTATCTATCAACTCTGGTTTTAGACAAGGTTTTAAGTACTTTTTCATTGTGATTGTGTATTTACCAACTATGGTTTTAAACAAGATTTCTAAGTACTTTCTTCATTGTGATTGTGTATCTACCAACTATGGTTTTAGACAAGATTTCTAAGTACTTTCTTCATTGTGATTGTGTATCTACCAACTATGGTTTTAGACAAGATTTTTAAGTACTTTTTTCATTGTGATTGTGTATTTACCAACTATGGTTTTAGACAAGATTTCTAAGTACTTTCTTCATTGTGATTGTGTATCTACCAACTATGGTTTTAGACAAGATTTCTAAGTACTTTCTTCATTGTGATTGTGTATCTATCAACTATGGTTTTAAACAAGATTTCTAAGTACTTTCTTCATTGTGATTGTGTATCTACCAACTATGGTTTTAGACAAGATTTCTAAGTACTTTCTTCATTGTGATTGTGTATTTACCAACTATGGTTTTAGCCAAGATTTCTAAGTACTTTCTTCATTGTGATTGTATATCTATCAACTATGGTTTTAGACAAGATTTCTAAGTACTTTCTTCATTGTGATTGTGTATTTACCAACTATGGATTTAAACAAGATTTCTAAGTACTTTCTTCATTGTGATTGTGTATTTACCAACTATGGTTTAGACAAGATTTCTAATTACTTTCTTCATTGTGATTGTGTATCTACCAACTATGGTTTTAGACAAGATTTCTAAGTACTTTCTTTATTGTGATTGTGTATTTACCAACTATGGTTTAGACAAGATTTCTAATTACTTTCTTTATTGTGATTGTGTATCTACCAACTATGGTTTTAAACAAGATTTCTAAGTAGATTTTAATTCACTTTTATTTGTACCATCTTTAAAAAAATCTTCTGATGATTTATTAATAAAAACAAATAAAACACATTTTTTGCTGTTTCATTTTTATATGTACTTTTTGATTAAAATATATGTGATTGCGATATGATCCCCTAACTAATTATAAAGTGAAAGAGATGTGGGGAACATGCCCATTGCCGGATTACGCCAGCGCCGGAGCATGTAGCAAATGTTACCAAGAGGCCTTAGGTTTTGTTTAATAACTTTAACTGTAATGTAAATTATTTTAAAAACAATTTCATTATTATATGTATAAGATACACTGAACTATCTGTCTGACATCTTCTAGCATTACTATATTTCTAATATAAACTGAACTATCTGTCTGACATATTCTAGTATTACTATATTTCTACGAAACACAGAACTGTTTGTCTGCTTATGTATCCCTGCAATTTTACCACTAATATTAAGTTATAATCTTCGGGAAATATTTAATCAATAAACTACGCCGTGGCAGGTATTGTTGTCACTATATAATTTTCTTCAGTGTCAAATAAGTAATTTCTTCACGAACAGACAAAACATGTTAAAAATATGTCAGTACCGACATAAATATGTTGATATTTTGTAAAAGGTTTATTGATCATTGATAGAATCAATTCTGTCATGTTTTAGAAAAAGGAAAAGTGGTGTACCAATGTAGATAGATGGAGTGTGCAAATAAATATATCTCAACATCAAATAGCATGTCCTCAGCAGAACTTTGCTACCCCAACAGTCCTCAGGAATTTCTTTCTCTCATAGGCCTTTGCAGCCGTCATGTTCAAACCATCAATTACATCCTGAATCCATCTTTTCCGTAGTCTTCTTCATCTTCTCTTTGTCGGTATGTCTCCTTCTATGATGATATATGTGAACAATTTTAAATATCTCGATCACTGCTAACAACAGATGAAGCAAATGTGGAAAGATTAACGAAAAATGACGAAAAAGGACAACCAATCTTAGGGCCAAAATTAATATTAGAAAGATGGAAAAACTACTTTGAAGAGCTACTTAATTGTAATAAAACTTATGGGAGAATTAACTGCTATAATACAGAGGATGAAATAGAGGAATTAGAACCAGAAATACTACTAGAAGAAGTAGAAAATGTAATAAAGTTGGCACCAAAACACAAAGCAGCAGGCACAGATGATTTACCTGCAGAAGCCATCAAAGCAGCTGGAGAGGCAGGTGCAAAATGGGTTAGACGAATCTTCCAAATCGCATGGGAGAACCAAGAAACACCAGAATATTGACAAACAGCAATAATCACACCAATTTGGAAAAACAAAGGCAGCAAGAAGGAATGTAATAACTATAGGGAATCTCACTACTAAGTCACATAGGAAAAATGTATGCTAAGATCATTGAAAAAAGACTAAGACCAGTTTCAGTTTCAGTTTCAGTTTGGAATATCTTCATTGCACTCGGACATGTCCATAGGTGCTCCGATCTCCTTCGCAATATCTCCATCAGCGTCCAGCGACTGATCGTACCAGTTCTATTTTGATTGATGAGCCTACTCGTATACCTGTTGTACCGTTCTTTTCTTGCCACACCAATCTTCAAACCCAGTTCTCGCAATCTAGTAGTTGACGTGGATTGGTTTAGATGAAGGTCTTCTCTGCGGCCAGCTCTATGAGGGCGTTCACGATGTCAGCTCTGTCCATTGACTAAGACCAACAATTGAAGAACAACTCTCAGAAGCACAGATGGGTTTCAGACGAAATAGAAGCTGTACCGATGTAATATTCACATTAAGACAACTGACGGAAAGCGCAATAGAACATAACAAGACCTCATCAAGGTCTGCACAAAAGCTAACCAAGTACTGGGACAGTTAACACCACTGTTGTCACATAAAGAGATACCGCTAACAACTAAAGCAAATCTCATAGAACGATTTTCTGACCAACACTATGTTACCAGTGTCAAACATGACCAATAACAGCAGCTAATGATCGGAAAATCATAACGACAGAGATGAGGTGTCTTAGAAGAGCTGCAGGTGTGACAATAAGAGACAAAATTAGAAATGAAGAAATCAGAGGAGACTGGATGTGAAATTAGTTATGCAATTCATAAAAGAACAACAGATTAAATGGTTTGGACACCTGACCAGAATGCCCTGGTATCGCCTACCACAGAGAGCCACACAGAAAAAGTATAATGAGTACAAGGCAAGAGGAAGACCACGCAAAAGATGGTGCGATGGCATCAAGAACAGCCTTACGAACGTGAATATCAGCTTAAAAGTCCTTAAAAAAGCACACACAAGATCACTACGTTTCACCCCAACACTTCTATAAAGAAGTAAATGGTGGAAGAGAAGAAGATCACTGCTAACAACAGATAGAAATGGCATGAAGGAAATATAAAAAACAAACATGGCTTTACATAAAAAAAAAGGTAAACAACTAAATACAGTATAGAATGGAACTGATATGAAAACAAAGATCAAAATACTAAATGCATGCATATTCGCAGTGGCAACATATGACTGAGAAGCAATGACATTTATCAAGGCAGTGGAGAAACATACATGTGCTTTTAACCCTTTAGCTGCTAAAGACGTATATATACGTTTTTCCCACTCACTTCTAAAGACGCATTAACACGTCTGTTATTATCTCTCCTATGTGGGCTAAAGACGCGTTAACACGTTATACATTGCTACTGTCACTGCTATAGGCGTACATTCCCGTTTATGACCTAGAAATAAGAGTAGATATTTTTAGCCCAACTTTCAGAAAGTATGTAGCAGCGAAAGGGTTAAATATAAGTGTTACAGAAGAATCATCCGTATATCATGGACATAGAAGAGAACAAATAATTCCATCCAGAAAGAACTCAAAATCAAAGAAAACTAGCTGATGCTACAAATAAGAAAAGAATTATTTTGGACATATAAAGAGACACAAAGGATTGGAGAAGGCCATTAAGAAAGGAGACATCCCGGCAAAGAAGAGAAGAGGAAAACCGTGGAGATGATTGACTCAGGATGTAACAGATGATTTGAGCTGATAGGCTGCAGAGGCTGGACATCTGGCCTATCTTCTTTCTTTTCTTCTTTTGTACTTCTCTGCTTTTTTGCCGCTAGGCGTAGCAGGTTTAACTGATGATCGGTTTCGAGATAACGCACCCTCGGTCGCTTTGGTTGCTGTGGTATTGTGGAGTTTTAAGATGTCTGTAACTCCATCACTCCCTCTTTTTCTTGGTTTGCCCCTTCCTCTTGATGATGCCATTTTCAGGTTGTACTCTATCTTGCCTATGAGAGAGAACTATGCAGGATGATTGTTAGGGTGGTAAGGTTCTGGCCAGTACAAACTAGTTAATGATCAGTCTTTGTTTTTTTGTAGGATGACAAAAGTAGAAAAAGTCAAGAAGGGACAAGTTGGTTGAATAAAATGAATGAATGTATCACTTTATTTCACATTCCTTATCATATTCCAAAATATTTTCTTTTTTTTTCATTTTAAAAGTAACGATACTTATTATATTTGAAAGTATTTATATTTCTAAAACGAGGGAAGGAGCGCACTGACTTATATTTTTTTAAATAGATTTTAGACAATAATAAAGAGGTACGCTCACGTCTGGGGCTGTAACAGGGAATGTCATGGTTATCGGAAAATGTATGCAAATTTACAATTTCAACAGTCAATAAATCTCCATAACTATATTCCATTTGATTTCACTCGACATGAATGTCTCTGATGAACGTTCACAAATGTGAATTCTGAAATATTTCTCTCATCAGTCTCGAGAAAAAGATAATTTCTTTAAAGATGGCGTTTACGTGTATGTTCCTGCTGAAGATTTTCCCGTGAAAAATCCTTCCTTCCTTCCTTTCGTTCGCTTGAAATATGTCTATATATTCAATGTTGTCTCTTGTATGAGCTTCACTGTCTTTTGTAGCTCACACAGAGGTCCGTGTAGTCCGTGAAAAATGATATTCGTTATGTTAGCAATCACATAGAGACATAATATGTTTTCAGTATATGTATGTGTGTATGGAATCTTCAATATGTTATTTGTTAGTGCACTTGTTTCGTATTTATGTGTGTCATGGTCCTCACATACAGAGGTCAATTGGCAAAAGATTTACACGTTGACAATGATGTTGTCATCTGCTTGCTTACAGCTATTAATTATCTAGAAACAGCACCTTATGCAATGTTGTTATAATGTAATCTGATCATAGCGAGTTTTTCCCATCATCTGGACTATAAAAGTATTCATTGCAGTCTTAGAAAATCATGCTAACAGTGATGTACATCGTTATAATCTCCTCCAAGGTGACAGAAACAGCATATTGTTTTAAACCAGATACATTCTTACATGCCTTCACCTTCAAGGCTTTATCATGCAACAGACAACAGATGACAAGTTATGACACAATGAGTACTTCAATTGTACTGTATCTAGAAAGCTTATGAAATTAGAAATATGTAATCAAAACATAAATCTAAATAGCTAACGGATAGAGCATTTACTGCACTATCTGATGAAATCAATAGGCTGAGCAACAACTAGTAACAAAACTGGAGCAGGAAATCAAAAGCTATAAGACGATTACTGGGTATGACGCTCATCAGCATGGTGACAGGTCAACTAAAGAAGACAACCAGATGGTGCAGAGAAATCTGACTAACAAAAGACTTATGATGATATTGACTTCCGGACCGCATAGTCAATGCCAGTACATGAAAGAAGCACATCGAAGAAGAATAGGGTAAGCGATTGGCCAATCGTAGATCTGTATTAATACTAAAAAGCTGTGAAGTTCAGATAAAAGCAAAATACAAAGAGGGATGAGAGAGAAAAGATAAAAGAAGTAGAAGATTTGAAAATTGGCTGATTGTACTAAGGTGGAATTTGAAAAGAACAACGTAGTTGAGCAGCGCACATTCAGTGATGGGCCATGATTGGAAACATTAGGTTTAGGACTTGAACTAACTAAAAATATACAGCTTCTCATGTGCCCTCAGTCTACGTATGGAAGAGACATTGAAAACAAGAACGAAGAGCGATAAGACTTCTCAGAAGAGTGTAGAGGCATTGGTAGAAAATTGGTTGAGACTAGATTGAAGTTCTATGCATGGTAGATTGAGCCTGGTAGAATGTGAACGCCAGTAGATGTTGATGCCTTAGATGTTGTCCTAGTAGATGGTTAGTAACTCGGCCAGTAGTTCTAATAACGTACAACGCTCATTGGGGAGGCTATGTTTATTGTGTAACATTGTTGTGACAAAAGTCTATCTCTTCCAATGTTTCATCGTCTTCCTATTGTCACTATCGTCGCCTAGCAGCCTAATAACCTACGTCAACCTAGTCTCATTCTAAGTGCTACTTTTCTCACTATAGTGTGCAGCTTATGGCTAAACCCACGTGTTCTTTCATTACAGATCGTTTCTACTGTTCCATCTACTGTCTAGTATGAGCAATCTGCCTGGGGTGAAGCCGTTGGCCGCAGACAGTGACCGATCGCCCACTGGCTATGCCTCTCATGATGTCTCAAAGAATCTCCATTAGTTGGAATAGAGATCAATCACGATCATGGCCTCTGATAACAATATCATGCGAAAGAAAAATCTGAAGTGGTCTGGGCACACAGTCGGGATGCAGACGACATACTCCCACATATCTGACTAAACAGGCAAGGGTGGACACCTAGAAGATATGAGACGATCTGTAGCAAGAAAAGAATATAAGACTGAATCTTCTGCTTGCTCAATCTTTATGGGAAATTGTTGATCTTATTGCGTGGTCTGATCATTTTTGTTTTCAGACATTTCCGTTTATGGTTCGAGTTTATTTTATTTATAAAAATTTTCGTCTACTTATTTTGTGGCCCATGGCCTTAGTTCGAACTGCCATGCTATATGTTTCAAGTTTAGAAAGAATAGATCGATTTGTACGATGTTAACTTCCTTCTTACTATGTTTGCATGTCACTGTATTAACTCTTTACACATTAACTCGTAGAGAACAAACATTTAACTCGATTGAGACTCATTCAACCTGCAGAAATTTTGCTTACTAGATACACTGATACGACCACTTGTGTAACGCAATCTGTAAGGTTTTTGTCATCTACATAATAATGATTGACTGCAAGTATTAGAAACATCAAGTTAAGATGACATCGCATAAGTTTTTATTTATAATCTTCTGTTAGAACACATTTACTCTGGGAGCATTTAGCTCGCATGCTATTCTTTCTCACTTGTAGCCACTTTTTAGGACTGTGTATTATTAATTGACGATGTGTTAGCAAGGTTAGGAGACAACTCGAAACATAATTTATGAATTAAGGTTTGATAGTTGCTCAGTTTTGGGTTTTTATTGTGACCTTAATGTGTATGTATATGTGTTAAGTGGGTTGTTCTTTTTGTGATATTTTGGGTTAAGTAGAAGTGTTTTGTGAGAGGGAGAGAGAGAGAGAGAGAGAGAGATCAAACCACTACCTGCACGACATTTAGTACTGCAAAAAATGGCACATACTTAGCGAAACATTCTTCTGTGTAAGAAAACAAAAAAATGATAGAACATACACTCGTGATCGTGTGTGTTTGTGCGTGTGTGTGTTGTTGTTTTTGTATACGACAGATGTGATGCCTTATGTATCATCTTTGTTATTGCCGAAGGATTGACTCATTGCACCGGGTTTACCCCAAATTACTTGGTCTGTCACCTCAGAAATGGCCGGCCACCTGCCGAGAGTATTCTGCAAAGCATTAGCTTCGGCAACAATCCTAGGGTCTCTGGAAAAAATGCCCTTCTCGTGAACAGAACGGCCCGGTCTAGATTCGAAAACACAATCTTTGGAACGCATGTCAAGGTCTTAACCACAGAGACTCTGATAGATAAAGAGAGAGAGATAATTTGACATTATTAGCATTTTAGTGTCAGGGAACACTGGCAAGGCGACCAATGGTGGAACTTACCAGCATCTGCTACCATGGCAGGGTAATCCTGGTATTTGTCAGGGTCAAAGTATTTGACGTTTCCTCGAGCAGTGACTTTGGTACACAAATGTGGTGAGTCTGGTATGCGAGTAGTTCTCATAGCAATCACAACCATTTGTAACTTCCCTATAGCTACATCGTTTTTAAGTGGTAGCTGCGATCCCTATTCACTTTACTAGACTGCACCAATGCAGCATGTTTCCAGGGCCATGGCATAGACATGGAGTAACCTGCTGCCTTGCAGGTCGGCTGGAGACAGCCAATGACTGACGGAGAGCGAACCCAGTAAACACTGGCTAAAACTGGACACATCGTCGAAGGATAAGCACCAGAGTTCCAAATGGCGCTAAAGATGTGACGAAACACACCCATGCTAAGGCTGCAGGAATCATATTTCCACATGAATAAGACAAAAAATGTGAATTTATGGGGAAATCTGGTCCATCAGTCTAAGCGGTGATCGAGAGAAAGAGAGACGTCGAGTATAGTCTTGGTCAGAGCCTGATCACTGACCTTGAATGTTCCCCATGTCTTCGGCCCCAAATTGTACAAGTAAAAAGATTGTGTTGCAAATAAGACTATCCTTTAGTGCTGATAGCGATCTAAAATGTGAGATATACAAAAAGTTAAATTTAGTTTTTACCAAATAAACCACCTAATAACAAGTGGTAGCCTTGATTATCGGAGGTGGGTTGAAACTAATAACCATAAACATCTGCTTTTTAAATTGTTCTGTTTCAGATACTGCAATTTAAACCACAAAAATATATCACAAGAGATGTCAACAGTTCCAACTCTACGTTTTACTATGATTACTTAAATGAAAAACAAATATTCAAAAATGCTATTGGTTATTGGTTACTGTACCAACGTCATTGAAATTTGGGTAACCCATCGATGCTCACTCTGCCCCAACAGATGTTGAAGAGTGTGCATACTGATGATTCATATGGCTCGCTTGTTAAACATACTCTTTTCTCTGTCCCTTAAGCTCCCATTTATACTTGTACCCAAACCCACTAAATAGCTGGATGAACTCAAGATAAATAAATTGTAAATATTTATTCATTGTCGTTTACATCAATGAACTATGATTTGCTTCAGGTCATTCGTACATTCAACAGTTTCGGAAGTGGATTCGTCCCTGCAAATATATTTATTTCTTGTCTTCGTGGTAGAGTCAACATACATGAAGAGTGTGTTCTACAGTGTTTGCGTTCAGTCCACAAGTCTGTCTCACCAATTGTAAGCTTTTTGAACATAACATTTCCTGGTTGAAGTCTGAGAAAAATGGTTTGTTCTTTGCGTGACAGTTGGTAGTAATGTTCTTTATGGTTTGCTGTTGGTCACACCTGCATTCACTGTTTTGTCATATGTTTCTATTCGTTGTTTCTGCTGTCATTTTAAATTTAAACATGAGATAGGCGTTACATATGATCGTTGTTGATTTTCCTTTAGTAGAGGACATAAAACAGAACCAGAAGCAGTCGATCTGTGGTTTATCACGTACATCTAGAAACAGTTTTCAAATCCAAGTAACTCAACATACAATTTATGATCACTGTATCTACTATGTATATCATCTTTTACTTATCGACAATTGAATAACTTTTGTCATAGTAATTGTTGTCATGTATGTACTGCTGGCTAATTGATTGATAGGGCCATCATCATTGCACTTCAGTGAGTAAGCATGTGTGCTCCGATCTCTTTCTTGCACAGGAAGAACTCAGCGGCAGTGCACGAACTCTGTAGCACCGGTGAGGGTTGCGACGTAATTTAGAAGATGGTGAAAGTATTTTGTAAGAATTTTTGTTCTTTTAAAAAGTCTTTTCAATTAATTTTGCCGGACAGCGGTTTTCCAGCCTGCTCTTTCGATTTTGAACTGTCAAAAGTTCTTTTACTGCTCAATTTGAACACGGGACCTATGTTTTATCGTTCGTCTCCGACAGGACTAGGAACTCAATCTCAAATAGGAAAACTATCCCGATGGTACGAACCCCGTACCTTTGGAACGAGAAGCGAGCACCTAGCCTCTACGCCACAGATACCCCGTGGATCTGACTGGCTGAAGCTTGGACACTTAAAGGGTTTTAAAGCCGAAGGATTGACTTAATTGCACCGAATTTTACCCTCGGTCCCCCTCCGCAGTAATGGCACGCCACCTGCCGAGAGTATTGCACAAAGCACGAATTCCGTAGCTCCGGCAACAATCCTAGGGTCTCTGGAAAAACTGCACTCCAGATTCGAACCCACGACCTTCGACTCGCAAGGCAACCTTGCGACTTAACCACTCAGCCACAGAGACCCCTTAATTGTATAAATGTATGTCCCATTAGTTTATGATAAGAGAATTTTCACGATCATCGTTTTGTGTGAGATATTGCTGGCCTCAGAAGTGGGTTAAATGATCGCAACCAGGACACAGATAGTCCTACGTAGTATTTGCTATTGTACATATTTAGTACATACTTTAAGTTAATGTGTAATAGATACACTTGTCGCATATAGGTGGAGTTGACTGATGTTGTATGAAAGTATCAAAGCAACTGAACTGAAAATCTGAATGGAGTCGACGTCAGTGCAATTAGCTTCCTCCCTCTTCCCTTGTGATCCTCGATCCCGTTCGGCAAGCTAGACCAGTTGCAGTGTTACATATTTTCATTAAGTTGAACCTATTTGTTTTGTTTTTTTTATGTAGGGAATTACAGCCTCTTTAAGCCGATGCACATTTCTTCAACCTAAGAACTAGTCATGTTTGGTTATATCAGAGCGGGAATGCCAACAAACATAAAGAATTAGAATGAACTGCTTGCGGAGAATCCAATATAAATGTCTTCGACTATGTATAGGAATTGTTTGTTTATTTGTCATGTAAGGGATTAAAACCTCTTTTAGTAGAGACACACACTTTCAACATTAGAACGAGTTTATAGTATAGCTTGTAGACTAACAAACATAAAACATAAAACTTTAGGTGAATCCAACTTTGTAGAAAGGATTAAATCCTCCCTGAATGTATAAAGTTTTTGATGACTGAGAAAGTAAAAACTGTAACTAAGGACTGTGTACACACATAGTTACGGAACAATATATCCTTATCTCAACGATTTAAAATTACAAATGATATGAATGGGAAAATTAACAAATATATTTAAATGTAAAAAATGCGTAGAACATATTGTAATAGTTATGGAATTAAATAAACGTAGTTTATAACTGAGCTGAAATATTTTATTTCAGCTTTGAGATCTCGTAAAACCTCGTTCATTTCGAGTTCTGACGTACAATTTGACGGCCATTTTTGATGTTTTGGCTCGGGCATATATTTTAGGACCTGGACATTCTTTTGATCACTTTTGTATTTTATTATTGTTGACGAAATCATTTTCTCCTGCCATGTCAGGCGCGTATTCTCGGGCTAGTGGTCTTATTCAGAGACGAAACGTAGTTGCTTCCAGCAACACAGCAGACGGGAATAATGATGAGATAGACGCCGACAAGCTAAATGAAAAGGAGATTGATGAGGACTCGAAAGAAACAAGGCTCACGTTAATGGAAGAGGTTTTGTTGCTAGGGCTGAAAGATCGGGAGGTGATTGTCTTTAACTGATTGTATATTTAAGTTAAATGTCTTGAAAATAATTTTTATTAAAAGATTTATAGATCACGCAAATGACATTTGATTTCATAATAAAAATAGACTCAGTCGTCGGTCGAGAGTCGTTGAGTCACGTACTTATTTACTAGTATCAGGATTGGAGTGGTACATCGTACACTAAAACTACTACGACTACAGTGAGTTAGTAGTATGAGTTAGTATTAACAAAGCTCAACTGTAGGATACTGAACCGTACCGTGTACTAATACTTCAATAATGCAGTTAGTCTGAGTTAGACAACATTATCATGATTATCATTTATGATATAATAAATAATGATTGATAAAGTTAATCCAAAAGGATATTTATTTTATTGCCATCCACAATTAAAATTAAACTAAGACCTAGTCAAGTTATTGGTCTGGTATTGTTAGCTCTGCGGTCATTGAACCTTTTGTTGTCGATCATATATTGAATTTATAGTGTATGCAAAAAATGTTGAATAGAAATTTGTAATACTTTTTATATATCAGATGATATAACATAAAATGAAAATCCCTATTAACAACAAGTAATAATAGCCGTCCATTGCAAGCGATGATGATAACAACAGTCTCAGACATCACATGTGCTGTAGCACCTCTTTGGTGTGTGCAGAGGTGATTGTAGAGCTCAATCCTGGAACACAATCCTCTACCGCAATTTTTGGCGTACATGATGAATGTTGGACATGTGGGTGTTATGTGTTCTGTCTTTTGGCACAGCTTGTTTTATCTGCATAGCTCATTTTATATGTGCCTTAACAGTACAACGGTTCTCAGCTGTGTGTGTTCCTGGCACAAGTACTGGTACAGACACAAATACTGAAGTAGTTTTTTTCTTTTTCTTTCGTCCGCTTTAAACTCAGGCAGTTTCATCTCTGAAACTGATTTTTGCGTGAAAATCCGTTTTCCAATTTCTTACAATGGCAGCAGCGTGCACATTGTAAATTACTTACACTGGCAGCCGTGTGCTCAATGTACTCGTAATTAGTATTCCCGCACCATACAGGCAGATTTTCTCCGACTTCAGAGGTACTCACGTTATCGTCCTGAGTAAGACCAGGGGACTCAAACAAATGCCGGACAGTATGTTCGAACCCGAGCTATGAGGCATCTCACAGCTAGCAGGCCGAGCTACTATCAACTACTCTAGGCAGTCCCTCTGAAGTAGTTATTACATCTAGTATTAATACCTATATTATAGATCTTAAAATATATTAATTTGTGATCTGCACTCTTGAGCTGACTATTTGATCAGTTAATGTGTGAATCAGTGATTGAAAAATGAAGCTGCCATCACTTGTCTTTACTTTGTTGTTATGTGTGTCCTAGCTACGCTTAGAACTATGCCAACAGGAGTTCTGCCTCTAGCAGGTTCTAAAAGTTGGATAAGTCTGCACATTAAAGGCGGCCAGACTAAAGCAGACACGTTAGTCAGCATTTTGAGGATTGCAGCATAGATCGAGCAACTGTATATTTTTGAATCGGGTGAACTTTGTGGAAACAGCAACATAAACCCATCTGCCTAAGGAAGATTCTCAGAATATTTTGGCCAAATAAAAGCAAGAACTGCTAAAAAAAACAGGAGGAAATGCACACAGTGATAAAAGACAGTCACTTGAACTGGATAGATCACATATTCAGAAGCAATCTAAATACTATTGCAAGAACCGCCATGTCATGAACTTTAGAGGAAAGACTAAAGAGAAGCAGACCAAAGACAGCCTGGGGAGAAAATTGAGATGGAGATCCACAAGATAGGTCAGAATTGGGGGCACCGTGCAGCGGATGGTCATAGGTTGAGCATGATGGAAAAATATTGCTATTACCCTTCAAGACATCACAATTCATGTTGACAACAGACTGCTTAGTTGGTTCATGTCCAAGGGAAAGAAGAGGATCAGTGTCCAAAACAGATATGAACTCACTAAATGTCATAAGTTCTTCAAAACTTAACCCATGTATCTGCAATTAATGTTCCTTTATTGTTACACATGAACTCTTTGAAGCACTCCCTTTGAGTAAGCATGTTACTTTCTAAATTTCACATTGGAGTCAAAGATTACAAATAAATGTTTCAGAATAAATAACATTGTGAATTTATTTCTACGTTTGGGATTGCGTGTTATGTGTCTGCAATAGCTTATTAAATCTAATAGAAGTTTCAATTTATAATATATAGCGTAACACAGGCCTAGAACAATAACATTACATGTAGTTTCTTCTCTATGACAGCCTAATAAACAGTGAACAAGTATTAGGGACTTCCAGAAAAAACAAATTACCAACCACAGGATTTGAGCCACATACCCTTATTTCTTACGGCACCCATTGCCTAAGCCTTACAGACAAGAGTTTTAAGAACACAACCAGCTAGCTCTCCAAACAAAGAGCTTCACTAAGCTGTATCTTTCATAAAAAAAGGTTGTCCTTTGAACACAGAATAATTAGGTCAGATTTGATCGAATAGTCTTTATACTAACACATGCAATAAGCTTTTTGTGCTTGTATAATTTAGATGAAACAACAGCATACATACATACAAGTATACACCTATAACATACATGTGCACATCATTCATAGTAGCTTCAAGTTTATTTGAAGAAGAGGATAAGGAGTTTTACGAACCCCAGGGAAAGAACCAGAGCCAATGAATATGATCATAAATAGACAGTGAACAAGTATTAGTTATTCACTGTATTACATTGTGTTTAAAAAAGTTAATTGCATATCCTTTACAGGACTTTGCGAATCAACCCCAGCTTTTAACGCTGTTTCTGATTTTTCTAGGCATTATTACGTTCAGTTGTTTGCCATTGCTTTCTGAACGGGTGGTGCCATTGTCCTTTGGTAAAAATCCACGCGAAATGATTTGCAACCAAATTTTCCGCAGCGTGATTCGAACTCAGAGCTTCGGGGTTAATAGACCGAGTCACTATCCCCTAAGCCACAGACGCCACCTACGTTGTGTTTACCCTACACAAATGTTATATAATATCTATGTATAATGTGAGAATCTTTGATTTTCAGGGTTACACATCATTTTGGAATGATTGCATATCATCTGGACTTCGAGGCTGTATCCTTATCGAGTTGTCATTAAGGGGTAGGGTTGAACTAGAGAAAGCTGGAATGCGACGACGCAGCCTTGCAAACCGAAAAGTTATATGTAAAAGTGACACGCCTACAGGAGATGTACTCCTAGATGAAGCATTGCGACACATTAAAGAAACACAGCCTCCAGAAACAGTACAGACATGGATTGAATATTTGAGTGGTAAGTATGTAGATGACATACCTACCACATGTGATATGAATAGCATATGAAAGCTCACACAATTCAATCCCATCAATGGAAACATTTATCTTATGATCATGTTATGTATGATGCAGTTTGCCACAAATTTGTGAACAGGATAGTTGGTACAACAGACAAAAAAAATTGTATGTTTAAATTACAGCTCATTACTCACATAAACATTGTAGTTAGACAAAGGCTTTTTCAGTTGAACTTATAGGATTGAGTTAGCAGAACCAACATAGCTTTTAGTTACACAACACATTGGTTATGACAAGTCAACGACTCAACGGGTTCAGAATGAAGGTATGCGTATAGTTCTGGGCTGCACTAGAGATACAACCATTGTGAAGATGAGATATATGCTTGGCCTTCTGTCACTACGCTCCCGTCATGCAATCGCTCAAACCAAGGCATATATGCGGGTTACTTCGGATAAGAGACATCCACTACACAAGAACACTAATGATGTTAAGGGCACGAGAATCAAGCGTGGCATGTCGTGGATGGCCCAGGCTGAGAGAACAATTGGGCAGGTGACTACGGTTGCGACCCTACCAAAAGGGGAAGAATGGATCCCAACAGATGGTGGCATGATGAACTATCTCAACGTTATCATTACTCTTGGAAGAGAATGTAGAGATTGGGGCAACATGAAGGCTGATCTCGCAGTTAAGCAGCTGATAGAAGATAATGCAAGGGATGATGATGTTGTTGTATATACTGATGGGTCGGTTCAACGTGGTGAGAAATCCGACTGGGGTTTCTTGGCTTATGCGCATGGTAGGGTTGTTGCAGAGCGAAGTGGGGCATACAGGACAACTACTTCTAGTATGAGGATGGAGGTTGAGGCCTTTACTGCTGCCCTCCATTGGATTTCTGGGACTTCATTTACTGGGGCAGTTGTTGTCTCTGACTCTCAGTCGATGCTTCACAAGATCCAAAAGGGCAGGTTTCGGCGTGAGTGGATGTCGCCTATAGAAGTTTCTAACCTCCAGCGGCTTACGTGGATATACTGTCCTGGACATGCAGGTGTTTACGGTAATGAGAGAGCGGACAGGCTTGCATCAACAGCATCGATTGTTGGGGAGTTGAAGATGGATAAGGGGATATTCTTCGGTCTCTTCGCGACTCTCTATTGGATGAGGACACTAAAATCGATGTGAATCTTAAGCGATTTAAGCAGTTTGGAGTTACCCGTTGTTCAAGTCGAACTGGATGCCTGAGAGGCAGAGTGAGAGGTGTGTTTAATCAGCGAGCCACAGGAACCATCAGTATGCATACTCTTCGATATCTGTTGGGGGAGACTGAGCACCTATGGGTCTGCCCGGAGTGCAATGACGTCAGTTTAGTAACCAATAACCAACCAATAACTAACCAATATGCACAAGTCTCATTTGCTCATACAGGGCTCCATGCCAACTCATACCATAGTTTCAAGATTGCATCCTTCTCGATGGCTGAATCATAGAAATGGAAAAGTGGTCATTGGGAGACCTTAGTATATCACCACACTTTATGTCAGATGTGTTCACTATTGATGTATTCAAAGTCAGTATGTAAACTTGCTCATTACTTTGACCGAAGCATGTCCATGAAAGTATATCCATATGTGACATTTACGGTTTGAAGCTGTCGCATGAGCTGTCACTCATGTTGCATACTTTTTTACTTTGGAATCTTGGAGTGGGAAGCTACAATCTTAGTCCTAATGAGTGTAGTTTCAGAAATCAAGCACAGAGCTGCATTAGCAAGTTCAGTTAAAATCCACTTGCCTGACCAAATTTGCTGCTTTATTATTGTACCGATCTCTACACTCCTGTCGTGATGATTGTCAGGTAAGGTGCAATGTGTGATCAGGTTACCATGGCACATAAAATCGTTGTGAGTATATCGCCAGCTGTCGTCACTAGTCAACTGTCGTCTTTCATGCGCCATCTATGACATACCACTCTTGATTCTCAAGCAACTAATAGCTGCATTATTTTTGTGAAGTGAATATCACTTGTTTGCAGTTTTTGCTTATTTTTGTGTGGCTATGGCATGTCATACAAAAATCATTAACAATTGGTGTGTTTCTTCTACAACCTAGGATTATTTGTATGCCTTTAATTTAGATATGTTTGAAGCAGTCGCATTGTAATTTGGATAATGTTAGAATGCTCAGTTCATAGCCATGAACAATTACATTCTTCTGGTTGCAGTTTAGGAGGACAAGAAGGTTACTATGCCAGATTTGCCAACACCATTTTTTTATTTTATGATCCTGCTCACTTATGTCTGTAGAGTTTGTCAGATGTAGACTATGATCCAACATTATCTCATGTTAATTCAATCTATGATGTCTCTCAACTGTTTGACTATTGATATTGTCTAGGAGGTCAGTCTTAACTATTAAGCTGTTTGAACATCACATCACTCACCCTAACCAAAACGAGTCATCGAATCGAGTTGATAACACGCTTCACTAGTGACAACTGCTGTGGTACTTCCAGGGTTAGAGGAAGTAAAACTTGCCTGAGTGGCGAGGGACACTGGCGATAAGGAAATCAAGCTTTCGTCCTGCACACAAAAATTACTCAGAGTTGTCATATCAGGCCTGACTACCACTGAATTCATAGATGGCGAAAAAACATCTTAAACAAGAATTGGTCTGGATGTGAAGTTTTCACATCACTTGAAAACAACAGTAAAAACCTCACTTCATTGCAATAAATCAAAACACAAGGTAATGTAGTTTTATTAAATCCAACTATGCCCGTCTGCCCAGCGTGTTCGTAGCGCGTTGGACTACGGGTGACTAGTCCTCTGTAAGTGCGGGTTCAACTCCGCGGACTGGCAGAAAAGCTACAGGTTCCCCAGATTTACAGTGTTCGTGGCACCGAGCCGAAGGGTTACGATGTCCATGACACCGAGCAAAAGAGCTTTCAGCTCAAGTGCTTCTGGATCGGGAAAAAAAAATTTAAAAATCCAACTATAGACAAAATCTATTTTTCCACTAAACAGATTTCAACTAGGCATGCCTTCAGGAGTACTTGCATGTATAAATGTAGTATTTGTTTTCTAAATCTTAAAATGAGTGTCTATTAAAAATTTTATGAAATGTATTTCTTATTACCACAAATTTTATGCCACTAAACAGTAAACATTCACACAACTCCATATTCTTTTTTCTTTCAGGTGAAACTTGGAATCCTCTAAAGTTGCGCTACCAGCTGCGTAATGTCAGAGAACGACTTGCTAAGAACCTGGTGGAAAAAGGTGTTTGTACCACAGAGAAGCAGAATTTCTTGCTATTTGACATGACAACACATCCACTCACAGACAACGTAGTTAAGCAGAAGCTTATTAAGCGAGTCCAGGATTCTGTACTGAGTCGCTGGACCAATGATGCCCATAGAATGGACCGTCGAATGCTATCTCTTATTTATCTGGCCCACTCATCAGATGTTTTGGAAAATGCTTTTGCCCCACTATCTGATGAAGACTACGAGGTTGCTATGAAGAGAGTCCGCGAGTTACTGGATCTTGATTTTGATACAGAAAGCATGAAAGAAGGCACAAATGAACTCTTGTGGGCAGTGCTTAGTGCAATCAGCAAGTGAGCCTCCCTGGTTACTTCTTTCTCTTCTTATTTGTTGTTTTGGGTTGATTCAATTGTTCAGGTGAAATATTTGTAAATGCATCTCACCCTCTGGGCTGTGTCATTTGTTAAAGATCATGTTATCTTCAAATAATCATGTTAATAATTGTGGAAATATATGACTGGATAAGCAGGATTCATTATTTTCAGTAACCAAACCATTGTAAAGTTATTTTTTTAAAAGTTTGTGGGCGATTCATATTGCAAAATTGGTGATTTTTTTAAGATACAAAAGCATATGATGTTTCTTGTACATTTTTCATTAAAAATGTTACCTTTGTAACTAACAGACTATAGATCTTAAAGATCCTGGTTTCCTACTAATTTTTGCAGTTAAAACATTCCTACTCATCCTCTGTCTGGTCTCCGAAGGTTGCGAGTTCGAATCCAGACCACGCCGCTCTGTTCACAGGTGCACTTTTTCTAGAGACGCTTGGATTGTTGCCGGAGTTCGTGCTTTGTAATACTCTCGGCAGGTGCTAGCCATTTCTGTGGAGAAGGACCAAGCTATATGGGTAAAGCCCGGTGCAATGAAGTCAATCCTTCGGCTTTAGATCTTTTTTTAGATTCTCTGTCTTACATAGGTTCTATTTCTCCAAACTCATTACTGTATTGTCTTTTTATGTTGCTTTGGTCTTGTATCTTTCATTTTTGTATATAGATTTGCATTATTTCTGTCCTCTCTCCCTTCCACCATTTTTTATATTGAATTGTTATGTTACATTAGTTACTTTGATTTTTGAATGTTTTTTTTTTGTTGATGGGAATTTGTATAGTTACAAAAGGCTGCAAATGCTATTGTAACTAAATATATTTACCAGTTGTCAAATGAGGTATCAATTCTTCATTGGACTAAACTTTATTAAAAACACTTATAAACTTGTCAGAATTCCATTTTTGTGTTTTAATTGGTCTCTGTTTTGTTAAAATAGTTGATAATTATTAGTGAGTTTGTTTTATATGATTATGCTAGAAACATATTAGCATGCATTAAAAATTGAAATTTGGAGAACAAAAATCCAACATAGGAAGTGTCTTGATGAACAATAGGTTGAATAAACAAGTCTGACTGCTCTCTTTATTTTATGTTGGTAATCCATTTATAAATACATAAATATTAAGGAAATTGTGAATGGATGCATTGTTTATTAACTGTTCATAAACTAGTATCATGATCATTCATGAAAAATCTCTTAGTTTTTTGGTCACTGGGTATGCTAGAATGAATGGTAAACTCAGTTTCACTTTTATTTTCAGCATAAGCCACAATGATATGTATTTGTTATCGTTTACACTTCAATTTTAAGTAGGTTTCAGTTAATATAAAAGTTGAATGGGAACGGAAAGTAATGGAAAAGCAGCAATATTCAGAATCTTTCAA